>MU269985.1:18078245-19434495 GCA_021432705.1 Caranx ignobilis | reverse complement strand
GTGTTACTGAACGGTGCTTGTGTATCAGGAAGAGAAGCTGAAGCAGCTATAGAGTTACACAGAGCAGACAATGCAGACCTGGATACTGTTTGTTTGTGTGTGTGTGAGAACATGTGAAAGAGGCAAAGAACAAGACGAGGGCTTCAGATAAACCTCCTCTGTTACGATGATTGTACAGGAGAGTTAGGGCTCATTTAACCGTGTAACGATCTGATGCTGAGTGTAGAACTGCCACTGCCAAGCCTGTGCACATTAAGCTATGCATTTAGGAGCAACATTGATATGATTGATGTGTCTGAGAAAGGAAAAGAGCTTTTTCTGAGTTTGTTTAGTTGGCTTTGCCATTTTTAGACATTTTATGGACCAAATAAGTCATTGATTAATCCAGAAAATAATCATTAGATCACTAGATAATGACAGTAATTGTTGGTTGGAGTCATAGCTCATATAGGACTGAGGTGATCTAGGTAATGAAACGGATGCATGCGCCCTGGCAGCTTTATAAAACAAGGAGGTGGAATATGCTCAGCCTGTGCAATTTCAGCTGTGCCTGCAAATAATCAGACATAATTGCTGTTTATATATATACACCGATCCTGGCTCTTCAGAAATGCTGCAGTAGTCCCATATTTGGAATATTTCTCCCCCATTAATTGCTTAGCCTTTGCTATTTGTGTCTGCAGTTTGTACAAAGTCTGCAATCGGTTGCACCATCTGTTTCTGCAAGCGCAAAAGGTGTGCTTTCCAGGAAGACCGCCACATTCTGAGGTGTTGTGCAGTGTGGCCAAGTGAACAAGCTGCCTCTTGCTCCTTTCTTGCTCGTGATGATGAGAGGAGTTTGGGTTTGGATGCAAGGAGGTGTTCCTCTGCCGTGAGGTCACAGGGTTGACACCTGGGGTGCACGAGGGAGAACGGTCTGTGGTTGTATCCCTGGCCTCTCGCATCCTGATGATGATGATGATGATGATGATGAAGATGATGAAGACGATGATGATATTCCACAGTTAAACGTGCATGCGGGTGCTCCCTGTGGTGGAGGACGCCACTGTGTTTGCCTTGAAAACGGTCTGTGCTGTGGCTGCTGTGACATATGATGGAGTGCAGTACACCGTCATCCCAAACTCACAGTACCCAGCCTGTTATTTACATTAAAAACAGATGGAGGCCTGAGAAAGATCTTGAAACCATGTAGTTCACTTGTTTTCGATTAATAGTCAGAAATACCAGTTGTTTGATCTGATCACACAGATCACTATCAGAAGTGATGAAGAAAACCAGCAGCTTACTTTAACAAAATGACCTATCAGTTATCAAAACATCCTGTCGATCAACAGATCAGTTACTACCACTTACTCCTGTTTACACTGTCAGTGCTGCTGGTTCACTGACCTGCTGTAAATGGGGTCGAGCAGTGTTGAGTACAGTGTTGAAGGGGGAGTGTGTGCAGATCTGGTGAAGCTCCTGGTTTGTGAACTCAGGTTATGGAGTGTGTGAGTGTGACTGCAGACAGGTTTTAGTTTACATATCGCTGCACTGTATCATGCAAACAGAAAGTGTGAGTACAGAACAAGACAACTTTATAACTGATCTCGTGACAGCAGCTGATTATCTGCTGCTCGATGCTTTCACTTTCCATTTCCCAGCTTTTTCTTGCACTCTTTCTCTTTCTGTCTCGCTTTCTCTGTTTCGTGCTCCTCCAATATGAACGCTGGCCTCTTGTTGAAGTATCCCAGCATTTCATGTTTGCTTGGCACAGAGCTGTAATGTTTACCCTCCTCCTCTCTTTCTCTCTACGCCCCCCCCCACCCCCACCCCCCGTCCTCCCTCCTTCCGTGCCTCATCTCGTTCTCCAGAGCCCCGTCTCCTCTGGTTTTTTTTGTCTCCCTTGATAATTTCCTGCATTGTTGACAGTTGATTTAGAAAAGGATAAAAGAAGCCTTTCAACCTCGCTTTGCTCCCCCCACCTCTCCTCTCCTCTCCTCTCCTCTCCTCTCTTATATACAGCATAAAAAAGTTTTTTTTTATAAAAGTTTTAAAATAATGTGTGTGTCAAGTACACATCACTTCACTTCCCTTCGTTACAAGCTTCATTCCAAAATGAAGAGATATGATATTTGGAGAAAAGTGAAGCAGCTCTGACTGACTGTCGTTGCTGAAATTCAATCTAAAACTCCCCATGAGTGGTGATTGGAGGTCACTGAAGTCCTTGAGGCCATAATTCAATTCAAGTGACTCGTTTGCTTGCCTATTCCTAGCAATGATTTGGTGTCGGGCTGCAACTGGTCATTTTTTTGGATGACTAATTAATCAATGAATTGTTAAGAAAATGGCACAAAACAAAAAAAAAATCCATTAAGAGGCCAAAGTTTTTAAAATGTTTTGTGTGACTCTGACATTTCAGAGCTTTCAGCTTGGATGTGAAAGGTGCTGTGACACCTGAGTGAAAAAAATAATTCATCTGCATAATGTGGCATTTGCACCTTGGAAGCTACTATGCAAAGCAAAATGTTATTTGTCAGGTTTTACATGCAGTGGTGAAAAAAGAGCTCTTCTGTGGAACAAAATAGGAAGATAATTAATGGTCCATTTATAATGAGTCCATGAACTGATTTGTCAGTCAACAGAAAAGTTGTTCTCAAAACCTCTGACAACTGATAAATCAAGAACATGCTGATCTTAAATGGACTTTCCTTCATTATAAGTGAAATATCCTCAGGGTTTGAGTTGTTGCAAACAATCTGAAGACATCATTGTGACTATTTTGTTTGTTATAAAAGTAGAGTTATTGATATTGAAGCTAATTGATCATTGCAACACATAGTAAAACCAAAGTGATGAGAAGATTTCATGTCTGTGTTAAGAGACCATACAGGTGTAGTATAACATCTGTGAGGGGACATTTTGTCCTGATGCTGCATGTTTTGTGTTGCTTTGATTCCTTAGATTACACAACAATGCAACACGTGACTTCACCTTTCCACTTCCCCATGAGGTGGTTTGAGTCTTTGCTCTTCATTTGGTGCCATTTAAAAAGTCCTGACAGCTGCTATGTGACAGTGGCAGAGACGACAGCGAGGAGGAGGAGGAGGAGGAGGCAGGCTGACATCAGAAGAAGAGAGCAGATGATGAAGTGAAATGATTATGACAAAGTGATAAAATGTCTGCGCTCTGGAAATAAGGCCGTCAGCTTCTCATCAGCTGGTGATGTGTTGTTGATGCAGGAAAAGCTGGAGTCAGATGAGCTGATGATGGTGCAGCGCTCGGTCACCCTGCCCCACTCGTGCACTTACACTGTTCCTCCAGGGTATCATCCATAGAAATAGCTTGTTGAAGAGTGTGTGTTTCTGTGTGTGTGTCTGTGCGTGGTCAGCTGGCCTGATGAGATCAAGCTTGCACCTGTACACACACAGTGCTCCGACTTACCACACATGCACGAAACACACACTCACACAGAGTTAACTCTACGTGCCTGCATTAGCATGCCAGGCGTGTTGGTGTTGCTAGTTGGCAGGCCCATGGAAAGTTCCGCCAGTCGTTAATGGCTGTTTTTATGCCTGACTGTGAGCGTTTTGACTGTGTATCTCAAGTGTCTAGAGTCTACTGTGGGCTGGAGTGTGTGTGTGTGTGTGTGTGTGTGTGTGTGTTGGACTGAAGGAACTGAATCTGTAACTGGTTACACTTCTGATTATTAACACGGCTGGAACTGGAATTGGAACTGGTACACTGACACATTTTCAAGTATGCTTATTTTCTGTCTGTGTGTGACCATCTGCGTTCATGGGTATGCACAGTATGTATGTGTGTGTGTGTGCGTGCGTGCTCCTGTGTGTTGGCGTGTATGCAGGGCCGGAGCTGAGGGTTCTGCTCTAGGAGGAAGTAGGTGTTTTTTAATGCAAAGCCACATGTTTTATTGCTTTCCCCTGTTTAACCCCCCCCCCCCCCCTCCTCCTCTTCCCCAGGGCATGCAGACACACTTCAACTCCTCCCTCTCCTCTCCTCCTCTCTCCCCGTCTTCTCCCACCCGTCCCGGCTCCACATACCTGTCATTTCTCCTTCTTGTCTCTTTGTCACTTACTGAAAACTGCCGGTACCGTTTTGGGTCATTTTTTTAAAAAACAGGTTCAGATGCAGCTACACGCAAACTTTGTTCTGTTGTTGTTCATAAAACTGAATAAAACAGCAATTTGATAGCATCTCATGAATATCGCCTTTCAACTAGTTCGATGAGTTGGCACCTTCGGCTATGTCAAATTATAAGTTTATGCTTGCACAGTCAGCTGACTCCAGAGCAGTAATTACAGGTTCATGACAATACCTGTATTGTCTGATTGGCCTCCACATCATCATTATTTTGGAAAAGTTTTATTTACTTTGGACTTTTAAAGGCATAATTTTCCAGATTTATCCAAAATGGTGAAGACACAGTCTCAGTCACATATTTGCCTTTACTTCTTCCCCCCTTGCCCTCAAGCTGGACCCCCACAAATCACTAAAACATCCCAAACACACACACAGACACACACAGACAGGCAGGCAGAAACACACACAACCACACTCACACACCCACATCCCTGAACTAGTGTGTGAAATCCTGAGGCTGATTGAGGAGGAGGAATGTGACCTTGTGACCCCAGGGCTGTGGGGAGGGGTGTTATAAATGTGTGTGTGTGTGTGTTTGATGTTGGGGGGCAAGTGATTGTATGTACACTTTCCATTCGCTTGCCATTCCCAGACTTGTCCTCTCTCATTTTTCACATCACTTTTGTTTCTTCTTTTTATGGATTAAACACTGCTGCCTGCACACACACACACACACACACACACACTTGCACATTCATAAACACATTGATGAGTTAGTGGTAGAGTGAAGCGTGGAGAGAACCATTCATTCATTATATGCCTGTTCTCTTGTGCATATAAAAGCTCTGTGTGTGTGTGTGTGTGTGTGTGTGCACGTCTCAGACTCAGTTGTTGTCTTGTCTGTGAGAGAGGAGACAGGTTTCTCATGTAGGTGTGACTAAATAGTCTTCTCTCTCAGCACCCACACACACAGATACACACACACACATACACATACACACACACACACACACACCCCCTGAGCAAGCTTTTTCATGGCCCATAAAACTGATGATCTGAATGTCTCTTGGTGGTTTGTCTGCGTCCATGTGCCCGTCCATCCGAGAATGTGAGTTTGTGCATCCGTCTGTATCTGTGTGTGTGTGTGTGGGGGGGGGAGACGGGGGAGTTGAATTCACTTCTTGACTTGGCATAGCTGTCTTAATTAAGACTCATGGCATGCAGCCCTGATGGAGCTCGGCATTAGTGGCAGAGACGTGCTGTGTGTGCAGGCCTGGACAGCAGCAGGTCCACTGGCAGTGACTGTGGGCTTATTGTCTGGACTCTGTGGTTGTCCTCCTTCACTCCTCTTTACTAGCTGCTTGTAATGTAGAGCTGATTATGATGATTGTAGGTCATTGCATTGAAATCCAGGGTAATGCCAAGGGCTCGGGGCTAAAACATACTCTGGGGTAGATCTTTATAGCAAAGTTCAACAACTATGCTCAAGGACTTTGAACATATGTTAAAGTGTACTGTGCATCCTAGTTATGAAACCCTGGCAAGCAGCAGTGTGTATGCCCATCACACTAACAACAATTAAGATCAAAAATCTAAGCTCTAAAAATATTGAAACTGTAAGAAAACCTTTTTTAAAATCACATTTCTTACATTTGAAGAACCTTAAACTGGATTTTGTTGCAGACTAATTACCTTTAATACTTAGTCAGGAACTTTGCAATTACTCTCTGCCATACTTGAGCCATAAATTCAAAAGTTAAAAGTTTTCAGAAACTGGAATCAGGTTAGAATAAAAGGAAAAATCGTCCTCTGTCCTATTTCAGAAAAAGTGAACAACACCTGTCATTATTTAAAATAGGTTTCCTTCCTGTGCTCAGTCTCCCAGTACAGGCCTGCACCACAGTACAGTTTTTTTTTCATGCCCATGATCAAATTTAAGGTCACAATGGTGTTAAATGTAACAATTCCCCAAATAACCAACTTCTGTCTGTAAGTCTGAACAAACAGATCTGTTCTGCAAACACACACACACACACACTGTATTGTGCCCAGTGTTTGTGGTGCAAGTTTGGTTTTTGGGGTTTGTCTCCAGGGACCCATTAGCTGAGATGTTTATTGTGGATTGTACAGTTAAAGCCCCACAAAAGTTCCACTTTTTTTTAACTCAGTGTGACCAGAAGCTAAATCATACACTACATTTGCGGAATATGCATGTGAAATTGTTCTTCATGAGAAACTATACGAGTGATCCCCAGCCCTGTGGTGTTCATCTGTAAGTTTACTGGCTGCAGTGCAAGACTGAATATATTGTCCACTGCCTGCCAGGGTATACAATGTGTTGTGTGTATGTGTGTGTTTTTATGTGTGCGTGCATGCTTGTTTTTGTGTATTGGAGTTCAAGCATGCCTGTGCACCCAACTGGTGGATGTTTATGTGGGTGTTTTGCGCGCCTGTGTCTGTGTGCCGATGTGCGCACTGAGGAGGAAGTGGCTGTGTTTGTTTAAACTAAGCACGCTCAGCCATGTGGGACAATTTAGCGGGAATGAGACCCCCCCTCCCCTCCTTCCACACCGACACTCCCCCCTTAAGCCCACACTGCTCTCCTCCTCCTCCTCCTCCCCCCACCCTACCCCCAAAACCTTCTGAATGGGCGGCTGTCTTTTGAAAGCTGAGGGGTTGTTTGGGAAGTAGGGCCAATAGTGTGGTGAGGGACGCAGGGGGGGTGTTAGGATGAAGGGGGGAGAGAGGAATGAGGGCAAGAGGGGGAGTGCTGAGACAGGTTAGAGTTGGAAGTGGGGCAGAGGAGGGGTAGACAAGGAGATCCGGGCATAGAGGAAGAGGAGGAAGGCTGAAGGAGCACTGGTGCGTAGATATCAAAGTGTAACTAATGTTCATTTGCCACTGGTCCTTTCTTGTGAAAAGCGTGCAACCACAAACATCATACACAACACACACGCACGCTGCCTTATCTGAGCCGCCGACTTGAACAGGTTCCAGCTCTGGAGGCAAAGCGTCATATTTATGCTGAGGGCCTGTATTACATGGAACCAACTGCATTACACAGCTATAAAGAAAAGACCAGGAGGAGGTGGCGGGTGAGGACACATGGAGGAGGAGAGATGAATGAGGACGTGGAGCTAATGCAGAGCTGCAGCAGCCCCTGCATAATGTCATGCCAGTATAATATTGTCATGTCTGGGATATAAATAAATGTCTTATGCATGTTAAAAGCCTCCTTGGGTGCAGGAGAGAAGGTTCAAGTTGAGTTAAGGCTGCTCCGGCTTCGTATCTCCATGAGATATTGGTATATTAAAAAAAATCTATGAATCAATCTACCTATTTATTTCTGTTCTTCATTTTTCTGTCTGTCTGGCTTATTTGCATATTTCTGCATATGCAACTGCACTAGCATGCACATGCAAGCACACCTTAAAGCATGAGCTTCTTCATCACTTAGCAGGTTAAAGTTCAGGGTTCAGTGGTGTTGTGGTTGTAAATTGTGGGCTTTAGGCTAAAGACATAAACATCCTGAATGTTATAAGATCTTTGAAGATTATGAGGAGGTAGATGTATGAGTGGATGGTGTGATTGCTATGACTGCAATCACAGGTAGCTATGTAACCCTGCTACCACTCAGCCCAACTTAGCCTATAGTCCACTGGCTTGAGACACTGGCCTCTCCCCCCCTGTGTGTGTGTGTGTGGTCATAGACTGAGCCCTGGAGATCCAAGGTGTTAGGGAGGAGCTTGCTGTGAGCTCTCCTCAGGCTCAGTGCTCCTCTCTGGGCTGCAGAGCGCTCAAGCCCTCAGCCTCTTCGGATCTGATGGAGAAGTCTCAACTGTGTCAGGGCAGGAGGGAGGGAGGGAGTGTGGGATAGGGGATTGAGAGGAGAAGGAGGTGGGGGCGGGGGTGGTGGTAGAAAAGGACAAAAGGAGAAGAAAAATCTGGAAGCGCTGCCATGAAGAGGAGTGAGTCATGTTCATGTGCTTGTGGGAGAATAGCCACTTCCTCTGTATTAAACACACACAAACACCAACAAAATACAGCATGTTCTTGAGGGGAGTCTGGCATTTTGATGTTAATAGGGATAATGAAGATGGAGGTGTTGGCAGCGCCGGCTGCAAAGATGGCAGCGATGTTGTCGACATTGATGAGGCTGATGGAAGTAATGAAGACAATGACATCAGTTTTAATGATGATGATTAGGGGTGGGGTGGGCCTTGCGTTTGTGTTGGTCTATAAACTGTTTTGTTGTGCATGTGGTCACCAGCGTGTAGAACCAGACCTCCAACATCTGTAAATCAAAGGCGCTCTCAGTTGGAGGAAAGGAGCGAGAGTCTGGTGAGTCCTGGCTGATGTAATTGGTGGAAACGTCAGTGTCTCCGCGTGGGATAAACAGTATCACAAAGTCACTTTGTCTCCGTGTGTTTGACTGTTTGCGTTGCCACTGTTTACACTCTCACTCCCACGCATTATTTCATGTTATTATTTTCCCAGTTGTGGCTATGTCTTTTCTCATAGATAGAAAACTAGTTGATCTCTCCTCTCCTCTCCTCTCCTCTCCTCTCCTCTCCTCTCCTCTCCTCTCCTCTCCTCTCCTCTCTCTCCTCTCCTCTCCTCTCCTCTCCTCTCCTCTTACGTCGCTGCTGCGTGGCTACGTGGCAAGCATCAGGGCCTCTACTGTGGGTTTACTGGCTGCTGGCCCCCTGCCCAACCACACACACACACACACATGCACACACACACACACTCTCTTGCACACATCGACACATACACACACGGCCAGCCCACAGCCATACAGCTGCAAGAGGGAGGGCTCGCTGGCAGATGCACACATCTGCTGGAGCTAGCGGTGCTGTGCTAATGCAAAGCTAACAGCTAGCACAGAACTCCCATTGCAACACTGAGCTGATTGTAAGCGCTCATGCCGTCATGAATGTTTCCAACTGGCTTTGGTTGACTCTTAATTTGCTGGACTCATTCAATTTTCTCTCTCTATGTCTCTTTCACCCAGACACACACATATATACACACACATACACACACACACACAGCCTGCTGTCTGTGGTATGACAGGCAGGACTAATGTTTGTTCTAGAGCAATAACACAATTAGGATTCCACACATTTCTCTCTCTCCACACACACACTCAACCTCCGGCCCCATCTTATGCCCCCACCCCATCTCTTCCCTTCTCCTCTTTCCTCTCCCCCACTCCTCCTCCTGTCTTCTCCCCCACCTCTTCCCACCATCTAACCTCCCCTGCCCTTCTCCCAGTTAACAGATTGCTGTCAATTCCGCCTTGCGCAGACAGACAACAGATAATATTGATTTAATAACACCACATTGCTTCTGACTTACAAAAAAACTACAGGGCTGTGTCAGGTCAGTTGTGTGTGTGTGTGTGTCTGTGTGTGTGTGTGTGTGTGTGCTTTATTCTTGGCACAGATCTCTCTGTTCGGTCCGCTGCTCTTCCGCTTAGAGCTCGATGCAGGTGATCCTCCACCATACACCAATTAACCTTTCTTTCCCCATCTCATACACATGTGTACACACACACACACACACACACACACTGACTGGAAGTACTCTCCCACTGCTCCTGACCTGAGTGTAAAATAGCCATTTCCTCTTCATTTTGTTCACAAGGAAAACTGATGCCTCACCTACCCCTCCCTCCCTCCCTCCCCTCTTTTCCTCACCCACCCTTTCTCAACTTCTCCCCTCTCGCTCTCCTTTTCTTTCACTGCGCTCCCTTTACTGTCTCTCCACCTTTTCTTTCTCTCTGACCCTGTTTTTTGTGTTCAGCTGTGTGTTGAGGGTGTTGTCTTGATCCTATGTGTGTGTATGTGTCTCTGTGCACGTTATGTAACTGTAGTCTCTCCCTGGGAATGGGCCGCTGCTTCTTTGAGCTCTGCTTTTACTTCCTCCCGCCCACAGCCCTGACAACAGCCTATGAGGGGAGCCAGTGGCTTCCCATCAGCCAGTGGGAGTAGGGGAGCTGTGTTTTGACAGGGCAGTGGAATGTGAGAGAAGGCGGGGTCTTTCCAGGAAGTGGATGGCAATAGAGTCAGATCCTGGACTCTTTGGCTGAGCTACTTATTTGGCACCCTGGAAAAGGCTGAAAGTCAATACACTTCTTTTGTCCTCAGAGGCAAGCTGATCAAAGCTGATAGAGGTTTGTTTTTCAGCCTGCACAAGAGTATTCTGCTGTGTTTTTACTTGAAGTAAATGAAAAAGAGGAAATTCTGTCTTTTGATTCATTTAAGGACATTTAATGATTTGAAGTCACTGGGTCATCTGTTTCTGGCCTGCGTTCCAAGAAACCAGGCCTGATGAGAGGATCGGATGGGTGGGTAGATGGATGGATGGGAGAATGACAGGGGAGAAAGGCTTTGCCCAGGGTGCTCATTTTGTGTATGCAGAGAGGGTGAGGGAGGGATGGAGAGGAGGAGGAGGAGGAGGATGGGGAGGTGCTGAGCTTGTCGTTTACCAGGCTGCGTCCTGACTTGTCCATGCTCAGACTGAACTCAGGGATCTGCAGAATGCCTGGCATGTCGAGGAAACAGGGAAAAAAATGAGACGAGGTGAAAGAGGGCAAGAAAGAAAAAAAAGAAGAAACCTATGACAGAAATCATCAAACTCCCTAATCTTGGATTGATTAATGACATTTTAAGTTTCATGAGACACTGGCATAAAAAATCGGGGTGTTCCTGCATTTCTCAGGACTCCAACTGCAGATTGCTAATAGCTCCACATCTGTCGTTAGTTATGTGCAAGATGCAACAAGGCAAACGACCGCAGTACAACCTTGGAGACTCATTTGCATTCTCTAAAAGTGGAGAAATAACTCGCCTATGCAGGGAATGTGGGGATGTGGTGATGACAAAACTTCTAAAACTGCAGGATTGTTGTGATAAAAAATAGCAGGGCCCCATATTTGGAGGACAAAAATTGAGGCCTGTGGCTGTTTGGTGCATCTTTAGTTTGATTTGCCGACTGAGTGGGGAAGTTCCCTGTTGGGGTTGTGTGATCCTACGTGGATGCTCCTGGTTTGGCAGGTTTACCGGGTGATGCAACAGAGATGTCTGCACACAGACAATCACAAGTTCAGTGTGACAATGCACTCACCAGAAATATAAAGCCATGTTACTCTGAAGGAGAAGAAGAAGAAGAAAGAAATTAGTGAAAGATGCACTGAGTTGTTTCGGAGACTGATGCTTTTTTTTCCATTAATTATAGACTGATAATGCAAGCACAGCCTTTGGAACATTTTACATATGTGGCATTGAAGGTAAAAATGGCCTGTTAAAATTTTAACAGAGCTGTAGTTAAAGGGAAGTAACAGCCAAAAGCAGCATCTGGTTGGTGGAGGCTTTTCCTCCACCATCAGATGTGGTTTCTTGAGGTGCTGGATCTCATCTGTTTGAGGGGAGAAAAAGGTGCCCTACAGGCTCAGTCTGTGGAGTTAAGAGAGGAGCTTGTTCATACATGGTCTGCAAGTGTCTGTGTGTGTGTGCGTGCTCTTTGTGTGTCCGTTGCATTCCACTCCACCCGTTCCAAGTTCTTCTTCGTGGATGACATATCATTACCGCAATTACAGGGCAAGAGGATTGCAACCCCACATACACAGGCACATGCAGACACACACGTTTGCACTGCACAAACATATGCACACACATGCAAAGTGAATACATAAAGGCAAAGTAAAGGACAAACTGAAACTCTAAATTTGGTTTCACTTTGCCTGTCCCTCTCTCTTTCTCTCTCTCTCTCTCTATGTCTCTGCCTGCATATGTACAGAAAGCCGCTGGCCAACATGGGAACCTGAAGAGCTTCCATCTTTTATAAATCCCCCTCTGTCTTTCCCAAGTGTGTGTGTATTCATGCTCCCCTCAGAGCACACACAAGTACAGCATTCCTCTTTGCCTTCCTCTCCACCCCCCCCCCCCCCCCTTTTTTCTGCATATCCCCCACCTCCATGCCACCTCTCTATCGCCCTCTCTCCCTCCCTCTCTCTCTCTCTCTCTCTCTGTGAAAAGGTACTCACCCAGTGTGTGTGTGTGTGTGTTAGAAAGAGTTTGAGTGTGAGAGAGGGAGAGAGGGAGCAGGTCTCTCCTAGACTGAATACCTTTTGTAAAAGGAGCTGGGGTTGAATGGGAGTGGTGTTGGTGGCAGTTTCCCACCATATTTAGAGGCCACCCCCCCACCCCACCCCCCCATCCCTTTCTCCAAACACGCACACACACTCACGTACATGCATCAGTGTGTCCGTGTGTGTGTGTATTAAATGCCAGCACAGATTAAAGTTGTCAGCTGATAAGATGGGTTTAAAAGGACTTGGATCAATCCCAGTCGTGTTTGGCATAGATTGTGTTTGTGTGGGTGTACGTGTGTGTACGTGTGTGTACGTGCACTGGAGTGAATAGACAGTCATTCATTTCAGAGCACTGACACCTGAGAGCATTCCTCACTGCTTCACACACCCAGTATGAGGAAAGGAATACCTACACCTATCCCTCTCTTTCACTCTGACTACATTCACATGTACATTAAAAATCCGTTAGACCAAGGACAAAGGTGTAGAGTTTTATCTACGCTCTGCTCATACAGGAAACACATGTATGATGAGTAATGATAACTGAATGAACTGATTGGCATCAACACAGTCTCGGGTTCTTCTTCTATAGTCGTTATTGAAATCTACGCCAAGAATCTAGTTCTATATTAATCGTTGTTTAACCGCAGGATTACAGAGAAAAAACATGACCTAAGTGCCATTTAAAGTTCAGTTTCACTTTCATTTCTCGCTCATGAACAGTTTCTCTTCTCTTGTTTGCTTCGTCACTGGTACAAGTAAAATTCCCAGCTCTAATAGAAAACACAGAAGTCAGGCGGTGGCATCCACTGTTCAGCCAAGGTCACGAAGCCAGGCCTTAAAGGTGCAGGTTTACATGTCAAGACCAACAAAGACACTGTGCATCTATAATTGAACTATTACTGAGAGTACCTTCTTTTTTAGAAAATCTAAAGGTAGACGAACTGAAAAAGTTATTTGAATTCATGCAAAGAGAGAGGAACTTGTGGTGGGTGTGCAGCACTGAGCTTATCAGCATTCAACAAGACTGTAACAATACTGATATGTACCGATCACCAGTGTAGCTTTTATATCTCCCCGTATCTGCTTAACGGTATGTAACAAGTTATATAAGCTTGTGCATGCGCAGCCAGGAAAGTTCAGTACTCTGAAACTCTGCCCTAGTATTTTGCAGCCCAATTAAAAGTAGAATGTTGGTTGCTTTTTGTGGAAGAACACAAGAAGGAACCAAAATGAGAACCAGCTTTAGGTTCCCTCAGTTCATGAAAGAGTTCTCAAGTTCCTGGAAAAGTTGGTGTGCTGGATAAAAGTGGGCTCAGATTTAGTCTTTCTCTCTGCCAGTGGGTATCAGCATCACTCTGTGTGTGTGCGTGTGTGTGTGTGTGTCTGCTGATGCTGTCGGTGCTGGAGTGTCGTGCAGGGCAGGAAACAGTGGTTTTTGGTCTGAACCACAGCTGACCTAAAGGATACAGGTTCTTGGCCTCATGGTGACCGTTTACAGTAAAGCAAAGCCATGTTTGTTTTTACTTGAACTGTGATTTCCTGACTTAACATGTTTCTCTGTTCTGTACATCAGTGTGTAGGTCAGTTTGATAAGTCATAGTGCTGCTGCAACAACAGTGTGTTAATTAGCATGTAATGCTAAATGCTAAAAACAAGCTATACACAGACCTTTATAACATATTGATATAACAAGTTGTTATTATTCGTTTGTAATTGAGTTTTTCATATGGCTCCACCGGCACAGACAAGATCAGGAAACATTACAGTATTTGATATTGATAGAAAAGCCCTATCTTGTCAGTCTGTGACTCAGGCAGACACATTGCTCAGATGAGAAATAGCTTTTCCCTGACTCCTCTTTCAGATTAGGTGTGTATGGCCCTCAAAGTTCAGCCAGCTTTCAGTCTGAGTTTCAAGACTTTTATAGATTTCCATCATCTCTGCTTGCCGTCCGCTGATAATGGCGCTTGAGGGGACGGCAGGATTACATCTGAAATCAATGCTTATCTCCTTTTGTGACACATTCACTTCTAAGAAAGGCTTGTCATGCCTGTCATGTGTGACCCGTGCAAAAAAAGAAGATGCACATGAAGCAGTTTTTTTTTTTTTTCCTCAGAATAAAGCAGAGGCAAAAATGCTAAAAGATATTGATAGGAGGTACATCAGTCAGATGACTGCTGATGAATTGTGTTAAAGGTTGAAGTTAAGTTAACAAACAATAGCTTTCATATCTGGATGTGCAGAAGGTCAAAAGGCGTTACAGTGATGTTAGGAAAGGCTCTCTTTGCCCTAAAGGGAAACTGCAGGGGGAGGCTTCAAGGCTGTTTTAGTGGAGGTTCACTTTTACTGTAAAAATACTTATGAGCAGCAGACAAAGCTTTCTGAAATTGAATGTTCCTCCACATGTTTGAGCTCAAATTTAGCTTTTAATTCCTATTTATAAACTTTGTTAGCTCCACATAGTAAAAAAAAAAAAAAAAAAAAAGTTTTCCTACCACTGCCATTAACCGCAAAGGAAAAATACAAACTAGGAGAGTCAGACCTGCTGAGGTATTGATTCAGCATTACACTGCATGACAAACGCCAGGACATGACTAACTTTGATCTCTCCCAGCTGCAGGAATTAAAAAAAGCAGCAGTTAACTTGTGCAACAAAGTGGAAGATATAAATCTGTTGCCCTAATAGGTAACGTTGGCCTTATACCACCCAGGGGCTTCTTTCACGGTTTTATTTTTCTTTACCTAATCAACCAGATCGCTGTGGTTTTAGAAAGAGGAAGAAGTGGACATGTAATCAGTTTAACACAGATTTTGTTTTTATGAATAATTCATTCACTGGCAGAAGAAAAGGGGGGAAGCACAAGCTGGTAATAGCACATAAGACCATTTGAATTTTATATGAGAATTTTTTAGTTTTATTTTTGGCAAAAAAAAAGAAAAATTCAAGACGAGTTTCCAAGAGGAAATTTATTCTGAGCTAAAGTGCCAGTCTCAGGAGGTTTAGCCCATTTGGAGTTTGCACAAATATGTTTGTCTGTGTGTGTGTGTGTGCGTGTTTGTATTTCTATGGCTGTGTGTGTGAGTTATGGTTGGGAGAGAGAGAGGTGTGAAGCAGTCGACTGGAAGTAAGTCAGACAGTCTGTTAGGTGGTTGTGAATATCCATTATGCTTCATCAGGATGGACAAACTGGAGTCTTTGGGCGTGTGTGTGAATGATGAATAACTGTATGAGTAATGACTGTGGTGTTATGAGGTCAGAGTTGCCTCTGAATATCGAGGGCTTCTGTGTGTGTGTGTGTGTGTGTGTGTGTGTGTGTGTGTGTGTGTGAGAGAGAGAGAGAGAGAGAGAGAGAGAGTTGTATAGGTATAGTGTTTTAGTCTATGCATCCTTTATGATAGAGAGGCAGTTGCCATGCTTACACAGAGCTTTCTGTCCGATGACCACAACGCACGTACATGCATACACATACAGACACACACACTCATGTTTTACACACTGACACACACACACACACACACACACATTCATACACCCGGACAAGTGGGTGATTGTTTTCTGGATCCAACTTGGAATTTTTCAATTTAACATTTTATCCCTGCTGGGAATCGACACCTTATTCCTCCCACATTCCACTGGGGAGCGGAAACCATGGAGTGTGTGTGTGTGTGTGTGTGTGTGTGTGTGTGTGCGCATGGTCATGTCTGAAGCTGTCAACAGCAGCATCCATCTGGTAATGATTTCACTGGAAAACAAAGATCATTATTCATTCATTGATACGTTGCTCTCCCAGATATGTGCATTACATCCTGTAGGAAACTTGGGCAACACACACACACACACAAACACACACATACACACAACAGCTGTGCAACAGAAAGTGCATTTACATTTTCCCTTCATTGTATACACTCCTCACAAGACGTATGGACACACAATCAGCAAAGCAGACTGTATGACAGTCAACAAATGGATAATGTTTTTCTTCTTCTTCTTCAAATTTCTTCTGCGCTATGCAATTTCACACATCGCTTCCTCCAAATTGCAGTGGAGGGTTAAGTGTTTAAATTTAGAGGATGCCAATGCCAAGAAATTATATAAGAGGAGACTAGCAAGCTGAACACAACACATTTGTCTTTATCTACAAGTTGGTAAAGGTAAATAGTTTGGCATTTGGGGAAATCTGGTTACTGTATTCACTTTATTTCAGAGCTAGATGACAAAACTGATAAGTTCACATCTCAGCCAGAAGATGTTGAGTAAGTTTAGCTTAGCATTAGCATCAGCAGGGGGTAAAAGTGGAGAAATGGTCAGATACATAAGAGGTTAGTACAGTTAAGTTAAGCTAACTGTCTCCTGGCTCTAGCTTGACATTTAACATACTGGTAAAAAAGTTTAACAAGAAGTGGAAAAAGTATATTGCGCAAAATGTCAAACTACCCCCCCCCCTTTTTAAAATCTAAAAACATGATAGGCCTATCTGCCTCTGACCCTCTGACTTTGCTGACTTCCTGGATTATCACAGCATCAGCAAGACACTGATTCTGGAAAGATGTTGAGGTCAGATGTTTTTTTTATAGATATATAAATATCTCTCTATATAAATGTAATTTTTCACTGCTGTGAACGCCACAAAAAAAATTCCATTTACCTTGATCCCTGTTTTGGGGTGAAGGTAGAAATCTCAGTGTCAGGTATCTCTGAACCTGGGCAAGCAAAACCAAAATTATCTGCATGGCTGGATATCACTGGAGGTAGGTGACAATTTGAATTTCTTCAAGGAAGGAGGGATTACTGTAAGAACACAGGGTTATTGGAGGAGACGTCTCGCACCGTCCTCTTGTTCATTCGCTCTCTATTTATCATATAAGCCGAGCCTTCATTTACTTATCCCCACTCTCTTCCTCCCTCCTGTCTTCTCTGTCTCGCCCTTCTCTTTTTCCTGGCAGAGCTAAGAGTGGTGTTACCATCTGTCTGTGATGTGTCCTGGACGCAACTGTGTGCGCGTACGTATGCGTGCGTGTATGTGTATGTGTGTGAGTGTTGGATGCAGGATGGCCAGGCTGAGCTGGGAATGGGGCTCAAATGGAGAGGCAGAAAGTTTTAAGACAAAGTACAACAATCAAAAAAATTAAAAGAGGAGACAGGAGGAGTCGGAAAGGAGTAGAAAAGACGCAGAGAATGCGTGAGTTTGCGCGAGCGTGTGTGTGTTTATGTTGAAACAATATGAGCTACAGCTGTGTGATCTACTAACCCTTTCAAAGACCTTGACAGTGCTAGAAGACGGCCAGCTGAAAGACATGACACGCAATGACACACAGCTGTTTTCAGAGGAACGCTTTGTGTGTGTGTGTGTGTGTGTGTGTGCACATGTGCATATTATCTGTATGTATGTCAGACATGGATCAGACGGACTTTTTCACTCACTGTTAAAAAGGAAACCCCCTGATGCTATAAGTTCTGTGTGGACTGATAGTAGCTTTTGGTCATTAGTAACTCAGCAGCAGTGATTTCACACTCCTGTGTGTTTGCATATGTGTGTGTGTGCATATGTATATGTGTGTTTGTGTCTTACTGAGCTTTGCTCTTTGGCTGAGGTTTGTCTTCCCTCAGGAGACAGCACATGTATTGCTGTTAAGCTGACTCTATGGGAGCTTTAGCGGTTGACTTGTGTGTTTATCTATGTGGTTTTTTTGCTATAAGCACACACACTTCAACTGTCGGAGGATCTGGGAGCTTGGTGAAAACCTTGATGGGGACCATGCGACGCACACATCTGTGTTGCTTTGTGTTTCCTTTCACTGTTGCAGAGCATATAGGTGAAACCAAGTCCTCTCCTGGTTGTTGTGTTTATTGTTGTTGTTGTTGTTGTTTTTTTTATATAATCATCCCTTGCGGTTTTACTGCTATTATTGTGCAAGTATAGAAACCATCTCCTGATTTAGCTGTCAGTTTCTGTCCAACAAAGAGCGCCAATACAATTCACCAAAGAATACCTAGACCTTAAAAGACTTCCATGTGTTTATATGGAATAGTAATCTGCCGTGCGCTCTACATTCAAAGCTAATGGCAGGTGCAGTTATCCCTATTCAGACTGAGACTTTATTCATCCAGTTTCTTTTTCTTTCTTTCTTTTTTTTTTTTTAATCCTCTCAACAGGATATTCATGATAATCCATCCTGTATTTTACAGGTTCATTGTAGAAGATGAGGAGGTTTGCATTAGTCTCACTCTCTGTGTTCCTCTGCTTCTTTAATCTTTTTTTTCCTTTTAAATCGACATGATATGACTTGATATGAAAGCTGATATCCTTGCGCAAAGCCAGCGAGTTAGAAGAAAAGACAACACATTAGGAAAGCACTGATGTTAATGTGAAGCACAGGAATAAGTTAAGTCTTTTGTTACCTTTGTTACCTGAACCAATACTTTTTATATATTAATCTCTCTTATTGTTCTGCTTTTATGCATCCCCTGAAGACTCCCTCTCGCTCATCCCAGTGCATGTAGAGCTATCTGTTATTTCATGTACACCTCTTTTATTAGAAATATGTCAAGGTTTAGTTCCTCTCCCAATTGCAAAGGGAAAACACAGTAAACCCAATGAAAACAGACAAATCTAATAAAAACTCCTCAACAATGCAAAGAGGGTTTCATGCTTGCTTGAAGTCGAAAATTGCTTTGCTGATGAGGAAACTGCACGATGAACACACGGTGGACACACATCAGTAGACGGATATAATGCAAACTGGGCCTAGGCTGAGCGATTGATAGTTTTTTGCTTTCTCGTCGAAAAGTTGAGTTAGATGCATGATCAGTCCTTAATTTATATGTTTGTTCAATATGAGGCTGCAGCTTGTTAGCACATGTTAGCTTAGCATTATATGTACTGTTTCATGAAAGAAGTCGATTGTGAAATTAAAGATATGTCCCTTTGTAGCAGTAGTAACTATCAAGATGAAGTCACTCTTCCATGTGTTTGGGTCTCTCACTACAACAGTGGCTACAGGCAAATACGCCTACACAGTCTGATTTCTACTTCTTGTGTTATTTCCTCTCATAATAAGTGTGTGACCTTCACCTGATGAAACAATGGAAATGAGTGACAGTCTTTGTGTGTGTGTGTGTTTTGTTTGTATACCAAAGAAATACTAAAGTCCCCTGTTTATTATTCTCTCTGTACTTTCCCAGGTAGGGCAGTTCAGTGAATTTCTCCATGAATGTACGTCACAATGATGATGACAGACCAGATTCCACTGGACTTGGCTCCGCCCCCCCTCCTGAACGGGGAGGTCCCTCTCATGCCTCACATGGTTAACGGTGATGCAGCACAGCAGGTAAATACTCACTCACTCACTCACTCACTCACGGCTTCACTCGCAGACTTTGCCTTTCAGTCATCCTTGCAGAATGACAATGCAAACGCATCCGCCGTCTTCTTTCAACGAGGATACACATCAACCAGCCAAGCAGGCACTTCTCTTTGTTGACATTTCATCACAAGCCTCCTGTGAGGCTGCCACAGGTAATGAACAGCTGCCAAGCGGTTACAGTAAAGCATTTGTCATGTAACACAGACAAGTATATAAACACAGATGTATACAGGCGCTTTAAGTTGTCTCATCCAGTCCAAGAGACACGATTTTTAAGCAGCATATAACTGGCTGACTGGTTCCATTGATGGATCCCAGGCCTTAACTCAAATTGCTCTGGAAAAGGATTCAACTGCCCCTCTGTGTCTGAGTGATCTTATCAGATGCTGCAGAGCCAACTGGATCACCTTCAAAGAACAAAACCCCTCCCTGAGCTCAGCACAGGCAAAAAGGAAGCTATCAGCATAATTAAAAGCATGGCAGTTAATTGACCTGGGTCTAATCCTGTTGTCACAAATACACTTTAACTCTGTGTGCTTTTGCTTGATGAGAAATGATGATGATGATGTTTATGTATCATGCCCGGCCTGTTCCCTCACAGCCCAGAGGAAGCATGGTGGGAGTGTTTTGGCTGCGACACATAACAGTTAGGGAGGGTTTTGGCTGTAACACACAGCAGTTAGGGAGCTCTTTTTTTGTAACACCCTGCAGTTTTAACTTGGTTCCCAGTGTGGAATCAGGAATTTAGACCGATGATTATATAGATTTGTCTCTGCATATGTGTGTGTCCGTGTTTGTGTGTATTTGTTTTTGTCTTGGTCTGTCTTACACTGTGTGAGTCTCTTTCTTCTTCTACCCCTTCAGTGTGTGTGTGTGTGTGTGTGTGTGGGCATGTGTCTGTGTTGAGTCTGAATCCATAGTTATGTGTTTGTGTTTGTCTGCCTGCTTGTCTATCAGTTTTCCTGTCTTGTCTATCTGTGTCTACCTGCCTACACTTGTTTATGTGTGTGTTTGATCTGCTGGTGTCTCTGTTCCTCAGATACATACAGGTTATTGTTCGGCAGCATATCTCTCCACAGTAGTTTGTGTTTTTAAAGAGGAATGGGATATGCATTGTGTAGGAGCCACATCTAAGCTACCTGTGAATATATAATCAATGGAGTCTGTCACTCAGGGTTCCTTACATTTTCTTTTTCTGAAAAGTCAAACTTGCTCCAGGGATCACACAACAATGCAGTCAGTGAGAAGCTGTGTATTCTGTTCCATTTAGTCTATGGACTCCTGTATTGGACACATAATGGAAGTGCAACCGTGCAGCCAATGGGAAGCTTCATCCTCAGTTTGATTTAGAAACATTTTATTGGCTGCATTGTTTCCACTTCATTATGTTATATAGCTCACATGTGCTTTGTTGTTGCCAATGTTGCAAGCTGAGGGAGGTTGTCTGCCTGAAACATCTGTGTGTGATATATTTCATGTAATTGAGCAGCAATTCCTCTAAGGACTTCTTTTTTTTCTCTCCTTTGTTTCTTCCCTTCTGAGAATCTTCACATAATAGAGTTGATTTATTATTAACTGTTATTCCTTTATCCATGAAATCCACCCAGATTCCTCATCATCATGTTATTTTGCCTACTTTTCATTGCCCTCGATATTTAACACATAGCAATCAGGCATACAATCCTTTTATGTGGTGAATGCATGCCAAACTTCTGATTTAAGTTGTTTACATAAGCCTGGATTTTTTTTCTAATTTGCATTGTTTAAAATGTCAGTGTAATTAGTCAAGTTTTTACCTTTGGTGCTCTATAAATGACTCTCCTCCCAGAGGGTTCTCTGCGTTTCTGTTTACACACTGTCATTAAATGCCAGAGGACACAATTAGATTGAATTAACACTGTGAACAGCTATGGCTCTGACCTGCTGCCTGACAATGCTAAATAAATAGAATAATAATCCTCACCTAGAAAAAAATGTGTTCAGCAGAAGATGCTCTAATACATTTATGAAGGTGTGCACGTCCAAATCTAGACATGGAAGATAGGATGGGTATGAAAGAGTTTTGTTTTTATTCTAACTTTTTTTTTTTTTTTTTTTAGTGTGTGGACGTTGGCTCATGCAAGTTTAAACTGAATATACACAGCACATTTATGCAGTCAATCCACACACCCACCCAGCCACATGGTCTGATATGGGGGTTTTCTTAGTCCTTAGGAAACATGGGTCGCCCTGTACTAAGCTGGGGTTCCCATAGCAACAGCAGCCGCTGCAGCAGACAGAGTAGGAAGTGTGTGAGTGTGTGTATATATGTGTGTGCGCGCGTGTGTGTGTCTGAGGGAGAGGAGCAGGTTAGCGCTGAGATGGGAGAGCATGCAGACACTACAGGACGAACGCAGGACATGCAGGATTTTATGACGGCACACCTGTAGAGCAAAGACAGGGCTGCTCATGTGTGCATGCATGTGTGCATGAACACGTATGTGTGTGTGTGTGTGTGTGTGTGCAATGGAGGGTCACCTGTTTCATGTCTACAGCCACGTGTACACTCTCAACAATCTGTATGCGGAGAATATGACGGTAAGGTGCATGCATACTCCCCCTCAGCCACGTTCAGCAGAAACACTTGGGATCAAAACAGTGTCCTCTGATTCGGCTTCATTCGGACGTGTTCACCTGTCTGTCTTTGTGTGTGTTTAATTGTCAGATATGACTCTGTCCATGTGTGTAATATTTGTGTGTACTGGTTTTAGTGGTGTTCTGCCAGTCAGTGTGGTTAAAACAGAAAGGCTTTTGTTCAGTCAGGGTGTGTGTGAGATGGCAGCATTGTCTCACCATTAGCTTTTTTAACACCTCATTGATATGTGAGAACTCTCTGTGTCCGCCCTACTCCGATGGTTACTGTGTGTTATGTCATCTCTGCAAACCTGCTGGATGCCCAGCAGAGAGTGTGTCCTGTTGTGATTGTTGAAGCTGGATGTGTGGTTTTAGTTTTCTCCCTATTATGCTATTGTTTTGTTTGTTTGTTTTTTTACATATCTGATCCAGTCTTTCTGATTATGTAATCTGTGTATATCTGTGTGTGTGTGTGTGTTGTGTGTTTGTGTGTGTTGTTACAGGTGATCCTGGTGCAGGTGAACCCGGGGGAGACATTCACCATCCGGGCAGAAGACGGCTCACTGCAATGCATCCAGGGTCAGTCCCCTCTTATAGTATTATTATTATTATCATCATATTAACATGCGGCGAGTCTTTCCCATCTCTTTGATATTTGCTACTTGACATTAGGCGTACTGTCCTTCCAAACTCTTTATGTTTACCTTTTCACTCTCGAGAAGCCAATGGGTTTAACTTTTTTTTTTTTAATTATAAAATCTCACTCACTTGAGATAGAGCTCATACATTGAGCTTCTTTTGTATTGTCTGAAGACACAGCCTCTGTTCTATTAAGTGCATTTTTTTTAAAGATTTTGATGGAGAACAATGGTGCATTCATATGCCATTGTGGAGATTGGGGAAATTATGCTTTTAAATCCTTTTTAATGACATCCATCATCATTATCAACGGTCTTCAGGGTTCAGTTTTCCAACAACACAGCCTGGGAATGTGAAGTTCAGCAGCTGGCTCTTAAAGTCTAGGCTATAGGATGTCTGAGCTTCCTGCCAGAATTTTCTCAGCTGCAATTCTGCATAGTTAATGTGACGTTATAAAATCAGAAATTATGATTTTCTGTGATATCCGAAGCAAATTAGAAGTTGAAAATTTTCAAAGAAGTCAGCAATATGTTGGCTCACACCAAGGCAAAATGTCAATGACAATGCTTTATTGTAGTCTTGCACAGTCACAGTCAATAATGCCACAATAAGGGTGAGGAAAAGGAAGTGGGGAGGGGGTGGAAATGCTCGCATCCACGCGTGTTATCTCTGAAATTAAGAAATACTAGTTGAAAGCATAGTTTGACAGATTGGTGCAGAATGGATGGTCATGGTCTCACTCTCCGGCTGCATCTGATACCAGTACATAAAAAGGCTGGAACTGTAAGCCACTTAGAGGCTCTTAAAGACAGAATGAGGTGGCAGCGAAACGGGAATTCCCCCGACTCTTGTGGAATCACGTCTCACTTTGATGATGTCAGCAGAGTAAGCTGTTACTCAGAAACTTTGAAAGGGCGCCATTGTTTTCATCTCAATCTCTCTCTCTCTCTCTCTCCCCCTGTCTCTCCGTCTCTCTTCTCCTCTCACTCTCTTTCTTTGCCCTCTGACTGAAGGTTTTCTTTGAGAGAAAGAGCAGTTTTGGCTCAGGCACCGACTCCCACTTGGAAAAGAAACTCTCCCACCATCCCGTACTTTATGTTATAACTAATTACAGCCCGCCTCCCCTTTTTCTCCACCCGCCATGTAATTCAATTTTTTCCCTGAAATCAGAAGCAGATCGCCCCTGGCAGACCTGTGGGCACAGATAATACCAGATAGAAATGGTGCATGGATGGATGGAAGGAAAGATGTGCTGATATAGTTGACAGAGAAATTTACAGATATAGATCAGTGAGTCGTGGAAAGACAGATTCAAGACAGATGAAATGATGGTTTAATGTGCGCTGTGATTAGATGAATGGGGTTACCGGAGCTGATTTGCAATAAGACACAGTGTTGACGCAGCCGGGGTCTGGTTGGCGGCCGTCTGTTTATTTGTGTGGGTGCATGCAAAATTTAGCATCGAAGGCACAGTGTGCATCTGTGTGCGCTTTCCTGGTGCCTTTTGCTACAGTTGACGACAGTTAATTGGGCGGGTGGGCTGGGGGCTCAGGGTCATGTTTGAATGCACATATTATAAATGTGGATGGCCACACACGCTCAAACTCTTGCTCGCTCTCTCTCTGCCTCTCTCTCTCCGTCTTTCTCCCTGTGGAGGAGGTCACTGGGTTTAATGAGAGGTGGAGTGTGGCAGTGTGTTTTGAAGGCGAGCTGAGTCGCTCTTTAGACAGAGACTCGGTGTGATTATTGAGACCTCAGAGCGCCGTGTTTGCGCATTTGCTTGTGCACTTGTGTGCCTGCATGTGTGTTTGCACGGCGTACTTGCGCACGAGTGTATGTGACAGAGAGCGAGATTACAGAGACCTCAGGGCACAACCAAGGCACCAGCTTTTATATAAAGTAACCTCTGTTTAGCTGCTGCACTGCGGTGCATGCATGCAATCATGCATACACACACACACACACAGAGGCACAGATGCCCTGCCAGGACAGAACCAGCCTGGAGACGTCGACACAGTGGCCAAAAGAGATTCTTTCATATGAACGTTCAGCCTTCACTTCTCTGTTCACTTCTCAGTCTTCTCCTCCTCTTCCTCCTCCTCCTCCTCCTCCTCCTCCTCCTCCTCCTCCTCCTCTGGCCTCCCTCCCTCCACCTTTGTCTGCTTCTACCTTAAAGCAAACCTACAGCAGAAAGGAGACTATTGTATTTGTTGGAGTAATGTTAAGTGCTTCTCATTAGCCACAGCACCGCTAAATGCTACTGGCTGAATTATGTTCTTTTATTTGGACTGAAAGTTTACATAGAATTTTATTATGTTTAACAAATTCCATATCCTCAAGGCCCAACGAATCCCTTTTTATAACAGCACCGTGCATACTCAAATAATTTATGCTTGCTCTCAAATGTAGAGAAGTTTTCAGTGATTTTCATCAGTTCTTACTCTGCTGTGTCAGTGATGTTTTAACCTGCTCTCTCTTCTTTGCTGCTTTCTTCCTGCTGTTCTTTTGCATCTTTTACGGTTGTTTCTTTGTGTGTTTCTTTGCATGCAGTGTGTGTGTGTCTACATGTCTGTGTGCCCTGTTTAAACAGACTGACCTCTCAGTGCTCTGAGGGTCAGCTTCGACTAACCCCCCCCACACACACCCCACACACACACACTCACCCTCCTCCCACCACTACCACCATAACAACCCCCCAAACTCCCCCGTCTATCTCTCACCATCTCATCATGTTTCTCTCATGTATGCACCCCCTGCCCCCCTTCTCTCTCTTTCTCTCCCCCCTCCCCCACTAAGACCATTCCCCTGAGCTTTTCCCACACTCACATCAAAGGACAAGACTCTAGAGGGTGTGTTAGAGCACCCTGCTCTGGAATGTGAGTGTGTTAACGTGTGTGTGTGTGTATGTGTGCGTGTGTGTCTATGTGTGTTTTACAAGGCTGTGTTGGTTTACTGTGTTGTTTGCCCTTTGTTGGACTTTTATGAGGGATGATGAGGGAGGGGAGTGAAGGGCAGGAAGCTGTGCCCTGCCAGTGGAGGATGTGACATCATAAGGAAGGCATGGGTGGCAGTGGGCAGCAGCCCACACACACACACACACACACACAACAGCGTGATCTCTTGTCTGGAGTGGAGATAAGCAGAAGTTGATTAGTCTGTTGATAGCGACCATACTGGAGGTCTCCGGTTCATTTTGCCACAACATCTGTTTTCAGCCACTGAAACAAGTGAAGTGTCTCAAATGCAGCTTAGGAGCCCAGTGAAGCTTCTTGGATAAGTGGCAAAACATCCTCTTAACTTAGACATAATACAGATAGGTCCGCTGCGATCTGTTTCAAATGTTGTTGTATGGGAAGCCATTCAGTTTCATTCAGTTTTACCCTGGTTTTTCTGCATCACATGTTGGTCAGAGGATTATTCTAAAGTCAGAACTGTGACATATAATGCCATTTTCATTTCTCTTGTCTTAAGCGTTTTTTGGTGCGTGTTTCTCCTCATTAATATACATGTTTCTGTGTGTGTGTTTATGCGTCATCACTCCTTTGGAGATTAGAGGGAATCTTGCTTTTTATTGAAATTAAATTGGCTATAAATGTGCATTAATGAAACCAAATACTTTGCGTCTTATCCAATCAAAAATAAAAACAAAGCATGTTCCTACTGGCTGTTTTCTAGTAGCCCAGTTAGAGAAATGGTCATATTCACTTTATTGAATTAAATTGATAGGACTGTTTCATGCTTGCACTTGTGTTATGTAGTCTGTTCTCCAAGCTTGCAGCTGCTCATTGATGGTTGTATTGGTGCAGTACTATTGTAGTGACATAATAGGAAGTGTAGTGCTATGTTGTTTTGCTGCAGTCTGGTTAGCCCAGTGTGATGTGCTTTCTTCACCGGCTGTGTGTCATCTGGACAGAGCAGAGTGTGAATCACATCATTGTCTGTTGTGTGTGTATGTGTGTTTTTTTCTCAAGCAGATGTGTTACTGATTGTTTGTTCCACTCGTTGTGTCTCCCTGACTGTTACGCACTATCTCTCTGTGGATGCATCCTAATTCTGGTACCTCATATCTCCACGCTGACTCAGAAATCCATCAGGCCAGCTGTTGTTGTGAAAGAGTATTGTAGCTACAACAGAGGACTTCAGGTGGAAGTCTTACACATACTTTCTTTTGGAAGTGCACTTGAAAGTAGATGCTGCACTGTTATCATGTTTTTTTTTTTTTTTTTTTTTTTAGGTCAAATTGTTTTCCTTTTGGTTAAACAGTGAAAGTTGGATGTACTCTCCATATTGCATTGCATTTTGCATTCTATTTAAAAGTGCGCCTCTAACTCATTATCTCTCTTTCTCTACCTTCATCTTACTCATCTCGTCTTGAGGTCTCCCTGCTTAGTGATGCTAATATTCCTATTCTTGCTGGTTTCTCTGCATCACACAGAGGCTCTCTCTTATACCATCCTTTCTGCACCTTTTACACTCAGAGCCCTTTGATGGAAATGGAAATAGTTGGTTGAGAGGAATATGGTGGAAAGTCTCGCGGCCTGTGTTTACACCGAGCCAGATGTCTCTAAACAAGCTGGTGGAGAAGACACAAATACCCTTCTTTCAGAAAGGCTTAATTTAGAGTAGTGTGTCGGATGGTCCCGTCGCTGCCTGTAACCAGAGGGAGGATGGGCGGGGGGGGGGGGGGGGGTTTAGGAGCTTTTTCAAACCTGCTTTGAAATCTGAATCCCACCCGTGTGACAATCACAGTGAAATGAAAATTGCAGTGCAGTGGCTGGAAGGTTGGTTGACGTCTGCAGTCCAGCTGACTTGTGTGAGTACAAAGGATTTACAGTGTGTTTGTATTGAATTGTACTGTGCAACACACTTCGGGATTGTGTGTAATTACCCCTCTTTTTTTCAGGTGAAATTAAATAGAAGTAGAACTCTAGCCATCATGCCAAAAGTGTATAAAAAGTGCATGTGCGAAGTCTTTGTGCACATTGTTGTCTCTCCCACTGTTTGTGTACGTGTAAATGGGTGTAAGTGGACAAATTAAGGAGTGAGCTTTTATTGTTGCAGCAGTTGTTTTTAGCTCCAGGCATAATGACTGCCATTATCAATTTAGTGTGCGCTTGTTGCATATTTATGTCTCAAGTGTTTTAAACATAATTTGTGTGATTGTACAGCCTTTTCAGATATGATTAAATTCACCACTACATCACTGATGTCGTGTCCAGAGCAGCTTATCATATCACCTCCTATGACAACAAAGTCCAATGTCCAAAATGACAACTTGTCATGAGCTAGAGAAACACAGGCAGCAGGATGGTGATGGACAGCAGATCTACCATGCCTAACTTCTCATATCATCTTCATCTTCAACTTGTACTGTTGGAGGATTTCACTCTCTGCATCCCTGGTACATGCTAGAAAGTCAACTCATCATGTTTACCATCCTGTTTTCTGTCAGGCTTGGAAACCGAATGAGAACTTGCTGCTGCAACAAGTCTGAAGGCTCAGACAGTGAAGTCTCCGTCTCATGTTTTGGAGAGAACTTCTTTCTCCCCTCTGTGTTTAAAATTGCTTCAAGTTGACGACTGCTGTGCTGAGTCTGTATTTATGGAATATGCTTCATATTGTGCTGGAAAAAAGGGTAATAGGATGGGTGGAGAGACACACAGCGGAGAGGGATCATATAATGGAGAAGTGCTGTGTGTGTCTGTAATGTGTGTGTGTGTGTGTGTGTGTGTGTGTGTGTGTGTAGTGTTAGCTTTTAGCCTTCTTGCAGAGGCTTTGCATTCAAGATTTTATGCCCTCGAGCCAACTGTAAAACCTGATGTGTTGGTCTTAAGTTTGTGTTGTGTCCTACTGGATTTGGGAAACTGGTCACCATGGGAACGGACTCTCACTCCAGGTGGTGTGTAATGGAATGTGGTCCCTCTGGGCACAGTTTGTGTGTGTGTGTAAGAGTGTGTGTTAGCGTGTGGTGTACCTGGCTTTTTCTATTTCCAGTATTTTCCACTCAAATGTTCTTTGTGAGAAACAAAAGGACAGAGAGGTTTGGTTTGGTTCATTTGGCACGAGGTAGTTAAGAACTTGACTTCAGTGTGTGTGTGTGTGTGTGTGTGTGTGTGTGTCAGAGAGAGAGGGAGGCAGAGAGAGAGTTGATTGTTGTTGTATGCCCTGCCCTGTGCTCACTTATAAACTCAATGCCCTCACTGAGTAGGACATGAGCAGGCACAAGACTGGAGGAAGAAATTGACTGGAAATAAAATGATAGACTGAAGGAACTTAAATAAAAGAGGAGAGGCAGCAAGAAGAAAGAGGGATAGAGTGAGAGTGAGAGAATCAGACGCTACATGTCTGGTCGTGTCTGCTGCCATGCATTCCGGGCGAGGCCACTTCCTCCAATGCGATGACCCCAGCCACCCCTGCGCTGCTGACTTGGTCTGGCCTGCCAGCTCCAGGGACTGGCCCACTTAGGGCAACAAGGGGGTGGGAAGGAGTTTCTTGTGGGGTGGGGTGGGGTGGGGTGAAAAGAGTGGGCAAAAACTCTCACTGGAGAATACTATGTCTGTCTTCGTATGTACGACTGTGTGAAAGTGGATGTGTGTGTGAACAGCAGCTGTGTAGAGGCGAGTGCTTGCAGAATTTTCCAGAGATCGAGACAGAGAGAAAGAAAGAGAGCTTTTCCAGGGATGAAATTCTTGGCTCCCTTGAAGCTCAGGGTACAGCTGGAGCACTTCTCCCTCCCTCCTTCCCTCCTTCCCTCCACCCTCGTTCCCTCCTCCTTTCCCTCCTCCTTTCCCTCTCTTTACGACCTCTTTCACTTCCTCCCTTGCTTCACTGTGTTTCTATCTTGTAGTATTTTTTTTTTTTTTTTCGGTATCACCACCATAACTCTAACTGAAGTTTTGATGATTTGCTGGCTGTCTTTGTAAATCAAAATTAAACTTCATCATAACACTGGAGGGCCTTTTTAAAAATGTTGAATCTTCTCCACATGTTGTTCATGCTGCTTTTCAGATTCGATTCAGTCAGACTGGATAAAGCTTTATGATCACATGTGGCTGTTGTAGCTGCAAGTGCTGATGGGATACATCAAAGAAGAGGGGTATTTAAAAAGGAATAAAGCCTGAGACTTCCTGCAAGGCTTCATGGGTTACACATGGGATTGTTTACATCAAGTGTGTTTCACAGGGAAGCCCCCTCTTTTTTTCTTCCTCTTTTGTTCTGATCTGATTGGATGGGCGGAAGTGTGTGCCGGTCAATGGGCGGGCCCAACCTGGGAGGTCGGGGAATGGTCGGAGGCACTGGTAGAGATAGTTTGACTCTAGATTGCCCTACTTATTTGCACATACACACAACCTCCATCATATCTTTACTGTTTGGGGCTTGTCTGTTCACTCAGCAACCATAGCACATGCACACGCACATGCACTCATATAAACACATATACACACAAACAGTGGAATTCAGAGTTGGGGAGTGGGGGAAAGTCCCTGCTAATGTAGGACTTCCAGTCTTTATTTCCACTCCTCTTTTTCTCTTCTCTTCTCTTCTCTTCTCTCTTCTCTTCTCTTCTCTTCTCTTCTCTTCTCTTCTCTTCTCTTCTCTTCTCTTCTCTTCTCTTCTCCCTACGCACACTTTCTCCACTCTTTCTGGTGGACACAAACTCGGTGCTGTTCAGACTGTGACTCATACAGCAGGAATGCCCCACATTAACATGTGGAGAGATAGACGGAGGAAAGCGAAGGGAGGATGGGAGAGGAGCACAGCTGGGTACAAACGTAGCAAGTTGTGCACAGAGGGGAAAAACTGAGTAAAGTGACTAAAAGCGTTGCTGTTCCTTTACTGGGTCAAGGTTTGAGAATTAGTTTCATCCTGATGATTCAAGGGAGTGAGAGAAAGAGAAGGGAGCAAGGGAGGGAAAGCAGGAAATGATTATTAGACTCTGGGTTTGTTTACACACCAACAGCTGTTGCACTTCATTGCTCTCTCTCTCCCTCTCTCTCTCTCTCTCTCTTCTCTCTTCTCTCTCTCTCTCTCTCTCTCTCTCTCTCTCTCTGTTTTTTTCTCACTCTCTCTAGACATGTAGAGTTGATTAGGGAATGGATACAATGAGTCATCAGTGTCTGGATCGTGTATATGCGTGCGTGTTCATGTGCATGCTTGCACATGCATGACAGGAGTGCACATGCGTGTGTGCATGAAGGTTAAGCATGATAAGTGTAGTATGTCACTCCATGCACTGTGTGTTGCATGGTTACCGGTCCCACAACAATTATATCTGCAAGCCCAAAAATAGCCTCATGATAATATTGGAGAAGTGCAAGTATGACTCTGTGTGTGTGTTGTTATGATTTAAGGCTGCATTTGTGTGTGTGTGTGTGCACGTCCCATTTTGTAGAGTGTTGTTTGTGCCAAGCTGACCGTGATTTCCAGCAGTCTAAACTATTCAAATGTCAGTTTGTTCCACGAGTGAAGAGTGTGTGTGTGTGTGTGTGTGTGTGTGTGTGTGTGTGTCCAAGTCAGCATGACATCTTAAAAGGTTATGTATATATGCTTAGGTGTTAATCTGGGTCGCTCTTCTTTTTTTGAAAAGTGTTTGTCTCTGTGTATGTGAACCTCATACATCTGTGCGTGAGTGGCTGAGTAGTTGTGTGTGTGTGTGTGTGCATGTTGAGATCCTGAGAAAAAAGCATGGCTCGCCTCAGTGTCCCTCCAGACGTTACGTTGCTCTCCTTTGGAGCAGACCCAGCAGCAGAAGTAGGTCGGTCGACAGCACCCCTCCTCTGGGTGGGGGAGAACCAGAGAGAGATCAGGGCTGGGTGGAGGTATAGGCTGGCACCCAGGCTTTAGGCTAAACATTAAACAGATCAGGGCTTGTACACTCGAGGGCCGTTTACACTGTGATCACGGCTGGATAAGATGAAGATGTAAAGCATCAAATCTGAAGAAGTTTAGCTCTTTGAAGTGAGGGATTTTTTTTCCTCAAATAAAATTTAGGGGATTTTGGACATTTAGAGGGAAAAACAGTTGAAGAACGATTGGAAAGATAATAGGTCGCTTCAGGTCTTAGTCGAAAAATTTTCCATCATTTTATAACCTTGGTGTTGTGTAGTTCACAACAGATGATCCTGATGTGTCTCAGTTGTTTTTTCCTTAAAATATGTGCATCATATTCAGTGCACTGCTGCTGTAAGACAACCCGAGGTGATTTCCAAGTTGATCAACTTCTTTGGAAGTTTCAAAAATACTTAGGCAGCTTAATGTTAGAGATTGTTTTGAGTATAAATCAAGCAACAATTCAATCCATTACACACATGTTTCAAATAGTGGAAAAACTTTTTGAAGATTTATGAAGTGTTTATTCCAAAAAGATTTGTCTGCCATAAAAATCTAAATGGCACCTGCTGCTTAGAAAATGATTGACATCACAGGAGCATGATAATGTCACTGGAAAAACACCGGTCACTTGTATCAACTATATTTCGAGATGTCGAGACAAGTGTATGACATGAGCTTCAAGTTTGTCCTTTTTTTCCCCAGTGGTGATTTTCTTCATAGAGACAGTGGAGGATGTGAGGAATCAGAAGAAGGTTATAATAGGATTTAATCCACTCGCCAACAAGGGACGGAGATCACAACCACTGCTACTGCCTCTGGGCAAACAACCAGAGATGGAACTGAAGACTTGAGTGCACAAGTCTGGCTGTTTTGTTTGGCAGCAAACCTCCCTGCCATCAGACCCCATAGAGGATTTGGCTTGGAGCAGTGGTTGTGCACAAACGGGCTGGAAATTTTTCTCCACTGTTGCTGCAAAAGGCTCATTATTTTCATTTTTTCATGATCTATATGGAGGAGAGGGCTATGAACTTGAAATATGAGCCTAAGTCAGTGGGCTAGTAAAACACAACCCTGACTTTACAAGCCTCATAGTCTTGTTTCTTCTTCAGCTCTTTAACATACTGATGTCAGGAGGCGATGAAGTCATTATGACATTGATAGTTTCATCATCAGGCATAACTTTCTCTTTGTTCTCTTATGACACTGTTATGCAACTTGGAGCTCAGAGGCTAAAAGCTGAGGGGCACACTCGTCCAGAGGAATGTGCTTACACATACCTGCGTGTGCACCCACACACATACACACACATGCACATTACAGTGTGTATATTGTACAGTAAGAGCCAGTGTTCAAACATAGCAACTCTTCTTTGTATGATTTAAATTCCTCAGAAAGTCAACAGCCGGCTCACATTACAGATTATGACAAACAAGGAGGCAGGATCAGAAGTGTGTTTCATTATGTGCATGTGTGCTAGATGAATATCCACCCCATCAGCTGTGCATATGTGTGTGTCTGTGTGTGTGTGCCAGTGTCTGTGTGACTCTGCAGAGTGTCAGTGCCGCTGCTGAGGGCAGGGCAGTGCAGGAAGTCCTGACTTCCTCCTCCATCACTGAACCTCACCCTGCCCTCGGGAAAAATGTCCGCCAGGCCTAGAGTCACTGGAGATGTAACCAGAGGGCTCTCTAGTGTGTGTGTGTGTGTGTGTGTGTGTGTGTGTGTGTGTGCGCGTGTGCGCGCATGTGTGTGTTTGTGTGCGACCTGCGTGTGCGCTTGTAGCATCACATGTTTCACACCACTCTGGGATGAGTATACAGTATACACAGGACTGTGCTATTTTAAAGTTGTCTGTCTCTCACATTTCCTGCTACAGCACACTCTTTTCTCTCTATTTTAACTACATTTCCCATCATGCCCCACATTCTGTTCCCCTCTATCGTTCCATGTCTCCTTTTTCTCTCCCACAGCTTCTTGTAGCTATATCTGTAGAGCAAACAATCTATGTGGATTTGTTTCATTTTTATAACTTAGATATGACAATAGGTCATGCTCTCTACAGTGGGTGTCTGTGTGTCTATATGTGTGTGTGTGTGTGTGTGTGTGTGTGTATGTGTATGTGTGTATTGGCCAGGCAGTAGAGGAAGCTGTCGTGGGAGTGTCTTGCTCTTGGATCTCCGAGGACAGATAACATTACCCTGCTGATGCTTACATAACTTCCAGGCAACGCCACGTCACAACTGACCCAGACACACATACCGCGCACAGATGCGTGCACACACACACACACACACAAACGCACACACTTGCACCGCAATTCCCATCTAAATGAAACAGCTGCTTCCTTGGAGCTCTGATATAGGATATGCAAAGATTGTGTGTCTTCATGTGTGTGTGTGTTGCACTTCAAATTTTTTTTTCTCCAAATCTGTCAATCTAGTAATGCTATCTTTTTCTTTTTTTTTTCAGTGTGTTTTTGGGAAATCCATCTGAGTCTAGTTGTTTTGTATGTAGGTCAGCTCACAAACAGGCTCCTTTAGTCTGACACCAACACCACACACACATACGCACATGCACACATGCTTTCCCAAGAGGGTCTGTGTTTCCTTTCAATGTGGTGACCACATGTGCAGGGCTGAAAAGAGGGGAAGGAGAGAAAGTGTTGTGCTGCTTCACTCTGATAGATTGAACGTACACATAGAGAATAAGCCTTCAGTGCACACTCTCACTGTCAGCACAGTTGATAGCCACGTGATTGATTAGTGTGTGTTAATGCAGTGTGCATAAGTTGTGTACGCATTATTACAGATATAAGTAATTGGGCGTGTGTGAGGCCAGGACTCTTTGTGTGTCTGAGTGTGTGTCTTGTGCTTTGGGGGCCCCCGTCGCAGCTGTCTCTGACAGCTGTATCATGGGAAACATCTGATGAAACGTTGCGTCATCTCCTCTGTTTGTGTATGTGTGAATGTATGTACACGCAGCTGGACTCTTCAGCATAGTAGATTTTAATGCTCATCTTAAAGTTTGTGTGAGGGAGTGTGGTTAGTTTGGTGTAAGACAGGATGTTTACCATGGACTATAACATTTGTGTAGGTTTTAACAAGAAGTAAACTTGCTGGTGAGATGTTGTGTGCATGAATATGTGTGTAAGTATATGTGTGTGTGTTATACTAGTGTGGACACACTCCCCACCCCAGTGTTGTGCTCTGTCTGCTCTCCAACAAATATGTGCACATGTCCCAGACTCCCAGATGGATGCACATCTGATCACAGACCTTAGATTTATTCCAGTGACCTCTGCAGCAGGATTGTTTCGTAGCCAATGTGGTTTTCAATCACTCTCAATAACAGATAACAGAAATGAGAGCGAAACTTATTGTTACTTCCAGGCAGTGAAATTTCTATGACTTCACAAACATCGGTCACTGCTTGTCTCAACACAAACTGAAATCTTGTTGACTGAACGTGTTGTGGCTTCACATAGGAGACAGTCCAAATCAAAATACCAAAGTGGCAGCATTTTTTTTTCTTTTTTTTTTTAACAAGCAAAAACAGATTTCAACATTGCAGGGACAAGCATCAGGCCAAAGACTGTACCCATGCATGTCCAAGTATCATCAGCTTTGTAAATACAATACATGATATATGACAACATCAAAGGAAGGTTAGAAGATAGTTATTAATCAGAAAGTCAAAAGAAAAAAGGACATTACATGAGGCGCAATAATGTGACATACATCACAGTATAGATGTGTATATTTTTTTTATACAGGCACTGTCTGGTAGAGCAACAGGTGTCGTCCATTCTGTGATCAATACATCAGGCTTCATGTGATACATAGCCTCTTCTCTGCAACTTCTAATAGCCTACACATGCTGATGTACCTCAGTGGCTCAGGTAGTGCGTCGGTGATGTCACCCCACATGCAGGAATACTGGCTCATAATTGACCTCTGACCTGACCTCCGTGACAGTCGGAAGCGGAAGAAGCAACAGATGGGAGATGAGAAGCGGAAGGAGGAGGCGAGAGGAGGGGAGTGCAGCCGGTGGGTTTCGCTCTGTTGTCTGGGATTCCAGCAGGATTAGACAGAGGAAGTCGTGACTCTATTTGCAGTGCTTAAAGGGCAAAGCAGGAGGAAAGACCAGAGAGTGAGTGACGTTACCACAAGTGTGGATGGAGGAACGCGCTGACTTATATGTGCACGTGCACACGGACGACACACACAGACGGACACAATTACAACCACTCAAATGCACATGTACAACTGCTTGATTATCTTGAGCCTTTCTAAATGGCAGTCAGTCTAATACTATATGACTTACAGCAGTGTGTGGGGAGTGTGTGAGTGTGAAGGGCTCCAGGACAAAGAGTGTCTTGTATTTTGGGGAGGGGTTGGGGGGTAGTTGGGCCTGTTGGGTCCAGTCCTGGGGGCCAGGGATGGGAATGTTCACTTTGTGTGTGTGTGTGTGTGTGTGAGCAAAGGAATGCTGCTGTTTGCTGAGTGAAGAGCACAGAGGCAGCAGAGACTGTCCAAACACACGTCTGTTTGCCAAGAGTGTGTGTGTATGTGTGTGTGTGTTTGTGAGAGAGAGGGCAACTGAGATACAGAGGGAGAGAGAGAGCGTCTATTTGAGACTTTGTGTGAGCAAGAGGGAAAGTGTGCTATGAGCAGTGATGGAAAGAGGTTTAGAGGAGTTCTCTGTCTGTGTGTGTGTGTGTTGGTGTTCTCCACATGCTGTGACCTTCTACTCAATGAGGACTTTCATATCCCTCCTAGTCTCCATGGTAGGGGAGCAGACAGGACTGAGAGAGGTCTGTCTCTTCATACCTGTGACTTACTCAGTACACACACACACCTACACAAGCCAACACTGTAGACTTTGCTCAGGTTGTGTGTTTATGCATGTGTGGCTGTGTGTGCGTGTTTACTGTACTCTTAGCTGTCTGGCTGATGAGAGGTCAGGAAAGAGAGATGGATGCGAGGGAAGAAGGGATGATTATGCGAGGGTCACCGAGAGTGGAAGAGAATGATTTGGGGGGAAAGGATGAAGCAAGCAAGGAGAGAAGGAAGGGAGGGATGAGGTGAGTAATATGTGAAATGACAAGGAGGGAGTGAAGGATGTGAGTAATAGGTGAAAGGAGGGAGGGAGGGAGGAATTCCCGGAGATGAGGATGGAAGGATGGAGAAAGCAGGATGAAGTGAGTAACAGCAGGAGGGAAAAGGTACAGAGACTTAAGGATGGGTGGACAGAGAGAAAGAGAGGCTGATGTACGGAAGGAGAGAAGCAGGAAGGGAGGAAGAGATGAAAGCAGGTGTTTAAGGGTCAGTTCACCTAAATTACAGAAGAAGAAGAAGAAAAAAGTTTATACTCTATATCACTGGATGTTTTGTATTTTGGGTGAAGTGACCCTTTAAAGGAAGAGACCAGGTTTAAGAATCTGACCGGTGTCTCCATGGACTGAAATTATTAGTGCTCCTTCGTTCTTCCATGTGTGTTCTGAGGTAGTGAGGGCCTCTGTGTGTCAGTGTGTGTGTGTGTGTGTGTGTGTATACACACAGCATGATTTATTCTGAGGCCAGGTCTGCCTCCAGCTGTCCCAACGGGGTCCCAATGACTTTACCAGCCGCAGACCTCCATCACAGAGAGACGGAGGAAGAGAGAGAAGGGGGAGAGGGCTGGTGGTGGTGGTGGAGAGTTTTGGGGGGGTGGATGGGGGGGTTGTGGACAGTGGAAAAGTCAACATCATTATCAATCTGCAAATTCTATTAGATTTTCCTGCCTCTCCCTAATGGCAGAGGTTTTCTTTTGTGCCCCCGTGTGTCAGACCGTACGTGCGTCTATCATGATGCTTGTTGAACGCAGACATCATCACCTCCTGCTGCTTCCAGTCCGCCTGCCAGATATTAGAGGAAAAGACTGGCTTACATTGAGATGTGCTTCTTCTTTTTTTTTTTCGGGTCGTGCAGGTGGGTTTGTACGGGAACAACGTCTCCTTTTAAAAGCAGCTGAGGTTTATTTCATTAGAGCGTCCGTCCATACAGCAGGACGCTTGTGGACGAAGACGTGTCCACGGATAAAACACGCTCAGATAATATCCCCATGACATATAATAAGCTCAGCCTCCAGCCTTACACGATTAATTAACCTTTCGCTGACCCACAGGAATAACAGCCACTGTAAAACACACTGCCACACATCTGTGTGTGTGGCTGTGTTTGTGTCCCTGCATGTGTCCTGCTGATTGACATTACATAAATAAGGATTTACCTGGTTGAATAAACAAACAAATAACGGGTCTCTCCTCTGCTTTTTAGGTCCTGCTGAGGTTCCCATGATGTCCCCGAATGGGTCAATCCCCCCCATCCACGTCCCCCCGGGATACATCTCACAGGTTAGTTTGTGTGTTTTCTTGAGTCTGATGCTTTCAAGACAATTCTTGTTGTTGTCTTTTTCATGTTGTGTGAGAGTCACACACAGAGGGAGGCCAGCATGAGCGTGCGACTGCATCTAATTAGTGAATGAATTAGACAGTTTTCTAGTCAAAAAAAGAGTTTCTGAATCCAACATGTGATGTAGTATTGACTCTTAAAATCACATTTTTCTTATTAAAAAGCATGAAATATGTGTCATGATTTACTGCCTCTCTCAGAGGACAAAAATATATTCAGGCTTTTATTTAATTGGGTGCGCACTGATGCTTGTTTCTGGAAAATTCCTGAAATTGAATGAAGGAAAATGAAATCAAAATGATGTGTTTACCGCCCCCCAAAAAAAACTGATGAAAAGAAGATGAAACAAATCCAAGTGGAGATGACTGATGGAGTTTTAGGTGATGGAGTTGAACAGTGTTTATGTCTGATGAAGAACTACCATAAGTGGGTCAAGTGGTCATTATTAAAGAATGGTGACCATTCATAATGATGGAAGGCAGGCTATTTGTGGAGCGCTCGTCTCCATCAAACCACACAGAAAGAAACCACACTATGCATCAGGCATTAGACTGATCCTAAACATTGTAGTCTATAGAAAGTCAAGTGTCCAAGGCAGCCTCCTCGGCCAACAGCGACTGAGCAGGAATGTGCTGAATTGTGGGAGTGGGGAGGTGTTTGTTTCTCAGACCTTCTCATAGATATATGTGAGTGAGTGTGGTCGCTCTCAGGTGTCCTCACAAGGACAGAATAATAAAAACAAATCCTTAATTTCTGGTTTTGGTTTAACATTATGAGTTGGTTAAAGTTTAGGTTTGACATGTTAGTGGTCTGTGTGTGTGTGTGTGTGTGTGTGTGTGCGCATGTGTGCGTGGGTGGCTGGTGGTTATTGAATCAACACAAGTAAATGGACTGTCCTCAGGTTACAGATACATCTGTGGTGTGCATGCAGTGGTGGGATTGTGCTCCTATGCCAATGGTAGTCAGGTCATTGGCTCACTGTAGGTGTGTGTTTGTGTTTGTGTGTGTGCTTTTGAGTGTGTGTGTGTGTGTTAATTGGAACTGGGCCAAGTGTGAGCGGGAAACACTGTCATTCTTACATAAACAAGCCTGATAGGGGAGGCAGGCACTGGGTGGGCAGGGTTTTTTGGGGGGTGAGGGCTGAGAGAAGGGATGGAGGGAGAAAGAGCACGACCATGGTGGAGAGTTATGCACTGACAGATGGATTTTGCATGTGTGTGTCAGTGTGTGTGTGTGGGTTTGTGCTGGTTGGCTTCATTGTGATCATGAATGTGTGTCTGCGCATGCATGTGTGTGTAGGCCCCTTACAGTTTGTACTGTTTGGGATAAATGTGTGTGTTTGTGTGTTGTGTTGCCAGTAAATGTTGCGTGGGTTTGTAGGTCGGGTCCAAATGTACTCATGCAGAAGGGACTTTGCCCTTGTTTCCTGTAAACACTCTGTTTTTCCCCGCTGCAGCAGACAAGTGGGATGAGGGGCAGATAGGGGGGCTCCCCCCTCCCCTCTCCTCCTCCTCCTCCTCTCTCCCCTTCTCTTAGTTTTTCTCACTCGGATTAGTTCTGTAACCCTCTTCCTCCCCTCCTGACCCCCTTCAATACTCTCGCTTCTTTCTCTCTGTCTGTTGTATTCTGGCACTGAATCTGTTGCTTCTCAGTAAGAGTGGGTGTTTGGGGGTAGTGTTATTTGGTGTGTGTGTGTGTGTGTGTGTGTGTGTGTGTGTGTTTTGTTGTTGTTGTTAGGGACCAGCAGATGACTTCCCCTCTCTGCAGGGAGTGTGTGTTTGCTCTCTGCTTGGAATGCAGGCCTGTGAATGTGTCTGAATAGTTGGGATGTGTGTGTGTGTGTGTGTGTCCCAGTTCAGGAATGTGAAAGTGAATACATGTATGTTAATTTGAGGCAGGTCTTTGAAACTCGTTGTTATTGAAATCTGCAGTCCATCTGATGACAACATTGCAGCGCTTGTTTTCACAGCTCTAAGGGACAAAGCATCCTGTCAGCACAATGTCTCACTTGTTCAATCAACTGTGTGATGAATTTCTTTATTAAATATCCACCATTTGACTGACAGGGCACCTGCTCTTACAGAAGAACACACAGTTGTAACACTCTAGATTATAGCAGATCTTTAAAATGTCCCTGAGAATAAAAAGACTGCAGAGATATAAAGGAATAGTTCACATGATGAACATTATAAAGTCCTGTGATCTTAAACCACATGTAAAGAACTACAAACCACACATGAATTGTGGGTATTTTCCATTCAGAGCTGTTATCAGTGAAATGTTTGGTTAAATTCCTCTCACCCACTGTCTTTATTTGTCTCTCCACAGGTGCTGGAGGATACCACAGGGGTCCGCCGGGTGGTGGTCACCCCCCAGTCTCCAGAGTGCTACCCTCCTTCTTACTCTCCAGCCCTGTCCCCCACACACCACCTGCCCCCCTACTTGGCTCACCCTCACTTCATCCCCAACTCTCACTCTTTCTACCCCCCTGTCAGCCCAGGAGAGCTGCCCCCACACCAGTACTACCAGCACCACCTTCCTCCGATGTACGGCGATCCAGGTACGGACACACTGACTGGACTTTGCGGCCGCTGCCCGAGAAACGGGAATTAAAAATCCAATTATTAATCCAATTAGAAAAATATGCTTTGCTGAGTTTTTTTTAGTCTGACATTAATCCTCTCTCTCCTCTCCTCTCCTCTCCTCTCCTCTCCTCTCCAGAAATCATCCCAGTTTATGGGATGTCCAACTACATAGGCAGAGAGGAGACATACAGTAAGCCACAGCCCAAAAAGATAAAAGAACAGAGACAACTAGAGCGACAGAACCGACTCAACTCCCCTCCCTCCACTCTCTATAAGGGCAGCCTGGGGCCAGCACACAACGGATACAGGTGACCACTCTGCGTCTGCGTCCCACCTGACATGGATCAAATTAACTTATTTGATTTTGAAGATGTTTTTTTGGGGCATTTTATACCTTTGTTTGATATAACAGTGTCCAACGGATGATCTTATGTACATATGTTAACGTTCAAGTGATCACATCACTACATTGTGAAAAAATACATAAATCAAAATGCCATTTTTACAAGTTTCATTGACTTTATCACTTCACAAATGTTGGTTTTACATGTTAGGACCAGAAACACTGAGGCTACATATGATAGAAGTTTGTTTGTGTGTCACTGGCAGCGAGTTTCTTGTACAAATTTGGATATTTTCCAATAAAATGCATGAATTTTTTTACTTTAAATGTTATTAACAGTGAGTCCTGTTGTAATTTAATTTGTGATGCAGCAACAAATCACACGCCCCACTGCTCGGGTCGGTCGGGTCAGGGGGAGGCGTCAGCAGTCCGGGAGGGAAGAAGCCAGAGAGACGACTCCGCAGCAGTCCACGGAACAACGAACCAGAGACACACACACAAGGTGGGAGACGCACAACAAACACCAGAAAGCCGGCACACACTCGTGACACCGGTTCACAGCAGGGTTTCATGTTTTTTTCTCTCGAAAGCAGCCGTTGATTTAATTGTTTTTTGACTTTTAGTATGAAACACCTCTGGTCAGTAAGTCAGACAGAGCACTCACCGTTAGATAAAACCTGCATCAGGCACACACACATAAACACACAGAGGGATAAATGCACAAAAGACAAATCAGAGGATCAGACTGCCATTTGCGTTTTCTGTTTTCACTTTTGTAACTGCCCTCCAAAGCCAAGAGAAAACCTCCGACAGTGCAGGGATACGTGAACACACGACACAAACAGCTCATATCTCTCCGTGGAAGAATAACTCCTACCCTCTCTGACCTCGCTCTCTCTGTCTCTGTGTGACTTGCTTTGTCCTCTTCAATCTCAGTGCCCTCCCCCCACATCTCTCCCACCTCTCCCCCCTGCAGGTACAACACACCTTTCGTTTTTCTCTTTCAGTAACTCTTTTTTTTTCTCACAAAGACTTAGTCAGTGAAAAAAATGAATGAATGGATGAATGCAGCCTCACTGAGATGAAGGGATCCATGGGGGGGGAGGGGGGAGGGTATGGAGGGGTTGAGGTGGGAAGGTGGGGAAGGGTGGCGAGGGGGTTAGAAGGGTTGTCTGGGTAACCACATAGCTGAACCCGTCCCTGAGCGCTATCGTTTTACCCTTGCTACAATACTGGCCTTGTTGGTGAAGGCTGAGCCATGGACGGGGGAGGAGGAGAAGGGGGGGGAGGGTGAGAGAGAGAGAGAGGGAGAGACGGGGTAGGTGGTGGTGGGGGGGTCACATACCTGTAGAGTCCTGCTTGAGATGAAGGAAACCTTTGAGCTCTAAGATTTAGACACTGCAGCTCAGCTTTATCACACACACATAAAAAAGCGCACAAGAACAAAATCCGCACACATGTTCACTTGTGGGTCTGTTTCCTCTTTAAGGACTTGTCTCTTGACACACGTCAGATGTTTGTGTGAGTTATTAAAAAAAAGCAGCGTATCCCATTCATGTACATACTCACATAACACAGCGGGCTATCTGTAGAGGTGATGACAGAGGAAACATAGAAGGACACATAAATTCATCTAATCCATCAATGTAGCTGTCAAACACTTTTCTTTAATTTACTGTGCTCATAAAAGTTTGCTTTAGTCCCCCGCAGCATGGTGTCACATCAGAGAAATATTACATCTGGGCCAGGTGTGTGTGTGTGTGGGTGTGTGTGGGTGTGTGTGTGGGGGTGTGTGGGTGTGTGTGTGATCCCAGTTCCGTGAATCTAGAAACATAACCACGTTGTTATGTAACTCCACCCTTGTGTTGACAGACTTGTGTTGTGCATTATTTGAATTTGGATTTGATTTTTTTTTCTCTTTGGGTTGCAACACTGCTCAAAGTCCATAAACATACGTGGGAGTGAAGTTTGGCTGACCTGGATGAACAAGGACGATGAGACGTTGCAGCCTTTCAAAGACTTTTAGATCTATTCACTCATATATTGACGTGTCTTTGAGACTTCTTCCATGTTGGTAGACGACTGGAATTGTGTTTGTGCTCGCAGCATTGAAAAAAGCGTGTTGTGGTTACTCTGCGTAATAGTTTTCATCTTCGTTGTATGACATTGTAATTCAGTGTCTCCGCTGTTTGGACAAAATAAGCAGTCTGATGATGTTATTGAGATTAATCGTGATATTGCTTTTTTTATTGTGTTGTTGCTGTTGCAGCAGAATTCCTCTCGCACCAGTGTGGCAGTTATTGCTTTGGTGTTAATGCAGATACTTTTGCATCTTTTTTTGAAGAGGATTTCTAATAACCTGCAAATAAAACCAGTGTGACTAGAGACCACTGTTGGTGAGGTGAGAAAGTTTTGGGTGAACTGACCCTTTAAAAATACCTCATTGATGATTTTGATGCACAAAAAATGCATTTAGACTTGCGCACATATACTGCAGTGTACTGTATCTGCAAATGCAAAACACGTACATGTACAGAAGAGGCAGTGTTTGACTGCGATGCATGGGGGAGGGGGCTGCACAGCTTCTTACAGTAGACTGTACACACACACACACATGGGCACACACACACCAGACTGCCACATGACAGAGAATCATCTTAGAGAAGTGCCAATGGAGGGTAAGTGGAGCAAGGTCGACGGCTCAGCTTGTGAGTTTCACAGTTTCATGTTGCACATAAGTTTGAACCCAAACAACAACAACAACAACAACAACAACAACGACACACATGACAGACAGGAACATGTCAGCATGTTGTCCGATGTCCGTTCTGGTCTACTAGGGTCTCAGTACTGGGGTGGAGATCAGGCTGAGTCAGCTAGATGTACCACACAACACACACATGTACAAACACACACACACACACACACACACACACACACACACACACACACAGACAGAGAAACTCATGCACAAACACCCCGTGACTGTGCTTCCTGTAAAACAATCAGAGCATGAGGGTCCAGAGGATTGGCGGGAGGCAGGGGGGCAAGCAGAGAGAGTAGAGAGGAATGCAGGGTTTGAAGGACAGATGAGAGTGGAGGCAGACGGATAGACTGTAAAGAAGAAGAAGAAGGAGGAGGAGGAGGAAAAAAAGGAAAAGAACCAGAACTCCTACATCATAGGGAACGGAGAGATGGAAAGACGGAGAGACAGCGATTTTAAGAGCAGAGTACAAACATTCCGACAAAGTTGCTGCTTGGCCCGGTGCATCCAAGTATGGTCCAACCCAGAATACCACACACACACACACACACACAGCACCGCCTACGCTTTGCCCTTGATGCCCTTGGTCTTGTTTGTGTGTGTGTGTGTGTGTGTGTGTGTGTGTGTGTGTGGGTGTGTGTGGCTACTGCCCCAGCGCCAGTAAGGCAGCAGGCTGACTTGGCGAGCGCAGTGACCATTCCCTAGTAAAGCCAGCTCTACAGGCCTTTTTCCTCAGAACTGAGCTGTTCGCTGAGCAGAAACAGATGTGGGCCCCGTCCCCTCTGTTCCTCCATGTTGGCTCTGCATCATCACCACCACAGATCCTGTCTCTCACTCAGGGAAACTGGGATTTCAGCAGAAACAGATGGACCAGCAGCCCTCAGCTCCTCCATCTTTGCTTCTACGTCATCGCCAAGTGCTGTGAATTCAGGAGAAACCAGATGTGAGCAGTGGCTGCTGTGTCCACCATTTTGGCTCTGTGGATGAGATATGAGGAAAATAACAAGGGTCATAGATATTACAGTGGTCTGCTGTTGTGGAAACGCATCTATCTGTTATCCAGAAATGAAAGTTGTGTAGTTTTCCTTTCTTTATCCACTCGGGAATTCCTTACAGTTCATTTTCAGCTGCATGATTGTCTTAGCAACAAAATTAAAAGAAAACATATCAGGTGTCCTCAGTGTTGACACAGTGAATCTAAACCAAAGAAGTTACTAAATATTTTTGCCTCATTGCCAAAGAGAATGATGTTTTAAAACAAGGAAACCCCTATTGGAATTTAATGTCTCTCACATTATTTGCTTCAGAGCTGGTAAAACTTTTGGATCACATTTTTTTTTTTTTCTTTTTTACTTTTCCAAGAATACAAATCCTCCTGGTTCCACTGTGTTATAAAAGTGCCAGCAACAATCCCGTCATCAGGATTTGATTAACCACAGAAATAGAAACTGAGAAGTTGCTCAGCTTTCTTTTATTCTACCTTACTTTAATATAGCTCTAATAAAGCAGCCGCTGCAGCCACAGTTGATGATTTCAGGATCATTTTCCACGCTAAACCAAAAGTCACTGTCTTGGGTGATCGGGTGACAAAAGTGGTGCAGTCCTGCTCTGCTCACCTGAGATGACTAATCCACACCAGGTCGTTTCGTTGCTCTGTAGACTGTAGTAAAGGTTGTTTGTGACTGTATCCCTCCAAGACTTGATTATTACAACCCACTCTACTCTGCTATCAGTAGACATAACATCCACAGGCTGCAGCTGATTCAAAACATTGCTGCCAGGCTGTTGACATATTGTGTCAACGAAGTGAAGCGGCCACATTACATCAATCTTCGCCACCTCTCACTGGCTTCATGTGAGTTTTGGAATTGATTTTATGATTTGCTGTGGTCTGGCTGCTTGAGATGCTCTGGCTTTTAATTCCTGACTCGTTACCAGAGGTGATAAAGCCTTTGCTGTCGCCTGTGGAGGTCCTAGTCAAAATCACTGCCCTCCTTTTGAATTTCATCTCAAAACTCTTAAATATCATTATATGGCTTTTCTTCACTGAATAATTGTAGTTATTTAAGTGTCTTATCTTTTCCGTGTCTTAAGGTCATGGTTCCTTTTTTTTGACATGCTACAACACATGCTTAGTAGTCCAACTTTTCCAACTTGTCCAACATTTCTGAATGAGGTCAGTGAAGGTCACTGGAGCCTGGTGTCCTGCAGAGTGATCAACATTACCCAATCCAATAACTGATCTATAAAGCCGTAGTAAAGTAAAGTTGCTGTAGTTACTGCTTATGAACATTTAATAAAAGTGTGGTATTAGTGGGAGTATGACAGAGTTTCCCACTAATTAAATTACACAACCGATGAAGTAACAGCTGAAGAACAACAGCAGTAGTAAATGAGGCCTTTAAAAGCCCGATGTCCTGTAATGTTTCGGTGATGTCATCCTCATTAGTGCTTGTGGCCTTTGACCGACTCATGACTCAGCCCTTATATTAACATCAAACTTGTCTTCCTGCTCTTCCTGCTGTTAATGTAGTAACAGGCCTGGAAATGTGTGAGCACTCTCCCACCCTTCCCTGTGCTGTTTTGGTGTGGATCACCATGGCGATAATCTCAGCCCCCCCTCCCCTCTCAACAGACTGCAACTCCCTTCCCTCAAACCCAAATACGGCCATGTTTGTAGGGCAAGATGGAGGGCAGCAGGGTGGAAGAGAGAGACGAGTAGAAGGAACGTTGGCAGAAGAAACGACAGAGATAAGACAAGAGGCGAGAAAGAAAGGACACAAACTGGGGAATGAAAGAGCCAGAACCGGGGGATGTACAGAAAGCAGAGAACAAGGGATGGCTTCACCAGCAGAGGAATGTCTTTCCCGCTAATATCATGTAACAGGACTAGCGGGATTAGAAGGGGAGGTTGTTCTCGCCAATCACAATGAGTACACCAGACGTTTCCCCATCAGCCGAGTGAACTTTGTGATACAAGCCATAAACTCGCCACATTATCAAACTACAGCTCTGTATTAAGCAGAACTGGGTTACATAATATTAAGTCTTCTTTTTTAACAGCTCCATCGTGTAAAAATTGAGTTTGTCCAAATCAAATAAAGTAATTCAATAGACGAAAACCCAGGAACACTCAGACTTCTGCGGACTGCTGCTCGGGTGATTTGTGCGCACTTTAAAACACTTTGGTTCTTGTCATTGACTGCTGTGCACCAGAGGACATGAAGGAAATAAAGCCTGATAATTCCCATGAATGAAGAGACTTAAGAGGAAATTTATGAGGGGATTGACCAAAGAGAAGTGGGTGGGTGGGGGCGATTATCTCTGTGCCAACAAAGATCTTTAATAAAGACTTCAACTGCAAGATAGGTTTTGAAATCCAATATTAATGCTGCTGGTCAGAGAAGAGAAAAGGAATATTTACATAAAAATGAAGGAAAAAAGCCTTGAACACACTTGAAAACAGCAATTCTCAGTGTGGTATTCAATATCTGGAGGGGGCTATAACATCCACTCATGATCTCACTGTATTTATCACTATTTTGGTGGAAAACCCAAACAAACAGGGCATTCAAGTCCAGGCTACTATTAAGTGGTGGCCTTTGTGGTCTGTATTTTTCCATAGCTACATCATTGTCAGATGTGTGATGTGTGTCGGTGATGTCCCATCCTCAGTGTTAAATGTGGGCACTTTTTGTGATAAATGTCGTTTTGCTGTGAACAGGAAGTGAACTGCACCAGAACAGATGTGTTATACTTTTTGTTTTGTTTTTTTTGCAGAAGTGTGAATGTGACCTGGGTCTGTATCTGCCTCTGTATCCCTATTATTCCATCCATCTGCTGATGTGTCCACCGTTTCGTTTGCCCTCCTCTGTTTCGTTTCTCTGCCACTGTGTCACTCTCCCTCTCTGCCTCCGCTTGCTGTCTGTCAGGCCTTGGATTCGTCTTCCTACTCTGCCTGCCAGTCTGCAGTCACACTCTTGAGACGTTTTTTTGGGCTGAGCAGGGTCGGATGGGGTCAGGGTTCTGAGAAACTCATCCCCCATAATCCCTCGCTGCCTGGCCCAGGTCGCTGCGCTGTTCGCGGCACGTACACACTTACATAAACACACGTGCATCCATGCGCACACTCTTCGTCCTCTTCTTGGAAAAGTGGAGAGCGTTTTTGTGTCGCTTGGCAGTTGAGACACTCGTCTCTCTCCTTAGTGAGAGGGCTGCAGTGGACAAGGTCTCTCTGTCTCTAACTCTCTCTGTCTCCGTTTACATGCACACATGAAACCAGGTTATTGAGAGAAATCGGGTTAAGGCAGGGAATTGGAGAATGCCGCTTTAAGTGTTTATACTGCGACTTTATTTGTTTTAGTTTCACTTAAAGTTTGATTTCATTATTTTAGACACTAGGGCACAAAAATAATGTGTTAGTGCCATAGACATATTTTTGTGCAGCCTTTGTCATGCACACTTGGTTAAACACAGCCAAGAAGTCGGGTCTCTCTTGCAGAAATGTATCTGTATCCTTCAATCCCCCGACCCAATTACAGAAAGTGAGTTTCATATTCACATGAATCCTTGTTGTGTATCACATTACTGAAGATATCCAGGTTGCTTATTTGCATGTCTGCCTGCACGTCTCCTACATCTCATCCTCTCTGATTTTGGCTCAGATTTTAATTTTGATTTTTTTTTTTTCCTGCTCTCTACTTTCTTACTCTGTTTCTCCATCTCTCTGTGCCAGTCTCTCTCTATCCATCTCCCTCTCTCTCTCCCTGTCTCCCTCACTAATCCCCTTTATAAACGATCAGGACCCTGGCCATGAGAACCAAACCTTCACCATGACAACCACAATTTCAGGCATGTCCCAACGACTTCTCTACTGTGTGTGTGTGTGTGTGTGTGTGTGTGTGTGTGTGTGTAGCCCAGCTGTTGAACAGATGGAATGCTCACTATGCAGCAGATGATAATAGTGTGGAATCCAAGGTCTGTGCCCCTCACTACCTCCATTTTCCTCTTCCTCTCCTCCCTTTCTATCTCTCTCTGTCCCCACTCCTTCCTCTCATCTCTCTCTCTCTCTCTCTCTTTCTCTCTCCCACCTTTCCCAGCTGAGTGTTCGTCACTTTGCTTTGTACTCCCTGATTAGAGGCTTCTAAAGATGGGTATCATATCTCACTTTGTTCCTTTAGGAAGGGACACACACTCATGCACACACACTCTCTTTGCCTTTGGCCTTATGTGTGTGTGTGTGTGTGTGTGTGTGTGTGTAGTGGGGGCTGATTGAGCGACCGCTGCCACATTTTTCACATTTTTTTCCAGGCCTTAAAGGTCTTTTTCTGTCCCAGTGCAGACAGACTGTGTCTAAGAACCACAGGCTGTCATGCAGGAGGAATGCAACCTCCTCAGTGTCAGAGTGACTCAATTTTACTGTAGCTCTTTTTTTTTTTTTTTGGAAGTGATGCCATTAATTCTGAAGCGTGTAGGTGTGGGGCATTAAAAAGAGAGAGAGAGGGAGAGGAAAAGATTCTTGTAAACATGTATTTGAGGAGGAATGAAGGAACACGGGCGGGGGATGAGACAGCAGAGGAAGGAATGAAACGAGTGGAGACAGAATGATGCTTACATTGAGAATTTGTATGAATGTGTGCTTCCAGGTGATCCAATGAGTGTCCTGCTATTTTGTTCCATGGAACATAGTAGTTGCAGTGTGTAGTTATTTCATTTGTAGGATTCGGGGAATAAACGTCTCGTTCATTTTCTATGTGGACCATATTGTAAGTTAGGGTATGTCAGAGGCTGATGAAACTCACCTGGTTTAGTCATTGAGATGAAAGATGTCAGAAAACATCTGGTTCTTTGATCAGAATATGTAGCAGAGCTGAACATAGTGATCTGGGTGTGTGTGTGTGTACGTGTGTGTGTGTGTGTGTGTGTGTGTGTGTGTGTGCCTCAAACAGTGAGCTCAGGCTAAAAATGCTGTTTCATTGAAACCTGATAAAACATTCAGCAGCTGAATGAATTGTTTTAATGAATACATTTATTAGAGGATTGATGACATTCCTATGCCTGCAAGCTACATGTTAAACTTAAACAGACAGCAGGCAGTTAGCCTAGCACAGCTTAGCCTTGGATGAAGATCAGACAGCTGAAAACTTGTGACTGCATGGTTTCCCAACATTTACATACATTTTCAGAGATGCAGGCTAAGCTGTTTTATGCTTAGCTTATTGTATTGTACCGTTTAGGGCCACTGTACCAAAATACAAAAACAAAACAAAACAAACAAGACCTGTCCAAATGCAACCATAATCGCTGCCTGCTTTCTCTGTTCTAGCAACTTTTTAAAAAGAGATTTTCAGTTTTGTTTTTGGAGTTTTTGTCCTGTAACTACTGCACTGAGATCAGTGGTGCTCACCTGCTCTACGCCCTATGATGTCACATAAGGTTGTGTAATCCTCGCCTCACATCCTCCTAAACCCTCTCCTTTCTCTCTCCTTTCATCCCACCATTTCTCCTCCTCTCTGCTGATCCCTGGCTCGCTCTTTGTCTCTCAATTTCCTTGTGTTTTTGTACCTAATCTCTTACCCAGACTCCTCTTGCCTGTCCTCCCTCTGTCTCTGTATTCTGTCCTTCAGCGTCTCCCTTTCTTCCTCTAAATCCCCTTCTCGCCTAGTTCTGGCTCAGCCTGCTGCTGCTGCTGCTGTTGCTGTTGCTGTGACCCCCCCCCCCCCCCTCAATTCCTCATTCCTCCTCTTTTCCTGCTGTCCGCTGCGCTCACTCGCTCCGTCTGGCTGTCCTCGGTAATCAAACACAGGCGGTCAGACACAGACAGGATGTGAGGTCAGACGAGAAGAGGAAGTGAGGGTGCGTGGGCAGCACATAAACAGAAGAGAGAGGAGGTGAGGGACAGTGAGGACAGAGCAGTGTGTGTGTGTGTGTGTATATTTGTGTGGGTGTGAGTGAATGTGTGTGTTGAACTGGGAAGAGATTCAGTTTTTCAGTTTCAGCCGTCAGCATGGACTCTTTGTGGTTGTTCTCTGTATTAAACACTTAAACAGCTGGACTCAACGACCACAGCGAGTCATAACACTCGGCGGTGAGGTAAAGCAGTAGTGTTTTTCAAACTTTATTACTGGTCTCCTGAAATATTAAATAAATCCCCGTCTCTGTCACAAACTGAGTTTGTGGGTTAGCCAACTTTTTTCATAGCGTTGAAAAAAGTCTCACTCAGGCTGAAATTAGCAAAGTGATGCAGCCACTGGATTTAAGATCCTTTCAGGCCCCAATTCACTCTGAGAGAAACACTGAGTTCAACTAAACAATGTAACCGAAGTTACCGAGTAGTTTGTATATTTAACCCTAGAAAGTAATCATCGCCATCACCAATCATTTTCCAAACCTCAGTACTCTGGAAACTCTGCCTCCCTTGTCAATTATTACTTTAATTCCCATTTCTGATTAAATCCGTGAACTTCCATGAAGCTGTTCATCAGCCCTGGCTGTTGTTTGATTTTGAACATCTGTTGTTTGCTGAACGTGACAGCTGAAATGATGCTGTAATGGAATTCCACCTCTTCTTTTTTCTTAGCGGTGTTAGCTGCAGCTGACAAGTAGCTACAAGACCGCAGTTACTAAACAGGCCATATTCTCCCTTTTCACTCAGCTGTGATGAATGGGTGGAATAAGCTGGGTCAGCCTGTTAGCTGACAGAGCTGTTCATGTCTGGAGCTGTAAGTCTAAGTGCGTCTTTATTCCATAAAAGAGAAAAGTTCAGTTTTGTCCGAGTGTGTGTGTGTGTGTGTGTGTGTGTGTGTGTGTGGAGGGGGGTAATGAAGGGAAGGTGCACTAATGAGCCAGTGTGTCTAGTAGTGATGCAGACTGTGTACTTCACCTGCTGAACTCACTGGCCAACACTGCCAACCTGAACACACACACACACACACACACACACACGGTAGCTGAACTACCCTCCTCATTTCACCCATCACCATCCTCCTGTAACCTGATATGGGGACTTTAGAGACACACACACACGCACACACTTGTGCACGCTCTCTCTCTCTCGTGCACATGCTTGCTTTTTTATTCTGTCTCAGACACACACACGCAGAGGTCAAGTTGAGGTTGTGCTTCCATGACATCACTGTTGCCATGACTCATAAGCATACCCCCAGGCACAGTAAGGCCCTCTCCTCCACAGAATCTGTCAGAGGGACTTAGCCACTCACACACACCAACACACACACAATTCTCATTCATCACTTGCTCTTAGCATATGGACTTCGAAACACAAATGTTGTACACAGGTATACTGTGAATGTCAGCATGGCTGTGTGTATGTCTGTGTTTGTTTGTTTTACACACTAATCAAACAGACCTGGTTTCATACATAATTTGTATTGCTGACCCTTACCCACACGGAAACTCATGCACACACACACACACACACACACTTACACATCCTGTGTGATTTACAGTGGTCAGACTCAGATGGAGAAAGCAGGCCTCCTTTGGTCGGAAAAACCTCAACTGTGGGGATCACAGGGGGGAAAGACTTCCATTACCCACACATGTACACACACACACTCACCCTGGTTACAACCCCAAGTGTACACTAAATCACCTTTTAGCCATGTCGTATCACCGGACCAGATCTGTGCTTGGGTGTGTGCTTGTGTGTATATGTTTATGCCTCAAGTGTGTGTTTGTAGTAAGTGTTTGTGTACATGCCGTAGCAGTGGAGTAGTCCTCCATCTGTCCAGCAACACAAAACACAGGTAGCTGGTGGAGCTCTCATTGTATGACAGCACTTAAAGCCTAATGAGTGACCTAAATGACCTAAATCTAGTGATTACTGTCATTATAGCTTTACATTTTCTTTATTTTTCCAATTAATTGATTATTGATTGGTTATGTGAAATTCCCAATGAAAATGAAGTACACCTTACACAGCCCCACAAAGCTGAATGTGATATCTTGCACTTTTTCTCGCACACATTTTAAGATTTGCAACTGGATAAAAAGAGAAAACAAAGGAGAAGCAAGAACAGATTTTGCATCACTGTATGATAAATCAACTATTGTTGCTTCAGAATGAATTGGCTCACTCTGTCTGTAGTGATGACTATAGTGGCTTTATGTTCCCACATGTATATAATAAGACACATCATTTTCACAGAATTAATGTCCGTGTCTCTGCTCTGTCACAAAGTGTTTGAAGCAATTACATCTTCAGTGTAGAAAATAGCTCATATTACTCCTCTTATATTAGACCTGGTGTCAGCACACGTTGTAGAGCCTGTTTCTGGGGGCCACAACTGTCAAAGACCTGGTTATTAAGGACATACATTCTGTTGTTTTCAGCTAAATAATGACATGAAATTAAAATAAACAAAAGTGGAAAAAATGACTTCTAAAAAAGGTTCAAAGGGAAATATCTCAACGCTCTTTTTCTTATAAAATCCGACCACGACATTATATATGAACATAGCCATTGCGCATACTACATACAGCTTTGTATCGTGTCATCTGTAATAAGCTGAACTGCGGCACTACAACAGCACTGATAATGTCATTCCCTGGGTAATGACTCTCAGGTGTAGGGACAATTGGTAGAAAATGATACATAATAATGATGAGGATAATGTTTTCTATGAACTAATGACTCCAAAGAACAGAAGAGTCACTGTTTGGAAAAGTCTGGAGTCTTTTTTTTTTTCTTTCTTTCTTTTCCTTCTTTTTTGGGTGATCCCCGTTTTGTTTGCTCATGGTCAGGAATTCGTGACTAATCCTTTTCTGAGGAGCGCTGGATAATTTAGTGATTTTTTTCCAAAGCGCTGTGACTTGATGAGATGAAATAAGAGTTTGTGGAGGAAAACAAGAGTTGCATCACACTGTTAGACTACACACACACACGCAAGAATTTAGGACCATTTCTTCTCTATTTTGGGACAGTGCTGTTCTTTTTTTTTCATAGATGACTGAATTGCTAGTTGGATTGGATATCTTCACTGACAATATTTTGGTTGATTGGGGAGTCAAGATGCCTTTTAGTTTCCCAATCTGCACTGAGGCCTTGGCTGACCTCAGGAGATAGTGAGACATAGATATCACAATAACATGGCTTGTGGGAATTGAAAAAAACTCTCCCTGTCAATCAGCAGCCACTTTTTCAGCAGCGCTGCCAAAATGGTTAATGCGCATCTGTTTTGAAACTTGGGTTGCTGGATTTTGTCTTGTGTTTTTTTTTTTTTAATCTTATTCAAAAGAAAACTATTCAAGAATAAGGATCAATTTCAGAAATGTTGGAGTTGTGCACAGACATTGCAAATATGACCCGACATGATCTCAGTATGTCTCTCTCTCACACACACATTATCAGTCTCCTTTTTTGCTTGATACCTTAAACATCTTGTAATTGATTTTTAATGGTCAGTCTTTGTGTCTTTGTCTCCTCAGATCATGACTCAGAGGGGAAGCGTGTTCAAGACATGCTGTCTACAATCGACAAACCACAGGTTGGTATGCAACCTTCTTCCCACAGCTGCACACACACACACACACACACACACACAAACATCGACAGACTCTACGCTCTTATAACCGCTTTCATCAATCACCTTCATGTCTGATGCAGTCACAGCTGGCATGATGTTAGATGTCTTTTCCATATTTCCACCCTGTGTCTGTGATTAACATAAAAATGAGACGCTTCCAAAGAACAAAGTAGCTGGGTGTGTGTGTGTGTGGAGTGTATCTCTGTCATTTTCAGGGCTTAAATGAAATGATAGTTACTTGGAGGGCAACGGTTCATTTAAGCTCCGCTCACCCTGGCCACATGAGGGCAGCATCTGCTCATCCACACCACTGGCTAAACCACTGCGCCTCTGTCAGCTGAAACACACGGTGTAAACACTGAAACAGCCCCTTTTCCTTCCCTCAAGGGCAGAGAGAATGAATGAGCTGCAGACATGTTTTGCTGGGGGGGAATTGCTCGCTCCCCAGTCAAAGCAGTTTGGTCAGTGGGCTGTGCAATTGGACCATTTGATATCTGTGAGTTTATGTCAGGGGCTGAAATAGACAGAAGAAAGAAAGCGCAGATGAGGAAGGAGAAAATGGAGTGTAAAAAGAGAGAGGGGCGTCGTTAGTTACATGAAAGAGACCAGAAGTTGATGATACACAGCGGTGATTTATCTACTGTGGTTACCTCAGGCGACCTCTACACTGATACAGCCAGTTTATTTTAGCTACTACTGAGATGAAATTCAACAAGAAGGAAAGAAAGAAGGAAGGCGACATTTTTTTGTCAGATTTATTTTTCTCATTTCTATAATGCACTCCTAACACAGGCAGTAGTTTTTGCATGGCTTATACTGATATATGGCAAAACTGCCTCTTGATGGATTCATTCATATGCCAGAGAGACAGAGCTTATATGAGAAAGTTTTTTTATTTAGAAATGCAGGCAATATGTGTTTATATCAGTAAGGTGCATCTACTACAGCTAAATTGAAATGCATGTGAAGTGGTGGCAGACTAATGGAGAAGGGAGTGGGTCACTTGTTTCCCCCTATAGCCTCTTACTCTGTGAGGAAAGCCGCAGCAATCAGAAAGGATGCACGTTATAGCTGCGACCTCAGTGTGTCATCACATTACAAGCTGATTGTAAAACATTAATATTTCTGTTTGCATGCTGGTTTTCACACATTGAGTAATCAATGAATGAAGATGTTTCCTCCAAGTTACTCTGAAGTAAAAAGCAATTTCTTCAACAGAGTGCCTTTTTTGCATAAACCTCATGCGCACTCACATGTTAAATTGTGAGACACAGTCACCACCCTGCTAAATGAAGAAGAAATCATCTGGCACCATGGAAACTCGTTCAATGCAGTGTGTGTTCAGTATGTGACAGTTTTTAAAATTATTATTTTAGTTTGGTGCACAGTCTTTGGTTTTTAAAACCCTCTATAAAAGGGTTCTACTAGAAAAGGGTATCTATTGGTTTATGGGAATGGCTATAAAAATGTTGGGATTTTACTGATCGAGAACTTAATATCATAATCCATCATCTTGGACCTGGACTGGAGACAGTGGTTAATTAAAAAATAAGCACTGGTTCAGATTCACTGTAGGTTTCATTGTTCACTGTCACCCCATATTAACCAATGTGGGACAGTGGGACAGTCCTGCGCAGATGCAGCAGATAAGACAGAGATGGAGGAACTCGACTGGTGTTCACATTCACACATTATATCTGTCATGATGTCAACATGATATATGATGTAACCCTTTAATGTTTTCTACCATGAGACTAATTCAGCAGATTAGGGGATCTACATGAGACCCTTTCTCATTTTATGTCACATTGTAACTGGACAGACTCAGTCATATCAAGTCTGTACATAAACGCAGCCATTGTATGGATCCACTGTTTGAGCATGATGAGGTCAAAGGTCAAAATCGGCAGGGCAAACTGATGACTGGTGTACAATAGGTTATACTGTATACTATACTTTCAATGGTCTTTGAACTTCATACTTTGAATGGCCTCAGTCTGTCAGGCATCCAGTTGCAGATGATGAACAGGAAGTCTCTCCAGGTCAAAGGGCAAGAAGATGACACCTCTAAGTGGTGCCCTAATTTCCCTAATTTCTGTCTCTCATCCTCTTGCCCTTTACTTTTCTGGCCTCTGTCTTTTTCCCCTGGTCTCACTGTGACATATAAGCAGAGTGATACAAGCAATGCAGTGGGTGGACTCGGATTAAAATCCATCAAAGGCACAGATGTTTATATGGACACAGTGATGTGAGCTTGTGAAACCTAATCATTACGATCATGGAATGACAGTGAAGCGTCTCTGCGTCTCTTCTTCTCTTCCTGTCTGTCTGTCTGTTGCTCTTCCTCATAGACGGCCTAGGCATAGCTGTGGTTTGCAGTTCCCTTAAGGCACATTCATCGCCTATTCAGTGGATGTGGAGTCTGGAATTGCAGCAGACTGTGCTAAATCACACTAAATTGGCTCACCCACCATGTGTTGCAGCTAAAAACACCCATAAACATGCACACACTTGCAGGCAGACACACAGTGAAACATGCAACACATGCACCCTGATTTTTCACACACAAACTTATAGAACCACGTAAATGAACAGTTTTTTCTTATTTGTGTGAGTTGAATTACAGAATAGAACAGAGAAAATAAAATACAGAGGGACATAATTGAATAGAAATTAAATTACATATTTAAAACGTATTCAAAAAATCACCCTGTTAAAAAAAAAAAAAAGAAGAAGAAGAAGCAGTACACACAAGGAAATCTGTTGTCTGGGAATCCATACGTTATTTCATTCTGCATGTAGCATGTATTATATTTGTTGAATGTGTGTCTTACAGGTGTCCAATGTGCAGGCGCGAGCTGCACGGCTGTCCTGGGGCCCCCCGGCAGGGCTGGTGAACAGGCATAGTAACGGGATGCCTGTGTCCTGCTCCTACGAGGTCTCTCTTTCAGATAAGGGACGAGATGGAAAATATCGCCTCATATACAGGTAGGAAAAACACACACACACAAATATACAGGTCATATGAGCTCAGCTGAAGTGTACTGGTGTGACCTTTGTTTGTGTTTGTTGTGTTTTTGTTTTAGTGGCGAGGAATTGGAATACCATCTGAAAGACCTAAGGCCAGCGACAGACTACCACGTACGGTAAGGAGACGTCTTTAACCTGACTTATCCCTCAGGATTATACCTGATGCTGTGAACAGCACAGGACTCGACTCATGTTTTTTTAAAAGTGTCATTTTTGTGTGTGTGTTTGCTTCAGGGTCTCTGCAATGTACAACTCAGTTCGAGGCTCGTGTTCAGAGGCTGGCTCGTTCACTACACACTGCAGCGTCCCTGACGTCCCGTTACCCCCGAAACTCTCCCACCGCACCAAGAGCACCCTTACATTACAGTGGAAGGTACGGGCACATTTATTTTTTAACGCTGAGTCACCCTCTGAAAACCGCTGATTAAGCCTTTTCACCCCCAATAAACACTGTAGTGATTTAGATTTACAGTGTTTCAATTAGTTTTGATAGCACTTTGGGACTGGCTATTATAAATCAATCAGGAACTCTTTATGGTCTGGTCTGCATCTACCACACTGTATTTGTACAGTCATATCCCTAGCAACGAAAACAACTTTGAAGGTGAACATTATGTGCTTCCTCACGCAGTTTATCTTCTAGCCTGACTCTATCAGTCCTGCAGCACCTAGCAGGGAGACATCAGTGCGTTCTTGCACAGCGCCGTCACGCTGCATCCCTGCGTCCTCTCTGACCTTTTCCACACAGGCAAATTTTTCTCCAATCACACTGTCACTGATAGAGCGTGACATCACTCACCCAGACAGGATGCAGGGCCAATTACACAAACACGGCAGGTATTTTGTCTGTCTCACTGTCAGCCTTTAATCCTGGCCTAATCTCCAGCTCTCTCTCTATCGTCTCTTGTCTTCCTTGCCTCTTCCTTTTCCCTGTCATCCACAGCCCCCAGGTGACAATGGATCCAAAATCACAAACTACCTGCTCGAGTGGGATGAGGTGAGTTCCCCCACTTGATGTCTATCATCTGTCATGCTTTCCCTTTATTTTTAAAAATGGCACTTATGCCGCTCATGGGATGTCACTAGATGTTAATATTCAGCTCCTTAGATAAGACGTAGTACTCACTGTCTAGCCCTCACCCCTCTTCTTCTTCCCTCCATACTTATTCACTCTGACATGTTACTTTTTCTTCATTTGTTTCACTTCTTTCTTAATGCAATTAATCTCACCCCATCTGTTTCCATCTTGTCTTACTTTGTCTCTCCTCCTCCTCTTCCTCCTCCTTCTCTTTCTCCTTTTCAGGGAAAGAAGAACAGTGTTTTCAGAGAATGTTACTTTGGGAGCCAGAGACACTATAAGCTGACACGACTGTTCCCCGCCTGTGGCTACACGTTCAGAGTGGCTGCACACAACGACATCGGCACAAGGTACTGTTGCATATTACTGAAGACACACAAACACATCATCATCATGACAAATAACACAGACGGCAGTTGTCATAACTTGTTGTTCCCTGTTTACATGCAGTAGGGATGCAGGGCTCCGTTAAAACACATGTCAGCTTTTAAAAAGAGCAGCTGACAGGTGGCCCTGTAGTGAGACCTCAAGCCATATTCCAGTAACCATGGATACTGATACCTATGGGAGGCAATTTGTATCAGCGTCAGCCACGACCGTGCACCGTACACCGCTACACCACAGTGATGTCAGGCAGAGAGACACAAACATGCTCCAGCTTGTCTGTAGCATGTGAGATGAATCCACTCCCACTTTGTCATTTTCCCCTCCATTTCCTCCGTCCTCTTGTCCTCTACCTCTCTGCCATTAAGGTGGGGAGCATCTCCCCTGTGGTCGTTAGGGTGACGGGGAAAGGAGGAGGAGGAGGAGAGAGGTGATGGAGGGGAGCAGGAGCGAGGCAGTGGATGTGATGGTGCTCTCTAGCTGAACTTGAGGCTGCCTTAAAACATCCCTCAGCTTGAAGTTCCTTTGAAGCTGTGGAGACACATACACACACAAACATACTCCAAGCTTTCGATTACACTCACTATTTTTCTTCCTTGTGAAAGGTTTTACAACCTCTGAGGCTCCTCCTGCTGGATGTATGCCCCCATTCTTCTCCCCTGCAGCTCAAAAACAAACCCCCACCCCTCCTCTGTCTTTTCTGACACATATATCTTTTCCTTCTCCATCATGACTCTTGTTTAACTTCTGAACCATCTCCACTGGGACAGGCGCTCACCTGCAACTGTGCACGCACTCCCTTCGAATCATGTCAGTGTTCTTTTACTCCGTCTTCCTCTCCTCCTCCCCACACGGAGCCGAATCAGAAATTCATGATGCACAACCTCCCTACACTCTTGCGCTGTTTTCCCTCAAAAGTAATGAAGTGAAAAGACAATAATGTGCTTCTGCATTTTAAGTAAAAAAAAAAAAAAGAAAAACTAAACAAAATGTGAATGGAATAGAAATTTGAATTGGAAATGTGTTTGTGTTTTGTGCAGTGGCTTCAGCACAGAGGTGGTGTTTTACACCATGGGCACCCTGCCTGCTCTGCCTCTGGCACCACGGCTGGTCAGGGCAGGGGTGTCCTGGGTGACCCTGGAGTGGGGGCGTCCTGAGGGCAGTCCCAGCGAGGAGCAGCTGAAGTACACACTCGAGATCCAGGAGGACAACAGCGTGAGTAACACACACATAAGCCTTTACAGGGTTTAGATTACTGGCACAGGTTCTTTTCCATTACACTGCAAACAGCACTCAGTGGCTGAAACTGTGTTGTACATGCCCCGTTTTTGTAAATGTGAAAACCTTAATTTAGTTCAGTGAAACTTTTCCCATTTTATTCTTCAGCTGAACTTTATTCTGTCAGTCAGTTGAAACCCACAGGAATAAAAAAGGACAATAACAAAAAAAAACTTCACCAGGTCGTGATTTACTGTCAGAAAACAGATTTTAAGAAAATATTCAAAATTAGATCATGGATCTCAACCCCCCCCCTCCTCACACACACATAGTGCAAACGTCAGCATTTATTGAATCCATATGCTGAAGAATTTATATGCATTCAAGTGCACTGCTGAAAGAAAAAAGCGTTTTCACACACACATATAACTAACAGTGTATCTCCCACAGGGAACAGACTTTCATCCAAAGTACACTGGAGAAAACTTGACCTGTACTGTACAAGGCCTGAAGAGGAGTACACAGTATAAATTCAGGGTAAGTGAAGTGAAGGTACAACATCAGATCTGCCCTCATGTGCATTTTTGTGGACGAGAAAATTGAGAATAACGTGGAACCATAAATGATTATATTCTTCATTTTGAATCCTACATTTGTGTTAATAGATTTTGGAAAATAGGCTTGATAAAAATGCTTCCTTGTTAAGAATTAGAAGAGAAGATTGATGTATCTATCCTTCCTTTCGTCCTACCTTATGAATCATCTCATATAGTTAGATACGTTTATATATATATATTGTCAGTTAGTCTGCCTCTTCAGTTCTGCTATTAAATCAGTTCCCAGTCGGTGATGTTCTCTTGTTAGATAAAAAAAATGTTTCCAAGGACACCAGCCTATCCATGTAGCTTTCAGTGGCAATATAACATCCATCAATCATGGCACAAATACAGTATTTTACCACCAGAGAATTGGCTGCAATCTAAAGAGTAGCGAAACAAAGCAATTCAGCTGCCATTAAGAGCGCAGGGAGCAGCATCCAGCTCTAACTAAAAGCTGTGATCGCTGCTCATAATGTGAGGACGTCGTGAAACAAAATGTTCCTGTGGCAGGAGATCTCTGAGTGTGTTAATGCCTATTAAGTTGCAGTCAGCTCGAACAAGGCCTTACATGTACTGTACTATACACACATGAACACATGCCCTCACTCACACACACCCAAACTCTGTGATCTTTGTGATGTTCATCCACCGTGAACATTGGGAACAAAACAGATTGTCCACTGGATGAGATAACGGAGGGAGTGAAGAGAGGAGAAATGGAGGCAGATGAAGCTCAGGTGAAAGAGCAGAGAGTAATGGTTTCTATTAATCAGGACACTTACTTCACCATCTGATAGATTTCTCTAACCGCACTCACTGTGAATCTTTTTTGTCCACCACTGCATCGTTACTCATTTTCTCTCCTCTCTCTCCTCTCTTCCCCCACTTCATTCATCTTTGCTTCATCTGTATCCCATCTTCCTGTCCCCTTCTTCTTCTCCTTTTCCCTTCCCCTTTTGGTCACCTCACACTCTCTTCCCTCCCTCCCTCCCTCCCTCCCTCTGTTTCCCTACGCCCTCTCTGTAGCTCATAGCGTCGAACATTGAGGGAAAAAGCAGTCCCAGCGAAGTGTTGGTGTGCACCACCAATCCAGACAAACCAGGCCCTCCATCTACACCCTGTGTCACTGCAGCAACGCCCTACGGATTTACCGTCACATGGGGTAAACAGACACACACACACACAAGTTTTTTATAAACTGACATGTAAAGAAAGAAGACGGAAAATATTCATGATAGAGAAATGCATGGATGATGGATTTAATGTGTGTGGATCCAAGTGGAAATACACACACCATATGTAAATCCATCATCTACACTCTCTAATAAACCAGTGCATCCGGAGGAATAGGTTTTTTTCCAGTATGGGGCAGTTCAAAAAGACTCAGCCTGACAAATAAAAAATTAAATCCAGCAGAGCATGTTGCAGAATAAAACCACGACAAGCTGCTGCCTCTGGGTGTTATCACTGAACTGAGGGAGAAAGCCATAAAAGCTCACACGTTGCATGTCATCCATCTGTCCCCTGTTAGCGCTGCTGGAGTCAGTTCTGCCTGTCCTGCCTTAAATACAATAAATGATACAATACTTGTGTAACATTAGAAACATGGCACAGATGATACCGTATGTCTCACAGTCACCAGTTACATCATTATTTTGACTCTGACTGCCATGTTGTGTGTAGGAGTCATAATTTACTTTATCGTGCGGATCATTTTTGCTTCAGGTCATTATTTATTGAACTGATATAACTGTGGATTATGACAGTGCTGATACTATGAGTAGCACAAGTCACATGGATTGTTTCCACCACTGTTGACGTACTTACATCCCCAGGAGTGTATTATTCCATATTCACCATCATGGTACCTGAAGAACTTTTGTTTTGTTTTTTTTGGCTCAGATACAATTTGCCACAGCATCTCAAGTAATTTTACTCTTAAACTAAAATCAACCACTCTATTGCTCCCACAGATCCTCCACAGGACAACGGGGGCTCAGAGGCTCTCACATACCTGCTAGAGATCTCAGAGGGATGCTCCGAAGGTACGATTTACATCCGTCACTGTGTCTGAACATGTGTCCCCGTCCTCTCTCACCCTCTTGTTCTTTCACTGTTACCCATTCCCTTCACTTACATCTTTATGAAGAATGGCCTGTGTAATTCACTCTTTGTTAGCATCAATTTAACGCACAGCGCCGTTTGGATTCATCAGATCAGCAACTCCAGGAAATGAAATGTCCTCCTGTTTCATTCAGTCGATAATGGAAGAGAGAGAAAAAAGAGAGAAGGAGGAATAATTCTATTGAATCTGCGTTTCATTCAATCACACCAGAGAAAGAGGAATGAGATGCTGCTGTTGGTGTTGAGACTTGTGTTGAATTTAAATTTTTGAAAGTCGTTTGGTTCAGTCCTAAGGATCAGGATAAATTGGTTAATTAGGCTAAACTGATGTGATTTGGTAATTTAGCTCTCACACTGTGCTTTTTCTGTCTGTGGCAGGATGTGGTGTGATTTATCTCAGCTGCCTCAGATGTACGTTTATCAGCTAAAACTAAAAAAAAGTTTGGAAAAAACATCCCTCCTCCTCTTTTCTGAGCTCTCTTCACCTTCACACCTCTGAGATGAGTCTGACTCATCTCATTGTGTTTTCTGTGACTCATGACAATCACAAGTTTTGTGTGTATCTGCATGTGTTAATGTGTGTGTGTGGAGGGGTTTAATGTGAAACAGATGTAAAGCAAACTAAGAAGTTTTTCCATATAACAAGTGACAAAACACTGAAGTCACTTTGATGAGTTGCACTTGGAAGCTCATGTGAGATCCACTTTTTACGTTATTGCCGGAGTTGTTCGGAAATTATACATTACATAATCACAATGCATTTGCTTTCTCAGTAAAATTGCTTTTGGTGTAAACAAGACCTAAATTAGCATAACATAGGAGCTGTCTCACAGGTGGTATAATGAAGAGCACAGGCCTACACAACACACAAAGCAGTGGTGAGAAGGAATAAATCAGGTCAATGGGATTCTGTTTCCAGGAAAATAATGAGGTTAGCGGTAGAAAAACATACATAACAGCAGGAGGTTATTTATATGCACGTATGCTTACGTATGTGATGGGTTGTGTAATTCCATTTTTTTGTTTTTCTGTGTGTGTGTGTGTGCGTGTGTGTGTGCTTGCTGGAGCAGCGAGCCAGTGGGAGGTAGCATACAGTGGACCAGCAACAGAATGCATGTGTGAGCGCCTGACACCTGGCACCGTCTACCGCCTACGTGTGTGCAGCATCACCACTGGAGGACACAGCCCGGTAAGACACGCATGCACAAATACTCAGCTTTAAAATGGTGACTGACCTGTGAACTTTGAACAGTCGGTGAATTCAACAGAAAAATGTGGGAACATCTTCAATCAGCACACGTACACACACACGATCAAAAAAGTTCCCAAGTATCGTTATTGACATTTATGCCAGTTACTTCTTCTGTATCAAATTTAACTATCTAATCACTGTTCCTTCTCTTCTTGTTTCATGTGCTGTGTTTGTCTTTGCACCTGAAGTGCACTGTTAGTGTTCCAGTCCGCACATTAAGTGTCCCGCCAGGGCCCTGCCAGCCGCCAAGGATTGTGGGTAAAGCCAAACACAAGGAAGTGCAGTTAGAATGGGGTGAGTGCAGACATCCACGTACACTAGGTTTAGATTTATTTACTGGAATATATTTGAATTTTTTTTTTTTACACAACTCAGCTAAATCACCCTCTGGCAGTTTAATATGTTTCCTGGCCAGCTCTAATGTAACCTCAGTCAACCATGTTTCACCCTAATTGAGCCCTAATTTAGCCCATTAAAAGCCTAACCTAGCCTCATATCTGACTTAACTCTCCTAATGTCAGCCCATTATTGCAGATTAGTACTGTTATCTGCTGGCAGGCAAAATCTCCCAGCCTGAAATGCAGAGGAAGTTCCTGCTTTACCAAGTTTAATACAGCTGGCCACAGCCCTAATCAGCTCGCATTCAGGCAGCGCTGCTGCAATTACTGGCTCGAGCTTGAAGGTCAGACATAATGTATTGGAGGGCTTTCCTCACTGTCTCCATCATTTATTACTTTGGCCACACTGCAGCCAAAATTAAACATCTGGTGGAGGAAAGAATCCCCTGCAAATCACTGAGAAATGTACCTTTATATACTGATCGATAAACACACATCATCTCAAACGCTGTTTCTTTTTATTACAGATGATTTGTGAATGCATGTAATTTGATCACGTCTCTTCTTCTACCTCTGTCTGCTTAGACTCCCCCGTCTCTGAGGGAGTTTGTGAGGAATGTGTGTTCAGTCTGGAAATGAGCGAAGGGGACGCCAAGCCGGCAGAGGTGTACCACGGGTCAGAGTTGCAATGCACCGTTGGTAGCCTGCTACCTGGTGCCACATACAGCTTCCGACTGCGGGCTGCCAACGAGGCTGGGGTGAGAGACTGACACAGCAGGAGTGTGATCAGAAAAAACAAACACAAAAAAGCTATTGACAGAAAAGACCATAAAATCCACAAAATCCACTATAAAATCACATTTTCCTCTTGCATAGCTTGAAATTCTTCCTAGAGCAGATGTCTACTATTATAGAAACACATACACACACAAACAAAGATATACACACACACACACCCACACACACTCAGACTGTCTGGGACACTCTGACCTAATCGCTGCTGGTCCTGTTTATCTAACTGTGGTCATGTTTGTATGCAGGAGTGTGCCACAGTCTGGAGTTAGCATCTTATTGCTTTGATTATCTCCACAGACAAGCGCTCTCGAGCTAGCTCTCAGACAGATTGATGGAACATAGCACAAACACAGCACACACACATCAATATACACAAAAGCAGCAGATTTCTCTTCCTCTTGTGTTGGGTTAAACATATCTCTGATTGCATGTACATGTGTTGCAGTTGGGAGCGTACTCTGACCCAACGGAGGTGACGACTGCAGCGGGTCCTCCTGGCCAGTGTGGGGCACCAGTCATCACTCTCACCAGCAACACCTGCATATCGCTTAACTGGGAGGTGAGACAAAAGCACAAAGGACACGTGTGTTAATCGTGGGAGAGAGACACTCTCTGTTGGAGAGACACTGTTAAAAGATGCTCAAACCCCCTTTGTCTGTTTCCACTGGCATAAAAGCTGCCAGGCTGTTGACTAACAGACCTAGGAGACTGTTGTTCACAGCAGTCCGGGCTATAAAAGTATACTTAAAAGTCTGTCACTCATCTCCCGTTCGCCTTGCTTTAACAAGGCACTGTATCTACTTTTGTTTACTTTCTGTTTGAGAGGCAGCTTTTTAGGTTTTATTGTATTTTGAATATATTTATGGCGACAGCATTTCCTTTTCTATTCCAAGTTCCTATTGATTTCTCTAGGATGAGCTGAGTGTGTGTGTGTGTCTCTGTGTGCTGCAGAGTCCTGAGGGCTCGGGTACAGACATCTCTGAATATCGTTTGGAGTGGGCGAGGGAAGACGAACCCATGGAGCTCATCTACTGTGGATCTGCCACACAGTGTGAGCTGTCAGACCTGACGCCTGCCACAGACTACTGCTGCAGGCTACAGGTAACACAGACAGAGAGACGTACACTCAGACCAGCCCATGACAACACACATGCTGCATTCATGCACAGATGCACAGGGTCTTTGAAGGGAAGCTGCATTGATGGTATATGACCACAGAGATGCAGACACACAGAAACTGAGTTATAAGCATGACAGAAACAAATACACAAATGGCCAAAGGAAGCATCAAGCACATAAACAGAGACGAGGAAAATGTTGATGATAATTGATTGTGTTTGTGCCCTGACTCTTAATCTGGTGCATAAATAACTGCTCGCCCGCTCTCTCTTGCTCTCTCTCTTTTCTGATTTCTACCCTCTAAAGTCCAATAATAATAAGAATGTTTTATGGCTCTCCTGTTTTTATGGGTTCATTTATACAGTTTAGAGGACAGGACAAGGTCATCCTAAATGTCCTAATCAATGTGTGTGTGTGTGTGTGTGTGTGTGTGTGCGTGTCCACTGGTGCAGTAGTGCCTTTATATGTGTAGCAATACAACAAATGTCCCCACAAGAATGGATCACACAGGAAACACCGGTACACTCGACCTCAGCGTGATTCCTGATGTGAGGGACCCAGATATGACGTATGATGTGGCGCAGTTTGACACGCACTTGATTTATGAGAACGCTTTTTATATTTAGACACTATCACAACAAGGGAAATGAAGAGGTCCTCAGTTTTTTAGTTTTTTTTTTTCTTCAAACATTGCCCAGATATATGTGACAGCTCATGATAAATCAGGAAATGCTACTGAAGTGTAATTTGTGTTATCAGGGACGCTCGAAGTATGCAGACAATTTACTGCCAAGACAAAGAAACAAGTCAAGACTTTTCTCTAAGTCTGACTCCTCAATGTAAAAAAAAAGAGCTGCTCAAGTTTTGTACAATTGCGGTAAATGCTCTTTTGACTAATAGGTGGTTTTGCTTTGCTTTGTGCATTAAAAAGTTCCTTGTCGCTGAGTTTGTGTGAGACAATAAAGTAGATGATTATAAATCAGAAGTGACTGAAGGGCACAAGGAACAGACTAATGTTCTTTCACAGCTAATTTGAATTCATGTCGCCCTTCTCGCCTTTATTTTACCTTCTTTTCCTGTGTGTGCTGCTCTTCTGCCAATTCATTTCACTTATGTGTCTTTTCCCTTTCACTCTTACCCTTCATCTGTATTGTTCTGGCTCTGTCTCTGTTCATCCTCTTCTTTTCATCCCACCTTTCTGTCCTCACATTCCTCCATCCCTCCTTTTCTTCACTTCTCTCACCCTGTGAACTTCTGTGTCCCCCTCTCAGGCGGTGAATCAGGCGGGCGCTGGTCCTTACAGCGAGCAGGTGAGTTTCAGGACTCCGGCGACGAATCCTGACCAGGTGACGACCCTCGCCCTCCTGGACCTTCTGACCTCCTCGGAGTCAGGTCACTCCCCGTCTACCTGCCTCTTCCTGAAGTGGGACGAGCCCAACAGCAACGGGGCAGAGATCACCTCCTACGTCATCACCCTGGACGGACAAACCATCACTGTGGAATCAGGGACAAGTCACCTTATCACGAGCCTGCAGCCAGACACCGAATACAGGTACTGACAGGAATAAGCAGAAAATGTAGACGCTGTCTTAGATGGAGAGTGTAATTCATGTTGATGATGATCACAAATCATTGAGTTGACATTTTGTAGAAATAAAAATAAAACAGCACAGACAGTAATGGGTGGACAGATACCAAAATACTGAATAAATAAATCTCTATTTGAGCCTTATGGCCACCAACTCTTTTTTGGGGGGGGGGGGTTGTCTTTGGCTCAGGAGGTTGAGTGGGTCGTCCACTAATTTGAATGTCGATGGTTTGATCCTCGCTCCACCACGCCATGTGTCAAAGTGGTGTGGTGAATGAGCAAGACCAGTCCATTTACATCCAGCAGACAGCATGGCAGCAAGGCAGAGGGCAGCCTGATGAATGTAAGGTTTAATGGATGTGAGGTGAACCGTGGGTTTCTAGAGCTTTTTCAATAACTTTTCATTCATTCATTTATGTATTTTGCTGCTGAAGGCTGCTGAACACTGCAGCCTTGACTGACTGAACGAAAACAACAAAGAGCCAGAGCAACAGTGCTCCAAAGAGCGGATTTATCGTTATGATTCACCCCCTTTTCACATTGTTTAGATTAGAAGTTGATTGAATTGTTACTTCATTAATTGAGTTTGATGAAGTTGGAGTTTTGAACCATGGACAAGAAGCAACGCAGTCCATTCCAGTGCCATCTTTTCATTAGAAACTTGAATGTGTGTTAAACAGTGATTTTGTGTGTGTAGATTTGCTGGTGTGCATGAGATAACCTTTAGCACAGGAGGATAGTAAGGCGTGGTGCAACATTATCATTCAGCTTTCCCATATAGAGCAACCTGATACACAAAACGAGCGAGTGATGTCGCACAAGTAAACAACCACTTGGTAATCTGAATCACCAGCTAATGTAGTGATGTTGTTCTGTCTGTGAGCAATTCAGTTGTTACATGTGTTTGTGTGCATTCATGTGATTGTGTAGTGAGTTCTTTGAACTGGGGGGTGGGGCATGTGGGCATGTGAGGAGGCAGAGTGATCACACACCATTGTTTTCATTCTGAGGTTGTTTTTGTCCTAATGTCACTTTGCTCTCTTGCATAATGGCTACCACTGAGGCAGAACACCGTACGTGTGTGTGTGTGTGTGTGTGGGGGGGGGGGGGGGCTGTAAGGTTAATGCTGGTTGTTATTTACAGCAGCGGGATGCTTCAGATAATATAAATCATATTTTATTTGTGTGTGTGTTTGTGTGGAAATGTTGTTTGCTCTGTTTGAAGTACAGCAGCTTTTAACATTTCTTCATTCTGACATTAGAAATATTTTTATGCTTAATAGAAAACTAGTCATTGACGCATTTGTGATTTTGTTGAAGGTTTTAAAAAATTATAAAGCACTTAAATGTAGAGACATTTGAACTGTTTTCCATTTACAGCGCATGATTTTATTGAACGCTTCACGACCTTTACATCTGTTCTTCAGCAGAGATTTCTTTTCATCAGCAGTGGCCTTTTTTTTTTTTTTTTTCAAAGACAAGACTCGACACCCAGCCTTTGCTTATCACTTTCACAGTCCATTAATAAGGTTAAAGGTATTTGATGAGTCCATAGAAATCCCTTGACAGGATAACTGCTGCACAGTCACACGTCATGGGACTCAGATTCACTAAACCTGCAGGGAAGAATGACAGGAGACCCACCACATGTGGGTGCAGGTTGTCGCATGTCCACCTGCCTGATTTGCATTAACTACTCATTTATTTTTCTTCTTTTTCAGTAACTAAATAGATTATATTTGCAGGCAGGTGCTTTGTTTTCCAATTTATAATCTGCTGTTGTATTATTGCATTCATCTTGCAGTCATTAAGCTGATTATCCAGTAAGTGAACACGTTGGGTGTTCTGCCCAGCATGAGACATGGTTGTGCAGCGACCACTTTTTGTTTAGAAACTGTTTTTATGTCACAATGATACAAAAATGCATATGTCTGAACTTTGGTATGCAAATCCCCTCTGGACTAAATGGAATCCCTCATCATCAGAAACTAAGCTTCTTTATCTTCCACTCCCTCCCTTCTTGGTCGCTTATCATCTTTTATCTTTATGCTTAATTACTCCAGTGGATGGGTGAACGTTGCCCTTTCTCTTCTGTCTTCACTCAGCTGAGTGAATTATAATGAAAGGTTACAGTTAGAGAGGATCAGCAATTAAATGTCAAATGACGGTAGACACTCTGTAGCCGAGGGGCTCTGCTGTGGATGCTAATCAGCTGGTCAGACATTGACAGAAAAGGGGCGAGGAGAGGAGGGGGATTCCTAGAAGAAAGGCAGCAGGAGAAAGTCTGAAAAACAAAAATCCATTTCTACCAGTATTTTTTTTTTTAAATTAGTAGCATGTGAGTGTGTGTGGTGCACAAAATAGAAAATACATCCACATTTCATGTATTATTTCTGCTTTTGCTGAAGCACAGAAGTTAATGAAGTTTAAAAGAAAAGTTTTCTGTGAAAAGTTTTTTGTCTTAACATTAAATCTTAGAAAACACAGTGCAGCAATGATGGAGTTTTTCCTCGCTCACTGATATGCATTGGGGAGAAATGTTGGCTGACTGGTCACACGCTCTGACATCTGATCCCGGGGAGTACATTGAATTGTAATGAAGAGGAAAATGGTGATGGGAGAAGGGATCTGAGGTCAAAGCTAATACACCAGATCAGATGAAAATGACCCCCACTGTTAGACAAATAGGTCTGTGAGCACACGGAGAAAACACGATACATACAGTACTGAGCATTTTCTTGCACTTTTATCTACGCGTGCTTTTGGGTCATGAACTCGATCCCTGCACATGTTGTTACTTTTCTGACAAAGTGAGTGATTGTTAAATAATAAAAACGTCATACAACACTCTGTAACAAACAATAATCACAATCTCCCTCTCTTCGTGACCTTCAGCGTACAGATCCAGGCTGTGAATGCCATCGGCTCCAGTCCCACGAGTCCACCCCTGCAGGCGAGGACACGTCCCCTCCCTCCAGCCCCGCCCCCCCTCGAATGCTCAGCGGCCGGCCCTCAGAGCCTGAAGCTGAAGTGGGGTGAAAACGCCAGCCACACACGTGCCCTGCTCGCCGACGACATGGTCTACACACTACAGATGGAGGACAAGAACCACAGGTGGCGTAAACATAACTCTATGCCTTTGTTACCTCATGGTGTAGACTGAGACGGACACTGGGTTACTATAGTCCACTCCAGATGTCAAACATTAAAGACATACATAATGTACTTACCTTTTTACAAAAATAAGTCAAAATAAAATCTCACAATTAAAGCATTCATATATTTTACATACATACAAGGCCCAGGCATTAATATTGATCAAAAGACACACAATTTATATCAACAAGCTCTAATGGGTATTTGATATTGCACCTGGAGCCTCTACTATGAAGGAGAACTTAAACTGTATGATGTGTTCTCAACTTACACATCACTTTTCTCTGACTCTTTACTCAGTACAGCAAACAACAGGACCCAGAGGGTCAATATTTTTAACACACACACACACAAATGCAAGGACAGAACATGAGCAGCTTGAGAGAAGGTGAAGAAGCATGTGTGTGTGTGTGTGTGTGTGTGTGTGTGTGTGTGTGAAAGCCATGTTAGAGGTTCGTGTTTATCATTGTGCTTGTCTGGTGTGTGTGTGTGTGTGTGTGTGTGTGTGTGTGTGTGCGGTAACCAGATGTACTAAGGAGTAGTCACGTTGAGGGCATCTAGAACCAGCCAGGATTCAGCCTATAACAATCAAACCTCCATTTAAGCGACTGGAGAGGGCAGGAGCCACAAAGAGAGAAACAGTGAGAGAAAATTAGCAGACTGCGGAGGAGGGGAAGGGGCAGAACATGTCCGCTGATGGAGAGTTAAGTACTTTAGTTAGGAAGAGCACGAGAGGAAGGTTTTTTTATTAAAGGGTTGGAATGAGAACATAGTGGGAACCAGACTAAAGTGACTGGCTGTGTGGAGCCACTTTTATCTGCTCGCCCGTCTGCCCACCTGTCGGATTGTCTTGCTCGCCCCCCCACCCCCCAGCCTGCCCTCCACCATTCTGCTTGGCTGGCTAACAGTGTTTGAATTAAGGCTTGGCCGTCATCTAGTTGGCACCCAGCTACCTTGGCACCCCTGGAACGGGCCAGAGTGCAGCAGGCAGCAGATGGGGCTCTATCAGACAGGCTGTGATCTGTTAACCTCTGCAACACACACAAACACACATAGATATATAAACATATGCGTGCATGCCGGCCCTAACTGACACACTTCCCACCAGTCAAATGAAAACAGCTTTCACAGTTAAGACAGTGTTATTTACCATTTTTTAAAGTGGCACAGTGATTAGTGTGGCAGTATGCTATGTTTTTCTGTGTTTATGTGTCTGATTTCACCAGATCTGGATCAGATGGTGTTTTGTGAATCATCCTGGCATTAGTTTCCACCTGCTCACATCGGCAAGGGCTTCATTTTGCCATAAACTGTATGAATTATTTGTCTTTCTCTACTTTCTTTCCCCCTCTGATTATACACATACACATAGCTCAATCCTGCACATACACAGGATAAAACTGCAGTGTGTTACGTCTTAGATAAGACGTATGTATGAATAGCTTTAAATTAGTGTCGGGTTTATCTTCAGTCTGGCCTTTTTTTCCTAGTCCGTACACATACATCCCTGCTGCAGGCACCCACACTCTTTTTTTAATCAGATTTTTAGTCTAATACAAACACACACAGAAGCATCTCCACTCAGCCAAAAATACACAAACATAATTTCACTCTCTCCTCTCTTTTGCCATCACTTCCTCCATGAGGAGCCCTGTGAGTGAGTAAACTGCTCTGTAATGGCCATGTGTGATTCCTGACTGATTCAGCCTAATTGTCTTTGCTCAGGATTCATTACTTGCAGCTACAGGTGGTTCTGACAGACGCTTGGATGTATTTCGCAGCTGCATTAGCGGCGCTTAATTATTTGCAGAACTCTGTGTGTGTGTGTTTGCAGAGTCTTATCACCCAGTGGATGGATTGAGCTGGTTTGACAGGACCACTCTGGCTCCTGTCCCCCCATACTCTTTTTTTCTCATCACACTCTATTAAACTGAATTAGCAGGATATTTTTATTAGTGATGAAATCTCCATGGCAACCATCTAATCATGAAGTATCGAGGGAAACAGGAAGACAGAGCACTTAAAAAAAAAAGGGGGGGGGGAATCCAATCTTGAAAATATATAGCTTTGTAAACAAACATATCATATAACCAGCTGGAGTTTCTGCAAATATAATTTAGACTTTAGATTTTTCCAATAAATTCCATCAGCATCGTTTTTGACCAAATAGCATTAGTGTCTGTTTATGTTTTGTTGACTTTGGCTGTCCCTCTCTGTATGTCTGCCTTTGTCTCTGGCTGATCTAATTCATATTTATTCATCTCATCCTCATTTTATTTTTGGAAAGGTGACTTCACCTCTTGAGAAATGCACAAACGCTTTCATATGTTTCCTCCCTCCCACCTCATCTTTTTCCCTCTTTGTTCCTGCCCTGCCCACCCTGCCGTGTCTCCATTGTGTAGGAGTATGGGATGATAACGAAAGCTGTTTTCTTAGGTCCACAATATTGAATCCCCCATGTTCTGCTCTCCTCCCTTCTCCTTCTCCGTCTCTCTTCCTCCATCATGCCATTTCTCCACTCTTATCTCCTTGTTTGCAGACCTGTTGCTGCTGTTCTTCACTGGATGGTGTCATTTTTTCACCTGTTCTCTTCACCCTTTAAAAGCTGGCTGAATTCATTTGTTTGATCTGTCTTATTTTACTTTAGGCCTTCTCCTCCTTCATATTGCCCCCCCCCCCAAAAAAAAATACCTGGCAAGGGTATTAGGAGTGTAAGGGCGCCATGGCAACGCAGGCCATATAGTGCAAAGGAGCTTTCAACCTCCTCACAAAATTGTTTTTTTTAAAGTTCAGTGCGGGTCGAAGAACCTGCACCAGAGGCAAAGCTTTGGTCTCGTTGTCATTCATGAGAATTCTCCATCCATCACTACCTCTGTCCATGTTTGCATCCACTTCTCTCTCCTTCATCCCTTCCTAAGTCCACTTCCTCCATATTTTTATCCATCCAAAATTGTCTCTCCATCCATACAATATCTCCCCATCTACCAGTCAGACCACTCATTTCCTTATCCCTCCATCCATATTCCTCATCTCATCCTCCCTTCATCTTTGTATTAGCTAACTTTGTCTTTATATACGGTACACTCGTCTTTCCCACTCAACGACACTTAAACCACCGTGAGAACAAGAAGTCTCTCCTTCTCTGTCTCTAAAGTCAACCCTAATCGTACATGATACACCGATAACAGGCAATAATTGCTTTAAATCATGTTTACTCTATTGGAAATAATAACAAAATTATACCTTTCACTTTGGGCAAATCTGATGATGATCTCATTTTTCAGTAACGTACTAATTCTGTGTGTCACCAATGGATAGAGTTTGTAGTTAACGTAAAAAAAAAACAAAAACAGGTTTGCCAACCTTGTTATTTTGAGACAAGTCTGGCAGTTAAGATCTGACAGGGAAACTTTCAAGGAAAAACAGGAAGAAAGATGTTGGATAGTGTCATGCCAAGACAAATGTTAGCTTTTCTGCATGAGCTGAATCATTTTTCAACAGAGCTGGTAGAGTCACACAGCAAAGTCTGCATCTGTGTCAGGCATCACTGCAGCAGAAATGGGCAAACCTGATGGGGGGGGGGGGGGGGAATAAATGAAATTCTGTTGGTGAGCAAGAATTTCAAAATTTGCCAGCGCTCAGAGTAAGAAAACATGGATCTTAATCATCAGTACAAAAGACATGTGTCTTGTCTGCCTCTCACCTCTCTGTGTCCTCCTCTGCTCCCTGTCGTGGTTAATTGGTCGGCTGTTTGGCTCCAGACCAAGGATGCAGTTCAACTCATCAACCGTGGGCCTGGTGATTTTATGTGTGTGTGTGTGTGTGTGTGTGTGTTTATTATCCATGCTCTGCTGGTTGTTAATTGTTTTGATATTCTGCCACTCCGCTCCGTCCAAATCAGAAGAGCTCATAATTCATAATAATGGAAAAGATGATGTGTTCGCTATGTAAATGTAAAGATTGCTAATTTTTTTATTTGGACCACGTGGCCATGAGCCGAGACTAAACAGAGAGTAAGTAAGAGAAGACTCGGATTTACGTTGCAACCACAGCATGTGTGTGTGTGTGTGTGTGTGTGTGTGTGTGTGTGTGTTGACCATAAAGCCCGGTAGTGAGGTAAAGAATTAAAAACACCATATATCAAGCAGAGGAATGCATAACTTCTCCGTAGTGCAGCTACATAAAGAGCTCATCTGGAGTTATAGCCTTCCACTACGCCATGACCTCTCTCTTCTCTTCTCTCTCTTTTCTCTCACAGCACATCCTCCATCTTTGTCGTCACTCTGTAATTACCAGCCACCTCTTTTCCTCCTCTTTTATTTCTCCTCTCCTTCACATCCTTCCCCCTTCACCTCCCTCCATCTTCTCTCCTCTTCTTTCGTAACTTTGTTCCTGTCGTTGACTGTTTTTTAACCCCACTGTGCCAAAAAAGGGCTGATAGTGGAGATAAATAACCAATTTTCAGCTCCAATCTCAGTTTCCTCCCGACTTGCTTGTTCGCCCACTTATCATCTCTCCTTCAGTCCATCAATCCATCCATCTTGCCAGCCAGAAAACTTTTCTTGGGGGCTTGTTTTCATCAGATTTGTGACTCTGTCCTGCCGCTATTGGTCCTGTAGGTTCATAAATCACCACTATCTTTTTTTTAAGATGCACTCTTCTCTTCCTGCCAGCATCCGTTCAAGGCTTCCAGTACCTTTTTTTTCTCTCCAAGTCTGTCCCACCTCACTGTAGCATATGGTAAACGTGTGTTGACACAGCAAAGAGCCTTGATAAGCTCCTCAGTGAACAAACAGATACCAATATAAAACATGTAATGGTGAAAAGCTCTGGATATTTATTTGTACAAGTCAGGGATAAGTCAGGAATGTCATGCACCCCTGCAAATGATTAATAAGCCTTTTAGTACAGTGAGTCACTGGAACTCAAGGCAAAATGTATCAGGCCAATAATATAACATGGTCTGAATCAATTCCCAAAAGTAGTTTAGTCATTAGTGCGCTCTTAGTGCTGATGACTTATTCTTCACTCTTCTTCTTATCCAACTTTTTAACCTTGACCTTCTCCAACGCTGCATATCCTTCTTTCGTCTCATCAAATCACAGCACCATCGCTCATTTCTCTCACGTCCACCTCACACCCCTGTGCCTTCTCCAGCTTCATCAATCCCTCAGCCCGTGTTCTCAAATTTCTCTTTTAGATTTGTGACTCTCTCTCTCCTTAACCCTCCTCGTTATATCCTCTGTCCAGGTTCGTGACGATCTACCACGGTCCCAGCCACACCTACAAGGTCCAGCGATTGACTGAGTCCAGCAGCTACAGCTTCAGAATACAGGCCATCAGTGACGCCGGCGAGGGCCCGTTCTCTGACACGCACACTTTCTGCACCACCAAGTCTGTGCCCCCCGCCCTCAAAGGTAAACTCACCAAGGCAAAGTGTGATGTCACTGTTGCCCTCCAGGAAGTTGCAGCACAAAATGAAGCATCGTAGAATTAATGACTTTGTAGTTCAGAATAAGGGAAATACCATATGCTAAGTTGTGTGTCTCTGTGAAATATGTTAAAGTGCCAGGTTAGATGTGTAAGAACTAGTTGTGTTTAAGAGGGGATGCAACCAGCTCCAGCAGAATGCCATTAAAGGTGACACACTTACAGCCTAAAGAAGAAAAAACCCAATACATTTATCCCTGTTTTGTTGTTTGCGATGGCAGGTTTACTGGAGCTTTGCTTGATTATTGCCACCAGTATGTTGCCTTTGCTGTAAACTGAGGTGGCGTTTGTTGTAGCAACTAAAATCACAGGACTGAGTATCCTCCCAGGTCATATAACCACAGCGTGTTATCGGTATAACTGTCAGACTTCGAATGAGCTGCACAGCACCAATGTATCCATAAACAGCTAAATAACCTCCAAGGGTTCTCCAACCAATTCCTCTCCATCATAAAGGTTCTCTGACTGAAGATCAGCATTTATTCAGAAAAATAAAGAGTGGAAGGAGCTGAGTTGAGACAAGCCAATGAAGGGGTCCCTGGTTTCCGTAAAGGTTTAATAAAATATAAAGATTAGCATAACTAGTAATATAGTCAGAATCGGATCCTTGTTGTAATATCCAAAATTATCACCTAAGGATATTGTTACTTTGCAATCATTTTGTTTGTCAGCGCTGATAATTGTGATATATGTTTTCTCCATGTTTTGGCTTATATCCAGGGTGATGTGCAGAACCCACACAGTCTGAGTAGCCTGATAACTTCCATTAACATGACTATGTCCATTAGTGCTGATGTGAAACATTAGATTGAAGCAGGCAGATGGATGTTAAAATCCACTAACAAATACCTAGGAAGTAACTGTTGTTTGGATTTACTGTTTGTATGCATTAGTAGAGGTTCTGTTTATTTAAGATGATCCCACTACTCACAACTCCCCGTGCTTCTTTCTGTGTGAAATCCTCTCATGTTTTGATGCCATCTCTCTGCCAACAGCTCCCAGAGTGCACCAGCTGGAGGGCAACGTGTGTGAGGTCACATGGGAGACCATCCCACCAATGAGAGGGGATCCTGTGAGCTACGTCCTCCAGTTGCTGGTGGGACGCGAGTCAGAGTACAAACAGGTTCGTCACATGCAGACACACTCACTCTCACACAATCACACATAGGTCGTATGAGGACAGCGAGAAGTGTGTGTGTGTGTCTGTGTCTCTTGAGTCTGGAGCCCTGACTTAAATTATTTGGTTCATTTGTATTTCTGTGGAAGTGTGGACGTCTATGAGGAGGATTTATTCCCATCTCCTCGAGAAGCAGAAAAATTCAGTTAACATTGATGGGGTGTCGCAGAACGCTTCCACAAGACACAAATTTGCACATTGAATAATAGAGCACGCACACACATACACACCTAGACATAATTTTTGTACATGGTAAAAAGAAATACAGCCTTCTTTGTTAATCCAGAGAGCCTGCAGTATTTATTGAAGCAGAATTACAACACAGTAATAACTGAGAAAAGTTTTTGGCTGCATTTCTGTGTATGGCATTGGGCAGCTGGCAGATGGAGCGATGAGCGGACAAGTGGAGCTCAGACGAAAAGACATTTGTCTTCAGGGCCATTTTACTTTCTGTTATTGAATTACTGAAAGGTTGGGGGAAGAACTGCTGATACCCACCACTGGTATATGTGTGTGCAGGTGGGATGTGTAGCTGCACACATCAGCTGTCAATCCGTGATGATGCTGCTTTTCAGATGTTTGTATAGTTCTCTCTGCCTGTTTGTCCTGTTTTGTTTTTCCCACGCATCACAATGAGGAGACCAGTGAAAGCATACACACACTTCTGTTTATGTTCTCTGTCAACTGTTAAATTAGCAAATGTAATTCATGAGCAAGAGAAAACAAAAACACATTTGTTTAAAACACATGCACAATTACAACCCACTTCCTCAGCTGCTCCCACGCACAGAGAAACCATATCATTTTTTCCTGGTTAGCTTTTCTCCTACATGAAGTTACCAGGTTTCTCTTGATCTTTCAGAATGAATGAAGGTGACCTGTCAGAGATTAGAATTGATGCTGCGTCCTTGATCCATCATTGCATTATAAAATGAGCTATGTACAAGAGATGAGTGTTTTTGACCTTCTGTCACTTGTTAGTCTTTGTAACTAACATTCAAAGCAGCGACTCTCCATCATTTTTTTTTCCATGATAAAGTGGTTTTAAGACAAGTTGTGCATCCTGAATCTCGTAATTTATACCTTGATGACAGAGCAGTGGCTACCCTGTGAATGTCCTTGGGTATCACATTACGAGATGCAGTTTTTCTCCAGGTACATGTGGCTCGGTCAGATATCGTGTTTCTTCAGGACAGGAGTGACCTTGCTTTTGCAAGAAACATTTGCAGTAGTTGTGGCAGGGAAAGGGTTAAAAGATCCTACAGATTTCCATGGCTTTGTCTCTTATGAGGTGGATCCATGTTCTCTATATATTAATCAAGTGCTCAGTCCACAGAAAAAAGCACGCAGCCGGTTTTCAGGACTAAAGTAACGTTGTGATTTCACAATAAAGCAGCCAGTGCTCTCAGTAAAGGCCCAAGCTCCACCCACAAAGGACTCTCCATCCTTGAAGGATTTCAGATCCTCTCCTCTGATTGGCTCACCACCTGTTGTTTGCTCCAAAGAGAGGCCTGAGCGAGGAGGAAGTTAAACTACAGTTTTTTGTTGTTTTTTTTTTGGTGGTGGTTAAAAACTACAAATATGTCTTCAGGCCTAAATAAAACAGGAAATATTTAACATATGGGACCTTTAAAAAAAAAAAACAGGACTCACTCAAACTTTTCTTCTTTCCTGTGCTCACAGGTTTTTAAGGGAGAGGAGGGCGTGTACCAAATCTCTGGTCTCCAGAGCAACACAGACTATCGTTTCCGTGTGGGCGCCTGCCGCCGTTGCCAGGATACATGCCAGGAACTGTGTGGACCACTGAGCCCCTCCTCCTTGTTCACGCTTCGTCGCCAGGAGACGGCGTCGTCGGGAGAGCCGTGCGCCGTGGAAATGGGCAAAGGCTCGGGCCTGATCTCGAGCGATGAGCGCTTCGCGGCACTGATCGTGTGCGTGTTCGCGGGCTTCTCCATCCTCATCGCCTGCTTGCTACAGTACTTCTTCATGAAGTGAGGGAATTTTAACTATCGGATAGAAAGAGAAAGCTAAATCACAGAGAAACTTTAAAAGAAAACGTCTATGAAAGAACAGAATGAAATCAAAACAAACACTTGAGATGTACTTCTAAGGCTATGTATGTGTTTCTTTTTTTTTTTTTTTTTTTTTTTTTTTTTTAGTCAAAGTATCAATTCAGGCTTTCCACACATTGTTCCTGTCGTCTTCTGTCTTCACTTGGTTTGGTCTCGTTTCTCTCCATGTCTCTGTTGTCTTTGTATCACTGTGTGTTTCTTTTAATGAGGATTTCTGTCGAGGGAAGCCTTGTCTTAGCTGTACCTCGGTTGGGAAAGAAAACTGATAATCAAGCCTTAAAATAGCTGTGAGCAGAGCAGTTGCTCCTCAGACTGACTTGCATGTTTTTTATTTTGTATCTTTTTAAAACATATTCGATTAGAGAACATGTATATTTCTTGACGGTCATTGCCTTACAGTTTTTTGTTTTTATCAATGTTTAATTTGCATTTTTTTGTTTTGTTTTTGCTGCAGTCTTTATTCATTCAGCCATATTCCAATGTAGGCCTTCAAAAGCTTTAGCCGTTCATACCTTATTATTCAGTTTGTTACTACTCTTCAGGCTGTCGGTCGACTCATGCACCTGCTCTCACATGCAGACTGACAGGAGACACAATGCGCACACACCTGTGCAGACTTATGTACATATACATGCACACATGTACAATTACACTCAAGCAATGACAATGAGAAACACACATTTCCTCCTAAGAAGGCAATCGCATATCTGCTCAGCTTTTAACGTTCAATCACTCACTCATTCAGCTACCAAAGTGATGCAATCCATGTGTGGTGTAAGATGCTGCTATCCTGTGATTTTATTATATCTAAGAAAGAATGGAAAACCAGTAATCTAATATATATACACACAATATATATATTATAACAAATATCTATGATGCTATAGAAGTGATGTAATATAAGTGATGGCTATGTAAGGTCTGAAGTACAGTGTAAAAGGGGAGGATTTTACTCTAGGTGCTCACAACAGCGGCTCTGAGGTCAGTTCAGTAGCTCGTGCAAACATTTGAAGGAGCCCTTACGCGCTGATCTTGGATCAGAAGAATATGAACCCTTGTAGGTATTCAAATGTTGGGCGTAAACTGGCTTTAGCATTTTAGGAGGTCGGGCTTGGATCGTGATTGAGTGATTGGCTGCAACTTTACCAGGAAAGGGGCTCGGGGGCCCCCCCACCCTACCCAATACCCACCCCCACCCCCACCCAAAACCGTTGGCCAGTCCTTCCATATTCTACCATCTCAAACACCATCTCTCCAGCCTATTTATCTGTAGCTTTAGTAGCGATATGCCCGTAGCATCACAGATCCAGAGGTGCTAACAGCCTGCCAGCTAGCCACCCTTCTCAGAGCTGTGTGTATGTCTGTGTGTGTGTGTGTGAGAGAGAGAGAGAGTGTGAGATAACCAGGAAAGCCATTAGGAGTTAGCTTGAGCTTTATCCCCTTGAATTTTAGCCAGCTGCCGGTCAGAGCGGTGCTGAAGCTGTAGTTCCTTCTAGCTCGTCTGTGAATCGATGCATATAAAGACTCATCTTCTTCTTTCTCTTCTCCTGCCCATAATGATCTGTAATTACCTTTTTGCTCTGGCTGCTCTTCTCTCGCTTTCGATCCATCCCATCTTTCAGCTCATGCACTACTCTCCTCTCTCTCTCTCTCTCTGTCTCTCTGTCTCTCTCTCTATTAAAAGGTGCTTTATTGACATGTAATCAGAGCAGTAGCAAGTCTGTGGTCTCTCCTCAGACAAACATGTTCTCTGGGGACATGAACTAATGTTCACTAACCAAACAAGCCTTTGACAGAACACAGCGCAACAGAACAGGGCATTGTGACACATGTAACACCCCCTGACCCGCCGCCCCCCGCCATGACTCTCGCCCGGTTTATTTTATCTTTTTTTTTTTTTACCCCAACCTGCATAACAAAGCCAAGGTACAGCCCAATAAAAACCCTGATGATCCAAAGAAGTCACCCTGACCTGCATGATTAACATGCAACATGTCCACTTTTTGTCGGGCGGGGACGTGCGTGGAGGATTGGGTGGGAATAGAGAGGGGGGTGCGGTGGGGTGGTGGGTAATGGTTAGCTCTGATTGGCAGCCTGTAATGTACCTCAGGGAAAAGGCCTTACAGAGGGGAGATCTCATCCCGTCATCCCCCCCCCATTGCTGTCGTCATCATGATCACGATCATCATCATCATCGTCGTCGTCGTTGTCTCCATGTTAGCCTCTCTCTCTCTCTCTCTCTCTCTCTCTCTCTCTGTTTCTCTCCGTCTTCCTACCAGTCCTCCTTTCATTATTTGATGCTGTATCTTGTCCTCTGTCTATGCTGTGCCTTGCTCCTGTATGTGTCAGTAAGCAAAGTGGTTTACTAGCTCAAAATACCTTTGCCAAAGTTGATGGGAAAGTTAAGGTAGAGTTCTTTTCTAGGTTTTATTTATACTATATATTTGCATACAGTACTTTACATGCCAATTACAGTGCAATCTTCATTTATTTATTGTTTAAAGATTAAGAGACAAGTGTAGTTATATACTAATTTTTTTTCCTTGTAGCATGTTTTTTTTTTTTCTTTTTAATTTTTTTTAATGGATGTATGTTAGATTGTATGATTAAGGCCAGCATTCCTTATCTCAGTAACCCTTTAAGTATTTCTCTTACAGCTGTTGGGAACCTGTAGCTCATCAGTCCATGCCTTGCAGTTATCATTGCTGTTTCAAACATGTAACCAAATGCCTATGTATTTTTTTTTTTCTTCCCTCATCTCCTGTTTTGGCCATGCACAGCCGAGCAGTTCTTGTAATGCTTAGACAGACATGTAGCAAAAAGCCAGGCCTTAGAGTCAGTTCAAGTCATTGATATTGGGATAAATGTCGCTGCCTTTGGCTTTTTTTTTTTCCTGATTAGTGTTATAATGAAGCTTCTGATATCTTTTTACTGTTTTATTGCCAAAGTGCAGGCTTCTCGTGTCCACTAGATGTTGCATTTGCAGTCGTCTAAAGGGTTTCTGTGATGTTCCTCTGTAACTACACAGCATTACGATTATTATTATTGTTATTATTATTCTCTCAAAAGGAAAAAAAACATTAACTTGATCTGTGATTATGCTTCTTTTCATATTATCTTTTATTATTTTGTTTTGTAAAGCAAAATGTGCCATTTTGAAATGTGTAGCCCCCTTTTGGAGGAGAGTTTTTAACACAACCTGATTTCACACTGAAAGGTATATATATATGTGTATATATATACATATACATATATATATATTTAAAAAAAAAGGCAAAAACAATCATACAATGATTTCAGGCAAATGACAACAATAATAATATTGATGATTCCTTGTTAAGGCTAGTGCTGGTATAGTAGTAGTGAGTATTTTGTATCCAGTATTTTGCTAAGAGATGATATACAGAGATATCTATAGAGCTATAGAATGAGATGGTAAATACATTATGACTAACAGAGTTGAAGCACTTTTTTTATGCCGAGCATTAGTCTTGATGAGGTTAATCTGAGCGGGGGAGGAGGCACGCAGCCCCGTCCGCTCTGTTCCAAACACTACTGCCAACGCCGTCTGTTACATTCATTGGCATTATTCTGTCGTTGGCGTCACTGTGACATTGGCATTACTGGAGCACGGTCCTGTGCTTCTCAAATGGCACCCTGCTCCCTGCAGAATTTTCAAAACTACGGCAACAAACGAAGTACAGTTCAGAGGGAGCGGGGGGAGGGGGCCTTTTTTTTTTTTTTTTTTTTCAGACGTGCTCATAGTATGTCTACCTATAGCCTGTTGCATTTGTAGTTGACAGGTGATGTGTAAGGGTGTCGTGACCTTAAACAAACCCCCCTGATGTTATATTGCCCACCCACAGCCCCACCCCTAATGCCCCAGTGGGAGAGCAGAGGTTTGCTCGTGTTTGGCCAAACCCAGGCCAGTTGTGTTAGTGTTGTATAGTCTGATGTTAACGCAGTGTTAACTGACAGGCTGTGTGTTTGTGGGCAGGGTACTCCCTTTATGTGTTTTGTTGGTTTTGTTTTTATTGATTTTTTGTTTGTTTTCAAATGCTGGTGATTTTATAGACACCCCCCCCTTCCCAACCCCACCACCCCCCCCCCCCCCCGCACGTCCTGCACATTTGGCGGTTATATCAAGAATGAGAGACTATTTTTTCGCCCAGCAACCCCACGTCTGTGCCTTCTGATCAGTTTTATTTCCTTTTTTTTTTTTTTTTTTTTTTTTTTTCTCTTTTTTTAATGTTTTGTACGTTTTACAGTAAGTAGAGATTTTGACTGAGAGATTGGCGATTTGACAAACGTACAGAGATTCACAGGTATTTAACTATTTTTTAAGCGAGACAAAAAAAAAGAAACATATTTTTACCTCACGATTTAAAAACAAACATTCCAATGTTGTCATGGTCTACGAATTGAAAGAAAAAAAGAAATTCATGCATTTCTTCTTGTATTGTAAATGTTAGACAATTTCATATGCATTATATAAAAGAAACTGCCATATCAATTTTAATGTATAGATTTTTGCAAATACTACCCTATGTATGTAAGACGTAACTGTATCGGTAGCGTATATATAATATATTTATGCCCAATAAATGTTTTAATTTTTTTCTGACTTTGATTTAAACGGTTTGTTTTATTGTGTATCTCATCACAGGCAGTGAATACACACTGTTCTGCATTAAAGGGCCTTGGGGCAGGATCAAGAAATAAGACTCAATACTGACACAGCGGCCGTTGCGGGTAATTGCGTTTTGATTGATGAGACGCCACTGATAAAACTTTTGTTTTCTTCTTTGTGGGACTTTTCAGTGGACTTTGTGTGAAGGTGAGTCGTTTGTTTGCCGTAGCAGAGTCTATCACTACTGCACTTGAAGTACATTATGCAGCACATAGCCTGTTCAAGGCAATGGAGAGACACATGGGTGGACTCATTCACTTTGGTTTTGAACACTTCATCACCCATTAGCATTAAAAAAAACTTGAAATGCATGTTTAATTTTTCACAAATCCTGCCCTAAGTCCCTTTAACACTGTTGTAATGATCACCTTTCTGCAGATCAACACATAAGATGGTGCGTCACATGATGACAGCTGAACTGCAGGCATGCTAGCATTATAGTCACTTCACTAGCACTGCTCCCCTGACATTTACTGTTGTCGCACTATTGATTTTTATCTCCAGGATTTAATAAGAGATTGATGATTCTCCCCTCATCAGAGGCACCTTTATGATCTGCTGTAAACACAACTGAGTAATAATCAATATTCATAATGTTAGGGTTTAAATTACGACTAATATTCTCAGTGATGTCTCAAAAACAGTCATAACTCTTCAAGGGGGTGACATTTTAAATGTCACAGACCCATCTATGTAATTAAAGACAGATTTGTCTTTTTCTTTTTTTGAACACAAAGTTTCAAGGATGTGATGCAAGTGTACACGTGTCTATTTATGTGTCTGTGTGAAGGTGTATCAGCGCCAGATTTACTCTCCAGTGGCCTCGACAGTGTTTAGCCAGATAGCTGGGAAGAGTAAATCACACGCACTATTATTCCCTGCCGTCCATGAGGGCAGCCAGACACAGACTGCTGCACTGCACGCTCAATTCTCCTCACCCCGCAGCGACCTGAGGACCACAGGGAAATAATAGTCCCTTGACCTTGTGTGTGTTACCTTGGATCATTTTGTGGTGTGTGGGCATGGCTTTGTTTAATGTGGTGCAGAAATTGAACAATTTAACAACAAAACAAACTGCTTCTGCTATCTCACCCTTATCTGTTTTTAATTAAGCTTTAGTACAGCAACGATATATTACAGAAACCCTTACTGGAGTAAAGTGCACTGTAAGCACTGGCTGTGCAATCACTTGTTTCTCCAGACAGTGAGATGCTGTTTGAATAAAGCTGAAGGATGAGGCATTCAGCTTCAAGTGGTCCTGTTAGTTTAAATGACTGATTGTGCTTTGATCATTGGTTTGAGATGCCACAGCTCTCACACTGGTGAAGCAACCAACCTCTTGTAATTTTCACAAACAATAGTGGACTACAAAATCCTATCAGCTGCTGCCTTGAGGGCATAATCAAAACGAAATGAAGTGTAGTGTGTTTTTGTGGCTTTGTAACAAAAGTCAGAGCACGAAAGAACACAATCTGATTATCAAACTTTCATGACTGAATAGAAGAAAACCTTTTATGCCCAGTTATTTCTGGAGGCCATGGAGTCGTCTTGCCTGGTGTCAGCAGTCTACACTTTCCAGGTGGAGAGTCATAAGCACACTATACAGTAGCACACGTAAAGGAAATAACCCTTTTGGTCACTGATGTTTAACTATTCATTTTTAACTATAGCTTTGACACAAAACTTTCCAACTTCAACTGCATTTCCTGTAATTACTAGCCATTTTTATCAGTGCTCGAAGCACCGGCATGCACTGCAGTACCAGCACTTCTTTAGTTACTTAAACTTGCATGTTGGCACTCTCCATTTCAGATTTTGGTTGATTTGTATTGACCCCAGTTTTGTGATCTATGTAGATTATGCAGAAATATCCTGTGGGCCTATCAAAATAAAGTATAATCTCTTAAAAAAATGCTCATAAACAAAAATAACATAGTTTTGTGACAGAAGTTGCACTTCAGTAATGAAAACCTGACTGCAAGCTCACCAAATGTGTGTCACATTGCCCCGCCCACAGCACCATCTGATTGGCTATACATCAAGAGTAAAAGCCTATCAACACTGAAGAGTACACACTCTGATGAGCAGGATCACCTGTTAGTTCAAGACCCACAAGGCATGAGAGAGTGGGAGATGGAGGATGACCCCAGTGCTGACAGCTAGGCTAATACAGCTAGCATGCCTCAACAGCATGTAAACAACTACTGAATCAGTAAAAGTTGCTAAAAGCAGCAGAAAGCTCTTGGTGTTGGAGCAGAACGAAACAAAGCAGCTGCAACCTACCAGTAACAAACTCCAGAGACTGAAAGTTAGCTGAGAAGGGGTGAGTTGGCTACTGGCTCTTCTTCCCCCTCACTTCAGACACCAATTATTAGCATGCTAAAGTGCTAAACTAAAATGGAGAACATGGGACACATTAGCATAGCAAACACAGTCACTGTTAGCATGTTAGCATACTGACTTTGGAGCAATTTGGTTCAAAGCACCACTGTAGGTTACCCAAGTATAACTTCACAGAGCTGCTGAGCATGGCTGGAGACTCTTGTTTAAATGGATGCTTCCTGCAGGATGTCTTGTTATTGTCAGAGGATAGCTCCATAAATACACCAGGGTGCAGACACAGCCGTAATCTGAACTCAGCATGTTACCACCAGGACTCAGATTCTCCGATAATTGTGTTTGTATCAGGTCAGCTCAGACCGCAAACCTGTGGAACATGAAGCACTTTGCTAAATCCATCCAACAAGTAGCCTACATTTCAGCCTTGGTGCACAAGCACATGAACGGTGTGTTTGCATGCTTCTGTTTGCAAGTTGGTTAACACAAGTTAACAACAGCTTTAAGTGGTGCCAGCTGGTAGGCCAGATAAACAGGCTGCCACATGTACAGCACACACTGATATAGATGGAGGTCTTTAATCCAAGCCTCTTTCTTTTGGTCTAAATTTACCCTCTTCTGCAGTGATTTGTTCACTCGGTAGCTACACAGCCCACATCGGAGTAAACTGTTCTGAAGCCTGACTCACTGACTAAACCTCTCTCCTTTCACCCTTCTGTTTTATTGTCTGTTTTAATTGCATCTTTAATGGGAACCTCTCATTCTCACCCATGTTCTTCTTTTCCTCACCTGTCATCCACCCACTCAATTAAATGAGATGAGATTTATTTCATTCATTTACACGGTCTCCCTCATTATGTTGCGGTTTTACTTTCACACAGTCTTCTCTATTCTTTGTCAGTTTCCTACAGACAAGCTAAAGTACCTTGGGTGACCTTTAAGGGGTCTAAGGTCAGCTCTATAAGGTGAGGTGACTGTCTCTGTGTTTGTGACTGATGTTACACAATGCTAACATACAGTGTAATAGGGGATATAGCAGCAGACCGACATGAGGAGAAGATTGCATGCCCTATCAAAGTGTGGTGTGAGTCAGTTGACTGTGAGTGATGCAGATTTTCCATCGGTGATGTGTGGAGTAGGTGGAGGAGCAGTGTTAAGTGGTTTGTTAGTTTCACAAACTGATTTTGAAACTGTGATTTGCACCTCATACCTGTTGGAGACGGAGTGAAGTCTGTGTTGGCTTGCAAAAACAAATGTTGTTTATAAAAGAAAAGCAAAGAGGAAGAGAGTTCATTCTTCGTTTTTACTTTTACAAGACGTAACCAGATACATGAGCCAACAGGAGATATTCACAGACATGTTCAGAAAGAAAGAAAGAAAGAAAATACAAATCTATTTTTACTTTTAATCAATACTCAGTAGATTCATTAAGTCTTATGTCATGACATCAGTATGTACAGTCAGAAACATTCATTAACACATACATTCTTCAGAGCCACGAGGCCACGGTTTGAAATCCAGTGCAGACTGGTGGAGGCTGCTGCGGTGATTTGGCTGCTGTGTGAAACCATCTGAGGCCACATCATTGAGTGTGTGTAGCAGTACAAAGCATAACTGTTTACAACTTAGAGCAAGCATATACATCATCACTTGAAGACAGTGCACTGATCCTCTTTGTCCAAAAGGCTGCAAGATACACAAATTACAAAAACCACTTTTATCCCCCCCCCCCATCTGCTGCATCATTTAACAGATGGCTGTTTTTTTTAAAAAAAAAAATCTTCTTGCAGAACTTGTGTCGTGACATTTTTGTCAAGGTTGGCACCTTTGGCACATTGCAAAATGTTTCTATCTCAGCTCACACACCAGCATGCACGGTTTAATCACCCATGAAAATAGTTTCCAGTAGGTGACAAAGCAGCTTCACTCAGGTAGCAAGATAAACCTGGCCCATACCCGGGCCACATGCTGCTGTTTTCTGTCGGACCAGTATACACCTGCGTTCCACAGCCTAAACCTGGCTCACATACAACATAATTATCAGATGCTACTTCTACATCTGGACTGATCCTGGCGCATTGTCAGACAATACCAGAGGATAACATCCAGAATCTGCCCAGATGTGGAGGTCTGTGAATGAGCCAGGTGGAGCAGGGGTATATTAGGCTGTAAGTCCTTCATTGGCAAATCAATAAGATACACAAGATATATATATAAAGTTGACATTGTGCGTGTTTGATTTAACTATTGATGACGTTACTCTGCTTGTTCTCATTCAACAGTTTTGGGAGTGGGGCTCAGTACGTGCCAAAACAAGACTACGGGGCGGCCAACTCTCCAGGCTGACCACTCCTTATAGTGACAATGAAACATCACTCCCCACTTGTTTCTACGTTGCTTCAGGTGGTATAACAAAGTCAGTACACCTGAGATGACTGAAACACATATAGAAAATCAACAATGTTTCAGTGGTGCACGATCCATAAGGAAGCTGATGATGTCCACATAGCAACATGTACTGTAGCTTTCCTCTTGCCTAATGCATTAAATGGTTCGCTGCTTGAATAATGTGGATCATTTAACAAGACAGAAAACTAATTACACAAATTAGAGACTGCTGTACCTTGGAAATGTTTTGCATTTTGCAAATTGTCTCAAAGTCGCCAAAAATAACTCCTGTGAAGTTCAACATGTACAAGTCATTTCAGGGACCGTCCACCAGCTCCACTGACCCCTGTTGGCAGCATCAGCACAGCATGGACTTGAGCCTCTCCAGGATGCAGCGCTGAGCATGTCAGATATTAGTAAGTGTTTTTACAGCTTCACTCTCTCCCCAACTAATTACATGCATCACATGACAACTGGCACGCAATACACACATACAAATACACACACACAGACACTCTCTCTCTCTCTCTCACACACACACACACACACACACTCGCTCATACACACAGCTACTCTGCCCCTCTCTACAGGAGTACAGAGCAGTGCCACAAGATCTACAGTGCTTTCTTTGTCATCCAGAATATGAATACAGTATAAGGCAATTGTAAATGTCTGTGATATCTACATATGTGTGTTGTGTATGTTGTTGTTCACATTTGGATCAATATAAGCACTTCAGGCTTGTGTGTATTTTTGCACTCCACCAGGCATGGTTTGGCAAATGCTGCTGGGTGGTGGATGCTGAAATCATCCAACAAGTAAAGTGTTTGAAGAGGGGAAAAAAACTATTGATGCACGTGGACAAAGGGAGACAGACGCTTGCAGCTTCTTTGTGGTTCGTTCCCTGGTTCTTTTATGGGCAGGTGTTGCGTTCACGTGCACAGTTTGGCACGTTTTCCTCAGTCTGATAGACATAATGGCTTTTAGGTCGATGCTCTTAATTAACAAACCATGTGCAGAGACTGTGACAGTCGTGCAGTGTGTTCAGAAGCTGACCGTGGACTCCGTCCAGCCGTTGGAACCGTCTCCCTTCATGGTGCTGGCTGTGCGTCCACGTGGCGGCTGACCGTCGGTGAGGCCGAAGAGGCGCGCTGCTGCGCCCCGGTATTTCCATGACATGGTGTTGTAGAGGATGGGGTTGATAGCGGCACTCAGATAGAAGAGAACCACCGACACCAAACTGCAGTACTCGGACAACACCGTCAGCAGCGGGGATGGAGCGTCCATCGAGCGGAACTGCAGGTAGCGACCGACGTGGAACGGCAGCCAGCAGAGGACAAAGGCCAGTACCACCACCACTGGAGGAGGAGGAGGAGAAAGAAGAGGAACAGGTGATGATGGGATTGATGACGATTGATTGGGTCCGGCATAGTGGACATAATGGATCCTTATAATGGGTTAAGGCTAAGACAAAGTGTTTTTCTCCTAGATGTGAACTTTCTTGTGAACATACTTATGAGACTGAAGCTGAAATCAACATCTGGGTTTACTCATGAGTCGACACATTATTTTGTTTGATAACAAATCGAGCCTAAACCACGGTGTGCTTTGTGCGTAATTTGCGCGCTCTCCAAACTTACCCAGCATCTTGATGGTCTGTCTGTTGCTCTTGTCCCTGTGAGCCACGCGGGAGCTGATGTTTGTTTCTCGGTGTCTTTGCCACAGCCGGCGGCCAATGAGGCTGTAGAGCACTGTGAGACAGAACACTGGCATGAAGAAGAACACAGAGCTCAACCACACCATGGCTCCCATCAGACCTGACTCCACTGCGTAGTGCGTCATCTTACACTCCCGGGTGTCCTCGGCCTCCAGAGAGTAGTTAGTCTTATTGGTTCCCAAACTTAAATTGTGTGGGCCCCCGCTATCCCGCTCCACTCCCACCATGACAAACACAGGTCCGGCACTCAAGAGAGACACTGTCCAGAGCAGCAGAATGAGGGCGCGCACCCGCCTTTTTGTAACCACAGCCTTGGCGCGTAGCGGGAAGCAGATCGCCAGGTAGCGCTCCACTGACAGCGCGGTGATGCTGAGGATGGTGGAGTAGGTGCACGACTCTGACACGAACTGAAAGAGCTTGCAGAGCACGTCTCCCAAGCGCCACGGCCTGTACCTCCACATGCGGTAGAGGTCCAGTGGCATGCACAGGAAGATGAGCAGGTCTGACACAGCCATGCTGCACAGGTATAAGTTGGTGGTGGTGCGCATGTCCCGGTACTTGCTGACCACCAAAATGGTCATGACATTCCCGGCCATCCCGACCAGAAAGAGCAGCGTGCAGGCGACGGTGATGCCAGTGAGGAGAGGGATTGAGTAGTAATTGAGAGGAGCCAGGATGTAGCCATCAGTCCTTGTGGTGGTGTTGAACTCGTCCCCGCTGCAGTTATGGGAGATGCACTCCGAGTGGTTGAGCCAAGTGGGCATGCTGTCGCCGCGCGGTTATTCAATGGGCCGTGCCTGGCCCTGAGAGTAAAAGGCATCACGGGTCTGGGACTCCTGAAGCCCCCTGACGCTGCCCCTTCCTCCCATCATCACTGTCTGAGTTGCGCAGGCAGGGGTAAAGGTTAGCAGACGCTGGCAGCCGTGCGTAAAACCAAGATGTTTGCACGCGTTGCAAACAGTCACAGTGAAGGTGAGACGAGTCTTCTGAGCTCACAAAAGATGTCTGAGGCTCGAGCACAAATCAGACCGAGCACACAACTGGGATGTTTTATGTCCGACAAAAATGATCCACTGTGCCTGCAATACGCATTCTGACGTCCCCCAACAATGTTGTTTGGCACCGAGAGCACCTGTTCAGAGGAAGAAGAGATTTACATGCTGGATATTTGTAAACCAGCCAGAATTGGCACGGAGGTGTATTCCAAAGAAAACAGATGCAGCAGGAGAGAGGGGAAAAAATCACAGCTCAATCATGTTTTATCTATGAAAAAAAACTTAAGTACAAGTCATCTCCCTCATTGTCTCTGTTTGTGATGATTACAAACCGCTTTGGGCAAGAAAAATGAAACATGATCCATCAACAGCCCCAAAGAGTTTCCATCACCAGCTGCGCGTCCCGGCGTTTGAGCGTCAGGCAACAACAAAAACAGTGCTGGTGAGTCAGAGGCAGGGTCGTAGTGATGCGGCTGCAGCAGTGAACATCTGTCCAGGGAGGGAGCTAAAACTCAGCCAAACACAAACGGATAAACAACAACCACCGTGAAAACAAGCAGGACCGTGTGGCGGAACGGAGACAGTTTTATAAAAGTCACAAGAACCACAAAGGAACGACGCATTGTCAACATAGTCACACAGAAAGGACCTCGATAAATGAGAGTGAAATAAAGTTGGTGAGAATGACACCACTGCTCTCCACATCTGCTCTCCACATCTGCCCCTCTAGTTATGGTGCATATCCAGTGTGTGTGGATGGATGCTGACTCCCAGTGCGCCAAACAACATACACAGGTGAAGTGGTGCTGCTCAAGGGAGGAGGATGGTGTGGGGGTCTACAGTTGAGTCAGTGCTGCAACGCCACCTACAGGTGATCTTAGGGCAGGGATGAGTGGGGGCTTTATGCTCATCAATGGAAAACAAGAAGTTACCAAGTCTCTGAGAGAGTGCAGAGGAAGAGGAGCAGTGATCCCTCAGAAAGCCTCCCCGCAGGCTGCAGGTGAGATTCAAACTGTCTCAGCTGCAGTTCAGGAGGGCAGTTTTGCTGGAAATCCTGAGCAGAGGTGAGTTAGAACCCCCCCCCATAGGGATCAATTTAGTCATGGGCATAAAATTACCAGATCTGATCTGGGTTATGCTTCCGAAAGTCGTCTCCTTAATGATTTCTTTAGGAAGAGCCATTGGGGGGTAAGTTTTAGAAAGTTTAGACAGTTTTTGCCTGTTGAGATTTCACATCTTTGATGATTCATATCTCTGAATTACTCTCTGCCCAGACAGAACCGTTTAATTCCACACTCACAAAGAATTAAATTGGAGTATAGCCAGTCTGGAGCACAGACTTAACCCAAGGTTTGTGTTAGTCATTGTCATAGACTTTGCCTAAAACAGATACTGCCCTGCCTTCCATGTGTGGGCTCTGTAAAGGGTGCACTACAATTACTGCCTCGATGCCACTCAGACTCGTTTCAGGTTACGTCCCCTGTTTATATCCAGCATTTTACACTATGGTAATCATTTGTGTAAAATTATGTACAGGTGTATTGATATACAGACTGACCTTTGTCCCTTGACCTCAAAAATCTGATCAGTTCACCCTTGAATCCAAGTGAATTTTCACTAGACCAAGACAGACACACCGCAAAAACCTCTTTGCATCAGATAGATAGATGGATAAATGGATAGATGGATAGATGGATAGATAGATAGATAGATAGACAGAAACTGATCATTCATTTCCAGGAAACATGAATGGGAGTCTAAATTAGCAGCACTGGCACCACTATTCTGTGGAAGACTTTAAGACTGACAAACATCGACTCATTCCCTTAATGACTTAATGGACAACTATAGCTTGAGGCCTTTGTGGCAAATGAGCAAATGAGTTTCAATATCAATGTAAAATCTCATCACAATTAGACTTGCAATACTTCTTCTCTATTTTTACTGCACTGATGTGATCCAAGCACTTCAAATATTGTTATCTCGCTGCCCTTTGTGCTGTGTTTACCCACAGATACCATTATGTTTATGACCAGTGAATCACAATGTGAGTGAACTGGAAAGAGAAAGAGAGATCGGTCGGTTGAAGGAGCTCAAACGGGACACTTGTTGGGACAGTTTTTGTCTTTCACAGCCTCCTTCAGACCTTTTCATCACATCTGGTATGTATCTGCCTGTGGTCATATGACGTGTGTGTGTGTGTGTGTATGCTTGTGGCTGTTTGCGCATGTAGTTGAATGAGAGGCCTTTTTCTTGACTTAACCTTTGAACTTCTAGCATCTGTGTTGGGCAATCAGACCCACGTTCTGTAGGCCTGTGCTCATAACAGCTGTGCATATGATGATGATAACAATAGCAACGTGATATCGAAGCTATTTACAGAACTAAAGTGCTAAAATTGGACTGTTTCATGGACAACAGGAGGTAATAGCAGCAGCACTGGGTATCTGCACTGAAATGTCACGGCTGGATTTGAGTGCTGCTGAGAGAGCAATCCCCCTGTGGTCACTGTGAACCAGGCCGTGTGCGAAGCGGAGGTTCCTCATGATTTCCACAAGTTTATCTTTATGTTTGATCTTTTGTGTGAATTTATAGCTGTGTGCTCTATTTTTTACTGCTGTGTGGTTCTGAGCGGAGCATGTGTGGTTACCATGGTAAGGTGCGGGCGTGTCGATGAGTGTTTTGGGTGTCATCTTGTCTGAAATGTGGGTCCAGGGTGTGGTGGTAGATTACAGAGTAAAGTCCCTGTCATTATGATACATGCACACTGACACACACATGCATGTATTCGGGCCGTGAGTAGCACAGTACACCCATTCATCCACAAGGTGGCAGAAGAGATCTCTTTTCCTTTTATGATTGGCTACCCTGCTGTTTTTTTTTTTTTCTTTGGCAGACAGAGAAAAAAATGTTTTTACTCGACAGGTGTTCTACATGAGAACATTTTGTTTGGTGGAGCTCCTTCAGCAGGAAAACACAAATAATATGAGGACACAAAGTTTTCGGTTAGTGCTTTTATTCTTTTCACAAACTATTATGACTTTTTGTTTTTGTTTTGTCACATGTGCAAAGGGTCTGAAAAAGGCACATACATGCAACAGCACAAACATAAGTAAGATGTATAGATATATAAAGGTAAAGCTGGAGAAATAACGTTGTAGTTGCACAGAGAATCTGGGGCAAAACAAGTGCAAACCAGAGGGAGAGTGAGGTGATGAGATGAAAGGTGGGACCACAGTGTCACTGTTTTCTACTCAGGGGGACTCCTCCCACTTCACCAAAAGTCCAGCACTTTTCTTTGTCCAATGAGAGAAGGCTGTGGGAGGACCCTGTTTCTGTGATTGGTCCAGAGTTTCAGAGACAACCTCCCCCTCCCCTCCTCCTTTCCTGAGGAGTTTGAGAGAGTTCACAGTTAGTTTTTTTTCTCAGCCACACTTAGAGAGTTTCACACCAGAGGAAGCTATAGCCGTCTGCTGCTGCTGCCGCGGCGTGTGAGTGTGTTAGTGGAGCTCTCCATTTAAGTGAAGCCAAGTGGACAGATCAGACAACATGTGGGCTGCACGTCCACACACAGAGCAGGTTGGTAATGTCTCTCCCTCTCTCCCTCTCTCTCTATCTCTGTGTCTGCTTTGGTCTATTTGCGGCTGTGGGCCAGGGGGGAGAGATATGTGCCTCCGTGACCCTCCTTGGTTTTCGGTTGTCAGTAGGATTATAGAAAGGAATGTGAATGTAGTGCATGCTTGAGTTTGTCATTATAGTCAGGCTGCTGTTCTTATGTGTTTGCATGATGTGGGAAGCTGAGTGCCATGGTTTTTTTTTTTTTGCTGCATATAGCAAATATGTATTCAGGATGACATCAAGGTGTAGCTGTCTGTTTATCTTTGTTCTGGTTGTCTCTGTGGAGACGAGTTTCTCAATCCTTTACTTGAGGGTGTATAGTTTTTCAAATTCAAACAGTGAAGCAGTGTTGTGTTACCTGCTATGTAAGAGTCTACAGGTGTGTGTGTGTGTGTGTGTGTGTGTGCTGGCCTGCTGTTCCCCTTCTCACACCCTGTCGTGAAAGTTAGTTGCTCCAGCTGGAATGTCTTGGGAAGACTGCAGATGTCTCCTCTCCCTTCTTCTGTTGTCTTTGAAACAGATACACATGATATTGACCTCTGGCATGCAATGTTATTGCTTTTGCACAGGCAGTGGCACAGGCATGACCTGGATTCCTTTCTCTGTTGTGGTGCCAATATGTATACCGCGTACTGTACAGCAACCTTGACGACCATTATCCCTGCCTCAGGCTCCCGGTGTGTCTCTTAACTGTATCAACCTGTTCTGCACTCAGTGTGTGATTCGTATCAATCATTAATCTGAACAGTGGGAGAATAGTAGTCGGAGAATTTCACTACAGAATTGCACGCACTGAAATTCAGAAGTTAAAGACATAAAGTTACACAACCAGAGTTTAACTTTATTGTGGTGTTCTCAGGGAGGATTCAACATATTTTAGCATGGCAGGCACATTTACTGTTGTAAATCTATTCCAGATGCAGACATTTTTTCCACTCTCGTTCAAACTGTATGCTCGGGACTGTAGAGCTGCAAGTTTGTCCAGTTTTTATTGTCTGCCTGCATCATAACACTGCTCAAAGGCATACATAAGACTTTGTTAATGCTTTCTAAATGATAACTCTATTGAAAAGTTAAGAGGTTCGCTTCTGCTTGAAATTAGACAACACTGCTCTGCTGTTGTTGTAGTCAAGAGGTCTTTCACATACAGAAATAGAACTTATTTATTTACATGGAGAAAAATGACTCTGGGCCATTTGGCCTCATACCACCATTATGACCTATTACCTAAACCTGGCTCAAGTTTTTGAACAACAGTAGCTTATTTTACCTGCTTCATGTACTTTGTAATACATTCTCATGCGCTGAGGTCCAGGACAATCAGGTGACAGTACCTGTGTGCAACCCCCTAAAGGGACCGTTCACCCAACTCACTCACTTGTGTTAAATGACTATGCAGATAACTCCCAGTTCATGTCAGTTTATCTCATGGCTTCATGCTGGAGCCCTGGAGGTGGCCACTTGGACAAAGGCAATGTTCTCCATACTCCCTGCCCTGCTGCTGTCCTCATGGTGAGTCAGAGTCATTTAGTGGTCTGGACACACAAGTTATAGTTTGGTCATTTCCAGGCCCTAACTTGGCTGGCCTGGATGGGCCGAGTCAGGCTTTACTGAAACGGAAAGAGAGAGAGAGAGAGAGAGAGAGAGAGAGAGAGAGAGAGAGAGGGAGCAGTCCTCTTGCCCTCTTCAGTACAATGATGCCTTGTGTTACCACCAGCAGAACACCACTCTGGTGATCATGACGATTGCGCTCTGTCTCTTTTTTTCTGGCATCCACTGTATGTCTTGCTTTGACCATCCCTGCCACCCCCACCGCCCCATCCATGGTGTGAAGGATTAGATAATAGGCAGCTTTAGTGTGGGCAGAGAAAGAGAGGTGTCACAGACCTCTCTCATTGCTTCTCTCTCTCGTCCTCCCTCCATCTTCTCTCTCTCTCTCTCTTTTCGTACCATCTGCGCCATGGGGAGCTTGGCACCACACGATCTGCAAATGCAGAGCTATGTTTATATTGCCTTTATTGTGCTGTATGTATGCATGGGAGTGTGTATTGAGTGGTGGGTGTGAGCAGTAGTCTATTATGCAAAGTTGGTGTTTACACGTGAGCGTGGCGTCTTTAAAATAGTGAACCATCCTCTGATCTCTGCAGCACTCTGTAAATGTCGAGCTTGTAATCACACTTCCAGAAATAGATGATGCGTCTCACAAGTTATCTATTTTTCCCAACATTTCGCTGGGTAATCAGTGACAGCACCTCTGCTGTTGACAGTAGATGTGCAGTCTGCCTCCAGTGTTCTCTTAAGTAATATGACTCTTTACAAACACACAATGGGAGCAAATCCGGTGTAGAAGGCCAAAGGAAAGGAGCCATTAACACCAGGTAGATGTGCAGAGTTCATGTAATGTTAATTTTTGCGTTGCACTTGTTGGGTAAAAGAAGCAGTGTTGGTAAATGATGAGCGGTAATGACAGTATAACCTCAAATAAGATGTTAGTCGTCATTGTTTCTGACTAATTATTGGGTCATTTATTCACTCCTGTTAACAGAAAATTCTGCCGTTACACACTTAACTTGTGACAGTGAAGGTCTGTACTTTCCACAGCTTTCATCAGAGCTGTGAGGTGATGTATATGTTTTGGCTGCGACTGTCAGAGACCAACCTCTTTTTCCTCAAAGCACAACATGTGCTCAGGACCGTGTCATATAGTCTGGTGTATATTCATTTGCAACACAGAGCGCTCTTACAGTAAGTCATCGCACTGATGTCCAGACAGAATCAAGAATCATTGATCTGGATATCACAAGTTTTGTGAATGATAAAATGATAGTGTAGTCATTTAGTTGTCGTTGTCGTTGTCGTTGTTGTTGTTGTTGTTGTTGTTGTTGTTGTTGTCGTCATGGCTCCTCCTACTTTACGTCCTGCTCTGTTTAGAGTAATGCGAAGGTGGAGGTCTGCTGCCTGTGATGCTTTGTTAAATGGTGGAAGAAGGTGAAAGTGAGAATAAAATCCTGTTTGATAAGATTGCAGACAGATATGCAACGATGTGCCAAAAAGTGTGTGTGATTTATGTATTTCCCTTAAATGAAAAATGAGCCTGTCGGTTCAGCTGAGGAACCCACCACCACCAGGATGCACGCAGGTCACAAAAGTTTGGCAGCAAATCAAACTTTTGGCCGCAAGACACTCAACTGCTGAGCTAAACTTAGCCTTAGACAGCAGCAGCTACTCAACTGATAAGAGATGCAGATTTATCCTTTCTGGTAGAAGATAACACACAGTCACAGTGACCTTGTCTTCTTTCCACTGTGTCCCCCATGGGTCCTTTCAGTGCTGCAGGAACAGGACATAAAAGACGCTCTTCTGTAAAAATCTAACTTGTGCATGTCTCACCTTCTCTTCAAAATCACAGATGGAAGTGTTGGATGTTGTAGCAAAGCTGAGGAGGGTGGATGAATCCAACACGGGAGCAGTAAATGCAGCATGCCCACTCATGAGGTTTTTTTTTTTTTTTTTTTTTTTTTACAAGCAAAAACCAACACACTCAAGTGACGTGAATGGGTTAAAATAGAGATGAATGAAACAATTGTATGTTGTTGAATATAGTATTGATTGATTAGGGATTAACCACAATGATGATTAACTACAATCAATAATAACCTGCGCACCTAAGAGTAATAATTAAAATTTCATATTGAACTTTGGAAAAAAAAAGCCCCATATTTATCAATCGCAACTAAGGACTTGTCAAGAAATCATTGATGAGTGCTTTATAAGTAAGTTACCAGCTTAACTTTTAATAAATCATCACCTAAAACAATCAATATAAATGTGTTAAAAACAGGACACAACTGGATCTTTGCTGGCAGCTGTAACAAGCAAAGCAGCCTCCACCTGTTGCCTGGAAACTGCTTTGAACCAAGCAGCCCCCCCCCCCGTAAAACACTGAGTTATTGTTTCATTCTTCAGTATAACAAACTAAATAAATAAAACATTGTAAGTGTTAGATTTTAGATTTTATTACCATTATTCAAAGAGCTAAGTGCCTGACATATTGACAAATCATTTGTGTTTTTGTTATTGGTGCGTATCTAATCTAATCTATGGATCATTACCAGCTATTCACTTATCATTATAGAGCATAATAGGAACTTACTTGCTGTTATTGGCCAATAATTGATCTATGAGGCAATAACTATGGATAATACCATTAAATAAATCTTCTTGATCTTTGTAAAAGGAGCCTTTTAGTTTAGTTTGAGACCAAACTTCCTCTGTCCTTCAGCGGGACCTGCTCTTAAGTCATTAATCATCTCATATTAGAATCAATGATTATGATTCATCCCTGGAAGATGAAGTGTGCTGATATGTGTTCAATGGATTTGTGACAAGAGACTAAATTTCCCATGTGTCTCATGTTGACAAGACGAGTTGACAAGCTCCCACTTTACTTTTATTACGCCATCACTTTTTCCCCCCACTGTCTGCCAACCTCTCCAAAAACCACGGCGTCTTCTCCGCTCGACATGCTTTCATTTCTTCATCTGTGATCTCACAGCTCGTTGAGTCCAACTAATTGGCATCGCAGAGGGAAGTTAGCACATGAAAGGAGAGGCAGACGCTCATAGCTGCTTCTGTTGATACATATGCATACTGTAAGCGAATTGTGTTGCTGTCAAAACTATCGCCATGACGACAGGACAGGAAGCAGGAAGCAGGCAGTGTTCCATTTCAGTGGAACAGAGAGATAACCCCTGAAAACGCCTTTCGATCCACTGCACCCAGTTTATGTGTGTGTGTGTGTGTTTATGTGTGCATGTGTCTGACATGTGAGTCCACACACGCAGACATTCAGGCTTAATTTTATCCTCCTACAGTTAACCTCTGTGTGGGTCAAGCCTATGGGGGGTCATGGGTATTCTTAGAACAGGGAAATAACCTCACTGTCATAAATACTTCTTCTGGAACTGAAGATCACACGCACTCTGCCTGAAGTTCAACCAGTGTGCATTCTTCATTTAAGTGAAAGTGATACATGTCCAAACATGTTATTTTTTTATCGACCCAAATCAAAAATTTAGTTTGACATTTTCCTTTTTATTGACTGTTTCCACTTCTTGCAGGAAGTCATTTTACAGGTATAGGATTAAAATATCGATCCACAGATTTCATCAGTTGCTGCAGAGCTGCATGGTCTTGTTGTATTTGATGCAAACTGTTGATAGCATCATGCAACATTTAAATATTCCCTCAGTTGTTGTCATCAAGTGCCAATAGGAAAAAAAAGTACACTGTGGTTTGAACATGGGCAAATATATCTGACCATTTATAGCTGTGTGAATCAGCTTTTCCTACACTGTTGTCCCTCTACACAAAATGTGACGCAGCAAAAATGAGCCAGTGCTGACTCGGCAATGGAAAACAACAGGCTCTGTTTGGGAACGTGAAAATTAATAATTTCATAAGTGGTCTCTGAATTTCCTGGAACATGGGCAGCACAGTTTGCCCAGTAATTATAGAATAAAACAGTGCATTATGTCTGTATATTCTTATATTTCCTTCTTTAAGTGACTAACACTATTGACATGGAGTCAGAAATCTCACCATAATGATGAACTTTTGTGCAAGCTTCCTTGTCAAAGCAAAAAAAAAAAAAAAAAGGAACAGAATGAGAAAATGAGTGAATGAAAGGATGAAATAGTTTCACAGGGACAAGTTGACAAGAGACAGACATTCAGCCACATCAGGCAGCTGGTGGCTGCTGGTGACTCCTCTGACTGTGTGAGCGTGTTGGATCTTGTTCAGCAGAGTGGGAATGTTTACTGTCAAGCTGTTATCTGCGGCTGTACGTGCGCGTGTGTTGTCACGACCAACAAACAGAAGAGTTTAGGACTGTTGTAGGGAAAGACGATGAACAAAAAGTGTAGTGAGAAGTCACACCTTAAATGAATCTCATCAGTAGGAGGTATCAGCTGTAAACCTGTTGTGAGTCTTGGAGTGAGTGACTTCATAGGCTTTCACTGACTGTACCGGAATAATTGACTTGTGTTGATGTGTTGCTCCTGCCACAACTTGCCTCACAGAAAACAGTGCAGACATCTGATGATTCATCACAACTGTCTCCTCCGTGCTAACCTTAAACTGAGAAGAAACGAGATTGTCCTTCATTCATTCGTTGTTGATTTTCTTTAATGTCCCCATCTCTGACTCTTAAGGCCACATTTCCTGGGAAACCCTTTGTTGCCTGTCCAGTTTGCATGTTTATATAATGAATGGCAGCTCTGTGTCTGGCTGCCTTGTGGCAGTTGTTTACATATATGGCCATCTTTTCATATTAATGAAGGCACTCTGGAACATAGTGAACTGGGATACAGTATCATAACAATGGGCGTCTGTGCTGCTTGTAAACATACATATCAGTTTGGGTGATTTTTCTATCTAACATCCCCTGGATTTATGTGAATCACAAACCACTTGAGCCAAGTTTTAAATCAGTTTGAGAGCCTATAACATTTTCTCTCTGGAAAAATCACAAGTATAAGATACAGGAGAGTTTTACTCCTTCAAGGATTTAGAAAAAGTCAGGAAAGAAATCCAGTTACATACAGCAACATATGAATAACTTCAGGTCATAGTGAAACTGTCAGCTGTCAGCAGATGCAGATGCAGCTGATCCCCTTTCCCTGCTTTCCTTCCCCTTTCATCCTGAGTCTTTTGTTCATTTCTACTTTCTCTGGCCTCACTGGGAGGTTTGTTAATGGTCCACATCAGAGTGGATATGCTTGGATGACTCAGCAGCATACTGCTTGGTGAATGAGTTTTGCCCTGCACTGGAAAAAGGTGGAGACTTTAAAATGCATAATACTGTGTTACTGCTGTTTTCCATAGCCTGCCTGTGTCCCGCCTCAGTAATGCAGGATTTGAACAGATGACTGCTTCTGGGGCTAAAATAAAGTTGTTCAGTGGTAGTAAAAGTAGTTAAACAGGTTTTTAGTGTCTCTTTATTATGAAAGTGAGCCAATACTCTCTTTCCTGGTGAAGTAAAAGAGAAACTCAAACAGAGAGCAGAGTAATTTAACTGTTTGTGCAGTGTCTTTTGTGCACTAGTGCTATGTTGATACGGCACGACACAGATGGAGGTTCATGTCATTTTGTATGTGATGTCCAACTTTGTCAGATCTTTATTCAGCAGCAAATTACATCACCTGACACTGTTTCACCACCGGTCTGCACTCTGGTGGATGTTGTGGGTCAGATGACCTCCAGACACAGCATTACAACCCACTACAAAATACCACAAACTATGAAGCAACAATCAGCCTGGATGTCATAATCATCATCATCATCAGGGTGTTTTAACTGTCAAACCTCAATGGAAGAGAAATGTGATGTGGAGAAGCAGAGACTTCACAGAGCACAATGTACAAGCATATGTTCTGGTCATTATTATCAGCTGTTGTGGTGAAGCCGATGATGAACTGAGATTGAGACTGTGCAGATTGCAGTCGTGTGTTTGTGACACACCTGACATGATCTCTGTTAAGTATTGCTGTGGTTTAGAGCATCACAGCTGCAGTTGATCAAAAGTATCAAAGGTCAGAAATACAAAAAATGGTAACGTCTACATACTTTGTCTGGTAATGATGGGAACTGTTTTTAATGTGGTTTTGGCACTGAGCTAGTGTAACATTTCCCCAGCCCATCAGACTAATGCAAGACTTAAGTCTTCCTTAAAAATGTAATGGACTGAATCTTTTCTCAGTAATTTTGTATAGAAGATTTCTGTCCATTACAAGTCATAATTCGATGCAGGATGACTCATCTGACTTGACTTAGAGTATGCATTAGTAATAAACATGTGGATTCCAATCTGACAGCGACTTTGTCATTACCCGACTCTGCAAAAACACAGTGACTCACACATGCTTAATTGGGAAATCAATTTCCCACATAAATCCTATTTTTGCCACGTTGGAACTGAGGGTGTGTGCGTGACCTCAGTCATGTATCGGAGGCAAAGAATCATTCACTGAATCACTGAGCTGCAGAAGAGCTCAACTGAGTTGTTGCTGTTAGTATCAAACCAATAGCTGTCCATGTCTGTTTCATGGAGAGAGAGAGAGAGATAATATCACTTCCTTCTTTGTTTCTCATGTTGGAAGGTCACCTACCTGCCATTGTTACTGTACATGTGTGAATACCAATCCACAGCTGTTTACCATCTTACATAAGAACCTTGAGTATAGGTTATGATTATAAAATGGGCAACAGCATCTCCTTTCTGTCACCTTTCTACACTACTGTTGCTGTCATCTCCAAAGCCGGACACATGATGTGACCATGAACCCATGAGCAAGATACTGAACACCATATTGTCTCAATGTATCATCAGTGTGTGGATGTGCCTTTGTGCCTTTTGAAAAGCTTTGTGTGGTTGACTAGACTGTAAAAGTGCAGTTTCCCCTTTTCTGCCCTGGCTCCTTAGTCACCATCTTACAGCAGTAAAAGTACCAACAAGAGGTCACATACTTGTCGTCCTTATGGGGCTCAAATGAAAGAGCAAGACCCAAGTCTTGGGTAACCAGCCATGATACCAGTCAGTACAGCATCACTACAAGGTCAGTATAGGGTTACTGAAGGAGTCAATGTCAGCCCCTCAGTGGGAGTGACTGCACACTCACAAAACATTTCACAACATAAACAACGACATCCAAACCCACACAATCTGATGCAATATTATGTATCCATTATGTTAAAGTGTTGCTGATTTCCTTTATTTTCATTTCTCCTCTGCTCTGCTCTGCTGTACTGTACTCTGCTCTGCTCTACTGTACTCTACTCTACTCTATTCTAGGTGCACCCTGCTCTGAGGCTTGACTGCTAAGGATGCTGGGTAAGGCACAGCCAACTACCAGTAGCCTCAACCTGGTGAGCTCTGAAGTTTCTGACACCACAGCGGCCCCGGACGTGCAGGACGGCGTTATCAAGATGGCCGACCTCGTGGAAAGCTTGGACACCAGAGAGCTGGATATAGGGGAGGGAGAGGAGATTGACGATGGAAACTACGTAGGTGCGTGTTGGTATATTTTCTGTCTAGCTGAAGCTGTTTAATCTCACCTCTCCTAAAAAAAAAAAAATCTAACAATAAACAAACCACATGACACTAACTGTGCTTGTCATTCTGTCAACATATGGCAAACTATTCAAAGTCAGTAAAACCAAACAAACCAGCCAGTTCTTCCAGTCTACAACAGTTTATTTTGGGGAGATCATGCAGACTTACAGGAACCTGAACTTGTCTGTTTGTGATTGGTTGTTCCCAGTGTTTCTGGGATATGTAGTAAAATGAAGAGCAGCCTGTGAAACAAATGGTTCTTAGAGCTAAAAAGAAAACATACTTAAACTCGATGTACACAGCTACAGTATGAAACTGAACTCACTCACAGTGCAAGAACATGAGGGTGGATTTTACCTTTACATAATTTAGATCTTTACCAAAGAATCTGTGACCCAACCCTACGAACCAGCAAAGCATCAAAATCTCTAAAGGCTGACGTTTCACCGATGCAGCCTACTCACTCCCAAACATCCCTAGCAACTCCCACATGTACAAACAGTAAAAACCACACTGACCCCCGCCTCTCCTCTCCTTCTTCTCTCTTTTTTCCGTCTCCCTCTCTCTCCTAGGGGACTCCCGTATCCCATTTTCAGCAGTGTACGCCACAGTGGGATTTAAGGAAGCCAGTGCTAAGGTTTACCTCCCCACTGTGCCCATTACTGCCCGCATCCTGGAAGTGGAGAGATTCACCACGGCCCAGGACCGCTTCAACCTGTCGCACCACAGGAGCGTCAACAAGGTGCTGCACACACACCTGCAGTATACAGCCAAAAAAAGCTCCTATATTTTTAAACACAAGTTCAGATTTTATGACCACCTGTTATATCCTATTGTAATTCCTTATTCTTAGATGCTTTTATTTTGTTAAATGCTTTAAATCAGTTGTAGTTACCCATTTCTGGTGTGTCTTTCTGTAGTCTCTGCCGGCAGTGTTCAAGATTGAGCTGAAGCACGGTGAGTTTACCTGGGTGGTAAAGAGGAAGGAGAAGCATTTTATGGATCTGCACAAAGAGCTGAGGACGTACAAGACCTTCATGAGGATACCTCTGCCCTCGCGCAGGTTGGCGCCTACACATGCATGGATTTTCTTTCCCCACATGGACAAACGCCAACGAAACTCAGGTTTAGATGTATATAGTATACACAAATGCACATTGCACCGACTTGCATTCTGCATCTGAAGACAGCTGAAACCAAGTGGTAATCGTATTATTTAATTTGGCACAGGTGGGATATTAAAATAACAGTGATATATTAATATTACATACACAAGAAGATCAATACTGCCGTCATGTCTGAAGGCAAAATTTGAAGTTAGAGCTACTGTGCCAACAATGCGCATTAATTATGACGACATTATGACATGAGTACTCATTCGTTATTTTTATTATTACTCGAGCACTCAATAGTTATTCCGACTGCATGATTGCTCAGTAGTTATTGCATTATAAGATGAACATGGGTCGTTCTCTCTCTAATATTCCTCTGCTTTGTGTCTCAGCCACACAGTGAGGAGGAGGACGGTGAGGAAGAGCGAGGTGAGGGAGATGCCCTCCCTGCCGAGGGGAGGAGGAGACGAGCTGGTACGAGACGAGCAGGTCTCTAGCAGGAGGGTAGGTCCCAGCAGCGGCAGCAGTTGTCTGCATCCTCTTTGCCGCTCTCATCATGTTCTTAACTTCATGACAAGGAGCTGTCCACCTGGCACTTGCTTGTTGCCATGGCACTGAACTCCTTGCCTTGTACATGTGTCCTGTAAAACGTTCTCTGACTGTGTGTGTGTCTGTGTGTGTGTGCATGTGAGTGTTTATATGCATGGATTCTGCCATTAAAACACTCACAGTGGCCCAAACCTAGTGTATGTGTTTCTACAGAGACAATTAGAAGACTATTTGAACAAGCTGCTGAGGATGGCCATGTACCGCAAATATCACCATACTGTGAGTAATCATACTAAGCTCTGCTCAAGCTGTGATACTGAAACGTAACATCAGAATGAAGTTCAGGTTTATGCTAATTGTGTGTGTATGTATAATAAAGTATTTTATTTATGAGGCAAATGTATCATTTCAAACACCTGAGACGCTCTGTTAATAACACGAGTGGTGTATCGCTGGGCCCCACCCTCATGGTGGGACACTGAGTGTTGACCTGGATCAGAGTCATGTGTTTACCCACAACACTGTCTCTGCTTTAGGTTGACACACAAGGAGTTTAATCTTATTATCATCTCTCGTTTGAGCTGCTTGGAAATTGGGTCATTTTTTATTCTTTAAATTTCACTTTTAAAACCACAAGTGTTGCAAAATAAGGAGATGAATTATTATCAGAGCCGTGTTTGGACCAGACATAGCACACTGAACTTTATCCTTACCCTTACTTACATCACCACCCTGAGCCTTAACAAGACCACCATTAGCTTTAGAGGTAGTGTTGCGCCTGTTGTGTGCTGATTAATACCGTGCGTCATTTCTGACAAGTTCATATATGTCTGATGTGACATGTTGAAATGAGATGAGATGAGTCACGCTGCCTCCAGGTGGATGGTGCGTGTGAACCCGAACGCATTTATGAAGAGTCAGTGTGTGAAGCCTGTTGTTTGTGTCGTCTCTTCCTGTCTATTCTCAGATGGAGTTCATTGACGTCAGCCAGTTGTCCTTCATTCATGACTTGGGACCCAAAGGACTGTGAGCATTTTTCCCCTTCTCTCAATTTCCCCCTTAAATCAGATCTGTCCGCCCCCTGTGAGAACAATAACCTCCTCTGAGATGCTGTATTCAAATGTGCTCATTTCGTCTCCTTCGTATCACATCTCACGTTACAATTCTTTTTAGAAAATATTTTCTGCATCTTTCCCCCAGGGAAGGGATGATCTACAAGCGCTCCGGAGGACACCGTATCCCTGGCTTGAACTGCTGTGGTCACAGCCAGGCCTGCTACCGCTGGTCCAAACGGTGTGTGGTTATCTCTGTCCTCGTCCATCTCTCTCTCATCTTTGTCTTTTCAGTCTTCATCTATTTCTGCCTCTTTTATTCCCCCTCCTTTTGTTTGAGTTTCCATATTCACCTATAACACATGCAGTACAAGGGATGAATGAAAATATTTTGAAAACTGATAGAATACTGAATATTGTTGTTGTTGGGACATATTTTAACATGTAATTACAAGATATAAGAGTAAGTAGTGTTGGCTGTGGCTTGATGAGTATCTCTAGTGAAACTCCATAATTTCTCTAAAACACGCATTTTCAAAAAATGTCTTATTCAAACTGGCAAACGTGTTAGAAATGTAGGTGTGAGGGACAAGAAATGAAGCTTTTCCAGACTGAGATTTCTGGCAGGATGTTGTCAGGGTGTGGGTGTTGAAACCGTGAGAAAAAAAAGAGAAAAACCTGTTAGAAAAAAAACTGACCATTCATCACACATTAAAAAACATGTTATTTTGAGGCTGTCATGTGAGTTTTTATTCAGCAGCAATGTTTAATAACCCAGTTGTGATGGCCACAGACTCTTGAGCTGATTCTGTTTCTCTCTCTTTCTGTTTATCAGCCCAAGTATTATGTGAACAGTTTTTATTGTTATTTACTAAAGACAACACAGGAAAAAAACTGAAAATCCCACACGTTTGAAACGCTCATCCCTTCCACCCACTGCACATCCCCATGATGATTTTCTTCCTACACCCGTGTCCTTAAAATATGAAATAAGAAACAAGTTGAGAGGAAACTTCACTCAGACAGATCAGAGATGATGACCATGATGATGACGATAATGATGATGATGATGATTGTATTATGTGCGTGCATGTTGTGAAGCTGGCTGGTGGTGAAGGACTCATGCTTGCTGTACATGAAGCCGGACTCGGGGGCCATCTCCTTCGTCCTGCTGGTCGACAAAGAGTTCAGCATCAAGATGGACTCCAAAGACACAGAGACCAAACATGGAGTCCGCATTGACAGCCTCTCCAGGTTATATTGTATTTGTGTGTATGCGTGTGTGTGTTACCCTGGCACATAGTGACGTTTTCACACCCACTTCCTGCACAGCTCCGTCCACATCCGTCCACTCCCTTCTTTACTGTCACTATAAACCACATACTCAACTGCAGGGCAGCTGCAGAACCTCAGACTTCTGTGGTTTTGTTCATGCAACAAAAAACACTTTAGTTATGTTTTTTTGTTTGTTTGATAGTGTTTTTTTCCGCTCATGAATCAGCCCACAACCTGTCCCTTACTTCATCTAAGTTTCAACTTCTCTTTCAATATCCAACTCAGAGTAAAATTTCATTTTTCTGCTCCCTCCAGACCAAGTGGGTTATTTTATAATGAGCTGGCTTATATTGCTTCAGCCTACCTCATTCAGTTCTTGCAGTGATTTCCTGCAATAAAAGAAAGAGAAAGACTTTTGAGAAAGCTATTACAACCCCCAGGCAACCTGTTGTATCTGTTTATGGGCTTTAGTTGTATGAGTATGATAGTAGTAGTAGTAGTAGGGATGGAGAAAAACCCCAGGCTGAAATTGAACTGAAGCTGCCTGAACTTCTTCCTTTGTGTGTGTGTGTGTGTTTAAATCTTAACCTGTTGTTCATGAATTTTAATCTCTGGAAACAAGAAGATGTATTTAAACAAATGCTCCAAGAGAAAAACAGACTGTAAAGTTACAGCTACATGACTTAAAGGTGTTGTTGAGGGTCTGCTGTCACAGGATAGATTGTTTAACTCCTTTCCTTCCTTACAGTCTTAACCCAGGGCTTATTTCATTTTACAGTTACCCAGCTCTGTCTTCACACTGAAGGAAAACATAGCTTCTAATCAGCAGCTGCTGAAGTTAAACACATTAGGGCCAAAAATTGCCTTATTTCTTTGGAATGAACGTGGTTCAGGCCAGTGAAATCACTGTGTGTGTGTGTGTGTGTGTGTGTGTGTGTGTGTGTATCGGTCCCTGCAGGACCCTGGTGTTCAAGTGCAGCAGCTACAGACATGCACGCTGGTGGGGCCAGAGCATCGAGAGCTTTGTCAGGAATCATGGGAAGGCTTTCCTGCGAGATCACCGCTTTGGATCGTTTGCACAGGAGGAGGAAAACATCCCTGCCAAATGGTAACTATGCTGTTGGAGGAGCACAACCGGTGCAGCTGGTGTGCGATCGAATTTGAGACCAAAAGAAAAAGAGGGAAAGAAAGAAATACAACCACCTGATGTATATCTTATTTTTATCTGCGTTCCTCTCTTCCTCATCCGTCAGTGGTAACCATGGCAATGTATGAGGAGACTGAGTAGTCAGTTCTCTCTTTTTCAGTCTCTTTCCCTCAGCTGGCAAACTCCTGTGTTGTTGACTCATCTATAATATTGACATGTCTCTGACTTTGTACTTATCATAGAACCTGAGGGGAAAAACGTGCAGTTGTTCTGTTAGCTGATGGAAAAAAGAGAAGTCTTTAAAGACCAGTTAACGAGCAGTGTGTCATGATGACACAGCCATGGGTGTAGCCTGCAACATGTACGAGCGGTACAAAGTTAAGAGAGTCAGGAACGCTAACAGAAAGTGACAGATGCACTTTCATTACCCTCCCTGTCGCTTTTTTTTTCAGTCCGCTGTGGTTTTGTGGTAGTTTTGAGGCAAGACAATAGAACTGTAGATTCAGTGTGTAGTGTTCAAACACTGTGTGTGCATTTGTGTGTTTACTTATTGTGTCCACACAAGAGCATGTGACAGTATCTGTTTTCACATGTCACTCAGTAGTAACGGTCATATTTTACTGCAGGTATGTGAATGGAAAGACTTACATGGAGGACGTGGCTGATGCTCTGGAGGAGGCTAAAGAGGAAATCTTTATAACTGACTGGTGGTGAGTGTCTAGTGTGGTTTGTGTGCACATGCATGATGTTGGTGATGATTCTGTGGAGTTGCAAAGTGCATGTGCCGGCCCATTGAAGTGCGAAAAGGCAGAAAAGCAGCACAGTGAAGATATATCTGCCCTGTTCAGCTCAGCCCCAGCTTCTTTCAAACATGAAAGAGTAAAAATGCACCCTGGGCCAGATCATGTCATGCAGCAGCTGCATCTCACACCGGCTTTCTCTGACCAACAGCACCCGCTTTCATTGCTCTTTCCTTCTTTTGAAATACTTCAAAGTGCAGTGATGGAGTGATTGGTACAAAAAAATCCATCCCCATCCACACACAGAGCAATACATGACTACATTATGAATAAAAACAACACAAATTAACTGATGAAATGCTGTTGTGAATCATATAACAATGAAAGAGAGATTAAGATTAAGAGTGATACTGAACTGGGTAAAACCAGAAAAAAAGTATTGTATTTAATGACAGGTAAGAATAAAGACAAAATAGTAAAGTTAATAATAAAAACACTCTCTACTTCTTTTTTATTTGATGCTCAGCTGTGCAGCATTGGTTGCCATGGTTATCAATATCTAGCTTTCTGTAAAGTGAGCCAGCTTCACGGTGAAGGTGCCATGCAGAGTTTTCATGTAGACAAACAAAAGTTGTGTTTACCTCCAGTATAACGTTTGCCTCTGATCTCTGTCAAACAGGTAGAGTTCATCTTCTTCAGCTTGAGCCCTGCATTGTTTATACCATGTTGATTTATTTTCACAATGACGAGCTAGCACTCTTTGTTTTTGCACTGATCAGTGGAACAGTGTGAAACCAGTGAGCTTACACTGCATCACCTGTCGATGTGGGCACACCTTTGTATGGATGTATGAGATGTATGAGAAACTGGAGACCTAATCATAAAAAACAAAACACTTTGAGAGGCCAAAAACTCCACAGGATACCTTTAGTTGGACAGGACACAGTACAGTACAGACTGTCAGTTAAAGTGTTGAAGACACAGTGGACTGTTTTTGATAAGATAACCCACATCACATCATTCACACTTCCACTTTGGCTTCAATTTCTTTTTCCGTATTTCACTCCCCTGTGATATTTCCCATGTTTCCAATGTCTCTCTGCTTTCAATGGTCAAAGGAAAGAAACAAACACCAAAAAACTTGTTTTAAATTGTAAGTACTGGGGTAAGGTTGACGTCACGACTACATACGATATGTAGAGTTGCAGAAATGATGCACTACATGAATCTCACAGCTAAGAACTTGTATTATAAGCCTTTAATACTTAGATTGTTTTAACACAAAATCTCCAAAGATTATTGAACTGTTCAGATCTATTACTGTGTGTGTGTGTGGATGATGTAGCATCATACACCAGATGAACATTATTCAGCGTAATTGTAATGGCTTATTTCAGTAGTTTGGTAAACACCCAGGCCATCATCAGACTGTTGCCAAAGAATAAGCTGACAGCTTGACACTGATACCCAGTTAGTGTAGTACATGCTGTCACACATTACATTATGTATTACCCACAAGTCCTGGCTCTCTGCTCGGCACTGCAGCGGCACTGGCTCTGATTACAGCCTCATTCACACACCGAGAATAGAAATACACCGACAGAAAGATACAGGCTCCGTATCTGTTTACACTTCTGCGACATCATCCCCTTTGTCTCATCCTGTCTCTCCTGAATTTAGTTGATTATAATCTGAAACGACTCATGTTCACCACCTGAGATTTATTACATGACCTGGAAGTATATAGTTGTCTCAATATGCACTTTGTATGTGTCCTTGTGCATCTTCAGAAAGTTCAGAAAAGATTATTATCTGTTCAAAATGAGCCAAATGCATTTATTTACTCATGTACAACCTCATCAGGTGACAGTCACACTTGTAAACAATACTTTATTACACCCTGAGGGTAGAATAACCACGTATGGTGTTGCGACACACACTAAATACAAATCTAATCTATTATCAATAACCAGCTGGACTGGTTATTTTCTTCTGTCAGAATTTCAATAGTGTCTTGACTGGGAAATAAACAGTGTTTATGTTTCCTGACACTGTTATAATGCTCTAGCCACTGTAATTTCAAATGCGATAGTTTATGTCCCCTTGGAGCCAAATGTGTGAGTGTTTGACGTGGTTGAAATCCCTCTGTTGCAAAGCAGTAATCACTGGGCTTATGGTCTTAACCAATGAGGTGTGAGCCTGTGTAATGTGAACCAGTGGCACTGTAGACGTGTAAGCCCAGGATGCCAATGTGAGTGGCTCATGAGACTACAATAAATCATTATGTCACGTCTCGTATGTGCAGTGTCTAAAATGTGTTGGTAGCTTTAAAGGATTGATGTAAACATCCCCGTTTTGTCCTTTACCTGTAATGACTTTATCATTTTTTTCACTTTGTGTGCCGGACAGGAAGCTGCTTCTCTTTGCCTCTGTCTCTCCTTGTGCTTATTATCTGTGTGTGTGTCTCACTCCTGCTCAGGCTGAGTCCAGAGATCTTCCTGAAGAGGCCTGTGGTGGAAGGAAACAGATGGAGATTGGACTGCATCCTCAAACGCAAAGCAGTAAGTCAGCTTGAGATCGCATATAAGCATAAAATTACCTCACATGGTGGAACAGATTCCTTCAAAATAAGAGATCAACTTGCCTTTTAAGGCAGAAAAGATTAAATTACTTCTCGGGTTCCTTATGATGTGTGAGCATGTAGTCACAGAAGAAAAAAAAAGTCCTTGTACAGATTTGAAGACCTTGTAAAAAATAACTATGCACATTCACTCTTCACTAGTGTAAAGTAAACCTTTAATGTACTTACTTATACACTTCCATTAATACACTTCCATTACATCGCCCCACTTAATTAAATTCAGACAGCTGAAGGAAATAATTTCTTCCAGATTAAGAGGCGACACTGAAAGCTTTCTACTTTTGAATAATTTTACTTTTCAACCCAACACAAAGTATGTAAACTGTAAAATGACATCATCTAAACCAGCTATAATATTAAATACTGATGTATAAGACATCAACAACGATAAAATATAACATGTAGATGTGTTTTTGTGCTAATATTTCTGAATATTGTGTCAACAGCAACAGGGAGTGCGCATCTTTGTGATGTTGTATAAAGAGGTGGAGCTCGCTCTGGGCATCAACTCAGGCTACAGCAAGAGGACCCTCATGCACCTTCACCCCAACATTAAGGTAAGTGAATGGACTGTGTGTGTGGAAAGTAAGGATCCGCATAAGTTTATTTTGTCTTAAGTGCGTTTTGATATGTTTTGCGGTCCAGGTGATGCGTCATCCCGACCACGTCTCCTCCTCCGTCTACCTGTGGGCACACCACGAGAAGATCGTCGTCATTGACCAATCGGTGGCTTTCGTGGGCGGGATCGACTTGGCGTATGGTCGCTGGGATGACAGGGAACACCGAATGACAGATGTCGGCAGCGTGACTCGCTCTGTGGCTGTGGAGCAGGTGAGACGCACAAAAAAATGCACGGCTAAATGAAAAATGCCCGTCTACTCTGCACTTCTGGAGTAATGGGCAATAAATGTATTTCTAGCCTCCTCCTGACAGATGGTTCAAATATGAGTAGATGGAGCAGAGGAAGGGAAATGGAGAAAACTATTTCATTCAGACTCACACACTTGCAGAAGGGTGGGAATGACAAAGTGACACTGCATATTCTGCCTGTGGTGACTGTGTATGAGCATGAATACAAAAAGGAGCAAACACTTCGACAGTGCCAGCCATCAAATGCGCCTCTGAATACACAACTACATAAACATTAGTAGAATTTGTCTTATTTCCATTCAGTTACCAGATGATAAACATCGTATCTTATGTAACCAGGTTAAACTTGTCCTTATTCACCTGCAGTATATGACTTAATACTCCTGTTGATTTCCTAGGCTCAGGCTGGCTCTGCCAATACTCCATCCAGTAAGGGCGTGTCCTCTGTTGATGGCGTCTCCCAGAGCAACGGCCAAGGGACACCATCTGGCGACCCGGTGGACCTGCCCAAGCTGAAGGGGATTGGTCGCAACAGACGGGCTCGGTTCAGTCTTTACAGACACCTGCATAAACACACTCTGCAGCATGCAGACAGTGTGAGCAGTGTGGACAGCGCAGGTATGTTTGGAGAGAGAGTGTGAAGGGATCTCCTCTGTTTCAGTGAAAACATGCTCTGCTGCTACCTCCACCGCTATGTCAGTCATGTTGGTGTGGGTGAGAATGGGTGAATCAGAGGCAAAGCACATTGGTAGAAAAGTGCTGTGTATTATGAATGCAGTCCATTTACCATGATATTTCCATTCTACTTGTGTGTGTATGTGTGTAGGGAGTGGTTCTGTGCAAAGCCTGAAGACGGGTGTTGGGGAGTTACAAGGAAACACTCGCTTCTGGCATGGAAAAGACTACTGCAACTTTGTCTACAAGGACTGGATCCAGCTGGAGAAACCTTTTGATGGTTGGTACACACACACAATTTCTTAGTCTGGCCATTTCTTGTGAAAAGCTCAATCTGTTATGTACAAAATGTTTTTTTGGATGTACTGTACAAACCCTGCTAAATATCACTCCCTAAATCTTATGTCAGGCCAAGTGGACAGCTGGAAAACCAATACAGAGTAGAGCTGGAAACACTTGAAACATCTGTTGCACCTTTGTCTCCATATCTGAAACAAATGCTCTGACCTGTCTGTGCTTCTTGCATTTCGCGCTGCTTCTTTCTATCCTTCTTTGTCATCTCTAAATCTCTTTCCTGCCATCCTTTTTCTTTTTCTTCCTTTCTTCCACCGTGTGCAGACTTCATCGACAGATACACCACTCCCAGAATGCCCTGGCACGACATCGCCTCCGTGGTTCATGGCAGAGCCGCCCGGGATGTGGCCAGGCACTTTATCCAGCGCTGGAACTTCACAAAGGCACTTTCCTCCACATACGTACACATCCATACACACTCTGTACATGAACACAGACAGACATAAGGATTAAAACTTAAAGATTAACTTGTTCAAACATGATCTTTATAAGATGAAGTTTCCTTGTTGGCTTTTTGATTGGCAGACAGTTGTTTTGACAGGACTCTTTACAAAACAGCAATAACAAGAGCTGAATAACAATACAGCTAGTGTGATATTTAAATGGGTAAAGTCTAACCTGGCTAAATCACAGGAAATGTTTGACTGAAACACAGTGGAAAAAAAACCTTTAATCCTCACACTCATGCTTTCCACAGCTCCAGCCTTACCAAACATTTTTCCATTCCTCCTCTTGTTTCTGACTCTGAATTTACCCTCTCTTTGTTGAAATCCTCCAACCATCTCTCCCACAGATCATGAAACCAAAGTATCGCTCTCTGTCATATCCATTCCTGCTGCCCAAGTCTCACTCCAGCGCCACGGACCTCAGATACCAAGTCCCCGACAGTGTCAACGCCAAAGTGCAGGTAAGAGAACACGCAGGAGTTTTTAAGTCCAGCTGCACAAAACAAAACAAAAAATTGTGGTGAAAATTAAATTGTTGTTTATTTTTTTATCTGTACAAAACAACAAACAGCACCACTTGCAGAATATTGCAGAGCAGAGACAAGAACACACATATAAGCTCCCACTTTCCCACACTATCTTCTCCAACCCAGTCTGCAAGGACTGTTGGAAAGAGAGAGTGATAAAAAACAAAAAAAAAAACTCTCCATGGGCCCAAAAGTTGCATAACTGCAAAGAACAGTTGCCATTGACTGTTTTATCGCCTAAAGGAACCAAACCCAAGCGATAGATCTGACTAAAATAAGAAGGGAACAAAGATCATGTCACATAGGTTCAACAGAAAGTGTTGTTGTGTTTTTGCCTCTGTCACTGAACTCTAACACAGTGTATACTCATTACCTTTGACTGTGACTGTGTGTGATTGTGGCTAATTTTAGTTTTATTGATTATGTAAATACAGAACTAATAAATATGTGGTTTATACCTTTGTTCGTAATAGAAGCCAAGAAAAGACTTATTTTCTCTGGATACTGCACAAAAAAACAATGCTTGGCTCGACATGCAGCAGAAACCACAGGGCCTTGGTTGGCAGCACTTCTTCATTGTGCTTTTTTGGTATTTATGTGCACATACTTGTGTTGGTGATGAAATAGGTGCAACCTGAAGCTCTGTTTTTAGTTACTGCTCTAATAATGCCTCCTCTGTGCTCATATATAAGGTGTTGCGCTCGGCAGCAGACTGGTCGGCAGGTATAAAGTACCACGAGGAGTCCATCCATAATGCCTACATCCAAGTCATCGCCAAGAGCAAACACTACATCTACATTGAGGTAAAGCAGCACTGATGGGAAAATAAATATAGATCAGCTGTTTGGATGTGTTGATGCTGATGATAGTGTAAAAGCTGAAGCCTTCTGAGTATTTTCTAATGTCAGTTGTGAAACAGCTCCATCGAGAATCGGTTTGATGTGTTTTTATGGCTTAATTTATCACTCAGTTCCACAAAATTGTTCTCACTGAAACTGTTTTCTCTCTCTCCTTCCTCACTTTTCAGAATCAGTTCTTCATCAGCTGTGCCGACAACAGGACCGTCTACAACAAGATTGGAGACGCTATCATCGAAAGGATCATCAGAGCACACAAGTACTTCCCTTTATATTGAATTTGACTTTGTTTAAGTAACACTTGCAAGTGATAGGAAGGAAGTTTTATGTGCTAAATATTCAGACAAGATTAGCACCTCGTCTTGTGCTTCTGCTTCTCTGCTGCAGCGCTGCCAGTCATTGTGTTTTTATGAAACTGGTGTGTGTTTGCTCTCAGGGAGGGGAAGAAGTATCGGGTCTATGTGGTCACCCCTCTGCTTCCTGGCTTTGAGGGAGACATCACCACAGGAGGAGGGAACGCCATTCAGGCTGTCATGCACTTTAACTACAGGTAAACAGCAGCATGCACTTCAAGAATCTACCTTTTATATAGAAAGGGGAAGAGTGAAAGGACGTGAGGAAGCATAAGTGGAAGTATCAGTCCTGGATTTTGTTGGAGTTCAAATGTCTTGTCTCTTCAGAACCATGATCAGAGGAGAGTACTCCATCATCTCCCAGCTGAAGAAGGAGAGTAAGTACATGGATAAACTATGATATTTACTGTTTTTAATACCTGATATTAAGGATGGGGATAATGTTATTTCTCTCCTCTGTGTCCCAGTGGACAACCAGTGGATGCAATACATCTCCTTTGCTGGTCTGCGGACTCATGCAGAGCTGGAGGGACGTCTGGTCACAGAACTCATCTACGTCCACAGCAAGATGCTCATCGCCGACGACAACACAGTCATCATTGGTCAGTCTGTCTCTCTTCTCTCTCACTGTCCTTCTTTTTGTTTTCCTTATGCTGTTTATCACCAGCTGCTACTCTGTCTCGACCCCACCAAAATGTGATAACAGGAAAAATCTGGCTCCTTTTTTCTTCCTTCTTCTTCTTCTGGCACCATATGTGCAGTGCAGCTCACAGAAATAGGCATGAAAGTACAGTGGAAACATGTGTTGAGCATTGTGCAGCTCACTTGTGCCACCTGCTGGCTGATAAGGTGCAGTTCAAGTAGCAGTCAACATAGGAAAATATCCCGTCTTCAAAAGTCCGTCCTGCTGTTGTTCACCTGAAGTCGATCCATTGTTGAAACTACATCAGACAAACACAGAGATTCATTTCCATTTTGTTTTATTCGTTTCAGGTTCGGCTAACATCAACGACAGAAGCATGCTGGGTAAACGCGACAGTGAGGTGGCTGTGATCGTTGAGGACTCTGAGAAAGTGTCATCTGTAATGGATGGAGAGGAGTATGAAGCTGGACCCTACGCCCTCCAGCTACGCCTGGAATGCTTCAGGTTACAAACTTCAGCAGCATAATGATTAAGCTGATGATCACATATGAACTGAGTAAAAACCTTTCTTTGAAAAATGTTTTTGAATTCCTTATCTTACTGAACAGGACCATCCTCGGAGGTCACACCGACACCAGCATCGACCTGTCTGACCCAGTCAGCGATCGCTTCTACAAGGAGGTGTGGATGACCACAGCTGGCCGCAACGCCACCATTTATGAGAAGGTAAGGAAAACTTCATCAACTGAAGCTGTACTTTGTCAACCTCAGTTTATAACTAGGTTCACAGTTTTTCAAGTCTGCCTTCGATCAGCTCATCCAGTAGTTGATGAGACATTTCAGTCCATACCCAAGTTATGGGAATGAGCCACACCATTAGGGAGTCGGCGTCAAGGCTGCAAGACCTCATGTGTGTTTTGCTGCAGGTGTTTCGCTGTCTTCCTTCATCTCTGGTGAGGAACATGGCGGAGCTGGAGCAGTATCAGTCAAAACCGGGCTTGGCCCAAACCGACCTGACCCGTGCTCAGGAAGAGCTGCGCAAAATCCGAGGCTTCCTGGTCCAGTTTCCTCTGGACTTCCTGTCGGAGCATAACCTCATGCCCTCTGTTGGAACAAAGGAGGCCATGGTCCCAACTGAGATCTGGACATAAAGGATGTGAAAACCACCCACTCACACGTCTGCACTGATGTGTGTAATGAGAGAAGCGCCTGGATCGTGCGGATCATCGAATGTGTAAAATCGGATTTTCAAGAAATCTCCTTGGAGACGAGATGCAGGTTTACAGCTCTCTTGATAAGTGATGTGACCTCAGGGCATTGACAAATCTCTCAGATCTGTTTCTACTGAAAAACACTAAACAGTAGTTGCAGCTTAAAGGGGTAAGCACTAAGTTTTGGGGGATGTATTAAGAACATAAAGATGGCACATTTGAGAATAACAGTTCTAGGTGCATTTGGGACTGCATCCAGTCCAGCCATGGACTCTGGGTTTTGGGAATCAAACTCACATCTGGACTCAACTTGCCACATCTGGACTGTTGGAAAACCTCACTGGACTGCGGGGATTTTTAAGGAGCCAGGCTGAAGCACTGGTAAAATCTTCAACAACAAATAAATAATCAGCCCTTGGATCAAGATCTAACAAAATACAGAGAGGTGAAGATGCATGTGTTTTACTGGGTTCGTGACGTGAGGTGCGTTCGTGCTGAATACGCTGTATTTGAGCTCACAGGAGTCGTTGAGCTTGCATATGAATGTGCTGCTTTGGACGCCGTGTTGTCTCCGATGTATCTTGACCTTTTCTAATCCAAAAACATGTGCTTGCTTTCACTACGGTCGCACATGCACACAGACAATTATACTGGATATGATTTCCTAACTACGGCTCCGATCTTGCTAACATGGTCGTTATGACACATGTACCAATCACACCCCCCTAACAGAGGCATTATATTTACTGTCAGAGGTGTTTTGTAAGAGATATTGTTGATGAGAGCATTTTACACTGTGGGAATTAAAGTGAATCAAAGTGAAGTGAGGGCCGGTACAAAACCTAATTCAGCACCAGCATGCTGTGTTTGAGCATCGTCGTGGCTGACAAAGCGATATCAAAGTGAAGAAAGTGTTTGTGTCGGAGGTTGGGATGAGACAATCTGCCAACAAATTCAAAGAAGCAGTTTCTTCTTTGCTCAACAGGTGGTGCTAGCCTCTTAAAAATCCTGTGCGTCTGTGCTCCTTCAGATCTCCAGCCTGGTTTCCTTTTAGTCTTACAGCAAAAGCACATTAAATATTGTCTGTAAACAATGAACTCAAAGCCAATATTTTTTCCATATAGCATGCAGCTGATACCAGCAGCAAAGTTTTCACATGTTTTAATATTGCTGGTTATGTTTTCCATGTGCATTTTTTATGTGACCTATGAGGCAATTGACTTTTTGTATATGTGAATATTTGGAGTCTTGTGTTTTCATTTTAAACATCTGTAAAAGTGTCTGGTTTTGATGCCCCACGCCCCCCCCCCCACCATTTCTTGAATGTGAAGTTAAATAACCAGTCCTGTGGAAGCCTTTGCGCTCAGTAACGTAACAGTGTTGAAGCAAATCACTGGTTAAAGGTTCTTGTACCAAGGTTATGGAACAACAAAGGCCTGGTTTTGGAGAGCTTCATTTGACTTTTCTGATAAAAGGGCAATACCTGGCATTTATTTAATGCATAGGGCAACATCTGATAAAGGCATTGTTTTCTTTTCTTTTCTTTCTTTCTTTTTTCTTTTTTTTAAATGGGACCATGAAGTTGATTAATGTTAACTGAAGAGAGATAATGTTTGGAAACATTATGCAGAGATAAAAACAAACCAGTTTTTCTTTATTTCTTTATTGATTTTGACAACATTGCCTGCGTTGTTTACCCCTGTCACTGCATTATTTATAGACTATGAGTCATTTAACATTCTTTAAACATTTACTGTTGTTTAAATGTATTGCATGGTTGTACTGTATGATTGGTCGTGGATTTGTAATCAAGCCTCTTCTTTATTATAACCATCATCACCCTTCGTATGCCTCAGCTGAGCTGGTCTTTCTTCCACTCCTGTCCTTTATTTCTTTGTGTACAGTTGAAGGTATTTCTAATTTCTGTATCAAAGTGTAACTCATAATTTAAATGGCTAAAAAAATAAAAATGATCTTTGGATTTTTTTTTTTTTTCTTTTACGGTTCATTTCACATGGAGAAAATAATTTCACATAGTGGCGTGTGATGTGAGCAGGAAAAAGTGCACGGTTGTTTCTGCCTGAGGCCATCAACACAGTCATTCGTTTCGTTGCTATTCAAGTGCCTTGTGAATGGCTCCAAGATCTCATTGGAATATAAACTGCCAAAACAATCAGAGATACTTTTCTAGTCCTGTGCAGGGAAATATGTCATTGCGGATCTAGTCGAAAAATATCTCAGCCAACTGTTCACAAGAAATCCTCTGTAAAGAAGAAGGTCACGACTGTGGCAAACTTTTCTGTTTTTTTTTTTTTTTTTTTTTTTTTCCAGCCCTGTAGGATGCTTCTCTTCCATGGAAATGCTCTACTTTGCACCTGCAATGAAATCCTCTTGGGTTTAACTGTAATTTCAGGTTCTCAGTTGCATCAGCAGTTTAAATGGTAACAGGAAGTATTGAATTAGGACCAGTGTGTGTGAAAGGTAACGACTGAAATACAAAAGAAATGAGTTGTTGTTGTATTTTTGCTGTTATTTTTGTCATTACTTTCAACACTCTTTCAAAACTGTTAAAGGTAGAGTCTGGAGGTTTTTGCTCAAAAATTAATCATCACCTTAATCATCAACTATGGGCTCCTAGTCCTGTGTGGTGGTACCTGTGTCTGCAGAGCCCCCTCCTCCCCCCACCTGTATTTTGGTCTTTTGCTATGTTTTGTTGTGCACGGGGACATTTCTGGGGGGGTTAGGGTTAGGGTTAGGGTTAGGCCCTCCTACTCGGCGTGCACAGTTGAGCCCAAGAGGAGGGGCCCAGTTTGAGTGTTTTGTTTACAAACTGCAACAAACAAACCTCCAGACTCTACCTTTAACCCACAAAACACACAATTCCCAAAATAGTTAATTTCTAGCTCAAAATCACAGTGTAAACTAAACACTGACACATGTTGTCCTCCAACAGAAACATTTATTCAGTCACATCAACACAATGTTGTATTCATCATAAATTGACTTTTGTGCTGTAGTTTCCTTTGAACCTCTCAACATTTTGCTATTGTTGGCTTTTGTAAATCCTTTTTTTTTTTTTGCAAACACTACAAAAAGTTGAACGAACCATCTCAGAGCAGCTTTGCTGAATTAACACTTTACAAAAAAAGAAGGGAATAATTGAAGCAGCTGAGAATTACTGCAGAAGAAGAACAATCTGCATCACAGCTGCTGCTCATTCACAGATGTTTGAAAATGCAATTTACAAACAGAAGAAATACAGTAAAAATGAAAAATACAAAGTCACTGCTAATCTGACAGCTCTTCTGTTTTCCTCGCCCTCGTTTTTCTATCTTTTTTCTCCAAAAAAAAAAGATCAGCCTAAACAGGTCATGTGACTGAAAGAAGCTCAACACCTGAGTGTGTTTCCTAGATGCTACAGTATATATAGATGGGAATCAGCTGTGATTGATGTATTTGCATTAGCTGAATCAACTGTTTTTTAAAAGCAATGAAACAAAATGTGGGTCATAAGTTTGTTTCAGTCTGCAATGTGAATTTCTGTTCACTTCAGCCTTAGCATTTAGGTTTTCTGTTTTGACAAACAGTGTGAAAGCGATGCAGTTAACATCTATTGTTTGGGCCTTAGTTGAGCTTCTGTGTAAAAGAAGTTAAAACAAAATTTAAATGTGTAAAATGTATGTATTTTGTGTCAAAAGAACAAAAAGTGTTGAAAAAGTGTTAAAAGTATTGAAAAACGGGTCATAGCAATTGTAAAAAACTGTAAATTGTAGGTTATATAATGACAAGTGAAACAAACACGAAAGCTGCTGCTTCTCATGAAATGCACCATCAAAACCAGGTCCTATATCACATGTCAGCACGAGCAAATCTAAGGTGATCACAGGTGTTCAGATTATCCGTCTGACGTGTTAACGTGGAACTGGGATATTATAGGTACAATGGATACTCAGGTGTGCAATTAACCCTTCCCAACCCACAGCGGCTGTTGGGCCGACACACGTGTTATAAGTTGCGAATACAAGGGGAATTCATTGGAAACAAGAGGTTCAACATGAAAGTGCACAAGGACCCAGAATTAAACGAAAGCTTCTGTGGAAAATTACTCACATCGCAGTTTGTGTCTGATAACCATAGAATTTTTAAGTGGTTATGAAAAGATGTAACCTGGTTCTTCTATGGAAACCATGATTCTTGTGGGGACATGCCTCTGCGCTGTGATGTTAAAAAGATTCAGTCATGTATTCCTTATATGTTTTTTAGGCCTCCACCTACCTTCGCATACACACAGCTGGGACTCAAAGCCAGGTATACAGGACCTTCCTGAAAATGTAACGTTGGATTATTTAACAGGTGACCTACTTCACACAACACAGGGTTGGGAATTAGAAAGAAATAAGCTTTAAGAAAGATCCAGTTTAATTGCTGGGATTATTCTACCTGTAAGGCTGGAACGTGACACAAATATTAACAGATTAGAGAGGGATGATGTACAACGTTTCAGCCTGATGACAAATGACAGAGATGAAAGCAAATAGAGCATCGAAACAGTAGAGACTATATTTTATTGTGCAATGAAGATTTTTAATAATAACAGCAAGGTGTTAAAGAAACCTGTTGGAATTCGTCACCACTTTATATTGTGTTAGTAGATGTTATATGTTGCAAGTGATGTGGGTATACTCACCTGTCCTGTGATATTGTTATTCTTGTATTTGTTTGTATGTTTTGTTTTTCCCTTGCATATAATTATGGGTTCTTCTCTTGCAGGTGTTGGTGAGCATGTCTCGTGCTCTTTGTCTGTCTGCGTCTATGATTGTATGTATGTGTGTTGTGATGGACTCAGATAAATAGACCATCTGACTTAATGTTTGGACTCCAGGAAGAACAGCTATGCCAATGTGCTGGTGCTAATGGAGATCCGATAAATGAAAGGTTGTGTGACTGGTGACAGTGGAGACAATATTTGCAGGGAAACCAATGAAACCAACCAACCTGATTTCAATATGAAGTGTAATATTGGAGGGAAGTTTCACTTAGAATAATGTAGAACTGAAAAAGACACTTGACCATATCGTCTTATCTATGGATTCATCCTGTATGACACATCAGTAAAAAAAAAAATGCTTGGTTTTGTACCTTTTATGAAATCAGCATAAACTTCTCAAATACAAAAACTGTGATTATGACAAATATGTGATCCATGTGATCACTTGTACAGCAGAATATATTGTACCGATGTGCCTCCTGGTCACATCTTCCTTGAAGAAGAGAGTTTTTATCTCAAGGGACTTCCTGGTAAAGTAAAGGTCAACTAAATTAGGCACAAACAAACTCTTGGTTGTGTGGCTTTAAGTTCACGCGTAGTATCTCAGCTAATCGTATTAGATCTGCATCTACAGATTTACCCTATGAATCAATACATCAATACATCAGCAAATAGTCAAAGCCTCAGAAGTGAACAAGTGACAAGTGCATGTTGTGGTAAATTCAGTTCTCGTGAAGTCGTCTTCAGTGAAACAGGTCTGAGGCCTCATGTCTCAATGAGATCACCTGTTCAAATAAAGGTTAAATAAAAAAAAATGAAGCTCATACTCACTTTTCCTTAACAGTGTTAGTGATATGTCTTCATTTTTTGTCTCAGGGTTTGTGTTGATCTACATCACTATATCACATAAAGAAGCAAACGGTGGTGAAATGTGCAGGGGGAATTAAACACAGCTCGGAACAGAGAAGAAGAAGAAGAGAAACGAAGGCCAGAGATGAATTAGAAAGGATTAAATTGATGTGTCGTGGCTCTTTGATAAATTTCGTTGGAAAGCAACACAAAGTTTGGAACTGCCTCAACAAACCCCGCCCAGTAACAGGCGTGGTTTGCAGAGGCTGCGCTCTGCCCCGTCCCTCCCTCCGCCTCTATATGTACTGGCTGTCACAGCAGCGGCTGCAAGACAAGCATTTAGCACTTGCAGCAGCCCACTCACCACAGCCCTCCGCTTCTCCCCCCTGCACCGTCTAAAAATCCCGCAGACATGGATCCGGAGGGGCTGATGTTCATGGCGCTGTCGCCTGCGTTTGCGCGCTAGCTGTGCGCTCCCGGCCCGAGGCACGTCCCGCTGCTGACCGGAGAGGGGGCTGTGATTATTGTGTAGCTTAGCTGAGCCATCACTGTGTAGGAGAGAGAAAGAGAGCGAGAGAGCGAGAGGGAACCGGGGGACAGTAGAGACTGAGCAGCAGAGAGGACCACACAGTCGTGACAGCAGAGGCCGTCTCAGGATATAGGGCAAGCGAGAGCTGCTTCTTTCAGTGTCCTCCATCATGGCGAGTGACTCTCCAGCTCGGAGTCTGGACGAGATCGACCTGTCCGCTTTGAGGGTAAGACAGCACTCAACATTTTGTTCTTTCTTTAGAAAAAAAAATGCTGAAACAATCCTGTGTGTGTGTGTGAGAGTGTGTGTGCGCACGCGTGCGTGGCTGCGCGCGCGCGCGCCTTCTCCCCCTTCTTCTCCTTGCACCTGACAAGCGCTCCCTGAATAGCAACCGGCAGGAGAGCAGCAGAGGAGGCTGCGAGAGGCGGATGTGTGGGAGACGGGCAGCCAGGCCGCCACAATGTGTCAAATTATAGATCAAATTATATATAGACATTAACTAACATGACAGCTGGAGCCGCATCTGAAGCCTCATCTTCATTCTAGTCAGTCACAGGAAGGTGGATTGTGTGTGTGTGTGTGTGTGTGTGCTGGGTTCAGGTTGTAGCTGTGATTCTGCTGACCTGGATAGTGGGGTTTGAGTATCTTTTTTTCCATTGGACCAGCCTATTATAGGCCCATCAGCCTTGATTCAGACAGCAGTGGAATTTAACCTATCACCCCCCCCCCACACACACACACACACACACTGCTGATTCTTTAGACTGTGTTTTAGTGTTTTAGAGCGTGACACACTTGGCTTTACGTTCAGATTTCATATTGGAAACTGTTATTAGTTGCACATTTACACGTTTGTCTCTTCTTAAACTAGTTCCCCTTTTTCTGTTTGGTGTGTGTGTGCATGTGTGTTGTGTTGTGTGTGTGTGTGTGTGAGAGGGAGAGTGCCAACCTACCTGTGGTCACTGGAGCCTACTCTCTCCATCAAAGCTGAAGCCTTGCATGCTGCAATAGCCAGTTCTTTTGTTCATCCAGTGTGTGCAGGAAACACGCACGTATACACACACACTCGCACAGACATACGCACAAATAGCCTCTTTCGCTTGTGTTAATGCGTGGATACCCATGTTTTCGCTTCACTGGGCATGGTGTGTGTGTGTTTCTAATGTTGTGTGTGGGTGTCTGCCAGGCTGATAGTCAGCTGCACACAAGTATAGGATGGTGCACATGAAAAAAAAGGGGGGCTTCAGCTAAAGACCTGTTTAATGCTCTGAGAAACCAACCCACATCACACAGACACACACAATGCAGTTGTTGCCCGCATGCTTGTGTTTACCTGTCTGCTTCATTGTGCGCTGCTTATCTGTTTTTTTTAAACACCCTTATTCTGTCTCTCTTCACTCGTCTCTTCCTCTCCTCTCATGCCTGTTTGCTAGTGTCTGTCTTTCCGCATCAGTCACAACTGCTCATCCATCTACCTGCATGTCGCTCCTGCTTTTCCTATCGCCTGTTTTTCTCCAACATCTTCTCTGTCTGACGGACTGAACGCACCTCCATGTCTATCTGCCAGCTGCTCCGTCTTTTTAGCATCATCTCTCTCTCTGTCTCTCTCTTTCTCTCTCCATTCCCACCTTCCTGCCCTGACCGCATGAAGAGTAATGTTCGCATGGGAAGATGTGTAAGATGTGTCGACAACTAACGCTACTTTTTGAGGCGTGCACCTGTAGTGTGTGCTCTCGCCCAATGGGTAGAGCAGAAGTTGCAGTAGAATAGAATGAGCATGAATGAAAAGAGGAGGAGGAGGAGATGGAAAATGAGGTAGACAGAGGGGATGAAGAGGGATGAGGAAGAGGAGGGAAGTGTCTGTGCATCGGGAGTCAGCCCATGCATGTCCGTCTCTCTCAGAGGTGTGTCAAGCGCCTGTCGTTCAGCGTGACTCAGAGGCGACCACAAGGACACACACACATGCACATAATGCTCCCGTTTGTTTTTACATGGCAAAGTCATGTATCTTAAGTCATGTGGATTTTGTTAGTGATCATTTTTTTGCATGTTGGCATCTGCTGCACACTCAGTTAAACAGACCCTAATTGGAAACATGACATGTCTGAGAACCTGATGGTTTCTCCTCTGAGCTGGTGGGTGAATCTGACTGTGCAACCAAGCTGGATATTTTCCATCTGATGATGTAGTGAAACCACAGAAAACTCAGTTGAAAGTCCATGTGAGCTGTTCCAGACTTGTTGTTCAAATCCCTCTCCTCCACAAATATGCATCCAGATTTCTAGTGAAATGTTTGTGTGTGTGATGATAGCAACATACCTCTGCAGGTAAACAAGTGGCCGCAGAAGCCAAGGTGAATCTCTTGACATATCTGGACAGGTCCAGACGATTTTTCTTCATTGCTGCTGCCCTCCCCCTGCTTTTTGACTCATCTCAATACCCCACCCCCCAGCTCCTCACACACAAACACTCATATGACACAGTGTACAGTCAACCACTGGACTGGCTAGACAGGAAGTAGGTCAGCTGGCTCTGGTGAGATGGGGAGGGGGGTTGGCTGATTATAATACTGGCATTGGTGGTGATGATGAGCGATTGTGTTTGTGTGTATGAGTGAGTGGTGTGTGTTGGAGGGGGGGCTGTGCAGTGGGGTCAGAGGGCAGAGCTTGCTCTTGCACTCAGCTGCATTTAGGCAAACTGGCCATGGCTCATACACTGGCATGCACACACACACACACACACACACATAGTGATACAAAGAGACAGACAGAGCTGAGTGGGAAGTGGAGTGGAGAGAGAAGTGGCTTTTCATGTTTGCTGTCTCTGTGCTTTTTCTTTTTTCTCTCTCTCTCTCTGTGTCTTTATCTCTCACTTTCTTTTTTGTATGCCGTGTCTGGCGTCTGCCACGTTTTCTCATGTCTACCCCAGCAGCACCTGTACACAGATGCCGTCACTGTGGGTAAAGAGCCAAAGTTAGAGGCAGTCTCACACACCACACGGCTGTTCCACGTCTTTGTGAATGACATCGACAACCAAGAGACGAGAAGAGATTGAAACGCTGTGGTTTTTTTAAATACGGATAGTGGTTTTATGTAAAGTGATGATTTGTGCATAACCCACACACACATACGCAGGTCAGAGGCGTCAGAAGCACGGGTTCATCCAGTCAGCTGACGAGAGCAACAGATGGTGAACCAGCAGGAAGTACAGCCACGCTCACAGGCATGCACTCACACACTGGCAGCAGAGACAAGTGTGCTGTGCAGGGACTCAGGTGCGAGATCTGTGATGAAAGAGAGGGAAGGTGAGGATGAAAGGATGGTGACATGGTCAGAGAGAAAGACGGGAAGAAGGGAAAAACAGACGCAGAGTGAATGGAGAGAGCAGGATCGATGGATTCAGAGAGAGAAACAGGACGAATGCAGCTCAGAGAGACTTAGAGGAACAATGAGAGAAGCAGAGAGAGAGAGAGAGAGGAGAAGAAAGCGACAGAGGCTCAGCTCGGGCTAAAGGTGGAGATGTGACCAGTGACCAAAGTAGTCCGAGGCACAGGCCCCTCTCCAGATCTCCTCCCTCCCCTCCCCATCCCCTCGTTGCCCAGTAAGACCACATTCCTCAACCGTTCACCATGGACGCCATAGTAACGGGGCCACAGCAGTGCCCAGGGCTTACACAGAGCTTATTCATGAATAGTCTATATACTGTATGGCAGTCTGTCGCTGAGAAATGCCCCTCTCCCTCCCACCCTCCTTTCTACTCTGCCTGCCTGCTTCTCGTTGACCTATTTCCCCCCCCCCACCCACCAAGTCACTGATGGAGACGCATCAGACTTTAATTCTCTGCTACACTTACACAAGCAGTGTGCACTAAATATGACCTTCTTAATTTGAATCTGCCAAACTCCACGCGTAATCTCTGACATTTTACTAGAAATTGGATAGTTGCTCGCTTGATTTCAGGAACAGTAATACGAGCGTGGATATGGAGTGTGTATGTATGTGTGTTGTAAACATCCAGGTTAAAGCCGAGTTTTCTTGGGAGAATTCTCTCGTGCACAGGAAGAGAAGTAGGTTATGTTTCCTTCAAAAACACCAGAGGTTTGTGTTTAGTGCAAGTACAGTGTCTGAGCTGGTAAAGGAAATGACATTTTAGAAAAAAAAATACATCACAGTTACACTCTTTGATTTCCAAATGGCTTCTTGGAAGCAAAGAGCTACACACACACACACACACACACACTATCAGAAAGAACCATGCCAGGACATAAAAGGTAATAAACAGAAACTGTGATCTTCTAGATTAAGACTTTACATCATAATACATTATGGTTTAGCATGCTTTAAAGACATCGAAGGATACTTTAAGACATGAGCACAAGTGTAGGTAGAGTAGGCCCTACTCTGTATACACTCACACTTTATCTGAAGTACTTGAAGGAATCATGTGCATGTAAACAAGTCCATAGTAGGAGCTGAATCCCCCTGATGTGTCTGACTCACACAGTGTGGGGCAGGAAGACAAGAAAGATGGATCGGAGCAACAGAGGGAGAGAGCAGCAGGCCAAAAATTGAGAAGAAAAAGATGAATGATGAGGGGGACGGAGGGATGGACGGAGAGATGACAGGGAAAGGTGTGAGATGACAGGCTGGCAGAGACGGATGGCAGGCAGGAAGAAACAGGGAGGGGATGGGTTCATTAGCGTGGCAGAACAAACTCTGCGGTGCGGATCATCTTTGGCACGTTGTAAATCTGTGATTAAGAGTTGACTCCTGTTAATGTACTGTACATGTCTGGGTGAGACGTACTGGGAATTAGGCTACTACAACATCTCCTTGTAAAAAGCAGGCAGTAGTAGAGCTATGTTGTTAAGTGTAAGTGGTTTTTATAAGAGGCAGACCCGGCCCCAGCATGACTTCTATCATCCTCTTAGGGTCTCTAATTCAATCCACCTCACTTCTCTGTAATTCACTTTCTATAGACACTAACAGCACTCACCTGGCTGCAGCCTGCTGCATAGACACATATGCTATACACATGGCCTTCATGAACCATTGAAGACACAGTTAGGATGAATCATTTTCCATTTCTTTGCAAGGCCTGACCTTTTACATTTATGTAGCACCAGCTTAAGATACCTTCACTATGTCTGAAACATATATGCAGTCAGCTTTGTCACTTTTGAACTAGGACGGGTGGATTTTTTTTTTTTTTTTTTGGTTTCTTGGGGCGAGTGGGACAAACTTAAAACACAACACTGACTAACTGTTAGCTTCTGCAGCTGATGTGGCTAACCTGTTAGCGAATACCTGCCAACAATAGCATGGTGTTTTTAGCCCTGTGAGTAATATAAAGTCCAATATTCATTCTCCTTTTTAGCCCTGTCTTGAATGTATTCTGGCCATTTAGCTGCTAATCACCCTGCTATATTTTGCTAGCCTCTGTGTGTTTGCCATCTGGTGCTGGAGAGGGAGCACAAAGTGGGTGTATCAGTGCTTTTGACTGGGGAAAAAAAGCTGCTTGCTGGGAAATATAGGTTGATGAGAGTATTGAGACTAAATCATAACAGTAAAGTTGTGGGCTAAGCCAAAACAGGAAGCTGCAAAGCTAAAATGTTCTGTAGAGCTGCAGGGACCGAAATTGCTGAGTTGCCTTAAAAGTTTATGTTCAACCTTTGTACAGCCGTCACATTATAGATGTTTGAGCCATTGTCGACAGATATGAAAATATTTATTAGTTCAGTTTTCTGTTATCTGATGTAGTAGTCCACTGTTTGACTCAGATGTGGGTCTGATTGATGTAAATCATAACATCTAAGCTGCTTAGTGCGACTTGGGAATACAGACGTCAGAATAATTAGTTGATTAATCACTTTGGCGACTGACAGAAAATTGGGGAATTTTTTCTTAGTCTATTAAGTGATTAAGTAATTTAACAACCAAAAGTCTGATGTTTGCTGGTTGCACTTCCTCAAATGTGAGGATTTTCTTGTTTTTCTGTTTTTGACGTCACTGGAAATGGACTGTCTGCTGGTAAACAACAGTGAATCAGCAGTAGAATCGTCCAGGAATGAAAACAGTGAGCTGCAGCCCTCCCACTGAGACAGACAGTACATACGTATATGAAGTGGGCCTAAAGGATTGTTTTTCGTGAACACAAAGAACAAACTGATGTGTGTCTTTGGTTTGTAACGAGTTCAGTTTGTTTTGATGCAGTGCAGTTGATCCCTGCAGTAATTTGTGCCATTGTGAGAACAAGACCTCACAGATTAGATTTCACACATCTGCACTGATTTTATTTCCGTCGTATTAGAAGTTTGATATTCATTTATTGTGCTTCACACAAACACCTTCTGTCTGTCTCTTTACACTTTACTTCGTTATAATCCACACCATCGTTGATACTGGTGAAGTGTGTGATGGATGTAGATCGTAAAACAATGTTTGATCTTAAACTCATTTTAAACTGATAAGAGACACCAAAACAAGTGGTAAGGCCACTTCAGAAACATTTGTGCCATTATCAGTGTATAATCAATATGACACATCTGACAGGACAAGTTTGCAAAAACCCATGTAAAAACAAAACTAAAAGTGGTTTCCCTAAATATGTTTCCACTGTTAAACAGGTGCGGTTCGTTTGCTATTCATATATGGACGGCATGTTACTCACAATGAATCACAAAGTTGAATATCAGCCAGACACAAGCACACAACAGAAAAACAGAGCAGAGCCGGTTCTTGAGTTCAGCTGAGAGCTTTTCAGAATTTGGCAAGTGACAATAGCTTAATAATTAACATTAACTGCTCAGCTTTGTCAATCAGCAAGTTGTTTCTGTGGTGGTCGGTTCAGTTCAGAGAATTTCAGGCACTCTGATGTAAATGGCGGCCTTTAATTAATGCACAAGGAGTGTACTGAGTATGTGTTTCAGCCGGGGAATCTGCCAGTTGTTGTGATGTTAAATGAGCCATTTTTTTCTAATAGTGATCACACCACTATACCAGGAAGTTGTTTGGCCTGGTTTTAGGCTTAAGCTCAGACCTAGACTTAGGTATTGGTTAGGTAAGAGTTAAGTTTAGGAATGCAGTGGAGAGGATTAACGTTAGGCTGAGGAATGAAAGAATGAATGAATCTCAGTGTCCTTGTGCCCAAAGTGAATCCTACTCCATCCCATCTTTGCTCAAAAGATGCTTTGAATAAGGCACTGAATGCTGGCGGGTTAACATTGTTCTGTCCTCAGATTTCTAGATAAGTGGTGAGTGAGGTTAGGCAAAGCATGTCCTATCTCAGAGACACTTGTGATACACATATCTTCATTGTCGTCGTGTGAAAGGCCTTGAAAATGGATTTTTTTTTTCTTTCAAAATGTCCTCATAGAAATTGAAGGAAGTCATGTTACTCTGTGGTTTTGGAAAATTCTCCGACGTCTGTCTGGTCTGCTCTGAATCAATTTCCAAAGATGTAGGATGAAGTAAAGGGAAAAAAATCTGCACTGTCATTGGGGTAAAAAAAAAAATCTTGTCATTCTTTTGACATTTTGGAGAAGTGATGTGTGTCTGTGTGTGGTTATCATGTCTCAGTCGGCCGATCCTCATTCTTACCTCTCTCAGCACTTTTAACGTTGTTTTGGGAGCTATATTTAATGCACTACTGTCATTCAGCTGTGTCAACGTGCACACGCACTGTGATTCATTTGCCACCAGTGAGGCTATGTGGAAGTCATGTGACTCTGGCAAAAGCTCAGAATAAAACACAAATTCAGAAAAAAAGGGGGGGGGGGGCAAAAATGCTCGATAAGGAACTCTAAACTACAGACAGACATGCACGTGCACACACACATGCACATGCAGATGCACTGACAAAACCTGGTGGACGCAGAGAGCTCATTCTGCAAGTGCCCTATAAAATATGAATGATATCGTGCTATATTTTTATCAGCGAGCCTGAGGACATGTATGAACTGGAGCAGCAAAAACGCTGTGTTTCTCTAGCCACAGCACTCATTCTGTATGCCGTGCGTGGAGGAAAGGAAAGCTCCGCATGCATGCCATACACGTCATGTGCTTGTGGTTTCCTATGTGCATGTAACATCTATAGTGTGTACCCATGTGTGTGGGTGTGGAGTGCGTGGATTTATTTTTCATTATCTGAATTCTTCTGTTTTGTGAAAGCAGGAAGATGAAGAGGGTGCATCCTCAGATGTGTCTTGGGGGTTGCTGTCAGAACTTTGTATGCTGCTCTGAGAGTTAATTCACACAGCTGCCAAACACATACACACACACACTTGGAGAGAGAAAAAAGAAAGAGTGGGGAGGAAAACTCTACCTGCAAAAGCTGAAGGCCTGATAGCAAGGCGAGCAGCTGCACTGCTTGCAGAATGCTGCTGTCTGCACTCTTAAAAGAGGCTTGCAGTCTCTCTCTCCGACCCCATCTTTTGCACGCACACACACGTTTAGTTAGACACACACTTTTCATTTTGTGCCCACTCACACTCGTTAGAACATTTGAACACTAGCCCTTGTGTAGGAGTGTGCCTTTGGCACAGTATGTGTGTGTATGGTTATGAGAGTGTGAGCGAGACAGCGGGAGGATGTACTTGAGACAAAGTGTGAGAGAATGAGTTTGTTGTCGTTTGTGTGTGTGTGCGCTTGTATGTGAGGGAAAGTGTGTGTGTGTTAGTGTGACTGCCGCGCACAACAAAGAAAGAGGGGTGAAAAAAACGACAGGAAAAGGAAGGAGAGTGCAAGAAAAGCACAAGGCCCTATCTTCAGAAACAGCTGACAGGTTGACAGGTCTGCTGAGACCTGCAGAAACAAACACATGGAGACAGACTGAGGCGGGGGGGGGGGGGGGGGGGGGGAATAGAGGGAGGCAAAAACAACCCCCCCCCCGAAGAAATGGATATAGAAATATAAACATGCAACATCATGAACATGCACATTGTATTATACACTCTGGTATTGAAAATGCACTTGTAAAGTCATTGCCATCTCTATGTGCCATAGCGCCACACATGTACAGTAAGTCTGCATGTTGAGATACAGCTAAAAGTTCAGATGTGGCATGAAAGAGAAGTGCAGAAAGAGAGATGAAGAAAGCAACAAAGAGACAGAAAAAAAGAGGAAGTGATGAGGTTAGAGGAGAGAGACGGGGAGGGAGACCAAGGTGCATGTGTGAAAATGATGCTTTATTGAGAAGGGAATTGTCTCTGAAACATGGGCATCATGTAATATCATCTGTCCTCCAGCTTTGCATGAGTCCCTGTTCAGATCTACACAATAGTGCAGTTTATATTTGGTGAATCAGCAACGAAATGAAAGCCCCTAGCTTTGCCCACTGAAGAAGATCTCATTGTTAAACGTCTTCTATGGCCCGTCCCCAGATGATAGTACAGAGCCATTTTCAGAGAAGAAAAAGGGAGAAAAAGGATGGAAATTACTTGGTGTATTTTGAGCTGATGCAATAGAATTGGCTGTAAAGTGAAGGTAATCCACAGAGCCACCCAAACCACACGCTCGTTGTGTTACAGTACGACTGGATTGCTGATAACATACATTTACATAGACACAGTGGACTTGAACTTGTTATGGCAAGGGCCCAAGGCGAGCTATCTAAGGCGGGTAGAACGGGGTATTAAATAAAGTTTATGCTGAAGCAAAATGAATGATGGTGTAACATTTAGAAAACTTTGCAATGTAATGGACGCACAGGGAGAGAAGAGGCAATAAGAGAAGTTGGTGAAAGGGCCTCAGTGTTTCTGGGACTCTGCTGGAATGAGAGGAGCGTTAGCAAAAAAAAAAAAAAAACTTGTTCTGGACTCCATCAGGAATGAGGGAGAGGAAGAGAGATAAAAGAGTGAGAGAGACATAGATGGACTTGGTCTGGCTGGAGGAGCAGGGAGAGTGTGAAAGAGAGGGTGAATACCAGCTATTGTTGCTGCAACACGCACCAGAGAGGAAGGGGGAGGTGTGTGTGTGTGTGTGTGTGTGTGTGTGTGTTTGTCTGTGCACAGAGGTCAGCGGGTTTTAAGCTCTGCTCGAGCTGCTCCTTGTCAGAGATGCGTTGAGTTCTGCGTTGGCAACCTAGCGACCGTGGGCTTAAATTATTAGCTGGCCTGGACGCAAGCCTAAAACAATCCAGGACTGCATTTCAGACCAATGTATCAACACCCAGAGAGCTCAGCTGGTAGAGAAACACACACAGGCCAACAAGGCCTGGCCTAGAAGTGGTCACTGCTGTAAAAGGAAAAATACAGGCTACAAAGAGTCTACAGCCAAGCTGACAAGCCTGTGTGGCTGCTAATGTCAGTAAGCTAGCTTAGATAATGCTACACTCACTGCTAATATTTAGAAGGTAGCCACATGTTGACTTACTTAGCATGTTAGCATTTGATAAGTTGCACTGTACTCACAAAGTTTATTGGGACACATTCAAAGTTTGTCATCATAACAGAGCTAGATGGAAAAGTCTGTCACCCAAGTTATTACATTCATCACATAAACCTCAGAGGAAAAGTCAGAAAGACCAAATACTGTTAAGCTGACAAACAAATGCTAGCTGCTTTATCAAATATGTGATTACTGGCCAAAGCAGATCGAACATGTTGCTGTGAATAATTCTGATGATTCTTTTTATTGATCCTGCTGTGTTGTCTGTGTCTTTTCCAGGATCCCGCTGGCATTTTTGAGCTGGTTGAGCTGGTGGGAAATGGCACCTACGGGCAGGTGTACAAGGTAAGACTATGTACACTTGCATAAACAGACTTTGACAGCATGCTCTTCCATCTTATCCACTCTTGTTTACTCTCCCTCTCTCTGAGTTGCCTATATGGAATAACAAAGCAGAAATGTGCAGTGTAACTGAAGGAAACGGAGAATACAGGAGATAAAAGCAGAGCACAAGCTTGAGAGAAATGGAGCGAATGTAAAAGAGACTTAAATCTAGAGAGGAGAAGAAGAATCTGGGGCACATTAAAGTGCTTTTAGGAGAATTTCCTTTCCTCCCCCTTTCTCCCTTCTCTACTGTATTTACATTCCTTTATATACTCTGTTTTTTTTAGTTTCCAAAGAAGGGTTATTTTAAGAGGAAGTGCTTGTGCTTGATCTAGCGTTGTGACATCACTGTAGTTTGTCGTGGCTTCTGTCAGCCTGACTCAGCTGTTTGCTGCTGTCATTTGTACACTATCTCTACATCCATGTCAGTGTCTCAGCTTCCTCTTCCCCGCCATGACGGCTCGCTGCTCAGTGGTCCTGACTTCCTTTTCCTGTTTCTTCCCCCTTCCTATCCTGTCACTCTGCAGGATGTTACACCAGCAGCATGTGCCACTTTGCGTTTAACAACCTCTCCCTGGAATAAACACGTGTTTGTTCAAATATGTGACAGTATCGACATGTGAAGTGTTTCTACTCTAGCTTTACTGTGTCTGTGAGAGAGAGTGTGTCTAATGGAGCAGGGAATCAAGGTCAGATGAGAATGGAGACGGACATTTCTTACAGCTGATTGGACCAGATGAAAGGTCAGACAGAGGTCGGACATGCTTCTCCACGCTTCTAGAAATACTTTGACATCTGTGTGTGTGTGTGTAAGCGACGGAAGGCAGAAAAAAAACACACACAAAAGGAATGAAGAACAGGAGAGTTATGTGTATCCATTTATTGCTGACTCTGCTGTCTTGGTGAAAGTCACGGCTCATTTACTGGCTGACATTCAGCCAGTCTGTTCCTATACATTACTGAGCCACAGAATGCCTATGGCAACAGCAGCGGCCTGTTGGCTCAGGAGCCCATTAAGCTCATCCCCACTGGTTTGTGATTGGGTGATTCCACACCGAAGTTTATTCTATTAGTGCCGTTGTTTGACAGCATCAAAAATGACATTCCCACTGTCTCACCTTCTAGTGTTTGACTATTTAATGCTAAGTATCATGAACTTTTTAGGCCGAGAAAACGCTGATTGTACACATATAGAGTAGAAAATGTGAGAGTAGAGCTGAAACGACTCACAGAAAATGAACCATTTTCATAATTTATTCGACAAAATCTGTAAAAAGTGCTAAATGTTATTTAGCACCAGCCTTTCCATTGTGAGAATGTGCTTCTTTGTCCAGTGTGATAGGAAACTAAACATCTTCACATTTTGCAGTGTTGATTATACAAAACAAGCAATTAGACAAAGATAATCACAGCGTTAATTGAGTAATTGAGAATAATAATCAGTTGCATCCTTGAAAAAATATGCATTTTTCATCTAAAATAATGGTATAAATGCAACGAGGTGTTCAGGTGCAAATATTGTCCTTGAGTGCTGTAGGAGGCGCAGATGTAAACTGGGAGGGATTGGTCTCATACATACAGATAAGGAGAAGAGTCACTTGAGCAAAAATGCCATCTATTTTAAATTCCTCAGGCGACTGAGCTCCCTCTTCGAGGCGAACCGCCTGAAGAGGATCAACTTCTCGTGAGCAGGTGAATCTCTGAGTCACTGAGATGATAAATTGACCTTCAGCCCAGTGGGTATTAGTGAACTGGAATTGCTCCGGCTTTCTCCGAACCATTTACAGACACTTGTTAAAAAAAAAAAAAAAAAGGTAACACATACAGTAAGAACAGTGTATGTAGCTTTGGACCATAGTGTCCCTCTGGTTCGGATCGATGAATCCATGTCGGTGTGTTGTGGAGCGAGCACAGGTGGAGTCTGAATGTGAGCTCAGATGTAAAGGTTAGAGTCAGGTGGGCTGTAAACATGCATTTTTTTCTCCTCGTTTTGATTCCAAGAATAAAGTCGATTTCCCGGGCATCCAGGGTTCAGTTTTGTTCACTGAGAAACCACCAGACAGCTCCTGTAGAACATACACAGCCTGCACCAACTGTCTTTTATCTTGATCTTTCCTGAATGTAATCACAAGACATATGCAAATTGATGGCAAATATCAACATTATTAGATAAAATCTAACTGCACATTTGCTTCTTCTTAAGTAGTAATTTCTGCAGATAGACAGATTGAGGGTACACTGGGGATCAGTAAAACTTTAATAAGCTTGTTGGATGAAGTGAAACATGCATCAGCAGCTGACGTTTTTGGAGATTTAAAACTTTTATTTAACAGAAATATGATATGAAAACATCACGAGACGAAGAGCAGAGAGGGGAAGGAGGTTATTTTTACCTTTTCCAACGTCTTTGTACTCCCCTGTCTTTTCCCACAGCAGAAGTAAAAGCATGACTCTTATCCCAGTCCACTGCACTCTGCTGCAGCAGCTTTCCCTCAGTGCACAACGAAGTCAGAGATATGTAGGCTTATGTGAACCCATGCATGCACAACGTCCGTGTGTGTATGTATGTGCATATGTGTGTGGTCATCAGCACGGTGTTTTACATTATTGGTGATAGTAATGAGCCACGTAGCTGCAGCTCTGTGATCCTGGGAGCAAGAGATAACCACACCATCTAGTTAGATGATCAGTGCTCTGTCCCCTCTCTGTCTCTTTTCCCATCGCATCTCTTCTCAATTAAAAAAAAAACCAACCTCATCCCAGTTTGTTGTTTTGTTTTTTTCGTTGCAGTTTCCCTATCAGCGAAAAAAAAAAAAAGAGTTGGGCCAAGAACAGTGATAGACGAGTAGCCGCAGTGGAAAGATAATTTTAGCCTGACTTCTGCCTCTGTCTCCCTTTCTCATCTTACATCTCTATGGTGGTTCTCTTTCCTTGTCTCTCCTCCTATGTCCATTCAACATGCCCCCCCCCCCCCCCCCCCCCCCCTTCGTTCCTTCATCCCTTGCTTCTGCACATTTCTCTTATCAATATGCAATCACGTTTTTCTCCCTGTTTTCTCTGTGTTTTTTGGGATTGAAACTTCCCTGGTGAGCTGTACTTAAGGGAGCAGCCTGTGCCTACAGTATGTGTGTATATATAGCTTCTACTGGCTGCTCTAAAAGGGCCATAAATAGAGAACACGGGTAATGCTGAATAATTAAACACATTCTCTCTCCACTTCCCTCCCTCTCCATCACTCTCTCTCACTGTTTCCTCCTTTAGCTCTGTCTCTCTCGCTCCAACTGTTGTCACTCTCCTTCTCATCATCTGCCTCTCTATCGCTCCTTCATTGGTATTTCCTCCCTTTATTTTGCCACGTCTCTCTGTCTTCCACTCTCATCTCCTTAGCCCTGCCCACTCCCTGTTTCCTTTTTTTTCTATACATCACCACACTCTACTGCCCCCCCCCCCCCTCGCTTCTCCCTTTCTTTGCGATGCCTGTGAATATTTGATGGAGGTTATGGGAATTACGGTTCCCTGAATTGAGGAAGCACTCGTTCCCTCACATGGTGCCATGGCAGGAGGCGGGAACGAGGAGCATCGGTGTCCTGCTGTTGGCTGAAACGCTCACTGACTGACTTGACGATTTATTGACTAACAGACTTATTGATTGACTAATTGATTAATCACATCTGTTCTTCATTCCTGCGGCGCAAGTAATTTTTCTCCTTGATGGATGCAAGGACAAGTTGAGAGGGCAACTAATCATATGTCAGCCCCCCCCCCCCCAAAAAAAAAAACACAAACACAGCACCAACACACACACACACATGTACAAGCAAGTGAACGATGACACAGTCAGTCCATTGTCTCATCGAATGTCTCCTAGGCTTGGCAGCGATAAAAAATTTCCGGTGTTTGTGTGGATTTCTGTACATGATTCGTGGATATGTGTGTGTGTGTGTGTGTGTGTGTGTGCATGTGCACACATGCTTTCACTCCATGACTCTGCTGTCTCCATGCGGCAAAGAAGCAGGAGAAATAGGAGGCGGACAGTCTTTTCCTCTTGATGACAGAATACATCCACTCTGCTTCTCCTGAGGCAAAGTGCTCCACACACTCTTTAAATATTCACTAGTCTCTTTTAACACACACACACACACACACACACACACATGCACACAGAGTACAGCAAAAGTGACGGTTGGGGACCGGGGCCGTTTGGGCTTTTATATGCTCACCCACTGTGACAGCGGCTCTGTACAAAGAGCAGCTGTGTGGTTTCCATTTACTGCACTGGTGTACGTCTGTGTATGAACCTGCGTGTGTGTGTGTGTGAGAACAAGGTTTGAAGTGAGCGTAGATGTGGTGACATAACCTCTCTTTGTTTCATGTTGTCAGGAGTGAAGGTGTGTGTTTTTGTGTGTGTGTGTGTCAAGCATGTTTTATCATGAGTTTGTTCTTCTTTCAAAACCACATGCAAGAAAAATGGAGGCGTTCGCAGTTAGGACTACATGACGCCAATGATAATCTTGTTACCGTGGGAACCTGGGATGTAGATTAGCATCATGACTCAAAGAAATACCTGATCACATTATCCAATCACACCTGTATCTTCTCCTCTTTCCCTCTCCTCCTCTTACTGTCTCCATACCTATGTCTCTATCTTTTTCCACCCACAGTGTCTCTGTCTGTTTTCCACACTGACCCACCTCCCCTTTCTCCTCCCCTTCTGCCTCCTTCTCCCCCTCCTCCCCCTCTGCTCTCTTAAGAACCAAATAGAACTTCAAAGATGGTGTTTTTTTATCGTACTTATCTGCTGGAAGTCCTGCCGCAAAGGACTTTGGGAGATTTTTTTTCTTTCTGCATGCTCGCCACAGCCGTCTCTCCGCCACACATGCACATTCACACATACAGTGCACAGGATCACACATGCACACTTCAGAGAAGCAGTGTGAAGTGAGAAAGCCCAGCATAAGAGAGTCTGAAAGAGGGTGGAAGACGGAGTGACTTCATTTATTCCTCTTTGTTTGATGTTCTAAACTCCTGCTGCTGGTGTTTGACAGCAGGAAGGAAGATCAAGCAAGTGAGCATACGCGGTGTGTGTCTCACTCAAAGCTGTCATTGATAGACTGAGCTAAAATGGCAACTTGACAATCAGTGGTCAGCTTTAGTTTTTGTCCTGAGCCATGTCTTCCTCTGTACATTAGATTCACTGGATCTCAATTTATCCTATATTGATGTCATGCATACTGTACTGTTGATATGAATTGTAAAGTCCTCCACAACTCACTAAATAGAAGTAGCATATCGATCGATCAATGATTCACTAAATTATAAATGCACCAGATACCAGTAAGACCAGAGTCTTTTTCATGGCTGGTCTGATGATACAGTACATTATTAAAGTATCTTCTCAGACTCATGTTTTTTATGTGCACATCGGTTAATTGTTATGTCTATAAAGTGCTATAAACTATAACCGCTGGTGTAGAAACTAGTGACTAATGATTTTGACAAGTCCCCACAGCCCGTGTTTCATATTTAGTCCAATCAGAGGTCAAGCTCTGACAGATATTTCATTATAAAAACAAAAAAAACCTCAAATGTTTCTCCATGACATCATGTGATGAATGAATGATGTGTGGAAAAAAAAAATCATTAAATCCATCAGTGTAATTATTTTTGGCAGGTCTTGGGATGTGAGTCACAGTTTCTTATTTTATTTTCCTTGGAAAGTGGAAAGATGATGATGATGATGATAATGATGATGATTGCTGGAGCACAGTACAGCGCAGCGCTTCATCTCTGGTCTGTTATGTTATAGCACCTTTGATCTTTCTACCTACTGAAAATGAGGTGATCACTGAAAAATTAAATGAGGAGCATTTGAACTGGAACACAACAGAAAGTCTCCATAATGTTGTATACTGGGTCGTTAGCAACAACATCCCAGTGGTACTCAGAACATTATTCATTAATCATGCTCCTATATAGGCTACAGCCATGTTTACTGCTGGTACGTTGCAGTTAGCATGATAAGGAGCTGACAGTCGTAAATGAAGAGAGAAAGTAGCACTGTATGGAAGCATTAGTGCTAATGGGGAAGCTGTCAGAGGGGCTCAGCTGGGAGTGTCTGTGGGCTATAGGGCTCAGGCAGGGTGTGTGTTTATGTGTGCATGGTAAATGTGTGTGTGTGTGTGTTTGCCTGCTGCTGTGTGCAGCACATGTCCCCAGTGCAGGGGCCACTGCTGCAGATGTTTACACTTGGCCCTCCGTCTCGTCGCCCCTCTCTGTTGCTGTATTGTTGTTGTTTGGTGACACACATTGCTCTGATACTCATATACACACACACACACACACACACTTCCATCTCTGGAGTCCTTATGAATGAACCGTGAACTGTGACTGAGGTGGATGTTGCTTGTTACCGTGGGAACAGTAGATGTGCTCGTTCTGCCCGCATGGGGTGACACAAAACACTCACATACACACACCGCTCACATCTGGCAGTGTGTTCATTAGCCTACATACATCCTCTCTCGGTCTCCCCCAAGGCCACACGCTCCACTTACCCACAATTCACTCCTGCCACCCAGACCAGGGTCAATTATCCATGCCTGATGTCAATAACAATCTCTGTCGGTCTTTCTTTTCTCATTCTCTCCCTCTCTTACGATATGTTTCCCGGTGAGGTCCACCACTCTTTAATTGATAGTATGCACTTTAAAGAGCTATTTAGCCGAGGCTTGTTTTTCCCACAGTGTGAATTACTGCTCATCAATAGTTAAATCAATAACCTATAACCAGCCCCGACTCTTTCTATTATTCTTTATTCTCTCTGACTGCTTCTTTTTTTTCTCACTAGCTCCTTATTTGTATTTTCTCCTTCACCCGTTTTCATCTTTTCCATCCCTCTCTTTGCCACCCCCCCGCCCCCCTCTTCCCACTTCAGCTGCTTCTCCCTCTCCTCTGCCTTTTCCCTCTCTCACCTCCAGTCTGTACAGTAAATCAGCACGGCTGTTCGTTTGACCTCCAGCGCTGCTGGAGCGTGAGGCCCGATGTGCTGAACCTGCCGCTTTGCCTCTCCACCGCAGCCCCCCTCCTCCTCCTCCTCCTCCTTCTCCTCTGTAGTGTTCCCTCGCTCGTGCACACTCCCTCAGTCTCTTGTTCTGCAGATGTTGTAGTGTCAAGTGAGTGAGTGGGTGCAGGCTACGCGGCTAACTGAGTGAATTAGTCATTGAGTGTGTTTGTGAGTTAACCTGGAAAAGACTGAATGAGGTGTTGTGTTAGCTGTTTTTAATGGGATCATGCAGCTTTGTTGATGCATTTCAAAGGAAAACAACATTAGTCCACAGCACATGTTTATGTTTATGCAAGCGGTGAGTTTGTGTTTCGTTTAATCTCGGTCAACCACATTAAATAAGCTTTGGACACTCTCACATTCATCCTGTTCAGGTTGATGTATAACAAAAGGACAGTCTTTTACCATATGTATTCAACCATGTATTCACAAGCAACACATCCTTTTACATGCATCACTTTAATAATGTGACTTTGTTTTCTGCCCTGTTTCTTCATCTTAAAGCAGCTTCACACCACCACAGGGGGTGACAGATGTGCTTGTGTTGCCTCTGATCAAATCTGTGTGTTTCCCCTGGTGTTAATGTGTCTGCATTTGTGATTATAGCACTGACTGCGCCAAATCCCTTCTGTGACCCCCCAACCCCCCCAGATTAGCCCGTTTTCTCGTACATTTTGTGTGTCCAGTGGCTTGTTAATTAGCTTGTAGTGCTGTGAGCGGGCAGGTTAATGAGCAGCTCTGTTTCAGACTGCTGATAGATTATTGTTTCAATACACTTTATCCGATAACACCGGTTCACCCAGAGTCGAATCAACACGAGCTTGGATGTCTGTCCACATTGTTCTGCCTCGTTTTCCTGCAAACTCCCCTCGCCTGTCAATAAAAGTCCTCCGGACCTTTCTACAGATCATTGCTCTCATCTTTCATCCCCTCATCATTCTTCTTTTCTTCCCTTCACCTCACCTCCGTCTCCATTTCTTTACAACCTCCTTTACGCTCCCACAAACTCTCTACTTGTATGTATTTCCCTCATCTTCTCTCCTTTTAAATCTCTTCCTGTCTCAATCTTTCTCTCCCTTCTTCCTCTCTCATGTCTTGAGTGTGAGAGCAGCCTCAGGGTGCTTCTATATTTCCTGGGCAGTGCAGTATTAGATTGGAATGGAGGCCTTTGTCACTTTTATTTACTGCCTCACTGATTCCACAACAGCGTGCAGCGCGTGCGAGTGAGTGCGTGTGCACACGTCTGTGTGTGTGTGTGTGTGTGTGTGAATGCAGAATGATTGCAGGTGTTTGAACTGCAATGAGGTGTGTCTGGGAGCATTGCCCCCTTATTTCTCTGGGCTCCTTGGAGCAGAACCGTTGTTTGTAATGTTTGTTAGCCGAAAGTAGCTTTAATTCTGCATCACGGCGTCCAACATCTGCCGCTGAGCATGCTGGGATTGTAAGCCCCTACAGACTAGAAGAACCAGTAGGTGTTGATGCCAAGGTACTGACTGAGACACCGGTTGTCTGAAATCCTTCAACCTTAACACAGCTGAACCACAGTGTGGTGTGTCTGAGTCTGTGTTTGACAGCAGTGGGAAACCTCTCTCTAAGACCTGCCTGTCAGAGACGGACAGAAAGAAAATGTATAGAGTGAAAGCCCAGGGGCCACATCCCATAGCCCACTTCTCCCCTGTGATACCGTCACCATGCCAACAGTCTGTATGCCAGCAGAGCATGCTTAGATGACATCCAGTCACTTCTTGCCTGATGAATGTGTGTGTGTGTGTCGGTGTGGATTATCATGACGGCACAGATTAGGATTATGGTGTGACCCATTTCCTTTTAACAAAGAGCTGGCAACACAATCTGCCAATTTAGTCCCAGTTTAGTGAGTGTGTATGAATGCATTTGTGTGTTTTAGCACTTGTTTTCCTGTTGTTCTCTGCAAATATAAGATGTGGGTTATACAGTAGAACCGTGATTGCACAACATTGCTGAGGCTTTGAAGATCTTGCAACATATCTGATGAATTAAAGAGCAGCGTCACCACTGAAATTCATTAACTACAAATAAAGTAGACTCTAGCATACATTATTGGTTAAAAGCATTGTCATGAATCAGAAAGTTGTCGGGCAAGTAAAGCTAGATGGCAGAACGATAAACACAATGCTGCTTGTACTGTACAAAATACTGTATGCAGGCTACAAAAGCCTGTTCCTTCTATTGAACGGTTCCTCTTTTGGTAGCAAGCTGTGAAATGTCAGATGTCACAGCACCAACAATAAGGTTTTTCCCCCAGGAAACATAAGCAGGTCTAGTAGACCGACAGCTTGCTTTTTGATTGAGTTAAAGCCACTTTCTTTGCACATAGGGTGAAATAATAACTCCTGCTTTTTCCGTTTTCCTTTTTTTTACTTTAAAAATCATGCAGTTGCGTTGGTTTTTAGTGGAGGAGAGCCGCCCACCTCCACCCAAAACGCCTCAGAAATCCTCAAGCTCTGCAAAGAAATGGCTTTACTTTGCAACAGCAATTGAGCAGTCCACCACAATGAACATTGTAGTTTTAAATTCTCTCTCTGGTGATTGTTAATCTTCTTGAAATGAGTGAAAACCGACAGCTTCCTGGAAACTAGGACATCAATCTTAATTATTGGAAGGCTTTTTGGACACTGGTCCTTGGTAATGAGATTTGTAGTTAATGGGCTAAAAACATGCAGACCCGCCAGCGTGGTAAGGTGTTTAAATTTGGGTTTATGTTAAGATTATTGATTTAAAGATCCATTTTTAAAGCAGGCGGCTCATGTGTGCGTTCATTTAAAAGTAAAAGTTGGATGGTTTAATCTTGACCTTGCAGCTTGGCCACACAGTGAACACACACTGTGGACAGATGCACTGTGAAATCCAGCTCTCTCTCACCGAACTCGTCTTCTGCTCATGCACTCATCACTTCTTCCAACCTGCCTTCTACCCTCTCATCACACTATCCCTCCCTTTCCTCACCTCACCCCACCTCTCCTCCTCCTCCTCCTTCTTCTTCTTCTTCTACTACTACTTCTAAATAACAACTCTCCCATCTGAGGACAATAGACTCTTATTTCCCGTCCTGTCCTTCTCTCTAATGTGTGTGTGTATGTTTAAGTGTTGTGCCACTGTACTCTGGCCAGCCAAGACTGTTGCTAGGCTACGAGAGGAAGTATCCTGCATAGTAAATGTGTCCGAGAGGGGGTGGAGGGTGGTGGTAGTGGTGGTGGTGGGGTCTGTGTAATTGACTTGGCAAGGACAGGGACGCGCACACAAACAAATGTAATACACACACATTGTAGAAGAATCTTTCTCGTTCTCACTCTCTCTCTCTCATACACACACACACACACACACACACACAGAATTCCTGTAGAGCATGATATCCACCAGCAGGTTGTATTAAGGTAACTGTTAGCAGGTTGGTGTCGTCTAACTGAGGCTGCATGAGAATGATGAAGAGATGCTTCCCTCTGTAGCCTGCAGTGCTTGTGTGTGTGTGTGTGTGTGTGTGTGTGTGTGTGCGCACGTGCCTGTGTGTGTGTCAGTGTCTGTTCCCCTTAACATTCAACTCCATATAGCAGCTGAAAAAAATCGTAAAAGAGAATCATTACACTCAGCGAGACACACAACCTCTCCTCCTCCTCCTCTTCTTCTTCGCCCTCAGTACATCCTCACACATCATATGGAGCACTCCGCAGACTTCCTCCATAGGCTGCAAGTGCTTCACTGGCTTTTTACTGTCACTTGGCAGGTGCAATTAATCACAATTATGTGTTGATGATAATTGCTGCAAGAGGTGTAGCTACTCTGTGTCAGTCTGACACCTCCCTCATGCTGCACATGGAAGGGAACAAATGAGATGAGAGATGAGACGGCACCGTGTTATCAGAGCACCGGTTACAGCATGAACTTATGAAGACAACGTGATGAGAGCAGGATGATACTCACCAACAGACAATAACACTGGTATTTGGACTGGGAGTGAATACAATCTGTATTTTCAGCAAGTCAGCTGAAGTATTGCTGGTAGTAATAGCCCTCACTTGCACTTAAGGTGCGAATCACTGTTTTAAAAGTCCGAAAATAAGGTTTTAGCCTTAATGAAAGTGTTAGTCTTTCCAAGTCTTTTTGGTTTAACTGAGTGGTGAGTTTTTCTGACAGTGTAAATATGCATGGCCAAACTGTAGGGGAGGGAAAAAAGCGACCAAAACAGCAAAACGGATCCGGACTTGCATAGTTCCCCTCTAAACGGAGGTCTAGAGAAGTTTGGCCTATAAACATTACAACAAGGAACGTCACATACAGTAAATGGAAAAATGATTATGAATGAAATAACCATTAAAGCCATAATCACACATCCTGTTCCCCTGACAGATATACAGCAGATATTATTATTTATTTATACATTTAATACCACAAACGACCTTGGTTTATGAAAGCACGCTCTTATTGTATTTGGGAGGAACCATCGGAAAAACAACCGCATACGTACATTTTGAATTCCCGAGCCATCCAGCAGTTTGAGAAACACTGACCTGCAGGGAGGGACGCCGAGTAATGACTCCTCCGTGATGTGGCCGCCTGAAGGCTGATTGGAGATCAGTTTGGTATCAGTTTGCTGCCTCCATCACAGCACGGACCATCCAAGCGGAGCAAACACAGTCAATTTGGTCTGTTATCACTCAAACACACCTGGCCTGGCGGCATTACAGCTCCTAGTGTGTGTGTGTGTGTGTGTGTGTGAGACTGACAGATGTTTTGCTATCATATTTGGTCAAAAATACCTCTACAGGATTATGGAGGGAAAAATATGGTGGATCGGACACATGATTTCCTAGACTTCATTTGAAATGTCACTGTGATGATTGAAGTTAATGCACAGCTCTCTCGGTGTAATCACGGCTGGGAAGTATTAGATGAAAGCTTTTTGTGTGCAGAGGAATATATATGTTTGTTTTGCTCAGTGGAGGCACTCAGGCCCACGTCAGTGCATTGTGGTTTACAGAAGGCACGAGATGCATTAGCAGAGGCAAAGCGAACAGGTTGCAGGAAGTCCACGGTTCGTGTCATATTTGCTTGTCAAGCTCAGAGCGTGAGCAGTGTTTCGGCGGCGTTAACGTTCAGCTCAGTCATGTTCATCCGGACCCGCTTTTCACAGGCCACTGGTCTGAGCTGAGCGAGGCATGAGCGAGAGAGAGGGAGAATGCAAGGGGCAGGGAGAGAGGAGAAGCGAGCGAGACATTTAGAGAGAGGAAGAGAGAAAATAATGAAAGGCGTACAGAGTAGACTGTGAGAAGTTAAGAGGGTTAGATAGTGAGAGAGAGAGAGAGAGAGAGAGAGAGAAAACTGCAGATCTAGGTCAGAGAGGCAAAGCAGTCAACAAACGAGTGGAGGAAGGGATGAACAGGCCTGTGAGGCTCAAACACACTCGTTCTGAATGGGACGGATCAGAGAGAGAGAGAGTGTGTCATCCCTACGAAAAAAAGAGAGAAAGGACATAACATGAAATCTTTTTTTTGTTATTTATCATTATCAGATCTGTAGCTAACCATTGTTTTCATTTTCAATGAAGGGAATAGTTCAAATGAGAAAATAGACACGATTAAGGGCTAGAGGCCTGGGTTAGCTTAGCTTAACATAGCATTACAGCTAGGAGATACAGCTAGCTAGCTGTGCTGGGTTTGTCCAGTGGCTACTAACACAGATTAAGGTCAGCAATAAAATATTGATTATCACATCTCTTATGTATAAGCTGCAAGTGCAGAAACGGAAGTTAAAAAGACAAACATTTGGAGCTACGTGCTACTGTGTCTTGAAGCTAGCTGCTAACACCAACTGATGCTAGGATACTCTAAACATGGTATCAGCTGGAAAACAGGTGTGTGTGTAGTTGAATACTTGATTGTTTTGTGCGACTAAGTCCAAAAGTCAATCTGCACTGACAAAAAAAGGTTGTTAAGTTGTTAATGAAACCTAATTGATGGATTAATTGTTGCCGTGTCATTGTTAACAGCTTTGCAAATACTGTTTTAGTTGACAGTCATATATCCGGACTCCACCTCTCCGCTGCCGTCTTTGAACGTGAAAATAAATGAACGTGGAGAGGACAAAGAACGAGCGAGAGATGAAGATGAAGAGACAGTGCTAATTCCTTTCACACTTGGTCATTTAATAAGGCTGGATGATATTACTGCTGCAGCAGGGGAGGGAGATATGGAGGGAGGGCGGTTGTCAGGTGGCTGGGAGTAATGAATCTTTATCCCGCTCTGATGATATCCATGTCCAATATCTATTTGACACATTCTCTCTCTCTCTCTCTCTCTCTCACACACACTCTCCCAGTCACTCTCGAACTCCCTCAATCATTCTCGCTCTCCACGTCTCTGTGTGCACATGTGTGGGTGTTTCTAAGAGGTCTTCTGTCTGTGTGAGTAGTGGAGAAAAAAAAGGGAATATCTTTTTGTATTGTGTGTGTATGTATGTGTGTGTGTGTGTGAGTTTCTGGTTGGTAAGTGGCTGTAATTCCTTTGTTGGTCTCCAACAAAGCCAGTCCTTGTGCTCGTGGAATTGGGGCAGTCTGATCCTAATGAGAAATCCCTGTTCAATCTTTCCAGCTCTTTTACTCTCACAGAATCTGGACCCTCTCTCTCTCTCCCTCTTTCTCTCTCTCTCTCTTTCTATCTGTGTGTGTGTGAATAAGAAAGAGAGATAAAACGAGAGACTGATCATAGTCTTCAGTCGTCCAGCGGTGCTCCGTGTGCACTGTGTGCTGCTGGATTGTGACAAAGTGAATTATCATATTAAAAACCCTCGTTTTCTTCTCAGCAATAAATCAGCAAGTTTAAAAAGTTTTTTAATTTCAGAGGAGGTGTTTAATGAGAAATTTTAACTCAGGACTATAAATTCCTCTCATTCTGGGACCTCAGTTGATGTTAATTTATTGCCAGTCGTCGTCTTGTGGGAACCCACCTATTGGCAGCTTCACTGCAAACCAGACTTTAGCTCCTGCTCACAGCTGAACAACAGGATCTGTTCCTCAGGTCCACGAAACTGTGGAAACTTTTCATACGTAGTAAACAAGTGGAAAGTTTATACACTTTTTTCCCCCTTAATTTAATCAGTGTTGACTTTTTTAATTTGACACCATGTGAAAAAAAAACAGGATTTTTTTTTTTTTTTGGCCTCAGCGTCGAGTGTAAAAGAACAAGTGATCCACCGAGTTGCCCACATTATTTCACAGTTAATAACATAACCTCCAACAACTCACAGACGATTCATCAAGTAAAGTGAGTTTTGGCGAGCCGGTGGGTACAATTGATCTGTTAAAACAACATGAAAATAGAATTTGAAGCTGTGAGAATGACTAATGACCGGTGGCAGGGTGCAGAGACGCTCCTGTTACTGTAAAATCTGCTCCGGCAAATGAATCATAAAGCAACGAAAACCAGCACGTTTGAGCCGTGACATGGCGCCGTTCTGATTCCTCGTTTCTGCTTTGGCTGGAAGGCTCTTCATCAGGAAGGCCCTTCGATTAAAGCCCCCAGGAGGCGCTTTCGAGCCAGGCCCTTAATGCCATCTGGTTTATAACAATTCCGCCACGAAAACAGCCCTTCCCTTGTTATAGAGTGTGTATGTGTGTGTGTGTGTCCCTGCCCGTGCATGTGTGTATGTATTTGTTTGTTTGTGCCACTGCTGCAAAGCTGCTCCGCTCAGACTGTAACATGCTAATCAGTAGAGTCCAGACAGGTGGAAGTAATAGCCGTCAGTGGTTTTAGCATCTCCAGCCCGGTTAGCTTCATTAGCTAATCACGGCCACAGATGCTCTGTTGCGGACGAACCACTTGGGCCCTCCATTTGCCCCTCAGCTTGCAGTCCCATGGTTCCTCGCCTCCTTGCTCCCCCAGGCATCTTCTCAGCCTCAATATAACACAACACAGGCAGGGTCTGTGGATATCTCTTGTCTGTTATCTCAAACGCATGTGCAAGCGAGTTTGACTGACTGGACAACAGCGAGCCATGTCACAGTGACAGACTGGGTGTGTTCTTCTGACCGAACGCTGTCATGTCCTCGACTTCAGTGTTGTCAGGGAGACTCTTCGTCCTCTTGCTCTCAGCTGTGAACAACCACAAGCCTGCAAAGTGTCACCTCTGACCAGGAGGAATGACATTTAGACTGAACATAATTGAAAAGTTTGGAGCTAACAGATTTTTCCAAATCATTTAGGAGCAGCAGAAACAAGATGATTGAAGCGGCATTCAGATGGAAAATTCATGCACTTCAAAATGTTAATGGTGTAAACAAACATTAAGCAGCATTAGAAAACATTAATAACCGCAACATCCCTGGTTAGACTGCAGCTAGGGATGACAGTAGCATATCTCTCCCCTCTACTCCCTCTTCTCCTGCTGTAATTGTTGATTTTACAGGTGTGAAATGGCGCTGTACATACTAAACCATGGACACTGACATGTTCCCTCTCTTCTCTGTGCTCTGTCCTTCTCGTCCTCTGTCTCTCTCCGTCCATCTCTCTCTTCCCTCTCCTCCTTCCACCAGGGTCGCCATGTTAAGACAGGGCAGCTGGCAGCCATCAAGGTCATGGATGTCACCGGGGTAAGAAACACACACACACACACACACACACACACACATTCACACACATACACATTCACACATATACACATTCACACTCTTATACACGTACCCACGCACAGTAAATCATCTCAAGTGATTATACCATCGTCGACCATGTCATCTAATTTTGAGCGATGAGTCAGTCCAGGAGTGTGTATGCATGCGTGCGTGCCTTTGTGTGTGTGTGTGTGTGTGATGTGACAGAGGAAATGAGGACAGGCCCATTGCCTTGGTAATATTAGTTGGAGGTATTAGGACAGCAGTGTGGTCTCAGGTGTGTCTGTAAAGCAGGAGGGAATCTCAGCTATATTTAGACCTCCTCTCACCGTACGCCTCTCTGTCAGCTCTCTGCTGCCAGCAACACAATGAAGGTCTGCAGGAATGAAGCAACAAAGGAGCTCATGAATGAATAAACCAATGACTGAATATGATAATGAGTGAATGAATGAATAAATGAATGAAGGAACATATTGAAAAATGCGCATGGAAATGTTTTGCTGAGCAATTTTTACCAAGAATGAACAAGTAAATGCAACTGAGTATAAATTACTTAGAGTGAGTAAATCAGCCTTAATGCAATGAAAAGGAATGGTGGTGGTTAATTAATGATTGAAAATTGAATGAAGGCCTAACACATAATTGCTAAAGAAATGATCTGCTACTGTACAAAATCAGCTTTTTTTTTTTTTTTCTGAAACAAGTGTCTTTGTTTTCCTCACCAATGAGCACTAAATTGGAGTAATGGAGGCATAATTTCCTGACGTTCCGCATAATGAATAAGAAATTACATTTTTAAGTAAACCAACTGCCACCATAACAACTTGTTTCAGGCTACTGCTTTTGGCTTTGTGGCGCTAACCCTTTAAAATCAAAGTAATTAAAAAGTCATGCTGTTGTTGTGGATAATTTAGAGTCCAGTTGTGTGCTTTGCAAAAAAACAACAACAACAACACAGAGTTATTTCAGGATTTAAATGCAAATTCATCAACAAATTAAGTCCTTTTGTTCCACTTGCAGGCTATTACAGAGGTCAGCGGGGTCACAAATAGAGGTCATGCCTCAACATCTGTTGATTTTTTTTCTCTCTTCTCGTGTGTGTGCTGTGCCAGGATGAGGAAGAGGAGATTAAAGCGGAAATTAACATGCTGAAGAAGTACAGTCACCATCGCAACATCGCCACCTACTATGGAGCGTTCATCAAGAAAAACCCTCCTGGCATCGATGACCAGCTTTGGGTATGGTTTCACTTTACTATGCTTTTTTTTTGTTGTTGTTGTCGTCTGCCTTTTTGTGTGTATGACAGGAGGAGAAGATGGATGAAGCCTGTTGGAAAAAAAACAGAGCAGCAGAACAGAAAGAAGTGACTTTCAATTTTTCACTGTTAGATTTACGTGAAAGAAGCGAGTTTGTATTTTGTTCATGCACGCAGCGACTGCACATCTGTGGGCACAGGAATATGTATATATACTTACTGTAAAGTGTGTGTGTGTGTATGTGTGTGTTAAAGATATAAAGGATATGAATGAGTGTGTTGCTGGCTGGTTGCTGCAATAAATCATGTGTTAACGTGATCTAAGGGAGCTCTCTCTTCCCTGATCCTGTAGCATTCATCACACGACAATGGGAGGACACACACACACGCACTCACACAGGCACGCAAACACACAAACATATGCATATACACAGAGTGGCCAGATCTACTGCCTGCATAAATCCACCCTGACTCACCAGTTGCCTGTTAGCATGTTCGTTAGCAAGAGCTTTATGTTAGAGTGCCTCTACATTTGTCCCGTCCTTGTGTTCATGCAAATGTTAGCGGGCCTCTATTGTCTGAATACTTGTGCGGCAGCCCGGCTGACAGGGCTTTGGCCGTTACCCGCCAACTTCCTTCTCTCCCGCTGTAATCCAGAGTGATGATGAGAGGAGCTTGAAGCGGAGCCAGAACTGACCAGCTGAACTTTTGGCCGCAAACCTCCATGGATGTAATGCTGGGAGAGGATGAAAGGGAGGAGGAGAGGACAGAGAGAGTAGAAGGGTGGACAGGAAGGACACACTATGTGTGTGCGTCAAGGAACGAACCTGATTCATTCATGAGATCTCGTGACCCCGTTGAGTCAGTTCGTTCCAGCAGTTTGTGTCATCTCTGTGGACAATGAATGACAAAGGACAATGGTTTATTACTAACACTGTAACAGTCATGTGACTGTGCATATTGTGTGTTTTCTTTATAATATAATTTTTTTTTTTTATTCTGTACAAGTCAATGACATGAATACACGCTAAATATTTCTGACGCCAGTAACATCAGTTCTGGAGAGTGATAGAAATACAATAACCAATCATTACTTACTCTTCATCACTTAGTTAACTGAAATAATCAATCAGCATTTTCAGGTCAAACATTTGACAACTCAAATGTCTTGAGTCAGAGAAATGACTTTCAATTACATGACTTTTTTGTCGACGAAACGATTTCACTGGCTATCATGGGATATTTTTCCAAAATGGTCGATGAATCACCCATAAAAAAAGACAGTTAGCTGCAGCCCCACCTGTAAAGATGAGTGATGGAAACTGTTAGAACCAGCATGTTCACACCAGCACTGAGATATAACTTGATTTCCACACACTGCTGATGTCTCATTTGGCCTCTAGCATGTCTGTGTAGGCCTGTATACTAGGCCAGAGTGCATCTTAATGCAGCCAATAATCAACCTTGTGTGTGCATGCAGCTTGTCATGGAGTTTTGTGGAGCCGGCTCAGTCACAGACTTGATCAAGAACACCAAGGGCAATTCTCTGAAAGAGGAGTGGACCGCTTACATCTGCAGAGAGATTCTCAGGGTAAGTTGCCATGTTGGCACGTCTGACCCTGAACTTCATGAGACTGTGATGAACATGTTGTGACGACTCGTGGCTGCTGTTCACACAAAAACATAGATGGTTACGCCAAGAATCAACAGACTTAACTGAAATAATACAATTTTTTCAGTATTTAACATATTGACGAAACAATCCAAACAAACAAAAGTTCATGTTCATGCCTTTCCAAGCCTTATGAATGGAAAGATACTGTCAATCTCTATTATTTTATGTGGTGGTTCCCTAATCTGCTTCCTTGTTGTTGTGCCCATACAACATGTTTAAACCTGAAGTTGCACAAAAACACCACCCACGATCAAATCTCAAATATTCATCAGAATTAGGTCAGATAAGAATTTTATGACTAGAAGATCCAGTTTTATCTCCAGATGCAGTTCATTTTACAAGGGGTTACAAGTTTCTTTGGTGTTGAAATAAATGTCCCACGTAAATCGAGGGTAAACAAGCTGCTGCAGTTTTAAAGAAGCTATTCCCTTACGTTGGAGTTGAAATCCAGGGCTCATTGTATTTCAGCTGTGGCTTCTAAAGCATTTTAACAAATTAAAAGCCTGGTTAAAAATTAGCAGTTTGCAAAGGATGGTATTATCGTTATTCTCATTGGATGCAGAAACCCTGCAGAATCTCCTCACTTCATCTCAGCAGCTGAGAAGTGACACAGACCTGTTCTTTGATAGCAATCACCACTTGTTTACGCTGCACGCCGTCTGTGTTTTGAACTGGTGGCAGACATGAATTGGCTCTTCCTGGGAATTCTCCCTCATCTTATCTCCTCTATCTCTTATTGTGCGTTTTGTGTGCTCAAGGCTATATCCTCATACTGAGCGCAGCAGTATCACTGCATCTTGTCAGTTATACGCAGTGCCGCTCCGAGCTGTGGCAACAATGATTTCCTTTCATACACTTTTTTTTGTCCTCATCGCTCATCTCTCATCTTATTTCCTGCTCTCTGCTCTCTCTCCCTCTGCTCTTGATAGTCTTAGTCTGTCGCCTCTGTCCCTTTACGTTATGTCTCTTTGTCCCATTCGTCTTTGTTTTACGGCTTTAACTTTACCACTCTTTGCTTCCTCTTTTATCTCTTCTCTTCCTTTTAACAACTTTGCTCTCTGTCTCCAGACTGCCTCTCATGTCTGCGCTTTACTTGTTATTTCAGCTGCATCACAATCAATACAAGAGTCTTCACTAAAATAAAGATAATTGAAGTGTCAAAGTTCTCACTCTGAAACTTTGTTGTGTTTTGCAGGGATTTAAACCAAAAATCTCAATATCACTGGTGCACAACTGTATTTACGCAAGCAAAAAATAAATATCTCATGCATGTTATTTCCATGTTCTGTCAGATGGAGACAACCTGCAACACATTTTTAAATATTTAATTTTTTTGTACATTTATGTGTCATTAATCTTGGCAGAATAAAAGATTTCAAATACTGTTGCTGCTGCATGTACGTACAGCAATAGGCAAACCACTAAGACCAGTAACAATACTTCTACCTCTACTGCAGCTCCTTTTACTCACCAAGCCTGCACAGGGAGGTCAGAGGTCAAGGTCAGCTGCCTTACAGCTGCCCATCCCTACACAAAGACATTTCATTTAGGAAATGAGCTCCTAGTGTAATAACAAGAATGATCATGACTTGGCTCACTGCTGCAGTGTTGCTCCTTCACCATGGGTCTCTGTCGCTGTCTGCAGGGTCTGACTCATCTCCATCAGCACAAGGTCATCCACAGAGACATCAAGGGACAAAACGTCCTGCTGACTGAGAACGCAGAGGTCAAACTAGGTCAGTCTGTCATCCAACCCCACTTGATAAAAACGGCTTTAGGATTGGGAGAGCAGTAGGAGGGTATAAAGTTTCAGATGGCTCAGAGGTGTGTGTGTGTGTGTGTGTTTTTGTGTGACTGTGTGCGACTGTGGCTGTTCTTTTTTCTTTTATGCTGAATACCAGCCTACTCATCTCTCTGTAGCTCTGTCACTGTTCATGGTGCAGACTGCTGAAGAAGGCACTCTCTCTCTCCCTCTCTCTCTCTCTCTCCTGAAACCCAGTGGGGAGGGGATTATAAAGTGTGTGTGTGTGTGTGTTTGTAAATCGGGCAAGCTATTGCAGGTTGGGTAATTTGTCCCTGTGTAGAGTCCATTATGGAATTTACTAAAGCCCACTGGTAGGCTTGTGCATGGGCACACACACACAAACAAACAGTTAGAGGACAGAAACATGCATTAAAGAAAACCGCACATTAAAGCCCAAATGTGTGTGTGTGTGTTGTGTGTGTGTGTGTGTGTGTGTCCCTGTAGTGGACTTTGGTGTTTCAGCCCAGTTGGACAGGACAGTGGGAAGGAGAAACACGTTTATTGGGACACCGTACTGGATGGCGCCAGAGGTCATCGCTTGTGATGAGAACCCTGATGCTACATACGACTTCAAGGTGCTTCCCCAGCCTCCTTTTCTATGACGATGTCTGGCTCCTGTCGTCACCTCGAGTATTTATGCATCGTCTTTTTTTTTTTTTTTTTTTTTCATTGCAGAGTGATTTATGGTCACTTGGAATCACAGCAATAGAGATGGCCGAAGGAGCTCCACGTACGTACCCCATCAATAAACCACAGCCCTGCTACACATCACTTTTTTAATGCTACCACAGTAGATCACCATGATCAGGAGTCAGATAATGTTTCAATACAGGTCAATGCAACTCATCTTACAACATAATTTTAATGAGGGCCAGGGAGGGGGTGTAAAATTGGTTGTGTCAGGCTTCTGGGCTGCTGCCCAAAATCCTTAGAAGATAACAACAGTGTTGCCTCTATTCATAATCTTATTCCTCGAGGTGATTACACACAGTTCTCATGATAAGTTGTTCTTCCTTTCCTCCAACTAAAGTTAAAAACAATTTCCTGGTAAAAGTCTGCAGTGGGTAATTGATCACAGTAATCACCAAGGACATTAGATAGTTTGGCCAAGGTTGTTCACTTCTAGTTCTAGTTTAAGATCGTACAGTGCCGCGTTTTATACCTGAAACTGGAGGAGAATGTGTCTGTGTGGATGTAGACCAAAGGACAGGTAGTGATCAATTCAAAGCATTTATTTCTTTTTTATTTTCATTTTATTCTAAACACCAGTCAGCCTTGGCATTGTGAAGTTTGATTGTTAAATACCCCAAAGAACCAGATGCGATGCACCATTTGCAAGATGGATAACCATGTTAAGTGAAGACCGGACCTGAGCAGATTGCTATTGGTATCGACAGCTTGTATTGATCAAGCGAGGGCTAACTCCAGCTGGCTTTGACTATATGCCACGATAATGTTTAGTACAATTAAGATAGAAACATTCACAACCCCTCTGATAACTGATTTTGTCTGATAACTGTGATGTGTGACTCTTTAGCGCTGTGTGACATGCACCCAATGAGAGCGCTTTTCCTCATCCCACGCAACCCTGCCCCCAGACTCAAGTCAAAGAAGTGGTGAGTGCACATGGTGTGACATTTTAGAACAGCATTATCCAGAGCAAGAAAATGAGTCCAGAAATACAGTGGATTAGAAATTAATGACTGAACATCCATTTATGTAGTTTATGTAAGTGTCCAACATCTGTGTGCTCCTGGTGTCGTCTGCAGGTCGAAGAAGTTCCAGTCGTTCATAGAGAGCTGTCTGGTGAAGAGCCACAGCCAGAGACCCAGCACAGAGCAGCTCCTCAAGCACCCTTTCATCAGAGACCTGCCCAACGAGAGGCAGGTCCGCATCCAGCTGAAGGACCACATCGACCGCACCAAGAAGAAGAGAGGCGAGAGGGGTAAGTGTGGGACAACACACGCACAAAAACAACAGCTTTCCATTTAAAGGCGTTTCCTGTATGTGAACAGTAATGTGTGAACAGTATATGCAAATATGATGTTTTAAATCATAAGATTATACCATTGTCATAGTTCTTAGTAATTCTCACATTCTCTCAAACTCACTTCCTCGGTAAAACTGATAATCCAAACTGTTTTATTTGGCAACACTCATGGTTACTGGCCATAACTTGTTGAACACAATGAATAACCGCTTTGGCATCGTTACAAAAAAAACGAAACAACTTGCTAAGGTGAAAGCTACTTCCTGTTTCATCACACCTGCAATACTTAAGTTAAAAAAAACACTTTTATTATTATTAGAATAAACTTAACACAGCTCTTGTGTAGCTGCAAGTGAGTAAACAGTGAGGGCTGATGTGAACGCAGTGGTATTAAAAACCATAATGTTTAATTGCATTTTGCTTTCTGTAAATCCATCATGCATTTGAAGGCAATCTGAATCATACAGAGGTACGGCAGACTCGGCCACTAACAATGAAAACTAATAGATGAAGAAAGGCAACTACAGAATCTAAATACAATGGATAACTTGTGCTTAATGACTGCAGGTGATAAATGGCATCAAATAACAGAGTCTGATCTGAACAGACCCATATATTGTATTCATTATGCGGCTGAGGTGATCTCTCACTGATACACACGTTAACACACTCATTGCACAAAGAATATGCAGCTGCAAAGCTCAGACGCAGCAGATGCAAATTCTTGCACACATGTTTCCGTCACGTTGATGGTTTTCATCGAGGCGAGGAATAAATGTGACAGACTTCCATTCCACACCACCACGTCACACAGAGGCTCACTGAGTGATAGACTGACGCTTGCATGCGGGGGACTGTGCCGGCAAAGAACCACATTAACCGCTTCAAGAAACAACATACTGCGGGCTGAGCTTCGTGATGATGTATAGAAATGTCTTGTCATGGCGGAGGCTGTGCCTTGCTCCAGCTGTCACTTTGTCACAGTCGGAGGACAAGTCCGGGCAGACGTGTCTCAGCCTGCTTTCTACAACCTTTGTGCATTAAAGCCACAGTTCTGACTCAGAGAGCTCCGAGCTAATGTTCTCCACCTGACTACACACGGTAAAATTACAATTTACACTCCCTATTCAAAGCGGCTAAAAGAAAGTGCCTTGGAGGAGTGAGAATCGGGGAATGCCAAAACTGTGAGCAGTTTAGTAATGAACAAAAGTAGCTCAAGTGAGAAATGCTAATCGTAAAGTGCAATGGCTGTGCCCTCTGTTGGTTATTACCAAACTCACTTTTTCTTCACATTTTTAATTCTTTCCTCCTCTTTTTCCCTGATTAGATGAGACAGAGTATGAGTACAGCGGCAGTGAGGAGGAGGATGAAGAAAGAGACATGGGTGAACCGAGGTCAGTGTCCTCACAAATGTCAAAAACTGTCTAAAACACATGTCTGTGTCTTCGTCATATCATCCCGCCGTCTCATTGGTTCTCTTCCCTTAGTTCCATCATCAACATCCCCGGGGAGTCGACCCTGAGGCGGGACTTCCTGCGCCTCCAGCTGGCCAATAAGGAGAGGTCGGAGGCACAGCGACGGCAGCAGCTGGAGCAGCAGCAGAATGAGGAGCACAAGCGTTTGCTGTTGGCTGAGAGACAGAAACGCATCGAGGAGCAGAAGGAGCAGAGGAGGCGGCTGGAGGAGGTAAACATGACGAGGTCAAACCGTGACCTCTGACCACTGTGAGACAGCTTATATAGAGAACTTACATAATTACACACATGACATTCTCAGCATGGAGAGCACAAATTTGCCTCGATAGGATCAGTCATTAGTCACAGAGACGCAACAGAGGTCAATTTAAAAAAAATAACTACAACATGATTCAACTGCTCTCAACACCTTCACACACCAGAGACCAGTGGAAGCACTCGGTTTGTCTCTCCATGCTGTTGACTGTGAGACACTTTAAGACCCATTTGCAAACATAATGTGTCCCAGTTCTGGCTGTTCAAACTAAAAAAACACCGCATTCACCATTTGTGAGAGGCTCTATGAAAGAGAGAGAGGCGGGCACAGGCACGCACACATGCACACACACACACACACACACACACACACACACACACATTCAGCCTCTCCCCAGCGTCCCGCTCTTAGTTCCAGAGAGCAGGCTTACAGAAGGAAATCCTTAGCCCATAATCTGTGCGCTCTCTCTGGGTTCCCACCAGGGTTTGCCTCCCCAACGCACAGCTAAGCGCCACGACTTGACTCAACTAACATGACCCCTCCACTCAGGGCTGGGTGTGTGCCTTTAAGTCAATGCATACAAATGTGAATGCCTGTAGATATAAATGTTTATGTTGTATTATGATTCCTTCCTTTATTGATAGACAAAAAAGGCAGGGCCTGCTGTGGAAGGTAAAAAGATAATCAGATGAGCTCACAGATCAAAGATTTAACATTTCTACAAGGATCTGCTGAGACTTGATTTGACTTGATTTCTTAAATTGTATTGAAACAGACAACTCAGTGTGTGTGCCCCACTCCTGAATCTTCTTGTGCCTCTGTTCTTCTAACAGCAGCAACAGCGGGAACGTGAGCTGAGGAAGCAGCACGAGAGGGAACAGAGGAGACGATATGAGGAAATGGAGCAGCTCCGCAGAGAGGAGGAGAGGAGGCACGCAGAGAGAGAACAGGTTTGTGCATTTGCCAAAAAAAAAAAAAAAAAAACCCAACAAAACACACATATATGGTCCAGCAGTGTGGCGCTACAGAAATCTGCACCATGATGATGAGTCATGTCCAAAATCCCCCATTTCCCCCCAAACTCTGTTGGTTTCTGTCTCTTCCTCTGGCTTCCTGAGTCACTCTGTTTTTAACTTGTCTCCTTAAATTACCTCAGGGACGTGCTTTTCTCATGTTTTTTTTTTTTTTTTTTATCTCTCTTCTTCTTCGGGATTTCAGCTTCAGATGCACAGAACTTGGACATTTTTAATCTGATGATACAGTTATGCAACAGTATGCTTTATTTATCTCAGCCTCAGCCCATGGTCCCATCCCCAGTAGCTGTGAGGTCACTTTCCTTATTTATTTATTTGCTCCTGGATCTTGCAGATGAAGGATTTCAACACTGCGTCCCCATTTCTATCTGATTATGGTCTATCTGAGGGTCTGTTGTCAGCCATATCTCTATCAGTTAGCTTGAAGCAAAGAAACTGACACCATGAATTTAAAACAATTCTGACCCAGTTGTGAAAGTAATGAATATTTCAAGAGATGACTAATGTGAAACTGTTGTTATTTTACTTTAGTATCAGCTTGCCATATTGCAAGATGATAATATATATGGTACATTAGATATATAATGGAGCAAAAGAACATTATAATTGTATTAATCGTTTTCATTTAATCAACAAATCCCTTTTCAGCACAGTGCACAGTGTATTTTTATGCAGATGAAAGATAAGGAATCAGCTGACTCTGTCTCAGCTGGCAGACTGTAGGAACACATTTCTTCCTCCTCGTCTACTTTTAGACTCTTTGTTTACTTTCTCTTTGAATATTTTCCTTCTTTCAAGCAATGCCACTTCCTTCTCAGACTTCTTCCCTGTGTCAACTCCTGCACTTATTATTTATCATCAGTTAATATGAGGTGTCATAATGTCGAGACCAAGGGCTCCTTCCACTGAGATTTAGCTTTTTAGAAAGTAACGATTTGGATGATCCGGGGTCCACTTTAAATACAGACTGACCAGAAACTGTTGTAGCCTCAGAGGTTTAAGTGTCATCATGGGGCTTGTTTGTTTCTCAAGCTGAGGCCAGTTACTATTTCCAGGATTTCTACTTTTGATTCTGCTCTTGTGTGCAGTTCGATTGTTCTGTATCTCTACTGCTTTCTTTCCTTTTGTCCTCTCAGTGAACTGAAGTGCTGTTGTGAGTGTTTCTGTCTCTCCTGCTCTTCTTTATCAGTCTGTTGCTCTGTGTTCTCTCTCTGCTTTACAAGTGTTTTAGAAATATATCCTGAAACTTCTTTTTTCCCTTTGTCGCTTTGTCATTTTTCCTTTGTAACATATTACAATAGTTGGCGAATTCGAATCTTCTTCAGCTCATCTGGCTCCTGACTCTCATCTTCTCTCCTCATTCACAGCCACCTTGGGAGATTATCGTCTCTATTTTTCCTATCTCTGTCTCTCGCTCTCTTGTGTTTGGATGCTGAGATTTCCTGATTTTTTTTTCTCTCTCCCAATCTATTTCTGTGTCCTTGTGTCAACATGCTGCTCAGGAGTATATCCGTAGACAGCTGGAGGAGGAGCAGAGGCAGTTAGAGATTCTCCAGCAGCAGCTACTACAGGAGCAGGCATTACTGCTGGTAACCACAGCCCTCCCATGTGCTACTACCGCTCCCCATCTGTGCTGTGTGGCCCCCTATCCCCACTGCATGCACCCAAGTGGCAGCTGTGCCGAGGAGCTCACTGTGAGGGAATTCACAGTCTCGAGTCGCTCGGCCTGCTAGCGACAGATTTGAGAAAAGAAAAAAAACAAACAAACATGAAGCTGAAAGAGTTGCTGAGTTGCTTATCTGTATTGCTTGTGTTTAATCTATTCAGGTCACTGATTGCATGTACAGAACCGATAAGTTGGCTGGGTCTCAAAAGATTCCCCAGAGGCAGCGAGAAAAAGTGTATTGTCAGGACCAATCATCCAGGCCCACACAAAGTGAGAACATCCAAGAGAAAAATAGGACATTGTTGTTTTCCAGAGAGAGTTTTTCTCAAGTGCCCTGCTCGTCTCGTCGAGGGCAACAGCTTTGTGCTTTATTAGTGCAAGGAAACTCACAGGAAGTCTCTGTGCATCTTTTTTATAATGAAAAGTATCCAGCTTGCAAAAATAGCTTTTGAAATCCAGCCCATACAGAACTCCACAGGCCACAGGAATGACTCCAGACAAACAACTCCAGGGATGTGTTGCGCCTCAACAATTGTGCCCCCCTCCTCACCCTCCCCTTCCCCTTCATACTGTCAACAACCCTCCTTCTGGTTCCTCCCCCCTCCTCCCTTTCCTCGAGCCTTACAGTATGTCTGATATCATCCCATGTCTTGCCATCATGGGGCTTGTAATTGTGATTGTGAAAAGTGGTGGTGTTCATCTTCCATGTCGGCTCTTCCACCTGTCACTCTTTGTGTTTTGTGTGATCTGTGAGAGGGAGATGTGCTATTGGCAAATACACAAAACCGAACACTAGAGCAATAATGTCAGTTTAATTTATGAAGGCAAGTTATCATAAATACCAAGAATTTTTTTTCGCAACTACTAATTTTCTCACCACTGATCATTAAAGGTCCCATATTTTACACTTTTTTCCACAGTGTTGGTTTTAAACACTAAAACTATCTCATAGTAATTTTACATGTCCTCTCTCAGGCTTCTCTGTGTAGATGTAGTAACAACAGGATGAGACACTCATGGTCTCTCCTCTGATTGGCTGATTGTTTTCTGAGTGATTGAATAAAAAAAAAATTGGATTTGGGACCTTTAATGGGTTGAAAGTTTTGTAATATCTCACATGTTTTTGGTGTTGATGTGACTCCTCTTGTGTTACTCACTACCTCCAATTTCTTATCCCTTTTCCTCTCCTTGTACACTTTCCTCCTCCTCTCTCCATCCTTTATTTTCTCTCTGTTCTCCGTACCTGTCTCTCATCTCTCTCCCCAGGAGTACAAGCGTAAGCAGATCGAGGAGCAGCGGCAGGCGGAGCGGCTACAGAGGCAGCTCCAGCAGGAGAGAGCCTACCTGGTGTCTCTACAACAGCAGCAACAGCAGCAGCAACAGCAGCAGCAGCAGCAGGAGGGAAGGCAAGCAGAGAAGAAACAGCTTTACCACTACAAAGATGTCATCAATCCTAATGACAAGCCCGCCTGGGCTAAAGAGGTAAGTCCCAATGTGCATGACACACGAAAACATGCATGCAAATTTGAAGATGTTATTTTTTTCATTGACAAGCAAAACCAAACTCCCCGTGTACATTACACCCAGCGGCCTTTTTGTCTTATTAATATCTTACTCGACAGGTCTTACCACAAGCAGCCATCCTGTAAAGACAAAGGGTGGGCGATCCCACTTCAAGAGATTGTTTTTTGAATCTACATATAGGAAGAACGCTGCCGCTTTGATACCGTGATGTCTGCTTGTTGTGCGTTTGTTCTGTGTGTTTGTTGTGTTGCTTACCCTCCTGTGACTCTGACTCCTAGGTCCCGAAGCAGCAGCATGCTCACGGTAACCCACCCCACTCCCACCTCCGACATCACCAGTCATTCAACCAACCTGCTTCGTCCTCTGGCTCTCACGGCCAACCCAGAGCTCAGGCTCCTAGGCGAAGCCCATCCCATGGTGCCCAGCTCCTCTCCACCCACCTCCCCCATATCCGTATTTCACTAGATCCTGGGGAACCCCTAGATCCAGGCTGAAGAAGGAGATAAGTCAGCAGGTCAGAGAGTTTAGGGCTCAGAAACTCAGTCAGAGGGGCCGCAGCCCAGGGGCCATCAAGGAACAGAACCAGGCTGCTGGTCAAGGACCCAGTAAGGGCCCTAGTAAGAACCATAAAGGGCATTCTAGCCAAGAGCCAGTCAGCCAGACCAAACCAGTGGCCAACCTTCATCCTCACGGCCCGAGTAATCAGAAAGAGAAGTCTAGAGAGAGGCCGCTCTCTGTCCCCAGTCAAGCAGCCATTCAGGGTCTAAAGTCTCCAGACCTACAATTTAAGGCCCTTCAAGCTCGTCCTCAATCCCCAGGACAGGTCCAGAAACCCCAGTCCGGATCAAACAATGTTTCCAGCCCTGCAGTCACACTGGTCAGTCCTCATACTCGCAGCAGGTCCTACTCACCCTGCTGTAGAATAGATGTAGATATAGAACCCGATTACAAGGACATGTGGTGGAAGGACCTGAGGGCAGCTGTCAGCCACGAGAGCGTTTTTGTGCCCTCAGACTCGGAAGCCACAGGTGTAGACCCAACTAACCCCTTCTCTCAGTCGCTGCCTGAAAGCGCTCTCCGCTCTGCCCTACCTAGAAGGGGCTCCTACTCACCCACCTCCAACAGTGGAAATCTTCTTCAGGTCCCTCTGATCAGTCACTTCCTTTTACCTCCCTGTCAAACTGAAGAGAGCCGTGAGAAATGTGGGCTGAATGCACTTCGAGGTTGCTCCTCGAATTGTGACCTCAGTGTGTCTGCCACAGGAGATGAATTCAAACAGAATTTGGCCGACAGCCGCCGTATGAGAAAACACTCCTCTGGCCATGTATTCTGCAGCAGCTCTCCAGACTCTCCCATCCCTTGGTTGAACCTCTCTCCTCGCACCTCTCCTACACTCTCAAGCTCCCCAACATCCCCAGGCCAATGGTCCTTTAGCACCTTATCCCCTCCATTTTCTCCTGAAAACTTTGAGCCCAACATCACACATTATGGATCTTCTCCACCTTCCTGCACCCACCTCCTTTTGCCCAACCAGTCCCCCACTTCCCTCAGGAACTCAGTTGCCTCTACTCCTCATTGCTCCCCGTACAGCTCTCCCTTCGGATCCCAGACCAAGATCTGCATCACATCTGTGGGAACGTAGCGCTCAGTCTTTCTCCAAAGCACATGTATATAATAACACACACACACACACACACACACACACACACTGATTTGTACTGCTATTCTTGATTGAAATTATGTATCCCCTAAGCACTAACTCTCCCCATCACAACTTACAAGTTAAATTCCAACCTTGTAAATTTTGGTTTTGGCTGCACATAGTTTTCAGAAATATTCCAATGCTATTCAAATTAGTCTCTGCAAAGACAGAAGTACAAGAGCATACTGCACACACATACATTGCACACATACACATGCACACACAGCTTATATGTAAAATCTGTAAATATATTTAGGTTTATCTCAGTAAAGCTGGATCTGTTGATTTTTATGCTTAATCTAATGGGACTGAAATCCAGAGGGGAGATGCTACTATTCAAAGACCATTTAATATCACCCTGACTCATATGTAGCATAGTCAACCATTGCCCTGTCACAACCCCACACCCTGCTAGCCCCCTCAAGACCCCTATCACCCCATACCCCAATATGCACCATGGCGAGCTCACCTCTCGACTCACTGGAGTCAGGGAAACCCTCCCCAACCAGCTTCCCTTTTAGGTTAGTCAAACAGTTTATCAATCCCAGCTTGGTGATGGGTGCAGGCCAAGTGGTGGTGGTGGTGAGGTCCTTCTTAACAAACCCTCTGGATCCCCTGTGGATGGCCCCTTGTCCTCCATGCTCCTCTCCATCTTCATCCTCTGTGTCTTTTCTTAGCGTAGATGCAGCTGTGGTCATTGTTATTAACTTCCTCCAATGCTCTGATTTTGTCTTCTACATCTCTACAATAGCAGAAAGAGCTTTTGGGTGCTGGTCGTGAGGATTTGAACAGCACTACCCAAAAGTTTTTTCTTCCTCTAAAAGGATCTTCTAATAGTCATTTCTCTGTCTCTTGTAGGTCAGTTGACGTTTATGCTAATCTTGATTACATACTGCCTCCACAGATCAAACTCCACTTTGATCACTGCAGTACTTTCCCTATAACCAGATGTTCCTTTATCGTTGGTTAACAAAGTATTTGGAACTTTTCTGCTGCTGTAGATGTTATAGTTGCCTCAATGTAGTTGACCCCCTCGCAGGTAACTAACAAAGATTTGAGGAATGACACAGTATGGCATAGTTGTTCTGACCCAAGTCATAATCTTAAATAATCCTACTAGATTACGAGCTAATGCGGAATTACAGAAAGCCTCCAAAGAGGGGGATAGCTCTCACTGCACATGCATGTTTACCTGGGGGCTATTGACACTATGCCCTGCTGAGCCATGACTCAACCCTCCACAGACTGTTGAGTAGATTGTTTAGAGTGGAAAGTATGATTCGGGGCAGCTCGGAGCATTCCTTGGAGCCTTGTCTCCCTGCACGACAGATAATCTGATAATCTGATTACTCTGGCAAGAGGAGCTTTCCGCCTTCCTCGTACACAGATATTCTGCGTGTGTTGGCGTTGACGCACATGCTTGCAACCAAAAGTTGGTGGCAACAGTCGCTCATTTAACATTTAACACACACAAACTGATGTCGTATGTGTGCGCACACATACTCTCCCTTTGCAGGTACTCAAATCCATGATTTTGGTTTGAATGTGGTGTCTGCTAAAGGAGATTAGGAATAATTCTTGACCTTTCCCCACAGCCATCAGACATTCTTACTACTCGACTGTTATGTGGGACATGGGAAAGCAACAAAACAGATGGGAGGGGGGACAAAGAAGAGAATTTAATGACAGATGGAAGGGAACAAAAGATTTGGCTCAAGAACAAACCAAACCAAAACATTGCATGCTTGACTGGAAACATAAACCTGCCAGTTTACTTTTTGAGATGCAGGTTTGATGTCCTTTTCTTTGGAAGTCTGTGCTCGATCTGGTTGTGCAATAAATCTGACAGAGACTGGGAAGACAGGTTACCTCCATATAACAGAACAAAAGAAAGAACTGAATCTGAACTTTATTGGCATCTAAATTTTACCTTCTGTGAACTTGGTGTTTAGAGCTTGATGAAGGAACCTGCATTGTGCATGCTCATTCCTGACTTGTCAATAAACATTCAATCAAAGTGGGTATGGTTGTTTTCCCACAGAGCTGAGCGATGTTAAGATTGTCTGGTGGCTTGTGGCGATGCATGGGGTGGGGTGTGGATGCTACCTGCAGTGGATCGAGCATGGTGACCAGTTGTGTGTGTGTGTGTGTATGTCGAGTGCCGAGCTGTGAGTGACGGTGGTGTGTGACCTGTACCCAGGTGGAGGAGCGATCTAAGCTGAACAGACAGAGCTCCCCAGCGCTGCAGCACAAAGTGTCCAACCGCATCTCCGACCCCTCCCTCCCTCCCCGCTCCGAGTCCTTCAGCAGCGGGGGCATGCAGCCCGCCCGCACCCCACCCATCCACCGCTCCATCGAGCCACAGGTGTGTGTGTGTATGTGCGCATGTGAATGTGTGTTTACAAATAGAAATTTCCTCATGACTGGTATTTCCAGTGACGTTCCTCCCAACCGATCCCTTTGCTTTGAGAGTTGATGTCTGTCATTCAATCTCATATTTTCTCTCCCTCCTCTCTGCCCTTCCTTCTCTCTCTCTCTGTCTCGCTATCTCTATCTATCTTGTCTGATTTTTTTGATTGTTCCTGGTCCAAATCTCCATTTCATCATTAATCTCCAAAACTCCTACGTTCTTCCTCTGTCTGCCTACTTTTCTGCCTTCCTAACATTTCTCATATTTCCTTCCTCCAAACCATGTATCGTCAAACTCTGCTACACCTACCTCCTCCTCCTTCCTCTTTCCCCTACACCCCTTTATTGCCCCGTCACCTAAACAAATCGTACCCTTCATATCCCCCTCTTCCTCCCCCTCCCGGCCCCACAGATGGCTCACCTGGTTCCAGTGAAGACACACTCCAGCTCCATGTCCGGCTCTCAGTCTCTGCAGGATCAAACGGGCTCAGCTCTGAGCGAGGCTGTGAGCGTGGGATCCCCCAGGCCCGAGATGCCCCGGCAGAACTCAGACCCCACTTCTGATACCCCCGGACCCCCAGTGCGCATCACTGGTAGAGAGGAACGGGAACGGGACAGAGACAGGGACCGGGACAGGGCGGCCTGGCTGAGAGAGGAAGACATGCCACCAAAGGTCAGAGAATCACAATTAGAAAAATGAGGAGAAAATGAATTAACCAAATATAAAGTTCATTTTCTATCTTAGTGGAAAAGCAAAAAGTCATCAGTCACATTTCACTCCACTTTCTCCCATTTGTTGGGTTTGAACTGACTCTAGATTTGATGCACAATTTAACACACATTGTTATCCTCTCCAGACCGGTGAGGTAACTGAAATGATGTTGAAATTACAGTGAAAAGGCCCAGCTTTGCAAGGATTTAATCAGCTTGTGCAGAATTGCTAAAAAAAAAAAAAAAGCTGCTGGGCTTAAGCTGTTGACTTACAAACAAATACAAACATGACTTGAAATTATTCATTTTTTACAACATGAGTTTCACCAGACTGTTTCTGCCAAAGACGAAACCAGGGCGTGTCTATCACATGTCACAAGTTGTCAAGAGTTTTTAATGAGACCATTCATCAAATGTGTTGTTGTTTTGTTGTTATGTAACAGTTAAATAACACTGTGGATCCAAATCTGAACTTGCTTAGGGAATTATACAGCCAAGCTGTTCCAGCAATGGTGAACCTTCTGTGTGTGTGTGTGTGTGTGTGTGTGTGTGCATGTCCAGGTCCCACAGAGGACCACATCCATCTCCCCAGCCCTGGTCAGGAAGAATTCGCCTAATGGAGGAGTGGGTCTGGGCCCTCGCACAGGTTCTCAACTCATACGGGCCAGGTAAAGCTCACAGTAACCTCAGAGGTCATTTTTATAGCATCAGTATATCTATAGCTTCTATGCTTTTTCTCCTAGAAATTGATAATGATTTTGTTTTTTTGTGATTTTAAATAACATCAAAAATCTATAGAATTTGCAGATTATCTTCAGCCTATAAACGCAGTACCGTTCTACAATGTATATGACTGGATTTTAAAGAATTGAAAATGAGTGGAATTATTTTCACCCTGCAGTAACCCAGACCTGCGGCGCTCAGAGCTCTCTCTGGACGCCATGCTGCAAAGAACCTCCTCCAACTCCTCATCTTCCTCCTCCCCTTCATCTCAGGGAGGCTCAGCTGAGAGGAGAGGTGCGATGCAAACACACACTCTCACAAACCCACAAAAGCACTTTCACTCACACACACACACACACACACACACACACTTTCCCCATGCATGCAAAACAATTAAAAACTGTGCACAGGCTTGTGTTTTTGTGCAAATAATCGACAGAGCACCATACTAATAATCCACATACACTGGCATGGCTTCAGCGTGTTTCGGAGGCGATCAGCGGGACATAGTCGGTCGCAGTTCTGCTCTGATCAACCTGTCTGATGCCCTGTTGCTCTCAGCCTCCAGAGAGACAGAGAAAAGAGGAAATGAGAGAGGGAGATAGAAAGAGGAGCGTAGAGGGATGTGTCAAACACCAGGCCAGAGGGATATCTAAGCTATGCATGGATCTCCCCCTGACAAACGCATGGCATAAATAGACGCAGCAGTATGGAGGGATGGGTAGTCCTTGGTGTTTGATTGGTGTTGACAGTAAATATGCAGAAAATGTAAAAGCTGAGACACATATTTCCATAACTTGGTAGAAATGATGTAATCCAAATGCACAAATACTCACAATATAACAAAACAGGAGACATATAGATTGAAACCCACCTTTTTGATTGATCTTTTTTTTTTCTTTTTGGTGGTGGTTACCTTCGCTTTGTAGGTTGTGTAATTAACCCTAACCCTAACCCCCTAACCCTAACCCTATCTTGTTCTGATAGGTCAAACCAAGCAGGAAGGATCCCCTCCAGGAGCCAATCAGGAGGCAAAGTCCAAACAGGAGGAAGGCCGTGAATCAGCCCGACCCAGCAGACCTGCAGTGAGTCACACTGATACAGATACACTGACTTTCATCACAGCAGTCTCCTCTCTGGGAATCTTCTAGATCTCTTCTGCTATTCATCTGCTTCTGTCTTGCTCTCTTTCTTTCCTTCTTTCTTTCTTTGCCTCCCCTTCTCTCTCTCTCTCTCTCTCTCTCTCTTTCTCCTTTGATTCTTCAGAGCTATAGGAAAGCCATAGATGAGGTTAGTGCCACTTGAGTCCCCTTTCTTTTATCCCGATTTTACCTTTTTGCCGAATCTTCAGAGTTTCCCTCTTTTTACCCCTGGCATGGTGGAGTTAGTCCAGATTCACAAGTCAACGGCGTTTATTTCTTTTAGCTTTGAAATAGCAGGGTGTAATGGCGATTGGCAGTGCATGTGTGCTTCTACACACATACCCGAGAGAGCGTATGTGGATGCGTGCTTGTGCAGGTTTGCGTGTATGAATGCATGTGTTTTACGCGTGTGTGAGTGTGAGTGCGAGAGAGCCTGAAACCTGAACTGCCAAGCACCTGAACAGTCTCTAAATCTCCTTTCCTGTTTCTCTGTTGTCACGGTTACTGTCAGGAGGAGCTGGTAAGCCCGCCGTGTATGACGGTCCTCCTCTCACCCCCACCCCCCTCCGTTTGCATGAATTGGTCTGTTCCCTCAGCTGGTTTGAATGGGGAGGGAGGAACAAAGGGCCTGTTGGCATGGGAATGTTTGGTAGACGACGGGGTGCAGGTTGATGCTGCACTCCGGTAGTAAACCAAGCCTGACGACCTGCTCATCTCTCTTTTGGTCTTCCGACTTGTGTTCATAGAATAAATATTTGAAACAAATGAAAGAGCTTATCTGTGATCACTCTGTGTTTTTAACATCACTCAACTGCAAAACGTTGTGATCTCAGATAAGCCCTCCTGTTCCAGGAAGTCTGCATCTACAGGCCCAGATGTTTGTGTGACAACAAAGCAGTCCTTTTGTCATGATGCTGATGGTTTGTCCCTCTCTCTGCCCCGCTCTGCTCCCCTTGTTTGTGATCTGGTCTCTTGGTTTCTGATGATACACATCTGAATGACTTTGCTTGTTTTTCCTCTCCTGTCCCTCTTCATAGGACCTAAGTGCATTGGCTAAGGAACTCAGAGAACTGAGGGTAGAGGAAGGCAGCAGACCTCCAGTCAAGGTATGATGACATGTCTAATAATGATTAGTGTGAGCAGATACTGTCAGTATATTTACCAGACAGTAATAGAGAAGGTAAATATAAGACTGCAGTCATTCCAGTTCTAGCCTGCAAATAGAATCGCTGAGAATAACAACACAATAATAATCCATCATCGTCTTCATTATCATTTTATTTTTGACACATGTTTGCGCCGAACACAACTCAAACACAATTTCAAAACCACTCTCATCTTTGAATTCTGCTCCAGTGAGCTGCAGCAGAATTTAAGAACATATTGAACTCCCTTTGCAAAATAATCTCTGATAAAAGTCAAACATTGAGCTCGGTCGAGTGATTCTTTACAATCCACAGTGTACAGAGTGAGATCTGATGTCCCCTCTGGAGTTTTCTTTCTAACTACAGTTGTGTTCACATTCACTGCTGCGACGTCGGAGGCTGAAAAACGAAGCCAAGACAGAAGCACCAACATCTGCCATGTTAAAATGTCCAACTTTACAGAACAAATAAACATGTTTACAGCCTGTACAGATGATGGTTTTATTCTCTATGGCTACTTTTTGCTTTGAGTAACAGCTGGGTGAGGATCCACCTGCCATAAGCCGACTTACAGCAAAATGTCTGTTTGACATGCACACCTCCTTTTTACCCATTTTTGTATAAACCAGGCATTCTTCTTCTTCTTCTTCTTCTCACCTTTGTTGGTATATTATGATATACTTTACACATTATAGCCACCAACTGCACATCAGTGCAGTGGCATAAAACTAGCAGTTTATCACATTTCCCATATGCGTGTGCTGCAGGTACAGACAGCGAATACATTGATCCAGTTCTGCCTTATTAGAGGTTAATTTTCTTCTTTTTGTTCTTCTGATGAAGGTGACAGATTACTCCTCCTCTAGTGAAGAATCAGATAGCAGCGATGAGGATGGGGAGACAGTGGGGCATGATGGGACTGTTGCTGTTAGTGACATTCCCCGCATCATGTAAGTTGTCCTCTCTCCTTTTGTTTTTTCTCTCTCTTGTGTGATTTTTGTTTTTCAAGCTGGACCTGTCAGTTTTCATTTGCAGTGAGGTATATATGCCTTTGAAATATGCACCATGCAAGAAGCTTGTCATTACAGTTTTGGCAGAATTTCATTGTAAATAATCAGGTCTGTGTGTGTTTTCTTTTTGTGTGTGTGTGTGTTGCAGGCCAGCGGTGCAGAGTAGTGGTGAGTCGTATGGAGGTCTGACTGAGGACTCTCTGGGAGATGCCTATAATAGCTCCAAGGACGGCACTCTAGTGATGAGAGAGGTGACGAATGAACACACACACACTCTCTCTCTCACGTACACACACACACATGGGTTTCCACTCCCCTCACTTTGCTGTAAACTCCTCTCTCAATATCACTCCTTTTTTCTCTCTGTTTCCATCTCTCAGGCAGAAGAGAGGAGGAGAGGCGGTCACACTGAGAGTAACGGGTTCGGAAATCACAGTAACCATGGTAACCTCCCCGACCTGTTACAGCAGAGCAACTCTCCCTCAGCCACACCCACCTCAGCCCTGCAGGAACTGGGTGACATGGCTGAGGTCAGTCACACACCCACACATTCACACCCTTCACTGAATGCAGAGCTGTGAATGAAACACAAGTTTAGTGAATACAGTACAGACAGAGATTGATGCTCACGTGTTAAAAGGATACTGTGATGATGATATGGATTATTTTCAGGTCTTACAGTCTATTCACGCTCGTATTTTGTGTCTTACAGTTTGGTGTGGGTGGGTCCAAAGCATCCTTTACCCCATTTGTTGATCCACGTGTCTATCAAACATCACCAAGTGAAAATGACAATGAGAACTCAGCAGCAGGTAAGAAAAACCTATGGAGTTGTTCACAAAATAAATCAACAAACCAAACAAACCTTAAAACATTGCTTTATCTCTTCTTCTGTGGTGCACTAGCCATGTTTGCAAATGAGCTGCTGAGACAGGAGCAGGCCAGACTAAACGAAGCCAGAAAGATCTCTGTAGTCAATGTCAACCCGACCAACATCAGACCCCACAGCGACACGCCCGAGATCCGCAAGTACAAGAAACGCTTCAACTCTGAGATCCTGTGTGCTGCACTTTGGGGTAAGAGGGAGCATCCTTCCATCGCCATCTCTGTTGTTGTTGTTGTCTTGTGTGTCTTTCCACGCCTCTGACTCCTCCATGTGTGTGTGTGTTTAGGTGTGAACCTTCTGGTGGGAACAGAGAACGGTCTGATGCTGCTTGACCGAAGCGGACAGGGAAAAGTCTATAACCTGATCACCAGGCGGCGCTTCCTGCAGATGGATGTGCTGGAGGGGCTCAATGTGTTGGTCACCATATCTGGTAGGTGTTTACACTCACGCTCAAAAATGCATACTTACATACACACGATGGCCAGATAATCTTCCATTGTCTGCTGCTTACTGCAGAAAAAGAATCGAAATGATCTCTTTTTTAATGCCTCATTCAAGTATATTCAGTCTCATCTCTCTCTCTGTACCTCTGTTCCTCCTCTTGCAGGGAAAAAGAATAAGTTGCGTGTCTACTACTTGTCCTGGCTGAGGAACAGAATATTGCACAACGACCCTGAAGTAGAAAAGAAGCAGGGCTGGATTACAGTCGGGGAGCTGGAGGGCTGTGTGCACTATAAAGTTGGTAAGGATTTGTGCATGAGTGTGTGTGAGTAATATTCTGCATTCAGGTGTTTTTCTTTGTAATTGTTTGATGAGCAAAAATGATCCATGAATCATTTTATTGCCAATTACCGCTGCAGCTAGATTGCCTTATGCTGCAGCGGGAATTTGCTGTACTTTAACTTTTTCATTTTTATTAGCTAAACTCAAATTATATTGTGTTTACTCTAGCACGAGCTCTTTTGCTTGCTTTTTAACATAACATGAGATTTACACCAGCAAGGGGAGATGCCTACCAGGGGGAAACAAGGTTCACAAAAGTTGCATGTATCACCTTGTACAGTACACTATATACACCTGCACAGGTTAATGTTGCATCTCATTCACCTTGAAGTCTGAATTCAGAGCGGGGAACATCTGAGCTGATGGCGTTCCAGTTAGATTTCAGGACCCACGCCGTCATGATACTTTTGTTAGTTATTATTGGCATTGTTAGCTGATGCCAGCTATCAATAACACACTGCATGATCATTTGCATAGCAACATGTCCACAGGCACAGTGCTGCTGATGGATGTTTCTGACGGCGTTGCCAGCTGGGAATTTGGCGAATCTGACTTTCGGGTTTGAATGCCCAGTAGTTCTGCTTGTTATGTTTGAAAAAGTATTAAAAAGAATCAAGACAAAGTTCAGTTTGTGCTTTAACTCATGTATGTGTCTTTGTATTTCCAGTAAAATATGAGAGGATTAAGTTCCTGGTGATTGCTCTGAAGAACTCTGTGGAAATCTACGCCTGGGCTCCCAAACCCTACCACAAGTTCATGGCCTTCAAGGTGCAGAAGTTAATACTCAGAATGACTTCTCATTTTACTGCTTGTTTTTATTTTGACTTTTTCACTCCATCATCATCCTCTAACCATAAAAATCTGAAATGTCTTGCTCTCTCTCTGCCCGTCAGTCATTCACTGAGTTGCAGCACCGTCCCCAGCTGGTCGACCTCACAGTGGAGGAAGGTCAGAGGTTAAAGGTCATCTATGGCTCCAGCGTGGGCTTCCATGTCATCGACGTGGACTCAGGCAACCCTTATGACATCTACATCCCTTCACATGTAAGTTTGACACTGTGTGTGTCCTCTGGTAGGTTACCTGCATCTGGCTTTTGCAGCTCCAGTGAGTTTGAACCAAAGGCTGCACCTAATGTCTGTTTTTCATTCTTTCGTGCCATAATCAAGCCGATCTTCTTCACCAAGGACAGCCGTGATTCATACGCTGTCTCATGAGGATTGGCCTCTAGGAATGCAGTGACTTTTTCTTGACAGATTACCTCTTTGCTTGATTTACAATTAAAAGATTAGAGGATTGAGGAGCAATTAAGAGACTGATGGCACTTTGAGCTCTCATTTTCTTTCTTAGTTTGATAAATATGCTGCATTTTGGTCTCGATTATCTGTGGTAAGTAGCTCAAATTACTGAATAGCTCTTATTACAGTGCACAAGGTAGTAGAAGCTGCTTCCAAATTTCCCTTTGCAGCAAAGGGCATCCAAAGAGCATCTGGAGAGTCCCTCCATCACTCATGGCAGCTAGGTAGACCATCAGTACTTGTCCTGTTGCACGCTTGAATGCAAATCAGTTTTGAGGCATGCATACAGATTAGTTTGCTCCCTGGTGCTGTCACTGATGGCATGCTCTCTCTCAAAACACAGCTCAGCCAAACTCTCTTTTAATCCAGTTTAAGTATAAATGACCAAATAAGCAATGTGAGGACACACAGTCACACCCTACATTCAGCCTCGGAGCCCAGACTGCACATGTTCATGAACTGTGAGGTGACTGTCTTTTCCTTCTTCCACCTTTCACCCACGCTTCCTGTCTCTCTCCTCTCCTGCCAACTTCTCTTCCAGTGTGCCAAAAAGATGAAGGTGACATCCTGCCATCCACCCTTTAGACTAGATCAATAGATCTTTAGTATAAAAAAAGTTAAATAAAACAAAACCCATAGTGGAAACACAGAAGCCGCTACGTGTGTCTATGTGCAGTACAGTTCATTAGTGTAGACATTAATGGATAACTTTAGTTAGACACCAGTTTGTGTGAATAAATTCATCTTACCCTCGGACAGACATCACATGACTCAAGAAAGATGTGTTCACTGATGCCACAACAAATTGTAAAAATAAATAACCAGTGCCAAAGTTCCTCTCAGCTAAACCACATTCAGAAGACTTTGTTTGTCCTTACCTGACCTCAGAGTGAGCAGATGTGTGGCAGGAATGAGAGTTCTGGTGTGAACACAGCTTCCCTCGGGCTAAGATGAGTTTTTTTCACCACCTTATCACCCATTTGTTGTGCTGATACGATCCTTTGTTGTGCTCCCCAAGTGTATAGTGCTAAGTCATTACCTGGTGATAGCCTGGTCGCACACAAAATGTGGCTGGTCTCTGGGCTATGCTTTGGGTCAAGTGCACAGAATTGAGTTGGATGCGTGTGCTGTGTAACTGCTCCCTCCCTCTCTGATGTTATTTCTGAGAGAAAATCGCTGTTGATTGTCTGTTGTGCTTATTATGGGGGCGGGGGATGGGGGGGCTCTCAGGTAACAACTGAAAAGTTTAAACCTCTCGATGCACGGCTGCTCCTGATATTTGTCGGGCTTGTCGGTGTTCACAAACTTACCCTTTACAGGATTACAGAATGCAATCCAGCCATCAGAGCCAGCCAGATTCTGTTGCATTAAATGGCTATGTCAAAACCTCTGTCATATTTTAATCTAATGTAGACCGTGATTAAATTTGACAGATTAAATTAAAGCCTGTGAAATGTTTTGCGGGTGTGCATCTGTATTAGATCCAGAGCCAGGTGACGCCCCATGCCATCGTGGTGCTGCCTAAGACTGATGGAATGGAAATGCTGCTGTGTTACGAGGACGAGGGCGTCTACGTCAACACCTACGGTCGAATCACCAAGGACGTGGTGCTCCAGTGGGGAGAGATGCCTACCTCTGTTGGTATGTCCTCCCCACCTGTGTGTTTACAGAATATGTGCAACGGCTTTTTATAACACAGGGTCGTTAAACCCCCCCAGGAGGTATGTGGTTTAAAGATAAACTACAGTGTTGTGCCAGTACTGATTTAAGCACCTGTATTATGTGTGGGTTGTGATACAATCAGAAGTGCTTTGAAATATCTGAGCAGCTTTTGCAGGCGGTTCAGTAAAAGTTTAATTACATTCAAAATTCACATCAGCCTCCATGGGAAGGGCAGAGCTGCTAAACAGGAAGAGGGAGAGGAGGAGGGGGTAAAAGTCTGAGAAAAGGCAGATGGAAAATACATGAACGTGACTAAATGTAAAAGGAAAATTCAGTGAGTAAGCAAAGAAATGATGAGCACAGGAAACACCACTTAATCTTTTGGATTTCACTGCCCTCCTGTGGCCCTAAGCGGTATTACAGTGTCGTACAAAAATGTACAATATGGATGTGGGTGCAATCTACTGCTGTTGCAAGTGCCAAATGAGTAAAGCAGGAGTAAGTAACCAATGCAACCTCTGTTGTGTATTTATTTGCTTGCAAAGGAACAAAATCATAGACAGCATGAACATGTGTTTTTTCACACTATCAATTATGACTCTCTTTTGTTTTTGTCGTTCCAGCCTATATCCATTCTAATCAGATTATGGGCTGGGGTGAGAAAGCCATAGAGATCCGCTCTGTGGAGACAGGTCATCTGGATGGAGTCTTTATGCACAAGAGAGCCCAGAGACTTAAGTTCCTCTGTGAGCGGAACGACAAGGTAAAACACAGCTGGACTCAGATACAATCCCAAATGTTGACACTGATGAAGTGGTGTTTTCATCACTGCCACTGTACACAGCCATACATCTCAGTCTGGACAACAGACCCAAACAGGTATATCAGGAAACGTGTTCACTGTGAAATACACAAGATGTAAGAATCCAGATGTTCACACAATAAAATACATGTAAATATAAATACATACTTACAGTGCATGGAGGTTTTAGTCCAACACATGTCTACAAAAACTAAACTTAAAGGTCAAAAAACTACTTTTAATTCCTGCAGTTTTTTGTTGTTTATTCCCAAAAATAACTAAAATAAAAAAAAAAAATCCTAAAAGAAAAATTAAAGCTGATTTGTTTATGATATTCTCTCTTTCTCTCTCTCTCTTTCTGTAGGTATTCTTTGCATCAGTGCGCTCGGGAGGTAGCAGCCAAGTTTTCTTCATGACCCTCAATAGAAACTCTATGATGAACTGGTGATGGCTCCTCCCACAATCCACTCTGCCTCACTCTCCCATTGGCCGGCCCCGGCAACCCACATTTGGCCCCCACGGCACATCTCACAAACGAACCCGACCGCCCGCCAGGGCCACAAGTGAACTCTTTTAACACTGGAGAGGCTAAAATGGTGTAGAGAAAAAAAAACAACAACAACAAAGTAAACGTAGAGAAAAACAACAAATGAAGAGACGTGTCACCGTAGATTATGCCGGGTCATGCAAAGCCATCGTTACTCAACTGACTGGCAAACTGGTGCCATTGACTTTTCCAAATATGCTCTCCTGACCCTCTTTATCTGTCCGTCTGTCTGTCTGTAACTCTCTCCCCCCTTCGTCTGTCTCTTCAAACAGACCAGTGCATTCAAATGTGTGTGCAACTGTAGTAGATACACTTTACACCTCTCTCCCCTCTGTCACTCTTCCCCTTCTTCCTCATGTCCTCGCTTCCTCCGCTCCTTCCTCTCTCTCCTGCTGGATCTAATCATCATTGACACGTATGCCCTCCATTTCCCCTCCCTTCCTGTCTGCCCTGTGTGGGCTCATTCCCTTGAGAACTGCACCTCAAGGGACAGAAGAAGAATAGATGAATGAGATTTAATATAAATTTAAATGTACGCTTCTGAATACGACAGTGCAGGGAGGGCAGCTGAGAGATGACAGATCTACTCGGGGTGTCAGCGGTGAATGCAGACAGCCTGATTGATTTTCTTTCTCCTCTGTCAGTCCTCCTCCTCCTCCTCCTCCTCCTCCTCCACTTCCTGCTCTCGCTATCTTTTTCGGGTTCTGAGTAAACGGAATTGTGATTTTTAGTGTTCGATCGCATTTCGCAGATAGAGATGCGATGAGACTCTGCTGTCACTGGCGGGTCGGAATAGTATGCAAAGATGATGTCTGTGTCCCTTTAAAATGAAATCACTGGTCCATTCTGTCCTTTCACTCCTTTTCTTCCTCTTCTCCCTCCTCCCAGTCATCATCATCACTCTCCTCTCCCCGTTTTCACTCTTGAAACTCTGAAGGTGCTGCATCAGATATACTGTAATATTAAATGAACAATGAGAGCGTCATTCGGTTCATTGTTTATTTTTCGTTCTTTTCTTTTCTTTCTTGTTTTTTTTCTCCTGTGCAACAGTTTGGAGTCAGTCAGTCTTTGAAGCTTGATGAAATGTACAGCACATGTGTCTCTGAAATCAGGAGTGTGTGTGTGTGTGTTAACGTGTGTATGAATGTGTGCTTAATTGTGTGTGTGTGTGTGTGTGTGTGTGTGTTAACGTGTGTATGAATGTGTGCTTAATTGTGTGTGTGTGTGCGTAAAAGTGTGGGTGTATTTGACTTGATGTTGGAATAATTCCCGCTCAAAATCAAGTTTGAATCAAAGTGGGGCGTTGAAACTTGTGTTTCTGTCTCTGTGTGAACTTCTACCTTAATGCGATCAAAGCAACACTGAGTGTGTTTACAAGCAAGATTTACAATATTATCTTCCTAGTATGAAGTTTATGAGTTGGTGAATCTGAACACCATGCATTTAAACAACAACAACAAAAAAAACGGCAATAGTATCGGTTTATTTTCAAAAGACATTTGTTTCCTTTGAACACAATAATGTTCTCGCTCCTCACTCAGATATGAAAATGCATATAAAGAGCTTATGAGCGTGACCTTCACAGGATATGAGCTGCTGTCCCGAATATTGTGCGTGCACGTCAAAGCACTCATTGTTGAAAGCTGTTTTGTTTCCTTTCTTTGATCATGCTCCTCTGCTGATTGGCTCTTCTGATTCTGATTTTTGGCTCCTAACTGTTTGTACAGTGCCTAGCATGATGTAAGCAAAACTAAAAATGAGGCCAAGAGATTATCACTCATGTTATAATTAATAATTTTATTGCCTATACGGTTATTTTACACTGTTTTTACTTTTTATTTTTTCTCTTTTGGTGTGTGTTTGTGTGTTCTTATCTAACTTTAACACGTTGCTGATGTTATTTGTCTCTTCTAATAGAGATGTACATTAACTTTGAGATTGATTTATTCTTTGAAAGGAGTATAACTGAATATTTGATGACAAAACTTTGCCATTTCTTAATGTTTAGAACAGCTCGATCATTAATACATATTGTATTAAATTTATAACACTATCGAGGACGGAGGAGTTCATGCAAACTCGTCCATGTCGGAGAGCGATGTCATGCAGATTGGTCCTTTTTTCTTCCTGCACATGTGGCAGTATGTTGGCCAATGGTGAACAAACTAGAGGTGGCACAAAAAAATAGACTCATTCCCAATTTATGGAAAGATCACTTGAAATTAGTTTTTTTTTTTCCTGTTAAATTATTTTTATTATTTTAGTTTTTTACACATTCACGCAGTAGCTGTTCCTGCAGAGCTGCAAAGTTAGGTTCACTGATCTCTGTAAGAGGGAGCAGGCTAACATTTAGCAATAAAGAACTGGGCTGAAGAAAACCACCGTCTTCCCTGTGGGTGTGTGTGTGTGTGTGTGTGCGAGTGTCGGTGTGCATGTGTGTGTGCACGCATGCACCTGTGTGTATGATAAATGAACATGTGTGAATGGGGGCATTATTACTCTGTTTGTCCATTGTGGAAATCACTCTTCCAATTGGGGAAAAATGATGATGGTCATTACACTGAGAACTCTCCTTTCAAAGACGAAACCACTGTATCCTATATGTTTCTTTCTCGTTTTCTTTATTTTGAAAGAGCATTACTAATGTCCTGTTTTGGGATTTATTTGTTTTGTAAAAGAGATGCTGTAAGAGAGAAATAAATGAAACTAGAGCATTATGCTTCTGGAACTGTTTTCTTTGTGTTTATCTGTGTTCATGGCTGTGTTCATGAGGGAGCCCTTTATTCTTGTAAGAGTGGCACATTCTGTAGCCTCGACCCTCAGACTTTGTCCGCCCCTTAGGTATATCATTAACAGTGTGTTTGTGAGAGAGAGTCAGAGCGCGAGAGAGAGATGAAGAATAATGTCCACATATCACTGACACTGTCAAAGAACACAATAAAACACATCACTTTTTATTTCATTTTAAACCACAATATACACTTTATTATATTTATTATTATTGTCCATAAAGTTCCAGTCTGCAACAACAAGTACATCTGAGATCCATAGATAGATTCTAGGACTGTTTAATCAAATATCATTTTATATATATATAAGTGTGTGTTTGTGTATAGAGGATGAGTAAGACTTATGTTGAAGAGTGCTGTCGGTGTTTTACCTAATGTGTGTATCCATGTGCAAGTTGGCTTGTGTGTCGATTAGAGAGTGGACACGGCGTGATCCGAGCATGTGGCTCCATTGATCATTACCAACCTCCTGGCTGACACTCTGGACCCATCATGGACTCCGGGAAGGTAGGAACATATCCCTGACAAATTCACCTTTTTAAATTTACTGTAAAAAATGTTTACACCTGCAAACTCTTCAATCCGACTGTGTGGAACATTTGCAAATGTGTTGCTTTGCTGTGGTGATGACATTGCTATTTGAAGTTGCTGAGATATGATGTTTTAAACACTGCTTGTTGTCCTGGGGTGTTTCATTGACGTGTGTTTGCATTGTCATCACTCAGGACACTGTCATGATATCAGACTTATCTGCCACAACGAGATCTCAGCTGAAACATTTGAATTCATTAAGCATTTTCATGTAACTTATGCTTGTCAGTACTTTTACACTAGTCCACCATCTATATGCACATACGTTTGTGACTGCAGTGTCTGAGTTTAAAGCTGAGTGATGTCCTTGGTTGTGTATATGTGCATACTAAGTTGTGAGTTTGTTCATGCATTGACCAGTGTGTATGTATGTGTGTGTGTTTATCAAACCTGTTGCCCCTGCAGCAGCTTACAGGTACGCTGGCTGTGGCTGTGTTCACAGCGTCTCTGGGGTCCCTGCAGTATGGCTACAGTCTCGGAGTCATCAATGCACCACAGAAGGTACATTAACACATGCTTTGCTCCTCCACTGCATTGTTGGCAGTAATTATAATCACTGGAGAGAGTAGAAATAGAAGTAGTAATAATAATAAATAACAGACTTACCTTTTCTTGTTATCCAGAGAAACAAAGGTCCCCTTGAGTTTTCCTCTGTAGCCATCCCAGAATTGTTCGATCTGAAATGCTGAAACCTGACTGGCATAATCTCTGATATCTAATAATGGCAACACGTCTGAATGGACCTCCTGATGATGTCTCCTTGCTGGCCGAGTTAGCATTTAATCCCCTGTTTAAAGACAACATTGCTCACCATGGTGAAGACATCCTCCTCCTGTCTGGCCAGATGAGCTTTCTTATAAGCTCTGGTTTCTCTTTCTCTTTCCAGCCACCCACTAATATAATTGGTCTATTTAAAGCCTAATATGGGCATGCATGCCCACATCTGTGGGTTTTCCCTGAGCTTTGGGCTCATGCTGCTAAATATGTGACACTGGCACAGCTCAGTCAGAGTTTGTCGCTTGACAAATAACTTCTGGTATGATGTTATAGATGAAGGTGATAAAGATGCGTATGGGTGATGAGGCAAAGTCCAAAACTTCAAACTGACATGCAACTTTATAGATGTTGCTCCATATGTTTGCCATAATGTACAGAGCCACAGGTTACAGAGGTTTGTCCCTGATTGGTAAGATATGTGAATGTAAATATAAGTTCACTGAAGTAAAGACATACAAAGCCAATGAATCAAATGTGCCGCTCAACTGAATTCAATATAATAAACACAGTTTGAACACTCAAACCAATTTCTGCTGTTCTCTTGTTTAACATTGTAAACACCTCTGTGTCATAGGTCATTGAAAAACATTATGCCCTAGCCCTGGGGGTCTGGTCAGAGAGAGCTGCTGTCCTCCCAGATAATATCACAGGAGGAGACGAGATCTCAGAGTTGGGACCATCTGATCACCCTGATGTCATCATGTATTGGTCGCTGTCGGTGGCCATCTTCTCTATTGGTGGCATGTTATCCTCATTCTTGGTGGGATTCGTGGGAGACCTAAGAGGGAGGTGAGAAAGGAAAGATAAAATAACAAAGGTGCAATGGTGAACAGATGAAGTTTGGAATAATAACTGAATGCCACAGTACACATATACTTTCACTGTACTGTCTCTGCCATCTCTCTGTCTGTGTCTTGAAGAGTAAAAGGCATGCTCATGGTAAATGTTCTGGCGATAGCTGCTGGACTGCTGATGGGCCTGTGCAGGATGTGAAACCTCACATCATGGTCATCACAGGCCGTGCTGTTATGGGCTTTTACTGCGGTACAATACAGCACATGTTATAACATTCAATGAATACATAATGTCTTTGTTAATCCCAGTGTTAATCCCAATGTTAACAATACTACCCCTAAAGTGAACATATATCATCATATTTTATATTATATATAGCCAATAGACTGAGTAAGCCTACATATATTGTCATGTATCCATGCCAGTGGATGTTGGTTGGCTCATGATGTGTTTGTTTCAGGTTTAACATCTGGATTAGTGCCTATGTACATTGGCGAGATTGCGCCCAAGGCTTACAGAGGAGCTCTGGGAACATTACACCAGCTGGCTATTGTCATTGGCATCCTCATCAGCCAGGTGAGGTGCTCTCACACAAACACTGCAGATTTAACTTGATGACACACTAAACATATTACTTACATCATTTGTGTGTTTGTGTTTGTGTGTGCATGGACGTGGATGTAGGTAATAGGCTTGGACTTTGTACTTGGTAACGACGACATGTGGCCACTGTTACTTGGTCTGTCTGGAGCTCCAGCTGTATTACAGACCATGCTGCTGCCTCTGTGCCCTGAGAGCCCGAGGTACCTTTATATTCTAGTGGGCAAAGAGCAAGAGGCGAAAAAAAGTAAGAATTACACACTCTCTCTGTGTAGTGCTCTTATTCACTACAACACTACACACTCAGTGACTCAGAAAATTACAGTGCATAGCCCGTAGGCCACACAGGGTACTTCAAAGCCATAATCCAACATTTTGGGAAATGCTGGGTTTGGTTGGTCACTCTCATCTCAGAGTTACATGAGGACATCAACACCACTATCATGACTGTTTGGTAATCAGCTGCCAGTTAGCTTGTTAGCTTAGGATGCACCACATGATACCTCAGTAGTTTAATCTAATAAAACAACATGTAAAAATAGCACTTTGGTGTTAATGTTGCAGACTCCCCTGTCTGTGGAGCAAGCAAACAAGATACAATGTGTTAATGAGTTTACTTTAATGTGCTTCTGTGCAGTGTTGTCACTTTGGGACATAGCCAAGCCTATATGTCTACATGCTAAGCTAGGCTAAAATGGCTGTGGCTTCAAATTTATCATATAGAGATAGAAGCATTGTCAAGTTTTTCATCTCTCAGCATCAAACCAAAGAGAAATGTATTCACTTCCTGCACAAAGTAAATATTATAAAGCGTGCTGTTTATAGTTTTAGGCCTCTCTGTTTTCTAGTGCTGCTATATTTCATTCAAGGAAATGGTTTGAAAACCACTGCATCACTCTATGTTTTGTTGCAGGTCTGTATCGTCTGAAGGGGCCGTATGACGCAACTTCTGATCTGGAGGAGATGCGGAGAGAGAAAGCGGAGGCGGACAAGGAGCCCAGGATCTCCATCCTTTCTTTGGTAGGTCTCTCTGCCAGAAGAAGATCAGCTCAGTAATATATTTTCACAACTACTTGAATATTTTTGTTCATTTGCTTCACTTTAAACTTAAATTGTTAATTATGTGTTTGAAAACAGTCTCATTACAGAGAAACAGTCACAATAAGTGCAGTATTACATCCCTCCTCAGGGCGGATACAGACGACCTCTGAACTCTTCAGATTAATCAGCAACCAAAATACACTAATGACCTCATGTAATGGCAGTTAGTGTTAAGTCATTGATTAGATAAGTGATGTAATAACTTACATTGGCTTTTTGATTTATGAGAAGTGCACTTTCCTTCACAGAAAATGCAACATATGCACATTTCATATAAAAGCAGACAGTGAAAGAAACATGATGTTGTTGGATATTGTATGCATATTCTAGTAGCTGGGCTCTAATTAGCATACTCTAATTAGTTTAAGGACAAGAAATAAACTCAGCATGTGGTTAGAAGTGAACTAAAAAGTAATATGCATGTGAGATGTGTGCTTTCAAAAACCAGCGCAAAGACTTTGTTGCTCTTCTCTTTTCTCTTGCAGATCCGCTCCTCTGTGTACAGACAGCAGCTGTTTGTTGCTCTGATGATGCACCTCTCCCAGCAGTTGTCTGGCATCAATGCAGTGAGTGAAATGAATTTTAACTCAGCCTTTCGCTGTCTCTCACTCTCCTTTCTGTCCCATCACAGCATCTGGACCCTTTCAGGCTCTCACACTCACTCACTTATAGCTGATGGTCTGAAGTCAGGGTTCAGGGCCTGAGAGGCGGAAGGGAATTAGGCCCGTGTGTCCCTGACCTGGTCTTTCATGTTAATGGCTGAGTTCCAGTCCGGTCTTTTACAGACCATAGACTCTATATGGCTGGTTCACGTGAAGTGTGTCAGTGTCCCATTGTCACATCATCAAGTCAGTTTATGTCCCCTCACTTTCAGTCAGCATCGACACTGACTTTGCTCCATAAAATTACCCACAGTTCATAGCAATGTGAAGTCAATAGACAAGTCGGAAGTGTTGGAATGGAACCGCTCCTCAGTCCCTGTTCTGATCCTGGTCCCGATTCCGGTTCTGGTCCCGGTCCGGGTCCCGATTCCAATCCCGGTTCTGGTCCCGATACTGGTTCGGGTTCGGTACCGGATCGGGTTCGGTACCGGTACCGGTCCGGTTCGGGTTCGGTACCGGTTCGGGTTCGGGTGGTACCGGGTCGGGTTCGGTACCGGTTCGGGTTCGGTGCCAGTTCGGGTTCGGTACCGGTACCGGTTCGGGTTCGGGTTCGGGTTTGGTACCGGGTCGGGTTCGGTACCGGTACCGGTTCGGGTTCGGGTTTCGGTGCCGGTTCGGGTTCGGTACCGGTACCGGTACGGTTCGGTTCGGTACGGTACCGGTTCGGGTTCGGGTTACCGGTACCGGTTCAGGTTCGGGTTCGGTACCGGTTCTGGTCCTCGTCCCGGTCCGCATCCCGGTTCCGGTACGGCCCGGTCCTGCTTCTGTCCCATTCCTATCACAGCATCTGGACCCAGCTCTCACACTCACTCATTGTAGCTGATGTTGTTTGAGTCCCAGGCCTGGTCCGTCACTTTGCTGTGTTCCCGGCCTGGTCCCTCACGTTAACGGCTGAGTTCCAGTCCGGTCTCTTACAGACCATAGACTGTACAGTATATGACTTACAGTAGGCTCATTCACGTGAAGTGTGTGAGTGTCCCATTGTCACACCATCAAGTCAGTTTATGTCCTGGTCCTGTGGGATACACTGTATGTGCCATATCAACAGGAACTAGTGCAGAAGTGGCTAAATATTTTGCCCCTTCACTAAATAAATATTAGTGTATAGTAAAACTGATGTGGCGCTCTCTCTCTCTCTCTCTCTCTCTAAGCAAAGCAAAAACACAAACTGTTCACTTATACTTGAGTTAATGGAAATTTTTATGCTTGTTTTTGTCTTCAAGATATTCTATTACTCCACGGCTATCTTTGAGGCAGCTGGTGTTGCTCAGCCAATCTACGCCACTATAGGAGTTGGAGTCATTAACACAGTCTTCACTATGGTGTCTGTGAGTAAAAACAAAGAGGGAAATTCAAATGCACAAACACGTGATGTGCATGTTCTTCACCTACATGTGTAGACGCACACATGCACACACACACAGATAAACAGTGATCTATGGTGTTCCAGGTTGCACTGGTGGACAAGGCTGGCAGGCGGACACTGACCCTTGTTGGTCTGGCAGGGATGTCTTGCTGTGCAGTTGCCATGACAGTGGGCATGCGATTGCAGGTTTGTGCAATCAGCTTTCAGAGCTTTAGACCGTCGGCAGCAGTCTTTGTTCATGTCTTTCCTTTTACTATATTTACTATTTACTATTACTATCCTTTTACCATTCTTTAGCAGCACCACCCTTTCTGATTGTTTTCCACCAAGATGTTATGTCACTCCCACTGCAACAGCTGTCAGGCTCGTTTGAGAAGGAACCTGTTACATCACATATTTAATTGCATAATGAGTACAGTCAGATCTTGAAATATGAAAACCTTTCAGGTGAAGTGTGTGGTGGTGTACCATTGCCACGAACGCTCCAGCAGCCCCGCCTCTGTACAGAGTGTGTATGACTGAGATGATGATAGTTTTCAACCAGCATTTGGTCTTTTTCAGTAAGAAATCACCTTTGGCATCAAACTGTCTCTCTTGACTGATATGCTCTTCCCTCCAGAGTGATTTCTCCTGGATGACCTACGTCAGCCTGTCGGCTATCTTCCTCTTTGTGAGTTTCTTTGAAATCGGCCCTGGACCTATACCGTGGTTCATAGTTGCTGAACTGTTCAGCCAGGGACCTCGGCCGGCAGCCATTGCTCTTGCTGGCTGCTGCAACTGGACCAGCAATTTCATCATAGGCATGACCTTTCAGTATATAGAGGTAGGCAGACCCCCCCAAAAACACACACTTTTGCAACATGTGCTTCATTCAGATAGGACTTACCTTCTCTTTCTATGTTTCCTTTTTTTTCAGGCTTGGTTGGGTTGTTATGTGTTCATCCTGTTTGCTGTGCTGCTTCTTGGTTTCACTGTGTTTATCTACTTTCGAGTCCCTGAGACCAAGGGCAAAAGTCTTGAGGAGATTGCTGCTGTCTTCCACAAGGGCCGGAAAAAGCAGCGACAGATACCCAATGACAGTGCCGAACTGCAGCAGCTCAAAACATCCACAGATGCATAAAGCAGAAACATGTAAATGGATATGCCCTTCAGTGTTATAATGTACTACCTATCCAAACTGTGTATGTGAGTTTTAACCTACACAATAATTTCAGCTTTACTGGGAAGCTTCACTTCCACTGCTCTCATGGCTTCCTGACGTCTGTTACCGGCACAGCAATGAGGATGACCAGATAGTAGTTTGTTGGTGCCCCCAAGTGGCCAAAAGTTGATATTACAGGACTCTACCACTACACATTGAAAAACAAAAGTGCAATTAATTCAGCCAGCTAAACATATATTATATTATATTATATGGTTAATATATACTCACTGGTATTATCTATCTGTGAGATCACTTCAGCATTGTCCCTGCTGAAACAATAAAGTTCTCCATCCTTACAAATGTATTTTGATTTTGATCTTTAAGAAAAGTAAAAACTTGTGTTTGCACTACTTTTACGATGTCCTTGTGGATCCAAGCAAAAACAGTCCCAGTAAGCAGTCTGGTGATGAACAGACACTGGAGGAAATTCACTGTTTCTTCAGGACAAGTCTGTTTACCCAAAGACACATTCCCTCACACAGCCCCAGGCAACGCTCCTGGACTAATTCAAGGCTAATTACAAGTTAGAGGTGTCAGCCTTTCCCCAGACAACACTGTGTTTTTTGTCCTGAGCTTCAGAGTCATGAGAAAACATGAGAAACTAGCAGAGTTGCAGTTCTTTCATTAATTGCTCCATCGAAGAAGCTGTTTCTATTTTACATAAACTAAATAGCACTGTACCCACTATTTTGTGCTCTGAACATTTGCAAAGAGAACCTGAATTTTGTGAACTTCTTTAGTGTCTTTGTCTTTGTACTAGACACGTTTTCATTCCAGTCTCAATGACTCTGACAGCTGAAGGTAGCCTACCCTGTTTGTTATGGCAATAGAGCTAATTAATGAATTTAAAATAAGCTCTTTAGATGGAAACATCTTGCAAATTAATGTTGTCCCTCCATCTCTACAACTCTAACAGAGCATGACCTCCTTAAGCCATATTTATGCCTTCTTGCTTGTGTCTATCCCCAAGGTCAGATGCACTTGCTTCCAATTACCGAGTGTTGTGTAACACTAATTACTACCATACATCTTGTCAATGATCCTCTACTTTTGAACTACCCTTGAACTAGTCTTGTTGGCTTCGCAGGCTCACCTAGGAGCTGGGACTATGGGGGATGAGAGTGCAAAATGACGTAAGTGAGTTGTGACAGCAGATTTTTTTTTTTTTTTTTACTTTAACAGATGAGATTATCAATGTAGTTTATATTTTTAATTAATTTGTCTCAGAAGCCTTTACCTATCTAATGCTGGAAAATGTTAAGTTTCCTGTGTTGTCTTCGAGCCAAAGCATGGCTGTCTTAAAGAAGAAACCGGAAGTTAAAAGTCACTCTTCTTTGTAATCACGTTGTAAAAGCTAAATGAACACGACACCACACTAAATTCAACGCCATGGTAAAATCCCGATCTGAAGGTTAAAGAAGGAGCAGAAAATGTCATAGGTGTGTCAAATATCGCTCGAAAGCTCGCGAGATTTTTTTGGGGGAAAAATGGCGCGATGTGTCTCAGTCATACCGCACCACCGTGTGCGTAGCAACAGGTGTATGACATCGAGTCCCGGGGGCTCAGTCTCTGTTTTGGGGAGCTACAATGTCGACTGTCCTCACCGGAGAACCATATGGATAGACTCCTGATGACCACGAGAGGACAGGAAACCAGTAAGTTTGGTGCTTTGGGTTTGATGGGATATTTTGTCATAAACTGAAGTTTTAATACGTGGAATGGACGTTTGTTGACGTGTTTGCTCCGGCGCTAACAGGCTAAGTAGCTTAGTGCTGGCTGTCAGTTAAAAATGGCAGGGTTCCCATTTTCATAGGACATCCAATATGGCGGGGTGGCGAGAGGGAGATGACGTAAATGTACTGTGGAGGTTCATTTCCGGCATATTGTAATTGTTTCTCAATACTTAACATTTAAGTAAACAACACATGGAGGGTTGTTTGAAAAAGAGTTATGGTTTATCTTCATGTCTATTCTTTAATAATAGTGGACAGACATTTTTTTTTTTTTTTTTAAATCTGTCTAAGGAAGACACTGAGACCACAACATGAATATTGTAGGCCTACTCAAGATGCTAGCTGTACCAAGCTGTCCTTTGGGCTGCTTTCAGTATTCCTCAAAAACCTCTAAAAACCATGGTTTGTCTCATCTGCTGTCTCACCTTGCACCTCAAGCTGTTGATTCGTGCTGTACCTTCACCCTTCATTAGGCAGACCTCAATGTGACACAGCTCCACGGTCCAGATAAGCAAAGTCCTCAGGAAATCCTAAAACTTTCTGAGATAGAATAACACAACGGCAGAATGTCAAAAAGCAGAGCTTGGGCACAGTGCACTTGGGTATATTGGAGCTTCAAAGAAAAAGAAAATCATTCGTATATGCACTGTATGAAGGTGTAGGTTCAGGAGGAGTTCAGACCTCAGGGTATCAGTGACACCTTATGACTGCTGCTCTGAAATCATTTGAAGGTTCATGATTGACTGTTGTAAAGACATAATCATGGGATCTTGCCTTTTCTTCGTTTTACAACTCTAAGCAATTCATTGTTGATGTGAACAGAAGATGTACCAGATGTGAGGATCACTTCAACTCAGAAAAAAACATGTCAAATTGAAATAAACTGTACATTTCACACTTTGTAATCAATCATTGCTGTAGTACTTAATGCTTTGAAGCTACTCTGCCACCGGTGCTTTGATGCTAAACAGGGCTTTACCTCAACTGCTCAGTAGATGGCAGCGAAACATCACTTTTCATACTTTTTGCCTGTCTTACCTGCATCATTAGGTGATTTTAAAACTAAATCAAGCCTTGCTGATGAAGCATGTGGCATGATTTTCTAGGTGCCGCCACCTCCTCTCAACCCTAATTTGCAAAAGTATGCATATACAGTAGTAGTTTGTATTGGAAAATAAGTTTTGACACATCTACCCTTGCATCAGCTTGTAGTGCCTGCAGACTCCCCAAACCCATTCAGGCCTCTTCATAGCCATTATAGAAAAACATGAAGAGTTTCTTTTCCTCCACGAGTGTTAGACTGGGATCTGCTGAACTCTTTCAAGGCTCGGTGGGGAGAGGGGAGCAGGGATTGTGAAGGGTTTTATGGGCCGTTTTCATCAAAGCACCAAACCCTGTTTATTCAGACGATGAAGCAGCTGGATTTCTGACTGGTGTTTGGAGAAGATGAACCGGTTTGGAGTGATTGGAGATTTGATAGCCTCATGGTAGTGGGCTTCACTTGTAAGTCAGGAAAAACACTCCAAACACACAGGCTACATACATCAACAGTGGGGTAGAGCCAAGTGTAGAGGAGGGCCATTATGTAACTGCGGGACCTATGTCTCAAAACAGCATGAGCTGGAGAGAGACAGGAGATCAAAGCTCTACTGTGATCTGTGTCCTTTTATTGAAACTGTGTGGGATTAACTATGTTTGTGTGTGTTGAGACGAAATATTGAACTACTTTCAGTTCCTTTCATTAGCCCCACATCCAACTGTATTATTATTAGATTTGTACAACTTGAAGTAAAGTGAATTTAACCTCCTTAAGTCTCTATGATGCAGGGTAGGTTGCACACATGGATGCACGAGAAACATCACAGCTTTTACTATGAGAATCAACTACGACTACACCTTCCCTCCAAAAACAGACAGGATAAATGAATATCATCACAGAGGCAGTGAGTAGTTGGTGAAATTGGGGGGGTTTTACATGTGTTTGACTCCAACTATAGTGTTTTCATGTCTGTGTCAGGTCTTTAATATGATGGATTATTGAACAGTGACCATGTGGCTGTTTGAATATATATGTGGAGCCAGCATGTGTGTGTGTGTGTGTGTGTGTGTGTGTGTGTGTGTGTGGGGGGGGGGGGGGGGGGGGGGGGTTTTTGAAGATCAGTGGAGATATTGAATCCAGATTGAATCCAGAGAGAGAAAGAGCATTTTGTCTCAGCCTCAGACAGGATTGTGGACGACTGATGGAGGACAGAAAGTGGTGTTTTCTCCTCCTTTCATGTGTTCAGCCCCACTGAGAAAGGAGCAGTCGGGAAGGTTTCTGTATGTGTGTGGTGTGGGGATACAAGGGCAAAGACTGAAAACAACAACCGTTTGATCGATTGTGGTGCGCAATAGTGGTCTCACTCCAAAGGGATGGCAATATCTGCTCTAACAGTGATGTGTCCTCGTGACTTTGGTGATCGTTTCATTCAGTTTGGACAAGCGCACGATGAGTTAAATGCTAAAAATAAACCACATTGAATCAGATTCAGCGGCTGTTTTGAGCTACAATGATTTCATCTCAACTTTGATCATGGGATTTCATGTTAACTGCAGTTCTGATGTCAAACAAGTGTTGGCTGGGAAAAGCGTGGACGTCGTTCAAGCCTGCGTCTGTCTGGGTCTTTATGTGTGTGTGTGTGTGTGTGTGTGTGTGTACATATGAATGAGGATATGATTAAGACCAGAAGGGGCAGGGGAGTGGTCTGTCCTTAGAAACAGTTATGCCAACAGATGTGTCCATTTGAGAAAGCAGCTCACAGCATGCACTTTCTATTTTAGCTGACAACCGCCTCCACACTCATGTTGCTGGGAAGCCTCTCCTGCCTTTTGAATGAGTTCACATGCTAACTATGTGGCCTGCACTGCTTTTTTTTTGTTGTTTTAGATTGACAGGAAATAGACTGTGACTTTGCGTTCCTCCTAGATAAACTGTAAATGTCATAGGACCTGCTCCTCCTGCACATGTGTGGGATTACTACGTACTTTTAGAAACTGGATTAGTAAGAATGAGACAGCATTGAATATAAAGATTGTAAACAAAACACACAAAAGAAACAGTAAGAGTTTAAAGCAACATAGATGTGAATGTGTACTACAGTATTTCAGTACATAAGGGTCATGGAGCTTCTGTTTTCCCGGCTCACCTATCTGGATGAATGGAGTTTGAACGGTCAGGCGGTAGTCTCTCATAGACCTCTGGTCAAACGCAGTGTGTTGTTTCTGGCCACCTGCTCCCCTCTGGCACAGCTTTGAACTTCCTTGTATATGTGCGACCTACAAAGTATGTGTTTGTAAGGTTGTGTCCCACATCTGGAGGTTGACTCCAGCAGGAGGTTGGGAGATGGTTGTAAAGACGAGCTGATGGGCGGTGGGATGGGGCAGGTCGGTTATTCAAACCAGATGAGGGTAACGTCTTATAGCTGAGGAGTAAAAACACTACTGTTGGTGCTTAATTTCATCGACTTTGAGGTCATTCATTTAGTGGATTTCTTTTGAATCAACACCTTAATGCGTTTTTTGGTAACAATGAGAGATAATGAGATGATATGCACATATTTGATGTGCGTCGTTGCCAATCCAGTTACTGGATGTGTTAGAAACTATTTTTTCCCCTGAAGCTTTTGTTCTCATATATGAAAGATGCATGGGGATCCAAAACCCAGGACATGATGAATAGAGGTGGTTTAATGTGGCGGTTTAATCCAGACAGCAGTGAGATTCCCAGAAAGATAAGATATGATAAACCAGCCACGGCTGGATCCTTTCCTCTGTTTGTCTTCTTCTCACTCATTCTGTTGTGCTGAGGCAGATGTGGCTGCAGGGAGGTTTTGGGAGTGGTGGAGGAATGCTCAGGCAATGCTATCATACTAATGAACAGGTGCTTGTTCGCTCTACTCCCACTCTTATCAGTTTAAAGGACGTAGCTGGACCCATAAGACGGCTGAGCGCTGGGCGTGTTACATAATCGGAAACCAGCAGGAACAAACAATGCTTGTGTGCGATTGTTTCCAGTGCTGCTGGGGTTGGATGCAGGGGCTGTCGAGTGGATTGAAAAATTGTTTTGAGACTTGAGAGTTAATCCAGGAAGTGCTGCTGCCTATTTATGATGATAATGTGTTTGTGTAAGTGTGTGTAGAGAGAGAGAGAGAGAACAGACAAACAGTCACTACTTAAACTGTGCTGCTGGGAGCTTTAAGTCAGCGGCTCCTGTCGATGAAGTGTTTTGTGCAAAAGTAAAAGTTCTTAAAATAAACTCAATTACAGCGTGTGTGCGTGTGTGTGTGTGAATGTGTGGATGTGAACGCCTCCATAAGCATCCCAAGGATTCCTTTTGCTGGTGTGTGTGTTGTTGTGTTTTTGTGATGACGAGCCCATTTCTCTGCAGGCTGTTTGTGAAACAGCTCACTCATGTATTGTCTCGTCCCCGGAGGAGAGAGCTGTGAGAAAAACGGGCATCGCTTCTGCTGCGGAGGTTTTATCTCTTTTCGTGGAAGTGAAACAACAGTGAGGAACAGTGCACAGTCAGCTGCTGTGAATTACGCCTCAGCCTAAAATTAACTGACTTGCAACCGCAAAGAGTGATGACATTCATATTATTCAACAATAACTGTGATATTTCATACACAAGCATGCATCAGTGTGTCATGTAACGCCCAGAGCTGGAAGTGTGTAAGTTGAGTTGTGTGTGTGTGTGTCTGCATTACTGCAACAATGTAAATTCCAGATTTTGGGGGAAGTGTGTTAGCTGCACTAACGTAACAAGACAACCACTTAAAGTTTCACTTACACTTGTGTGTGTATGTGTGCGCTTGAGTGACCGAGTGTGTGTGTGTGTGTGTGTGTGTAATGTGGTACATATGTTCTGTGGTTCTATGTGTTTGTGGACTGAGGACTGGGAGCGGTTATGAAAACATCGTTACCCAGAGTACAGTTCTTCTGGATCACAGGTTACAGCCCCAGGAGGTTGTGGGATAGGCTGTAGGGAGTGGATGAAACTGACAGTGACTCTGTGTGTGTGTGTGTGTGTGTGTGTGTGTGTGTCTCTTTATTGACCTTGAAAGAGCGGGAAGAGGAGATTGACTCAAGTGACATCATAGTAAAGCAGAACAAGCTGTCTTAAACCAGAGGCTTTAATCACCTCTGACGTTCCTGTTGGTAAGTGTGTGTGCATGCGTGTGTGTGTCAGCATGCAATGTAGTAAAAGGAAGCCACAAATCCAGTTGTAAGCAATACTGGAAATGAAAAAGCTGGGACTGACTAGACGTTTCTTTTAACCCTTGTGGGGGGACACATTTGTGTTGCAGATGCTGCAGGACTAGAAAAAGTGTGATGGTTGTCTTTAGTGTCAGAGCTGCTGGTTTGAAATAGTTGGTGCATTAGGTGGTGGTGGTGGTGGAGCGAGGATGCTGTGCAGTCTTGTTTCCTTACACCAGATGGTGCCACAATGTCTAAAAAAAAAAAACAACAAACGGGCAAAGATCACCATGAGCGACAAACATCAGGGATCTGGTGTCATCTCAAAGCAGTGTCAGTGAAACTTTGAGATGCGTTCAGTGTCTTAAGGTCATGTACAGTATTCGCCTCAATGTATTTTTACAATCAAAGTTGATGCTTTGAATTTACTTCAGTCATTACACACTCTCAGGTTTTCTTAAATGTCCCCTATTCTAACCTCCGTGTCTCATGCCTTTGCTTTCAGCTCTCTCTTTCATCACCGTACATGAGCCTCGTAATCCCTTTGTTCTTTTTGTCATCATCTTCTTAAATCCCTCGTACGTTGCCACATTGTCTTTTCTACTAATGCCCCCTGTGTCTTTTGATCTTGTCCTTTCCCTCCAAACCTTCTAGTAACATTCCAGCTCTTCACATCTGGGATGCACCTGTCATGGTGAGAAGTCGGTGTTCCCACGAGAAACCCCCCCCCCCCCGCCCTCCGCCCCACCCCAAGGAAATTCCTGTGAAGTTAAAAAGAAAAAACATTATCTAACGTTACCTCTGGTAATCGCTATAAATATTTACTTGCACATGTTCAGTGGCTGCTTTTGCTGAAGACGAACACCGTATGGTCCAAATTTGGAAAACTGGAACGTAACAGAGAGGCTGTGAAACAGTCAAGAGTCTTGGCAACATGGAGAATCAATACCTTTTTTTTTTTTCAAATTTCACAATAAAATACATTTCTGATCACCTCCTATTGGTCAGTGACAAGTTACTTGCCAAAAGGGAAAATATACTGTACAAGTCCAGTCGCCCCGATTACGTGCATTTGTTTTCAGCAAAGCCGGTGAGAAGGCAACAGCGGATAACGTTATATATCATATATGTTTTATGATGTGTATATTTCTTATCTGTCATAGACAAGAGACTGCGGATTATGGACGTGTTTGTGTCGTGGTGGGACCCCTGGGTCGGAGGTGCTGATCCTACAAGAAGGCAGAGCGCGTCCATCCTTCCTGTCATGGGTCATTTAACCATCACAGTTTCTCTGAAGCTGTTTAATTAAGGTAAAAATCTCACATAGTTCCTGTCATAAGAAGGAAATGGGAGGCGAGCAGCTTTGACACAGCGTCCTATGTTTGAGATTTTGATGACCCATCCGACCACCGGGAGCTCGTCCCTCAACAGCCTTTGTGTCATAAAGCTTACACCCACTGACTCACAGACTTTGTCTCTTGATGACTTTGAAACTCCCACGTTTTGGTGCATATAGCAAATTTAATTTGGCCTCGATTTGTTGAGAAATCCCGTTGCAGATGTACAAAACCTCATCCTGTGTGTTGACCACAGATGTTAGATCAGGGAATATGTGCTGCATTCGATAGCAGTATGTAAGATCGACTTCTTAAGATGTTTACTTTACCAAATTAACATGAGAACTTTAGCCGGTGTCGTCACTGTTTGTTTGTTTGTGTAACCCTCAAGGACTTTTCTCTTCCCCTAATTATCACTGACAGTAGCTGCTGTACTTTTCATCCTGCTGCTGCTCTAATTGGCACGGTGCATCTGTTTGTTCACTTTTTTCTGTCCGTGGATAGAGAAAAGTTGATGTTTTTGTTTGTGTGGATAAATACAGTGATGACTGCGCATCTTGTTGGCTGGCGTCTAAGCGATAGCCTGGATTATCCTCCTCAGAGCCTCTCTGAATCATTGTTTCCAAAGCCTGTTGCCGTGGCAGCGAGACAACTAAGAGATCCCACTAAAATACAACCACATACTGTAAATCTGCACTTAAAAGGGAGCTGCCCTGTGATCATCTTTGTGTGTGTGTGTGTGCACATATAAACCAGCCTTAAAATATGGCGTCTATGAGTAACTATGAGTTACAGATTACAGATGTATTATTAATGAAGTGGGGGTGGTGTTTACTGAAAGCATTATGAAAGACACTGCAATAAGGGAAGGCTTGTTAATTGATCAGTATTGAAAATCAATGAAAACCTCTCCTATCCTCTCTTCTCCACTATTTCAAAATCATTTTCTCGTGTCTACACCAGAGAACATAAACCTGACAACGATAAAAACAGAGAGACGGAGAGGGAGGGGCGCATGGGTACAGCAACTTGTTTCTATTAAACAAGGGCCAGGCCATTGTTCTCTGAAAGGAAAGATCCAACACAAGAGGTCTTATTGATGACCACAACCTGCTCCCTCTTTGGCACTGTGTGTGTGTGTGTGTGTGTGTGTGTCTGTGCGTAATCACCAGCATGCTAATGTACAAAATGTCATAACTCTGTGCTCGTGATGGGAAAGGTGGAAATTACACATTGATTGGAAAGCTGCTCTCTGCCCCCTCCATTGTAGAGCTGCCAATCTGTCTCCAACCAATAATAAACACCAGTTGGTGTGTGTATCTCTGTGTGAACGGGAGGTCGCTAAGCAGCCTCGATTTTTCTCTCCCCAACAATAGACATTAAGGAGAGTGTGTCAAAGGACTGCGGTCAGTCTTCTCATGCTGTCAGTGCCTCAGCACTAGGAAACTGCAGACATGGAAACTGGACAAGATGTTTATACAAAACCTTGCATGTTTGATTATTAACATCACAACTGATACTGAATCTCATCCCGATGTTGACTGGGACCGTATCTGCTGGTGTTTTCTTCAGTCTTGTAGCCCTGTGTGACAAGCTGAAGGTTTGAGACTGAGGAAACTCTTCTTCAGCAATAATCTTAGAAATTCACGAAAGCATTAAATCTCCACCTCCTGCTCCCAGCAAGAAGCCGCACTCAGCAAATAACTCCCTCAAATATGACCCCAGTGATAAATACACATTTGAATTTTCTCATTTCAGGCCGTCTCAACAAAAACTAAACACTGTGAGCTCAGTAAAGGTATCGTCTCTGTCTGTCTGTTGGAGTGAGCTGTGTTTAGATTATAGATGTCGTCAGTAAAATTGCTGCTGGGAGCGTCTGTTTGATTAGACAGGTTTGTGACAACAAGTTGAAGTTATGAATCATCTGACTTGAAGCATCCAGTATCAGGAACCATCCCCTCAGTAATAATCAGTTATCAGCCGCTGACTCTGTGTTTGCATTGCCACACGCTGCATCTGTTTTACACCTTCAAAGTCAAATGATTTAGCTTTCAGATTTACCGATATGTGATGCATTGAAATAATGAGGGGGTGTAACTTTGATGTTTCTTTGTGATGGATGTTTCATAGAGTAAATATATTCACAGCTCCAGGTCCATGTCATGATTCAGAATCGGGTTTGAGTCCATTAGACGGAGTGGCCATTAGAGAAACCACTGAGCGTCCCCTTTCAAATAAAGCACTTTTTGTCAACATCCTCCGTCAAAGCATCTTTTGCAGCCACTTTTATTCAATTTGCCGAAGCATCTTTTTGTAAATGAGCTAAAACGGAATCAGATATTTTCTGATATAAACAACCTTCCACTTGTGGAGGATCAGTGGTGTCATTTTGACCCACATTTTCCAGCGGTGACACGTCTGAAGTGTCTTAACTCAATTAGGTCTCTCACACAGCAGAAGTCAAAGCCCTTGACATTCAGCCATCTCTCCGAACCCCTCTCTCACATCTCAGTGCTCCCTTTCATCCTCACACTCATGCTATCTGAGTCTTTGTAAATCCCTTACATTGTCTGTGACGTGGCCCTCTCTCACGCTCAATCTCTCGGTTCAGTTGAGTGGGCGCTTTGTTGGCCCGACGTGAGAACTCAATAAAGCGCTGTCGAAGTCGACGATAACAAAATTAACTGCAGCTATAGGGGGAGTCACGATCCAATAAGCGCTGGTGTTTCTGAATTTCATTTGAGAAGTGTTGCGGCTTAAATTATAGCCTGACTCATCTCACCACAGGAACACAAAACGTACTTTGTTCCTACAACGTTCTTTCTCTTTCACTGCCATGCCCGTCTTTTCATCTGTATTCTGCAGGGTTCATGTTTGAAATGTTACCTGGGAGCAGTAAAAACTCCGAAGAAAACACTTTGGAGCTGTTTTCTGAGGCCATTAGCTTGTTGCGACTCAGCCACAGGTACTAACTAACGGGACTAACATCTTAATGGACTGCATTATACTGAGAGGTCTCTATTATGTTTTGGTCCTCCCCTTGTATGAATGAGGTGGGGCAGGATATTGAAGCACATCTGACTGCAGTCGAACAAAGCCATCGCTCAGACCTGAGTCCTGAATCCTCTAATCTTATTAACACCTCTTAAACGATGTCAGCAAAAAAGATCTGAATATCACAAGCACCGTAAAATAAACTTTCAGATTGCATCAGACAGTTGAGGTAATAAAAAAAAAAAAGAAAAGAAAATCATCCTGTTTCCTGTAATAAAGGAAGATGATGCGGGGAAACCAGTGAAGCGCTCTCTCCACCTCTGTGTTATTGTAGGCCTGTTTGGATCACAACAGCAGTTATGTTCCCACATTGTAGATCCAACTAAACACATGGGGGATGCTGTGTTATGGGTTTAGGTGATAACTGGTGATAACTCTCCTTTGGTTTGTCGCTGCCAGCAACACCTTTTGTGTTTTTGCCTGGTAATTTGATGCATTGTTTTGTTTAAATACTGATTAATGCAGCTGAAAGGACACAAGTGACAACTGTGGGGCTGTCGACATTAAACCAAGAATACAGATGTGACAAAGACATGAAGAAGAAATCAGAAGAGGCCTGAAGTTTGTTCACTTGAAACTGACAAGAAATGCATGTGATGTGGTGATGGACCGTCACTAACAGAGAAAAGAGAACATTATATTGCACTGAGTCAGGATTTGGAGCCCAGAGATCAATCCACGCTGAGCGCCATTTTTTTTTGTGGAGCAGGGCTGTGTGTGTTTGTGGAACATACCGTGCTTGTGTCTGTGTGTGTGTGTCTGTGTGTGCGTGCGTGTGTTTACTTATCACAGCATGCTCACCATGAACATCACACTCAAATCCAAAACATGTTTTTCACTACTGTGTACTGGGCACACATGTGAGAGAGAGAGAGAGGGAGAGAGGGAGGGACGGAGAGCCCTGCCCCACACACACACACACACACACTCATACACTCATGCTGACACACTGAGTAGTTACCGGTTGGATCCCAGAATCTTCCAGTTGGTCTTGCTTACTTTGGCCTGTGTGTCTCTTTCTTTGTTATCCCTCCCTCCATCCCTTTACTTTGTTACCCAACTCTGGGTCCATCCTCTCTCCTTACCCAAAGTCTGACTGTCTCTTCTGCACGATCAAAGGCTGGACCCCTCCCTGTGAACACTCATTTTCATCACACCGTACAACAACAGAAGCAGAAGTACGTGCAGCACTCCCACAGCACTCCCGCCCTTTCCGTCATGCACACACGCACACACACGCACACACGTAGTCAATGTGCAACATAACACTTCCTCTTTAGGCCGATTTGCTGTTAGTCATATATTCACATACCAAACATCTGCAATAAAACGCAGCCTGTGGGTTTGGTTCCAGATGTATATCTCATTTTTAATCAGCAGACAGAGTGATGACTCCCAGGAGACTTTGAAGACTGTCCGCCATCATCCTCTTCAATCCGTTCCTTATTTCTTTCTTATTTTCTCCTGTCAGTATCTCTGGGCCTGCGCTCCACCTCCAGCCAACTTCTGGTTTGCTCTATGAAAACAAAGCCTTTTGGCTAATCAAATCCTCACCATCTGTTCCACGATCTCTTCAAACTTTCCAAACTTACCATCTCTTACAATCTCCTGCTGCTCTCACTCGTGTTCGTTTAAAGATGTGTGTCTGTGTACACGCATGCAGCTCTATCTGTTATAATGTGGGCTGCACAATTATCCTGCTGTAGTTTAAATGCTAATATGTATGCTTGCCACACTGCAGGCTCATAGTGGCACGCATTATCGGTGCAGCAATATTACGTATAATGGAAAAGATGCCAGACCCTGCGAACGGCGGAAGTGAGATTAAAGCATAAAAGAAAATAACAGCAAGGTTAAATGCTGAAAATATGAGCAATTTTCTTCATGCTGACACCTATTATGCAAATGTAACTATGCCACATCCTCTGATTTAGTGTCAACAGGCGACTGCACACACATCGGATTGTTTTTCTATCCTCACACAAGATTGATGCTCAGTAGTTTCATACATGTGAAAGAAACAGAAAAGGGTTGTTAATGACTCATAACCCTGAGCTCTGTTTAGCATCAGTGCAGCTCAGTGCATTTTAATAAGTTGCAGCTCACTGTTTTGTCTCACTTACATGACTGGATAGGTTTGTGTCACAGCAGGCAGTTGTTTACAACAAGAAAAAGAAAAACCTTCCAATAATGAGTTTGACATATCATCATCGTTTTGCAGCTTATTTCTGGAGGTCATAAAAAGCAAGAGTTTAACTTTGATGCTCTGTGCATAGACACTAAGGCCACTGAGGAATTTACTTTACCTGTAAGTTTCCAGGTCATTTCTCACTCTAGCACCCCCCAGTGGTGAGACACACTGATACACCCCTCCCTGTGGATCAAACCTGGAAATGCAGAGGTTAAAAACGACACATACACTGTATTTATATTTTATAGAAACTGGCTTGTTGGAATAGATTTGTAGTACATTTTTATTATCTTGTGTGTGTGTGTGTGTGTGTGTGTGTGTGCCCGGCACCTCTCTTTTGCGGGTTGCAGAGGTATTTTCCTCTTCGTAAGATGAGTACTGCGCTTCCTTTTCCACAGTTTAAATAAACCAACCACTGTCTAATCACACCGAGCAATCGTAGGGTTGAGGCCAACAGGTATGTGCACATTCAGCGCTACATCTGAGAAGACACACACACACACACACACACACACATGCTGCACTACAGCAGCATTCACACGCTGACAATGTAGAAAACACACATGCCTTTGTGCATGTTAACACACAAATGTCTTTATCACATGTGAGGACACTAATGAGTCCCTGAAATCTTACCACTGACCTCAACCACCCCCCCCTCAGGCCTAACCACAGCCCTCCCTCTAACCTTAACCCAACTAAACCAAATCTGAATAATGGACAAATGGTTAACCCTTATGGCATACTCCTGTTTGCCCGCACAGTCCATCAGTAAAACACGCAGCGTCCATCAGAGGCCAGCTCCCACCCCCACCATCATAGAGCCGCTGTCAGTGGTGTGGTCTCCTTTGAGGTTACATCTGGAGAAACCTGCTCGGAGCTGAAAGCAGAAATACTCGGTGCTCGATTCCAACTCTTTGGTCTTACAACAGAGAGTTTAATTGAGTCAACAATTTTAACTTAATACAGTAAATTATACCATAATCCTGATAAGCAATCATAAGTTCCAGGCCTTTGCAGACGTTTTAATAATGCTCCTTTGTCTGGGGAGTGTGTGTGTGTGTGTGTGTGTGTGTGTGTGTGAGAGGAATCTAGCACTCAGCAGAGGTGATAGCATCTGAGCTTGGCAGGTTTTATCTTCTGCTTGTCCTCTGTGTGAGGGTGTGTTTTAGTGTGTCATTACCATGAGAGTGTATTTTAATGATTTTTGCCCATTTATATTTATGAATGTGTGTGTGTGTATTTTGGTCTGAGAGAGAGGTTGTAAATACAGATTTTAAAGGCTCATGTGTGCAAGTTTATTTTTTTTTCTTTTCTTTTCTTTGGTGTGTGTGTTTTCCGACCCGAATGTGTGTGTGTGTGTGTGTGAGTGCAAGTGTGTGGTTATGTTGGCACGGTGTGTGTTGTGCTAGTCTGGCCCCAGTGGTTTTTACGATGTATATCAGGCAGCTGCTTGGTCCAACATCCAGCAGGTCAGAAATAGAGCTGTTATTCCAGCAAAATGGTAACTGTGAGATACAGTTTCACACACATACACCCACACACTAGTGCACTGTAGATACACAAGTGAATTATGCACACTCACAAATGGGCACACACATACATTCATACACACACACACACACACACACACCAATACTTGCTTCTGTTTCCAGCTCTCTTTCCCTCTCTTGATGCATTCCTTAGTCTGCGTTGACCTTTCAACCGAGAGGTCAGATAACATCTCAGGGGATGTACTCTACTGGCTGAGCTTTCCTTGAGTTGTTGACTTAGCAGCAGTAATTGGTTTGAATTGAACTTCATGGAGGCATTTCATGGAAAGGTATTCACCACAGATATTTCTGACTTTGAGGCTTGGTGGTTTTTTTTTTTTTTTTCGCTCTCCAATATTTTGGCTTTATTCCCCCGCCTAGGGCTGTCTACAGGAGGAATGTACATGCATATATATCAGTGCGCACACAATTACTGTCCACGTGTGTGTGAAGTGTGTTATAAGTGTTACGACCTAAGTCCCATTGTTTGTTTTGAAAGATACATGTCAGTCATAGAATAACCTCTATCCTTCATTCCTGAGTGAAACAGTATCAACACAGAGGACTTTTTTTTTTTTAATCCAAAAACAGCAGTGTTTGTGTGGCGCACATACATGGACACACACACACACACACACACACTGAGCTACAAGTCATGTCCCAATCAATGTAAGCTGATCCTTGTCATCTGGTTCTGGTTTAGATAGAGACCATTTCAAGAGTGATTTGATCTTAGTTCACCCTGTGGTGTTTCTGTTCTTCCACGGCCCGTAGAACTCACTCACACACTGCTTCCTTAGCTGTACATTACACACACACACACACACACACACACAGAAATGCTTATACCGGCAGTGAGAGAGAAAGAGATATTTCCTGCACACTCCAGTCATTTGACCCCTGCGTCCCAATATGTTAATCATTTCCTGCTGTATAATCCAATGAAACGGTTGGATTCACCGACTTATTAGATTAGTCAGACTAGTGTCCGTGTTCGGGAACCAGCAGCAGATCTGGTCCTGGATCTGGTCTTAATTCAGAGGTAGAGTGCTTCCATTGCAAAGTCCCACTCCTCTTTTTCCCCCCTGGTTTTATGAAACAGTTCTTTCCTCCCAGTGAAGTCTCATCTTCCCTGACCCGAACACCTCCGAGCTCCGACCACTGCCATGGTAATCATAATTCAGCATTATTCACTGTGTTAGTAAGAGGTTGGAAAAGTCAAGCATCTGAAATATGTTGGAAATTTTTAAAGATGACACCCTGAACGCTGAGTGCCAGGTATGCCAAAGGGAACAAGCACATTACAAGTTGAGCAAAGAGCTGAGAGTTTAACAGCCTTTTATGCAACTTGCCTGCTCACGATATGTAACATTCAAGTCCAATTTTCATCCTTCTCTCTCTCTATATATATATATATGATGCTCACAAGATGTGAGCATCATATAAGATGCTGATGCCAGTTATCATTCAACAAGGCTGCTTCCTAAAGAATGTTTTTTTTTCCTCTTCCTGACGCTGAGCCCAACGTCAGCGTCTTCAGGAGAGAGCAGAAGGATGGAAACCTAACTCTGTGACAGACATTCGACATTTCAACTTTAACCCACGCTGTGCTCTGTCTTCACCTCAGAGACGTCCCTAAATGTCCTCTTCCTGTCTGTGTCGACCGAACACTAATTGGGCCTCCACTTCTGATGTCTCCCCCCGGGGCTAAAGAAGACGAAATGGACATGCTTCACAACGTTAGATGACACAGCTGCGGTGGGGAGCAGCTGCTGTGTTCAGCCCTTGCAGGCAGGAGAAGCCCCAATACCCAGACACCGTGCTCAGTGTGAATGGACTTCAGCAGAACTGTAACAATGACTCGGCTATACTGGGACACAGACGGCTCACACCACCCATTTACCCGGCAGTAAATACTCCACTTTCACTTCTCCTTCTTTCCCTCTCTCTCTCTGAGTAATAGTGTTCCCCTTCGACTACTCTCTAGCTCCAGTTAAACATCTCCACAGCATCATTTATTCATGGCCTGTTTGCAGCGGTGGGATCTGATTGGCCGGTTGTTCTTTATTGGGTCTGGCGGTTACAGCTCCATCAGGTCTGTGCCTCATATCCGTGTGTTTATCTGCCTTTGTGTGTGTGTGTGTCTGTGTGTGTGTGTGTGGAAACACTGGGAGTCGAAACAATTGAAAGAGATAATAAAACAGAAGATCACATGTAACCAGAGGAGGGAAATAAACAGGATTGAGAGAGGGGAAACTCTGAGAGTGGCTGAGACAGAGATAGAGAAATGGGTGTTTGCTGTATGGCTCTCTTCTTTGTAATGAGATCCTGACAGCTCTTTGTTTGTCCTCCTGCACCTGGCCGGGGGTGGATGTAGGCCCCCGAGAGGCAGATGTTGAACAAGCCCTTCTCCTTTGTGTCTGTGTGTGTTTGAAAAGGGTCCTCGAGGCTCAATGGACCTGCGTGGTATTTGGAAACCGCGACATAAAAAATCATAATTCAAGGGGATGAAATAACACGTGTGTGTGTGTGTGTGAGCGGTACATACAGATGTGGAGGTGTGTTCGCTCGAGTTTCTGACCTCTCATTAGCTCCCCACGGTGTGTCTGAGTGAACTCATACATGTAACCAGGACAAAAGATAGACAGACAGAGAGCAGCTACAGGGTCAACAATTAGTGGTTACTCTCACTGGTGCAGAGGTCATCTGTGCATGTAGTTCAAAAAGTGTCAGTCAGTTTCTCTTGCTGTCGAGTCAGATCATGCATTTACGCCACTCCAATGACCACACACGCAAGATAACACTTGACTTTGAGGACAAATTCACTGTATTGTGCTTCGCTCTGAGTGTACATGTCTGGATGTGTGGAGTGAGATTGAGGCTGCAGCTGTTTGACTTGAAATCAAAACAGCTAATTTTCAGAGGTACAAAAATACTTAGGAGACTTTATTATTTTAATCCAGTCAAAAGTCAGAACCTAAATTTTAACTGAGCTTTGGCAAATGCTTGAAAAAATATTTTTTTCTTAAGTTAATATCAAAAGATTATCAAGATCACACACGTCTATTATAGACACTGGAACAAATCCAGGGGTTCTTTAAAGGACATGAGACGTAGACACACAGCCTGCATGCATGGATGCACACTGGAGCACACAGAAACAGCTGCACTTTTCCACACAGGATATGAAACCAGCTGATATAAACTGACTAAGCAGATAAGGCATTACTGCCCCGCTGGCTGAGGGAAGGGATTAAAGCAGGTGAGGTTTCAAAGATAAATATAACATGGTCGTTTTTTTTTTTTTTTTTTTTACTCCAGCGGGAACTGGATGTTGGACTCTTCCCACCAGCTACCTGCAAACTTTAGCAACAATGTTAAAGACCTAAACAGAGACACAAGGTTCACTGGATCTTCTCAGATGAACATAGTCCCATTATCCATCTGGATTGTCATGATGGAGAGACATCTCCAAATCTGGCAGGTTCATTTCAGCTCTGAAAGGCAGAAGTGGCCCGTGATTTTGTTTTTTTTTGACCAAAAATAGATCTATTCAGTGCAGCAGCTATTTATATGTTTTTGTGTGTTCACAGGGTGGATGGAGAGGACATTGTGTCATCACCCAGGATAAACACAGAATGAGTCACGGCTGACCTTGGCTGGATTTCATTAATGGCTAAACAGCATCCATCTTTATCTCAGCCATCTGAATAGAAGATGAAGAGACACAGTCAGTTGGCGGTGACGTGGCACCAGAGAGTTGTGCAGAAAGATTCATGAAAATATCAGAAAGCGGAGTGATAGAAAGAGAGGGGAAACAGAAAGGAAGGCATCAGCAGTATTTTACAGTAGAAAAGTAGAAAATAGCCCTCCATCTTCCATCTCCATGGTGATCTGCATGTGTGTGTGTGAGTGTGAAAGGGGACTGACAGAGGGAGAGAGAAAAGTCAGAGACAGACCACAAGTGATGGGAAATATACAGGATATATAAAGACAGAAGTAAAGAGTGCATGAGAGATGAATGGTAGCTTCCCCAAGGTAGAGGTGGTAAATTATGCTTTCACACTTTGACTGGAGTTTATTGCAGCGGCTGCAGCAGATTCACACTTTATTACACAACACACAAACAGATGCAAATGCTGCAGAACGCATCTCTCACCCCTGACATTTTATTTAATTACATCAAGTCCTACAGATACATTGAAGTGATCCTCTCTGAAATGAAAAAGGATTTCTCCCTCATTTCCCATTGGTTTTCTCTCTCTCTCTCTCACTCTGTCTCTTTGTCACATGGCTGCGTGAGCAACATGTTTGGTGTAAATTAATTATGCTGTTGAGGAAAAAAATCTGTTGCCTGATCAGCGTGTGATTAAATGCTCAACAGAACACAAATAAAACATGTGCTCCACACACGACCTGCTCATACACAGTGAATATGCTTATATACGCACAGGCCCACTCTCACTCACGCTCCCATGGCACTCAGAAGCTGGGACTGCAACTGAATTATTTCACTGAATCTTGAAATATTATATTTCCTGCCCTTGCATGGTGAGGTTGTCGTTGTATGTGAATGACTTGGACTCTAAGAAAACCGTAACTAACATAGATTTTGGCATACCTTGTAGTGTGTGTGAGTTGGAGAGCAGAAAAGTGGATAATGCTACAGGAGCAACAAGCGCTGATACGAAAATTACACATGTTCAGTGCATTCAACAACAGCAACAGCTTCTGCTGTGCTACCACTATGGGAATGATACTGTTGAATTGGGGGGGGGGGGGCTAGAGGAAAGAAAACAGCTTTAAAAACACCACACCAATTCATCTGATCATAGACATTTCACTTCTTTTTTACTCATTATTCACTGGACTAAAACGGGTCACTTGTTAGGAAAAGCAAACGGCTTGTCTTGAGGGTTTGAACAAATGACTCTGAAAAAAAAGTGTCCACAGTGTATATAATATATTCAAGCTCCTGGACAATTATGTTCGGTCTGTAAAAGAATTAGACTGCAGACTTTTCACAGCCATCCTTCAAGTGTATGGCCGAGCGTTAAACACTGAAATGACTTTTATCGGCTTCACAATTGCATTTAAAAGAGCTATTTGGAATTTATGTCAACGTTAGCATTAGCATTGACAGGTGTTAATGTACCGGTGTAGAAGACATGTTGTGACTTCAGGATTAAACCTCCTCCCCTTCACCAAGTTGTCTCCAGATCTGGGAAACAATGCCAGTGTTAACTCTTGTTTCTATCACACACATTTCTTTACTGAAGTTAGCATGCTAACCAGCTGACCAGCTACAGGCAGACTCACTGTAGCCTCCAGTCTGCCCTGAAGACATAGCATGGCTCAGAGGGTTACTACTAACCTCTTGTCTTGTTTACAGTGATGGTGGATGTGTTTTAATGCTCGACAGGGTAAAAATCTGTTTACTGACCTCTGTTACTGGAATATCTCTATCTTTATCTCTGTCGTTTTCTTTAAAAAATATCTCCTTCTCTCCACTGCTTCACTTTAGTCTGTTGTTAGAAAATAAATGTATCATTGTGCACTTGCCCTCTTAATTTGACTTGTGTTTAATTTGTTGCAAAGCCATTATCCCTGCAATTACTTTTTAAATGTATGTTTAATGATGTTAAGGCTCAGGACTGCACTCACTGTCTTGGTTCGATGTTGCTGTTGCACAAACACAGACACTGATAACACGACAACAGGAAAACAAAGGAAATCTGCAGCTAATAAGACAGCATGTATTTACTATAATAACATACTGTCCTGTGACTTCATCCCTTTAAGAGTGTGTGTGGATGTGTGTGTGTGATTATGTGTGCTTATCTCTAAAAAACACACACATATACACACACACACACAGTGCATGTAAAGGTGATAACCAATAACCTGGATAATTATATTTCATTATCATGTAATTTACAAAGTGCTCACGGGCAAACAAGTCCATGGGAGGCTGATTAATATACACCTGCCTGTGAATGCAGTGCCAACACACACACACATACACACACACAGTTACCATGGTTACTCCCTCTGTGTGCTCTGTAGATGTCTGCGGTATCACAGATCATCTACATTTCAGAATGCTGAAGGCAATTAGCATGAACCTGACCTCACCCAAACAGACACAACTCACAGACCCACACACACATGCATGCATACACACATATTAGCTGAATCACTTTAATGACTCTCCCGCCCGGTAGAAGCCAGGCGAACTACATTTTCTGGATCTCATCAGCATCTGTCAGAAATCGAGGTTGGCGGCACAAGGAGATACAAGGTTTCATCCAGTGACTGTCTGAGCTCCATTTGAAGCTGAACCCGGTGTATGAGAATAGATCTGAGATATCTTCATCTGGGAAATGTACAAAGTACATTGATTGTGTGTGTGTGTGTGAGAGAGAGAAAGAAACTGAGAGAATGAGGAGGAGACTGTAAAAGTGAAACAGAGAAGCAGCAATTTGAACAATCTGTTCATCCAGTGCTGATACTGCAGTAGATACTGTCAGCTGTTCAGGACATAGGCCCAGATTGTGCACGGCTGCTGACTTGAAAGGAAAATTAGTAATGCTACAAGTGTGCTTGTGTTGTTTTTTTGAAATCTCTCCATCCTTCCACCCCTCCACTCCCTCTTCTGACTCTCTAGCGTTTCAAGGAGTGAACCAGCTCTGCAGTTTCCTCTTGGCTGAGTTATGGCCATATGGGGAGACATTTGTCAGACTAAAATGCACTGTTGAAGCCAGCTCTCCTGCTCCATAGGTAGAAGCGCAGTGTGTCGTTAATCACCTCTGAAACAAATAACTTCCCGCATAAACACACTCATACACACCGAATTACAAAGACACACAAACTCAACAGAATCGATACAGATTCATGGTCATAAATTAAGAGGAAAATAAAGCTGCACTCCCAAACATACACATCCAAACACATGCACACACATGTTCACACTGTTAAGCAGGTTTGGGTCCAGCTGTACAGAAATGTTTGTCTTCCTGCTGTGCTGCACAAGCTGTTTATTGGGCCTGTTTGTGTTTGTGTGTGTGTGTAGGTGTGCAGCTACTGAAGTGAAGCGCCGGTGGAGGCCGTTGCTAATGACCCCATCCGTGGTGCACAACACCTGTGGGAATGCCCAACCTCAAAAGAGCTGCAGAGGATCATGGGACGAGACCCGCCGTGCCTCAAAGAGACTCCAGAAAACATGGCATTAACTCACAGCGCTGCCAATTAGCAGGGTGAGCCTCTGTGTGTTTCACTTTGTGCAGCCCAAGCCTGTGCCAAACCGTATTTGAAAGCCTTAACAAGGTTTGTTCTAGCTTGTTCAGACTGATTGGGAGGGGGTGGTTAGGAAGCACAGCTCAGTGGGAAACAGCATTTAAAGACATTTTTGTTTCGACTGATGTGTGTGTACATTAAGCATGGAGCAGAGAAACACATTGCTCTAGCTGTAGCTAGCTTAGCTTTAAGACTGGAAACGCCTCGATTCAAATCCAAATCTCCATTAAGCATCAGCTGATCGTATGTCATTTTATCATGTTTTCCCTTGATCTCTAAAAAACTTCAAATCATTTTTTCCTCTAGGTATCGTTCTCTAAATCAGGTCCTGCAGACTGAAAGAAAATGGCTGCAAGACAGACAGCACTGCAGTGTCACTGATGTAACCACACAACCAAGCTGTTCAAGATACAGAAACATATTGCTCATTATATCCATCTTTCCCAGCTCACTGTTTGTCACTTTTGCTCTATTTATATCCTTTGCTATTCTAGTTTATCTCTCTCTCCCTCTCTCTATTGCTTTCCTTCTGGCTTATCTTTAACTCATCACCTTCCCCTAGCCCTGCATGTGTTTTTTCATCTGGCCGTAGCTCTCTTTTTCTGTCATGATCCTCTTTGAAAGCCCTCTGTACTTTGTTCTCCTCCCCTCCCTCCATCGTCTTCTACCCCTGGTGTGGCGGAGGGAGCAGGAAAGAGGGTGGAAGGCTACTTCTGGAGCTGATGTTGAATAATACATGCCTGCAAGAGTTGAGGCGGGGAGGCTGACATGGATGGAGTAGAGACTATTCAGCTGGATATAGAGTTTTGATAGTGTGTGAATATGGAACATTTATTATGATGAGATATGAGCTGGCAGGTGTAAATATGGGATTTGATACATTTATTAGATTCACAGATGCAGAAGGGAAAAGTGTAGCAGCACTCATTTATTTGTGTGATGGATATGTGTGCAGTGCACACATACACACACTTCCATCGACACGTTAACAGAGCTATTGACCATACCTAATTCTGACATATGAGGAAGTAGTGTGTGTGTGTGTGTGTGTGTGTGTGTGTGTGTGTGTGTCTGTGTCTGTTCCTTCAGGTTTTGCAGCTGACAGGTCACTCCTGCCCTGTAGCCCAGTGACCTCATCAGACAGAGTTGAATTATGGGTAGTGGCACTCGGGCCTCACAGCTGTCTCCCTGCTTAGGGCACAGTGCTAGTGAGTCACCTCTCACTCTCAACACATGCACGCACACACTCACTCGCTCACTCCCTTGTGCACAAACTCTTACACTTGCACAGCAGCTGGACTGCAGGGTAGCTGACATTTAGCGGTGGAGGAGAAAGCCGAGAATGTGAGCTGGAAAAAACAACAACAGAGCTGCTGTGACTCGGATGGTGTCAAACACCTGAGTGCACTGCACAGCGGACCGATGGCAAAGCAGGCGTATTTGTATTTCTTTGAAAAAAAACTGTACTTGCTGGTTAGTCTGCAGGTTAGCATACCTAATAAACCAATTCATTGTCAGTTACGGTACACGATGCTTCCTTTAGATACCGTTGCCACACATGTTTTGATACAGCACACGTGCAATTTTTGGTAGCTAATGGTATATTAATGCAGGATTGATTTCAGATAGATCGATAAAAATCAGTCTCCTCATTTCCTTTGGTTTTGCTAGCTGAAATGTGAGTTGTCAGCACCAGAGTTCATTAGTTCAAACTAGCTAGCTACTTACGCTAGCCTCACCTCTGTGAGTGGGTTGTAATTAGATTTAAACTTTAAAAGACAAGTAGTTATCTTGTAAATTGTGTGCTCTGATGGTTGTGAGTAGCTACTGTGCTAGACGAAGGCTAAGACTGCAGGCTAACATCATTAGCCTATAGGCTAAAGCTGTAGGTTAACATCCTCAGTATATTTTAGCTAGCAAATATTGTGAGGATTGTTAGCCTACAGTTTTAAGCCCATTGATACTGATGTCAGCCTGCAGCTAGCAAAGGAAGGCCTGTTAGCTAGCAAAAGAAAAGACACCACCCCAGACTTTTTATAGCCCATAAAGCCTATCTCTCTTACTTAGCTACAGCCCAACATCGTTATTTAATCATGCAGAACAAAGCTTAGCCTCCACAGATCTCTCTGGTTGCAAAGTAATGAAAGGCCAATTGCTGTTCAAGATTTATTGTATTCAATAAAAAAAAAAGCATTACCATGCACTGTATTTTGCAATGAATGGTGATTATCTCATATTTTATTCTCTTCATTTCTCAGGAGCAACAAAGATGGCTGCCACTAGCAAGTTCCACTGCCATGAACACATGAAAGCGAGGCACTGGATTTGATGAATTGCCTTTGAATGGCTGACTGGAGGCGTGTGCTTGTAGCTGAAACACGTCTGGTTATAACCTGATGGTAACATGATGGAAAACACCTGAAGCAGCAGACTCTGAAAACTCTGGCACCGCACATGTGAGGCTGAATAATACAGGAGGCTAGTCACTGAATCTATTGGTAATGCTGTTTAATGTTGAGAATGTGCTCTGTCTGTCAGCTCCTCTCTCTTACACACACACACAGACACAATGCAGCTGACATAAATAGCTGAATATTTAATCAGAGACCAACACAGGCTTAATAATTTAGCAACAAGCCTTGACATGACTCTCACTGCCACTGCTTTTGGAAATGAATGGTGGATGCTGAGGGATGTGTCTCCCCCAACATGTCATTAAACACCAATGCACAGCTGCAAGGACACCACCACCACCACCACCACCCTCCAGGTCACCACATCTGCAGAAAATGTCCCATGTCCTGAAAATGTCCAATAAGTGTCCAAATCTGACATCATTATGTTTGACACAGGACCAGTCCTACATGACCTATGACCTATAGCTGCCGCCCACTTTGCATCAGTGAGGATGATTTGTTGTTGTAGCTGTTTGTCACGTGTGGCAGATTCACAACCTATTGATCTCCTCCATGACTGTAAAGCAATTACCAGGTAAATTGGGAGAATGATGCTTTCACGTGAAACCGTGAAAGAGCAAACTGTGGTCCATCTGTGCTCATCTGACTAAATTAGGTTACACTAGCTATATAGGCTAAAGCTATAGAAGCTATATGCACGGACACCATAAAGAACATAGTGATGGGATATTATGGGTCCACTGTGGGATTAATCCCTGTGTAATGTGTGGATCAGTGGAAGTCACGGGGGGGGGGGGGGGGGGGGGGGCTGAAACAGTGACGTCCCGTCAGCTCGGTGTCTCCTGGCCGGTCGAGGGCGATAAGGAAACAAACCGAATGAATAATACACCGTGTCGACGGTCACATGTCGTGCAGCAGGCTCCTGAATGATTTAAAGCTTTTTACATCATCAGCCTCACCCTCCCTCCTGCTCTCCTCTCCTCCCCTCCCTCCCGCGCTGTCTCCCGCTGATGCACCGCGCAGCCTGGAGGAGATGCTGCTGCTGCTGCTGCCGCCGCTGCTGCTGCTGATGCTGGTGACCGACTGCAGCATCCGACATGGGCATCCTTTAATCCGGCCGAGCCACAGTGAGTGTTTTTCCATCACTTTTCTCTTCCTCTCACTCTCTCGTTATATCCCATCCACTCCTTCCCTTAATAACCCCCCACCCCACCCCCCCCCTCACTCCTCCTCCACCTCCCCTTTTTTGTTGTCTTCCTTTGTGCAGTTTTTTCTTTTTTCATGAGGGGTGGCGCATAACGCGGCGGAAACCGAGGTGTGATAGCCTAGATGGGATTGTCGGGAAATGGTTCCCCTCCCGTGTATGTTGCTACACCTCACCTCCACGGTGCGAGTTCTTGCGTGAGAAAGAGGGAAAGGGAGGAGAGAGTTTAGGGCGGGTGTCGCTTCTCCCACCGGACTAGAGCTGCAGCAGGCTGGGTTTGGGGGGGTCGAGAAGAGTACAGGAAGAGACAGAGGGGCGACTGGGAGCCGACAGAAAGAGGGTGGGACGTTTAATGAAGTGTGCTTTTGCAGGTGAGAGCATGTGGTTATTGCATTCTCTATATGGGTGGGTGGAGGGGGGAGGAACAAAACAAAGGTGCCACAGTAGCTAAGACTTATTGTCTTTATGCTCAGAGACCAGTGCTGTAGTGTAGAGGTGTGTAGTTTCTATCTTTGTCTCTTGTCTTTCTTCACCGTTGCCAGTCTCTTTACTACTCTGAAGGGTTGTGTGATAAATGATGTGATCAGCATCTGATATGGAGAATGATTTTGATTTATCACAGCCCTGATAGCTGTTATGGCACCCATCAGCTCCATCAAGCAAAAGCTATCTATCTATCTATCTATCTATCTATAGATAGATATCTATCTATCTATCTATCTATCTATCTATCTGAGGCAACATACAGTGCTGCTGGATGTGTGTGTCTATGTGAGGACAAGAGCACTCAGACACTGAAAGCCTCAAGCTGTGGATCTGGGCTAATCCCTAATGACATGACCAGATCTCCCCCTCTCTCTCTCCCTCCCTCTTTCTCTTTCTCTCTTTTTTTATCTGTCATAAGGTCTTGTCTTTCTTTTTTCATTCCTCCTTAATTCCCCCCCCCACGTCTGAACGTCCCTTATGCTCAGTTGTGATGACGTGCTGTCCGTGGTGCTGAAAACAGTCGTCAGCAAATCAGTTGGTAATTCGCCGAGGGTTGATGGCCCTGTCAGCGCTCAACAGGTGCCTTTATTGCTCGCCATAGGAGACGGCCTCACTGAAGTAAAGACAGGTTTATTCAGGCACTTTCAGAGGGAGGTTGTGTTTCCATGTAAGAACGACGGGTTATTGTTAGTAAAATTGTGTTTTCAACACGCAGCAAGTGATTAAATCGTCGCCGTAGAGTTATTGATAGCTCGACTGTTACAAAAGTAACAAGAAAAAAAACTTTCATACATTTGCAATGTGATGCACTGAGGACATATCATGATATAGACATGAATACTTTATGAGCGTATGGATATGCATGTGACTTTAGAGCTTGAATTTACAGTCACAGAAGCTTGAATTGTGGTTACCTGTTTGTAGCGCCAAAGCACAACTCTATGAACAGTCAGAATATCCCAGAGTTCCCTGTTTAAAAAAAGCTGTTTTAGCCAGAACAGTGGATGCCCGACAGGAAGAAGGGTAATACTAATGATGATGATGATGATGATGATGATGATGATGATGATGGGGAGAGTGAAAACAACAGCAAGAAGTGGAACCAGAAGATTACATAACTGACCAAATTAGCAACTGCAGCTTGTCATCCTGCATATCCCTCACGCTCACACACACACACACACCCCAGACATGCAGGTCTCACATCAGAGAGCTCAGATTCACATGCAGGCCCACACCACTGGAGCAGCTTGAGGTGCAGTGACTTGTTCCTTGCTCAAGGGCATGTCAACAGTGACAGTTTGGTGCAAGTAACATGACAACATTAAAGCATGTGACTTTGAGGCAGAGTGGTTGATTATCTTAATGCAATCTCCCCAACACATGTACAGTATGTTCCCTCAGAGTAGGAGAGTGAGACAACAAAGCTTGTTTATCTGTGGCAGCTGACTGTATTGCATTTCACTCAGTAGATCCTTAGATTTCACTTTTTGATCGAGCCAATGTCACTTTTGCTTTTAGCTTGAAAATAGCACAAAGAGGGATGGATTATGAAGCATAAAACTGACTCAGCAATATCTCTTATAGGCTTACAACAATATTTTATTTTATTTTTTTTCCACATTTAGCTTTAGTCACTCTGCGCTAACCGGTCATACCAGACCAAACCCTGAGAGTGTATTGAATGGAACAAGGGAAGCGGTCTTTAATGCTCATGAATTCAATTTGTCATTTGCAAATGAATGGATGGTTCTGTTTCTTGTTTCAGAAGTCACATAGTCTCGCCTTAACCATGTAAGTGCAGGGTTTATGAAATGCTGTTGGCTCCTCATTCATCATTATTAGGGATAATGGATGGTGAGCGAGTGCTTTTGTGTGGGTAAGTGTGTGTGTGTGTGTGTGTGTGTCAGAAGATAGAGACAAGACAGATGAGAGACAAACCTGATGTTTCACTGAGAAATGCAAGCTTTATTTGCCTGTTTGAGGTATCACACATGCTCTATATTGAGTGATGTCATTAGTAAATGCATACTGTAAAATATAGGTGTGACTCATGCAGCAAAAACACAGACACACATTACCATCAGTCTTTATATTTATGAATGGCTGGCTGGCCCCCACCACCCTTTCTCCATCAGATGCTGCTCACCACTGACGTCAGTGAACCTGCCTGCGCATAAAGGCTAATATAATCAGACCCTCATGCACACAGACACACAGACACACCAGCACACACACTGTATCCTTTCCTTTGTCTCTGTCAGTGTGTGCACGCACACACACACCTCTGGCTATTTGTTCAACAGGCGATAAAGAGAGAGAGAGAGAGAGAGAGAGAAAAAGACAGACAGAAAGAGGCTGGAGGGTCAGTGTGTGGGAGGTGGGCGGCCATGATCATTATCATTACACTGTAATCAGATTTCTGTTGTAAATTTGTGACTCTGGATTTTCCCTATAGGTACAGTATATCAGTAATCATTTTTCATTAACCTCCATCTCGTGTCATTCTGAGCACTTTCTGAACAAGACGCACTAATCCCAACTTTATTGTATTGATAGTCAGTGACTGACGGAGCTAAAAGCTGTCACATTTAAGCTGTTTTATCTGAGCCACAAAAATAATCTTTTCTAAAGAGCAGATAATTATGATAGAGGGAAGGATAATACCTGTAATTCGTTTGCTCTTTTGCCGTCTACTATATGTGAGAAAGTTCTGTGTTGGTGTATTTGCCGCTTTCTGTCGAAATGCCATAGGTCTTGTTTGAAAGGAAATATTAATATAGCAGACAGAGGCACCGACAAGCAATCATTTTGTAGATGCACAATGTACCATAGGCTGATGACTGATGAGAAAAAAATTGCATGTCTCCAAAGAATTGCCCCCATTATTGTTCTCCACACGTCAGTGTTCAGTGAACCTTACCACAGGATGTAGAGGTAAACAAACCCAGTATTTGTGTCCTGACATCTTCCAGAAGAATGTAGCAGGGCACAGTCACAGGAAAAAAACAATATTTTTCCATTGAATTCAATAATTGCTCAAACCTAGCAGACATGCACTTTCCAGAATGATGTCAAGGCAGCAGTACACACCTTTTGTGCTGAAGCTGAAACGAACATCAGGAATGAGTCTCACTGAAACCGCTAACAGAACAGACACCGGAAATTCAACATTTCATCAATCAGTCATTTTCAATCAGTCTTAGATTATAACTGCACACACCTTTAATTAACAGTGGTTACTATGACACTCTTCTTTTAGATAATGGATCCCCTGTGATGCCATTAAATATTGATGTTTCAATAGTCACTTCACCTTTCAGTTCTTTATGTATGGGAGGAAAATATTCTGCTGTTAGCATTGATATATGCATTGAGAAACAAGTAGCAGTATGCTTGTCCTAAACGTCAAACTTGTTGTTGGACTGAAAAACTTGTTGGTGGACAAACCACTAGTTCAGGGAATCTATCCTTTCGGTTGCCATGGTAAAGCATCCAAGGCTGGCCTCCAAGGAAAGAGAAAGGAAAAACAGGAGCACAGCATTGGGGGAATAAAGGGGAGGAAATACACCGGAGAGTTTAGAAAGAGTAACAGGTGAAGGTGGGATCGATGAAATGAAAGAAGCATCGACTGTCAGTCAACTGTTTGCACACAACAGGCACTGCACTCATTTGCTGGCAAGCTATATAAGCTGACAAACACCTGGCAGCCACTGTGAGAAAAGAGCTGACAGTACAGAGAGTGATGGTAAAAAGATGGACACTGTATGTGGCTCTGAGGGTCAATGACAAATGCATTTTCCTTGAGTCTCTCTGTTATAAATGATCAGTGAAATATATGTTTAAATGCCGTGATACTATAGAAGGCTTGTTCAGAAGGGCAGCACCGCCCACAACAGTGATGGCAATTAGCAAATTGGATCAATAGGTAGAATGGACTGTAGATGAAAATGTGTTTTGGCAATATTTCCCTTCTCCATTAGCTCCAAATGGCACCAGTATTTTATGGTATAGGAGCCCCTTGTCCAAGAATTAGTCAGCAGTCTGAAGTCTGGAACCAGAATCAATGAGCCGGTTTTAGGGCCAGGTATTAGGTCTTCTTTTTGCCTTAATGTCTACAGTTGAGGTTTATAGGTAGAAGATAGTCGATTCAAGTTAGTCCACAAGTACATGTTGTTTTTTAAAGAGCTTAAGGCCACGCACAACAGAGATGTCATCAATATGGCTGGTTAACCAAGGAGCCAGAGGGAGTGACACCGTTGGTTTTATTTATCTTGCAGTCTGGAGCCGGATTTGTTGTGCTTTAAGCTTCAGGCTCCCACTGTGCTACATAAGGCTGAGAGGGATGGGGACGCAGCAGATCACACCGTGTGTGAACCAGGCCGGCTGACAGGTCAGATTATGCAGAATTTGTCTGTTTGTCTGACCTGTCTGGAGCCGGAGCCACCAATTTCCAACTTGGAAACTTTGGATCAGGACAATTGAAATAGTGTATTGTTATATCTGTTTTCTAGAGATCAGTATGTCTGAGCTTAAAGCTGAATAATCAGATCCATAAGTTAAGCCAAAAAAAGTGAGTCAGTCAGTGAGTAAATGAGTAAACAGGTCAGACAGCCAACTAAGAGAAGCAGAGAGACCTCCCTGTTTGTGATTATTCTGGTCTACTACCAGTTCCAATAGTATTTTCCAGTGAGACATTAGACTTAATGGATACGAATGTTGGATTGTATGAAACCTGTCACTTTTAGTTTATATTACATTGCACAGTCAGAGTTGGTTTCAATTTAGCCTCATTTTTTGTTTGTTTACTTCAGCCTTGGACCCAATTTAATGTGTTTTCCATAATCTTAATACATTTTGACCAGTTTCGTCTACTGGCAGACTGGTGGCTTTGCACTGTGTGGTGGCCATGTTTTAAGTTCCAAGAGCATTTGTGCACAATCTGCTTGGGCTGCCTTAATTTTGACTTGTGTTTCATTTTATTAAATCCAACTTTATCATGAATAAACCAGTGTATTTACAAAACAGGGAGGGAAAGGAAAATGATGTAGACCACAATAGTGAGCTACATCTCAGGCTGCACCATGACTGGCTTGATGGTTTATGCTTATAACATAATACAACATGATCAGACACATCTACATCTACAGCACTATCTGTAAAAGATAATACTGCAGTATGTGTACTTGGGAGTTGGTACATAAAATAACCAAAACCTTAATATCATCCACTTTCATATAGTGGCAGTGATTATGATATCAGAACATGCAGTATATAAGCTGTTATTAAAGCATAACTCAATACCATATGGAAGAACTAACTAATTAAATGGCTCCTACACACTGTAGTGAGACATGGCAAAACTGAAATTAAAGTTAAACAAAGTCATAATGTCCTTCCTGGTGTACTAATACCTCAGTTATTGTTTTACAGTGCACTTGTTTACTCTTTGCCGGATGGCTGCTTCTTCTTCATCACCTCTGAGTGTCATCGTTCAACAAGGTGAAGTGAAATGTCTTGTGCCCGTAATAAACAGCGGATTAGCGGCCGCAGATAAGAAGAAAATTAAATCAGTGCATGTGGATCGGAAAGACACGCCTAGATTTGGAGGGGGGGGCTTTTGCCTTTGTTTGATAGTATAGTTGCGAAAGACAGGAAATGGGGAGGCAGAGAGAGGGGGAACAATGCAGGATTCGAACCAGGGCTGGCTGCAGCGAGGACTGTAGCCTCTGCATATGGGGCGCCTGCCTAACCCACTGTGCCACATGGCGCCCCTAAGTACAGTTTTAAAAATCTGCATGCGCAATGATGTTTGGTTAAATATTGACTTTGGCTTTTCTGTTCTTTATGAAGCTCTTATTAAGAAACCCCCATGGCTCTACTCACTAAACCAGTCCAGAGGGCACACTGGTGTACAACCATCGCTCCACTGGTCAATTATACCATGTAGACAGAGAGGTTAACATCAGTAAATCAAACAACGAATCTGCCAGAAAATCATTGAGCCAGTCCAGCAGCCGCTTAGTGAAACTGATGGGAACATCGCAGTTCTAATTTAAAAACCAGTCCCTGGACGGTTCAGATGGACGGGGGTAGTCGGGGTGTGACTGATGGGGCGAAATCAGCCTGGCAGACGGCAATTCCTCTTTTGTGTCAAATGAGAAATCAGATTCATTGGGCCTGTCATACACGGATACTGTAGCCAGTCGGGCAAGCCATCGAATCAGCCTGACCGTCGCCAAAGTCAGTCGAGCAGAAGAAAATGAATTTAGGACACCAACATCTCCACTTTATAACCCTCCAATTACTGCCGATATCTGTGGGGCTCCTCAGCTGGGTATACAATTGTAATGGATCCTGTGGTGTAGCTTTTGAGGAAATTCTATGTAAATGGCTCTGTATATGAAGTTGAGTTTAGGTATTAAAAAAACAAATCTGTTTCCTATTGGACCAGATTTAGTGAGGCCTACAGAAACAGAAGTAGCAGCAATGAGACGCACTGACAAACCTCATAAACCTCATAAACCTTTATACTGAGAGATGCTGAAGTGCCATGTCTATCTGTGTATCTATCTACAGTATCTATCTTAGCTGGTTATGCAACATTGTCCTTTGACCTCCTTTGCTCCCAAAAGACTCATCAGGATTCACCTGCTGACGATGAATGTGTGGAGGAAGTTTTGCTCCCATCTGTCCAGTGGTGACCGGACAGACAGACAGACCCACTTCATTCTTCTGCACCTGCCATTAACCATTAAGATTTTCCTCAACAGCAGCATGCCAAAGCATCAGCTAGATGCAGAGGAAAATAACTTCACAAAGTTCAACAAATTTCCCTGACTCAGGATAATCTGCCAAACGATGATGAGCTGGCTCCTTCCTGTTCTGTCTGTGGGCCATGAGAATGGGGCCAGGGCCAGTTGCCAGGTCTTTCTCTTTTTTTTTTGGAGGGACCAAGGCCACGCAGTGATGGTTGGTTGCCAGGTTGGTTTTGAGTGAATCACAAGGGCTCTTAGCTTTATTAAGCCACTGTAGCTCTTACTGGAAAGGCAATGAGAGCTCAATCAGGTTATTCAAGCAGTAATTCAGACACGGGCAGGGGCGGACACAGAGACAGGCTTAGTCATAGCTGATTAGACATAAGAATGGATCCTCTGACAGCTCTCTTATCTGGAGAGGAAACACACTAACGCTTAGATGATAGAGGTGGTGGTGACAGTTACGACAGGGGGTGACAGGGATTCAACTATTGATCTTTGAAACAGCGGCGCTGGCTGAGCAGATAATGGGAGTGTGTTTTAGAGCTACATTATTGAAGAAAAGGTCTTGTTCGAAATTGTATCACATGAAACGGGGCAGCTGTAAACACATCGGCAGTGTGTTGCTTACACACTGTGGGAGATGATGGCAGTTCAAATCTCTCTCCCGCTCACGGCTGCGATTTTCTCTCTTCATGCTGATTTGCGCACATATTCACTCATTCTTTCTGTGGCTTGTGATGAAATGACGAGTGTAATATGAGGGCTTCTTCCATTGCTAGAAGTTTAAATAAATATAAAATTTACTGCATGCGCCCACACTCTATTAGATAATTCAGTAGCTCACATTGCCACTGGCACTTGAGTTTGCGCTCTGTAAAAGGCTGAGCTGTCTCTGTCTACTTCTCAGTGTCAGGGGACGGTGCACCAGGGAAATGTCGCTATTGGAGAGGTGGCGAGACATTTTTCTTTCTCTCATTGACAGTAGTAATCAGCAACTATAGAAAGTATAGGAACAGGTTGAAATTTGCAGCTGCAACCATGACTTTTATTAGATTATCTCAGCATAAAGACTAGAAGCAAACAACTTTATTGCCATTTGAAAAGATCCATTTTAGAAACGGCACCTTTTGTTCCAGCCTTGTTGTTACTTCCGTTAATGCACTTTGGCAGCTAACTGGTTTAGCTATTAGGCTCCTTTACTGAAAGATTAGCTGAGAAATGACTGAAAAGTTCCTGACACCCTGCTGTAAACTTTGTGGTGATTACAAGACTTCAGGACGAGGCTAGGCTAGCTGTTTTCCCCTGCTTCAAGTCTTCTTCAAGTCAGAATGAAGTGTCAAGACTCTGGAAGAGATTGCGCTTTGGATTTACTTTAATGCAGTTACTTCTCTGAGCCTTTTATAGTGTCATTAATTGCAAATTGTAAATATCAGTCACAGGACAGATGAAACTGTAATGTTGTTGACATTTGTTGTTTACCCAGAATCACGTCTTTGTGTCACACAAGCTCAGCTTCCACAAAGGTTAAATGCTCTCCAGCTAACCTTTATTCCAGGAAGTGCTGTTAATAAACTGAAGTCAGTTTTTTTTTTTTTGCATAGTGCAGCAGAACAGATGGGACACCTGCTGCCACGCTGCTTTGTGCAGCTCTGTTTTGTTGATCTACCACTGTTCAAATAGTGCACACTCAATGCAGGACAGGTGGCGATTGCTATCCATGAAACTAGCCAGAGAATATTAAAGTATAACAATGTAACACAGATGTTTTTGATTTGTGATATGCAGTGATGAAAGGCTGTCGTGTGTCAGTGTGTGTGTGTGTTTATGCGTAGTTGATGAGTTTTGCAGTGTGATTGGATCCGTGTGTAAGTATCAGTGTCGTCAATTAAAGCTAGTCAAACTATGCATACACACACACACACACACAGAGTTATTGACAAAGCCCAGCAGGATGATCAAAGCCCAGTGCTAAAACAAAAAAAACAAGACAGATTTGCTGTTTTTCAGTCTGGTCATTCACACACTCACTCACACACACTCTAACACACTCTAATGCTGCAGTCACAGGAGAAAGATTTAGCAGTGCAGCTGACTGTGTGTGTGCTTGAGTTTTAAACAGCATGTGTGTGATTGTATCTAACTAAACAAGAAGTGTATGATTGAAATTCCTTTTGGACTAATTGCCAAACACCAGAGACTGTCGTATCATTATAGAATTTATGCTGCTGAATTAAACAGAAGCACACTCTGGGAGTTTCACCATTAAATCCAGTGATGACTCTCTGCTGTTGTGAGTTTATGACATAAACCATTCCTGTTACCAGGTATTTACCCAGTGTTACCAGCCCAATAGCAGTAAATCCAGACATGTTAGACACGGGTAGCTATGGGTCTCTGGGTGATTGTATAATGATGTGGAGCACTGGCATTTGTAGGACTCCCAAAATACTTGACCTGCATCTTGCAAAGCTTGCATATTGTATGAGCTGTGTCAGGCTCCTTCTCCCTCTGAGATGATACAATCAAAAAGATTTGTGTCTTCATTGAATACACTGATAATAACGCACCCTCTGTTCTGTGTACCTGCAGCACTGTGTGCATGGATCAGTTTCTCTTTACATATATTGCATTTCTTGGCGAGCAAACTGTGAAATTCAGTTTTATTAGAGTATAATCACAATACAGTACATGTGAGTTGGCTGTGTGATGGGTTAAGAGTCCCCTCCACAACCAGCACTCACCATCACACACAAATTAAATCCCCTTTGAGCTTTTTCTGCCACTGCACTTGCTCATAGTCTCGCTAAGTGCAGTGACAATAGGAGAACCGGCCCACTCTGGTTAAACAGCCGGGTAATTGCAGTCATCATCGTAGTGTCTCATATTATAGCTGAGAGGCAATTGTGAGTGTGCAGTATGTGAGAGTGTATATGTGTGTTTGTTCAGCAACTTGCACTTGTTCAAAGTGGATGAATAGTGCAGAAGAGGAGAGATGGACTTGGCAACGTTTGGTGACAGTAATGTCTCCCTCCCAGCAGCATCTCTTATCACTCTGTTGCTCATATGATGTCACAGGTGTGGTTGAAAAGTGTCATAAACCCAGTTCATTTGATATATAATTGTAACTGTTTGACTCACTGCTTCCTTTCATGCTTTTCCTTTTGTTGTCCACTGAACCACACACATTTCTAATGTTTTTTTTTATTGCTTGTTTGTTTGTTTTGTATTGTATTGTGGTGGGACAGTCATTCAGATGCTTTATTATTCAAAAATAAACCACTCAACACAGAGAAAAGTGGCTCATGTGAATGACACATACATTCATTCATGTTATGTACTACTGAGTTAAGTATGTGTACAGTGGTAGCAGTGCGTGGTGGATAACCCTCATAAATTACAATCCAGTCAATACATCATAAATATATAATATAATAATACACTAGGTATCCATTGTTATTACATCAGTTAGTTTAGTTTAGCTGCAGACAAATCACAAGATAGTTATTATTTTAACCTGTGTTTTTCTCAGTCTTTGGTTGTTACTATAATTTAGCAGTGCATCATTTTTGTGTGATTTACAGCCTCTAATTTAAGGAGTTTTTATGTACAGTCTTCATCAGCTTTGTCTGGGCCTTCATTAAGAGTCTGGGCCTTTATTATAGGAAACAGTAGACAATATGGAAGAGGTTATGAACCCTAAATGTGATTACACTCATTGGCCTTTCTCTCTTACAAACAGAAGAAAGGGCTTTGGTGCACTGCCATCACTCATGAGCTTGGCTACTATAGCAACAAGGCAACAGGGAGAGGTCTGCTAATTAGCTGCTTCCTCATTCAGGTACGCTTCATTTGTGCAAGAATGTGTAATACATCTCCACCGTTGGGCTCTTGTGTCTCGGCGTGTGCACTCAAGAATAAGCATTGTCTAAGATGAAATAATGGAAGGTAATGTGCTGTGCCTTGCTGCAAAAATATATCATCCCACTTTTGTTTTTCAGATAACACTCTCTCTCTCACCATGTGGAGAAAAAACTGAGATGGTATTCCACTAAAACCGGATAACAGAGAGAGGTAGCAGAAAACTGAGGCATCGGCGGCGAGATCTTCTTCCATCATTTGGATTATGTGTAAACTCTTTTCCTCTGTGCGCCACACAATTGCTCACTGAAGAGAACTGTGAAGGAACAAAAGGAAGAAAAACAATCAGCATCTTCCCGCTCTCCGTGTTGAAATTCTCCCCTCTGACTCACCCTTGACCTTTAGCCCTCAGTATGAGCGGCCTGGTAGGAAAACTGGACCCTCGCAGGATACAGTGGGGCGCGACATGGAACACCTTTGCGTCCCGTGTCCTGAGGACCAAACCTGTGGAGTCCATGTTGGATTCAGCCATGTCAGGAACCGGCTCCCACGGGACCAGACTGGCCCGGGTGTTGTCTACGGTGGACTTGGTGTCACTGGGTGTGGGCAGCTGTGTCGGGACGGGGATGTACGTGGTCTCTGGGCTGGTTGCCAAGGAGATGGCCGGTCCGGGGGTCATAGTGTCCTTCATTATCGCCGCTGTGGCCTCGATACTGTCAGGTCAGACTGGAGCAAAATGCAGATACACACATGCGTTTCCTGACTGTCTTCTGGTCATTAATCTTAAATCTCTCACTGTCTCACTCTGACACACACACACACGCGCTAGACTGACTTTAACATATAATATGACACAGCATAGAGGTTACTCTCAGTCTTATCACCATTACACTGATATGATTTATAGGAAGAGCCTTTTAATAACCATGCAATTATTACAAGGGCAAAGACATTGCACGGGCAAAGCTATAATATAAGAGGCACTCAAGTGATCTCTTAATACCACCTTAATGTTCCTATCAATACCCCTCAAATCTGATATGTGTGTCTGCCTGTATGTGTGCGTGTATCTAACTCTCTCCCCTCTGTCCCACAGGAGTGTGTTACGCAGAGTTTGGCGTGCGTGTGCCTAAGACCACAGGTTCAGCCTACACATACAGCTACGTGACCGTGGGCGAGTGCGTGGCGTTTTTCATCGGCTGGAACTTAATTCTGGAGTATCTGATCGGCACAGCGGCGGGGGCGTCGGCTCTCAGCAGCATGGCGGACTCGCTGGCCAATCACAGCATCAGCAACTTCATGATTTCACACATTGGAACGCTCAATGGCTTAGGTGAGTGGAGCGAGGATGTGCGCCTGTCAGTGATACAGTAGGGGGAGTCCTGAGGAAGTCATGCTGTTATGTAATAGAAAGTCAGCATGTGAGGAAACGGTAAGGATCATTGAAATGAAACTGAATGTCCTCATCCTTTGGAAATAGCAAAGGCAGAGTAAATACAGCAAGAATTATGAATATATAGTGTACAGCTTCTCATTAAGCTTTTTTTTATTTGTTTGGTTGCGCTAGATTAGTCATTTAGTCATTTTACTATTTAGTCGATTAGTCATTTTATTTATTAGTCTACATTATGTTCTTGTGAGCACAATATCTCAGGAACATCTTGAGGGAATCCCTGTGAATGTGGCACAAATGTTCACTCAAAGATGAGACGATAAGGTCAGGTCAACATCGTGGTAACCTCAAACATGTTTCTGTGCAGAACTAAATTCATACACTCATCATGACACATTTTAACACAAATCCATATGTATGAAATGATGAAGTGACGACAGTCAAAGATCATCTTCACTGTGACACTCTGCAAAAGCACACTGGGCCATTATTCAGCGCTGTAACTCAGGAACAGAAACGGGAGATTCAGGCCATTTTTCCTGAAACCTGACTGGTTGGCAGTGACATACAATCGCAGGGTGGTAATTCTAGTTGCAGTAATTGTCCCTTAGAGTCATGAATTACAGAAGCACAATGTCATCTGTACCACTGTGACAGTGGAAAAGTGGGCTGCTCTGTTTGAGTGGCACCACATCCTTCAAATACTTTGTGAAACACACACCATCTGGGAAACAATCCAACCCACACTGGACTTTCTGTTTTTCCAGTGAGCATCTAAATGATGTTTCACTGATTCTCTTGAAGATCATGTCATTCTGGGAAATAACATCTTGGCTGTTCTAAATGATTCATACAGCATAATTTTCCATGTCATGAACAGCAGCATGAGGGAATGCCTGCTAATCTGTTGTAATACTATATCTGATGTGTGTGCCAACTGCGTTCCTATCTGGATGATACTGGCCTGACAGTCGCTTCCTGTTGGACGCTGAGAAAAGGTGTGGTAATGGTCACGTGATGAGGACAGCGGCCAGCTGTCCCACACCATAATGGAAAGTTACTGTTTCCTTTTCCTGCTGAGGCGAAGCGGCTGTTTCTCTACACCCCTGTGGAAATGTGGAATTTAGCAGAAAATACTTGTCATTAGTTTCCAAACATACACTGAGCGTTTCCAGCGTGATACGCACGCTGCTGCGTTGAATTATATAAAAATTATCGATAAATTAGCTCACTGTGCGTGAGTGACAGGGTGCATCTTAATGACTGATTGAGTGTAATGCTGTCATACTGTGATTGGCTGCTTACGTGACAAAAACAGTTTTGTCTGTGTGTGGGATACTAATGTGTTTCCAACTGTGGCATTGCCAGGAAAGTTAAACAAATTTAGAAAGCCCCCTTTAATGTTTTACCCAAGAAAATAGCCCAGTCATGGTCTGATATTCAGCTAATGAAAACCAAATGCTAAAATTATCCATGTGCCCGTTATGCCAACCGTTGTTTTTTTTGGAAACACCATGCCATGACAGCAAGTTAATGTTTTACGGCTTTTGTTGTTGAATTCAACTCCCATCTCTGTTACCACTGAAAGTTTCCTATCATTGACTCAGTATTTACAGTAGGTCATTTGTAAATAACATTGCTCATTGTAGCTTTATTTTAGATTGGATGACTTTGGATTTTGGATCCAACTAGTAGTGTGACATCACTTTTTGTCTCTGGTTGATTGTGTGCATTGTTATGTAATTCAATACAGGAAACAATTTGTTGATTAGAATGAGCTATTTGCTACATAGCCAACATTAGCATTCAAATTACCACTCCAGAGGAAATACTGCACAGTTCAGTCTCAAACATCATTCCTTTACCCACCACTGTTTATCATATATTTTCTTTTAGTGAAGTTAGCATGCATAGCAGCTAGCTTTGGGCCCGTTTTACCATTTTCAGCTAGCACAGCCTCCAAAATGGCCTGAAGACATAGTGCAGCAAACAGGGTCTGAGAGTGTTTCTATTTATGTCTGTGTATTTGTGCATGTGTGTTTCCTCTCTAGGTAAAGGGGAGCAGTCATACCCAGACCTGCTGGCGCTGCTGATAGCTCTGCTGGTGACGGTGATTGTGGCTCTGGGAGTGAAGAACTCTGTGGGCTTCAACAACGTGCTGAACGTCATCAACCTCATCGTGTGGGTGTTCATGATGATCGCCGGGCTGTTCTTCGTCAACGGAGAGAACTGGGACGAGGGCAGATTCCTGCCCTTTGGCTGGTCGGGGGTATGTAAACACACGTGCAGACAGGTCGCAAGCAATTTATAATACAAAAAAAAAACATTACCCATCATTCCTCTTGGTTCTTCTCTGTCACAGGTGATGCAAGGAGCTGCCACCTGCTTCTATGCCTTCATCGGGTTTGACATCATCGCTACAACAGGAGAGGAAGCCAAGAGCCCCAACACCTCCATCCCCTATGCCATCACTGCCTCACTCATCACCTGTCTCACTGCCTACGTCTCTGTGAGTCACCTTTGACACCGCAGACACTCTTATGTGCAGAAGTAGTAACAGTAAATGTGTCATTTGCTTCCCATTTTACAGCTAAAAGCAGTCTGAGGACATTTAAAGGCTCCAAAGCACCTTTATCTCATTACTGAAAGCATCACCGCTGCGGCACAGTGTGGCATTATGGTGAAATAATGACTTGGCTCAGTGACGCATGTTACAAAATGAAATTAATATGATCAGATCGATTGTGGGAAGACAGTAGGTTATAATCACAGCTTCCCACACATTTTCAAGCAAATCTTTATATGTAAATAGAGAAAAAACTGTGAGTTTTCAGAGAGAGTTTTCAAGTCGACATGATGACTTTAGTTTTTGTCAATCTTTTAGCGACTTACTTGTCAAACACAGACTGAAAGTGTTTTCCCCAAAGTTTGAATGGCGCCTTCCAGAGAGATGGAAAGATCAAACATCAATATGCCTCCTTCCCCGAGCACTGCAACTGCGCGACTGTGTATCTCATCTCTGATCTTTACGTATTCAGCTCGCGCAGACCTACCAGAATTCTTTCTTTGACACGTTTGAGCTGGATGGTTGTTGCCATGGGTACCGTGTAACGGCAGCCTATCAGGAGAGAGAATTATCCGGCATCGCCTGGGGGGCAAAGATTGCATCAACTTCAGAACTCTCTTTGAAAACCTCGTCTTTCTCTTCTGTGTCTCTCAGTCGCACCCATTCCTCCGTATCCATTCCTCCATTCAGCTTCTCCTAATCTCCATCTTTATTTGATCAGTCGAACTTCTCTGTTCCAATCAGGACCTCGTAGCTGCAGGTCAGGATCCAGGATCATTTTCACGATTGCATCCCTGCTTAAGAGCAGTGGGCGTCAGTATGAAATCACTCAGGAAGGGCATTAAGGCGAAATATGTCGAATGATGTCTGTGAAAACTGCCTCAATCACAATGAGGAGTCACGTGAACGTGTGCAGAGCTGACCTCCAGCTCAAAGTGAGATAAACTGGGCAGTAGCATCAGCTTTGCCCTCTCAAACACAGACATCCAACGAGGAGGATTATTGTTGGAGGATTCCCTCCAGAGTACATATAGTCCCCCTTTGACTTTCACACACGCTGTCGGTGAGCCAGTGCCGCGAATGGACGAAGGGTTAAAGGGCACCAGGCTACAAGAGAGAAACTGATCTCTCCACCCTTCTCTCTGTGAGGGTTGGTCTTTTTATTATTCTGCTCTCTTTCTGTAATCTGTTCACGCAAATCCCTCTTTTGCAGCACGGTATCTGTGACAGATGGCCCTGCATGATTTCACACGTCAGACGCGCGGATCAAAAATGCACACACACACATACAGCTAGGTTGTGTGAGTGTGACAATTTCAATGTTTATGCAGTAACATCATTCTGAGGAAACCGTCTCCTCTCAAGGGCGTTTTAGTGTTTAGTAGCTGTTCTGAAAGTTTAAATCATATCACATTATCTTCATCATTATCATCATTAAATTTCCCAGTTGTTATGGATTTGTCATGAACCAGTAATTAAAAAACAGTCTCACAGCCGTATCTATTACATAGCTTTGCTTGGCGCTAACTGCTCTCAATTTCATTTTTAATTTCAGGGCTGATTTTTTCTTTTTTACTTATTTGAGTGAATGCTGTTGGTGTCCAATCCTCTTCCATCCAGGTGTCTGTGATCCTGACTCTGATGGTACCGTACAATGAGATTGACGCTGACGCCCCACTCATGGAGATGTTTGCAGTACACGGCTGTATGTTTGCGAAGTACATCGTTGCAGTTGGCTCCATAGCTGGGCTCACCGTCTCCTTGCTGGGGTCCCTGTTCCCCATGCCCAGGGTCATCTACGCCATGGCAGGGGACGGCCTGCTGTTCAAGTCAGTGGATGCAGTTATATGGTCTTGTTGAACTTGCGTCAGTCAGTCTTGATGACTCATGAATGTTTTGCAACCCACTCATCTTTGTGTGTGCATGTGTGTGTGTTTAGGTTCCTGGCCAATGTGTCTTCCTACACAGAGACCCCTGCTGTGGCCTGTGTGGTGTCAGGCTTTCTGGCCGCCCTGCTGTCCCTCCTGGTCAGCCTCAGAGACCTCATAGAGATGATGTCCATAGGAACCCTGCTGGCCTACACCCTGGTGAGCGATGGCCCACACATACGTATGGACCATATGGGAACTTGCAGGGTGCTGCTGCCTACTCACTATATTTAGCTCACCGTATTCCACAGATTAATTCAGAGTTGTTTTTAACCTGATCACGCACAGGGCAGCCAGTGCACACAATGGATATCCAATGAGTTCTTCTCCAAGAGTTCAAGACACTGCCTGCTGTTTAATGTGGATGATTATATACCGTATTTAAATTTATAGATTACAGAGGCTCTGCTCTTTGAGGGAGAGCACATAGCACAAGGGATTTTACTAGGGAAACTAATCCCCCCAGTACATGAATTATACTGAGATAGCTGTAAACATATAAATATACAGTAGGTTCCAGCACAGTCAACAAAGTGTTTAATATATAAACAGGAGGTTATGCTGAAGGTGGGCGCTGCAGCAGAAACCACTGCTGCAATGAGAATATCAGCTAGGTGAGAGTCTGTCAGGTTGTAGAGGTTGCTGTACAAATAAAATAGCCTTGCCTTGCTCTGTGTACTCATATGAATGTGACAGGATGATAACAGATGACTAACAGCCAATCAAATGTTCCTCTCTTGGTTGTCAGGTGAGTCTCTGTGTCCTCCTGCTACGTTACCAACCTGAGGGCGACATCCACGGCTTCGTAAACTTCCTCTCTGAAGAGCAGAACAACAAGAGGAAGGAAGGCGTCCTGGCCGAGTGCGAGAAGATGCCTGCTCTCCAACCAGCGAGGCCGATGAGTACGGAGGTCCACCCACAAACACCTGCGGAGCCAAAAACCTGCCGTCACTTGGTGACAACGAGATGCTGATAGGCAAACCAGACAAAAACGCCTACACTGCCAGCCACCCAAACTATGGCACGGTGGACATGACCACCGGCATCGAGGCAGAGGAGTCAGAGAGCGGGATGTCCCGCCGGTTGAAGAAGCTGATTGGACCACGCTACTACACCCTGAGGATCCGACTGGGTCTCCCAGGAAAGATGGACCGGCCAACTCCAGCCACGGGCAAAACTGTGACCGTGTGTGTGTTGCTGCTATTCATCTCCATCTTCGCTTTTTGCTCCTTCATCATTTTGGTGAGAGCGCATTAAAGGAATTCACACAGGAATTCACAGTGCACTTTAATGGGATTAATGAACTTTTTCTCTCCTCTTTCTTTGAATTCTCTCCTTCCAGGAGCGAGCAGTATCGGGGAGGGTCGCTGGTGGGCTCTGCTGCTATTAATCTTCTTCATCATCTTTATTGCCCTCCTCATCATCATAATCCTCCAGCAACCTGAAAACCCCAAGCGCCTGCCCTACATGGCGCCCTGTGTGCCCTTTGTCCCTGCTTCGGCCATGCTGGTCAACATTTACCTCATGCTCAAACTGTCCGTCATCACCTGGATACGATTTTCAATCTGGTGCCTCGTGGGTAAGAGAAAAAACCGAAAACATTTTGTTTTGTTTTGGGTCTTTTTACACCAAAGACATTAGATTCACATCTCCTCTACCATCCTGGACAGACTGTACCTGACCATGTTTTGAGCTAAAACAATGACTCACCTCAGTTCATCTTAAAACAATGGAGTTATGAATTTCATTTCTTTTGAAAATGACTCATTTCTTATTGGCTCAGTGAGCCAGTAAAACCTAGTGTGTGTCTCACTTACTCGCTTTGTTTGTTTGAACTAGGAAGTCTCTTCTCACTTCTATTTTCCTTTCTCCATCATATCTATCTGTGCATCTGTATTTGTCTGAGCGTGTGTGTGTGTGTGTGTGTGTGTGTGTGTGTGTGCACTTTGCAGCTCAGCTCATCATGCAAGTCCTGTTGCTCTGTTTTTTTTACTGCTTATGTAAAGGCAGAATTAATGTAAGCTGGTGTCCAAGCAGAGCTGTTTTTGTTCGTATACATCTCTGTGTTATTCTGCTGTGTGAGTAGGATTGCTGTGTTCTTCTGACTCACTCAGAGTGGGATGAACTGTGGTTATATCGGTTCAGTTTACTCCTTCTTTCCAATTGAACTCTTAAAATTGTGCCATAAGCTCTAAACACGCTCTATCTGTTTATGTATTGATCATACTGCATACTGATGCAACAAATGCATGTGCCCCCCCTCAGGTGTGCTCATCTACTTCGGCTATGGCATGTGGAACAGCACCCTGGAGATCACGGCCAGGGAGAACGAGGTGCACGCCTCCACCTACCAGCGCTACGACCAAGGTGTGGACGAAGGCTTCTGCGGCTTCGATGACGATTTCTACCCACCCACCACTGACCCCTGGGGTGCACCTGAGGGGGGATCTGGGCTCACGCCGCCAGCTCAGACAAAACCTGGAAGCGAGGGGATCTCATCTAAAGGTGGAGGCAGGACCATTGCCAATCACGGCCTCGCTGAGGAGGATCCGATGGATTTCTGAAGGGACTGACTCTGTGTTACCCTGAATGTACTGCCTTGTCTGCTGCCTGGGGGAAGGGAGGGGAACAGTAGTGTGAGTGCATGAGTGATTGTTTGTGTGCGTGCGTGTGAGTGTGCATGCATGCATGTGCGTGCGTGTGTGTTTTTGTTTGTGTGTCTAACCCTTGGGCTAGATTGTTTCTCGGCAGTGGAATGGCTTCTCTTTCACATTGCTTTACCACACTCGACTCCCCTGCTCACACAGCAAATGTGGACGTCAAGGTCATGAGTGTCTTATCAGAGTCACTTGTTATTCACTTACCAACATCCCGCATGAAAAAATGCCAGACAGAGAGGTGTGGACATAACAAGCGATAAAATACAATGTGGTTCACTGCACTGTGAACCAACACGACACTGTGTATTGAGCAATCAGTCAAATGTTCATATCTAATCACGGGATACAGGAGATGTGAGGTTGATGAGTGAGGGACATATGAATCAGCACCTCTCTTCCTGTTTCAAACACACACGGGCAGGAAAGTCAGATGACAGCATGCCAAGCCCAGGCTACTTCCTACATCTAGGTCCAGCTGTTTCTGCTGGTTTCACTTCTCACTGACAGTAAAGCGGCCGTGCATGCTCTCAAACACACAAGGAGCTTCATCAGAACCACTCAAAGATACCCACTTTCTGGGTATCTTTAAATACTTCCCCTGACCCCTAACATCTAGCCCAAGGGACTCTGGAGTGGATTTGGAAAAAGGGTGTTGATGTTTTCTGTCACAAATAGTACTTGGACTTTGCTTGCAATAGTGCCTTCATCTACTGTAGGTGTATGTGAGTTTCTGATTATGTCTGTTTTCTACTTTATTTTTGCCTGTGTATGCGTGAGGGTGTATGTGCAATCAAACTCCACCTTTTACATTGGTTTTCCATGTCTGTGTGTGTAGATATAAAAGTGTGTTCTTCAGATTGTTTTACCGTGTATATGTAGGTATCTGGTTTTTTTTGTTTGTTTTTTTTTGTTCTTTCCACCTCTTTTCACCCCAAGCATGAAGCTCAGCATTAATCCACCTGCAACAAAGCAGCTCATGGTGCAACAGAGCACGTGCCCGTCAGCTCATGAGTACTGAAAAAAACAACAAAAAAAACAAAACAAAGGAGAGAGAAGAAGCCGTAACAGAGAGAAAACAGGTTGAATCCTACTTGACAACCTGCATGGTTATGGTGATGAATGTCATATGTTCTGTGTGCTTGTCTCTCTTTACCAGGGAAGGAATTAATTTTCAGTTCATACAGTTCAGAAAATGAATTTTACTCTCAGCTTTTTCTCCCACAGATGAAAACATTAGAGATTGGATGAAACTGATTAGAGGAAGATCAGAAAATGATGTTGCCTTTTTGCTGAACAGACGGTAGAGTGACTTTTCAGGGGAGAAAAATTGATTTTTTTTACATTTTATCTCACCATATATTCATGTTTAATGTTTAAAAAAAATCACAGTAGATTCATTGTTTTAAAAAAGAGGATTGATATTATTTTTATAAATTGCCAGGACAACGACATTTCAGTTCTTTTCTGAGTCAGGTGGAAGGTCTGAAGAAAAGATTCGTCAAGCTGTGGAGGTCATTTCCAACATAGACCTCCACCACCCTCCCTGCACTAGTAATTATCATACAGAGATATTGATTGAACTGAAATCTAATTCCGTCTCTCTCCTTTCTCCTCTGCTTCTGACTTTTGCTTCTTTCCCACTAGCTTCTTGTCTAACGTTTGTTATCCTTTACTCCCACCTCTTCTTTGCTCTTCCAGCCCAACTCCTCCCTATTTACCACCTCACCCTCCTCATGATATCCACATCACCAGTGAGTTTTCCACTGCAAGTCACAAGTGACACAGCTGAGACTGTCTGAAGCAGCAACAATCTCTTCATGATCTGTCCATCCGTTCACTCCTGTCACTCCACCTCAGATCGTCTGCTATCGCTCTTCTGATTTGAGCATTTCCTCCTTTCCCTGTGGTTCTGCTCTAACCCAGGCCCACACCGGCTTGGTGAACCCCCTTGCTGCCCTTACCTCTTCAATTTTATGCATGTAGCTAGTGTTGATGTCCTACTTTTACATGTTACCTACACTGTTGCTGCACCCCTGTGGTATCGTGAAAGTCAATCAAATCAAATCATAGTCCTATATCACACAATGTGTAGGACATGTAAGCTAATGCTGCCAATGTTGGGGGCTTGATTCCATAGTGAGAATGTATGCATACGTGGCACTGAGAGGGACTGTGGCAAACACCAAATAGCATCCTGTTAAGATATTAAGTTGAGGTGGGGGGGGACTCGTCTACAACAAACTGCTGCTGTCTGCCCTGATTGTTGTCCCTGTTCCTTTTCCTTGTGCCCCCTGTTGCTGCATCTGTCCCTTCCGGGGAAGCCTTACTTGTCTAATGCACTAAATCAAAGGATGCCACGCTAAACCCCCACCCTACCTCTGCTCCTCTCTCACATTCATCCACACTCGACAAGAGGTTCCTACATGTAGGAACAGGTCAAAGTTGGTGTCGTCTGGTGAAATATGTGTGGTTCCCATTCCCCCCAAAAAAGTTCCAGCAGAAAAACAAACAAACAAACAAAAAGCCCAGCCCAGTCCTCAGAGGGGATCGTGTTCATATTGGGGGATTCTGCAACTTGTAATGTGACCTCTCTGGAAATTTGGGTGGTTTGGGGGAGTTTACATTCTGCAACCCGAAAGTTGCACAAGCTGTTTACAGTGTTTTAAAATTCAATATATTTGCATTACGCAATCTACAGGCCAATAAAAATGTCTAAACTCAGACCCCCCCCCAAACAAATTACAATGTGGAGAAAGTCTTGAATCAGCGTCTCTGTGGTCATATGGACATAAAAAGGTACAAAATGTGGAACACTGTGGGGATTTGAATTCACAATGTCAAATGTTGTTAAAGTCCTCATTACAGCTTGGAGACCAACAAGCAAAACTGACCATAACCCTGATCTTTCAGTGACCTTCAGAGCCTTTTTTGCTGCCAAACCTGAACTGCAGTTTATTTGCTGTGACTGCAGTCTTTCCCCAGACTTCACCACACCATTGTTTTAATACAATTATATTATAAAAATTGATATTTTATAAATTGTAGGGATCAAACATTCAAAGTGTTGCCATTGCTTGTAGTCTGAAATTTTGCAGAGTCCTCCAATATCGACTTTTCATCCAGCTGTAGGGTTTAGGGAAAAAAACAGACCAAAAAAAAAAAAAAAAAAAAGAAAGAAAAAAAAACAAGCACATCCTAAAATGTTTGCACACTATATCTCACACACATCCAAAAAAAATAAAGCCCACTGTTCTGCTAAAATACCTTCCCCACCCACATCACCTCCTGACTCAGCCAAAAGACTTCAGCCGCTTTGCGTTCATAGCTCAGCCAAACCAAGAAGGCAAATCCCGGCGGTGCCATGCCTCTGACACTGAACTGTACAGTCAACTTTCTATAAAACTGCTCTGTGTGTGTGTGTGTGTGCATATGAGTGAGTGCATGTACTGTATGTGTGTGTTTGCAGACTACGCCTGCGCCTCAATGTGACTGTCTGGTGAATGTGTAGCATGCCGTCATGCACGAGGCCCAATCTTTAAATGTTGTACTTGCATGTGGTGACTGATCGCGACGAGACATAATAGAACACAAACCAAACGCAGGCTTAGTTCTTATACCTGGGACTGTGGGTCACTGCTGAGCTTTAACAGGTGTATTACAACAGAATCAGCCCAGAAGAAGAAAAAAACCCTACTCCTTACCAGTGAGCTCATACTGCAATTATTTCTATTCAGATTCAAACTCAAACCTTATCTTGTACTTTACAGCTCAATACAATGTTAAATGGGAAATGAATTCTATGAGCTATAAGAAGATTATTCAAAAAAAGAAAAGAAAAAATCTTCATATTTACATATGGTCTCCTGTGTCTAAGCTCATTAAGTGATCTCAGCCAGGTATGGGAACCAGGGCTCCGTTAGGAACGGGAGTAGAACATGTAGCAAACACACAAGTGTGGGAGCGACTTCTCTCACATCTTCCCTCAACCACTTACAGTAATACCTACTTCCTGTACATGTTTATCTCTTTTCATCCACCACAACCTCTGCAAGCCAAAGTCCACAATGTTTGTTTACTCTTCACGTACAGGAGATTGTAGTTTCCTCTAGGAGTTAAAGATTTTTTTCTTGCTAATAAGCTAATAATGTCAGTTCATCACAAGAAGACTGAGTTTTCTTTTCTCTCACAGTGACATTAGTCAACAGTGCAATGATAACTTTTTTTTTTTTTTAATCCTAGTTGCTAAGTATTTCATTCAAAGATTGAAAGTATTAGTCTAGATTCCAGTGACTACATCAGAGCACTGATGTGAGACAGTGGAAAAAGTACAACACTAAAAGGAGGGGGGGGGGCAAAAAGAAAAAAAAGGAAAGTATTTTTCTACAGCTGTTTCCGATCCACAGACCCTCCTGGGGTAGGTGTGTACAAAAGAGCTGGGTGGAGTTAGTCAAGCCTTCACTTTCTGTGTTTTTGTTTAATCACAAGGAGGCCTGGGAGAAACTGCTAAAAATATATTTTTACCAACTGTAGTCTCTCAAGAAAGAGGAAGCTCATTTATAAACCTTGATCCTTTCCTTTGAAGGGTTTTTGGAAAGGTTCGCTCCAGACGTCAATAGGACGGTAGAAGGTTTAAGGGGAATTGGAGTTACTACAGAAAACATGCAGAAACTATTTTAATACAATTCTATAAGGGGGAAAACTACACGCATAATCGATTATTGCCACTATTGCTTTTAAAGTCAGCTACTATTTGTTTATTTTGTCTCGGAGAAGGCGTGCCATGTTCTTCCTGTGCTCTGTGTTCGCTGTGGCCAAAGTGTCCAGTCAGTGTGCGTCGGACTTGTTGAGATTGGCTTCTCTTGCAACAACTAGATATTCCTTTTCTTTTCTGTATATTTTTGGCACAAAGCTGTATGATGTAGTTGTTTTTATTATGTTGAATTGTTTTTTTTAATGGTTTCTTCCATATGTGTGGTTGTTTTTTGCTCCTGGGTGCACTGTTTTTTGCTGAGTTGTTGATATTGCTTCCATGCAACAATGAAAGTTATTTATTGCAAATACCAAAAAAAAAAAAAAAAAAAAAAAAGGCTCGTTCATTTTTTTTCAATATGTACATACATATATAAACAATTAGCACTGGTATTATGCATGGTTGTCAGTGTGAGGAAAAAAATCTGGTTTTGAACTCAGTGCGACCCAGATGTTTTTCCAAGTTTGTTTGTTTTGTTTTTTTCACAGAAAGCAAAGTGGGAGTGAGTTAAAAGTCAGAAATTCATTTCAACATTTTGACTTTTTTGTCAGAATTTCTGATCTTTTTCCCAAATTTCTGACTTTTTTCTCAGAAATGATTTCTGACTTTTAACTCAGAATCTGGCCCTAATGCTCTTCCGTACGTCCTTCATGGCCATTGAGCTAAAAAAGAAAATACCTCCTACCACTCTTACACAACAAAAGCTGGTGGCAATGTGCCTTGCATTTCTTTGTTCTTTTGTTGTTAAGGGAATTTACCAAGAGTACGATGAGAAGATAATTCATGCAAATTTTTACTGTAGCTTTGTTTGTGTAGATGATTAGCTCATCATCTCTCATCATCTTGGTAAGAGGATGGATAAATGCATGTGCCAAAACTGTTGCTTAACCACCCAAACGTACTCTCATCACTCAGATGTAAAAGAGTTATAATGGTGTTTATTGAGGATTAAAGGTAGTATATTGTGAAAAGTCAGGTATTCAGGCTGTATTCAGAACCTGGGCCTAAAACGAGCTGTCAAGACTTAAGTAACTTTGTGATGTCACAACAAACTAGTCACTGCCCCAAACCAAACCCCAATCTGGACACACCATCCACCCTTGGTTTTGTTTCTTTGATGTGTTTCCTCTAAAAACTGCTGTATTTTTCTTCCATCAGTAGTCAACCAATCAAAAGGTGGGCTCAGAGCCTCCTCTCTTCTGATTGGCTGTCTGACCTGTTGTTTCTAGAGCTCAAGAGGGAAGGCCGAAGGAGGAGGGTTTTCAGTTCTTAAAACCACAAATATGTCTTCTTGGATGAACACTTCCAATAATATAATATTAAATAATACAAACACACAGAAAAAAAGTGTAATATCAACTTAAAAGAAAAAAATGCCAACAGGTTGAGAGTGAGAGAAATTTAGCATATAAGAAAAAAAAAAAAAGAAAACAACTGTGCTTCATTAAACCACAACACAACTGTGTTTTGATAGGAGGACGAAGGTATCCGTCCTTTTCAAGGGGAAACTCTCAGCTCCAACAGTATTATTGCTGTGATTCTTGCTCTTTCCAGCTCCACACAAACACACAGTGGGAGGGGAAAAGTTCATGTTCAAGTCCTCAGGTGGAGTACTGCTGAATGATTTTCTGGGCAGAAGTAGAAACAGATAGGTCGGGTTGATTGACACGAGAAAAGAAAATCAAATACTTAATCAGAAAATAATTGCTGGAATGTTGTGAATATCACAGATGAGACACATTCACATGAAAACATCCAAGAGGAGTTTATAAGAAAAACAGATTCTCTTTTCAGACTTTTCTTAGTCAGCTTTTTTTTTTTTTGTCTTTGTGCATATCATACAAAAACACTACAGTCCCTCTCTGCAAAACAGGACAGCTTGGTTGCACACCACCATCCCACCGCTCTCCTGTGGACTGGATGGGCTCTTTGCCTGGAACAGCAACACATTTCGCCGATGTGACCACACACAGTCACACACCTGCACACACAGGCGTGCCAGGAAATTCAGCTACGCATGATGTGAAGTGACAGACTGATGCATAGGAGCACAGTAAGTGAGAGGAGATCAACAGACAACTAGGGCAGGTAACTGTGTGTCAGTGTGTGTCTGAAGATAAGCTGGGGACAATGTTGTTTCCAATGTATCATGTTATATCAGTGATGTGACTCACTGGCCTTGATACAGACAGACAGCCACATCTAGACACTATTATCTGTGTGTATACTTGTGTTTGTGTGTGTGTGTGTGTGTGGTCAGTAGGGGAGGGCCTGTACCGAGTTGTAGGACAGGCTCTTCTGTACTGAACTTACTCAAGGTCACTGAGTCACATCACAGATATGATGCATTTGAAACACACCATGTTTTCTCACCATTCTCAGCTTAGTTTCACTATCATTGGTCCATGTTTCCACTCTGACTAAAAAAACTAAACAATCACAGTGTCCTCAGGCAGTGATTACCAGAAATCACACAAACACACACACACACACACTACATACAGTACATTAAATCAGTCACTCTATCTTTGCATTTGTAGCAATGTTGTAAAATGAGAACATCTAATCGTGTCAGTGTGATAGACTCCAGACAAAGGCAGTTTTGAATATTTTATTTTTTTATTATATAAAAAAAATCAAACAATAGCACATCAGTGAAACAATAAATAACCAGCTAATACTGTTTCTATCTGAGCTGGAAAAATCAGGTTTCTTCCGTCTGTGTTCAGAGCACATTTCAGATATGGAACATTCAAGTCATCACATGCCTTCAAGAGAAGCTCATCAACATAATACAGATTTTTTTTTTAGTTAAATATATTTTTAGCTACAAACCTTTTTTAAGAGCAACTCTGTGAGGAAGTTTGACTTAGATGTTTAATGGAAATTCATGATTCCACCGTTGACAGGATAAGTTGCTTTTTCTTGTCACTCATTTGTGATCCAAACCTTATCTAGTAGTAAGTTAGTCAAAGAGGAATGTGTAAAGTAGATGATCTAATATCACTATTAGATGGCGGAGTAATGAACATGACATATCTGTAATAAGTTTTTTTTTTTTTTTTCAAAATTCAGGCTTTAATCTGATGACTCTTTGGCGGTTTTCCTGCAGAAGCTTGGAAAAAAAAAAAAAAAGAAAGAAAAAAAAAACACTAGGGAGGAGCATTAGGGCCAACGATGGATTTTTTTTTTTTTTTTTTTTTTAAGGTTCTGAGTTAAAAGTCAGAATTTCTGAGAAAAAAACTAAGAATATCTGAGAAAAAAACTAAGAATTTCTGATTAAAAAGTCAGAATTTCTGAGAAAAAAGTCAGAATTTCTGAGAAAAAAAGTCAGAATTTCTGAGGAAAAAAAGTCAGAATTTCTGAGAAAAAACTAAGAATTTCTGAGAAAAAAACAGAGAATTTCTGAGGAAAAAGTTCAAATTTCTGAGAAAAAACTGAGAATTTCTGAGAAAAAAAAGTCATAATTTCTGAGGAAAAACTAAGAATTTCTGAGAAAAAAACTGAGAATTTCTGAGGAAAAAGTTCAAATTTCTGAGAAAAAACTGAGAATTTCTGAGAAAAAAAGTCATAATTTCTGAGAAAGAAAACTGAGAATTTATGAGAAAAAACTGAGAATTTTTGAGAAAAAAGTCAGAATTTCTGAGGAAAAAGTTCAAATTTCTGAGAAAAAACTGAGAATTTCTGAGAAAAAACTAAGAATTTCTGACAAAAAACTAAGAATTTCTGAGAAAAAAGTCAGAATTTCTGAGAAAATCAGTTCAAATTTCTGAGGAAAAAGTTCACATTTCTGAGAAAAACTAAGGATTTCTGAGAAAAAAGTCAGAATTTCTGAGGAAAAAACTAAGAATTTCTGAGGAAAAAACTAAGAATTTCTGAGAAAAAAAAGTCAGAATTTGTGAGAAAAAGTCAGATTTTCCGAGGAAAAAGTTCAAATTTCTGAGAAAAAACTAAGAATTTCTGAAAAAAAAGTCAGAATTTCTGAGGAAAAAGTTCAAATTTCTGAGAAAAAAGTTCAAATTTCTGAGAAAAAAAACGAAGAATTTCTAAGAAAAAAACCTGAGAATTTCTGAGGAAAAAACTAAGAATTTCTGAGAAAAAACTAAGAATTTGAGGAAAAAGTTCAAATTTCTGAGAAAAAACTGAGAATCTCTGAGAAAAAAACAGAGAATTTCTGAGAAAAAACTAAGAATTTCTGAGAAAAAGTCAGATTTTCTGAGGAAAAAGTTCAAAGTACTGAGAAAAAACTAAGAATTTGAGGAAAAAGTTCAAATTTCTGAGAAAAAACTGAGAATCTCTGAGAAAAAAACTGAGAATTTCTGAGAAAAAACTAAGAATTTCTGAGAAAATCAGTCAGAATTGCTGAGGAAAAAGTTCAAATTTTTGAGAAAAAACAGAGAATTTCTAAGAAAAAATTCAGAATTTCTGCGAAAAAAAACTCTTTTTTTTTTTTAGAAGAAACTCAGAATTTCTGAGGAAAAAGTTCAAATTTCTGAGAAAAAAAACTAAGAATTTCTGAGACAAAAGTGTGAATTTCTGAGTAAAAACTAAGAATTTCTGAGAAAAGTGAGAATTTCTGAGAAAATCCAGAAAAATCAATGCGCATAAACATTGTTAATGTACATTTTCCATTGCAAACATACTGTCATACCCTGCTCTTATTATTTTTCTGAGGAAAAAGTTCAAATTTCTGAGAAAACAACTAAGAATTTCTGAGAAAAAAGTCTGAATTTCTGAGAAAAAACAGAGAATTTCTGAGAAATAAGTCTGAATTTTTGAGGAAAAAGTTGGAATTTCTGAGAAAATCAATTCAAATTTCTGAGGAAAAAGTTCACATTTCTGAGAAAAAACTAAGAATTTCTGAGAAAAAAGTCAGAATTTCTGAGAAAAAAAACTAAGAATTTCTGAGGAAAAAGTTAAAATTTCTGAGAAAAAGTTAAAATTTCTGAGAAAAAACTAAGAATTTCTGAGAAAATCAGTCAGAATTTCTGAGGAAAAAGTTCAAATTTTTGAGAAAAAACTAAGAATTTCTGAGAAAAAAAAGTCAGAATTTCTGAGAAAAAACTAAGAATTTCTGAGAAAAAACTGAGAATTTCTGAGGAAAAAGTTCAAATTTCTGAGAAAAAACTGAGAATTTCTGAGAAAAAAAAGTCATAATTTCTGAGGAAAAACTAAGAATTTCTGAGAAAAAGTCAGATTTTCTGAGGAAAAAGTTCAAATTACTGAGAAAAAACTAAGAATTTCTGAGAAAATCAGTCAGAATTTCTGTGGAAAAGGTTCAAATTTTTGAGAAAAAACTAAGAATTTCTGAGAAAAAGACTGAATTCTCTGAGGAAAAAGTTCAAATTTCTGAGAAAAAAACTAAGAATTTCAGAAAAAAGTGAGAATATCTGAGAAAATCCAGAAAAATCAATGCGCATAAACATTGTTAATGTACATTTTCCATTGCAAACATACTGTCATACCCTGCTCTTATTAAAAAAAAACACACACACACATCAAGGTGTAATATGATTTAAAAAATATATTTATCAACAAAGGCACTCATTAGACTTCATCTCTAGGTGCACAATAGAAAAATAGAAGTAATGTAGAAAATCAATATTCCAGTCCACAGGTCCGTAGGTGATTAGAAGGTCAGGCTGCTGTGCGGGAGCTTGTATGATTATGTAACAGCATGATGAGTCCACACCAAACCCAACATGAGGAGGCTGCGAGATGAGCTCTGAAATATAAAGACAATCCACTGCCGGAAAAAAAGAGCTCCAATATAAACTGTCTTTTTGTGTTTGTGTGTGTGTGAATCTCTCTTTTGTGTTTGTTCTTATACTCAGTCAAGAATTTTCTTCACATAAACCAAAATGAATGAGTGTGTGAATGTGTCTCCATCTCCTCTGGTATAGGTTTGCATGTGGTTGTTAATGTGCTGAATGTGAATAACTGAGTGTTTGGGTGCTCTGGAGTATGTGTCTCTATATACAAGCTATCTACTGTCCCCTACACATCCATGTTGGGATTCAAAATCTCTCCCGGCTCAGACGTGGGCGCTCTTGGCGTGATTGTTGGAGGAGTTAGGTGGTGGGTTGCTTCCTCCCTGTCTGGAGTAGTAGAAGCGGTTGTTGTCCTGGTAGGAGGAGGACTCTGATGAACAACAGGTGAGGATGCACCCACCCAGCAGGGAGAAAATAGTGCCCACCCAGCCAGCGTAGAGGGAGAAGCCAAATGACATGAGGCCATGCCGCTGGTGGGCCCCAATGGGAAACCACACTGTAGACACCAAACCACAAAATGCTGAGGAGAAAGGGACAGAAACATAGTGGAATTAAATTGAGACTGCAAAAATGGTGCTGCTGAATATAAGAACTTCACAAGTGCATTTATTATCACCCAGCTGGGGATGCCAAATGGTGATTATGAAAGCAACCTATGAACAAATAATAAGTAGGGATGCAAAACTGAAAATGAGGGCAACTAATAAAAATGTACAAAAAAATGTACCATATTGGAAATGCAAAATGGTACCACTGGTGAAATGTAGGATGCAGAATTGTGTAAACAAAAGCTTCATGTCCACATGTGCATGCTGTATCACCACTTCATGGACTGGTGGCCAAGACAATACAATATGTTTAAAATTGGGATGCAAAATGGCACAGCTGAAAGCACTGATTCTGACTGAACATGACCAAGCTTGGAGAGATGAATAACACCAGATTCACACTATAAAACTGCACAATGTAGACACCAGGTGAACCTCATGTTTAAACTCTCCGTCCACTGACTGTCCAGTCAGGCTGTTGGCAACTTTCTGATGCTAAAAACCCTGAAGAATTGTACGGCTTTGTACGTCAACTCCTCCTGTGAGTATCTACTGTCGTAACAGACAGACTCAGTGTGTGATACAGGCCTTTACTCTGTGACCTCACACATACAGTAGCTGCACAAACACAGACGTGATAAGATAAATAACACAGGGATGAGGGTCAAACAGATTTTGTACTTCAATATACTTATACTCACTTATTACACATAGATCTTATATTAATGATGCCAGATAACAATGTCTTAAGTTAGAACGAAGATAGAGGAAGTATTTCAAAAGTAAAACCTGTCACAAAGGAATGAATGAAGTAAAAGAAAGAAAGGGTAGAATAATATTATTGAGCAGTGGGACTAAATGGTGTTATATAAGCTTTGCTAAAAGGGATTAGCCTCAACCATGACCTGTACAAATATTGACAGGGACACATGTACTGTAGTATATGTTGGATTTGTGCCAGCAGAGCATCATCAGCTAAAACAGAACAACAGGATGAAGTCATTCTACTGCCAATAAATTTTGAATACGCTGCAATAAAACGTGTGAAAACTGAATCCATAGATGATGTGTGGGCTGAAAGCTGAGAGAGGACACTGTAAACAAAAATAAAATTGGACCCAAGCAACAAGAAAGTTGCTGGGATTCATGCTTTTGGCAGCCAGTGTGAAGACTGTGGATGGCAGCAGGACAAGTGGATCTTAATGCTGTGCAATATTGTAAACAAACACACTCTTACTGATAAGAGTTCCTCATGGTGAAACAAACTCTTGTAAGTGAGAAAAGGCTTCAACTACTGTGTGTAAACAAACTTAGAATATTCAGCAGGTCAAAAATAGCTTCGCAGTGACATGGAGGGTAGGAAAAGTCAAATATGGATGCAGGTGAAAGGTTTGTTAAGGGACACGGGCGTTGGAAAATTACGCAACACCAGTCCAATATTTTTAAGCACAGTAAACTGGGCAGTTGAGGGAGTGAGTTTCCATGTGTGTCAGGACAAAGGCTGGGTGTGGAGGTGAGTAGGTGGAGGAGAGGAATGTGATGGGATCTGTTCAATGGAACAGGAACATATATCCATCTGTGTGTGTGTGTGCCCAAGAGAGGAAGACAGTCATATTCAACATCCTCTTCTATCAGCGGCTTGTAAGCGTTTTCAGGTGGGGTTATAAGAGGTCAGTGCCAGGACAGTTGGATGAGATCTGTGTGTGTGCATGTGAGCACAAAACAACTTGACAGCTTTGTATTTAGACACGAGTGGAATTAAGGTGAACTCCTTACCGATTATTAATACTAGCACTCCCCCCAGGATGGTGCGTTTGTTCTTGGAGCTCTGGGGTTCGTTACCAATGTTGATGCAGGGCATGGACATGAGGAGCAACCCCAGTGCTGGGACACCCAGGATTGAACCTGTGATCATCAGGGCACGAGTTACCTGGATGTAGGCTGGAGAAACACAAATACTTTGTGAAATATGTGTAACACTGAAAACGCAAAGACACAGAACAATTTCAATGGATAAATCAGTAGTCTAGTATCTGGAAAGACAGGAAGTGGTGGAAGTGACTCAATGCAACTATCTGCATTTGATACAGGGTGGAAAAACAGTACATTCAAAATCCAAACATGTATCTATATTGTATAAAATCATTATGTTGTCGCATGGATGGACTCAGAACAGTATCTACCTGGCAGGTCCAGGATCTGTGTCAGGTAGACGCAGTGGTATTGTCCTGTGGAGACGACACACTCCGCCCAGGGTCCCTTGGATTCAAGCTCATCCATCTTCTTGCAGGTGTTCAAGCCAACAAGTGCAGGGCACGTGAGCACCCACTCGCTGGTGGACACCGCGATCACAATGCCCACTAAGCCAAGACAGCTGAGGAGGAAGCCGCTCAGCTGGAGACACGAGCTCGTCATGGTGCAGACCTACAGTATAGCGCAGAAAATCGACTTGTCCCGAGGTCAGAAACCGTTAGAAAGGTTAAAGTCGATAAGTCGAGTTGAGGAGATCTGCCGACAAAATTAACCAAAGTGTGGACTAACACAGCCTGAAGTCTAATGTCAGAACTGATATTCCTCCGCGCAGGTTAATCCACAGTCAAAGTTTACTTTCCCCTCCAACTCAGTAATTCCATCAATTTCGCTCTGTTGCGCACTTCAAAGGCTTGAATCTCTCACATCATCAGGGGTTTTATATAGCGGAGTTCAGTAAGGGGGGGAGAAAAAAACTACACAAAACTTTCAGCCAATCAGATACTCAGCTGATATGGACAAAAACATACAAAAAACTTGTATGGTCGCTCCAAAAAAAGCGCGCACACACACACTCCCTTTCCCTTGCATCAGTTCAGGGTATCTGGTGGAACTGGGAGCTTAGGAAATGTAACAAGAAATCTGCTGCCACCTACTGGTGAGAGTAGGAATCAGTCCAGCAAATGCTATAATGTGCAAGGACCTCATTTGAAACCCTGAAATCACTCAATTATACTAAAGTAAGAGGAGAAAAATATAATGAGAAACAACCAGTAACACATAAAAACTTCTGTGTTAATGGACCAACAATATCTCAATGTAGTGAATGGAGATGGAGATGGAGTTTGAGCTACTATAAGTGCTGTTGTGTAATCTACAGTGCACTGCACTACTTCATCTGTAGGAGTGAAGAATGAAGGAGTCTTTCAAAGTGAGTAAATGTTCTCTTTCATGATTACTCATATACATACCCAGAATCTTGTATTGCTTTACGCTGTGGGGACATTCGTCAGTATGACTCAGTCCTCTCTGCCTTGACCTTACCCTGACCTTAACTATCAAAAATCCTGAACACAGAAAAAGCACATTGCAGCTTAAATAACATCCTCACAAAACTGAAATGTCCTCACACCAACATATGGTCTCACAACTATAGAAAGACATGTACACACAGACACAGACACACATGTGATTACTGAACTGGCTATTTTGCACATGGTCACTGCCCAAGCAATTAATCAGCCACACTGCACTTTGCCCAACAACTCTAAACGACCTTTAATGAATACCATTGCGCTGTTTTTGTTTATTCCAATATCTTTCCATATGGCATTATGCTCTAATGTGTCATCACTAATTACACAGCTTAAAACTGTTCTGCAGTCGTAGCATTTGCTGAACTGAGGTGGCCGGTGAGCAACTGTCCCATGCATTATCTTGCTGGAGGTCTCCAGACTGTGGGAACCATGGGGCTGTACTGTAAATCGCCAACAGAGGGTGATATAGCACAGCAGTGGACACCACAGTTGACATTCAGGTGCTGTATAGGACATAATGTTTTCCTCTTCCTGTCCTTTGCTGGATGGAGTGAAGTAAGTCCTCCATCACTCACATCAGCCCGGTGACATGGCAGCTGCATAGCAATCAGTCTAAGAGGAAGACAGAGACAGACTAGAGATGCTTCAGGGAGTCGCACAAGGTCACTGTCAGTGGTGGTGGCACGGTTGGCCTACTTCTTCTCATATTTTGTGCATTGTGTGTTGTGGTCATCATGTCCAAGGCAAAGGGTTGCAGGCTGAGTTGAAGTTCAGATCGTGTGAGATTTAGATAATCTGTTTTCTACAGTAGATAAATAAATCCAGCAGAGAGAATAAGATAAACCTCAAAGTAGCAAATGGAATTTTCAGGTCATTATAATTCACTTGGAGCATCTGCAATTGTTTCACTTGAGTGGTGCATCCCAGCAGAATTACCTCACCTTACTTAACAAAATGTAAAGTTTTTTTTTTCTTTTCCCAACCAGCTGCGCTAAGTAGAAAAAATAGTAAAGGAAGAAAATACTTGAGCGTAGCAGCAGGTCAGAAAGCTGCTGGAAAATAAAAGCTGCAGCCTGCAGTTCTCTGGTAATGGCACTGTATCTGTTTAATACATACTCAGTGTTTCCCCCAGCTGCTTCAAAGTGAAAGGCTTCCACTAAAAGATAATCAACTATGGCTTTTTTTTTTTTTTTTTTTACTGTGGATCCACAGCAGGAGGCATTAAATTCATGTCATTTAAGTGAGGCTTTTCTGCTTTGTTTTAAAAGAGACTGCAAGTTGTTCTAAATCAACGTTTATGCGTTTTTCTTTATTCACAGCTTTTCTGGGAGAAAATGAGTTTTAGTTAAGGCAGCTGCTTAGATGTAGAGCTGCAGGCACTTACTCAAGTTTTGGCAATTGCAAAGCTCTAACAAATAATCTACAAGGCTCTGACACTGCTCTGGTCAGCCCTCCGGCACGTACACTGCTAACACTGTGCCATTGAGAACAACTGTATTTTATGTCTTTTTGTTGTTAGTGCAGATGGAAATGAGGCTGCATGTGATGTGATGTGTAGTGTGGTGTGGTGTGGTGTGGTGTGGTGTGGTGAGCTGAGTGACAATGAAATGGGAAAAAAAAACTAATTGAAAACTCAGCTTCATAAACTATGGTGCAGCTTTTTTGTGGCTGTGTGAGTGTGTATGTGTCACATCTAGGGTCCAAGTGAGACACAAACACATTATAGATCATTGGGGTAAGTGGTTTGAGCCAGCCACCCATGTAAACAGACATTGTTACACTTCATCTCTCCCACCATTACTCTGTATCTCATTCTCTCTCTCTCTCTTTTCTCACTATGCCTCTACCTCTCTTGCTCAACTCTAATAGAGTTGTCTGCACAACTCTATTAGATAGATAGACAGATAGATAGACAGATAGATAGATAGATAGATAGATAGATAGATAGATAGATAGATAGATAGATAGATAGATAGATAGATAGATAGATAGATAGATAGATAGATAGGCATGTCCCTCCATTGTTCCAGGAGCAGTCTGTCTGAAACAGAAAGAGTGAGGTGGCACAGGAATGGGAATATTATGCTAATGTAGTGAAGTCTGCAACAGCGACACTGACATGGAAGGATGATGGGATTTTAGCCCTCCTGGGGAGGGAATGAGGGGGCAGTGGTGCATGTAGTCCATGTGTGTACATGTGTATTGTGTGGGGGCATCTGTACACAGAGGAAACTCTAACACAGTGGAGCAGGAGGGAGATGGAAGCGCGGCAGAGTGAGTCCTCTCCTGCTCCTCCCCTCATGCTGTCAGAGCCGTCAGTCAGGCGGGAGAGAGAGATGAAGAGCAGTGACACACACTTTGTCTGGATGAAGCGAGACTAGTCCAGTTCAGAGGTGGGGGCACGGTCAGGAGAATGAGTCATGAGCAGGGAGGTGAAGAGGAGAAATGATAGAGTGATTGGAGGGAGAAGGGAACCTGCTCGGGCCAGCCCACTGTGATGGAGTGGCAGCCATACTGGATGAGTCATCCTGGCCTAGGGGAATGATGGGTACTTTTTCAAACAGTTGTCAAGTCACATTCTGTGATTAACAGGAGGCAGAAGCCGAGCAGAGGGAGGATCGGTTTGTGCTACACTGCCGTAGTGACGTGACTGGAACTGATGAGGTTTCTGATCTGTTCATCACTTAACTCTCAAATACACATGACACCGTCGGGGCTGCAAAACTTCACTGTCTCTCATTTGGGAAATAAACCGCTTCACGTGTACTTGTAATTGCGATTTCCCAACATGCCCTCTGGATTAGTGTTTCTTATAAATTGAAACAGGGAAAATCAATTCAACTCGCAGGTTTTGATTCTTTCTTTCCACTGAAGCTGCCCCTCTGTTGGGCTTCTGTGGGTCTGGTGGTAGCTTAGCTGCACAGAGTTCACAAAAGAAATACTCATGCTGAAGTTCTGTCGAGCAAAGCATTGGCCTGCTGGGGGGTGGCGCGTGTGTGTGTGTAGGGGTGGGGTGTGTGTGTGTGTGTGGGGGGGGGGGTTGGCAAAGTTTTTGCTGACATTTCCGAATGTGAATGTGAGCCACTGTCACAAAATCCTTCCTTGCAAATGTTCTTTAATTCAGAGCTTCCACCAAGTTTAAGTTGCTTCTTAGTGATAGTGGTGAAAATTATTTTATATCCCTTGCTCCATGCCTGGTGTTAACATGCATCTCTTGTCTGGATTTTGCATAGACACGTTTAAGATGGATTACATTTAAATCGTCTTCACTCCTACAATATGCATATCTACCGTTCACATCACTTACTGTCATAGTGTTGCTATCTCAGCTGCTGCCTGCCGCCTGTTTAGCATACATGATGTGCTTCGTGGTTGTTTTTTTAAATGTGATTAGCCACTTGCACAGGAAGCCAAAACAGTTCAGACGTGGTGGAAGCTATATGAAGTTGTTAGTACTTTTAATATTTTGTTCCAAATGTTTTCCCCCACATACGAAGTGAAAAAAAAAGGAAAATTGGTGCTGCGAGTGAGTCTATATTTACCTCCTCACTGAGAAATCTGGATCAGGCCTTGTGGCCTACACTTCACTGCTGTTTGTGCTATAGGCGTACAGGTGAAAGAACAGTGTGTATCAAGATGATTAGAGTTAAATGAAAACAATGGAGAGACTCAGTCACATATTCAAGTGTCAGTGAGACTCAGGAGTTTGTTGTTGTATGTTGTGTGTTCGCTTTTAAACTGACAGTGGCTCTCTGTTCTGACAGGGTGAAAGAGCTGTGCAGAGCAAGATGATTAAGCAGAGGAAACATCAGAGAGTCCACATAGTTGAAACTCACTCAGAGTGAAGACTCTGATGAACAGCGTGTTGTTGTGCACCAAAAGTGGCGATTAACAGACATATCAGAATGACGAGCACAGTTAGCATCTTTGTTTGGGTTATTTGTTAGCTTGAAGCTGGCAGGCAGCAGATGACACAGTGTTAGTGGTTGTGCTCATTCAGACTCCCACTCTCTGTGTTCTTTGTCACCGAGTGTCAACAGGATTGGTTCAGATGCCTGTCTGAAGCCTTTTTTTCCTTTTTCTTTTGAGACTCATTGCATCACGAGCAAAATTTGTTGATGTCATTGCTGCGTATTTCCACCTTTGACCCCAAAGGTGGAAATACGCAGCAATGACATCAACAAATTTTGCTCGTTCTGTTTTGTGAACATGTTACAACAGGGTGTAAAACTTGATTTCGTTATTCAAAGGAGACATATTGTGCATATTTTACTGTTTTTTTCTTACCATTGTGTCAGTGTTGGACACCTACAGAGTAGTTCTGCATGACTTTCAGCTCCAAAAACTCCTTAGCTGTCTCGTACGGACGTCAAGAAAAATCACGATTTCAACTGCTATGTAGCCACTTCCTGAAATGCCTCGTTTTGGCTTTGCAGAGGTTCAGCATGGACGTATGACATAACATTGTAAGGATGTTCTAAAATATGGAACAGCAAACATCTTTTTTATGTACCCTGTCTCTTGTTCTTCTACTTTTCCAAACTGCTGCATCTGCTCACAGTTTATGGCAGATATAACCAACAGTCAACACTGCTTGAGCGTCAGCGCTCATTATTCAGCCCCTCAGCTGTCGAATTGTGGACGTCACAGTTGAGTTAAATTCACGTCTGACTGGTGGTCAAAGTGCTGTTTTATGGTTGCCCACACATCTCGCTTTTTGTTTCAGGCTGCACTGTAGATGACAGAGCAGACAGAGCGTGTTGCTGCAGTGGGAGCCGAGTCGCAACTTGATTTGTGTCTAATCCTCCAGTGTGTCTGCGGTGTAGCAGCCATCACTCACCGCTAACTGTGTTAGCCATTAGTATCAATTAATCTCAACAAACGCTGTTGGCCATTACACTCAATACATCACCACAGTCTCTGCTAACTACATACCACACAGAAGTGAGCAGTGCGGCACAGACTCGCCGCCGCTCGGTGGGGGAGGATGAGAGATACATGTGTCACTCTCCATATGGCAAAGTGGGCAAGAAAGAGACTTACAACTAGAAACTGGGAAGGAGACAGAAGCAGAGGGACACGAGTGGAAAAGAAGGTGATATATTACTCACTCTGGCCCTCTGGGACTGAGGAGCGCGGCCTCTGTCAACATAGTAAATATACTCTAGGAATTTGTCATAATAGTTCATTAGTGCTGGGAGGAGATTTACGCAGGTGGCAGGGGTGAGGAGAGTGGATTAGGAAAGGGACATTTTGTTTTCCCCAACACATGCTCTGAAACTCCCATATAAATAATCATTTCTTTTTTTTAAATTCCCCAACGGTTGGCATCTTACCACATAAACTTATTTTCATTAAGCCTCTACTACCCTCCTTCCTTCTCTCCATCCCTCTCTTTCCCTCTCTCTTTCTCTCCTGCATTTTCAAACTGCTTAAATTAGCCTCCTCATCATTCTGCTCTTTATAATCCTCCTCCCCTCCCCTTTTCTCCTCTGTTGTCACCAGGAATAGGATAATCTATTGCTCTTTACATGGTGGGTTGTGCATTATCTAATATAGGAGATGGGAATGTGTTGGGCAGCAGGACAGAGAGAAAGAGAGAGAGATGGAGAGATATAGGGAGAGGGAGACGTGTCATAACTCGTATATCATGTTGATTAGAGGCTCTGCAGTCCTGGACTGAGTTGAAGTTGGGCCGTGAGCAGACCACAAGATTACGCTACTTTATTTAAAGGTATAGTTCAACATTTGGGGAAAGTATTTATTCTTTCTTTTATTTAAGAAAGAGTGATATCAGAACAGTGATATCCAGGAGTCAGGAAGGGTTAAACCGGGCTTAACATAAAAACTGGAACCACCCAAAACACTCACCCGCTCCCACACTAAAGCTGTTTTATTTCCACAATCTATCTTCTTTGTTTAAGCCACACATGGGCATAGATCGGGCATCTCCAAACTGTTCCACAAGGGGCCAAGTGGCTGCAGTTAATCAACTGATCTCAGTCTTCAGACAGCTGATTGGTCAAACTGTGTGCTCTTGATTGGTTGGAACAATAACCTGCAGCCACACGGCCCTTTGTGGAATAGTTTGGAGATGCCTGACATAGATGTAAAAGCAACAGGAGGTTTGGTGTGTAGCATCCCTGGATGTAATGAGTGGTAGATATGCTAAATGAGCAGGATTTGATGGTAGCTTTACAACACCCACCTGTTGTCCTCCAGCCAATAGCATCTCCCGAAACTTCAAATGAAATATTTCTATCTGTCTATGTTTTTAAACAATTGAGCTACAACCATTTTGTCAGTTTTACAGCGTGCTCGGCCATGGCCAGGCTCATTCCTTATGCCAAGCTACAGGCAAAACCCAGACTACTGTACTGTAGCTTCGCAGAGAGGGAACACTGTAAATGTAGGTCTATATCCTTAAACATTTGAACTCTTTAAAGCTAGACTCATTTAATTTTTATTTAAAGATAGGGCCAAATGATTATGTAATGCAAAAAGGAATAACTCAATGTGATGAACCCTCAGAGAATTACAAAGCATTTTAGCATCTATCAGCTCATTGTTTTGGCTCCATAACTACACACTCTCATCGATCTCACTTTGAGTCACAGCAAGAAGCAGTTTTCAGCTGAAAAGCTCTGGTAAAAAAAAAAAAAAAAAAAAAAAAAAAATTCACTGCACGCTACTAAATGGCATCAAATTTGTAGCACGTCAATGTCAATGTTGTGTGAACAGTTCATCCGACAGCCATCAAGTGGCAGAAAAATCTATTAATACAGCTTTAAAGACAGACGGGGAGGCTGACAGGCGGGTTCTTTGGTCAGTCAGACCTTTAGAACAGCTGCAGCCGGTCTGTGGGAATCAGCTGGCTTTTTAAGGAGGCAGCAATCGACACTTTTTAGTATGAGTGCTGACACATTGGTATGAGTGCTGATCCGCTCCAGGATTGCTTCATAAGTGAATTTCATTATTTATTTTTCAGGCCAGATTAGCTATAATGGACGGGGGTCATCGACCCAAGAAGATCATTACTTATCCACTGACTCAGGTATCGGCCTATACCTTGCTATTCCTCAATTACCAGCTGACAGACAGGCGTGTGGAAACAGGGTCATGCCAAAGCCCCAGCCTCCCCACATATATTAGGCTAAATCTCCTTCCTCTCACCCCACTACCTCTGGGACTCTCCAGGGAACGCAGAAGAGATTGAGTGCTCCATTGTTTCTGCTAATGCGGTTTAGCTGCCTGTCAAAGAGGCGGTTGGGAACTGCTCCAGTCTTAACCACCCGCTTGTCTCTGACACTTTAGTGTGCATGAATGTTTTCGCTCATGCAGATATGTGTGTGTGCATCTCTGCTTGTGTGTACATGTGTCAGTGTGTGGAGTGTGGCAACATGCTCTCATACAGTCTGTAGCCTATATACATGATTCTTATGCATTTCAGTGTGTACGTAAATTACTTTCAAATATTTATTTCACTCCCCACTTTCTTATCAACGTTTTTTCACGGTGTTCGCTATATGTCCCTCTGCCTCTGTTATCCTGCCTCCATCCTTAAAAACTTCCATTTATTGGTTTCCCTCAAACCCCCCACCCCTCCAACACCCACCCACCCTCCACATTCCTTAACCATACAAATGCATTTAAATGTATTTACCCCCTATCTGCCTTTGCTCCCTGACTGCCAACCCTGCTCTCCCCCTCTTAAATAAACCAATTTAATCATGGAGGCTTCTTTGCCCTTGTGCATTTCAGTGTGTGTGTGTGTGTGTGTGTGTGTGTGCTCCTGTTTGTGCATAGAAGTCATTGTGTGTGTGTGTCTAGGTGTGTGCAATACACAGAGAGGGAGAGAGGGAGATAGATCCCCACAGGCTTGTGTGTGTGCACATGCGCGCGCTTGCAAGGGTGCACATGCATCCCCCCTCTTCCGCTGTCAGTGCTGGGTTCAGTGATGCCCAGCATACTCATCCCAAATCTGTGTGACCTTGCCAGTCAGCTAGTCATTCAGCCATAGCAGGGCATCTCGTACACCTGCCCTCTTTTGCTGTTAGTGTGAGCTTGCATGTGTGTGAGTGTGCGTGCGTGCAGGCGGGCAAGCAGCATGTGCATGTGTGGATGATGTTCCCTCCTCCTTTCTGTCTTTGTGTGTTTGTGTGGCTTCAACTGTAACAGGCAAACAAGACCCCATTTTGTTCCCATAGATCAGATGATTAGTATCAGATTGGGCCTTTAATCCTAATGACTTTTTCCACCACATGCCTTTAAGATCACACTGGCTTTGTCACCCAGTTCCAGCCAATAAAACAACCCCCCAGACCTGTCCCGAAGTGACTGCGGTGATTGCATAATGCCAGGATATTCTCAATGAAGCTGGCAACAGAAATCAGAGGAATAAATGCTCTCCTCCCTCATTAGAACTACTATCAAAATGTCCTGGGGCGTTTATAAGGTGCTTATTCCCTATTTGCTTCGTTGAAACTGTTCAGTGGCAGACACTTTTTAACTCTAATTGTTCTTGAAAATGCAGAGACTTAATGTTTTTAACTATCTATATAAATGCGAAGCAGAGTGCTACTGCAAAAAGAGCCTAAGTGCTGAGCAAACCTTCCCTGGATAAATAGAGATTAGAAACACACACACACTCACACACACACACACACTCACAAACACACACACACACTCACATACACACACGCACAGTTGCCAGCAGGTCTTATGTGAAATAGACCAGACTCAAGGCGAATACCAAACAATGCAGCAAGGCGCAGGCGACACACTGTAATTTCAGGACAGGCCTGAGTTATTCTGCCAAAGGAAATCCTGATCTCGCATCTCATCAATCATTTTCTGCACGAAAAACAGCAGCACCTGCGTGCGTTTTGTTCCCATTCGGCTCAGTTCTGTAAACTTCCTGTCTCCTGTGGGGAGACATTGAGCTTAATTCATTTCTCTAAAGAAGCAATCTGGCTGTGGGCCCTTTAGTGCAAAAGCAGAGCATGCAGCGTCTCCATCATCCTAATATTAAAATGGCTCCCATCCCTCCCTCTGCCCCCATCCTCTCCGGCTGGCACGCCCCAGAGCCATTTGTCACGCAAACAGCATCTAATACAAGAGTGGGGTCGACATCAGTCCACCAGGAAAGATGACAGATGACATATTTCATTGCACCTTTATACAATTGCAGAGGCTTGTCCGTCAAAGTACTGCAGAGAGGAGAAAAGATGGAGCAAATGAAATGAATATTGGTTCTGATTTGTCTTTTTTCTCTTTCCTCTGTTCTTTACCCAGCTGCCATCTTCTCTAATCCTCCATTCCTCCCAACTCCTCTTGTAATGTTTTATACAGACCCAGCATATCCACTTCACTGTTGGCTCAAAAGCCATTACATGTAGAGGCTGGATGTGTTCCTGAATAAGAGTTTGCGTGTAATCAATTCCGTGTCCTGCATTGCAGTTGTGAAATTAGTGTTGGACATAGGACGCTGGGAATTTACAAACTGATCAACACTGACAACTTTATCAATACTCAGATCAAATACTGCGGATCTTTACTCTTGAGACTCTGTGAAATCTTGATTGTTCGCACTTGTTTTACAGATGTGTGTCTTCATGCAGCAAAAAACTGTAATTACTCATCTCATTGAGCACTGTTTTTTCTGAGAATTCAAATGAGTAAAAATTGGTTGTAATTGTCAGTGTCTCAGAAAGTGACAGCTCTTTTTGTGAGAAAGAGTCGGTGCAGAACTAAGAGCAAATTTGCAGAAAGCTGAAGAATTTGAAATCACTATCGCTGTCCCTGGTGTGCAGCTGACATGTTTTTTTTGTCGTTTGTTTGTTATTGTTTTCGTTTCTTTTTCAGCTTACTCCCTCCTGCAGGCTGAGATGACTGTTGGAGGTGATTTAGTATCAGAAGAGCTGGCGAGGAAGAAGCCAAGGGGCAGTAGGGGAGGGAGTTGTCTAAATGGGAGTAATAGATGGACGGGCAGGGGTTCATGAGGAGACGTGGGAGGGCCGAAGAGCTGACAACGAATCGTCTGAATCAGGGTTTCTCAAGGACTTTTGTAATTCACAGTTTGATCTTGGCCTGGGGGGGATTGTGGGGAGATGAATGGAGGAGAGGCGGAGGAGGGAGGAGGAAGGATGTGGAGGAAAAGAAGAGGAAGAGAGGATGCAAGGGAGGGGTTCCCACTGGAGCCGAATAAATTGAGAGAACAATTCGGTATTTTTAGGAAGCGGAGATGGATTGGTATCTGATAAAGTGTAACTACGATGACAAATGGGCCCTGTTGTTTCTCACACAGCCACACAAAGCAGGTGATAGTTGGTGCCTCTCCCTTATAAAAGTGTTTGGAGAGGTGGCCAGCGCCAGCAATTAATGAGAGCAGAGGGGCTGTCCAACACGGGAGATTAATGTTGGATAGCAGCTGATAAATCAAGCCTCAAGCTGCCAGTTAGAACCGCATTGAGACGACTAAATGGCAGCAGAATACACTGTTCAGTTAAAAACAACTCATACTTGGCACACCTGTTACAGAAGCACTTGTAAGTGGCTACAGTGACAACAAGTGACCTATCATCACACTAATTCAATAGCCTTCTGTGTTTTAACTGTGCTGCTGCAACTTTATTGACTGTTAAACAACAGAGCACTAATTGTCTCTTCCATTTTCAGTGTGTTTAAGTCTTGAGAGGATCGCGTGCTTATCAGCACCGAGCCAGGCACCAGGAAATGGTGCTGGAGTCTCACACACAATCCAAACACTCCAACTCCAATGGATGCACTGAATATACACATATAAATCTGCACATGGCAACACTGGCAGGCATGCAACTTCACACAATTACATACACATGAGCATGTGCATATATGGACACATGTGCACACCAAGGGCCTACCTGTGAGTAGACCCCCCCCCCATCCCCCATCTCCAGAAGCTGTTTCATCTGTCCAGTCATATGTGTGTGTTTGAATACCTCAAAGACTTGAAGCCACAGCCCCACCGCTCTGCCCGCTCTGCAGCCCTAAGCTGCGAGAGGCAGAAGAAAAGGGATTTGCGAGTTCACCAGCGCTGAAATGACTGCGATGCTTTGGCGAGTTATGCTCATGTGGGATTTAAGTGGCTGAGAAATTCGAGGACACTTTTTACTCCTCTGATTCAATCCACTGACTGATCTGTCTTTGGCAAATTTAATACACGAATGTGAGATTTAAAACCTCAGGGGTGAAAGAAGCTCTTGACTACTTCCTTTTCCAGCTGGTTGTAAAAAAAAAAAAAAAAAAAAAAAAAAGAAAACTGTCTCTGTGAGGGGAAAACACCCTCCGTAGCCCATGGGGTGCAATTTACAATATATTTGTATCTCACGAACTGTGCATACACAGCCGGTTCACAGACTGCAGTCACAAATGTTTAACACTATGTGTTTACGAGGCAATTATTCAATGTATTGTGAAAAAGCAGACTTAATCATTTATGGTTGCAGAAATTCGACATTACAATTTTTTGCTAAATCTATCCAAAGTGTCAGTTCCAGTGGTTTCCCTTTGCTTATCCTTAAGCCAGGACCGGCTTAGACTGATAAGTGGAGCTAGCCGAGGGTCATCAGCTGCTTAGCCTGTGGAGTGTGTGTGTGTGTGTGTGTGTGTGTATCCATACATGGATGAGTGCATCTGTGCATTTCAAGATGATACATTATATGCATGTTTGGTCATGTGCATGTGCATGTATGTGCACTGACATCCATTATGTGCTAGCATATGCACAAGCATTGTGCATTTTGTCTGCAGTGCTGATGTAGAACGTATGTATTCAGCGAGGTTGGGGATGTGCTTTATCTCAGCTGTCCGTTGCTGTATCTGAAATCCCTCCCTGACCACATCCGGGGGCCAATCCCATATACTGCACCTGCACCAAGATATGGTCGTACAGGTAAATGTTATTATGGCTGTTTCAGTCGGCTACAACGTGAATGCTGTGAATTCCTCCATATTCTTATAATAGTACTCTGTGCAGTGCTTTATGAACTTGGTTAATGTGCTTCGGCTCTAATTTTACTTACTTTGAGTTTCCCCCATGGTAATAATAATATGAAATAATTGTTTCTTCTGTATTCTTATTCTCTTCTGGGCTGGTCTTTATTCTGTGTCAGTCTGCTCTGTTTCTCTCTTTTATCTTCCTTGATTCTTGTCAGCGTACCAAAATTAAATTAGGAAACTGACAAGATGACACAGATGACATGAAGTCTGTGAACAAAAAGGTGTGGGGTGTGTGTGTGTGTGGGGTGGGGGGTGGGGATGTAGAACACGTTGTTCTGGCCAGACTGCACATGTTGTGGCAATCAAGGCCAAATGCAGCACTTTTATTTGGTCTCAAACTTTTTGGGTTTGTAAAGAAGAAGAAGAAGAAGAAAAAAAAAGTCTTTCTTCTGGAGAAAGTTGGACACAAAAGTGTTATAACACACAAGGTCTAAGCTGATTTCACACCAGTAACATAATGTGAGGAGGAACTTGTTTGGACCTAATCAGCCATACATTATACAACTAGCCATTAGTTATGTTTGCAGCAACAGAGGAGCCTCAAACTCAAAGAGAATCAAACGTCTTCCCCAGTGGTTCCAAAGGCTCATTATCCCATTTGTTGTCTGTGCTGTATGTTAGGCTCCCTAATATATATAAGTGACACCATGTTTGTTTGTGTGGAATATTGTTCTTAAGCTTCGGTCCCTTTCTGATAGTTAATGTAAAAGAGGCTTAAAAGGAAAAACAGCTGAGATGGTTACCAGCTAATATCAGCCTGTGATGTGGGATATAAGTACTGTAAATGTTTCTTCAAAGGGATGAAGACACAGAGATCTACTCCACTCTGTTCGGCCTGTTTTTGCCCCACTCTGCTTTTTACTCTGTCTTCATATGTGTTGTTAAACACCTATCTTAGCATGCCAATTAGTCTTTAAGTAGTTTTAGTAACACAAGCAGGGCATTAAACTTGTACACAGTGCACTTTCACTGTTTTGATAAATGCACAAATGAGTATGCACAAGGATGATCTAGGCGATACAATCTTCATTTTCACACTCTGACTTTGCTTGTTTCTCTCTATTAAATTAGTGGTCCAGCAAAGAAATGAAATATAAATAAAATGTATGAGCTACAGAGAATTGCTATCAGGAAGCCATGCTACAGGCTGAGGCTAGCTCGTTAGCGTGCTAACCTCAATTTAAAGGTGGAGTCTGGAGGTTTTTTTCTCAAAAATAAATGCTAGACTTATACAAATGAAATCCAGCTTAATCATCACCTATGGACTTCTAGTCCTATGTGGTGGTGCCTGTGTCTTGGTGAGTAAAGGAATCAAATTTGATGCTAAACTCAGCATTTCCACTCAGTAAACAGCTATGTGGCGATAGCAAAACTTGAAATAGCTGTTTTAAACAAACAAGGTAACAGGTTCATGACTTAGCTTTATGGTACAGTATGGACAGATCCAAGGTAGCTGTTTCCCCCCAGACTTTATGTTACACTAAGCTAAGCTAAGCTAACCACCTGCAGGCTTCAGCTACATACACAGAAATGAGATGGGTATTAATCTTTTTTTAATCTAACTTTAAGTTAGAAAGTAAGTATTTCTTAAATGTCAAACTATCTGAGGAGGACAATACAGAACATTTTGTTCTGTTGGGGAGAAAAGAGCTCTTCATAATGTAATGGGGAGCAGGGACAGCAGGACAAACAGATGCCATAAGGAAATTATATGGCTTTTAGATGATTTAGAATTTCCTTTTTATGGCATTTCAGGACAATCAGATCTTGCGTAAAAGTTGTTTACTATGCACTTGTAAATCGTGTTCCTTGTAGTCTCCGATTATTTACTGTGCAAATTCATCTGAGTCCCAAAAGTGTCATTATTCTGGGAGGATGATTATCAAAGGTGTTACGAGGTCTGAACCAACTTTCCCTGTTTGACTGAGCTAAAACTAAATCTCCCCTCTGCTGCATGCAGTATGGTAACACCGGCCATAAATTACAACCAGTGCAGCAGTGCAGCTTTTTCCTGAGCACAAAAAAAAAAAAAAAAAAACCCACAGCGGCGTAAACGCAACACACAACTTTATGGAGCAATGAGTATCATAATGCCTCAATTTATGCGCTTGCTTCATAAACCAAGACTCAAAGTGGCTGTAACTATTTCTGAACTGCAGCAATTAAGTGGATTTCTGCAAAACAGCTAAAGCACATATCAGCCAACACATCTGCTTTAAATTCTTCACAGTTGGAAAAAAGCATAAAATCTTTGATGTCGGAAGTTCAATGGTAAAATTATTGATTCCCTTTAACTCCAGCTGTGAATTGGGTCCAACATGAAGGAAGATTCATGAATGAATGAAACAGCTCAATGAAAACAACTCAATCTACGGCTCAGTTAAATTATATTGTACCTCCACGCATTCATCTTTATGTCTCTCCATTCTTTTTAAGCCAACCAATAACCAATAATTTATATTCCTAAATTAGATTCACTGGGATGGGATCATGTTTCTCATTACATGCCACTTTTATCCACAGGGATCAGTATTTTTCCTGTCTGTCTGACTGAGTGAGTTCACACCAGCCGATCAATAAATGGCTTTGTTTACTATGAGAAACAAACACACCCAGCAGGCCATTATTCTGTCTCAGAGTGTGATAGTAAAAAAAAAAACAAAAAACAAAACGTCATAAACATCTTCCAACTGGCCTGATGCTTGGAAATTGATTATGGCATTATTGACAGCCACTGTGGCATGTCATAGCCCTGGTAATGACATGAGGAGCATTAGGCCGCCGACGACACAAACTTATGACACACGAACTGTTTTCGTAATCTGACCTTGACTTATACATGAAGATGTGCATTAGAGCTCAGTTAAAATGACTCATGGTATTGATCCATGTGTGGAAAGTGTTGACTGTTTCTCCTGCTGTGAAATCAGTATTCATTAAATGTCAGTTTAGAGCTTAATTATGAATGGTTATAATTAATGCTCCGCTCGTATGATGAATGGTTACCACTGTCATGGGTGGCGCCGCCTGCACCGGTGGCGACTGCAGTTTACAATATCATTTCTCCTCTCAGCCCTTGGCGAGTTCATAGCCTGTGACCCCGCCATCCCCTGTGCATTTTCAGGCCCGGCAGGCTGACTGCTAATCGATAAGTTAAATTGTCTGTATACATAAGAAATGATGCAGTGGCACCTTAAGGTGATGCGGCATCATTAATGAACTGATGTATCTTTTTTTTGCATTTTTTCAAATTCATTTTTTTTCTTTGTATTGGCAGTACCAAAAAGGAGGTGAAAAGAATGACTCGAGGTATTTCGGGGACCCATGGGCTCTACAAAGACTTGGATGGAAGATGCAAGTGTGGGATTTCAGTCACGTATCAGTGGGTGAATTTATGTTGGGGATGGGCGGTTGAGGGAAATTACAAAGTCAAAGGTACAAGCTTGTGTACATAAATACATTTGGAGATTGAGGAGAGAAGTTAATTATGTTTACCAGGGAGCTCGCAGACTCGTCCAAACTGTAATAAATATATCCTGATTAAATAAAGTCTGTAATCAGGATGTATTAAATACAATTTGCAGCCGTTCATTTTTGGATCTGGATGAATTTTAACCACTGTGATGTAGTGTTTTGTTGAATTACAACAAGTTCAAGCAGAAGATCAAGTAATTCAGATTGGCGGCCATAACATAAACCTATTGGACCCCTGAGACTCCTGCCTTGTTATATAAAGATATAGTGAAGACGTCTCATGAAGAGTAATTTGAAATGGGAATTTATAAAGGGGGAAATCATCTGGACCCAGCAGCTAATTCCACTTTGCAACTCTATTAAACACAGTATTAGCAGAGAAGTAGGTTGTAGAAGTTCACAGTGCAAATGTAGTAATAACAGTAGTACAAAACAAAGTTAATTAAATTCATATCAAATCAATTTAAAACCCACATGATAGGATCAGATCAACTTTAACAATCTAATTTAATCTGCTTTGTGATGATAATGGAAGAAAAGAGATGAGAATATGAAATAAAAATGGGCGGACGGAGACTGGACGTCGTGCTCCATTTGTCCCAGTTGACTTTCCAAATCAATAAGTGTGACATGTGCCCAGATGGCACTCACCCAGGTGTGTTGGTTCGATCCACTGTTTTAACACTGAACTCAAACCAGTCCCTGTCGCTTCAGCTAAAAGACCTGAAATGTCCCTTTTTTTTTATATATATATATCGTCCGTCACTACTTTTTTGACTTATTCCCACACGTACAAAGGTCTTGATGTGTGTTTCCCAGTGGGGAGCGTCATTTAGTTTTGTCCCAGGAGATTTCCCTGAACTTGTCTGGACTGAATGGAGGCGCCGGTCTTCAAATGAACACTGACAGTTTGGTTTATTCTTCCACCTCAGCGAGTTATCAGTCACCATCAGCTTCCCCTAGAGCAGTGGGGGGTGGTGGGGATGGGTGGGTGGGGGGAGTGGAAAGGTCTTGTTGGGTGTCTGAGTGTGTGTGTGTGTGTGCACATGTGTGTGTGTATGTGTGTGTGTTGTTATTGACACCAGCAGAAGGACAGAAACACCCTGAGGTGAAAAGAGGATGTAGCATTCTCTGATTTATTTTCATTTCTAGGCCATACCTCATATGAGTACCTTACAAACACTCATATTCATTTAAAAAGACAGCCACACACACACACACACACACACACACACACACACACACACTGCAAAGTAAACACATATGCGCTGCCTCACTGAAATCTGAGGATTAAAAGCTTCTGTTTGGTCACAAATTAAACGTGTGCATTTCTGCAAGCGTGTGTGTGTGTGTGTGTGTGTGTGTGTGGTGGTGTGTGTTATTAGTGTATGATGAGAGGGAGGGGGGGATTTTTTTTTCTTTTTGGCAGTGTGCTGAGCAGAGAGAGGTTCAAAGCTGTGGGCTTTTTTTTGCCATCTCCCTGCTTCAGCATGTGCACAGCCAATGACCTCAATTAGCCCAGTGTCTGATAGACATGTACACACACACACACACACACATACACACACACACACAGACAAATAGCTAATACTGGGATATAGCATAAAGAGAGATGGGGGAGAGAGACAGAGGCGACAGTAAAAAGTGATGATAGGATTAATGGAGGAAGACTGTTCAAATGTGAGATGTGTGTACGTCTCTGTTTCATCATCAGTGATAAACCTTGACTCCCTGCTGGGGCAGTGAGAGAGAGTGGGACAGAAAGGGAGAAAATGGACAAAAAACAGAGAGAGAATCACAGACCCCATAAACAATGAGACTGATGAGCGATGAGTAGAAGTTTGGTAAGATCAAACAGAGACTACAAAGACAGACGGGACAGGGGAGAGTCACAGAGACAACAAAGAAAAAGAAGACAAGTGGAAAAAACAAAGTAAGATTCAGTTTAAAGACCCTTAAAAAAAAGTACAGCCGAAGATGGAAGAGTACATAAAGGGTAGGAAGATGAATGAATGAGTGGAAAGAAAAAAGTGGCAGAGAGGAGAATGAATGAAAAGCAAAAGTAGGAAGTCAAAGTGCGGAGATGAAAGAAGAAGAATGAGCAAGAAGAGGAAGAAGCGGCGTTGTGCACAGATGTAGATGGAGGAAGCAGGGATCTGTCAAACGGCAGGCACACTGAGAGAAACAGCGCTCTGACCTTCACGGGACAAGCTGCTTCCTCTGACAAGAATTTATGCGCACTCTTACTTTGTGTTATTGCCCATAGAAGAGTGAGAGTGCATTTGTGTGCAAGCTTTGTGTACATGCATGGATATGTGTTGCTTTTTTGTCCCTGTGGCTCTTGTGTTGTGTTACGGAGACTTTGTGTGTGAATGAATATAGGAGCATGTTACTCACTCTGAGTGTATGTGTGTGTGTGTGTGTGCCAGCCACAGCGTGAGTAAGGTAAAGATTGAGGGTTTCCCCTTCATCACACACCTTCTCCGTCCTTCTCTTTCATTTTTGCTCTCTCTCCCTCTCCTCTCTGCTCTCTCCCAGCAGCCCCATCTCTCTCGGCTCTCGGCAGGAACTCCATTAGACCTTGCACTATGTTATCTTATCCTGGAAAAATAGCCAGACCACCTGCGGTTCAGAGCAATTATTGTACACCATATCTCAGGAGGTGTTACAAATTAAACATGGCTTGGGTCACGCGCGTTTCGCTCAAAGCAGGCAGCATACATGCAAATGTTCGCACTGTAATGTCCCACTGTATCACCTGTAATAATACACATTTGTTTTTCCACCGGTTGCGTGCGCCTCTTTGGAAATGTTCCAATTTGTTACACAAGTAGGAAGTTGACAGCACCCGAGGTGTACAGCATCAGAAAAGGTCATCCAATAATGCTGAAGATTCATCACGAACAAAAGACAGTGTTAAGTACAAACTAGAGGTTAATGAATGGGGTTTTGGTGTCTACAGGCACATGGTATTTGGTCTAGTTTTTTTTCCTGCAGGCTATGATAAGTTACCAAATTGAGTGTGATATTTAGTTGCTGTTTTACATCCCCTCTCCAAAAAAACAAGGTGGCCTCAGGCGAAGCTTTGAGCTGCTCTCATGGTCAAGACCTGCAGGATTTTACCGCCCCGGCATAAAAAAAACAAATGGAAAGCATTGTGTGAGCTCAGCCCAGCAAGTACAACTATTACAATGAAGGATTACAAACAAGTGGTTCCTTAAAACCAGTGCCTCCCGTGGTGAGAGCTCACAAGCAAATTACAAGACTACGAGTTAAGCCCATTGCAAGCTCTTAAATATTTGAGTAGTGAACGTACACAACTGGTCATGCAGTGTGAGTGCTCATCTCTGTGTATTAAAGCGTGCAGTGTTTCTTAATGAATTTGTAAAGCAAAGTGATATGAAGTCATCCTGGCTCCGTCAGCTTATTCGCCAAATGTTTTTCAGTGAGTTTTGAGGTTTATGGGCAGTCACTTTACCGCTCGACATTACATAACTGAATTAAATGCGACCCATGGGGACGAATACAGATGAACTGGGGAAAGACACATTCTAGATGTTTTCCGCACCACTGCTGTACTTACAGGGGAATACTGTAACCAAAACAAATTGCTTCCTTGTAGCTATCCTGCAGTGCTAATGTGGGACAGCTGCATGCAAGGCGGAATTTCCACTGCCGGTTCATTTTCAGAGAATTGAATAAAAATCTGCTGCACAGTTCAAAATGTCAAAGAACTTAAAACAAATGTGCACCAAGGAGGCAAAAAGTCAGTTTGCAGACTCTGCCCCCCCCCCAATTATTATTATTCATCCCCTTTGTTGTATCTTTTCTGATCCGAGTCTGCATGTGCACACGTGTGCACGGCTGTAGATATGTGTCAAACCTCAGAACGTGTGTGTTTGTGCCTGCGTGAGATTTAGGCTGTGCTATCTTTTATGCAGGAGGCTCGCACTCACAATCTGGCTACTTGAGAAGCATCTGCATCTGTGGCGGCAGTGGTCCACCTGTTGTGCAAGCCAACAGCGCAAAAGGCTTTCCAAGAGCTTGGAAAGAAGGGAGGAATTATCACAAACACAGACTGATAGCTTCTGATGTCTGGCCATGAAGCCAGTTGGAGATTTGTGGCCCCACCACAACATGAGATTAGAAAATCTAGAGGACAAGGCTTTTAGCTTTAACTTTAGCTTCTTTTAACTTCCCCTGAACCACAAACACACACACACACACACACACACACACACGGACCTGCTGTCCTCACATAAGCACGCCAACACCTGCAGATACTCAGTAATCAACACATTTATAGAAATACACACATGCACAACTCACACACAGACCAGAGGCTGCAATCTGACACATGCTTAGTGATGACACCTAAAAGTTAAACTGGCCTCTGGTTGCACACACACACATGAGCACACACACTGTACACACAGACACTCTGGTAAGTTAAAGAGATTTTCTGCCCTGTGGTTGTCCTTGGGCAATATCATCACAGAGAGAATCAATAGAGCCATCGCTCAGACTGAATGGAAAGAAGGAGAGAGACATTGAGAAATATATAGGAGCAGAGACAGGGGGTGTACAGAAAGATTGGGGAGGAGAGGAGAGAATAATAGATGTGAAGTGAGTGAGGGAGGGAGAGGAAAGGGAAAGTGAAAAAAAAGCAAAAAAGGGAGTAAAAGAGTGTATCATTAGAGGGAGTGAGTAGGACAGAATCACAGAGGGATAAGAGGAGGAGTGAAGCAGGGAGCTGGCAAGAGCGTTTGAGGGAAAGGAGTACAAAAGGAAGCCGGAGACAAAGTGACAAGGATGGATGAAGGAAGCAAAAGAAAGAAGAACAGATGGAGAGATGGAGAGGGCTAAATAGTAGGGTGGGGATGGGGATGGGGTTAGAGAGTGAGTAGGTATAACTGAACAAGCAAAAGAGTGAGAAGTCGAAAGGAGAAGAAGGGAATGAGTGAATGCTTCAATAAAAAAGAGAAGAGGAAGAATAAAGTGGGACTGAGAGAGAGTGTGGGTGGGTAAGGGAAGAAGAGAAAAGTAGGAGGGAAAGAAAGTTCAGAGGGGAATGAAGGGAAGATAGAAGAAAGGAAGAAGTGATTAAGTGTTTGAGTGAGCCGGTGATTAAGTGAGACGAAGACTGACCCTGCAATCAAGTTCTGTCAGATTTATGGTTCCCCCGAACATGAATGACACTTTATTATGTCTGAGGATCAAACTGTGATGTAATTGCTCTTGTCAACATGGCTGATCAGAGTGAGCGGGTAATAAATTTCATACAGTAAAGTTGACAGTAAAACACAGCCACAAATTTGGTACACAAACTGAAGGCCTTCTCTGATAGCTGGAGTCGCAAAGCATTCACTTCCTTCGTGATCAATAATAACTATTACTATACTCCTTCAGCATTTTAAGGTTTTTCAGCTCATTATTTTGGTTTCACAGTTTTACTGGAACATCTATGTGATATTCGAACACCTTAAAGATCCAGGTATTTCCCTCAGGAAGTAAAAAAATTGGGCGTTCATTCAGCTCTATGTAGCTGGCTTCAGAGAAAACTGTTGTAAAATACCTACATCATAAAGTGATAATGTGATATGACTTTTTCTATTGCTCTCAAATGACCAAAAAAAAGATGAATATATAATGAGTAATTTAACACCAGTGTTTCACTGACCTCTGGTTGAAATTTTCAAGCCGGTCTAACACTTCCTGGCTGTGATCAGACGACGGACCTGTGGCACCTTTATCCTCCCCTTAGAGTCGTGGAGGTCATCTGAACATCCTGCAGTATGTTCAATCACTGGAGGGCAACAGAACATGGCTTTTATAAGGTGTAAAAACACGCTTTAAATATCTGTAATAACCAAACATTAGTCATGTTTCCATCCAATTTGTGTCACAAATCTTAAGCGAATATTTATCAATGCAGCAAAAGGAAATGTGCGTTACGTGCTAATTCTTGAGTCAGCTGCCAATCTGCAGGAAAATAAACACGGTGCACGCAATGATGATATACTGTAAGCGCAATGAAAAAAATGTAAACAAACAGGAAACCCGGTGGTGAAAGGAAAAGAAGGCCGCAAAAGAACAAAGATAATGGAGAGTTTTGAAGAAATAATATTCCAGATATGTGGTCATGGAAGAGTTATAATAAGAGTATTGTCTGCTTACTTGGCCGTGTTAGGAGCAGTTCAGAGACGTCGGAGAAGGCCAACGGTTGCTACAGCAACTTTTATAACTTTTTTATAACAAATTTACCACCTCTTTGTGCAAAAAAATGGGATGCACACTTGAGAGTTGATGCACATTCTTGGTGTTTCCATGCAGGCGTGAATTCAAAATGCACATTAAAATAGGTGGATGGAAACATGACTATTGAAAACATGTGAATCTACAAACACTATGCTAGGCCATGCTAGCACTGGCTCCATTTTTTCTCATTATTGTCTGACCCTGAAACATGTGACTACATGACCAAGGCAGGAGTCTGGATATGGAAAAGTGTGTTAGGGGAAAGGAAGGAGTTGAGGGGAGGTAAGAAGGTGGAGGAGCAGGAGCAGGAGTGGATGTGTCTCTGTGGTGGTGTAATTACATCCGACTGGTCCCGGCCAGTCTGTGCGTCGTCGACTCCATTAGCAGGTCCCATGTTAATGCAATGACAAATGGCCTACATGGGGAAGAGGCTGATTAGATTTGAACAGATCATAGAAGACACACATTAGCTCATATTAGCCTCATACAGGACCTCTCATTATTAACCAGCTGCCCCATGCTCCTGCTCTGAGGTGAACTCAGGCATCACAGCCCTCCTCCTCCTCCTCCTCCTCCTCCCTCCTCCAACTCTCTCCTGCTCTACTCATTGCAAAGTGCTGTAGACGCTTGGGGAGAGGCATAGTGGCCTATATTAATGTAATCCCCTGCACCTAGCACTGCCAGCTCAGCATACAGCCTCCCCTACGACAATGGGAGTAATGGGCACTGCTCTAACCTATTATCACAGCTCACTGTTAGCCAGGGGGACATTAACCTGTGCAACTCGACATGTACGTCTTCCGCACCATGACAGTCTGCTGCAGTCAGATTTTTCCCCCTCGGGACACAGCGTGAAGAAACTGATCTAGGAAAAGTTGAATGTAGGCTGCACCACCGCCGCTGCTGTTCCAGGGGATTCTCTATCTTGTAGACAGAGAGTATCAGGTACATTTATTTTTTGCACAGCTAAGGAAAGTGCAGCTGGAAATCAGTTGCAAGGTACAGCTAATCTTTTTACTCTGTGAGTTAACAAAAAAAATGTAATTAGCTCACACATCCTCAGGCATGGAATGAAAAACACACACACAGTTCACACATATCAGGTTGATCAAAGACGATTTGCTCTATATTTGTTTAGATGGTAAAGATACACATTGGCTGCTGAAACAAGTCCTGAAGCTTAACTTTTAGCTCAATCAATCGACAAAGATTGTATGGAAATGGCCAAATATTGTGGATGAAAGGCTCGAATATGATGATGAAATGAGGAGCGTGATGATGAAATGAAGAAATTAAGCTTCTTGAGAAATATAATGCAAGAACTCAAGTCAGCCAAAGTTTATTTCAAAGGCTAAAACTTTGGAACATTTTAGACCAAGTGAGCTCCCAGGAAAAAAAAAAAAAAAATGAGGAAAGCATAAAATGACTTTGAAAATTGCAGCGTGTGATGATGCTGCATAGGTGAGCGTTAGATTGGAGACTGATATGTGATGACATTTTCAGGCTGGGTCCTATACGTTCCAACAGCTTCTGCAGGAGAAGGAACCAAGCAACAAATGCGAAACATCTTATATCACTGTCACATTAATTCTGAGAGCCTGCTGTAATTACCCCACACAAATGAAACCATGGTTGAGAGGATTGGTATAGACACTGTGTCATGCTGGTAGTCTTGTTACTGTAGTGCTCACGCTTCTCTAAATTAAGATCACATTTCTGGCAAACCTCATTACTTACTGCAGTAAAGCAGCATTGCAACTTATCACTCCTCCTCCTCCTCCCCCTCTTCTTCTCCCTCCTCCTTTATGTTTTGTTTTTTAATTAATTGATTGTTTAATTTTGCTTAAGAGGATGAACGTGCTGGACGTGTTTTTTTTTTTAAGTTTTCTTCCATTCTAACCCAGAGACACCACTGATTGAATGCTGGTGTTTTCTTCTTTGTTTTGATGATAATTAGTCTAATTTTTCAAATTTCTCCTCTGATTAAGTCCACTTCAGGATGGGTGTGGGTTTTCTAATCTAAAGTTTAAAATTTGAAGTGTTTTTTAAAGAAGTAATTTCAAATCATTTCTTTGTGTCAACTTTGACGTCACCTTTTAAAGTTGCGATGAAGCGATCTGTTGTATGAGCAAGTCATTGCCTATTTCTTTTTACCTCCAACAGACACGGAGCAGTATCAAGATTCATAGGCCACCTTATGAATATAAAACATTCACTTTCTCTTTAGGTCTTATGTTCACAAGACAGTTTTGTTTTTGCTGAGAAGAACTGGCTGTTGCAGCTGCAAGTTGATGAGAATCATGAGACTGAATCAATAATAAGCTATCTAGGATTACCACCTTGTTCTCGCCTCCGCCAAACAGCCAAACAGCCAAACTGCAGGGAGTATGGTCCCAGTCTGCCCCTCACTGAGCCACAGCACTGAATCATGTTTTTTGCAGAACATTATGATGTCACAACAAAGTTGACCTTTGCCCATTTAAACATCATCACTTCCTCATTTTATCATGTTTTATCCAATTGTATAATAGTGACCTTTGACCCCTGTCAATGTTTGTAACAGATCTGAAGAAATTTACTCAAGGTGGCATATGGCTCCATTCTCACTGGCCAAAAAACCTAGGTCTGATCTCCAGCAGCTGCAAGCTGTGCGTCTCTTGATGTCATCACAGTGATGACATCAACAGTGCAACAGAAAATAGTAAAGAAGTAAACAATGGAAAGCAACATGGAAGCGAATGATCATGAGAAGCTCTCTCATCTTGCTATCTTGCTGGTGCTGTTGGGTAGGCCACAATAAACTTGACCTTTAAACTTTGGCCACCAAAATGAAGCAATTCAATCTTGAGTTGACCAAATCTGGATGAATTCTCCCGAGGCGTTCCCTGACATATCAGTATTGATGAGACTGGGACAAACAGAGGGACGACCCAGAAACATAACGCCTCGGGACCTTGCGGTCTCCAGGGGAGGGGTCATAGAAAGGTTAAAAAGCTGAGTGCAGGAGAGGGGAGCTGCAGAGATTAGCTGTTAAAATCTGTGGGCTCGTCACAATGGGCAACCCCTTTCACATCACACAGGCTCATGCGAACTGTTGTCGGCATAAACATTGTGATTAGCGCAGCTTTAAACCTCATTCAACGGAAGTTTCCTTTGATCCCGTAAATAAAACATGTCAAATTACTGATGTCACAACACGCATTTATCTTTTAATTTTTACTTGTGAGTGAATAATTTGCAAGCTGTCATACAACCCCCAGCAGCGATGTTACGATTAAATAAAACATTTAATTCAAACAAGACTTTTCATAATGCAGTGAGGTGGTGTGTGACTGTCAAAGACTGGAGTCACTGGGGGAATTTTCAGTAGCCAATAAAATTGAGTTTGTGACAAAGTCAGAGGGAATACAATTAAATGTCAACAGCCTTGATGTCAGTTTTGTGTCCAAACAATCTCTGTGTCATATTAGTGATGACACAAAACTTGTCTGCGCCCTGACAGCTGACAGCTTAGTTTTTTGGGGGAAATGACACACAGCTTTCTCTGCAGATTATACAATCATTTCGTGCAATTCTTTCATCCATGGCTTATAGTAACTCTGCATTTCCATCTGTTTTTTTTTTCTTATTCATCTGCTCATATGTTTTCTTTCTCCCATGAAAATATCAGGAGGAACCACTGTTTGCGCGTCGGATCGGCCCACCACAAATCTGCATCTGTCACTTCTCTGTCGTCTGAGTACAGTGGCAACAGGTGCTGTGTGCATTCATTAACTGAGATAAAAGACGCAGGAAATCTTCAGATGGCATTTGATACATGGGCGTCCTTTAATTGTTGCTTATGATGAGAACACGACTGTAATGTGTGTGAAGACATCGTGTTAATCAAAGACCAAAGAAAACAGCAGAAGGAGGAAGAAGCAGAGCGAAAAAGAGCTCCAGGCAAACCCCAAACCTCCACCTTGGGAAAGTTTAAATGATTAAATGGCCTCCACCATGCTGCTGCTCATTATGCGTCGTGTCCCACTATTGGACCCCTATCATTTTCTATAATTGCCCCCACTGGCCGAACTCCTACCTGGCCTCTTTTGTCCCATTCTGCTGAGAAATTAAGGCATTCCTCGAGCGACCCTGACCTGTCCCAGGCCTTGTCGTGTGACTGACAGCCCATTAGCGCGCCATTGATTGGTTGAATCTGGGAATGTGTGAGCCAACCTAATTAGGAGGAGTCCCTCCTCCCTGAATGTCAATTGAGACCCTTGGAGGAAACAAAAGTGCAGGCAAATTAGGCCTTTCTAATCCACTGAATGGAGACGGCTGTTTTTACACAACAAGATCAGCAATTTACAGTGCATCAGACAACAAGTGTGTTTAAGCACTCAAGCGCGCGCACGCACGCACACACACACACACACACACAATCTTGGATAAAGTTATATACACCACACTATAATAAGCAGATTTCAATTAGCCATGTTCAGGCACGCAACCATGCTAATACATACTCACATGGGTATTGCCTGGATATTCCCTGTTTTACTCACACATGCATATATGCACAGAAACACTGCCAGAGGTCCTGATTAACACGTCACCCACTCACCTGGACAAACCTTCAATGTCTCACAGGGAGGTGCTTCAGCGGACACACACACACACACAAGCACACAAACACCCACTTAAGTACACTGTTATGTTCAAACACTCAGAAGAAAACCCATGTCTTCTTTCTCTTGCAAACACTGCCGCTCAGTTTACACGTGTGCTTTACTGTGTTTAAACACACACACTCCTACATGCTAAAACACACACAGGCTCGCTGAGATGATGCCTGCATGTGTTTTTGTTTTTTTCTTCTGAAAGCTGCTGTTGCCTACAGCACATTTCGAGACTATTTGGGCTAATCAGTGCCGCTCTCCACCACAGATGGTCCTTGACTGAATCTACCACTACCCTGCCATTAGTCATCTTGCCTTCTCTGCCATATTCATGCAACAACAACAATGTATTCCTCCCAAAACTTACCTTGACAGTTTGGGTTTTAATGGGTTTGTGAATTCAGTCATGAAAACGCAATCACTTGTATGGCCACAGGAGTGCTCAGGATGATTTTTTATTTTTTTTTAAACTCCAGACAAGACACTAATGAGACGTATTGTTGATGATGCTTTTCGTATGAAAAATTGATACCATTGTGGATGACAGTTTATCACGCTTCGTTGGGATTTAAGTGATATCTGTGGTGATTGTGAGGGATGATCCATTTAACAGCTACTGGACAGTGGACAGTCATATATTTTAGTGCAGAGCAGAACTTTTTCTTGAACTGGGCAGTGCTCCATCTGAGATTTGTTTCAAGTCTCATGGCCCAAGGTCTTTATAAGGACACCGACCCAAACTGATTTGCTGATCAGCCACAATTTGTCCTCAGACACACCTCAGGAAAAGAGCAGATCAAGAGGAGGAAGACTGACGAGCACAAACATACAAAGTATGTGTGTGTCTGTGTTTGTGAGTATAATACAATTCTCTGACATATAAAATATTGACGGCCTGTTTGAAAAATACATAATAAAAACACTACAATCCTGCATTGCCCAAATCTGCTCGGCTGGATTTGAATATTTTATAATTAGCCTCAAAGTTTAAAAGCTTTTTGTGCGAAATAATTCAACAGTACTAACACAAGCATTTCTTTGTCACGATTGTCTGTTGGGATTTTCGGTAATGGTCATGGTCCATCACTGTGTTTCTGAGGCTTTCCTTTTATGCCACTAAAACAGAAATTTTATGGCATTCATCTATCAAATTTATTAATGGATTTGAGTTATATTTACTTTTAAAGGAGACATATTATGCATATTTTACTGCTTTTTTCTTACCACTGTGTCAGTGCTGAACACCTACAGAGTAGTTCTGCATGACTCCAAAAACTCCTTAGTTGTCTCATCCGGATGTCAAGAAAAAATCCTCCTATGCAGCCACAGGAATTTACAGTCTTCCTGTGGCAGTGGAACGAAACGAAGCCTTCAAAGCTGATGCACACAGTTCCTATACAGTAGATTTTGTTGATGACTCACAAACAGTCTGTCTGCACCAAGGCCGTGTTGGAGCTAAATGTGTTACAGTACATTGATATCATAATGCTGAGATAAAAGGGAAGTAAGAAAGAAGGGGGGGGCGGTGGGTTCACCCACTGAAAATAATGACCCAAAACATTACAAGACTCAGACAGTGACTTCCACAGACACTGAGACACAGGATTATGTAAATTTACATAACAGCTGGAGAAATTGAGGTGTTCTAAAATTGTATTTAACATCTTGCAGCCGTCCCTGCTCTGTCTCTCTTGTTACCCCCCCCCTTGTCTCCTTGAGGGAGGCAGGCAGCCACCCACCCTGTGTCCAGGATGTCACCTGAGAGCTCCATGAGCAGCTAGGCTTCAAAATAAAACACAGAAGTCTTGGCACAAAATGGAAGACATAACAAAAAAGCCTCGCGTGCACTCTGCCACAGACATGCACATTCACACACACACACGCGCAGGGTGCTGCTGTTGCTTCCAGATAAGTCTCTCTCCATGGACCAGTGTCTTTGTGCATCAGGGGGAACAGACAGGGAGAGGAACCGGGAGGAACAAACTCATGTCGTTAATTTGTTTCAACTCATGACACAGTCGCCACCACCACCAAATCTTCCTGGAACATTCCCACCTCTCCACACTCGTGGTAACCTTCTCATGCTCCCTACAAACCCTTTTTAGGGTTTGCTACACTTGATTATTTGACTTTTTTTTCTTGTCTGTCCTTTCTTCTCCTCTGTCCTTCTCTCTGTCTTCCTCCTTGTTAGTGAGCATTGTGCTAAGAGGTGATATTAGTGCCTTTAGTGCTGTGCCAGGAATACTAACTCGCAGCTCCCTGGCATTTCAGCAGCCTCTGTGCTACCTGGGTCTGTACTGGCAGATTACCTAGGATTACATTTACACACACACACACGCACACACATATAGACACACACAATGAGATGCACACAGACAGAGTATTCTTCCTTGTACAAGAGCACTCACCCTTAGTCAAATTGGCAGTTGTTGTTGGCTCACCCCTCAGCTGAACCACTATGTTCTCCAGCAGTCTTTTACCAGTGTAATTGCAGTTTTGGTTCAGGGATGAATCACTGATGTTGTTTAATGGCGTGGGTTGTATGTTTGGGGGGCAAACAGCAAATGTGCCATCTTTCCTCGGCGAGACACAAAATATGAAAGAGAGAGCGAGGGAGTGGGACCAAAAGATCAGAGGGAAAAGCGGATGAAGGTGAAGACGGGAGGAAATAGGTGGAGCGGGGCAGATAAAGGGGAAAAAAACGGTTGTTGAAGCGACTGAGGAAAGGGATGTGTGCGTTTAACATGCAAAGTCGGAGGGCAGGTAAAAGGAGGTGCGGGACAAACAAGGGGGTGGCAGGAGGTGCTGAGTGAACAGGAGGAGAGATCTCACACAGTGAAAGTAAAACACGGCCCCTGCTAGCTAAGATGAAGGGCTACTTTAATTGGGTTTCTGATGCCTGCTTAATCCTATTCTCCATATTAATCCCTTACAATGTACATAATCAAAACAAATACACCCATGGGGGGAGACGCTGCTAATAGGAAACAGTAATACAGATCAAGTGTGCATGTGGGACACCTGTATAGAACCTTTGGGGACAAACTAAGGACAAGTCCCAGCCTTCACCCCCCCGTGCTGTGCTGTGGGGGTGGCAGAGGGAGTTCACTATCACACTTGAGACCCTTCATAATTCTCCTCCTCCTCCTGGACTGTATTGTGCTGCTGAAATGTAATTTTATTATCACTCTGTTCTTGAAAATGCCATAGAGCAACAAGTAGAAGCAGTCACTTTGCCCGAAAAAAAAATTACATTAGAGTGTAGCGTCGCTCGGCTGGAAAACATCTATCCTCTGAACGCCCCAAACCGTCGCTCGCCAACCTCTAGAGTTGTGTCTTTACCTCACAGCGCATAATTTATTTCACAGTTAATTCTTTTCACTCTCATGGTGGATTTGATTTGAACTGTTTATACTGTAACTACTTTCTATGTATCAAGTGATTTCTTTATACTTTTGAGTGGTATGTAAATATATGAAGCAGAGGAGGAGGACGTTCCTCCTTAGGAACATCACAGTGGTGGGGCGCTGTGTGGCTCAGTGGGTTGAGCAGGTGTCCCATATGCAGAGGCTGCGGCCCTTTGCTGCATGTCATCCCCTCTCTCTCCCTTCATATAATATACATTTATAAATGTATATAAACACATCTGAAAGGGACAGACTTTCATCAGCTATAACCTTTTATTTAAGTGCTAACACCCACTTCACTGTAGCGCTCCTGTCCATACCGAATCCATCATTCAAGCAGCTACGGGGGAGGTTGAAAAAAGCACGGAAGCCCCTGGGCTAACAACAACATCAACAAAAGCTGACTGGAGGCCAGCGCAGGCACGAGCAGACCTGGAGTTCAGTCAGTGAAGGCGGATTGGAGGTGGAGGTTAGAGCTACTTTGATGAATTTAAAAAAAAAACAAACAAAAAAAATCACTCAAATATTTTGGAACTCGGTGTTCGCAAGACGCGTCTGTTGATGTGAAACATGCAGCACCAAAAAAAAAGAGATCTCAGAAGAGCCCTGATCAAAGGGTTACAAAGTGTTTAGATATTCATCAGTCCACAGCAACACAGACTGTGTATAAATGTGGATGATTTAGCTCTGTGGCTACTCCTCTCTCTAGAAGTGGAAACCCAGCAGAGATGATTCCATGAGGCACAATGCAGAATGCAAAATGAGGCAAATAAATAAATAAATAAAAACACAAAGCGCAGGGTAACAAATAAAGATTTAAAGGCATCATTGGAGCTGGTTATCATGAGTCTGCCGCATGCAAATCATGCACAAGATTGCATGAATCACAGTTTCCTGTGTTAGACGCTACAGAGGAAGCAATGCTCTCCAAAAAAACACACCAAATAATAATAATAATAATAACAGCACCTGGTGTTCATCAAAGAGCACAGCGACAGTCCTAAACTAAGGCTGAATTGAACATGCAGCACTATGGTGTAACTGCACACCAACATGAAAACATCATCTCAGACGGTGAATTATGGTGGAGGGTGCCATGTGATTTGTGGCTGCTTTGCTGCCTCTGGGCTCGGACAGCTCGACACCACCGAGGGGGATGATGTGGAGGTGGCTGTCCACCCACTGAAGCTCAGAAGTTGGGCGATGCAGCAGGACAATGACCCTGGACATCAAAGTAAATCTACTACAGAATGACTTCAAAGAAGGAAAAAATCCACCTTTTGGAGTGGCCCAATCAGAAGCCAAACCTGCACCTGGAGCTGTAGAGAGCCACTCACACCTGATGTCCTAAAAGTGTCTGAGATGAAGCAGCTCTGTGGGAAGAATGGTCTGAAATTCCTCCTGAACACTGTGCAAGTTACTGATTCTTAATGAGGTTCAACCAGGTAGAAAATCCACGGGTTTGCTCACCAGCATGTGGTGCATCATTAGCATAGGCACATTGTGTTTGTCTATACTTGAGACTTAGATGAAGATAAGATCTAATTTTATGACCAATTGATCTAGAAAACCAGATCATTTCAGGGTTCATTAACTTTTATTGCCGCTGCATCTCTTTAGTGAGAAAAAGACAAAACAGAATACAATTGTTGGGAACTGATTCCCCTATAGTATTTGTTTTAGATGAACTGCACTGGTCTTCTGGATCTTCATTAAATATAATAGAACATTCTGCTGCATTCAGAAACAGATTTTGCAGGAGTCACCTTGTGATAAACCTGTTCCAATAATCATGTCGCTTCACAACATGAGCAGACAGAACTACATTTAGAAACACTTAGTTTGAACTCAGCGCTGCCCTGCTTCAACAGGTTCCTGAGGGAGAGTGTGTGAAGAGCCATGCAAGTTTAATGCTTGCTGGTTTTTTTCTGCAGTGGAACAAAGCCCACAGTGTTGGTTTTCATCTTCTCTCTATACCCAGCAAGTGGAGCATGAGGAGGAGGAAGAAAGGTAAGAAAACACTTTTTTTTTTTTTTTTTTTTTTTACCCAAGTGTCTTAAGATTTGTCAGCAAACGGCGCCAGTATCACACTGTAGGTCACCCAGCAGGCTGTGAAATGACTTGTTGATCCCCAGGAAATGTGTGCGTGCGAGAGAAACAGAGAGAGAGAGAGAGGCAGTGATACCTGTATTTGTAGGTTTGCCATAGAAAACCTTTTCTCATGTCAGGACTCTCACTGAAAGGGCCCTGCAGCTTCACACACACACACACACACACACACACACACACACACACACACTCCCACCCTCCCACCCCACCCCACCCCCACCTCACCCCCACCTCTGCCAAATCTGCAGGAGAGCGACAGAGGGAAACAGAGGAAGAAGAAGAAACAGAAGGTGATGGATATCTGGACTATCAGTGGTGTCTGGCAAACAGGCAATTAACAGAAAAGGTATGGAGACCCCCAAAAGTACCACACACACCCACACCCACACACACACACACCACTGACCAGACTTCACTCAGTGGACACACAGAGATGTAATGAATGTTCTGCTCTAACGATGGCAAATTAGATCAGTGGGAGATAGGAGTGAGTGCAGGATGAATGAAGGCAGGACTGAGTGCTGTCCCTTGCATGAAGCCAAATTAGCATGCACAGTAGATCTCTTTTATGGCATTGGCGCTGTCCGTGGTGCTGAAAAGATGTGGTTACACAACGGATAATGTTCCACTTGGACGGCGGGCAGGAAGTGGGGATAAATCTCTGAGGTAAAAACTGAGATTTCAGCAAGCTATTAGCTTTGTGTTGGGCCAAGCTGGCAGGGACACGGTGGAGGGAAGGTGCTTAACGGTGGCTTATTACCTCACACGCCTAATGACTAGCATTTATAACAGCACAGACGCATAAAGTTTATCTTTTATCCTTATAAAAGTTGAAGCAGTTTCATTCTTCTTGTGTCATAAGTGTGTTTTAAGTGTGTGTGTGTGCGTGTGCATGTGTGTGTGTGTGTGTGTGTGTGTGTGTAGTTTCAACACTGAATGAAAAACATTAAGCGCAAATTCTCTGCTGGTCCTGGAGAAGCGGAAGGAAATGTTACCCGAAGAATATTCATTAAAATTCAACAAGAGCCAGGCTCCGTGAGAGGTTAGTTTATTGGCGGGCAGGCGAATGGACACACACACATCGACTGAGACACACACACACACACACACACACACACACGAGCGCGCACACTCTTCACAGCTGGTGTGCCTTCCTCCAGCCGAGACTGACAGAAGCGGGGCGACCGCTCTAAGCTGCGAGCGCGCATCTCTCCTCTCCTCTCCTCTCCTCCACCGGCGCGTCTTTCACTGTTGACATAAAAACTTTGAAGAGGTGAGAGGCGAAACGTCAAGACGCCTACAAATCACCGTCGACAGCGCGCATCAACAAAGAAGAAGAAGAAAAAAAAGAGGGTGGGTGGGTGGGGGGGGGGGGAGAAAAAGAGCCATCAAGTCCGAGGAAAAGCGGTGGAGCCGGGAGAAAGAGGGAGCTATGCCATCTCCCGCCGAGCAGAGCCCAGTCCTCCTCTGTTGTGTGTCAGAGCTGCAGCATGGTGTCTCTCTCTGGACTCTGGACCTACTGCCTCGCCCCCGGGAGACCTCATCTCCTCTTCCTCACAGTCAGACCGCTCCTGCTGCTTCTCCTATTAACCGTCTCCTCCTCCCCGGAGTCCTGCTTCCCTCACCCGCAGCCTTGCCACATCCTCGCCCGGATAGGACACACCGTGCGCCTCGGTGCGCTCTTGCCGACCCGCCAGCCGGTACGGATACAAAACGCGCTCAACCGCGCCCTGGCTAGCCTCCGGCACCAGAGCGGAGGGGGAGACACGACTACCTCCCAAACACCTCCCCTGCTGCCCTACAACCTGAGCCTGGAGATGGTGGCTCGGTCGCCCGCGGGAGGGGACCCGGAGTCGTTGTCCCGTAGCGCCTGCCAGGACCTGGTGGTCAGGGGGGTGTCCGCCGTTCTCGCCTTTCCTCGCTCCAGGGAGGAGCTGATCCAGGTGGAGTTCCTCTCCTCTTTTCTGGAGCTCCCCTTCATTTCCATCCTGGAGGACACAGAACCCCTTGTGACCAAGGTATGGAGGGATAGACAGAGGGAGTGTGTGTTTCTGCATGTTCTCATGCACCTGTAGCAGAACAACAAAACAAACACCAGAGTTATTAATATCTCATTGTGTTAACTCTTTATGTGCCTTGCACGTCAATAAGCAGGAAGCTGCGGGTCAAACATATTTTCATGAGGACCTTTATCAGGGAGTTGGAGGCTCAAAAATGACCTTTTACCCTGTGGCAAGGATTTGGAGTTGGTGCAAAAGTCTCCTCAGCAGCCACATCTTAAAGCTGGTTCCAGGCAATGGAAGAGTGTCAGAAAAAAAATAACTAAGGGGGATGATTCAGCAGAGCAATTACTCCTGATGTCATGAATTCTCAGTGTTAAACAAACAAATAAGGAACAGAAATAGTGAGAAACATAACGGCGCAGATTAAAGGATCAATCGAGTGTCTGAGATTCTTAAATTGCAGCACTGAATGTCTTCTTCCAGTGAAAGTCTGATGTGAGGACTGATCTCAGCTGAGCTCTGCTGGTGAACCTGCAGGCCCTTCACATGCATGTTTAATATCTGGTAGCTCTGCCTTGGTGTTGGACTGAACCCTCCAGCCCTCCAGCAGCAGAGGTTTAAAGTGAAATGCTTTTTTTTTGTAAGCTCTCCTCTTGTGTATAAGTGTGTGAGTGTGAGTGTGTGTGTGTGTGTTAATAGAGCCAGAATGTGTGTGTGTGTCTGTCTGAATGGGGGTGTGTGCATGCATGATTCAAGACGGCTGTGTTTTGGCACCTTTCAGAGTGAATCATTCAAACTGTTGAGATCCTGATAGATGGATGCTGTGGAGAGGTGTGGTGCCCACAGCTTGTGCTATTTGTGAGTGAGTGATCAGTGTATGTGTGTGTGTTTATGTATGCTTATATGTGGGTGTGTGTAGAAATTTGTAGATGGGCAATAAGTGTGTGTGTCATGTTAGTATTCCCAGCAGCAATCGAGCTACTTGCCAGTCAGTCAATCCAGCTCCAGTCATATCCGCCTCTATCCAACTGAGCAGCCAACTGCATCCCTCTGTCACACACACACACACACACACATCCAGGAAGGCACGTGCATGTAAAAAGGACAGTCAACTTTGGTACAGGTTCAGCTGAGACACACACACACAGACCAAAAAGGGAGGAGTGGCGGAGAAGATCTATAGTTAAAGTCTGAAATCTTTGTCCTGTCATGTTGCTTTGTCAACAATGGATTGCTTATTCGATTTCAATAAAGCTTGCATGAATGAGAAGTCGCAGCACTTGACGAATGTGTCGGCAATGTAAGGAGATAAGCGGGGGGGTGGGGGTGGGGGGGCAGAAGGAGAGAGGGGAGAGAGAGAGAAAGTGGAGAAAGAGAAGAAGGGGTGGGCCTGGAAGGAGGAGAGAGGTTTTTTTGAGCTGTGGGAGGCCTTTCATTTCTGCATAACTGTGCCAAGCAGTCACTGGGCAAAAGAGAAACAACCATCACTCTCTCGTTTTCTGTTTCTCCCTCTCTTCGCCTTTTCAGTATTTTTAGCAATAATTTTTTCAAGCAGCTTTTTCACATAAATGAATGTCTGTTCTCGTGAGCTGCTGGCTTCTGTGCTCCACAAAAAAACGTGGCTCAGCCTTATATTAAATCCATTTTCAACCCAACCCCCACCCCCTCCACAGTGTCAGACAAGGTGATGTGTTCGAGGTATCTGGCAGCTGCAACATCTGTTCCGTGTGTAAGCAGGAGAAGAAGAAGAACTGGGGGGAGCTTTGAATAGTAATACAAAAACAGCCCCAATGATTGACTCGGGTCAGTGAGTGGAAATAACAGAAAATCTATGGTCAACAGTCACAGAGAGTGAGCAGGAAGATCAAGAGACATCAGAACTCTTCTGAAATTCACAATGTTAAAATGGAAAGAGGAATTTTGCATATTAAAGATACCACTAATCCTCCTCACACTCTTGTAATACTGTATAACTGTTGCTTATAGGTAAAGAACATGGTACTGAAAAGGATGATTTCTGCAAAAGCTCAATTGTTTCCAGCTTCTCAAATCGGAGGATTTTCTACCTTTCTCTGTGTGTTTTTTTTTTTATTACTGTAAATTGAATCTCCTTGGCACCGTGAGGTTGCTTTAGAGTGTGCTTAGACGAATCATGCAATTTAAAGACATTTCCTTTGACTCTGGTAAAAATCACAAAAGGGCGTTTTTCCACAATCATCTAGCATTTTACATAGTCAAAGACTGATGTAACTAGAAAAAAAAAAACACCCAACTGCTTTATGGATAATAAAATAGTGAGAAGTTGCAGCTCCTAAAAGAGAATGAATTTCAGTATGTGGGCACAGAGAAAGAGTGTGTTTCCTTTATCTAACGCTCCAGGGTGCAGCACCATAGAAAAGGGAGCAATGTGAGAGGGGGAAATAAAAGGAGGCAGGCAGGAGGTGGGACAGGTATTTAAACACACACAGAGAGGGCAGTGACGAGTGGGTTAGGTCAACAGGGAGGCAAATTGTTACCCTGAGCAAACAGGGAGAGAGTGCACTGGTTTCTCTGCTGATAGGGACACAACACACACGGGCACAAGATACGATTCTAATTAAAAATGCTATTTACATTTGAGCATCAGGAGGGAGGAGTGTTCCTGAGACAGGAAGAGAAGGAGGGCAGACAAAACAGACACGGCTGCCAAAAAAAAGAGAGGAGGAGGGTTTTGTTTTGTTTGTTTGTTTGTTTTTTGGAGGGAGACTCATCACCCCACCCCCTTGAGTTGTTTTCTTTTTTTTTGAAATGGTGGGGATTTTTCTGCAGGGTGTTGGGAATCCAGCCCATGTTTGGACATCAGAGAGACTGCATGGGGGAGGCACTCATGTGAGACTCTTGCCATGCTTCCTTCAACCTGTCAAGTAAATTTTACACAACTTAAAAAAAAAAAAAAAAAAAAAGAAAATTGCACAAAATAGCAAAGAAAAGAAAAAAAAAACGGGTGGGGTGGGGGGATGTAGAGCAGTTCCAATCATTGGCTAAATAGACTTTGTCAAGGTCAATGAACATGTGCACAAGAAAGCAAACACAGTCTTTGAGTCTGGGGCGCACACTATCATTACTCTTCACCGTCATCTGATACTTTTTTTTGCCATATTTCCTCTGAAGACAAAAAACACAAGACGTGCACTTGGCACAGTGGTGATGGAAGGGGGAGGGTGGGGTGCAGGGAGATGGAAGGGGGTGGGCATCATACAATGAGTGTGACATTTCTTGGAGGTGGTGATGATAGATATTTTCCAGGATACCTCTCAGCACACCCACAAACCCCCCAGTGAAGACTTGTCATCATTATGTACTTGAGGGGAACATTTCTCCCATAAATTATCACAAAAGTTCTTCATTGTAGGAAAAAAAAAAATTCCTGCATTGCGGAAGCGGGAGAATTTTCGAACAGGACTGAAAAAGGACACAGACGGGGAGAGAGGGGGCAGACAGGCAGACAGGACAGACAGACAGACGGACAGACGGACACCGGGGGTCGGTTGTCCGTCTGCGTCCTCCTCCTGTCTCTGCTTAGTCAGACCGAGCTGTGGGACTTGGAGATGCGTCTCAGCAAGGAAGTGCTTATTCCTTCCAACCTACTTAAGCTAATTAGAACCACTGTGTGACCCCTAACTGTAAATCTCTCCCGTCCATCTATGGCAGGCAGGATGGGGGGGGGGGGGGGGGGGGGACAAGAGGAGGGGACAGAGGAGGAGGAGGGGAAAGGAAAAGGAAATGGGCTTCTAATTCCCATCAGGGCCATTACCAGCGTTTTGGGCAGGTGATTTGTTCATCAGCGGACTCTGGATTGAATTAGAGCACGAAATGAAAATGGACACATTTGATGTTGAAGTAAAGGAATCCAAAAGTAACCTTAATTAGTCTTGAAAAAAAAAGAGACTTTCAAAATTGGTATTCTGTTGAAGTATGATGGGGGGTGTTAGTACAAGCAGCAACAGTGGTCTCAGAATGAAATAAGTTGGTTGCACAATTGCCGACAGATTTAATTAAAAAAGAAAATCTCCACATGCAATCGCAGTCCATTTTTTAATGCGGCCAGCCCTCTTTAAAAAGCACGGCGTCACCAAACAATTCTAGATTTGCTGATAATATCACAGAAATTATTTTGTGGATCATGATGTCTATTCCGGAAATGTATTAGTAGGCAGAGCTGAAGGAAATGGTTTTTGCTGATTCCTGAATGTGATTAGGTGAGGGGGGGGTGGGGGGGTGGGGGTTTATGGTGTGAACTCATTATTTGTCATTCTTCACAGTGGAGACTATGTTCCTGCAACTCACCTCACCCCCAGCTACACTTAATACTATTGAAATACACCCTGAAATTCTTCCACGAGGCACAATATGCAGGACTATCTCATACTGACTGCCATTCATGCTTCCCTTTCTTCTCTGTAGTTCACTTACCTCCATTATTTCTGTCTTAAAGGTTCTAATATTCCCTCATATATAGAGGGCACATTTTATTCATATTTCACACAGCCGAGTTTCTACCTGCCTTGTTTTTTAACGAGCACTCAATCACACTGTATATACAGTGCTCGGATCCCTGTTGCTTCAGCCCTTTGCACTTTTTTTTTTTGGCAATGTTTTTCATTTCATCTGAAGTAATTTGTTATTTAGTTTATTCCCCACCGTGCATCACAACGTTAGCTGAATGGCCAAACTGCAAAACACTGATGTCACCGTCATTATCCGGAAAATATAATGGCTGCAATACACACTCAAGATATACTTCTGCACTGTATAATTCATGAGGTTTACACTGTTTATGATTCAGAATAACCTTTATGGTTCTGGTGGGGGAACTACTTTCCCGTGTGCAATCTATCCATCCCGCATTCTTTAATGAAGTCACTCCTTTTTTTTAATGACATACCTCATTCTGCTTAGTAAAATGAAGATTAGCACAGTGAAAAAAAAACCAATTTGCAACTTTGAATGAAATTACATTTTAATCCAGAGACCCTGCTGAATAAGACGCATTGTGGCTCTGAGCTAGCCTTGCTCTCAAAGGACACACACACTCACTCTTAGTCACACACATCTGTGTGTGCACTCAGATACACAAAGATGACACATGCACATGTCTCACACAAATGCATACCTGCCTTTATGACATTCACATTCACACACACACACACTTGCATACAGTGTCTGCTCTGTGCTCAGTAAAGGTTATTAAGCCTAATGAGGCTTTACAAGGCCATGCTGCCTTTAGTGTTTTCTTTGAGCCGATGAGGGGATTTGTGCCCCAACCACAGTGGATGAACGAGTGGATGGAGAGGGACAAAACTTGCACCGAGCCAGAGCCGCAGGCAAACTGACAGTTCGAGACAAGCTGGCCACTTAATGCAAACAGCTCAAAGCTTTTTCTTTATTAGTGTTGTGATGACAGTTCAGCACAGTCTTGACTGAGCCAGATTAATTGAGCAGAGCAGAAACAGCAGAGTATGTATTACCAAAAGGACTGTGGGCCTGTTTGAGCTGCTCAGTATGGCATTTGAGTCCGTGTTATAATGTTTGGCTTGTGTTTTCGCCTCTGGTGAAACAAATGTCTCCAGTAACTCCACACCAGTACAACACGTCTCTATGGAGTTGGCAAAAGTGATGGATGGTGGCGGAAAGAAAGGAAAGCAAGGGCTGCTTGTATCAGGGAGAGAGGGAGACGTGGTTGCCATTATAGAGAGTTAATGGAGGGATTGAGAGTGGTATGTTGGGATCAGGGAAGGAGGGATCAAGGAAGGAAGAAGAAATCAGTTGGCAGGGAATAGTTGCAAGGAGGAATGAAGGGTGAAAGGGGGAAAAGGATGTCGCGGAACAAGTGAAGGAGAAATAGAGAGGGAAAACAGGTAGGGAATTAGGGACAGGAAGACATCAGGAAGTGAGCAAGGGTAACATGGGAAGGAGAGATGGAGGCAGAACGGGAGGGCTGTGGAAGTAGGACAGCAAGAAAGAAGGGATCAAAGAAGAAACTGCAAAATTGAGCGTAAGAGGAACTGAAGGAACGATCAAGGTGGAAATGGAAAAAACAGGCAGAGTAAAGAAAAAGAAGAGGAACCAGATAGGAAGGAGGGAGTAATGAAGGATGAATGGGAGGTCAGCATGGAGAGAACAGGAGCGATCGAGAAGAGGAACAGCGAGCGATCAAGGAATCGGAAGAGTTGGGGAAGAGGGAAGGATTGTTCATCAGAGAGATCAAGGAGGCGGGGATTGAAGGAGGGATGATGGAGGGTGGGAGAACATGGAGGTATTGAGGGAATGAGTGGAAGGATGGCAGGAGGCCTGGGTCGTGTGCTTCCTCTTCCATTGAGGAGTTTGATGGAGGCAGTTTTATCTAAACTGTGCCGGTTCATTAGAGGATTAGTGACTGATAACTTGGAGCTATCTGTGATTGAAAAACACCCCCACACCAACATACGCACACCCATACTGATAAGTTAGTGTGCACACACACACACAAACACACGCACGCATTCTGTCTACGGCATACACACACTGCACAGATTCTCATGCAAACCTATTCAAAAACAAAAGCACACTTAATCATACTGTACACATCTGTACTTTCCACATCTGACTGAGGTCACTTCCATGTTTCCATGTTGTTAAGGGTACAGCAGCTGTTTGTGTTTGTATACATACACGTGAATGTGTGTTTTTGTGTCACAATATGTGGCCACAGAGGCAGAACATCACACACCTAGACCAGGTGGGCTTCAGTGATAAGGACAAACCTGGAAACAACAACCGCTGAACCCTATAGAGGCTCCCACAGGTCACCAGGTGAAAGACAAGCAGACGGGAGCGGCAGACAGGAAGTAAGACAGGTGAGAAAAGGTGAGAAAGATGTGTGCTGATGTGAGATTAAACAGATGCTGACAGATGGCTGTGGGACATGGCTGAGCGAGTTGCCAACGCGACAGGTTAGCCAAACACCCAGGGGTGAAGACGAGAAAGTGGGGTAAAGGTCCAGAACGGAGGTAGAAGACAGATGATAAGGAGTAAACGAAGAGGAAGAGACGCTGAGAAAAACAGTCTCAGACAGACAGACAGACAGGTGGAGAGGTGAAGAGAGAAAGACAGGGGAAAAAACAGGCAGTAAAGGAAAAAAGCGAAAGATATTTAAAGATAAAAGGAAGAAAAAGAAGGAGAGAGAATATAACAGAGGGAAAGGCCGTCAGAGATGGAGTTATTTGAGAGGCGGGTGAGGCGTAGACAGGGGATTGAAAGATGGTGGACCCCAAGGTAACTTCTGTGTTCCTTCTGGGATATTTATGTTGGGAGTTGGCAAGAAAACCGTATGATTTAGAGCCCATCTGGATGAGCTTCAACACCACCTGCCCACAGAGGAAAAGCTGTCTGTAAGCAGACACACAACGGTGCACCAGTGGAGTTTGCGTACACACAACACAAACACAAATACGCATTGTTTACATCACTAACACGTGTAGAAACGCAGCCTTTTTTTTTCCTCCCACTTGGCTCCGGTCCAGATCGTTGGACCTGAAATTGTCTCCTGATTGTCCCTTTACAACATTTTAAATCAGAGAGGACCCATTGTGTGGTTATTAGTCTCCCACTCGGAAATCAAACGCTTGTTAGCCTAGCTTGCTAACTTCCCAGTAGAAAGACTATTAGTTTTTGCTCATTGCGCTTCAGCACCTGCTGAGTCACCGGCAGTTTTCGTACTGTGCTGGGTTTTCCCTGCATCAGAGTGGAGGGGGTCCAGCTAGCATTATCCATCTGTGTTTCATGGGTGATGACGTCTAACTAGCCACAATAACTGGCAGTTATGTGAAGTTCCTCGGGGGTCATAGTGGACAGCTGAGGTGTAAAAGGCTCAGTAGATCTTCCTGGCACAACCTTCAAGGTGTGCGGAAGTCTGAAAGAGTCAAAGAAGTCCAGCAACAGTTGCTCTATACAGAACAACTTTGTTAGACCAGTGCATTATAGTTTGTGGCCTTCGTCAGGGTCATCACAAAACATATTAGAGGCAAGGTCACAGACAGGGACGGAAGAGATAATGATTAAGTGGCTGTTGGTAATAACAAGCTATTTTTAGTCCCTAACCACACAGATGTTGTTCCAATCAAATTACAGCAGTGACATTGTCAGTGGTACAATACATTCGTAATGACAGGAGAACATTGATATAGGAAGTGCTGTCTTATGGCTTTTATACAAAGGGCCACAGTTCTTCACCTTTTCCCTTATATTAAAGCCAAGAATCAGTCACTTCAACGTGACTGTTTCATTTAAAATGCAGCACAGAGCCAACACCATGAAAACATCACTACCTGCTGTCTGACTTTACTGAAAGTCTGAAACTCTTCTTCCCCACACAGATACGTGCACACTGCACAGTGCAGACACACACACACACTCCGTCTTGTAACAAACCTGTAATCTCCTGTAACTGCCATATACTACTTAGACATATTGCTGTAGATGCAATCACAGGCGCACGCACACAGATGCTTTCACACAGGTACACTTGTACCTGCACAGTCACAGCTTTGCTGCACATGTGCATGGATACGCTCGCTCAGTCAGATTGTATCCTGGAGCATCCATCATACACACAAGCAGTTGTCATTTGTCGGGAAGTCTCGTTTCAGCTCACTCTCTCTCTCCCACCTTCTTTCTGTACTGACCTCTGTGTTCGAGCTGCCTCCATAAAGCAGAGCAGAGCGGAACGACTGATAAATCCTGAGTGATATCCCAGCCTGACTACTGGTGCAGAGGAAACATCAAGACGATCAGATATTTATATGCACAACATCTAAGACATAAAAACTATTTATGGGCTGGAAGAAGACATGCAGACATGATACAGCTGATAGAAAGAGAGTCTGCACCAGACACTGGGTTTTAGGGAACAAGAGGATCTAAGAGGGAGAGGACTGAATGAAATGGATGGGTGAATGAAGCAGACGAGACATTAAATGAGAGCTTGAGGGCGGGATGACACAAAACGAAAGGAAGAGATGGAGAACTAAAGGTAGAAAAAAAGTGCGATAGAGAGAAGAGAAAGAGAATGTGATCAATTTCCCTTCCTCATTGCCCTTCACAACAACAGAGGACAGTCTGTCCTCCAGATAGCGCTAAAGCAGCTTCCCTGTCGCACTTATCTCATGCCAAGTCACGCTAGAGAGCGGAGCAATATTTCACTCTAATTCAGGTCAGTTGCATGCATATATCATGCATCCATCCCCTCAATCGCTCTACCTTTTATTTTAGGGGAGAACTGAAGAACGCCATTAAATTACAACTAGTTATAACCCTCAGAGATTTATTCCACGACCCAGATCAGGCACTGTTTGGAAAGAAGAGACGTCTATTAGGATTAAATGACAAATAGCATGAAACACAAACAAATCAGGGAACATTTGTTGTTTTTACTCCATTAGAGGCTGTGTCCTCACTGAACTCCTCTAACTAGAGTTGGGCTGTTGATGCAAAATTGAATGAGAGATACAAATGTTGTGTTTCCAGTGTTGTAAAGAGGCCGTTGCAGCAGGAATCTGTATAGAACTGAACAGGATCAATATGTTCTGAGCTACTTCAGGCGAGGAAATGGAGCAGATTTTTAATCGAGAAAAATGTAATAGGCAGGAATAGATTTTTTTCTTTTCTCAGGTAAAACAGCATGGTGGCAATATATTTGAGGAGCAGAGTGGACTAACATAAGGATTTGTCGGGGTTGTTTTTCTGCCAGAGGAAGGCTGTTTATTTTGCTCCAGGCTTGACACAAGAGTGAACTGGCATTGAGGCATTAAGGTGGAATGGTTTGGTAGAGGGATTCCTTTCAGGCAGGACAGACGGGCAAAATGGTTGGTTGGAGATATCTTTCTCTGGCAGCTCACAGGTGAGGCCCGCTGTAGAGATTTGTCGGGTATAACATTGGACCAGGGAAGAGATATCTCAATTTTAGTTAAGATGCCTCAGAGGAGTGGAGTAAAATCTATACTTTGACACTTTATGATGGTTTCTATAAATCATGCAATGATGCCATTAAAGCCATTAAACACAGGAAGTAATGACTGTGTCTCATCCATGCAGCTTTTCGGAGAACCACTTTTGCTGCTGCCTTTCAGCACCCGCCCGTCTGCATCAAGAAAAGGCAGTCAACAGTGCCTAAAAATATTTTTTTCTTTCTCCCACCATTCTCTATGAAGAGTGCTGTGAAGAGAGTATAAAAACTCTTTTAGCCTTCCACAGATGCCTCTTCTTGCACTTCTTGGATGTAGATAAATGTCCTTTACAAGGGCATAAAAACTCACACCTCTGTCAATGCCAGGCCACGATGGAATATCATTAGCTATCAATAAATATGAATCAATCACAGCACTGAAGTTGCCAAAATACTTAAATCATTATAAAATGGCTCAGTTCTGCCAACTTATGTAAGGCATTTCAAATTCATGACTCTGGGACTTGTAGCTAACTTAAATGTTGAATACTTAACCCACAGCTCTCCTGCTGGGAATGAAAAGTATGAGGAAATATTTTCAGTGAGCAGTGAAGTCTGAAAGTTACAAGCTTTGAGTTTATATATTACATATTATACGTCTTCAAAAATACATTATATGATAATACATTTACATCTAATTTTGATTTGGTTTGTTTGTTTGGCAGAAGACACAAAGCAAAGCTTATGACTCAGCACTGCAATTATTGCATTGGACATTCGAGTGGCAGTCGCTCCCAGACTTTGTTTAACAGTGCTAATTTTAAAGTGGGCGTGGCGGTACAGTGGTAGCGTTCATTGACAGCCATGTCTGCTCTGGTTAAAGGATGTCTGATAGACGACGAGGGCATTCACAGTCTGTCCAGTCTGTGTCAGTCTCCATCAGACCATCGTGAGTGGAGCAGCATTGTGTTACAGGTCGACTGCCAAGGCCTTCCCAGCAGTGATGACGCTCTGCCAGTGCTACCGTTTGTGTGCATATGCATCTATTGTCATAATGCTGGATGTGACAAGTGGCTCAACATGGTCTGTGTGTGTGTGTGTGTTTGGGGTTGTGCATGTGGTGATGCTTGTGTGCTTTGGTGTGCATGCCCTGTCTTTCATTTGTCGTGCCAAACTGTGTTGGATCCAACTCCAAGTTGGCAAAATACATTGATTCATCAAAATGTAATGTTGTGTCTGGCAACTTCATCTGCGACTGTTCTTTCAGTGTACACCTTAACATTTGTACACAAAACAACAAGCTGAAAACACAAAACTGACCTACTCTCACCATGTAAGGTTGGTCACTCAACCATCAGGCAGCAGATAGCATTAGCATTCACTTTGATTTGTGTTTCTTGTTGATGCACATCAACTCATTATTGATTTTTTGGTTCTTTTGCTGCTACTTGCTTCACTATGTTCATCAGGTAGTTGCTCAGTCTGTCTCTTGTCTGGTAGGTTGTTAGTTTTTGCTGGAGGAGCTGCTTTGAGGAGCATTAAATGAGAATTTCCTCTTAGCTTCTATTGTTGGTGTAAAACGTACACAGTTACATCTAGCTGTATTTCATTGATTTATTGATTATCCGTACTGCCTGTCCCTTTGTTATCCTATGATGGGGTTGACAGCACCATGCTCACATCCACAGGCAATTGACACTAATCTAATTTACCAGACCTATGTGTGGACTGCAGGAGGAATTTTATATATATATATATATATATATATATATATATATATATATATATATATGTGTGTGTATGTGTGTGTATATATATATATATATATATATATATATATATATATATATATATATATATATATATACACACATGGGCACCGCACCACCGTGTTTCAAATGGTAATGATTGTGGATAGCCAAACCAAAATCTATTTCATGTTGTGCTTTTCAACCTGGTACCAGATCCTCTGCAATAACACACCATTTTATTTGATGAACCTGGATGCCATTTGCTAGAGTGAAACCAAAATCAGTTTGAGGCAAGATATGTTTTCAGTATGTGCCTGAAAACGGTGCTGCACTTGTAACACAGACCACCACAGTAACCCGATCGAACGCTTTTGGATCTGGTCCCATTGTGCATTAACAAACAACATGCATGTACGTGTGAGTACTGTATATGGGTCAGACAGTATAAGGAGCACTGGTCAGTTGTAATTCCTTGCTGGCACTTAAAGGATGAGATATTGATCGCAGCACACACAACTTATTTTCCTGCTTTTCGTAAATCAGTTTGTGATTGACAGGTCCCAGGCCGAGAGCTGCCCATCCCATTGACTGCTGATTTCATCAGTATACCTTCCCTCCTCTTCAGGCAGCCAGTGGGTTAACCCTGCTTTCAAATCAGCATCAGATGCTTCTCTGAGAGCATTATTAACAGTGGATATTTTCCAAAACCTAATAATATTGCTTGTTTTCTCTCTATAGCTTGCCCGGGATTGAAAAAACGTAAGTGATTAGTTTTGCAGCAGCACAAATCGCTTCGAGGTAGATTGTCAGTGGAGAGTGCAGGAGGTCCTCGGGACAAAACCATTCAGTCCTCCAGCTATTTAATTACGAGGGCGGCAGACCCCTGGGTGCACGGCTTCATTCTCCCACAGCAGCGGCTCGCTAACAAACTGTGTTGCGTGCCTTTGATTGATCTGAAGCCATTTGAGGTGGCCATGAAAAGACAAAGGCAGTGACAGAAGGAGGGAAGGGAAAGGAGGGGGGAGGAAAAGGGCCAGGGAGGTTGAAGGGATGGAGGGAAGAAAGATGGAAGGAAGAAGAGGATGGGGACGGGGAGAGGGGTGTCAGCAGGGAGGTGGGGGGGGATGAAGGGGAGCTAGAAAGGATGGGCAGAGGGGTGGGGAGGGTTGTTGCCTTTCCTGGCACAACACTCCTCCACACACAACATCCACACAAACACACAGAGACCCAGGAGGTGCATTTACACACGAGCCCACACAAAAACACACTTCGTTAAACTGTACTTAGGCCTTCCACAGTATCAGGGGAGCAGAGATGTGAGTGCATTTGCATAAGTGGGTATTATACTTTGAGCCAGTGGACAGTAGCGATGGCTAAAGTAGATAAGATAAAGCTTTCATTCTCTCGTTCTCTCCCTCCCCTGCCACACACAAACTCTCCATTTATTGCTTACTCTCCTTTTTTCCCCCCTCCCCTCTCTTTCACTCAGGACAGAAACCTTCTCTCATCCTCCACTTCCTACTCTGTCTTCCAGCAAACCACCCTCATCTACAAAACACACATTCATCCTATATATTTGTTGTGGTGCTAACATTTTTTTCTTTTTTTTTTTTTTGCTCCCTCCAACTTCTCTCCTTATCGTCTTTACTTAACTCCCAGTGTGAGAACTTTTTCAATTATCCCTGCCTCTACCTCTGAGGGTTAGGGACGAAGGCACGGTTTTGGCAGGATGAAGAGTCCGCAGAGGAGAGAGGGAGAGATGGAAAAAAAAAGAGAGGGATGGAAGCAGGAGGGGAGGAAGAGATGAGGAGTTGAGGGAGAGATTCCGCAGTGACTCCGTTCCAACAAGTCATCTTTCATTTTTATGACTTCAATCAAGTGTCCTTGAAGCCTAAATATACTCAGATCATGCATTCTTATCCTGGCTGGAAGGCTGGGATACTGTATAATACCTGCTCTTTCCAATGTGTGCACGGATGACTGTCACTAATGCTGCCATATTAACAATCTATGTCCTGTCCATTCTCTGCTTTGGCACAGATACAAAAATGCACTGATCCTCTGTTTTTCCCCTCCATTGTCTCTCAGTGTGTGTGTCTCTCTCTCTCTCTCTCTCTCTCTCGTTCTCTCACATATCCCCTCCCGAACCATTTATTCTACCTCTCCTCCTCTCTCTCTCTCTCTCTTTCTTCTACACACACCCACACTCTGTATCTTTTCCTTGGCAGGAGACCACTGCAGTTTGTCACACACTGTGCAATATGGTACAGGTTGGAATCACTAAAAGAGTATTTCTATTTCCCTCCAAGAAGCGCCATGTTAGCGAGGTGGAAGGCGGCTGTGAGTCCTCTTATCCTGGGAGCAGTGTTGGCAGGGTCATTGGCCCCTGGCGGGGTTTCCCAAGGCAAATTGGCCCCCAGGGAGAAACTTAACTTAGAGCAATTCATATATAATCCTGCTGAACGGTACTTTTCAAAATTGCGTCACCATGCCCAGACCAGGAATTCGAGTGGGGGGTTTGCCTACGGTTTTCTGAAAGCCGGAGCCAGACCTCAACCAAAGTGTCCTCCTGTGGAACTTGCTCACAAGTGACAATGGTGATCTGAAGTTGTTAAGTGTCTTGGCTCAGCCAGAACAAAAACCATCTCCAGACATAAGGAGGTTCAGAAGTGTATTCTGTACCAGGACGTCTCTGGGCCTGGGATCGATGATTGACTTTGTGGTCATAATGTCAGATCGAAGGCATCAGATCAAGGATCCTCCTGAGCACTTTTCATTGGAAGATTTCCAGGCACATCCAGCTGGTAGGAAACTACAGGGCAGACCCAGAATCAGCAGAGATTGCCTATCTCATCTGGGTGGATGAACGCTTCAGGGACTCCCAGGAGGAACTGGAGAGCAGGGGGAGGGACACCTGGACTACTTTTTGCTTAACCTGCTGCCATGATAACCTGACTCCAGATAAGTGGCAGAAAGTGGACTGATGGATATTCCTCTCTCTCTATTTCTGATTGTGTCAATGTGTGTGTATGTGTGTGTGTGTGAGAGAGAGAGAAAACTTGCCAAAGAGGTAACCTTGCCCAGACAACTCTTGCTTAGGAAAGTCAACTGTCGCCTTTGTGTGTTCCAGGAGAGTTACAGAGTTATAGGAGTGTGTAATTCCATCTGCCAGCGTCTACCTCACTGGGATGCACTGTGTGTGTGTTTATGTGTGTGTGTGCGTGAGTTTCTGTGTGCTCATCCAAGAGTGCGCACAGCAGGGCTGCCTCCTGTTCCTTCAGCCATCACGATTCCTTGTCCCATTTCCATCGTTCTATTTCTTAATAAGACTCTCCATTTTCTCCATCCCTCTCCCGTTCCTCTGCTTTTACTTTTGCCCTTTTCTATCTCACCAATTGCACCTTTCTACTACCACTCTCCATCTTTGTCTTACCTCTCTCTCAGCCTTTCTCTCCCTCTTATCGCTTTCTTTCCTCCTCTTTTCCTGCTGCTCATTTCACACCTGTATGGGATTGCTGTTCAGAGCCATCGAGCCCACAGCTTGTAATACCCTGACCAGAGTTATTTAGCCGTGCTATGACAGGTAGGGAAATGAAATCACCATTCGGCGATGTGTGTTTTTCTTTTCGTTACCCTTTACTGTTTCTCCTTTCCATTTATGAGAGCCTGCTGCAGGGCTATTTTTAGTCTGCTGCCACCTTCTCACTGGCTTGTAAAAGCCGACCGCCATACGTTCACTTGCAGGATTGATGAATGATGTTGTCTGCTGTTGTGTGTTGGCATGAAAAGTAAAAGGGAAAGGTACTCTCTTTTCTGGTTAGAACTCAAACAACAGTCCTGATTTTTACAGTAGATCTTTCTGCTTTTGCCTGATGATTGATGCAGAAACAAAAACAATTCATTAATCAATGTATCATCTGTCACTCACAGGCATATGACTTTGCTTTTAGTCTTGCTGGCTGCTTGATGTAAGTTTTAGTCCGTCTGTCACCCAATACTTTGAAGTCTGAAACATGATGAAAAATTGAAAATTGAATGATGACATCACAAGGATGAAACACAACTGTTTCATATAATGGCCGGGGGCATTGTTATCATAGACAAACAAATAAAGGTCGGCCCCAAAGGCAGGCCGGGTAAAAAAGTCCATGTCTGTGAAGACTGATGGGATTGATGTTGACCTCATCCTCTGCTTCAGAGAGGGACAGCCTTGCACTGCCAGACAGCAGGTCTCTGCTCCTTGTCTGGAGCCTGGTCGGGCCCGGAGATGGACGGGAGCGCACAATGTGGAAATGCTCTGATTGACCTGTGCTATGGCATGCACAACGGAGACAGAGACCCAGCTCCGACAGCGCAGCGAGAAGCACAGCATGTGAGGAAGATGAAGATGAGCTACTAAAAGATGAGCTTGGTTGCTACTGAGTAAAAGTTAACAGAGGGAATTAAAGGCCTCCTTCAAATAAAAGCCTGCCTCCAATAAGGGCCGGATATCGTGACATTTGCTACAACTTTTTGCTAAACTATCATGCAAAGCCACACCTTGTGTGGTTGAGACAAAAAGATTCAAGCCAAACAAGTGGCTGGAAAAGACGCTCCACCCCAGAGAGCAGAGCTATGCTTCTGAACACTTACTTGTAACATACTTGTAGTTGAGCTAAACTCCATAATTGTTAGCATGAGTCCATCTTGATCCGCACAAAATGTCAGAGCAGCCAGTCGAAGACTGTTTGTTATTCTGCTGGTCTTCCATAATGCCATGCACAGAGTTTGTATGTGTAACAGGCTAGTTGGTCACCCCACCTTTGAAGCAGAAAATGGCGGATTATGTTCCCTGTAGCTCCATGTGTTGTGCACAAATACAAAGTGAAGCAGAGGAGCCTATTCCAGACTTCCAGTATTTCTTTCAAAACATTTCATGCCGCCTGAAAGGATCCCATACCAGTTCGAGTGCCATAAAACTCCTATGTGGATCAATTTGCTCATGCCTTCATAAAGAAGTGCCTGTAGTAGCCTAGAGGTCAGAGAGGCAGATTTGGATTGGCTGGCTGGTGCTGAGGAAATGTGTGTGTGTGTGTGTAGGCTACAGTGCAAGGTGCATTTAAAAGCAAAGAAGTGTTGGATGGAAGTGGTCTCTTGTGAAGGAGCCGACCATTGAATGTGAAAGAAGGTGAATATGACAAAGCTGGCGCATGGTTGGTTGATATTCCCTGGAAAAATATGTAGTTGAAAAGGAAAGTTTTTTTTTTTTTTGAAATCGCTCTTTTCTTTTCAGAGTCGTCAGAAAATCTGGTTTTCTGTTGCACTCTTCTTTCTTCAGAGCACAGTTTCCATCTGCAGTTGCATGTGTGTGTGCCTTTTTTCTTCCCTCCCAAGCTCAGGGGCCCAACTGAGGTGACAGATCGGTCCCAAGGAAAGGACAGACTGCCTGATGTTCAAGAATGGAAGATGTGTGATGTTCTGATCCGTAAATGTCATTTTATCTCTTGGCTATCTTTCAAAAATTCATTCTCTCTCCATCTCTCTTAAGGGTGTAGTTTTACACTCTCTCTTCCTCTCTCGCTCTCATCCGTCAGATGCTTAATCTGATATTAAATGTACTCCCAAATGCTACACTACCCTTCAGAGCTCCCATTTACCTGTGAGACGCATTCATACCTGCCAATGACACTCCCGCCTCTCTCTTCATTGCCTTTCCCCTGCTCTCAGTGTCTCTTAGGGATGGGAACACACCTGCCAAAGACATTGATTTCTTCCCGACCTTCTCTCTCTGTCTGCCTCTCTCTCTTCCTCTCTCTCTCTCTGTCACACACACACTGTGACCTGCCAGTGCCACAAAGCACCTTTTCCCTTTGAGCAGCTTCCCTACAAATGTCAGGTGAGGTATTGGGCAGGGAGGGGTGAGTGAAAGAGGATAGGGTGGATGTTTGGGGGAGGATGAGGAGTGAGTGAGAGATGCACACATCAGACACGAGGAGGATTTCACTTTTTCCGTGAAATCACGTTATCAGACTAGAGCAGGGTATGCCAGCTGGGAGAGGAAAGCAGAGGGAGGAGGGGGGCTGAGCGACAGGAGGAGGAGGAAAAAAAAAATGCTGTAGACACTGTAGTCTTTCATATCCTGCCGACGAAATATAATACATATTGAAAAGCTGCGATTTCATATTGATGAATTATTACTAGAAAGGCTCAGATTCTTGGCCCAGAACTATTTAAGAGGTTCATTTGGATGTGGAAGTGGCTCGACCAGCAGGATTGGGTGTCAATTTCATGGTTACTTTGTCTTGTACACCAACCTAAGCTTCAAAGAAATGTCTTAGATAGAAAGAGGAGCGTATAATCGCCAACATAATATGCGCTCACACATGCTCATGCATACTATACACAGTGTTGGCATAATCTCCCCCGCTTTGGCATGTGGATGCATGCTCACAAGTACGCACACTTTTATTGTATATACGTCATATTAGACACAGGGGTTTTGGCTTGTAGCACACACACACACATGCGCAATAAGGGGTACGCACAAATGGCACCCACACACCCACAAACCTATGTACACACCATCTTCACACATCCTGCTATGTGCTATTTATTATTTTGTTCTTCTTCATTTTGTTTGGGTAATATTAATTATTCATTGCCTCAGGCAGCGCACAAATTTCATCCCAGGAGATTAATATAAAATTTATCTGTCCCACTTCCTCTTCCGCAGCCTGCTCTCTTGGGCCCGTGGTGTGTACCTGACACTGAGCAAGGAGCCTGTTTGCTATGCAGGTGGAACCTCTGACAAGCCAAAGACCGAAAGTTGAGTTAATTAAACATTACACATTAATCAAAATGAGATACTTAATCTCGACACGATTATCTGCGATATTTTGTAAATCATTTGCTCCTCCTCAGGCATACTGAGTGGGATCGGCACAGGCAGGCTGACAGACGTATACACACAGTGAAGACAATTTGCATAGCCTATTGTGTGTGTGTGTGTGTGTGTACAAGTAAGTGTGTGTGGGCTGTCGAGCCTGCTCTCTTTGCTCTTTGATGCCCTTTACATGTTTCAATCAACATCAATCAACACTTGGAATGCAGCTCTTCATATTAATTGAGACTGAGAAATGCAGCTGCGGAGGCAGGGAGCGCAAGGGAGGACATTCACAGATCAGTGAATATTGCTTTCCATCCAGTTAGAACATAATCGGGTCAAAGGTCACTGTAGACCACAGTAACTCCGCTGGCCTATGCATACCACGCTCATGCACGCACACAAATCATACAGTCTCACAGCTGCTCCCTCTAATTGAAAGATCACACTTTGCCAAGGTGTTTGCCAACTAAGGAAATTAAGTTTGGCCCCTAAAAGTCCCAGTACTTAGGAAGATCTGACGCATGCAATCTTTTTTATGAATCTAAATTGGAGGTGACTTTGTGGAGTGTTAAACTCTGAGCTTGCATTTACAGAAAGATTATTGCTTCCTCTTTTTCCCCTCTCACCCTTCTTCCTGCTGCTCTCCAGCTTTGAGGAGCAGAGCTGTAGTTATCGCCAGGGTTCGTCAAAAGACACACGGACTAGGCTGGTAGCTCCGAGGCAAGTCTGGCTCTTATCACTGGCTGCTGACTTTGTTTCTGGATATGTCTGTTGCCTATTAGTGTATGCAAAAAAAAAACAGACACACACACACACTCCTCCACACAGAGTGTTGATACCGTGTCATGCATTCACACAAACATAAAAGATCTGTGTAGTTCTCGTCATGCATGCACGGGCACACGATCATACACATTTGTACATCCAACATTCAGCGCCACAGAAGTTGCCATCTAATCCGTCTATTTTCCTCTGAACTGACAATAGTTGCTTTGCTCTAAGTGGGCCACCCTTGCGCCTTTGTTGATGATAACACCAAGTTATTTTCCACAAGTATGAACTGCCCCAATTATACCCCCTGGCTTGAAGCACTAATGACAGATAAGTGATTAGGAACTAGTGCAGAGATTTGGCTCATTTATTTGATGCAGCAATTAATACTGAAACTGGAAGTAACAGAGAGTTAGATTAGTGACTTAATTTTTCTGTAGCCCAAAGGGAAGCAGCCAAATGCCCAATGATGGTATGGTGATTACATTTCTACATAAAATGGGGGGGGGGGGGTCTTAAAAATGGATCATGCCACAACTTTCATTTTGGTGTTTTTCCAACTCTGCATCCAATTTATCTCAGCTGTCCAAAACAATGTCTCTCATTAAAAAGAGACCTGCACAAAATCATAAAAGATGCACACTGGTTAAAACAGTCACAAATCATGAATGAATGAAGAGTGGCATTTAATCCATGGTCACGGATGGAAAATGACAAAACGCCCAGGGCCACAGAAGTGCAACAAACCTTGCATTGTTTGTGGCAATTTGTACGATTGCCAATTTGCTTTGAAATGTACACTATGACAAATGCGGTTAGCTTTGGGGTAACTAAAATGACGTAGGTCTTGCATCAGTCAGTCTAGAGGTCATTTTTGTTGAGGTGGTTCAACTTCACTTTCAGAGGAACAGCACCTTGATGTTCTCTAATGTGACGTAGTGCATTACAACCACAACAATCCAGCACTTTCAGCACCAAAGCAGATACATGAATTGCTGAGCCTCTGCCTGAACATCACCACTTTTCAGTGAAGTAGGTTACAGGCAAAAGTATATACTGTATGTCATCGGCTTTAAAATATCTCCCATCTCAACATAGAGGGAGTAGAAAGCAGAAGCTCTGTCAGAGAAACAAGACCAAACCATTGAGAAAAGTGGACAACATATCGGACAAATTTAAATCCCAGAGGCTTTTCACAGCACACATGAACTCAATGTACACAAACATGTTTACACAGGAGGAAGTCAGAAACAGACTGTGCTGTAAAAATTGAGGACAACAACAGCAGCATCCACGATATATACAGGAAGGTCAAACATACGGATCAATACTCTTTGAGTTATTAGAACACTTGAGATGATAATATGCCAACAAGTGCCCTGCTCCAAGCAAACAAACATCTAAAGTCTACTCTGTAAGCTTGTGGATATCCTAGTTGGACCTTTGTGAAAACAGCCACAAGATCCAAGGAGAGCACCAACACTGTGGGGGAGGAAAAGAACAACTAACACAACAACACAGTCATACGTGGCTGGAGTATCTGAGAAACTCAGGGGGATCTTCTAACAAACACAGCATCCCTGTGTTTTTCAAAGCCAGCAGCGCACTCAGACAGAAACTGGTCGATTTAAAAGGCCACACACCCAGACACAAGAAAGGCAAGGTAATGTATGCAGTCCAATGCAGTGACTTATGTTGGTGAAAGTAAACAACCATTGATCAAATGCATGACAATACACAGGACAGCCAACTCCTGAGGTCAAGACTCAGCAGTTTACCTAGACCTGAAAAGTAAGGAACAATCTTTAGAAGACAACAACGAAAACAATCAACATATTTTGGACATCTATTGGTAAAGCTGAGAAATGATGCCTCGGCAGAGGAGGAGGTCTACAACACCACTTGTCCCTCACCTACAATGCTTTTATCCTTTCATCCCTGCTCAGGATATTCAACAACCCTTCACTCTTGGGCTGGGGTGACTCCAATGGCTCTAATGACTGTTGTTACAACAGCCAGGAGCACTAATGAACCAAGTGACATAAATGGCTTCGGCAATGACCCTGCAGAGGTTAAATACCTGGGACGCCCCACTACTAGTGAATCACAAATGAAGAAGCCCTCACTTCAACTCTCCTCAGAAACCACGACCTGGTCCTGACCTGAGGCAGGACAAAATTGAAGAGGCATCAGAGAAGATTTCCTCCATAGCTTCAGTTATAAGCAGCTTTGTATGTGTGGTTCATTCAGTCACTGTGAAATAATCATATAACCATTGCACGTGCCTCTTAAAGGTTTCTCAAAGGTTACATCTAAAGGCAGAGGTAGATGAAAACAATTAAACCTCGCTATGCAAGATGAGTCATCAGAATGACTAATGGCACATTTACAAGGAAGACGAGGGCTCAGGGGCCACGTTGAGTGCAAAGTTCTTGTAATATTACTTGCAATTGTTTTAATCTGCATCATCCCCCTGGAGGATGTTAAGTACACCACTTAAGCCCTGCAAAAAAAAAAACAAAAAAACCTTGTTTATTTAATGGGTTCCTTAAGTGAGTAGACTGACAACTTATTATCCTGTTGAACACATCAGTTACAGTCACCATTTGTGCATTAGATCATGAACAAATCTAGTGTGAGTGACTAAAAAAATGTTAATGAGCAGGTAGAGTGATGTTTTGCTGAAAGGAAGGATAATTGTTGCACGTGAAAGTGGAGGTTGCATAAAGTTGACATTTTTGCACTTTGTTCATCTGTTACCTGTAACCATTTGGCTGACTGACAGAAACTATAAGATCACAAGGTTTGCAAAAGCATTGTGTATGCAGGTGAGCCTTACTCCCCAGAGGTTTGACCCTGAGATAAACATAAAGCCATGACTGAACTGCGCTCTTTTCAATGAATAATCAAGCAACCTGCAAAAATATGAGAGTTTACTATTATCACCAAGGAAGGAAACAGGACAAAATATCTTTCTCCTGAGAGACATTCGCTGCAGTTAGGAATCTGCATTTGACAGCTGCAGTGCTGTTGTTTATGTTTTGTAGTTTGGGCTCTGATGAAAAACACAGTGTGAGAGATGCGTGATGATAATGTAGCAGCTTACGGGGCAAACAGCTGGCAGTCAAGGTCACTAGTGTGAAACCCACAATATGATCACATGGGCCTTGTATGCACCCTTTCCTGACCTTTATTAACATCCACTGTAGTGTCTTTGAGCAAGGCACTGAAAGCTATCACTTGTCAAGGTTAAGGTGTGTTTGTACTGTGCAGCTCTCTGGTAATGAGCGTGAGTGTTTCTTTAAAAGAACATCTAAGCTCAGCATAAAAGGGAATGATCCCAGGATAAATAAAGGGTTTAATATAGACATTACAATTGAATCTATTGTAGGAAGAAATGTCTACATCTATCGTGAATTAGGGCCACTGCAGCTATGAATAATCCTCTCTAGTTATTCATTAGGACAACATTAGCGCAGTTTATTCACAGTTTATTGGCAGACTGAGCTAATGACAGGCCCAGATGCACAAAATTTATGTGGGCATGTGCCTTATGCTTGCCCATGTGTGTAGATGGAGAATGGCAGCAGAGGAGTGCCCAGGCATTCTGGTTTAACAGAACCTGAGTTGATCATGCAGGTTTTCAATAAAGTATTGTGTCGGCTTTGCCAAATGTTTTTCTAAGAGAAAATAAAGGTGAGCACATTTCTATGTTCAGCAATGGACCAGCGCTGCTGACCTGCCTTGCAATGAGAGATTATTAGTAACATTAAAGTGCATTTTCTTCACAGAGTAACAGGTTAAACTTAAACTTTTCACCTCGCTGTGCATAATTACACACATTGGGTCCACAAATCTTTTGTGGTATCTCACTATCAGTGAAGTCGTACTGCTGGCATCTGCTTTTCTATCTTCATCTGTATCCATGTCCTTGTCCTCCGGTTTTCTAATACAGAGCTCATGTCTTTTAAAATTACTTTCTCTGAGACATTTTGCATTGAGCATTTTACTAAACCAAAAGAAAAAAACAAAACAAAAAAAACAAAAACACCGAGAACAAGTCAGAAATCTCAAACCAAAACGTCTGAGAGTGGGTGGGGTGCAGGGCACAATAGCAGCGGCACAACTGCAAGGACATTCTGCTGCTGGATTTCATTTCCTGCACAATTGGTTCAGATATTGGCGGGTAAACAGAACAATTTTCTGAGCTAAGGTATTTAGATGACTCAATACTAATCGACAATGTGGCTCGTGTTGATTCATTTCAATCATTTTCAAAGCAAGTGTAATTTTCTCTTTGGAATAAAACCTCTCAGTTTTACATATTTTCTGCTCATTTCTGCTGCTTTGGCTTTGCGTGTTTTGATCGCCACAAGTGGGTTGACAACATGCTCATCTGCACTCCACAACAACTCAGCCCAAATGGCACGTCAATCGTCTGGAACTCACATTAGAGAGTCACTTCTGGCGTGAACAGGGTTCCCGTTTTGTCATCCATATTAGCCGGGATTCAGATTGGAGTCTAATGGTCTTTTTGTTCGTGTCTTCTGTCTCTGTCGCTCGCTCCCAAATTTCTATCCCCGTCTTCACTAATTAGCTCCTTTATGCTCACTCTTGCACTTGAAATCGTTTGACTCTCTCCTGTGCATATTCATCTCCTCAGCCTCTCTCCCTCTCTGCCTCTCCATCTCTCCGTCATCCCTCCCTTATAGAGATGGATGAAAGGGAATATCAGGGAGTCTGGGTGGAGAGCTCAGCTGATAGGCTAAATCAAGGCAGGTCATTTACTCACCGCGAGCCCATCCATCCTAGCTGGTACCCCCCCCCCCGACACACACATACACACCTCCACCTCCACCTCTGCAACTACTCACCCCGCACACACACACATCCTTGACTCAACACACACTCTCGTACAAACACACTACCCCTAAATGACTTCCATCTCTGGAGGTGTATTATTTCACTCCTGGGAAGTCTTGAGTTTCAGTATTCAACACAGCCTGGTGCTAAGGGACCTTTTCCATTAGGAACTTGCTCAGTCACACATCGAAGCACCAAACACTCCCAACAAAACAAACACACACACACACACACACACACACACAGCCTTAGCACTAAGAAATATCACATGTTGGCAGATGCGTACCCAATGCCCAAAGCTCTAGACACGTCATTACTGGCATGGCGTGCTTTCACTGCTGGGGTGCGAATAACCCCCCCCCCCCGAAGTTCTTGCTTTGTTTGTTGCCCGTGGGCTGACTGGCTAATGGCATCACGCCACCCTGCATCTGTACTTTAGGGAATTGTTATCAAATGGTATCATTCTCCCCCCTAACTAAATAATGTGGCTGTCTCATTGGTCCAGCTGCCTCCTGGTCGAATTACAAAACAGCAAGAGGCCATTTTTCTCCCCTGACAGTCCCCGCGTCAGTCGCCGGAACACCCAACACAGCTTATTTCACCCCCCAACATGATGGCATGATTACTGCGGATACTTGACGCCAACTCCAACAGGTTAACAAGTGAGCGAGGGAGGAGGATAAAACTAGGACATGGGATGCGGAGGAGAGAGTTATGGTCCAGGAAAGCGGGGTGATGGAAGGTGTTGGTGTTGGAGCAGGAGCGGGGCGCACGCCACCGCTCCATTGTACAGTGTTGGTTATTGACAGATGTGTGGCGTAATCAGAATACAGCATGTATGCGCTACTGTAGCGCGGATGGATGAGTCAGGGGAGAAAATGCGATTACAGTGGCAATCATAACTCAGATTAGCCTTCCTCTGTACCTCTCTCCACTCTCCAACACGGGAATCAATCACCATCACATTCACTTCGCCGCCACCGCCGCCTCGCATCACACGCAGGGCCGCACGAAAAAAAGGGACAAATATTATTCTCCCCGGCAGAGAAAACAACATTGTCTATAGAGCAAGGACAACAATCGCTCTCTTTAATAAATAACAGCAGCTTTTATGATCATAAATAGTGAGGGGGCCAGGGGCTGTTTGTAAGCGAGGGGAGGGGGGGTTGATACATGAATCCATTCAGCATATTTCTGCTGTGGGCTTGTATCTCTGCAACTGAGGGGATCAAAGGAGCTCCTGACAAAAGAGGCGCCGATGCAGCGTGCTGAGATGACAGCCTTCACCAGTGTTAGCAGTGCACTCAGCATTAACATTGGCTGACTAGAGACCTGACTAACCAGTCCAGAACAGCACATTCAGTCCCCCTGCTGTTTCCTCTATCTGATTTTTATTGATGACATCAGGACATTCTGGGCCCGTGGAGGTTCATTAAATCAGAAGTCAACTGATAATGAAAGTGAACACTCTGCACTGGATTTCTTCATTTACTCAACACTACAGACTAGCAGGGGAGGATTAGCATACTTTGATATGCACTTGCATTTTAGTTATTCCCTCTGGATTGCCATTTGATTAAACTGCGACTTGAAATCATGCTGCAAAAAAAAAAAAAAAGAAAAGAAAAAACTTCTTCATGGCTACGTACAAAGCCCAAAGCAGCCGGCTGTTTTTGAGTATGCGATCAGTCTGTCTGTGTTTGTGTGTTACTCTGTGTGTGTGTGCACGTGTGTGTGCAGCATTCATCTGGTTCTCTCACTTCCACTTCCACAGGAGCTTGCAATGCTCCAGGGGGAAAAGTGCTGATGTGCTCTGTGTCTTGATCATTTGAATTAATTTGGAGTCGTGCAGAGAACAATATTCCATCAAATGGTTTGTAAATCACTCAAACACACATGCACGTACACACGGACACAATCACACACACATAGCATACAAATACTTGCTCTTGCGCTCAGGGCCAGACACAAATAGTTTTGTATACGCATACACATGCCCAACTTTTGACTTCACCGCCACACGAGCACATCAGCCTCGCTACGGCTGGTTTGACGCCAATGCACAAAATGAGCGAATCCCATTTCCTTGCAGGCTTTTTTTTTTTTTTTACTCATTCAGAATGATCCCCATAAACTCAGCACCTGGAGCAAAAGTGGAGGCATGGCCCGTCAAGACTTTTATGGCTTTTCCCACCAATCGCTCAGGACCACAATGGGGTTTTTACGATGTTACCGTACCCACCTGCCACACCACTAAGGAAACTAACACGGCCCTTACGCTTAATGGACTCCACACATTTCACGCGTCCAGAAGTTGCCAGACTGTCACTGCCACGAGCCGAGCAGCCAAAGCAACAGGCAGCTGCTCTCCAGCTAATCAAACCTAATTCAAAGTGTGCATTACAGTTTTCGCCTGCTGTTTCATGGTGCCCCCCCATAGGCCACAATCTCCCACATGTTTCTGCGCTCCATCACTGTAAAGGAGGTGGTGGGTGGAATTTGATTGAGTCAGGGTATTTGCATACGTAATTTAGCAGTGACAATCATAGACACATGGCAACCATCTCAATCAGCTGTTCACTGTGAAACAAGATTCAGCCCCTCTTTTCAATCTGTGACCAGTCCTGTAGTGGCGCCTAATAGTGTGTATCTTACTGCTTATCACTCTGTTTCTCTGAGCCAACAGGCTGTTATGCTTAGATAACCATAGTCATTTGCTGTGTTAAGTGGCTGATTGCTTCACAGTTGTGTTTCACGAGCATGCGCGAGCGCGTTGCATACTTTCATGCACGTGTAACCACGTAAATGTGATTTGTTGCCCTCGTCCGTGTGTGTGTATGTGTGTATTGTACTTTTGGTGCTAGTGTGAGTGCGTGTGCGTGCATTTGCATGTGCGCCTGTGGTGCATATGTGTGTAACAGTGCCAGCCTCTTTCCCCAACCAAGCTTAGCTCCAGACCCCAGCAGCATGGCTGAGTAAGATTAAAGTCACCCATATTACACTTAGCGCCAGGAGACGTAAGGAAATTAGGAGAAAATTAAACAATGCAATTTGCATACAATTGCACAACAGCATGGCAAAATGCTCCGTTAGCCTCCGTCTGGTCAACTAAAGAGCACTGCTAAGCGTTGCTTCATTAACTATGCAAACAGCTCTGGCTGGCCCTGTTCAATCATGGATGTTTATTTGGACTGCGAGAAAAAGACAGAGAAAATTACTGACATTCAACAGTTTCTTTATTCATTATGTATGAGCTAATGCAAGCATGTGATGCCAGCTTGCTCCTGTTTTACTCCTTCTGACAGGGAACTAGTCCTCGACTGCAGGTTAAGACTGAACTGCATAGGTTGGATTTAGACCATGTCACATGTGCATTTAAGCCCACATCTGCTGTGACATTTTAGTTTGACATTCAGTCTAGGATACGTTCAGTTTTCATCTCAGGTGTTTGAAGTATAAGACTCGCACCCTGCTGAGAAAATCTTCCTCAAGACACAAGCGCGCTACCATCACTCTCTCTCTCTCTCTCTGTCTCTCACTCTTTTCCGCTACACACACATTCAGATGCACAGCCATCACCTTTCGTCACTATTCACAAGTACGGATATTAAACTTCCTATCAATTCTACCTCCATCTTTCATCTCAAACAGAAATTCACACCCACAGCTCTCTCTCTTCCTGTCTCTCTGTCTGTCTCTTTTCCTGTCTCTGCCCCTATCCTCCCTACATCCAGCTGGCTCACCTGGTGCCAGCGCTGGTGAAATATTAATGTGTTCACTGAGGTGTTGTTGCTTGGAGTGCGGCCCTGACCATGAGCGTTGTTTCTGGACAGGGGAGGAAGTCATTCATACGTTCAGACAGAGGTCCGCACCATCGGACGTGTAACACCGAGGACAACTCAAAGCAGGCCCCTCGCTCTCTCTCAGGCAGCACTTTGCTCCATGCAAATGATTCATGACTGCAATGTTAAGCTTGACCGGGGCTACAGTGAGCTTTAGCAGTAAGTCAAGCTGCAGCGAGTTAAAGAGATCCCTTGCCTGAAGCGGTGGAGGAAGGACACTAAGTTTTTTCAGAGCTTCAGCTCACATCTTAGGCCTCTTTAGCCTCCTCCAGCTACCCAAACCCTCCAACACACCCGGGGACATGCGCGCCCCTCCTCCTCCTCGCTTTTTGCTCCAGCTTGCCTCTAATAAGCCCCGAAACTGCAGGTGCTGCCATTTCTTGTGTGCCCCCTTTTTTCAGTTGCACAGTGTTGCTGCTTTTCTTACAGAGGGCCTAAATAAGGAATGAGCTTAGTAACTTGGAGCTGCTCCCTCCTGTTCTGATTCAACGCACTCCTGTCGGTTTGCTTACTCCACATCGCCGGAAGATCCCTCTGGGTTTATGCTTGAGCACTGACACCAGTGTGTTTGCACTGTATCTGTGCTCTGGCATCTGTGTGTGTATGTTTGGTGATGCCTGCTGCATGCATGCTTGTCTGTTGAGGGTTTCAGTCCATGAATTTGTGCAAATGTTTTTCAGGTTTTTTTTTTGAAGGCCAGCGCATCAAACAGCACTCAAACAGGATTTGTTTGGTAGAAGCAGAGGTTGAGTTCGAGGTTCCTAATTTGCGGATGTGTATGGTGCTGTATGGATTTTATATTTTAAACGGGAATAATGCTGACATTCCTTTTAGCTGTGCTTATCTTGCATCCTTAGTTCTGAGTCTTTCTAACCTTCCGCTTTCAGATGAAGCTTATACCTGAGAATAGAAAAAAGATAAGCGCATATACACAAACACAAACACACACACATACACATACACACAGACTCACATAGGAGGTCCTCCCAGGTCGAAAAAAGGTGTAGCTGCGTAGAGAAAACACCCATTACATTTCTAACCAAGCTTGAAAAAGACCTGTGTACTTCAGAAAAAGATCGGCCTGGGTTTGGATTGACTGGCGAGTCGCAGAGCTAAACTCACCGTGGCTGAAAGGACAGGAAAGGACTTCTGTGTTTCAGAGGACAGTCTGGCAAACTTTCCACCTCCAGACAGTACAGTCATCTTTTATCTAGTCTAGACTGTGACATCATAGGAAATATACTGCCTGCATTCCTCCAGAGATCAAAACTCAAAGGCTCAAGTTCCCTAAGGTGTGCATTAAAAAAAAATGACATTTTAAATTCAAATGTCCGATAACAGCAACAAGTAAGTTGGCCCCGACCCAAGGCGAAAGCCCGGGATGTCGAAAACAAACACAAATTCATGCAGACAGCATGAAGTGTACTTGAAGATCTGTCGTAAGCTTTCGCACACAACTATGCAGACATAGACGCATACATTACACAGGCATACGTTAAATCTGGGGATAAACACTGTTGCCGGCAGCTTGTTTTTTTAAAACACACTGGATTATGCTGAAGTGATGACTGGCAGGGACTTCATTGTTCTGGGTTCAGTGCAGTATTAAAACAGGCTGTATGGAGGAATTTGTCACTGCTTGATTGAGGATCTTTTCAGGCTGTCTTAAGAAAGAGCGGCTCTTCATCAGTCTCCACAGAGAACATGAAGTGTGTACATGTGTGTGAGAGGAAGGAGTAATGCCTGCAAAAAATACTCTGCGATGATTACTAAAAATTCAACATCTGCACTTACTTCCTTGATGGATCAGGCCTTATGTTCCGCCCGCCACCACCACCTGGGTTCAGCTGATAGCTGAAAGATCGTGGAGATGGTCCAGACTCAGGAGTTCTTAAGGAGCTTCTTTGGCTCCAAATCTACAACAAAAAGACATGAGAGCAGTTAGAGTTTAATGTTTCAGGATAATTCCTGTTTATTCATTTCTTTCTTGATTCTTCCTGGGTTCACTTCATCTCCAAAATAAGGGATGTGCAGTCATGGGGTTGACTGTTCACTTCACTCACATGTCTTGCATTATATATATAAAAAGAAACACCACATTGGATGTGTCAGCGAGGTTTGAAACTTAAGAACCAGGAGATCCAGTTTGAGGAATCGATTGAATTTGAAGGCTTCCCAGATGCCTCAGTGCTGTACGAGAGTTTAAAATACTATGAGGCAAGATCTTACCACTGTGGGTAGTCATCAGGGCTGCGGTTATTTTATGTTTCATCACAACATTTCATGATAAAACAGTAGGATTGCACCATTCACTGTTACACACTAATGCAGTAGGAGTGAATGCTGGCTGGCAGAAGTTGAGCTCAACTTTTTTTGATGGATCAATCAATTTTTTATTTTTTGTGCCAGAGCTGTTTGCATTGGCTCCCATGTTGCTTCAACAAATTGGCCCCATTTAAATAAACAAGGCTGCGTTTTTTTGGCTTTTTTTTCCTTAATTCAGTGATGCTCTCTGTGTGAATACAGCCAAGCCGCTCTCTCTTAGTCCAACAGCAGCTCAGCTAAGTCAGCTCTCAACGCTTGAATGAACAACCAACACAATCCAGCACAGCCGGCCCATCTCTTAGCTGAAACCACACCCAGGGTTGACTTTATTCTCGTATTTGGAGTGGCTTTTTTAAAAAACATTTTCAGTGCACAGAGAAAGTTATTGGTGATCTTTCTCATCTGGTGTTGTTTTGTGACATTACTCCTGTACACCGCCTTGAACAGAACTTTTTTTAGGCAGCACTGTGCATCCCCATTTGTACCTATAAGCACAGCAGTAGAAAATGCTCTCTTGGGAGTTACAGCTCTAATATATCACTGGAATTAATTGTGCCGAAACATTCCAGTGCAGGCGAGAAGTGACTGCTCTGGTAATAGGCAATAACCCCGGTGATGTGCTTTCTTTCTTTTTTTTTTTATTTCAAAGTTTCATCAGGTCCACTTTGGTGCTTGTCGCGTTTGATTGCTTGCTCGCGGGATTTTTTAAGAAGGCCTCTTCCTGCCTCTATTCAAAAAACCGCCAAGAGCTCACCCAATCTTATGGGCCGGAACTCATGTCTTCAGGAAAAGGCTCATATCACCTTATCAATTCAGAGTCACATCACGGCTCCCACATCTGCCTCCCGCCCGCGTTCGGTCTAATTCTCTTTCCCCCCACCGCCAACAGCAGCAAGAAGAAACACAACTTGTGTAATGCTCCAGTTAGCTCTTATCATTACTGTCACGTCCTCACTCTTGAAGTAATTTCTGCCGTGGTGCTCCTCACAAGTCGCTTTGGATAAGAGCTCCAGCTAAACACATGGAAGTGTAAAATAATCTATTAAAAAAAAAAAAAAAAAAATCAAGCAACTTAGTGACAATTGTTAGTGGATGAGAAATGCAAAAGAAAATCAGGGTGGTGTGAAAAAAAAGCTGACACAGCTGTGGGATGAACCGCAGATGAGCATTATTACAATTAATCTGACAATGATAGATTTAGCAAGAATCCCTCTCTGGGTTTTCTAACAAGCTCCGTTCAGTGTAATTTACAGTGCATGCTGCACATTTGTCTGGGGTTTAGACTTATTTTGATGTATGCTTTACTCAGTAAAAACAACACAGCCATACATTAACATTTAGCAGTACATTAATATTTAAGGGATAGATGGCTCAGATGGATGAGACCCAGAGAAACCTAGAATGAGAGCAGATATAGATTTACATACTAATTCCTCCAGCTGCCTCGAGGATCAGTTTTGATCTTCTATCGTTGTATTTTTGACTTCTGAGGCCTTTGAGGAAATGTGCATGACATTATTTTCATTCTTGACGGTAATATGCTGAATAACGCTCACACCTGTGGTACAGGCGCCGCCTCCTCCTCCTCCCTCTCTCTGTTCTTCTGTGCCACATGCTGTCATCTCGGCACCGAACCATCACCCCCCACCACCCACTGACACCACCTTTTCCAAAGCCCTCCCCCCACACACACTACTGAGTTCAAACGAAGAGCCCCATCTTCACTTGTCCCCTCGCACACACCTATGCTATCCCGGGAGGATAAATACAGATGCTGCATTAATTCATCCGTGTCTCTTCAGAATTCAGCCAAATATTATTTCTGGCTCTCTTAAGGGACTCGAGGGCTTTCAGCAGAGGGTCGCTCTGTTTACTTTGTACTCCCGGGTGGGATATTTCCATTTGAATGACTGTGTGTGAGTTGCAGTTTGGTTTAGATGTATCATCTTCTCACTCATAGGCATGGTGTGCCAGTGTGTATTTCACAGGTGTTTTTTTCTATATGTACTGAATGTACCTGCATGGGTTGACAGTGTACACACAGATTTAACTGAGCAGAGTGGTTTTGGTGAGTGTGCACTTTCGCATGTGTTTTGAACATGAGGAGAATGTGTACGCATTCGTACTGGAGGGTGTTTTAGAGCGCAGTTTGTAGTGTTTATCTATCATCTCGGTTCACTGAGGGTCGGCCACTCAAAGCAAATCTTAAGTCATGTTAAGCTAAACTTTGGGCTCTCTATATAAAAGCAGCCCGCCTCCCTCCTCTTCAACCTTGCCTGGAGCACTGATAGGATGAAGAATGGATAGAAGCCCCAAAGGAAGGAGGGGGAAGGTCCATCTGTGAGCTGCATTCAAGGACAACAGTGTTATCCATTTTGGAACAGTATGAAACAAGCCAGTGTTTTCAGTGGGGTTTGGAAATGCAGGCTTCTGGATGAACTGTGGATGCTACTGTTGTCTTGCCAAGGCAACTGTGATGTTGCAGATTAGATGCGAATCATTGACTCCTTGTTTGGTATCAGCGCGACGTTTCTCATTCAGAGTGAGAGATAATGAACAAATGTGACTGATTGTTTCTGATCAGTGTTGTGGTGAATTACTGCAGCAACAGGGATTGTTTTGCAGTACGCGGGAGCTCATAAAAGCTGCGTTTAATGTGATTTTATGTTATTCAGGCCTGAGGTGGTGGGGTTTGGCTGTATCTATTAATCTTTGTTTTGATCTTGTTTTCTCTCCTCTCTCCTCCCCTCCTTTGCCCCCTTTTTGCTCACCCCCATGTCTTTTTACTTTGTGGTTTCCTTTCTCTTTCCTCTGATTTTTTAAATTTCTTCTCCTTTCTATCCCCTCTGATAGAACCAGTTCCACCTGCAGATGTCAGCCCGTGTGCCTCCATCAACCCTGGGCAGCCTGCTGCTGGCAGTCCTGCAGGGGGGAGACAGGGACCGGGTCAGAGGAAGCCAGGGGGAAGAGAGCTGGGGAGGAGCCGCTGTGATCTGCCCTGGGTGGGACGAAGGCGGTGACGGGTTGCTGTCTCACCTGCAGAGGAACAGTGGCTCTACCTGGCATTTGTGGGATATCATCAACCTGACCCGCATCACAGGGGGTGGGGACAGAAGGGGGGAGGCCAGCGAGGAGAGGAGGGAGGATCAGATGGAAGAAGAGGCTTTGAAGATCCTCTCCACTCGTTTCCTGCGCTCGCCCTCTCCTTTATCCTCTGTTCTCCTTCTTGGCTCTGACCCTGAGTGTCTCTCCTCTGTCCTACGGGCCGCTCAGCGCCTCGCTCCGTTGCTACCAGCACTGCAGTGGATCATGGGATACCCTTTATCTCCGGATTCGCTACACACCCTGGGAGGTCCCCTCGGGCTGCTGGCCTACGGGGAGGTCGGCCGCAAACCCATCAGTTTCTACATCCGGGATGCTTTGCAGCTGATTGGCCGAGCGGTCACTGCGGCAACCATGGTGAGGCCAGACTTGGCGCTGATCCAGAACATGGTTAACTGTTACGACAAACCCAACCGACATGATCTGCCCACTTCAGGACAATATCTGGCCAGGTATACACACTCTCACTTACACACACACACACATAGGGTCAGTTGCTCTAAATTCTTAACATCTGTCATCCAACGGTACAGATCATTTTGGTTTAAACTTACATGAAACTTTTATTTTGCTTAAACAGGCCTGTTTGGTACTGACTGACAATGTTAGATGTAAATTTGCATAATCTGATTTAAGCACTGCACTATGAGAATGACAGGAAAAATAATAATAATGGTGTGATCCCTCAAAGTTATATCTACTGTTCATGTAAGTAAGTTATCCTCTAAGGCTAACTAGCCAACTAAAGATGCCGTTGTTGAAATAGCAATACTTCCTCCCAGCTACCAGATAATCCTCATCCTTCAGCTGTTGACATTTTTCAAAGGGTTTTCTTTTTTCAGAGGTTGAAAGTAGTTTTTAACTATGTTCCCTTTGTGTGTGATTTGGTTGAATAAACCCTTTAATACCTTGGAACAATATCAATTTCGTTGCACTTGTGGCTCTAAGATCGGGATCAGTTCCACAGCAGTATCCTGCGGCAGAGAGATTTGGTCGGGATTTGCCCAAGAAAACTTCAGCAGAGTAGATGATTGAGAAACGTCCCCTAAAAGTGAAATATATTGCTGGAGGCGACACAGGATTAGCAGAGGTAAACAGTCTCTTTGTCACCTGCGGCTACCAGTCCAACCCGTTTCTCTTTCAAAAGTGACTCCTGTGGGGCTACAATGCTTGGACAAGGTCAAAAAAAAGTATACACATTTTTTCATTCATCAACTGATCCATGGATGACACTGACAAACTGCAATTAAAGTCCTTTGGTCGCACTAAGTGTCTGTAAGGTCATTAGTTTTCTGAGTTTTTGCGAGTAGTTGCTGGCTCCACTTGTGCCACTCTACGCTCCAGTTGCTGCCCTTTGCTGTCCTCTGCACCGTGAGGGTGGCTACTTCTGAACAGTGCTGTCATACTGGGGGTGGGGGGGTGGGTGGAGGAAGTCTTTATGGCATACAGATTCACAGACTGACACCAGAGGGTTTTATCTGTTTCTCTTTGCTGTTACCGCTGGTGCTGCTTGAATCCCTGCAGCTTTCTAAAAAGGCCTCTGACAGCTTTCACGGGTTGTGTCAAGGTGCGCTCCGTGATAACACATGCACACACAGGAAAAAAAAAAACATATTGAAATACATATTTAACCTTAAACGTTTTCACTTACAGCAGAAAAAAATGAAATCTTCACATTTGTAGACAGAAAAAAAAAACTCACTCACACAGTTTATGACTTCTCTAAAGTTATATATGTGGCAGATACAGAGCAATGCATTGATGCACCAACCCTCTGTCAGTTGGTATGGGTATTTTTCAAACATCGCAATGGATCAAACACCAACTCCTGTGGTCGTGTGGCATCGGCAAGAGAAGGATTTGTGGTTTGAGTTGAGCCCATGGTGCGATATTGAACACACACAGTGCCTGCCAGCCGACAGTGATCAGTGATACCCACATAATCACAAGCTGGACTCTGGGTGTTTCCTCCTTCTGCAGTTTAACTAAACGCCGGGATGCCAGAATCATTTGGCATAGAGGGCCAGAGGCTAAAACAAGTGGAGAGGGAGCTGTGTTAGAAAAGGACATTATTGGACATCCGTTATTAGAGTGAAAAACTGGTTTAATAGGTTTAATGTGATGAAAGTGCTCATTTTTAGCCACTTTTGCAACATTGATTAATGGATGGAGATGTCTGTCAGTCAGCCTGCAAACCACTTAAGCCCAGACTAAAATATTTCAACAACTATAGAATTGATTGACTTTAAATTGTGTACAGACGTTAATGGTCCCTGGAGGACGAAGCCGTCTATTTGCTAACACCTCGTCTTTTCCTCCGATGGCACCTTGAGGTCGACGTTTGCGACTTTTTAAGTGAAATATCTCAATAACTCTTGGTTGCATTGCCATGCACTTTGGCATTAACGTACCACTCTGGTTGATCTCAGTACGGTTGATCTCGTGCAAAAGAACCACCGCACCTATACAACTCTACCAGCCTTACAAAGCTCTGAGCTGTTCAACTTCTTATAATGTTAACAATCAAACAACAAGTTGTGCTTTTAAAAACTGACTCAGACTTCATGAGGACACAAGGGAAAGCCACAATCTTTCTGTGGCAGGCCAATTAGGACACTGTCTACACTATCAGAATAGACTATTTATAATGGAGTTCTCCACAATATGGTATCAATGACCTTTGTTCCTGGCCTGTGAGAGGCTGATAAAGGAGGTCATTCCATTGCAATATTCAAACCAGTCCAGTTATACTTCTTTGCCCTCCAGTGTACTGCCTGATTCTTATCCCTCCCCTGCAACAGCCCGACATGCCACTGCTCCAGAGAGCCCTAACAAAGCTGAAGGAAGTGAGAGACTTCCACATGGAAAAGGCAATTAACAGCTCAATGCCCAAGGGACAGAGCAGCGAAGGCAGGGAGGGAGAGGGGATGTCTGGAGATATAAGTGAGAGAGGGAGGTACGAGGGAGGAAGGGGGAGAAAAAAAAAGAAGCACAATATTACTGTTTCCGATTCAAAGCACTGGCACAATGAGGATAGAGCTAACTATGAGAAACTCTAGCCACTTTTGATGTAGTTCTTCTGAATGTCCAGAATCCCAAAAAATCCCTGGGTACTTATTCCCAAAAATACAATTGGAGAAAGTTCCCAGAGACAAAACAGATGAAAGACAAGGGGAAGTAGGAAATAGCTTTAAAAAAAAAAAAGGAAAATAGAAATAAAGTCAAAGAAAAGGAAGGAGAAACTTGTTTGGAAAAGGATGTGAGGGAGGAGACAAAAAGAAAGAAAGGAGGGGAATAGATCGGAGGGTTGTTGTTATCAGAGTGAGATCTGCCAGTCAGTGCCATCTCACTCGACACAGCTGCCACGCTGATTCTATCTTCCCTGAAGAGATTAAAACCACTGAAACAAGCGAGCTTCGTATCATCCTCCCCCCGACAGGCAGACATAGACAGAGGGAGTAAACTTTCCTCCAAACTAAAAGGAGATGGAGTGATAAGAGAGTGCGACACATGCCTGGGACTCTCTTATAGAGTCATCATTTACAGGCCACTCTGCTGACATTTACTGAGTAAACTGGGGCCAGGTGTTAGTGAGAGGAAGCCATCCCTCTCTGACACCGCTTGGCTGACTTATCAACCTGCTTTGACAGCCACAGTCATTCTTTAAATGCAGCCTCTGGTCTGAAGCAACACAACAACACGAGCAAACAACAAAGAACCCATAACAAAAAAGGAGCTGTTTGAAAAGACGCCACTCTCTTCACACCCTTTGCTCTCATCTCTGTGTTATCTCATTGTCCTATCTCAGGTTCCTCTCTTCTGGGCATAAATCCAAAAATGTCACAAACTGTAGTAAGAGGAGGAGGGGTGGGTGGGTGCACTGCTTTTCTCAGCTCCTATAACAGATGTAAAGTGAAGCTTATGGTTAATTTTTTCATATACTCCACCAGTGGTGGCCAGCCGCAGCCATTACACTATAGTATATGAGTCTGGAGTGGGTTGGCTTGATGAATCTGCTGTCTATGGGATATGATGATTCAGCCCCGCTATTACCATGAGTGATTTCAGCTCAAGGCAAGGCTAGCACTTCCGCTTTATGGTCGAGGAGAAAGAGGGAGCTGCTGATGAGGAAACATAAGTTAACGTGGAATAGGATGGGAATGACTTTCAAATCAGAGTCATTTTTAATCAGGTTCTTGGGAATTATGGTGCGAGGAATGGGCTCATGAATTGATATCAGTGCTGTTGTGGTAAATCACAATGTTAAAAAATGAAGGCAGTTAACATAAGTGTGAAGTGAATAAGCAAATCCTGACACGCATCCATGTATTGTGTTCATTCTGTGTGCTGCAGAAAAGCTTTTAGCTCAATCTAGGCTTGGAGGTTAGGTTAATGACCCTCATGGCCAATTTAGTCATTTAATTTTCCTTTGCATATCCCGGATTTAATGGAGAAAGTTCCGCAGCGGCCGTTATCTTTGCTCATCAATTCATATAACTTGGAGATGAGAGCTGGAGACAAAAAAAGACAGACTAAAACAAGGAGTGAGAGAGAGAGAGAAATGCTATTTCTGTGCTCTGAGAGAGGGTTGACCAACCTTTTTCCATTAACAGGAAGGAAAACTTGCCATTTCTATCCTTGACCCGAGACGCAATCAACAGTCCCTACACGGTCCAACACATGGCCCACTGCAGTGATCCCTGCATACGTTAACATTTAAACAACCCTTACGATTTACTACGACCTCCGGTACAATCTTTCACTAATCAAGACATGACCAAACAGCACTAGTATGGCTTCACATTGAGACGTCACCTGACGATATCCACATGATCAAATGCTAAGACATGAGCTAACAATCCCGCATGGTTCAAGAGGCCAGGGCAGATTTATGAGCGTACGGGGATTGCTCTTCCTAATATATTCCACCGTAAAGACCAGTGCGGGTCACCAGGCAAGTGAGGTGAATAGCAATGACTGTCTGTATGGACTCGTAGATAGGAAGAGACCCTTTCTGCACTGCATTAACTTTTAATTATGACTTTCTGGGAGATGCAATTACCCATCTGACACTAGGCTTGCTAAAGCTGCACAGCCAGACCATGCCTGTCTGCACCACTGTGTGTAACTTTTTTCTTGCTTTTTCCCTGTTTTTTTTTTCTCAATCTGTCTGGTTTTGCCTTGAGCATGATTGTAGGTTACAACTCTAAAATACAACACCACAACATGAATATTGCATTTTTTCCCCTCAGTTTTGTCATTGCTCACTTATTGTCCTGTATCTCTCTGTCCCACAAGATTTCTCTCCAACACTTCCTTCACTGGAGCCACGGGCCTGATCCAGGTGGATGCCGGCCTCTCTAGGGTCCTGTCTTCCCAGCTGTTCCACGTGTGGAGTCTGAAGAGAGGGGCTCTGGGCCAGCCAGCCTGGGTTACCGTAGGCCAGTGGACCCGAGGCAGACTGGTATTAGAGGGAGGGATCCTAGGGCTGGTGGGTGGGTTCGGGAGCAGCCCAGGACAAGGTCTCGGGGCCGGGGTAAGGGGAGGGGATGGCCAGGGAGACAGCAATGCTGGAGGACGCTGGAGGCCGGGACTTTCTGTCGAGGGACACCGTCTACGTGTTGTAACACTTGTCGAACACCCGTTTGTTTTCACACGGGAGGTCGATGAGGATGGATTGTGTCCAGCTGGGCAGCTTTGTTTGGACCCCAGAACCAACCGGTCCGACATCATCCAGAGCCTCTTCAACCAGCTGCACAACCCAAACAGCACAGCTGCAGAGTGGGAAGGCAATGGTAAGTTTTCTTTTGGCACTTAGAACAGCATCACGATGACGTTCTGGTACACCGTTAGATTCTGAAATACTTCTGATAGACATTATTTATATAAACTGTAAGATTCTCAAATATTACATCTGTGACCTTTTGGCCTAGAACTCATTGCTATGTAACTGGCCACATCTGTACTCCTCCTCCTTAAGACTAAAGTAGTTTCTAGCAGTAAAATCAATAAGGGATCATGGCTGGTCAGTCCAGTTCAAAAAACGTACCAGGCGCACTCTCAAGGGCTCGGTTGCACAGCTACATGTTTGTTTCTTGAATGAAGAGGATTAAAGTCTTGGAATCAATAAGAAATCAAGACAACAGTGTCAAAGGAAGGCCAGCTACTGTATCTCTGAATAACAACTATAAAGTCTAGAATACGTGCACCCTGCTGAATAGCAACAAATATTAAACTCCTAACTTTCTTTGCCTTGAATCAGCAGATGGTCTCACTGAATGAGGTTGCAAAAAGGTTTTGCCAGAAAAACTAAAATAGCCAAAAGTATAAAAATTGATATTATAACATCTCCATCTAGCTGACACAACTTATTTTCCCAAGGGTTGTTACATTTTTCTCTTTAATGTGACTCCATGTTTATCCATCCTGGACACTATGGTAATTAAAACACATGAGCTGAGATGTGCTGTGAGGATCCATCAATATTTTTCCATGATCCATGGACCAATTCCCAGAAGTAAACCCCCTTCCCCCCCCTTTACATTTCCAAGGTGTGTACATGAATGATTAAAAATTCACCTTCATCATCATCATTCCACTTTTTCCCACTTTAGACCTACCGGAGGACCTCAGGAAGTGCTGCTATGGCTACTGCATTGACTTGTTGGAAAAACTTGCAGAAGACATGGGCTTCACCTTTGACCTCTACATTGTGGGAGATGGGAAGTACGGGGCGATGAGCGGGACAGGACGCTGGACGGGGCTGGTCGGGGACCTGCTGAGTGGAACCGCTGACATGGCTGTCACCTCCTTTTCCATCAATTCTGCCAGGAGCAGAGTCATCGATTTCACCTCGCCTTTCTACTCCACCAGCCTGGGCATTCTGGTATGATGGCCCAAAGTCATCATTAGTCTGAGTTTTGAGTTTGCATTTTAATGCTCGTAGAAGACGGGGCATGTTCTGAAAATATTCTAAATTGTGAGTCAGTGGTGGCGTTACGGGTCTCAGTGATACTTTGATTCGTCAATCTCGTTCTCTCTGTGCCTGACACTATTCCAGTACGACTTGACGATACAGTCTGCAACTACTTAATTTTGCCCTTCTGCCCCACTCGCCCAGTCTTCTGGTGAGCAACTCGAGATCATTAGTTGGGGAATAATTAGTTTGCTGAGTTTTCAGTGGGCACGTTAATTATGAAAGTTCAATATGTGAGCCAGTCTAAGAGCGTATAATGAGTTTGAGAGGCATTTTGTGAAGCCGCCTTAGCAGATTCCTCCAACATGCTGCAGTTATTCTTTGATTTGTTAACATCTCCCTCTGCGGCTGACAAACTGCAATGCATAATACGATCTGACAATACAGTTCCATTTGAAAATGAGAACTCCATCATTTGAAAAAGTTATTTCTTGTCTTTGCAAAAAAGATGAATAGCACAAAACAATGTCTGCAATTTAAAAAGAAAAAAACCTAATCATGCCTTGGAGAGTTAAAGATAAGTCAGTAGATGCTACAGACTGCATGCAGATATTAATCAGTGTTGCACAAATGTCACATGTGCAGATAAAAATCATCTGTATCAAGACAGTCTCTTGCACAGGTGTTTCTTTATAACCCACCAGGTTCGCAGCCGAGACACTGCAGCTCCCATTGGAGCCTTCATGTGGCCTCTGCACTGGTCCATGTGGGTGGGCATCTTTGTCACGCTGCACCTCACTGCACTCTTCCTCACCTTGTACGAGTGGAACAGCCCCTTCGGCATGACCCCCCATGGAAGGAACAGGCTGCGCGTGTTCTCTTACTCCTCAGCCCTCAATCTCTGCTATGCCATACTGTTTGGACGCACTGTTGCCACCAAGGTATAGTAGCTCTATTGTTTTTGTGATAAATGGGCACCAGGCTGGGTGGGGAAGTGATTAGAAATTACAGAGAGAGGGAAGAGGGCAGAGACCACACAAACAGTGAGGGCAAGTTGAAAGTGAGGGGGGAGAAGGAGGCTTTGTGAAATATGATAGAGATGGCCAGGGATGCGAAAAGATAGATAGGAGAGAGGTTAAGAAGGTAGGCAGTGATGAAGTAGAGCGGTACAGGGAGGATAATGCACATGGAGGGAGGGAGAGGCGAAAGGGTAAGTGGGCTGACAGAGATTGAAGGAGTTATGGTGAGGATGATGGGGATAGATGAAGGTGGGAAAAGAGGGAGCGAGTAGAGGTTAATTCCCTGAAGTAGTCAGACACAAAGTTGAAAACAAGAAGGCAGGGGGGGAGAAGAAGGCCGGTGGGGGGAGGGGGTAAAAAAGGTGAAAGTGTACATCAGGAAATGGGCTTCTAAAAGAAGGTAATAGGGAGGTTGAGAGAGAGATGGCGAGATAGGGTTATAAGGGTAAGTGGGTGAGCAGTGACGAGAAAAGCAACAGAATGAGTGTGCCATGGGGGTGGGCAGACGCCGGATAATGTGAACGGGAGGGGGCAAGTAGCTGGGCAAAGTTGGAGGGGTAGGAAACAAGGGTTTGTGTAAGAGAGAAATGTGATGGCTGGAGAGAAATGGAAGTCAAATCCTCACAGTTAGGCAATAGTTTGTATTAATAAATACCCCGTGTCATCTGTGTAAAGATAATGAAAATAACCTTTGCAGTAACAGTTTTCTTTAGAGGTTGTCAGAATTGACTGATCACGTAACATCCATGGTCACACTGCCGCACATAGGCTACCACAATGGAGATGAAAAACAACTGTGTCCCCTCCTATCTTTGTTTTTTTAAACAGCAACATACTGTGCAAGAATCCATCACTATGATAGCTTATGGTCGCCTCACATTTCCATGCAGCACATTCAGATAAATATCCGAGACATTATTTGCTAAAATTATTCCTGCCTATCCTGCCCGTGCCACTTTGTGAGCAACCACCCCACTGTAATTTTTCTATACAAGCGCATAATCACATTTTGTCCCTAAAGGAAGCAGTGGAAATGACTTCAGTGGAACAGAGGCCAAGTGATTAGACAGACCTTGCCATAATTGAAAGGTCACAGGTTTGATTCTTGCAACTGCCAATGTGTCAATTAACAGGTTGTGTTCATTAGCAGCCTTTTGACCTGTTAAAATGTCCTTGAGCAGCTCTCTGAACCTCTGTGTGCCGGGTCAACACCATGCAGTCAAGTTTATTTATGCTGTGGGGATTTCTAAACCTTCACTGGAGAGTCATTTTTTTAATGAGATTAAGGCCACCTGGAGAAATAAGTCTGTAATACAAATATGTCAGCTGGAGAAAATGCTGATGAAAACCAAACACGCAAGAGCAGAAATCTAAGGAACAGCTCAAACAGTGTTTCTGAGGACATGCTAACATAAGTGTTAATCATTAAACATATCCATCCGGCTATCCTAGCTCACTTTGTACAGTGGTACTATGCGTGTGTGTAAGGTTACATTAAAAAAAGTTCCCTTTCCAACAATCACTGTATTTGCTGTGTAACCCTATTATTTCCCCTCATTGTGGAAACCAGTCCTGCAGCGATCAGGGTTTTAAAAGCTGCTCCCTTTTATTCCAGTGAAAAGCAGAAACATAGCCTTTGAGAATACAAACGAGTGGCTAAGCTTGTGTTAGAATGAAATGGCAGTCTAATCATAGCTTTTTTTTTTTTTTGGTAATGCTATATATTTCTTTATTTTTATTACCTAATAGATTTCCGGCCAGAACCCTGCAGTCTGCTGGAGGAAACAGGCGTTGTTGTTGTAGTTAGTTTGTATTGATTTACACATGAATGCAACTGAAAGAATTCCTGCCAATTAAACCTAAAAACTTTATTTCTTCATTCATTTATCGTTGGAAACTTATCTTCATCCAGTCTTAAAGTTATGCTTGGTAATCATGTTCAGACACACTTTTTGTTATACTGGGACAAAACGAAAATAATCCGAGCTCTGTGGCAGCTGCAGGACTGACAAAACTCTGACCAATCCCTGCTTTACGCTCCGAAAAGCAAAAACCAATCAGATGCCTTCATGTCTAGTTCTGCCTACGCCCAATCAAGCTGCTCTCCCTCTCTCCCTCCTCTGGCGTGTGCAATGAGCAAAATTTTTACCAGGAGCACGCAATTTAACGCCCCACATCTGGGATCTTAGTAAATCAGGCCCTAAGTCTGTGCTCAAATCCTATGAAAGGTCTTATTTCAAAACCTGTAAGTTAGAAACATTAGAAAGCAGCTGCGTTGCTAACTTAGCAAACTCCAAAAACAACTCATCATCATGTTAGCTAACATGCTGAACTGAAACACAAAAGTAAAAAGCTGTGGGCTTTTTTTCTTTCTTTGTCTGAAATCACACAGCGGACCTGTTATTTAACTGACCTGGCACCTCCATCAGTCTGCCCCCATTATCACTGTAAACTTCATCTGAAGAGAAAAAACTTGACCTGTGTAACAACAACAACAGCGTCTGAGGGAAACAGGAACATTCAGTGACGTGTTATCAGCAGCTTGTAAGCACAATATGAAATTTTGCTTACCGTCTGAAGAAAACACATAAAGCACTGCAGTGCCCAAAGGCATCCTGATCATTATCTTCAACAAAGCACTACACAGAAAAATATTACTGGAGAATCTGTGTTTGTAATATGCGTGCCATCCCTCTCTTTCTCCTCTTTCAGCTCACCAGCTAATTATGCTGAGAGTTCAAAATATCTCAAACACTTTTGCAATAATGGGTTACAACCTTGTTTGTATAATTAACGTCTCATTAATCTCAACCCTTTAAAACACTAGAAATTCATCTCTCTTTCTTCTGTTAAGTGGATTTTAATTGGTGGAGTAAATAAATGATCACAGCGTTCAGGTGGATTCATTCCCGTAGGCAAGCAATTTCATGGGAAGATATTTCTGATGTGTCTCACCAACAGTCACACTTTGTTAGCGCTGCTCTCTTGCAGTAACTCTTCCCCTGGTCTATTCTGATTAACTTGATTACGTTTATTCTGGAGTTAAATTGGGAATTTAGAGGAGGAGAAAGTGGAGGTTGAGAGGAGCCTCCAGGGGAGGACTGTGCATTTATGTCAACACCTGAAAGCCCCCCCTCCCCTTTTTCATACATTTGTATTCTAATTTGTTTTAACCAGCGCTCCGGTTCCTCATACATTTTGTTATCTCAGGATCCTGTGTTGTTTCCTGTCGTGCAGTTTAATTTTTGTTTTGACGTCATGACATCTTTTCACTTTTGAGATATTTTTAGATTCTCACATCATCCAGACCTGCTATTTGTGCTCCTTTTGTTCTCATTAATTATTTTTCTATGCTAATAGTTACACAACAAAAACAACAGCAACAACAACAAAAAAAAAACCCTCTTGGGATACATTTCCATTCTGCAGACTCCTAAATGCTGGACAGGACGCTTCCTCATGAATCTCTGGGCCATCTTCTGCTTACTGGTGCTGTCCAGCTACACTGCCAACCTAGCTGCTGTTATGGTTGGGGAGAAGACCTTCGAGCAGGTCTCGGGAATCCATGACGACAAGGTTAGACTCCGCACAAGGACACAAACTTGCAGCTGCATGCATGTCAGCACACACTACATACACACACATACAAAGACAAAGACACAGCTACATATACACACAAACTAATCTTACACAAGGACAAGCTAATGAGTAAAGAGTGGAATTATTTGTGAAGGATTATCGGTTTCCATATCCCTAAACCCTGTAGGGAGTTCAGGGCTACAGTGAATTTGATATGAGCCCCATCATGATATTTACCCACCCCCACCCCCTTTCACCCCTCCTGCTCTATAATCACCTCTACCACTGTCTCCACCTTCTCCTCCACCCATGCCGCCCTGTGCCGCCTCACCCCCCCCAGCTGCACCACCCCTCCCTGGGCTTTCGTTTCGGCACGGTGAGGGAGAGCAGCGCTGAGGATTACATGAAGAAGAGTTTCCCAGAGATGCACGACTACATGAGACGCTTCAACCAGCCCACCACCCCAGAAGGCGTACACATGTTAAAGTAAGACACAAACGCTTGCACATGCACAGCATGCACAAGACAAGACCTCTGATTAAAATCAAATCCGCGTCTAAACAATCCAGTCATGTTTACATCTGCTATCTGAGGTTGTCTGTATTCTGCACTTAGCTTTTCATGCATACTGTGCATAACAATTGTGTATACTGACAAGAACAAACGTTTCTTTTTATGGATGCAATGCTCGGATTTTCTAGCTGAGAGAGGCTGTTGTTTACGTTTGCTCCTAAATCATAGGAGGGTGTAGCTAAATGTAAGTTCTGCTTTTGATTTTTGCTCAGATTTTTTTCCATCTGCAATGTCGTGTCTGAGCCGTCTGTGGATGTTTCCTCACATATACCACAATGAACACGCTGTTTACTCCCGCATCTGAGAGAGATATGGATTTCTATGTGAGCTGCATATACTTACACCCTGTATCAGCTTGAGTTCTTTCTTATCTAGAGGCTTTTTAGCACAAGGTGTAAGTGAGGTGAAAATGTATGAATCACATAAATTTCATTAACGAAGGCCAGGCAATTTATGAGGGAAAATAACAGTTTTTTTTTTTTTTTAATGAAGTGTTGAATTGATGCAATTAGGGCCGAGGACGAGTGGTTCAATTGGATGTCGAATGGGGATAGAGAACAGATGAAAGCAAAGACGCACGGCAAGTTTATTTTTATCACACGTTTAATTCACAAAGGCAATTGAAAGTGCTTTACATAATACATAAAAAAGAGGGATACAGAACAAGACAATAAAAAACATAAATCTACGGGATAGGAGCAATTTTGAGAGAAATAAGAAAGTAGTTTGAGATAATAGTAAGTGGTTAAAGTTCAGCCAAAGGCAAAGGAGAAAATAAAGGACTTTAACTTGATATTAAAGGTAGTTTATATTTGCTGGCTGTTAGCCCGGCCCTGTGGGGCCTGGTAGCTAAGTGATGCTCCTTCAAGTTTAGTTTGCTCTGGGAATAGTTATTAGTCTGCTACCACATGACCTGAGAGGCTGAGGAGATCCTATTATCTGTTTCATGTTAGTCGTACAACTGGTTTTGATTGTGCTAATAACATGAAATCTGTTTTTTGTTTTGTGTTTTTTCTTTAAACTCACTGTACACAGAGCTTTTATTGTAACATCACTCAGGTTTTTGACTGGGTGATCAGTGGGGATGAGTCAAATCTCCACTTTCTCATCTGTGTAGTACAGGTAGCCTTAGTTTCCTCTTCTTCTTTGTTGTTTACATTGATGCACAATTTACCTTTTGCATTACCAGTTTATTTTATTTTATTTTATTTTTTTCATCATTCAGATGGATCAGAAACTTGGACAAGGTGCCACAGTGTCCATATCGCAATATAAAAACATTCTCACTAAACTGGCACTTCATGTTTCAAAAGGTACAAAAGGAGTTAGACAGCGGATCTAATACATTACAAAAGGAAATTTGGAAGCAGGGAATTACCCTAATATAATTTTTAATCAGACCACATTTTAATAACTTCTGTTTAATAACTTTAATAACCGGTTTTGATGACTGCAGTTAAAAAGTTAGCCATGGTTGAGGGAGTATTCAGATCCTTACATGTAAAAATCTTGCAATGAAAATGCAAAATAAGTTTTAATTATGCAAAATTCACCCATCAATCATCCATCAGCTACTATATCTCTCATACATGGGGGGTCATGTAGGGGGTAGAGCCAAACCCAGCCGACACAGGGAGGGGGCTCACATTACGAATGCGACTTATAATCCAGGGAGAGATCTCTGTGTGTTGGACTCTTACAGCCTTATATTATTGGATTATTATACATGATGCGTTTATGTGTAAGTCACACTTGACAGTGTAATTCAGTCAAGATGGAGCTAGATTTTACTCATGCATATAAAATCTTCATCTGTAAGGGAACTTATCAACTGTCTGTATAAAATATATTCAAGATGGAAATACTCAGGTACGACACATATGGAGTTCAGTTAGTTATGTTACACCATTGGAATTCAGATATGCTAAATAAACTATGGTTTACCTCAGTACAGATACACACACAGCTACTGTATAACCACATATGCTTCCCAGACACAATGCCTCCTCCATAGAGCACCCGCAGAGATGCTGAGATAGTGCATGTGCTGACTTAGTGATACAAGTGGGAAGATACAAAGCGCTTGTTCAGAGAAAGAGGATGAGAGCGCGGTAGATGAAGGCAGCGTTTGTTTGCGAGTGCGGCAAGGCAGAAGTGGAAGTCACAGCAGTGCAGAGAACCAGAGTGAGGCTGTAAAATACTGTGTTGGCAGAACTACTGACCCCAATACTGCACTCAAATCTTAGACAGAAAAAAAAAACACCTTCTCCTGGTGAGAGAACGCTGAAGGCTACATATGCAGCTGCACATTAATGTACTGGCTCAGAGGAAATAATGCAAGCTTAAGCACATACCTAGACACAGGCTTACAACTTGCAGCTGTGCCTACACACTCTCATGTCTGCAGAGATGCATTCTCACACACATGCACACACAACTCCAAGGCCAGGCATCAGATAACTTGCGACCCTCTGTAGTCCCAAAAGAAGTGTCTGTCCCCTCCCTTCCCCCTGTGCCTCCTGTTTGACAGGTCTAGACAGAGAAAAACAGACTTTCCTGCTTTGCCAGCAGAGCAAAGACTTTGTAAAGTCAACCTTTTGTTCAGCAGCAAATGTCCTGAATAACAAGAAGTTTCAGGTAATTTGATCAGTCTGGTTTATGTCCCCCATTAGATTGACTATTTATGTGTTTGTGTGTGTGTGTGTGCGAGTGTGCTTCGAACCAGTACATGCATTTATACTTGTTTATCTGGCTGACATTTAAATTTGGTGTATGCGTATAAGTCTGTGCGTAAATGTGCGTGTAACTGAGTTTGTTTGTAGATCTGGATGTCTGGCTGTGTGCGACAACAAAAGTGCATCTTTTCTTCTTTATCGGTCAGTTTGTGTGTATAAGTGTATTATTCAAATCTAATGAGTTTTTCCCTTTGTGTCCTGAATCCTCTACCGGCCGTGGTCAACAGCAGAGGCACGGTCTGTAATTAGGGGTCAATTAAGGTCAATTGGATCGATATAGAGGGAGTAAGGAGAGTCTTCAGGAGTGTGTAATGCCTTATCAGTCTGCCACAGAGGCTGTTGGTTTAGGTAATGATGTATGTGTTTACACAATGTATTAGAATGTAGTTAATCTCATCCTCTGTATAAATGACAAAGTCGGATGACAGCCCCAAAGTACAGGGTTCCTGTACAAGTCTGAGAAAATCCGGGAAAGTAAATCAGATTTACAGGTCTTCAAAAGTTTGAGGTTAATTGTATTTAATTAATGCTTTTCTATTTCTTCTGATTTGTGTGTGTGTGTGTGTGTGTGTGTGTGTGTGTGTGTGTGTGGGTGGTGAAGGACAGATCCTCCTGCCCTGGATGCGTTCATCATGGATAAAGCCCTCCTGGACTTTGAGGTCTCTATTGATGCAGATTGCAAACTGCTCACTGTGGGGAAACCGTTCGCTATTGAAGGTATACACACACACGCACACGTACTGAGATCGAATTAATTCGAAGCCATCCCCTGAGGGCATTTTTTAAAAATGATCTCAAAACTCAATCCCCCCACCTCCACCCGCTCCACCTCACTATAAAGCACTTTATATCACTCATTTGAAAAGTGTTCTATAAATCAAATTAGCTGTCTTGTTCACTCAGACTTTCAAGGAGGTATTTGTATTTTTTTGCAATTGCCACATAGCCAGCATTGCCATTAATGGCTGTTTTCTTATCAGTCTAGTAGAAACATTGTGAGTTCAGCACCAGACTTCATTCTTTTATTTGCCAAGAACCTGTCTCCAGAGGTGGAAAGCAATGGCAGGGTGAGCTCTTGTCTTTTTTTTCGCATGCTAATCTGCTAGCCCCAATATGTCTCATCAGTTTCCGATAGCAAACCACTGCAGCCCACAATCTGCCCTGCAGATGGAGGGTGTATTGTAACCTATCGTCCTCTAAACACAATGCAAAGCTCTTGTCAAGCAACAATCACCACCAGCACCTGCTCCTTGCAAGAAACAGCAGAAGAAACTAACAAATAGCCTGTTTAACACAAACAGCTATATATGTCTGACTCCGAGCTTCACCACAACTTTCAGCCAGACACCAGCCAGCCACGTTCTCAACCCCCTCAAAACCAAGTCTGAATAGACTGACCTTGCGGTGACTTAAGTTTTGTCCCAATATGACAAGTGAGTCCCCACAATGTGACTATAAAAAAGATTTGTGATCAAGCACACAACACAGAAACAACACTGCAACAGAGAAAGCGTGCGTCATACAGACAAGTGCACGCACGCGCACACACTCACTCAGAGTGGAGATCAAATACTGTAGTTAGCTCCTTGACTGACGGAATAACAGTGTTTCAGGGTGTGAACTTGTAACACTGCAGGGCAAAAGTACTCAGTCATCTATTATTAACAGCGATGGCCGGTCAGAACACTTTGGACTTATCACTCACAGGTTGGACTACAACAGAGTCGTGAAGCGTACAGACGAATCCACTGCCAGGCAAAAACAGCTAATGCTGCAGCCAGGGAGGTTATTATATAATATTCAAGTTCTTGTTTGTTGCTGCACGAATGTCCATGTAGTACGTCTGATTTTTTTGTGTGTGTGTGTTCTAGTGTTATTGTTGAAGGAGACAGTTTTCCTTTCAAAGGTATGACATTTCTTTCAAACTAAAATCATCATATGAACCATGACAAGCAGGGAGAAGGCACAAAACAGAGCCAAGGAGCCTGCAACAAACACTTTACATGGCTGTCATGCTTTTATATTTAACAATGTTGAATTTCCCACTGTTTTGTTTCTGTCTTTCGCTCCATCCTGCCTTCAGGATCTTTGGCAACCAGGTGCCAAAAGATATGTAGAGGAAGGTGCTGTCCCATGTGTTCTGACTACAGACACAATATCCTGCAAGTAGCACTGACATGAAATCCTTAACCTCTTGGGCAAACGTAATTGCAACTTGCATCACAGTCTTGCTTCTGTTTGTTAGTCAATAAGTCAAAGTCAATGAGCTCGTATTTGATTCTGCTTTGGTTACAAGACTAATTACCATTGTGTTCAAACGCTACTGGTGAATTACCAGCACTAAATCATGTTTTTTTTTGATCAATTGCACAACTATTACAGCCAGATTAATGCAGTGCACGAGTAGCAGAAGTTGCGGTCGGTGTAGTAGTTTTCTTAAGTGTATGCTGTGAACCCATAAGACATAATGAAGGTTTTTGCAGAACAGCAGTGTATCACATCTAGAAACAAAAGCTGCCGAAGACCTGTCAGAAAAAATTATGTCCTGGCTCTAATAAAAGCCCGGTACTCCCTTTCATTGAGGTAAATAAAGGCTCCAGCCAGTTTACAGTATTCCAGTCACATGCCATCTGCACATATACGCCTTCTGAAGGTGACTTTGCAGTGGAATTTCCACTGGCAGAACACTTTTATTGGATGTATCAAGCATTTAACCTGTAACCCAAGCTCAGCGCTTATATGGGTATAGAATTATTGTGTGTGCTCATGTCTGCAGTTATGTGCATGCATATGTGTATTTGTGTGTGTGTGTGTGTGTGTGTGTGTGTGTGTGCGCGCAGTTTCTCGGCCTTTTTCTCTTCTCTTTGTGTTGCTGCGACAGGCACACACAAACAGTAAATAGAGAAAACTAGTAAGGGTGCCACATGAGACCAAACACCAACTTTGATGCAAACTCAAAAGCACTTGCAGCAGAGCCTCAGAAAGACCCCACTCCCACATTCCCTTCTCACTGTACAGCTCTTATTCACTGGAGACGTTCAACCACTTTCTTGACTGTACAAGACAAAACGAGGCGAGAGACTTCGCTGTGGCGTTACTCACAATTGTGAGGCTGAGAAAGCAGGTTTCATTTGTATGTAGAGTGGGTCGGTCAGATGACCACTTGACTCATTGTCTGCATGAAAAGGCAGGTGAAGACTCTGCACAGCGTTTAGTAGCTATTCCCCTCCACAGTCTGTGAGAGGATGGAGAAGATGGGAGTGAATAACTCAGCAAGCCTAAATAAAGTAGAGGAAGAAAGAGCAGGAAATGGCCCAGACAGGAAATATGAAAGGAAAAACGCAAGGGGTGGGGGGGTGGGGGGGTGGAATATGAGATTAAAAAAAACAAAAAACAAAGTATAAGTAAGAAAAGAACAACAAAGGTAAAGAAAGGGAGTGCCAGTGTAGGGGGTGAACGAGGTGGGAGTTGAGCACCAGAGGAGATAGAGGGCTTTCATTTGCCCACTGCCAGTTTGCGCCTTTCTGCACAGCGAGTGATAAAAGAGCCAGCCAACAGAGTCCCCTAATCAAGACAAACCTTCACCCCAAGCAGATGGAGTGAGGGAGGGGGAGAGAAGACAGAAAAAGAAAGCAAGAGAGCAAGAGAGAGCGAGAGAGAGGAAACGGAAGGAGGAAAGAAAGAGAGTAAGTGTTATTTGGTCAGTGTGAGGATGCAGGCAGGATTAATATAGGGGTTTGTGGTCAGGAGATACAGAGAGACGCAGGAATTGGAGCTGTGGAGCAGATGCAGGCAAGGTGCTCTGCAGAAACCTCCAGGCTACTTAAATGGAGAGAGATGCGGGGGTGTCGCTATGCGCCTGTTTCCACTGAGTGCTGTTGGGAGATGTTTACGACAGCCTAGACACACCCCATTAATAATATTGCCACCGAACACGCTGCCACTCGCTGCTTGTTTGTATGTGTATCTGTGTGTGTGTGTGTGTGTGTGCCTGTGTGTGCCTGTGTGTGTAAGTGGACAACACAAGCTCAGTCAAGCGGGACAGAGTGCGTCTGAAGATCAGAATGAGGCTGGCAGAAGATTTTTTGTTGCTGGGGTAAGACTGTTGTTCATCGGGCAACTCACGTCTGGCAGGGGCAACGCACGACTGCCTTTGTCTGCTTATGTCTTTGTGTGTGTGTTTGTGTGTGTGTGTCTGTCTATGTGTGTTTAATTCCAAAGTAAGACAGCTCCATTTAAAACAACACGATTGCTCTTACAGCATGCTGTGACAAAAGAAAAACTAAATATGGAGATCTGGATTAATTGGTTGATTGGCAGACAGCCAATATTTTGATAGGTGATTAATAATTCTTACTCTAATCACGTAACTCCATAGTTACAGCATCATTAATGTGAGAATTTGCTGTGTTTTCTCTTATAAACTTGTAGTGGACGATTTTTTTTACATAACATTTTATAGACAAATTCATCAATAAGAAAATAATCATGTTACAATCTTCCAGCAGCAGATGTGAAATGATGGACCCCATTAACCCACCCATACTGCTCATATTTCATGCCTTCAAAGTATGGTCAGTTTTGGCTGAGGTCAATTTTTTGATCTGGGCCAAGAATTCCCTCATAAGCACCTGTACCGAATTTTGATCTCCAGATCTATCCAGAATGTATAAATAACCTTTCTGACATTAATAAATGGATGATTAATCCTTAATTAATATTTCATAAAGCAGGGAGATTGTAATTTTTTAGGTTTTACATGATGCGTTTTTGGAGAAAAACATCTACTATCACATAATATCATGTCCTGTTTTATCTAAGATATGAAAAAAACGACAACAGCCTGATTTAACTGAATGAACAAAAACTAAATGGACTGAAATTTTATCCTCTTTAGATAAAAGAGTCTGCATCATCACCTCTGCTCCTTCAGTGAACCATACAGTATAAGATCACTTCTATTTTAATCTTTCACTGTTTGACCCCTGACCCTGTCCTCTGTGCCAACCTGGGCGAATATGCTGAGAACACAGACCTCCTGACAGTGTCGAGATTGCCCTTTGAACTCTGTCATCACTGTCCCAGAAAAAATACACACAGACATGGCATGTATAGTGTCTCAGTTTCAAGATTTAAAACAAAACAAAACAAAACAAATAGCTGCACAAAAACTGACCAAACCTGTAGACATTACGCATAAACCAAACATCAGCTAACAGGCCAGTATCTTGAACTGGTTATGATGTGAACAGGACAGATATGTTGGAAATGAGCCAATAGGAGAGGAGACTGAGAGGAAATGTATTTATAGTCGAAGGTGAATCTAATCATTCATCTTGATATTGTCAACCAGCGCTGACAGATGGTGTGCAACCCTTCTCTATCAGACACAGTTATTAAAGAACACATTATGAAAGATGTTGAAAACCTCGCCTGCAAACACTACACAGTACATTTTTACTCTGTGTTCTTAAAATAAGAAATGAACATGTTTACAGGCCTATATTGGGTGTTTTCTAACATAACTTGATGCATGCGGGTGCATCTGTGGGTGTGAAGGTGTGTGGGGGGATTTGAGTGACAACTTGTGATGGAGTATGCGGACGTCTGGGGGGAAAAGACTCAAAACAAATGACAAGTGGCTGCCCACTTGTATTTCACTGTTTGACTGAGGGGTGTTAAAAAAGTGTGGATGGAGATAGGCTGATGACAGAAAAAAAAAGTCTGTCTGGCGCAGAAGAAGAAAAAACAAAGAGAGAGAAAAAAGGAAGAGGACAGAGACGTATATAGAGACAAAAGCAATGGACTCCGGAGAGGAGCCGAGAGATAAAGAGAAGAATGGAGTGAAGCAGAAATTGAACGAAAGTGAAGGGATGACAGAGATAAGCAGCAGAATAACTGGAAGACTAGCGGCAATGGTGGGAGAGAAATGACCTCGGACAGGGGTAGATGAAGGAGAAGGGGGGGGCGGGGTAGAGAGCGAACTGAGGGAAAGGAACAGAGTGAAAATATGAGGAGAGAAGAGAGGGAAGCTTAGACAGTCTTTGTCATGTAGGAAGCAGAGTGTGACAGGTACGTGAACCTTCGCTATTCTCCATTTCTGTCCGCAACCCCCATCAGACTCAAACACCTTGACAGCCAACTCACACACACACAAACACAGCACACACAAACACCTGCCAGGTCCGAGACAACCCCCACCCCACCCCACACACACCCAAACAAATACGCACACATACACAAAATGCTGTTGCCATGACTGTGTCTTTGATTGCAGTGCAGATGAAATGAAACAAACAATCCCAGGAGGTCTTGTATAGCAATAAATCTCCAAGAGGGTCCTTTGACGCTTAGCTGAGGAACGGATTTACCTGCAGATATGCGGGCTGTAATGCAAAACAGATGCAGTTTCAAAGTCTGGGCAGGGCAGAGCAGTTAGATGTGAGTGTGTGTGTGTGTGTTTTTTATTTATTCACACACATGCAAAGAGCGCAAATTATTATATTCAGGAAAAGAAATGTGGTGGAGAGGTGTGCAGAAAACCCTCAGAGGGCTGGATCGGGAACTCTCTCTTTCTATGTCCAGTAGAAAAGGAGAGAATATTATTACCAAAGTGGACAAAATGATAAAGGGAAGAGCTGAGGTCACACACACACAGAGACACACACACTCACACAGAGGGATCCATATACTGTCTACAGATACACATCATAAAAGCTTGTGCATCAGTAGTGGCACAGATGATATTAAAGTAGTGATCAATGCTGGAGAAGAGTACTTAAATCATTTTCTTAATTAAAAAATATTATAGTTATGTGCTTTTATTGCTGTAACTACAGTATACTTTATCGCTGTGTCTGCGTGTCTGCTCTCATTACTCCACACTCTGCTGGTGTTTTACCTTTAACAAGAGGGGGAATCAGGAAATTCTGGGCAATACCAAGTGAAGTGATGAAACACTTCCCTCTGATCAAGCACAGATGAATATTTAATTTTGCATTAGTGCCAGAATGATTTGAATATTTTGTGAAGCTACAGTATGAATCCACATCTGTGACACCTGCAAGTTTGGTCTCTAATTGCCCAGAACATTTTATGACCATATCATGAACCATCACTCAACACCGCAACCACTAACTGTAGCTGTCAGCTGCATGAGGTGAAGCGAAGGTGAATTTCCTCCTGATATTTCGTGGAGGAAGTTCACTCAAATATCAGTTCTGGCTGGTTTGGTCTGGATCGTCTATCCACCTGTCAGGTGTGGTGGCTCTTCAATGTGCTGGTTACATACCATCATCACCACACAGGTGTGACCTAGGCTGGTCCCAGTGAAGGCCCACGTTAAAATATGCTCTTTTATTTTGAAAAATAAAACAAAAATATATTTACATATAGGCACTGAACTGTGTTAAAGATGGGTTGGAGGTTCGAATCCCACTCTGTCTGGGTCACTTTTTGTAGTGTCCTTTTGTAGTGTCCTTGTGAATGTTTGGTGGTGTTGCATATTGGCGGTGCAGTTTGGCCCACATTAACAGCCACAGCTATGTCTGTAGCCACAGGTGTGACTGTGGTATGAATGAATAATATTTTCTATGATGTGCTTTGGGTATCGATAAAAAGCACTTAATAAATGTAAGCCGTTATTATTATTAATTGTGGTCCATGGATTTTTGCACTGCTCCCTCTTCAATGCATCTTTTGTGTTTATACAAAAAGGCTTGAATCTTTCAATTCAACTTGTGAGGAAGCGTTGCATTTATATTCTTAGCCAGTATATTAATGATGAGTTTCACGATGATTCCCTCTTTCACGGTCGTGCTATAAGAAATGAAATGCAACAAGGAAGACGCTTTAACAAGAAGATACACCTGAACAGGAAATACAAAGGAATACTGTCACCACAAGAACAAGATTCACACAGGAGTAAATGAAATGTCAGAGTGTGAGCTGGTTCCCATGTAAAAGCAGAACTGCCCTTTGTTTGGCCTTGATACAAAACTGGGTCTTATATGTGTGTCGATGAACTTGAAGTGCACCTGAAGTGGATGATCTGGCCTTGATAAGTGTTTTTCAAGCAGCAGTTACAGTGATGAGGTCGAACCAAGGGTCCAATTACCTTTGATGCAATATGGGTAATTGTGTATAGATTCTGGAAGTGTGGTGACAAATTGTGATATTGCACAGCAAGAAGAGGTTATCCTCAGAGTTTTATTTCCTTCATTGCTGGTGTCATAAAACTGACAGTAAAAAGAATACAAAGGAATAAAACATATAGATTTACAGTCAAACTGGTACAACGTGTCATGTAGCTCTTAAAATTCTTCAGGAAAACTTGGCGGGAACCTGATGGGAAAAACCTTGACAGAAAAGAAGTGAAGTCTAACAACAATGAAAATGATCAAGCACAAAGGAAAGAGGAAAAAAAAAACACGAGCCCAGTGACATTAATTGGGGGTGACAGGGGAAGGCAGTGAAACGTACAGGTGAGAAAAAAGTAATAAAAAAATGTCTTCTCTGTAGAGGGCTTCATAACATTTAAGAAAGCGTGACTTTGACATTTCTAAGTCTAAATCTTGAGTTACTCCTCACAAGAGAACAAAAAGGTCCCGGGGGGGTGGTGCGGGTGGTATTGGACCAACTTCCTTCCACGTAGTGTTTTATTAAATATGTGATTTACAACACAATAATAAATCAGCGTGGGCTGAGCGTAGCCACAAGCCTGCACGCCAGAGGAAATACAGTTCTCTATGAGCAGCACAGTCAGGTAAAAAAAAAAAAAGAGCAGATTTGCACCCCAGCCGCTGAATGGAGAGTGGAGAGTGGAGTCAGACTTGATCCCGCGCCAGCTCCTCAGCCTCGGTCCATTACTATTTGATATTCGCCTAAAAATGGCCTGATGTGACAGGTGACATTAAGGTCATTGAGTCCGATGCCGGCATTGCATATATTTGCTACTTTACAGCGTGGAGTGTGATAAATGGAGGAATAGGCTGCTCAATAGCATCATTTGATTCACTACAGTAGCCTATGTGTTCTATACCACAAGGGGTGTCTCCATCTGCTTTAGTGCTTTGGTGCATTGTTTCTCTATGCAAATACAATACCAGGATACCCGGGATGGTGTATTTGTGCTGCACTGTACTTGGCAGCAAACGTGGTTGATCCTGATTCCAGCTGAAGCCTGTAAACCCATTAATCTCAGCTTTTCTTCCAGCGGGCATCTGCCCTTTGGCTAACTGAGAAAATGGCTGACTGTGGTTTCCTATACACTAAAAACACCAAGTTACACAACTGTCTCTTTCCTCAGGCACAGCTATTGCTCACAGCTCTATTACCTATAGCATTTGTATTTACATCAGTGTGTGTGTGTGTGTCCCTTGTCTTTCAGGCTACGGTATAGGCCTGCCACAGGGCTCTCCTCTGACCCGTAATGTGTCAGAGTTTGTGAGTCGCTACAAGTCTGACGGCTTCATGGACATGCTTCATGACAAATGGTACAAGGTTGTGCCCTGTGGAAAGCGAGTCTTTGCAGTCACTGAGGTAAGTCGTCGGTCAGGCAAGACAGTGTGTGTTGATGCCTTGTGTAAAACCGAAGCCTTCTGCTGTTGCGCTCCTACAAATGAGATTCCCTTTGGGACACAGTCGGGATTGCCTGCCAGCTAAGCACCCGCATACTCACAGACACTCACACACACAGAGACAAAGACGTACAATTACATAAAGTCAAACCTATTTACCAACCTCAACCAGAGTTACAGTCACGTACTGTCTGGGTGCTCTCATTTCTCACACTCTCTCTCCCCCCCTCATTCTTTTTAAAGGAGTGGGAATCTCTAGACGGAGCACACTGTATCTATATCTCTTGTTTGTTCTCTATTCAAATCCCTTTGGCCATCCCTTTTAAAATCGCACTTCAAAGTTGAATCATATTATAGCAACAGTCGCAATTACTCAGTCACAGGTTCCTCCAATGAAAAGAAATCCTTAAGTTCACCCTGCATCAGGAAGTCATTACTATTCATCTCATCTGAAGCCTAGAGACAGAGAGGGCTGCTCTTAACAATGTGGGCGTTAGTGTGATCTTGCCCTCTGGATTGGGAGCAAAAGGAGGTCAGTGTTGTCGCTGATGAATGTGTCGAGTCAGCATGGGGCTAATTGCCATCAGAGGCAGTGCATAAATGAGCCGGTTGGTGGAAATATGATTAGAGAGCACTGGAAAAGCTCAACACTGCCTCTTCAACTTCCTCCCAGCCCATGAAAGCCTCAGAAGAGATAGACAATGTGTCAGAGAGGACGTGGGCGAAACCAAATGGGAAGAAACTGCTCTTCAATTAACCAGCGTCTCGTTTTATCATCTTCCTGCGAACTGCTGTTTCTCTCTCTGTTACACTCAGCGTTCCTTCCCCACTCGGCTCTTTGTGACTGTTCCCCTCCTCTGCCTCGCTTCTTTACATCCCTTTCTTCCCAAACATGTCTTTTACGCTGTTGCCCTGTCTTTCCTTTATTTCTATTCTCGTGGGCTTACGCAGCCAAACTAGACACACAACATCAGAATATCAATTGCATAAACACAAAAAATGCCCTAAATGGTAATTATGTAAATATAAATCATCAATCTCTGTATTTTCCTCTCTGTCAGCTTAAGTCTTTACTAATCTGTGTCACTCCCCCAATCTCTCTCTCGCTCTCTCTTTCTCTCTCTGACACCGCCTCCTCCTCAGACTCTACAGATGGGGATCCAGCATTTTTCAGGCCTGTTCGTGCTGCTGTGCATGGGGGTGGGTGGAGCCTTGCTGACTTTGGCAGGTGAACACACCTTCTATCACCTGGTGATCCCTCGCCTGCGGCGCACACACACACTGCAGTATTGGCTGCACACCAGCCAGGTGAGTGAACACATACGTATACTCTCAGACGTGTGCAAATGAGTCCATGCACACAAGCGCGCGCACACACACACACACATAGAGGAAAAGCGCAGAATTCGTTATAGAAATCTTCACATTATTCACAGATGTATGTGGACACCCACAGGCATGAGCACATGCAGCTCCACACATCATCAGTGCTGCTGGTGAGCTGTCCTCACCCCCTGGAGTTTACTCTTTTCTTACAGATGACCTGCGCCCTCTGTTGGTGAAAATCCATAATTACAGTCAAGAAGAGGACTCATGTTTTCCTTACTACAGAAGCAGGGCATGTTTTAAAGGCTAGATTTAATTCAACTTTAAGAGAAATGCTAATGCTATAATTAATGCTAATGAGTTACCTTTGTTAATTACCAACTCATTTTTAACTGTGTTGAATTAAGACTGAAATTAATTATTCATAAAGTTAGTAAAAGCTTCCCATCGGCAGGACTTTGTTAATTGGTTCGTGGCGACATGTTATGCATTTGGTTTTTCTATTATTCTTATTGTGCAGACCATTAAATGTGCCTCTGTGTTGGAGATATAGACAGAATTACACAAATACAAATGAATATATATGATGTAGAGAGGCCTATTTTGAAATTAAATCGTCAGAGTATCAGTGTGTTTGTCAACAGCCTCCAAAAGGAGGCACAAACTGAGAATTTAAAGGTCATATTTTGTTTTCCATGAATCTCAAGCCATTGCCAAATGAGGTGCCAGTGGCAATATTTTTGAGTGAATAATGGAACAAGCAGTGTGAATATCAAGACTGCTCACATTTGTTTGCTACATCTCTCTAAAAAGGGCAAAGACTCGCGGGCAGCCTGCAGCATTCATCACAACACCAGCTCAGCTATCTGAGAGGATGACATCTGAGTTAGTCCCTCAAGCTAATCCCTATCTAGTGAGAAAGTCTCTCTTTTAACCACAAACATCTTCAGACGTATGTAGCCTGCACACCAGGAGAAATTAAAAGCTTATTCATCCCTAAAAAAGGGGGGGGGGGGGGGGGGCTTCAGTGTAACCTAATCACTTGGATACCTAAATCAAAAAGGGCTTAAGCAACTGACACCTTAACCTCCTCAAAATTTCAAGCAGAATGGTGCCTCTCATTGAATTACAATCATTTGATTAAATTATTCAAAGCAGCACCACAGCAGGGTTTGTGAGGAATAGCTGTCACAGATGTTCTGTGCAACTGTGGGTAGAATAATCACTCAGAGACTCATATTCATCATCATCATCTCCGCTGATGAAGTGATAACAAATTTCACATCTCTAAAGTAGTCTTCCTCTTGTGTTTTCTTTTTTCCCTCTCTTTTCACCTCTGCTTGCAGAAAATTCACCGAGCTCTCCACACCACGTACGAGGACGTAGGGAAGGAGCTGACCGGCCTCGACCAAAAGTAATGAAATTGACTGACTTTGACTTTAATGGTCATATGGCATTTGTAATGCAGTCATCTTGTTTAAATGTAATAATTATTAATAAGTTACACTGTCTATGTTTGGTAAGAAGATGTGCTCCACAGTAGTGCTGACAGTTAGCCTGTTACCTGCTACAGCACCACTTGCCAATCAAATTCCAGTAAAAGGTAACAGCAGATTAATGGCTCACTAATGAAAACAGACATGTAACATTATGTAGCCATCGAGTTACTCACACATCAAAGAGAAAAGCCAGGTCTGAGTGAAGCTGGAGCTTTTTAGCGACTCACTATCTCAGTAAAGCTAGATCAGTATTTACTGGTGCAAAAATCTGGTTTATTCTGTCGTATTTCAAGAAGCTACCTGCATGTTATTAAAGATCTTCATGCAATATTAGAACAAGTTTTAACATTTAATAGTGAGGGGATGGACAGAGCAAGGTTAGCCGCCTCCATTTTACTGTACAGTGTAGTATTAATTTTCTCATTTACCTTTATCTCAGTATATATATTGTTTTGTGTATTGTCTGTAGTACAGTGTATGACCTTATTCTGCTGTATTTCACTGAACATATACCTTTGCTGTGATCTTCCTCTCTTTCACCAGCCCCTCCTCTTGTATCTCAGAGAATTGCACCCTACACCGGAAACAGCATCAGCCTCCTCCACCGTCTCCTCCCACATCCCTCCCTGCTTCGACTACTGGAGCTGGAGACACAGGCAACTCCTCACCATCCCATGAGCCCAAGGAGAAACGTGTGCACTTTGACCTTGAGACTCTCCACAGCTACCGCCTACGTACACACACTGCCTCAGTGCGAGGCAGGCCCGGGATGGTCGGCCGCCCTGGGCTCGGTCTAGGAGGATTGGGGCTGGGGAATCTGGGGAGTTTTAGCTCCCCGACACAGATTAGCCTTCATGCCAACGGGGGCCCTGTCTCAGCACTGCCTTCGACAGGCTTGGTGCTCTCCCCCCTGGGGAGCAGAGCTGCTCAGACCAGCCTGTGGGAGGGGGAGCTCCAGGAGCTGCAGGGGAAGATTGAGATATTTCGCACCCAGCTGAGAGAGGCTCTGGCCAGGAGAGCAGAGATCCAGAGCAGCCTGGAACGAGAGAGGAGCGGACTTGTGCGGAGAGATACCAGTCTGGAGAGGGAACGGGACAGACAGAGGATACAAACTATTAACACAGAGAGAAGTAGCTCCACTCAGTCAAAACTCCCTGAGAGAGACAGGACCAGCCAACTGCAAACCCTGAACAATCAACAGACAGGGAGGGCTAACCAGTCAGGGGGGCCCGGGACTGTGGAGCATGGGAGGAGCAGCCAGTTAAACACAGTTAACAGTCTGGACAGAGGCAGAGCCAACCAAATACGCTCTGTTAATACTTTGACGGGAGAAAGGACTGTCCAGTCACGCACTTCTACCAGTTTGGAGCGAAGTAGAGTCAACCAACCAGGAGCTGGGAACGTAACTGTCCAATCACGGAACACATCCAGCCTGGACAGGCAGAAGGCAAACCTATCACGCACTCTGAACACTTTGGACAGGACAAAAGCCAACCAATCCAGTGTAAGCAGTGGGACTTGATTCTTTCTGAAGCCCCTGATGTGTGAGACTACAGAGGGACAAGTTGTACTTGCATAGCCGCGGGAAGATGGCTTTGATGGGCTGGGTTAAGGTTGGAGGGATGCTTGCTGAAAAATGACAATATGTTAACTGACACCATTACTTACTGTAACCGAATCATTTTCAGAGTTATATCCATGCTCACTTCAAATCAAAACTAAAAACATTTGACTGCAACACAAGAGCTGAAATCACTGAACAGGTGTTTCATTTCGCTAAGCGAAAACCATGATTTCAGAAATAACACACTTTATTTTCAGACTAATTGGGATGAAAATGTTAAAAATCACATGTTTCAGAAGCTTATGAGCTGAATAGAAATAAGGCCTGTCCCTCTGGCTCAAGGGCCACAAGCACACAGACATCCTCAACAAGAGCACAGAAGAATTAAAGTTAGTCCAATGTGAAATGAAGCAGCAAACCCAGCTAGCTACCAGGAAAATGAAAATGAACATACAACCTCTGTGCTAACTAAGTGCCAGCAGCAGGATATCAAAATGCAAAAAAACAAGATATTTTGAGTAATAATGTCCCAAAAATGTGAACGATAAAAGAAAACTGAACAGTGACACAGTCCTACTATTTAATGACCCCTTGATATTTAAAAAAGTCTTTCTGTGTTTTGATTGCTTTTATCCTCGTGTGTTGTTCCGTTATTGTTGCGAGCCAAAAACAAAACAAACAAAAAAGCATTTTCCACATTCCCATCACCGAGTCCCACTCTGCTCTCGTCCTGAAAATGTGACAGAATTGAAAGAGGTGTCTTGCAAACTGAGCCATTCCCAAATAGACGCTTTGAGATGGTAATTTTCCTCTGTGATTCGCTGGGTTCCACATGAAAAAGGACGCCGAGGCAGGACTTGACAGGGCCTATTTTGAAAATTAATGCTTGCGGGAAAACGTTTGGTTATACCCAAATACACATCACGATGGGTATTACTCAGCCTGCATGAAAACTGTTTTATAGTGTCCTCTGTGGCGCTGAGAGAAACTTTAGGTCTGAGAAAATAAACCCTGATGGTAGCAGAAGGGTTTGCAGACTGTAACTTTCTAACAGAGAGTCTGAAGCTGTGAAGGTCGGGGAGTCTTATAAAATAAAAATGCTACTGGGAAATGTAGGATCCACTGTTTTTTGGACTTTAACCCTCACTGGAGACTTAAAGTCAAGACGTCTTGGCAGCTGCTGCGTCAGTTTTGAGCATTTTTTTTTAAACTATTTTTCTCCTCAACTTCGTGTGGGTGCTGCAATATAAATCACTGCAGTAAGGTGTTTTATGGGGAAATATGGCCGACACACCCCATTACTTGTAACGTTAATTTTTAATGTGTCCTTCATTTGCTGCAGCAGCATGGGCGACTGTTGTGTACTTGTGTGTCAGTGGTATCCATTGTCCGAAGTGCTGTAGTGGCCGTGGGTGGCTTCTTTGCAAGGAGGATGGTGCTTCATATACTTCAGACTGTTAATAACAACAATAATAATAATCATTTGATGGTCCTACATTGTGTTTCTATGAACTGCAGAACTAAATTACAATCTCAGAGATATTTCAATTACAACGAACCTTTAATTATCTGATGGACGCAAATCACACCCAGCTCATAACAATTGTATATCTGCTTGGATTGCGGCTCTGGCCAGTAAACAAGTGCCATCAATTTGGAATGAGCTTGTTCACATTCATGACTGAAGTACCTCATCACGAGCCTGGCATCAATTATGCGCTCAGTGGCTGTATTGTGCATGAATTCACACAATAAGGAAGATTACAGTTTACCAGCTCCTTGCAGATCTAAGTGAGCTCCGTCATGTTGCTTTTCCTATGATTATAAAATCATTAAATATATGGACACTTTTCATATATATATCTATATATACTTTTGCTTTCACGTTTCACGCATCATGTCAATGATTTGGAAAGAAGAAGGCGGGTTTCTTCAGAGGCTTTTATTGGGACTCTCAGTTTTTCAATCAACCACCAGAGGGAGCTGCATCCCTGCTTCCTGCGGCTATGGACACTGGAGTGTTTGTGGATGGAGGTTTTGTTCCAGCAAAGATGAGAGAGAAATAAATATAAGCAATTGACCTATGACGATGCAGTGACTGGCGGACTTGCCCTGCTGTTCTCACACAGCTTTGGAGGACCTGGGGAAATAAGGCCTTTATGAACCCCCCCCCCCCCAGCACTGTACAATACAATGTCACCCGATGGTATTGAGATACTCAATCTTGAGAGAGTTTAAACAGAATTTCACTGAGCCACTGGTCTGACGTACAGATGCTGATATCACTGCAACACAACGGCTTTTATGACGGTACTGATGTACATTTAAACGTTTCAAACTTTGCTGTGGTGTGACGTGATTGTGTTCACATGCCATGGTGTCTGAGGAGAAAAATTATTTTAGGTCTATATTGAGAAGGAGCTTGTGGTACTGGATATTTAAAGAAATACTTTTAAATTTACCCCTTATTAAAAAAAAAATTGTATCAGCATATTCTTGAATTTTATCATAAATGATCATTCTCATGTTTTGAAATAAACATTTATATACTTATCTACTTGCATCATCTCTGCTATTCTGAACGTAGAACACGAGAGACCTTATGAGTTGAACTCAGTGAGCAACACTGGCTGAGTCATCCTGATCAGTTTCAGATTCATCAAACCCATTAATCTGCTGATTTAACTGCTTATGTATGTAATGAAATCAATAGTGGAACAAGCATTTCAGACAGTTTTTATGGGGCAACATCCAACACTGGTGTAAAATTACAAAACGGCATTAAAAAGGAAGCCAAGACTTTCAGATCCTCAGTTCATCAAGTGCAAAACAGAGCATAAGTGATTTTTACACTGGGTGCGCTTTGGAGTAACAGGTGTAAGGGGGCGGGGCCAGGTGATGTGATGCCAGGTACTTAAAGAAGCATAAAACTATATGATAACAAAAGATGTTTTTTTTAAAACTACAAAAACTAACCAGAGTAAAAACATGCATATTTGGTAAGAAGTAAACCAATGATATATCAATATGCATTAGTTCATGGATCAATACATTGATGACAGAAAAACAGAAATGGTTGTCCGTCTGTATCTGGTTTTGTGGTGGTGTCCACACTTATGAGGAATTATGGATTTTAGCATCTCTTTTTACTTTCATTTGGCCTTCCAGCCCACACCTGCTGCAGCCAATATGTGAAACCATGCTTTCCCTCATGACAATAAGACGGGGCTGAAACATCAGAAGGAGTTTTATCTTGAGGTTTGGAGACTTTTTTGTGCAAGTCATGTGTCATGTTGTGTGCAGGAGACACACGATTTGTGATCGCACTGAGATTCCTGGCTGTGTGATCGACAAAGCAACAAAGCAATTCACCAACAGTCCTGCTGCTGCCTCTCTCATTTCCAATCTTTCATCATCATCAAAACTACCACACCACTTGAGTCTCAAGAACAAAAACTACTGAATCACTAGGTTGCGAGCCACTGGTGCTGGAGTGAGAATCATGGTGCAAATAGAGTTGCATCAGTTTTATAAAGTTGATAACTCATCGTGGATGAGTAAATCTACACCCACTATTACACCCACAGTAGCCAAGTGTTACCATGGAGCACTTAGGCAATTGATCTCTGTGGGATTTGTGGATGATAATGATGTTTATCTTGACAGAGAAACGATATAATCCGAGTTCCCTGTAAGCCTTCAATTAATTTACCTTCACATTTAAACTTGTAACGTGACAAACACAACCCCAGTCAAAATTAAGTGAGGAACTGCAGCACAGAAAAAGTGAGGCGGGAATCTCAAGTGGCACAGTCTAAATGACTTGTCTAAGTTGAGCCGATGTTCCCAAAGCCACTTAAGTGGGAGGTTTGAGCACTATACTCCACCAGAGGGTATAATGGTGTTGTTTAACTTGTTGTGTAATGACAGCTTGCAGGCACACGGAGGCACTTGAACCTGAACCTGAAGCAGACGAATGTAGAGCTGAGAGTTGATTCCTGCAGAACATTACTTTTTATTTTACTGAGTATATAGAAGATAACCGACTCGTGCATTATGAGAGTGTGTGTGAGAGACTCTGTGACAGTATGAACCATTGCTACTCATCTATTGATGTGAAGTCTTGCATTTCATATTACACGACAACGTTTTCTTAACCACATAGAAACATTAATACTCTTAAAATACCATTTGCTATCGAACACTGAAAACTGACTCCTTATTTGAAACCTGACACTCACTGAAGGGAGAATTGAAATTGATACCACAAAGCATAACTCTTCAGCACAGATTAGAGCTAACAGCATGTGGGATGTTTGACGGTGATGAAGAGGGAGAGATGGGAGTAGCATGCTGATGATTTAAGCGCCGGTGCATCGACCAGACTGTATAAAGTGAAGATAATCCCACGGTGATAAATCCAATCAATCGTGCCTTCGCTGCTCTCACACATGGCTGGATCCTCCTTGTTGTAATAAAATAAACAATAGCCTCTTTGTCAGGTGTCTGCAGAGCACTGTGGTGGGGTGCTCTGAATGGCCCTGCGTAAAAATCAATGGCAGAATTGTGCGGACTTTCATAGATGTACGGGTGAATGCTTCATCATATGACAAACCTGGATGCTCTCGTGTGACATCCAATGTGTAACACATGTGCTAAGCTTACACTGTATCAACCTGGAGGCCTGCATACGAACATCAAATGTGTCCCTGCATGAATGCCTACGCCTCCATTAGCCATGCAAACATGCACATGAGCTGTGTGTGTGGGTGAGTGTAAGTATGTGGGTGTGCAGACGAGTACATGTGTATATCTGAACGGAGATGGTCGGCCTTTTGCTCAGACAAAGTAATTGGGTCACATGTGTGAACGGCAGTCAAGAAGGATTTTAATCAAACTTAAGAATCCTCCAATGGTATTCCCCCCTCGGCAATCAATTATTATCCAATGGGGATTAATAGTAAAGACAGCAGCTAATTCTGCACTAAAGAAAATACAGTTAAGGCAATTTCCACATCTCATAGGTGCTGTAACTGTATGCATTCAGTGTGACTACATTCCCCATGTTGAGGAGTGCGAGTGGTCTGTGGGAAGCACAAAAGAGTGTTCAACCACCTCCACCTCACATGTCTCTCTCCCCCACTCTTTATAGCGCTTTGTCTGGTAGGTAAATAGGAGCCAGGCACTGTGAGTGATGAGTTTATTAGCTCCTGCCAGCTGTGACCAACCCTTGGGTATTATTGGTGGGGTGGTCGTGTGCAGTGTGTGTGTGTGTGTGTGTGTGTATATGCATGTGTATGTGTATGTGTGTGTGTGTGTCATTGTCGGGGTGGGGGCTATGGGCAGGGCAAGGGGAGTCAGAGACAAGGGAGTACCCCATGAGAACCAGAGAAATTCCCTGGCAACCAGAGACAGGATCAACACTAAATGGGGCGCCCCCATTCATCCTGCGCTGAGCAACAACACTGAGCCAAAATGACAGAGATGGAGAGAGAAGGGACGGGTGGAGGGGGGTGGAGGGGGTAACTCCTGCGTGCAAATATCTGAATGAGAGTAAAACCAAATGGGATCTGGTCAGCAGGCGACTTCCAGCTTCTTCTTTTTTTTTTTTTTTTTGCGCAGCTCCTCATTTTTTTCTGCACAGGTGTTGACGTACAGGCTGAGAGTGTCCCTGAATGTGTCACAACGCTCCATCACCTCCAGCAGCGTCTGACGTGACAGAAGAGGGAAACATGGAAACATGTGGGTGTTTAACTTAGTTCTCAGCTCCATTAAGAATTGATAACTGTGGGAGCTGCAAGATATGGATCTCTTCCACAGAGCATCTTCAGCAAGCACGGCAACACACGCGCGCACGTGTGCACCTCTACACGCGACCCTCTCATGTTAATTGCCGCAGTGTCATTCAGCGATCAGACAGTGTGGTGTCTGCGGGGCGTCTAAATCGTGCGCGCGCCTGGAGCCCCGATCCTCCGGGGAGAATCCAAAAGCACCACAGTGGTCAGACGCCTCCCTCCCTCCCTCCCCCGCTGCCTCCCTGCCACACCCTTTCTGAGAGTAAACAAAGGCTGAAACATCTGAGCCAACATCCCTGGAAAGATGGAAGTTCGGGGTCAAACAAACGGGGCTGACGGTAGATCTACAGGAGCGCGAGGCGTGTGACGGCGGCCTTAATGTTACAATTACACTGGATTTGCCTCCTGCTCATAAATGAAAGGTTATCTCCGAAGACGCCCCCTTGCTTTTACGCACACATGCGCAGGCCGCATTCACTCCACACACAGACACACACACACACAAATACACACATCCAAAAAAAAAAAAAAAATGTACCCTTTGTCTTGGTCGCCTCTCAGCGGTCGCCCCGAAACAGGAATTCAGCAGGGAAAGGAGAGGAAGGGGAAGGGAAAAGCGTGGACCAGACTGTCTCCTCCCCCCACCATAAGCGCACACACACACCACCCCCACCCTCCTCCACCCCCCAACGCCTTTGTGTGTGTATGTGCGCGCCGTGAAGCTGACTGCGTACCCGAATCACCCGTGTGACGGATGCCTTGCATAGGAAATAAGCTGATTTCCCCCTTGTTCTTGTTTTGTGTGTGTGTGTGTGTTTAGGAACCTCGCATCACATCCGTGTTCCGTGTTCTGGAGTGAACAGGAAAACCAGCAGGTGCTAATAAAGGGGAGGAACCGGGTGGACAGCACGTGAATCTCTCACTTTGCCAGAGCCAGGAAATAGGAAGGAGAGGAGCAAGTGCAGCAAATTGGACTTGCCACCATCAGCAACCCTCCTCCCTCTCTCCCTCTCTCTCTCTCTCTCGCCATCCCTGCTCCTCCTCTGTAGGTCTCCCCACTTACTCCCATCCAACCTCTTTCTCCCAGTCTCCCTCAGTGATCCCAGAATACCCTCGCACCGGAGCGCTCCCTGAATTAAACTGCTGGGAGCTTCTTCTTCTTCTTCTTCTTCTTCTTTTTGAAATCATTTGCTGGATTTCGGGGGGACTTGATTTTCAGACGCCGGAGATGGATTAAAAGGGGGGTGGGACGGTGCACCGCAAAACTGGAGCAGCACGCACGACCACGCCGGGGGGGAAGGGGGCGACGGGACTCGGTGAATTCGCGGAGCCCCCGGGACAGAGGTGAGTGCTGTCCGGTGGTGGTATCGTGGCTCTCTCCCCTCCTCTCTCCCACTCCCTCCCTCTCACCCTCCAGCATGCAGCCCACTGTTCCTGTTCCTCCCGGCGCTGCGAGGAGAAGAAACCAGCACATGGTTTTCACGTTTCCATAATTGATGAGCTCATACGCAATCTGCTGATTTCTGCTTGTGGTGGAGTAACAGCTATGTTATCAATAGCCTAGTCTGTGCATTATGTAGGCTGTAGATTCAGAGGTGTATTAACAATCAGCTATTGATGATGATGATCTCAGAAAACAGCAACTAAAGCAAATTAACAGTCTGAAGTGTTTCCAGCAGTGGTGCTGAGGACAGTGGAGTTCATTTGCTTCACCCTCCTCCACATCAAGAGGAACATATGGACCTGTATGTGTCTGTGGCTGCTGAGGGCCCTGCAGTGTGTACGCCACTATGGGGTGTTTTATATTTTCCCAATAGGCAGCACAGTAACTTTCTGGGAGGATGGAGGGATGAGTACTTGGTGAATGGAAAATGAATGAGCTGTTACACTCCATCTTCTCCCTATTAATTCATTTTCAAGTTCATGTTTGTGAACCAGGGGTCAAAATAGAGCAGCGGCCTCTATTCACTGTGCATTCTGATTTTAGTGCCTATTTAATGGTCTGCTGGGAGGTCCGTCTCACGAGTCTGTAGGCTATAGCACAAACTATAGTGTAATATATGGTTAAAAAGGAGTACAGAATTGTTTGCTATTACAGAATAGACAAAAATATTACTTTTTTTTTCATCTGACCTATATGTATAAAAATGTATCTATGTCACCACAATGGCCTACAAGTTTACATACAGACACTAGTATACACTGTGTTGATATCGTGTAATAGACTATAGAAAGACATATAAGTCTAAAATCTGATCAGCAAACTGCTGCTGCAACCATCAAGTGATCACAATGCATCAACTAATCAGTTGTTTTAGAAATACTAAATAATATAACAATACATCAACAGTCCAAAACCAAAAGATATCAGGTTTAGCATTTTTGCATTGTTAACGAACAGTAGCTACTGGTTTGTTTTCTGTCAGCTGATCAATTGATTGATCGACTGATTGTTTCCATGCTCTGCTATGCGCAAGTATGCTATATCTGCTTTAAGATGTGCTCTTGTTGTAATCCTGGTGTCTCACATCCTCACCTCCCTGTAGTTGGTGGTCAGTGAGTCTTGTATCTTCCCTGCTGTTTGACAGACTGACAGATTGTTTCTGTCCACAGCAGTCTATACAAGCCACATCACACACACATACACACACACACAGATGAGATATACACACAAACTGGTTAGACTATGCAGACATGCAAAGACTTCCTTGGTGTTTGCAAGCACAAGCAGACAGCGGCTCAGACTACAAACAGTTTGCAGTCACACACACACACACTTACACACACGATGTGCCCCAGAGGACAAATGCTGGTGTGGTAGATAAACAGAAACACCCTTTCTTCCTTAAAGAGGCTCATTCTGTTTGTGTGTGTGTGTGTGTGTGTTGCAAGTCGGGGTGAGGTTTAAATGCCGATTGGAGTAGGTCACTGAGACCCAGGACCCAGCATCTTCCTAAGCTGCTTTCAGCCACACTGGAATCCATCCATCCCAATATCCTCCCTGTTTCTGATCCTCAACCACCCCCAGCCTCCAACCCCCCTCCCCTCCCACACACACACACACACCAGACATTCACATACATGCATACACACACTTCAGCTATGTTCCTCTACTTTTCGTTTTTCTATCATTCTTCTTTATGGTTGTGATCTATGTTTTCATCCTGTCCCTTCTCTCCTCTCCATTTCTAGCGGTCATGGAAATTAGAGTGTAGAAGTCTTTGATTCTCTGTGTCTTATACTGCCTCAGGGTCAGGCCCTCTTATCTCCAACAGAAGGAGAGACAGACAGAAAGTAGAAGGCTGGAGATGAAAAGGGGAGTGAGAGGTAAAGAGGTGTAAAGAAAGAGGCGAAACTGGAAAAAGCAGAGATAGGGATTTGTTGACAGATATCCCTGCAAGAAGCCAAAATGGTGAAGAGGGGAAGAAACGTCAGAAAAAAGGGTCTGCGAGAGAGAAATAAGCAAGGCTAAACAAAACTTGAGCAAAAAAAAGAGAGATGGAAGCACAGAGCGCTGCAAGATGACAGAGGCAGTGAGAGGTAAAGATGGGTGGACAGCTTTCAGCCAATATGAGTTTCTTGAAGGATAGTGTTTCAGGATTGAAGCTTCTGATAAGCTGATTCTGTGTTCATATTCAATCTGCTTTAATGTGGTCATTTATGTGCCAAAAACAGAGGAAATTGCAAAGTAGAAAATGTCATTTTTCCCAATCACAGGGACCAAAACTCTCCACTGAAACTAATTCAAAATAGTGTAAATCATTTCAGTTGGATCAGCAACACTGTGACACAAGGCGGAGAAGGTTTTACTAAGCACCCCGAGGCTTTGGGGGCAAAAAACCCATTATACTGCAGAGTGCAATTTTTATTAAAGTCGATTTCTCACCTAAAATAAATATATATATCACACACCTTGGTTGGATATTTGAGGGAGTGATAGATAACTGATGAAGGCAGAAGGCAGGGAAAGGGATATAAGGAGGACAGAGCGAGGGAGCCATACATGCAAGGTGGTGGCGATAAGTAAAATGGGACACAGAGAGGTGGGAGAGGTAGATTGACATTGAGGAGGGTTGTGGGTGGAGGGCAGATAACAGAGATGGGGAGAAACCCGGAGCTGTAGGGAGAGCTGTGAATATTTAACTTTGTTTAGTTTTCCATTTGAGGCCCTTGGCTCTTACTCTCCTCTGAGGCCCTCTGATCGCCATTAGGTTACTGATGGCAGGAGACGTCTGCATGTGTGCGTGCGAGAGTGTGTGGGATGTGGAAGTGAGAACGTGTCCTATTTAAAGTAGAATAAATTCTCTTTGTGTTTATAGCGTGACCTTCAGTAACCATCAAGTTTCAACATGGCGTGCCTTAATAAGAGCGTGTGTGTGTGTTTGAGTGCATGTGAGGAAAACACTGAGTGGGGTTATTAAACGTTCACGTGCGGAATTAGAGGCCTAATCATTGAAGGTGTCTGGGTGTTTGGTTTTGCAAAAACTAATAATGCACCTCATTACCAAGCAACCCTACAACAAAATTGCTCATAATACATTTTAATGTGTTTATTAAGGCAAGGTCTCATTATTCAAACTAATTCATTTTAAAAACCTTTCAGCTTTAACCAGCCTTTGGAAACTTTTTTTTTTTCCAAATAAGTTCAGGCCTGCCAGAAGTTTGAACATCTTTTTGATGTTTAGATGGTAAAAAAAAAAAAAAATCTATGACAGTGCTGTGAAACACCTCTCTGACATCTCTGTGCGATCTCTTATTCCCAGCAGGCTGTGACTGGTCCCACCCCAAGATGACGTCCCCCAAAAACAAAGCCAAGAAGAAACCGCCAAAAGACAGCATGACGCTGCTGCCATGCTTTTATTTTGTAGAGGTATGTGTAGACTGGATGTACCGATGAATGACCTGTTTTGATAACACTGTTTGGTCAACATGACTCACTGTATTTACTGAATCACTAGGTGAATGACTCCTTTTATAGACTCATAAGCAGAGTGAGTGCTTTGTGTTGATTGCACTGGATGCATCAACCTCTTTTGGGGGCTTGGAGTTTGCTATTTTTTCCTAAGCAAATATTATGGTGTCATCACTTTGCTTATTACCTGTGTGTATGTGTGTATTTCAGAGTGTGAATTAGTAAGAGCTGAGATAAAACACTAGATGAATCACCCCTTTCCAAGCAAATATTAAATGCTAGTCACTCTGCTTCGTCCTTGTCCTTGTGTCGGGCGTGTGTGTGTGTGTGTGTGTGTGTACACTTGGCTGTGCAGCTCCCCATCGTCCTATCCTCTTTGGTGTCCCTGTACTTCCTGGAGCTGACAGATGTGCTGTCCCCGGCAATGGTGGGCTTCCGTTGCCATGACCGCGACCTCTCCATGCCCTACGTAGAGACGGGCGATGAGCTCATCCCACTGTTGATGCTTTTGAGTTTGGCCTTTGCTGGTCCTGCTGCATCGGTAAGATTATCACACACACACACACACGTGAGGGTTGTTGAAGGGGATTGAAGTGTTTTCGTCTGTATGGGTATCCAAAGGTTGTCACCCAAATGACTGCTCACAGGTCTCTGCATGCTGTTTGAATGTTGAGAGGTGTTTGACTAGTTGACTTCAATTCAGGGATTTCTATAGCAGCGCAAAGATGACGGCTGCAATGGTACCATAATTCATGTAGATGACTCATTTAAGAAAGTTACTTTAGCTAAAAAGTTAGCGTCTGTTCACACATCTGGCACGTACAGAGGAATATTAGCATTCATTTGGAGTCACATTACCAGATGGCATCTAATAGTCTGCGCTTTTCTGTTTTCGTTTCCACTCTGTTTTGATCTCCAGCAACTTCTGAGAAAGATGACTGCAGCTTGCTAGGTGTTTGACTTGCTTCACTAATGAGTCGCTAACATTGCCATTTGGTGCTGGGCGGATAAACATTAAAGGGCTTATCAGATCTTTAACCCTGGAAACAAATACCACTGCACCAGGACGGAGTCGTGAGAGTTGAATTTTGAAGCTGCACCAGGGAAACGATAAGCTACACAAAGCTAAAAAGCTTGTTGAGTAATAATTCCCGGTGGATTTGTCACTGAGCAGCATCGGATCCAACATTCATGGAAAAATGTTGAATGGGTTTACCCGAGCAAAATCTCCTCAAACTGGAGTTACTGAGATAAAATCTTATCATCATGAAGAATCAGGGGTCTAATGTGTGTCTGAGGGGGGGTTTAGGGAGGTGGTGCAGGGTGTGAGTCCTGCACACATACATCACAGGGAGACACTTGTGAACATGCACAAATACATAAACGTGCAGCTTACACTCACACTCACAAAGCAAATTCAATCTCCCCTCAGAAATGGAGAATCAATGGACACATTGATAAATACACACCTGACATTCCAATACACACCATCAAACACATCCAGCCACCCCCCCTTGTCAATACACACACACTGTCTCCCTAATCCATCAGCAGCATGGAAACGAGCACTTCTCTCCAACCCTCATCTATCACTCTGATTGGAAGTGATCACTATTCAATAGCACCTTGCCTCCATGCTCTCACCATGGCTCTCTCTCAGCGTAGATCAGCATCACAGACACAGACAGATATACGTAGCACTTTTACTCTTTTTACTCTATGTTTTCTCTTTGTTCTTTCTTCCTCATCGGAGTATGTAACATCATCAACATGAAATTATATTTCCACCTCTAGTTTCCTTTTTTTCCTGCATGTTTTTCTTAGTTTTAACCTTTCTTGTTACTCGTGCTCCATCTACAGATAATGATGGGGGAGGGACTGATGTACTGTATGCAGTCCAAGCTGAAGAGTTGTCCTAAGTCGGAAAGCAGCATCAATGCTGGAGGCTGCAGCTTCAACTCCTTCCTACGCAGGACTGTGCGCTTTGTCGGTACGTACAACTTTCACTTTTGTTTTGAAAGGGGGCGGGAGTTGAGGTCACAGACTATTGCACAGCACCTAACAGATGACGACCAGGGTCTGTTTAAGAAAATCTCGTCAGATTGTGTCATAACTTTCAAAAGGGTCTCATTAACCACATCGTAAAGACTTATTTTCCCAGAGATGCTTATTCAATTCAGTTTATATCAGGTAAATCCTGATTCGGTGTGTATAAGTTAATAGGCGTATAAACAGTCTCAAATGTAGTATTGTAATGTTTTTGCTTTATAGGGATACCATGCCTTATGTTTCACTATCCACATAGCTTATACACAAGGCTGCGGAAGAGTACCCAGATATATTTTAGTCCTCGCTTACTAACAGCATTAAGATTGTAAAGTAAAGTTGTTTTTAAGATAGGAATCAGTTTTGGCTCAGACAAATTATTGCACTTATCAGCTGTGCCCCAAACTATATTCCACTTTTTAGAGTGGGGAAATAAGCTAATTACATGCATTAAATGAAGGGTGACGTAAAATGAAATAAGCATGATATAATTCCTCACGGGATATATCTCGGGGCAGACTTTGAGCTTTGAAGTGAAAAGAGTAATTAATTCACCTTGCCAAATTTCACTGTCTGTGGAAAAACTCTGTCATGTTACGAACCAAAGGCTCGTGGTGTCACTTCAGGTTGTCAGATGCTGGTGTTCAGACATGAGCGGCTTAATGTGAGGAAGCCACCAGGGGCTTTTAGTACGTTTTACAAAATCTGCCTTACAGTCTCTGTTTGTGTCTCTCACCTCTCTCTCCCTCTCTCTCTCTCTCTCTTTCTTTCCCAGGTGTTCATGTATTCGGTCTCCTGGCAACAGCCTTGGTGACAGATGTCATCCAGTTGGCTACAGGTTACCACACCCCTTTCTTCCTCACTGTCTGTCAGCCCAATTATACAGCTCCTGGAGTGTCATGTGACAACAACGCCTACATCACGCAGGACATCTGCATGGGAAAAGACCAGTATGCCATCATGTCAGCTAGGTATGTCGTGCACTTGTTATAGCTGAAGAGGAGCACACATATTGACATACAGAATCTCTCCATCTGCCTGAAAGCATATGAAGATGCATTATTCATTACAGTTAATTATCAGTTTGTTAATGCAGACTCTTAACTGTGGACTTCTCTAGTTAGCTTCCCTGATGCTATCTAACAAGAAATACAGCTATATTTAGGAGCTCAGTTCACTAGCTGAGGCACAGACCCATTTACAAACCTACCATACGCCTGCAGTTGATGTCTGCTCATACAAATACACTTGTATGCTGTATGAGAAATTGCTACAGAACCCTTTGCATCACGACTATAAAAGGATTTACAGAGGTTGTACAGTGTACAGCATAAAGCTGCACATCACTATGTTGCAGGAGTAAATGCAAACGACAAGGCAAGGAGCCATCAAATCTAATTTGCATTTGAATAGGATTACAGAAGATTTAAAGAGCTAAGGAGTGAAAATGTTGTTGTTACTGTTGGGTCTTTAAAATAATGCAATACTTGCTTATTAATGAAATGCTTCTAAGGGAAAGTTAAGTGTTTATTTGTACAACATGGCTAACAATGTTGTTACAAATTCTCATTGTGCCCGGCTGCAGCGTCTCGCTCACAAAAGTTTTGCTTATTAAGATAGTCTTCAGCAGCACAGCATGTAACACAGACAGGTCAGACACGCAAACAAACAGACTCCAGCATATGGGTATTAGACAGGCATAATAAGTGCAAACAGACAGAAAAGATTACAGCTAAATATAGCTGATACAGGGATAATCCTACAAATGCAGAGTTTTCTGCCTCTATACTTGTGAATGAAATCCCTCGTTGAAAAAGATTCCCCCACAATTAACCTTATAGGTATTTATAGTCACATTTGAGATAACCCTCTGGTTTCTGGCTCTTAAATACAAGGCAACATCTCTCTTTGGTTCATTTAATCTGCACAGAAACCTACATGGCAACATGACATAGCCAAGGTTATGTGTCAGACAATTTCTTGGTTAGATGCAGTAGCTAGAAAATAAAAAGATATATTTCATCACATTAACTGCCTACAAAACCTCAAAATGTTGTTTTTCATACTTAAGTTTCTGTAGGTTTTAAAATGTAATGCATTTGTTGTTAAGCAGCTGTTGGCAGTCTTACTAGGCAAAGCTAAGCAAATGAGTTGCTAACTGCAGCTTTACAAATGAATGTCCAAGGCTGAAATTACAAGTTTATGTTAATTGTTGGTTTAAAGCGGCTAATTCAAAGTTTTGTTGTTGCTAAACAACCCGACATTCATTTCAGGATTAAACTTCAGGCCTAATCCTCAAAATGACCTTTAAAAAAGTATTTATGGACAATTTTAAAGATGAAAAAACTTTAATTAAAAGCAAGAAAGCTCAGCTAACCAACACATTAGCACCCAGAAGTCAGTTTTAGTGTGTATGTCCAGCGTAAACACAGTGGTGTGAGACACCAGGATAAACACCCTCACACACAGGCAAAATAAATGAGATTTTCTCAACTCTAAATTAGTGGCTTTGACCTCAAACCACTCATTTGTTCTCCCCTAATGTTCCCACTAATGCCCCACGGTAGTCTGGTTGTGTTTATTTAATGCTCGCATCGAAGGATGCACACTCAGTTTGACAAACAGAGGCAGACAGGTTTCAATGTCAAACACAAACCTGACACCACAAACAACAAGGGAAACAATGACAGTTATCTTCTAAATCCGAGCAGCTTTTATGTCATTAAAATACAGATCTATTTCTCTTCCTGCCTTCACTCTTTCATACCTAACCTCTCCTGCTTTCTCCCCTTAGGAAAACATTTCCATCCCAGCATGCAACACTCTCTGGCTTCGCTGCTGTCTATATCTCCGTAAGCACTTCCTTGTGTAACTTGTGTATGATGTACTTGCATGATGCTTATGTGTTTGTGAACTGGGCGTATCAGTGGTTAACTAGTTTGTTTTTATATTACATATACATATGTTTTTCACTCCATTTCCTTACTATTTTTCCTTTCGTGGAGTTTCTGCAGATGAAATTCTGGTGCATTATCTGCATCTATGCAGTTGTATTGTTAACTTACATTGCTGCTGGCAACATAAAATTAGATTCCTGCATAGAGGATCGTTCACTGAAATCACTGTCACATCATACTCAACTCACGATTGCATTACCATGTTTACTCACTGATTGATTTCTGGATTGCAGCCTGTCCTCAGGCCAAACAGCCTATCTAAATCTCCCATTAAAAAACATAACGTGTACCACCGTCTTTTGAGGTCAGACCTCAGTGTTCATTGTGACATCCTAGTGGGCAGCTTCGTCTCTTTTTTTTTTTTTTTGCTATTCCGCAGTCCGGTGCTGAGAGCAGCACTATGTGAACTGTATGGCCAAGTAGCTCTGTTCATTTTTTCCAGGAGGTAACACCCTCCCACACACACGGACAGAAACAGACACACTCCCTCCTCCACCAACGGCTTTAGTGAGCTACTGGCCATATCACTGCTGCCTCACTGAGCTCAGTGTGTGCTCATTAAAGCTCACTAGGCAGATTTCTGATCAGAGAGAAAAGGCAGGAGAGGATCAGGAAAGCAGCTGTTTATGTTTCTACAATTAAAAAATGTTGTTGTGTGATCAGCCGCAGTGATGGCAGAACATTTTCTTTTTCGTCTGTGTCGTTCTTTACTACCATCCGCCACTCTGAGGCGTTTATTCATTGTATTCAGCCTCAAAACCCTTTGTTGAACATTACAATGAAGTGAAGCGTTTGCTCTTGTTTCTCTCTCACGAATTTGCTGAAACTAAGCAGATAAAGCAGATCACTTCACAGAGCAGACACTTGAACCAAGAGGTGTTGACAAAAATGTGAATTGCATTAAAAAATAACGGAAATGTCACCCTGCTGACAGATTTTTTTCCCCTCTCCCTCTTGCTTGAAGGATTTTTATGCAGGAACTAGATGGACAAGCTTGTTAGAATGGATACTTTTTTTTGCAAAAGCTGCTTTTCTGTCACTCAGCTGTCCTCCACTTTATATATTCAAAACACGGAGTGCATGCAGAGAATAGGAATGCAACTGTAAATATATTCTTTCCCTGTCAGATTCTTCCTCCTCTCGCTCTCTCCGTTCTCTGTTCTTTCAGTCAAATCATGTTCATTTTAACGACCTAGTTAACCTCAAAGGCAGCCGACATGTTTTTTTGTTTTCTTTTTTATTTATCAAGTTGGTAACATTTTCATCCTGAAATTTTATCTAACAATAAAAAATATCTCTGTATTTTACTTCTCACAGGAGGAGAATTAGATTAGCAGACAGATACCACACTTAGAATCTTAAATGTGAGGTAAAGCCAGTAGCCAGTTATCTTAGCTTAGCTTAGCATAAAGATTGGAACAAAGAGGAAATTGCTAGCCTGGTTCCAGCATCTGTTAATCTCTCTATATAACATGTGTCTCTGGCTGCCTGTAGACTTTTTATCACTGCGAGGTTTCCAGGAATTAAGAGAAATAACCAAACAATAAATAATAGTCCTGCTCTCTAAAACCACAGCTCGCCACTTTTCACATTCACGCATTCTTTGAACAAACTTCAGATCTATTGAGACTGAACATAGATGTGCTTCTTAATAATTCAGGCTGGACTTTCCTTCTGCTTTCAGTCTTTATGCTTACTAAGATGGCTGGATGTGAGAGTGGTGCTGATGCTCTCATCGAAGCATGTTACTGAAAAGGTCAAACATTTTAACAACAAAATCCATGTGAAGATGCATGGGATGGGATTTAAGATTTATTTCATCAACACCTCTGTGTCATAATGCCTCCAGATCTAACAATCCAGTCTCCATATGTCTTAACTGTCTTTTGCTCATTTATGTCTGTGTGTGTCTCTGCAGATGTATTTTAATGCCAGCATCAGCAGCACAACCAAACTGCTGAAGCCACTCCTGGTGTTTGCTTTCTGCATGGCGGCGGGCCTCGCCGGCCTGACACAGATAACTCAGCACCGAAGTCACCCCATAGATGTCTATGTTGGATACCTGATAGGAGCCGGCATCGGAGTCTACCTGGTCAGTTAAACAAAGCGCATGAGAGCATGTGTGACAAGCATAATAACATAATCATCGCACTTGTCGAGTTCTATGCAAAATGTATTACAAGTCTTCATTTATTTGCTGTTTTCCTCCTTTTTATGATGGTGTAACTCACTGAAAGATGTTTGAACAAGTGAAATCCTCCTGTAACGGATGTCCTATTTCAGGGTTTAGTTTGGTAAATGAGTGCCAGCATATGTTTGCATGCATTTAAGGATTTGTTTTGTCCCGAGGCAGCAGTTAACAGTCAGCATGAAGCATGGTGCGAATGAAAGAATACACATAAAAAGCCTTTTTCTTTTTCTTACTAAAAAAAAAATAGGTTTAGTTGTGTTTGCCAGGCCTGAATTGTCCCATTACATTATTCTAACGCCATCACAGCATGTGCTAACAAATGATGCTTTATTTTCATCACCTTTCCTCACCGTGCGGCTTCCATACTTTTCTCTCCCAGCAGTTTTTTTCTGGCAGGCTATATATAGCCTTTTTCTATTAAGGAGGGAAGAGGGAGAGAATGAATAATCCGATAAGAATTCTCTGGAACAATTTCACACTACGTTTTAAGAAAACTTGTCGTTGCCATTCTCCACGCTTCCCTACTCCCCCTCTCACTCTTCGTCTCTCGTCTTTCACTTTTTAAGAGCGGGAGCGTTTCTTCCCGTCATTAAAAGATGAATTCTTGGGGGGGGGGGGGGGGGTTCATGCTGACCTCAGACTAAACAGGCGGAAGGAGAGATGCCTATTCATGCACTTGCTCCACACTAATAGGAATATCAATTTTTTCCCTCCCAAAGATTAAAGAAAATACATTTTCACGCTTCAGTCTTTATTTAACATACTGGGTCCTTCTATCTCCTCACTCATTTCTCCTCCCCCTCCCTGTATCCCTCTGTCTTCTGTCAGGCTGTGTATGCAGTAGGAAATTTCAAAGCATCAGAGGAAGATGCTCCGTCCTTACACAGACTTGCTTCAGCACAGCAGAAGGACGGCCTGCGGGTGCTGAGCCAGCGGAGTCATGACTCCCTATACAGGAAGACTCCCAGGGTGTCTGAGAGCAGAGAGGAGCTGGGGGTGGGGCTGGGATCTGGGGCCAGGAGTAAGGTGAGGAGGGAGAAGGCGTCCCTGGCTTCTCTTAAGCGAGCGAGCGCTGATGTGGAGCTCCTGGCGACCCGGGGTCCCATGGGCAAAGAAACCATGGTAACCTTTAGCAACACATTGCCCCGAGTTGCAAACGGCAACAGTCCCATCTCCCCCTCAGAGGAGCCGGTTTCCACACAGCGCCACATGACCTTCCACGTGCCCTTTGACCCTCAGAGGTCTCGACAGCTGGTATCAGAGTGGAAGCAGCGCTCGCTGGAGCTCCGCAGCCAGAGCTCACGAGATGAGGAGGAGGGAACAGATGGGAGAGATGGAAGCGATGAAGGAGGAGGTGGAGGAGCAACAGCAGGAGAGGGAGGGGACCAGGGGATGCCATCCTCTCTGTATCCCACGGTGCAAGCCAACAAGGGCACCGCCACGCCAACTGGAGCCAGGATGGTGGTGGCACCCCCACTAGTTCACATCCCTGAGGAGGCATCTCGGCCTCCGCCCGTCTCCCCCAAGAGCGCTAAAACCCGTGCCAAGTGGCTGTCACTCACAGAGGGAGGGAGTATGAAGGAGCCGGGAACAGGGCCCATCGCAGTGTCAACTCCCCGCGTGCCCAACACACAGCCCAACCAGCCGCCAAGCCAACAAAGAGTCACTCAGGTGAGGTGGAGACTGGAAAATGAGTGCTTCTCAATCATTCTAGCTACATTATTTTGATCAGTAATGTTTCCTACTTTAATTTCGACTGGCATGCAGCCAGGTCTGACATTTAACAGCTGTCACACTGCGCGACAGGCCTGATTTATTTTGTTGGTAAATTCGAAACAGAACAGCATGGGTGGAGGCACTTCCACTGATTACTTTCCCTCTGACAAGGGTTCAAACACTAATTATAGTTTGCTGTTAAACCTTATTGAAGTGTCCTTGAGGGATATTAAATATGTTACTAATACACTTTACAGCGTTAACTGTAGAAACGTCTCTGTACATGGCAGGTTTGCAATAAAAATGAGCTGATTTCAAATGGTAGCTACTTTGCTGTAATCATACTGATGAGATTTCTTTCTGTGCGGCAGGTGATAGCTATGTCAAAGCAGCAGGGACATGGGCCAGTCACCTCGTCCACTAAGACATCAGAGGGTGGCTCCTCCTCTGGTGCTGGGTCCAACTGCTCCGAGTCCCCTTATTACCGGATCCCGTCCGATCGAGACAGCTGCACCGGGAGCAACCCTGGGAGCATCGCCGGAAGTGGGAGCATCGTGACGATTGACGCTCACGCACCTCACCACCCGGTGGTGCGTGTGTCGGCCAGTAACGGCAAACCGTGGGAGTGGAGGAACACCATCAGTGGGAACATGATGACGGCTGACACAGCAGGGGACAAGCACCGTACGGCGCTGCAGCGGCAAGACAATGTCTGCCATTACCGGGATTACCGGACGCTCCCAGTGAAATCAGACTCGCTGTGCTCCTCCTCAGCCAGTGGGAGTGCAGAGGGAGGACCAGACCTGCCTCCCCCACCTCTCCCCACTTCCTCCTCCCCCCTACCTCCTCCACCTCAGCTGTCATCATCCCCTCTCCCTCCGCCACCACCTCACACGTCCTCTTGTTCTTCCCCACTGCCTCCCCCTCCACACCCGAGCTCCTCTCCTATGCCCCCTCCTCCCCCTCCTCACCCTTCCTCCTCTCATATGCCTCCACCTCCTCACCCATCATCTCAGATGTCCCCACCACCCCTCCCTTCATCCTGTCAAATGCCCCCACCTCCTCACTCATCGTCCTCCCATATGCCCCCACCTCCTCACTCATCGTCCTCCCATATGCCCCCACCTCCTCACTCATCTTCCTCCCATATGCCCCCACCTCATCACCCATCCTCCTCCCCCATGCCCCCACCTCCTCACCCATCCAGCTGTCAAATGCCCCCACCTCCTCACCCGTCCTCCTCCATGCCACCGCCTCCACACCCGTCCTGCTCCAGCATGCTTCCCCCTCCTCCCCACCCTGATTTACTGATGGACAGCCACAGTCAGACGCTGTCCCGCTCCTCCACCCTGCCTCGCCGGCCTTCAGTCTCCGCCCGCAGTCACGCTGAGCAGGAGCACTATTACAAGGCCATGCAGAACGAGAGGATGTTATAGTAGAGGGGGAAGACAATGGACACCGGTGCCATATCAATGATTGTACTTCAGAAGACTCAACTAAAAGAGACAGTGACACAAAATAAGTCACGGCAAGTGAAGAGAGATTTATTACTTTTGGAAAATGACTTTAAAAAAGTTTGGAGACACTGAATCCAAAGCAGGAGCTTCATTTGAAATGCTGGAAATGAGGGGCCGACAGGGGTGAAGGACTGTGGGGATGTCTGGCAGCTCACACACTCAGCAGGGGATCTGCCTCTTTACCCTCCTCGTATGTACTGCCCACAGCTCCAGCTCAACAGCCCTGACTGGGAAAAGAACAATGGACAAGGAAATAAAGAAAGGGGGGGGGGGGGGTGTCAAAAAAGAGCAGGGTACTTCACCTGTACTTTTTAGCACGAACATCCTCCTCGTTCCTTTATGACACATTCAAAGAAGGAAGGGAAGTGGCTGCAGCTGAGAGAGAGATATCACAATGAACGGTCTGGGATTTGCTAAATCAAGTTCCCCTGGAGAGGAGGGGGATAAGACGGAGAAAACAAAACAACTACAGGCAACTCTGTACTCCCTTAAACTAGAACAGCTGTTCCAGCCTGTCAACCATTACACAGACAGAGAATCTGCTCTCCCAGCACATCCTTCAAAGCACCCAAAAGGTATGAATAAGGAAATGCAACGAGGTCTGCTTCAGCTACAGGTTCAAGAGTATTAACTTCAACCCACAAAAGCGTGAGTCTCTTCGCCCCCTCTGAATAAACACTCTCCAAATGGGGAATTTTATGTTTGATGCCAAGCAAATCTTTAAGTATCCACCCGAAAGACCGGCTTAGAGAGCATCACTTCTGGATGGGGTGTGAGAGGGGAGGAGGGGTGGGTATAAGGAGGATCACGCACAGTTGGGCACCTCTATACAGACGTCACTGAATGGATTACTGTTGTAAACATGAGAGGCGGTGGAAAGGAAAGAGAATTTTTCCTCATGTGAAGAGGGTGGCTGGGCTGCATAGACCAGCACAGCCCAGCCCAGCGAGCCAGGCAGTCTTTGCTGTGTGTGTTCAAACCTGCCACGGAGCCTCAAGCAGCGCTAAGGAGATTAACGTTTGTTTATCAAACCATACTAGCACACTCTTCCCTCTGTCGCCTTTCGTATTTGGCCCCACTGGCAAATCACAATGGTGATGGGAATGCGAATGGAAAGCTGCCCAGCCAGTAGTGCAGCCCGCCATCATGACCAACATCCACACCGGCTCAAGCAGGTGGCGTCTGGCTTTAGTGGCGTTAACTGGCTTCTGTGGCTACCTGTTCGCATTTCAACGATCGTGGTACCACTTTGTAAAGGCGGACATTTTGTAAGGGTCGATTTGTTTATAATCATTTATTTATGCTTCAGAGATCAAATGTGAGACGGTCAGAAGAGGAGCTTTTCAGATTGTGTCAGGTTGTAAAAACATCTAGATATTATGTAGCTGTTTGGTTTATGAAGAAGAGCTCTGTATTTCATCCATCCCTCCCACTGATCCTTTGCAGGGTCAGAATGGATCACCGGGGCAACCCTTTATTAATTACACCTTATTAGAAAATGACACTGAGACTCTTGGTTCCTCTTGGCAACATAAAGTCCAATTTTATTTTCTATGCATCACAAAGTCGTCACCATGGAGCTGCAGATAAACAATGGGGAAATGACATCCTCTAATGAAGTCTATGCGAAGCTCCGTTACAAACAGAACAGGCAGATCTCTAGTTCGGTCATTTATATTCAAAAATATGTGTTGAAATGACATAATTAAATGACAACAGTTTGAATAGCTGATAGCTGATGGTAGTCAAAGCTCAAAACTCATAATGAGGCATTTATCAAATGAAAGTGCTTGACAAACTTCAATTGCTGCCCTCTCTGATTACTGATTAATTATAAAAATGAACTAAATGTTTCATTCTATTAAGCTGCTGCAGATAAAAAGCAGCTGAAGCCTGAAAAAACTCACTTTCAACTGAGTTCTGCTGTAAGTGCGTGTTCTTCCTGCTCACCCCTGCCTCTTGTGTGTATTTATACTATGTTGTATAGTCAATATTCAGTATCGGCCATGAAGTTTTCTTTATCAAAAGATAGGCTATTCCATCCAATGACAAGAAGTGCTTTATTTTAGATCATACTTTAAATGGAAGATACTGGTTTCCACTAATGTAAAAACATCTGAAGGACACGTAAACCAGTTTTGTAAAGTTGTGCTGCGTTAGGAAGAGGCTGCGTTAAATGGAACAAGTTGTATTTTGTAGTGGAGCTCCTCAGACGAGGGGCGGGTAGATAAAGTTGCTTGTCAGTTTGTGCTGCATGTGTGTGTATGAGTGTGTTTTTTTTAGTAAGAAAAAAATACTAATGATGATAACTTTACTTCTGTGCTTCAAGTCTGCACCGTTACAGACAGCTGCATTTTTCAGTGCTGGTGATTATCGTACTACTTTCTCCCCATTTTGACTGTAAAAATACTTGATATTACCTAATATTATTAATACTATTATTATTCTGCAGTCCTTTTTAATGGGCTAACGTTTTCTATCTGTGGTGATGTGTAATATTATTAACCTGATTGAATAAAAAAAAAGTGAATGACTTCTTAACTAAGGTTTCATCTGACGTTACTGGACTGAGGCTCGTTGCAGGAGCAGCCACTCTAATGAAACGGATCTTCTCCATCGATTCCTGGGTTATGAGTTCTATTCTCATGCTCATTGAAACCGTACACTCACACAAGCACAAGCGCAAATGCACACAGCCAGACGGATACAGCACATGCACATTTGTAGTGCAACATTTACTCCTTTCCTGTGGGCTAGTGTCGGGTTTCCATAATGAATTCTGTTGGAATGTTGGTCAATCCCAAATGTCCTGCAGGGGAGGCAGCAAACATCAACCAGTATGTGTGTGTGTGTGTTTGTAAATGTGTTTGTGTGGAAAAAGTAGTGGAGATGTGCACTTTGCGTGGCTGTTGTCCAGTAAACCAAAAAGGTCTTTTTGTTTATTCAGATATAAATTACTGCATGATTCATGTGCATTAAGGTGGATGATCACTGCAGATATGAACAGGGGGGGTTGTGCATGTCTATAAAAGTAGAGCATGGTCCAGATGCAGTGAGGCCATCTTTTCATGCAGATATGTGTCATTTATTTCCCCGTCTTATATGCATGTTGGATTGTTTGTTTCAGCGTGTATGCATATGGGTGTGTGAGTGTGTCCAGTGCTGTGGAGCACTGAGCTGTGTGATGAGGCCGTAGAGGCAGTGGGGGTGCAGATGGTGTACTGAGGCCTGAGGACAGTCAGCCTGTCCATGACTCACACTCAGCAAGCCAGCAACTTGTTCTCTTGCTCGCTCGCTCTCTCACTCGCCTTGGTGGCCCAGAAACTACAACACAACAAGTGTGTGTGTGTGTGAGACTGCGGGAGGCAACAGAAAATGTGGACTGAGCTGTCTGTATGCATGTGTCTATTTTTGTGACTATGTGCCCCTGTATATGCCTATATCTGTGTGTGTGTGTGTGTGTGTGTGAGAGTGGCTATCCACTGGAAGCTGCTGACATCCTTTTCAGGACAGATTTACCACTGCAGAACAGCACAAAAGCCTTTTGTCCACAGCTCCACTTTTATCTTACTCACTTTGTCACTATCGTTCTACCTGCCATCTCACTTGAGCTCCTTCGAGAACCTTTACACATGGAGGAAGAGGATTTGAAGCTTTGCAGCTTATATCCTGATTTTCCCTCAGCTCTCAGTTTCTTGAATGAGGGATTAGGATTGAAGAGGGTCACAGAAATCATTTTACTTTCAGTCCGATCAATGTAGGGGGTCATTTTTCTTAAAAATGAAATATTGATCCTTCTCTTTTAGCATGAAAAGGTTGTCACATCCAAAATATTGCCTTCTGTTCAGCACACAATGGGACTAACTATGTTGACAATGGACCATAGCCAGGAAAAAGTTGGTTCTGTATGACGGTCCATCTCTGAAATGGTTTAACATTCCTCCTGAGGGACTTCACCAATTATAAAAAAAGAAAAAGGGAAACCAAAGTGGTGGTTTCATATTCCCGTGGCATAACGGTTGTTAAAATCTTCAGCCTGAGATTCACAGTAAATTAAATTTAGTCTCACAAGGGCTTATTAAAGCCTGCCAGAGATCCTGTCATTTGCAGACCAACCAGACACAGACCTTATAGTGAGTTCTTTTGGATCCCAAACGATAACCAGCCTTAATGTGCCAGTCAGCGTCTGCCGCCACAGCTGGGGGCTAACACTGACATTTCCAGGAGTCTGGTTTCACTGAGGCAGAAGCTGTATTTTCAGAGCTTGTTTCTGCTCAGAGGTCCAAGATAATAAAATATTTTTTTTTAAATCTTCATTTCACCAGGTTTTTTTTTTTTTTTTTTTATGTGACTAAAATATAGATGATAAATGTCTAACCAGGATACAAGTTACACTGTTACAGCCCAGCCAGGAGCCTGACGTGTTTATAGGGCTGCCCTCACCTCACCAGGCAACTGCAGCTTTACAAGAGCATGATTCTTTTCACCAGACTGATCCTAGACAGTCCCGACATGCTCCATTTTTATGTTTTTTTAACCTCAGCTCAGGGGCCACATGGCAAGTTTTAAAAACAAGACCAAGCATCTACAGCCATGTTATCACCTGTATGAAGGTGTACTTATAGGTGCAGCGGTGCTTTGAGCTAAATGCTAACATGCACCTAATGTTTATTTCAACTTAGCACTTGCAGAGTTGAATTGGGACTAAATGAATTAAAACATCAACCTGATGTGAAGTCTGGAGACCACATTGTTATTATAATTCATTATGCCAGTGTGTGTATTAAATACAAAGGCAGCCCGTCTAATAATAAGACATCTCACTCAGAAATGTCAACCCCCTGCTGGTGCTAGTTGGGGACAACAGGGGTAAATCAACTCCACTGTGATTAATCCACGTAATGGTTGTTGAGATATTTCAGTCTGAAAGCGGAGGACCAATCAACTGGCTGACATTTCCATCACCAGAGCTACGTCGTTAGCATAGTTGAAAACTCATGAAACTCGAGCCGTAGCACGAGGAAGACGATCTGTAAATAACACCGCTTCTAAAAATTCCCCGAAAGTTGACTTTGCAAAGACGGAAAGCTTTCAAGTGGCAGCTTCAAGAAAACTCTGCTAAGCAGAGAATGTATGCAAGTGTTTCAGTCCCGCTCACTCACTCTGCCTCTCCAATTACTCTGGATATGTTTGTTTGGCTGTCTCCTCCTGCTCTCCTCTGAGGATTGAGGAGACAAAGGACCGAGATGAGAACGATGTACCCACGCAAACCCTTACCCCACATCCATGGACACACTCAGAAACACAAACACTTACATGTCCCATGAATACATGGAGCAAAACACTCGCTGCAACTCTGAGACACTCTCAACATCACGCTGCTTTTACCTCGCACTATTTTGTAGAGACGAGAGAAGGGGGTAACAGTGCAGTGTATTTGAGCCTGAGTGGGCTGATGTGTCTGTGGCCTTACATGCATGAGTAAGACTGTACAGTGCATGGCTTCAATACCCTACAGGCCCCAGCAATGTGTAGTAACACACTGACACAGTTATCCAAGCAGACTAATCAGGTCTGGGACTGTGTGTGTGTACATGTGTGTAGGAGAACCTTTGTATGTATATGCATGTCTTAATGTCTATTCATGCAGTTGCAGGGAACCCTATATAAATACAATACTGCTCTCATACATGGATGTGGATTCAAGGAATCAAGCAAGAAATGCGTGTGTGTATGTACACATACATCCAGCTGCTTGAGTGTGTCGTGTCCCATCATCTATCCATGACTTCATATGTGACATGAACACCTCTGTCCCGATGGCTTACCTCTCTTCTCACACATCATCTCAGGTTCATAAATATCTCTCCTGCCATAAAAAAATCTGTCAGATGTGTCAGAGTTTTCTATGGAAGCTCTTGGCAGAGGATCACGCTCTCTTACAACCGTCTGACCCAGTTTCAGTTCTCACATCCCCACATTTAAGACGCTGAGGGATATTATTATGCATTATACACAAAAAAACAACCACACACACACAAACATTTAGCCAAGTCTGCACCATTGCACGTTACAACAAATTGGCCACATCACAATCTAATGGTGTCTGCCTCTGCAAACACACACATGCACAAATACTACTGTAGCTTGCATTACAGTCAAAATCAAGCAATCCAGAATGAAATTAAAAAAAGACAGTCCCATCGTTAATCCAGTCTAAATCAGTCGGTCTGGGAGCATCAATTTAATGAGTAAATTAGAGCACTGCCACTGCAGCACTACACTCATCTGTACTCATGCCTGTGATCCATCCCGTTCCGTATCAGCTACAAGCAGGAGAGCAGAGACAAAGACCGACTCTGAGTGTAACTGAACGTATCCGACTGTAATGAAAGCCGTTTTGTAACCTGGTTGTCATCCTGAATTTATGTATCATGTCAGGAGTAGTTGTTGATGATCAGAGGTCAAAGACCTGAATCAAAGTGTTCACTGAATTATAGAAAATGAGGAGCTACCGAAGCAAAGGATCACAAAAATAACACAGGGAGGGAGGAGAGAGGGGAAAAAATGAAGGTATAATAAACAAGGGCAAATGAACAAATGATCAAAGGTGCGTTGCAAGGTGCAGTGAGATGAATGCATTGTAGAGAAGTAGGGGAGACACAGGAAGACTAAAAGAAGAGGGTGGTACTAGAGGAGTGAGAAGAACTTATGAAGGAATGAATAAACAATCACATATATGGAGAGGATAAAAAAAACACAGAGAGAAAAGCTGGGATGAATGTATGAAACAAAAAGACAAAAGCCGATGAAATCATTGGAGGATGTCCTGAAATAGAAATAAAAGAGCTGCCCCTCCACTGTGACTCCCAGTTGGGCCTATGAATGGATCACTGGCTTCACCACGACACTCACTGACCTGCATAACAGCAAGCAATTAACACATTGTCACATCTGATGCCAACTTGATCGAGCACCAAAGAGGTGGGAGGGGCAGGAGGTGGAGGTGGTAGTGGGGGGGTGGGGGGTCATAGCGATAGTGTGTGTGAGAGAGAAACAGACAGAAATTGAGAAAGACAGAAGAAGAAAAATCCTCTGTGTGTGTGTGTGTGTGTGTGGCAGATGCAGTGATGGGACAGTGACAGTAGGTGTGTAACTAATGATGCTGCCTCATAAATGAGGCTGACACATTTGTTCACACTCAAATACATTTCCATTGCATGACCATCATTATCGCCCGGTGGATTTATGTGATGTGTTTGCTTGGTTTTTGTTTTTTTGGTGTGTGAATATTCAAAAGCCAAAACCAGATTAAGAGAACAAAAAAAAAATGGAGCCAGGGCGAGACGACCGTGCATGCCTTTCATTATTCATGTCTGGTTTACTGGCAGTATTTTGCCACCATGGAGAGAAGTACAAAGAAGTAAAAAAAAAAAAAAAAAAAAGGGAGTGAGAGAAGGGAAGGACAAAGTGAAAGATGGAAAGAGGAGAGTTAGACGAGGTAAAAAGGGTCAGAGAGAAACATTATCATTTGATGTACTTCAGTGAAACAGCTCATTACAAACCAGAGCAACAACAGTAGGAAAAAAAAATCTCCCACACACACACACACACACACACACACACACACACACACGAACACAGGCACAGCAGCATATGACTGAGAATACAAAACAATCCACAGCAGCCCACAGAGGCACGACTGACATTTTAAAACACATAGTGAGAGACGGAGAAGAGATGAAGGCAGGTGAGACGGTGAAAAGAAGAAGCGAGAGAATGAAAAGAAAGCGAAACATCTTGGCATTTTTCTGGCCCCGTGCACCGAGGGCATTCCAGGGTGGAGGGAAACTCTTTATACTCCACCTCCTCCTCCAGGCCTCAAGCTGCCTTTCAGCTGCCCCCCACCCCCTTCGATACTTTCAGCCTCTCCCCTCCCTCTCTCACTCGCTCTTATCCATTCACTTTCTCATCAGCCCTTCCTCCCCTGCTGTGGATTTGCACCCGCCTCCCCCAAATTCCACTCACTTATTTTCATTTTGGGTAATTTTTATTCCGTCGATGTTTATTCATGACGAGGTTCTGAAAGAGAGATAAGAAGCCAAGTGCTGAGCTGGCCCCGAGGGCTGTGAGGGCTCCAAGTCAGCCTGTACACACACACACACACACACACACACACACATACACAAATACACAACTCAAATGCACAGAAACACCTTCTGCATGGAGCTGCAAGAACACACACACACAAGCACATGTTTGCATACACAAGGGCACATATATAAGCTAACCCTCCCACAAAACAGACACACACACAGTTTCTTCCAGTTTCTCATCAAGTGCAAATGGAGGTGTTTAGCGCGTGAAACGCCACCGTCATTATCAGACTGAGACTGACACAGCTGCCTCCCTTCACCGTTTCTGTTTGTCGGGGAAATATATCTTCTCTTTCTCCCTCTCTCGCTCCCTTGCTTCTTCTTGGAGATGTCAGTACCAAAACATGTCTGACCCTCATCTGTCAGCAGTGTTTATCATGATATCATGACACAGACACACACACACCCCACTAGGGAGGCTGTGTTTCTCCTCCAAAAACCCCTCCTTCTCCCTCCTATGCAGTTGTGTCTGCATGTTGCCTGCCTCTGTGTGCAGACAGATTTGCAGTTAAAATGGCCAGAGGGAGTGAGAGATAGAATAGAAGGCGTGGATGCACTGTACATCAAGTCAGCACAGAGACACAAAGAAAATGAGGCGTTTGTTTCTTGGAGGTGGGGGGGGGGGGGGTTGAAATCCCTTCTTATTCACCCTGTCTCCCGAAATCTGCTCAGACACTTCTCTATTTCTACACCTCTCTCTAAGTCCCCCAGACAATAGACACCACTGATCCCTGTATGTGTCTGTCTCCTGCACCTTTTTCCACTTTTTCAAATCCCGAGAAGCTTGCGACTGAGCTGGAGATCGTGTCTGGCACGGGGGGGCGGGGGGATCACAATAGAAGAACTTCCTAAAATAACAAGCCTGATTTACACTTGCAAAGTTTCAACTCCAGTTCCACAGACTGACCGTGGTCATCTGTCTATCTGAGGGAGCACCACACCATGTTTTGAGAACTTTCCCCACTGGCCTCAGCTCTCTAGTCTACATGGACAAATGGGGCTGCACAATCATCAAATCGCAGTGTAACTGAAATTGCAATATCCAGGTCGCAGGAGCTGCAATTTGTTGATAATGAAGGTAAAAAAAAAACTGATGTTGAGCATTGTCATCACCATTAGTGCTGTGTTGCTACAGAAATGCCAGCAAGTCATATTCTGAAGACATAAAGAGACGAGTTTGTCTGATACTCAGGAGCCAACAAAAATCAGAACAAAAACTGAAATCGCAACCAGTTTTCAGTCTCAGTATCACAATATGATGTCTTGTATTTCCATGGCTGCACAGAAGGTCCTGACAACTTGAGTAATAACTGCCAGGGAAACCACTTCTCATTTGCATGCAATGTCTTGTTGGGGATCCCGGCCTTGCCCTTGGTGTTGTTTAACCAGATTACATTAGTGCAAAAAAGAAAGAAAGCCTAAGACATAAATGATTCATAGTTGGTTGACTTTTGAGCAACCTTTGAGCACAAAAGTATCATTAATTCAGATTTACCAGCATAGTAACCCAGCAAGGCTGCAAAGCAATGGTCACTTACCTTTTAACTGGTCCCAAAGTCCCATTGTCTGTCTGCTACTTCATTGCTGGTGATATATTCTTTAAATCCATCACTGTCCACAGTTTTTTAAGATGGAAAAGTTTTCCATAAAGGTATTCCACGTTATTTATCCTCCATTGCAGTTTCTCGTGCAACTTGCTGTGCAGCAACTGTCTCCACATTTCCATCATTTTCGGCCTAGCACCGCTTCCCTGGTCCAATGCAGTTTGCAAAGTTGGATCCAGACTGTCTTCTCCGTTTCCACGACCGACCTCGATGACTCAAGGTCTGGACCCAGACCTACAAAAAGTATGATTGTTTGCACCTGCGGAGAAAGTAGGAAATTGACAGGATGTGTAGTTGTCAAGCTGACCAATTAGAGCGCTTCAGAGCAGGTGGGGGGTGTTGGGGGGGTGCAGTTTAAAGTGCACACGGTTCCAACGACGTCCTCCTTTATGGAAATAGTTCCTGTAGCTACTTCCGCCAAGAGCTTAACGCGCGTAACTGTGGGGTCTTTGAAATAATATTATTACAAACAAAGTATGTTGTAGCGACTCTGCTCTGCCTGCTCTGGATGTTAAGTGCCCTGAAAAGAGCTTGTGTTGTGATTCAGTCCTGGATAAATACAAACTGACTGGACTCAGGTTGTGTGGATTTTCAGTTGGCCTCAGTCATTGTTGAACATCCTGTGTAGCTATGTCTTCGTTTTCACTGAAGCAGGTGAGGCTCTGTTGGAAACCTGATCAACCCCCCCCCCCCCACACACACACACACACACACCACCCAGCACATCTGCACAGTCCTGACGCTGCATTTTGGCTCAGTTTTTGAGTGATGAAGTCTTAATAAATAATAATACCAAGAACAGGGAGTTTCTCCCAGTCTTCAGCTTTGAAAGCTGCTGGTTTACACATCAATATTTGATGCCGTAAAAAGAAATTCTTCAGATTTTAAAAACCAACTTTGGGGACTATGTGCATGATTTTGTGTCGTCTAATGTGGTGGTGGATTAACCATTCCATAAATCTCTGTTAATGCAGATGTATTCTGAAACAGATAGAGCACAATGTAATAATATGACTCATGTCATTTTAGATAGGTAACATGTGATGCTTAAAAATATTCCATCACCAGTGAATTTACAGAGGATTTCCAGGCAGGAAAGCTGGAATAACAGGAGACATTATGTCTGCAGCAGCAGCACCACCTGCTGGATACCGGCTGCAGGTGCAACAGCTTTTAAGATGATGCCACAAGAGTCGGAGAAACAGAGAGAAAATCTAACACTCAAATACTGCAAATGTGTTAGAATTTATTTATTTAATTCATTGAGTGTTTTTTGGTTTGGTAAAAAAAAAAAAAAAAACAGCAGAAGGAGACAGATCGTCGGCTGTGCAGCCACTCAGCCTCTGAGCCTGGGGATGTTTACGCAACCGAGTGAAATCACATCCTCTCTCAGCAGCCTTGACGTTGTCGTTGACCCCCTTCGCCACTAGATGGGGGAGTGGGGCAACAGAACGGCCCTTTCTCCTCTGGTAGGAGACCTGGATATGGTCCCAATTTTAGGCTGCACGTATACGCCGCTCATCTGCGGCCCTGAAGCAGCAGACAGCCTGGTTCCTTAGGACGTCATACGATAAAGACTGGAGAAGAGCCAGAGGCAGGGCCCCCGTTTGGAGAGGAGGACCCATATCTCAGCAGCCCGGGCCCCATTATCTCCACCAGGCAGGGAGGCGTATCCTTTTCCCCTCTGCACTCCCCTCCACATACCACTCTGACTCTGACTCTCTCCCTCCCTCCCTCTCTCTCACCCATACACTAACTAGACTACAACCTGCTTCAGACGACGCCCCGTAGCCCATGAGATTTGCACCTCCGCCGTGCGTCTTATGCGCTCGAGAGGAACCCAGTGGGCTCTCAGGCTGTTACCGTCATCACTATTATTATTATTGTTGTAAGGCTGTGCGCGCGAGCTGCCAGCGGCATCACCTCACTAATAACAGACGGGGTGCCAGTGTCAGAAGGAGAAGAGGAAGAAGAAGAAGAGGGGAGGAAGAGGAGGAGGAGGAGGAGGAGAGGAACGGGGTGACAGGGTATTCCGAACTGACGCTCAGAAATAAACAAGGCGACAGACAGACAGACCTAACCCCGTTTGGAAGACCGTCTGCGGCGGGAAGCGAAGCGACCGGGATCTGCAACTGAGTAAGTCGTGATTCCTGGCGTGCAGCGGTTGTTTTTCCAGCTGCACGACCTGCTTTCGGTGATTTGTCCAGAGGATGGTTGTTGTGCAGCGGCGCAAATATTTAAGCTTCCAAAAGCCTGGCAGCATCCGTATACAGGAGGGGATGACAGCATAGCTGGAGGGACGGAGACAAAATATACATACAGGACTGAGAGTCACTGTAAACACTGCGTATCGATCGATGCTTTGATGTGAGGTTACAGCTCAGTAATCACGAGAGGCGCAGCAGCAGCAGCAGCAGCATCCTTCAAGGGAACGTGCACGTCCAGTACAAAATAACAAGCTGCACAGTGAAGCCAGGCGCTGATTTGGAGGTGAAATGTAGAGGGGAAAAAATGGCTGCATTGTTATGTCATGTCAACATCCTCTCTTACATGCCCAGAGGGCCGCTTATACTGTAGCCTGCTGTAGCGAGCCTGCAGGACGACAGGTGTATCAGGATGACATGTTTACGCGAATGCTTCTGATGAACCACCGTTGTAACATCGACCTGTTTGTGGAGGCAGTGTTTTTTTTTAATGTGTGTGTGTGTTGTCGATGGTGAATTTTCCAGTGGCGCCAGCCGTCACTGCATGGGTGAGAGATGCTGACTGGCTCCAGGCTGTAGGAGGAGAGGAGAGAGGGGAGTAACAGGGTATATTCTGTGGTGTGTTGTGATGTGATGTGAGCAGCCTGCTCCAACATGGCGCGCATGAGCTGATAAACCTTGGCCATTACATACTCCTGTCTGGAATTTACACTGTGCAGTGGGCCAGGCGGTTTGGGTTTGGTTTAGGGTAGCAAGCAGAGAATGAGGATGAGTGCATCTTCTCACAGCTCCTATTCATTTCAGCTCAGGTTGCCCCTGGTGATAAGTGTCCAGCTCCTCCATCCTCCCAGAATATCACGTAGGCTTGTGTTTATATTCTGCTGCTATTTTTCTATTCCTGTCTCTGGTGATGTAATTATGTTTGATCACAGCAGGAATGGACACAACCGGACAAAGAGTGTGTTTTTGTTTGGTCTTTTGTCCATTGTCTCCCTCCTGGGGGTCTCTGCCTTGTGAACCGATGCCACTGTTGTTGGACAACACCTTTGTTGACGAAACCGGCAAGAGCGTGATGACAGCACCAGGTTCTGTAAACATCACACACCCATCACATACGTGTGAGTTGAGTCCTCGAAGTACAGGCAGGATATTAACGCTTTTGTTTTGGTCACCACAATAGCCAGTGACACCTGTTTGATTCCTGGGAATGCTGGGAAACAAAATATGTGCAGTGAAAGTGGCAGTTACTTTAAGCACAACATCTCATCTGATTGTCACATCATCTGTGGGTGTTGATGTTGAGAAGGAGCCAAAGGGACTTGATTTCAAGTCCTAAGGGTATAACTTTCTAGGTGAAGTGAAGTGTTAGGATCAGTGTGTTCTGCTGTGACAATCAGGCCGAGGTGAAAAACTGTTCAGGTAACATTTCTGAGCTCTCCACTGGGATATTCAGTGCTGTGTCACAGCTTAAATCCTGTCTCTCATCAAAAGTAATTAAACGAAACATGGTAAGACACCTACTTTGTCAGAGGATGTCTGTTAAGGCTTAAACGTTATCAGAACCTTTGTTGTGCCACTTTTTATTCAAAATGTATAAAGATCCATCTGAAAACCCAACACAACGCGTGACGCAGATCACTTTAAGCATTGCCCCAGCTCACACTTGTGCAGAATGTGGTCATAACTTGGCACAATAGATGTTGTTCAAGGTTTGCGAGAAATAATATCACAGCATTTGTTTTGTGAGAAAACACAGACCAGGCTGACAAAATATGGAGGAGTGAACTTATCAGCAGCACATGTCTGTCAGTGGCCGTTGTCTGTTCTGTCATTTTATTGTATGTGAGAGACATGTTAAGTCCACCACAGGCCTCGGCCTGGTCGGGTGTGAACTGAGGGTCTATATCCGGTTGGCTGCTCTGTGTTGTGTCAGCAACTCGCAGCAGAGCTGACAGCACTTGTCTTGTCCAACCAATCATCGTTCAACATCATGAGTCTGGACAGCAACATTTCTCTGTGTGCTTCTGTGTGTGTGTGTTTTTGTGTGCTTGTATGACAGTATGTATCCATGTGTGTTTGCACATGTGCAGCTTTTGTGTGCATTGTTTCTGCATGTATACCAGAAACAAAAAGATGGTTCGTTGTGTGTTTGTGTATGTGAGTGTGTTTGACCGTCTCCTGACTGAGCACTGGGATGGATCTGCTTTCACTAATTAAAATAGGGGAAATGGGCTGGTAACCGGAAGGTCAGTCATTGTTAATCATGGACTGCTGATGAAAAATTAGGTGAAATGTAAGTGAATAACACTCTTTACCAATAACTACATTCAGAGTGCACTTCAGGAAGCTCTGAATCCCTGAAAGCTCAGATAGAAGATCCACAGAGTGAATGTGCTGAGCAGCTCCTTGAAGTGAAAGTGTAAAACAGTTACCAAAAGGAGCACACTCACTAACGACACTGATAAACACTCTTTAAATAGGTAAAGCACGTCCAAGTGACGGCACAGTGTCGCTGACGATATCCATGCAAAAAAAAAAGATTTGGCATAGATCTATCTCTACAGTGCAGTGCTCACTTACACTATCAGTCAGTCCACACCAATGTGTGGTTTGTAAGTGACTCAATATCTTCATATTGACAATGGGTTTTTGTATAGGAGGTTGCAGGTCTGCAGAACATTTTAGCATCAACACATTGCATCGGTCTTCCAGTTCTGGTTCAGGTTTTTCAGTTTCATTGAAGACACAGGAGGCAGTTGTTTTGAGCTAAAAAGAAACACCCTGATAAAGCTACTAAGAGCTATAGCTGCTAGCACAGTGGAGTATTTAACCATAAGGCCAGATATCACCCCTTGTGGACACGAGAACAAAGAGGCAGCAACAGTTTGCTGCCGTGTTTGTTACGTAAACTTAAAATATGTCCGTGTTGTGTGTACGGATTGTTTCAGCTGTCCCCCAAGTGTCAAAAATAGTCAGTTACATTCAGTTACATCAGGTTTAATGACATTGCTTGGTGGGTTATCTACATTAAAAGTGACAGCAATAGGTCTGCTGTTTTAATTTTAACACTGCTGCTGCACTGCCAGCAATGCTGTGGCATAACTGGATGGTACAAGATCATTACCAGAGGACAGGAGGCCTCTCATGGGTTCATATCCTGCCCTTAGCGAGGAGCCCCAGAGTGATGGATATAGCTAATTACCCTCTCCGACCTAGCTGTCATTAAGAAACCATTTATGATGTTGTTAAAACCAGATCAGTAAGCTGCACGTGGAAAATGAACGGCAAGACTTTACAGTCACTTGTTTGTGCTGAAACGTGGTATTGTAGGGTGAACAAGGAAGTGGAAGTGGAAGCTTGCTAAGCAAGCATAAAGAGTGATAAGGAGTAACATCTGGGCTCTGAGATGTGAGATATTATTAGATAATGTGATGTACTCCACCTTGCCCGTTCTGTCAGATTCCTCTCTCTCTATTAATCTAAGTCTTTTTTCCTCCTGGATAGTCACTTTTTCTTTCTCTTTTTCTGACTATCTCACATTACCCCTCCCCTCCCCTTCTCCTCCTTGCTGCTTTGTCATGACAGATAAGGCAAGAGAGGATTTGTTTTTTTCACTCTCTTCCCAGCAGATTGTCTGTCTTCAGATAAACTGTCATTTTTAGCCACTAAGTCGTTTTAATCTCAGAGGGAAATGTGCCTAGCCCGCGTTTGTTCATTTGTGTGTGTGTGTGTGTCATATGCACCCCTCCCCAAAGCCACACACCCACATACTCATATGATGATCATCAGTGTTGCTGCAAAGATGATATCAAAAGCACCATTGATAAGCAGCAGAGGGGTGTCAGCCATCTTTTTGCACTGTAGATAACCTTAACATAACAACATTCACATAACCCATGAACATCTGGTTCAGAGCAAGAAGGAGAAGGAATATTAGATCTTGTCTCATTGTGAATGAAATATAGTGCCTTTATAATCTCAGAAACGGCTGTACAAACATACTTAGCATAAACAATCCTTGAACCTCTTGAGAGCCTTAAGTGGAGATTGGGATCTTTCCATAAGGGGAGGCACCTGTTTAGCCTAATGGTTCCTGTGCTAATGTTGAGAGGCTGCTCCCATAATGCAAGTGCATATGGCTTCTTCTACCCGGATGTATAGTTTGCTGATTGACCCGAGAGGCAGACACGCACCAGGACACAGGAGAGTAGGGCCTGTAACATGGTCTGTCCGTAAATGTAAAAGCAATGCTGTCAGCAGGTCATGTTGATGCTAATGTCGTTACACAGCTTTTGCAAAAAGATGCAGACTGAGGTGAAAGTCAATCATTAGAACCACTCCCCTACTCTTTGATCATTGAGGCTCAGCTCTCTTATCTTCTTGAAACACACTCCGATTCCTAAAACACTACCCCAGTGCCCGTAATTAAAGGAGCCATTAGTAAGTTTTGCTACTTAGCTGGGCCAATAATTCTAGAAGAAACATTGCAAGTTCAGCATTGCCAGTATTAAATCTACCATGTGTTTTCTCCTAGTAGAAGTTAGCACATCGACCCATCTTGTCACTTTAACCTCTAACCTCTAGTCTGTGCTGAAGATGTAGCCCTGCCCAGAGGATGTATTGTAATCTCTTGTCTAAATTGTGATCACAGACCTTCTCTGTAAGCTTCTTTAGGGATTTTAGTTTGTTCTGCTCTGTTCTGCTGGTAAATCAGAATGGAACAAGCGCTGCAAGGTCTTTAAATCACTCTCAGTGATTGCCAAACTTTTGGACAATCTGATTCCAGCAACACGGAGCTAATATCAATGACATCAAAGATGCTATGCACATGTTTTTTTTCCACAGTCCATGAGGTGAACCTGTGCTGCGATACCCAGGCAGCGTCAGTCGTCAAAGCACAGGGATCGATAAAATGTCACAAGAGCTGTAGACTCGGCATGCTTTCCCTGGATGCGTGAAAATTAACAAGGAAAGACCACGACTCAACAGATTTGCAGAGTAAAGATAATGTTGCTGTTGCAGAAGTAATGAAGGTCGAGTGTGGTCAAGTGAGGAAATGCGAGCATGAGGCGAAACGATGAGGAGGAATCCAGGGGGAAGAACCAGTGGGTGAAGATGCCTCTTTTAGGAGATTCATGCAGAAGAGGCAGAGACAACATTTTCATAACTTTTCAAAACCAGGAATCCAACAGTTATGTGCACATGCAGAGGCAAGACAGTAAAGCAAGATTTAAACTTGAGATTCAAACGATTTTTCCAATCATCATTTTGTGTGTACAAACGAGTGCAACACTATAAATGCCTTAAGGAAAGACGATCTCAAACAGTGAGCAGTGACCTGAGTAATTATTGTCGTCCATCCCCCTCCATGATGGACGGCTTTGCCTTCAGGCCAACAAATCTTAAAGTGAATACTCTGGGAGGTACAATGAGAAGCTAGTCATACGAAGAGTGAAGTTACAACACACAACTCGGTTCTGATGCAGAAGACAATACTCTAACGATGGTCTATTTAAAATCTGGTCTGTCCCTGTGGAAGAGCCTCTTTTCAAACTGTTCACACAACACTCTGAAGAAATGTAAAGTGGAGTGGCCTTCAAGCAACTTTGCGACAATTTTACAAATTCAAATCAGTTCAGTTGTCATGGACAGTCAGCCTGTCAGCCTGTGAAAACAGACTTTATATGCAGCTCCGGAGAAGCTTTATGAGAAATAATCCCAACAGTGTCACAAGGATTGGCTTATGATGGGTTTGAAGACGACCAACTTTTATTGTGAGGGTGTTAAGGTTAAACTCAAAAGCTGTGGAGGTGGTGGAGGGGTATTTGAGAGATTTACCAGACAGGGCAGATCTATTGAAATGATGCTGTTCAGTAGTATTATGGAAAGTCTCTGGTGAAGTGCCTGGCTAATGATAATGAGGGTAGTGTCAGAGGAAAATATCAGGAAGTCCCCTAACTTAACTTCATGTAATTGCAATACTAAATCTCAGGGATATGGCTAATTGCTGATCTTTGTTAACTTGTTAACAAGAAAACAGTTCACTGACTGGTTGTAGTCTGTTGACAATGGACTGTGTGTGGCTTCATGATCGTCCTCTCGACATGGGTGTTACACAGTGTTTCACCCTCCTCCCTACGGATGGAGCTGTTATTTATGGGTGACCTCGGCAGTGAAAGGAGTTTTACCCTCTTGCGGCTGGAATACTAACATGTGACCTCAGCGGACTTCCTCCAGTTTTTATTGGCATCACACTGTTTACGTTTGGCACAATTTGTGTTGTGCCTCAGATAGAACGATGCAGAGCCGCATGCGTGGTGGTGGAGGAGGAGGAGTGGTGGTGGTGGTGTGCATGTTGGCCTGGGACGAGTGTACGTGTGTGGCCGGGGCAGTAAGGCAGGGAAGAGTATTGTTGTCCCTGTGCTCTTTTGGCCTGAAGGAAGGAAGCCGTGGAAGTGGGGAGTAGAGAGAAGGAGAAATAAGTGGCACTCCAACGCAGTGAGTGCGAAGAGGATTTGGGATTAGTTTCCTTTTCCAGAGTCTCTCAGTTTTATAATGCAGGGCTTGGGTCATTAAGCTCAAGAGTCATTTTCATAGTCATCATTCTTTCTGAAGAGGAGAGTGTCATATTCTGATTCTGAATGTGTGTGTGTGTGTGTGTGTGTGTGTGTGTGTGCAATGCTATTTGATTCAAGAGCCACCACATCTGGGATCTTTCCAGATTTCAAGCATAAGTAATAGTAAGTCTGGTAATTAGTCCCCTGCCTCTCCATTTCATCTCATCTCCACGCTGTGAGTTAGTTTTTGTGAGTGTGCTGAGGTGTTTCATTATGGGAGCATAATGTCAGTTAAAAGGTTCTCGCTGTTCAAAATGAAAACCTGAATGAACGCATTTCCTTTTTCCAAAGGCAGTTATTAGGTTATTAGCCTGTGCACGCTGCCAGCATTGTGTAACTGGAAGCATTTGACACTTTTTTTTCAACTTTATTTGCTATAACTTTCCTGTGAAATGCAGCTGTCACAGGCCGCAATGGGAGCATGGGCAATATCAATAGCATGATTCTTCTCTCGATGTCTCTCAGGTTTTCTGCATTGGCTGCTTGTCTCCTCCACTTTGTTGGTTTGATAATAAACCTCTCACTTTGGCTGATTGCCTCTCTGGTTTAACAACAACGTCTCTAATTCGCCAACAGGCCTCTAACAGTTCTTTATATCCAGCGTGTGGAGCCCAGATATTTTCAGATTAAAGCTCTCATTCAGTATTCACATCAGTTTAAAATACAGCAATCACTCTTTTGAAAAGGTCAAGATCTAAATATTCTTTATTGTTGTTGCATCATAGCTCTTGAAAATTCATATATTCATGATTATGGTAATTCGTTTTCATCAAGTCAAGTAACATCCCATACGGTAGAGTCACTTACAGTATTGTTCATAGCAGTGTTTACTATCAAAGCACAGATCAGCTTTAAAAAAAACAAATCTGTGCAGCAAAGTATGAGTGAGCTTGGGTGGCAGGATCAGAATCAGTGTGTTGCAGTGTCCATTTCCAGGTTGTTTGTGGTGTTTGTTTAAGATAATCTGAGATTAGTGGTGATGAGACCTGCTGTAATCTGCCACTGCTGCGGACAGATAGACACGCTACTGACGGGCTGTGGCTGTTCTGGAGTATCATGTGCAGATCAGTGCAGCATGTACTCGCTGAACCTTTCACTCCCAGACAGTGTGGCATAAATAATGAATTGGATCTTTCTGAACCATATTAGTGCTCCTGGCTGCAAAAAAAATTGTGCCTTTATAAAAAAAAAAAAAAAAAAAAAAAAAAAAACTACCCCCAAATAGGAGTTGAACCCCAGCCTCCCTCTCCAAGGTTACTGCCATTACCTACTGAGCTACCCAGCTGGATGTACTGAGACCTCAGGTCCACCATACTATTATCTTACATTTTGCTTCCTGATCATACTTGCTAATCATGAAACAAAACACAATATGCTGTGATCAGGTCAGATCAGGTCAGAAGATGAAAGCACCAGTAGTACAACTGAAACTGAACTGAAACTGCAGTCTGTGTGTTTAGCTTTTAGAAGTTAGTTAGAATTAACATTTCAGACTACCCCTCATTGGTAATGCTTGTCCCACATTTTGTTTTTGGGATCTGGTCACCCTATTCCACAAAGGGCCAGCGGGGCTGCAGCTTTTCTTTCCAACCGAGCAGCAGCACACCAGACATTTAATCAACTGATCTCAGTCCTCAGACAGATGACTGGTCAAACTGTGTGCTCTTCGTTGATTGGATAAAAACCTGCAACCACACCTTTGTGGAATAGGTTGCCCATGCCTGCCCTAGGTGTAAGTGCTATGCTCTAATGAACCAAAACCAGCAGTGTTTTGGTTTGGTGAATCATTTCTTCTCACCTCAGAAAGGAGAGTTGTTTTTTTTTTTTTTTTTCTAAATCCAGGTTGGGCTTAAGGCCAACATATCACTAAACAAAGACGCTCGGCAGGATTATTATTCATTTAGCTCCACAGACCTTAAAGTAATCACTTCCAGGGCATTTCCGTGCAGATAGAGTGTTTAAAGTGACTGCCAGTGCCAGAGGACTGTGAGCAAAGTGCTATCAGAAGAGGATGCTGCATGGTGCTCTATGCAGGCAGTTAATGTGTTCCTGGAAATGCTACAAGAGCAGTGCACTCAGCAGGGAATAGGGCTGGTCATTAAGTCTGTTTCCCTGACTTCTTCTGTCATCCACCTGCCTTGACATTTTGAGAAAAACATCCCGGCTCTTAATGTATTGTTTGTGTGCATGTCTCTCGGGCAAACACTGCCCCCTCTCTCAGTTCTATCTCACTGACCCCGATTTTGTCGATCTGTCATATTTATCTGTCTCAGCATGTCCCTGCTGACCTGCTGATCTGTGGGCGACTGCCCTGCCTGCCTGCCTGCCTTCCTCCCTCCCTGGAAGTCTTCCTCTCTTGGTCATAGATGTAATTACTCTTCCAACTATACCGCAAAGATGCTTGTCTGTGTGTCTGCTTCCCTTTCTCCTCATTTGTCCATAATTTATGAGAGGGGGCAGCAGGACAAAAGGCCCGAAATATTCCAACAAGGTGGACATGTTTTTTCCCAATACATTTTAAAAATTCATCACAGCAATAGCCTAGAGGTTATTAGAGGCAAAGCTGGCATTAAAATTCATTTTTGAATGCTGTGACCAGGCTTGGAAAATCTTAGCATTTAACTCCCAGCTGGTCCAATGGACTTCTACTGTTAACTTTGGCATGAACAGGGTAGTTATGGTCACAACTCCCAGAGCCACGTGTGAGGACTTTCCACTGTTTGGCATCGTCATTAGATACTTCTGTTCCCTTTGTTAAATGTTTGTTTTGATTTGAAGATCCACTAACTAACTCTGTAACCTAACTATAGCTTTTTTGACTTTATCAGGTGTGTTCATAACTTCAAAGTATGGGAAGTTTTGCATGTAAGCTGTTTCCAAAACGCTTTCAGTTCAGGATATTTTCTCACAACTGATGTATCCAGCAGCAGTGACTGACATTAATAGAAGTACCTGTAACTCCTGTCAGCTGTCAGGGAGCCCTGCCTAGTCCCTTTTAATGAAAGCAGAGTTGAGTCGGTGCATCCAGGCCTGATGAACTGATCCAGATGAGTTCCCAGATGCACTGTCAGCTAACTGCCCCGCTTCCACTGTAACCTAAGGGCTGGGATGGGAAGGAGACTTAGAGAGAACATTGCCTATAAAACAAAAACGTGACCAGTATCAGAATAACGTCTTCACAACATAACATACTTTGAAATGTGAGAAGGAGCTCAGGAGTTCTTGTTATTAATCATCAATCAAGGTGCATTTTATTTTTCATCTGTCTGATTTATCCTGATTTCACTCAGTGCATCTTCACATGTCTTTTCATTTTTCCTGTTTGTGCTCTGGGAAAGGCGAAAATTACTAAGAATGTGTCTAGACAGTGTGTGTGTGTGTGTGTGTGTGTGTGTGTTTATGTGGGTGGGTTGATCAGATGATTGTGGTTTCATTTTTTCTCTAGAGGCGCTCCATGTGATGGTGACATGAGAGCAGTGCAGTGTGTGGATGTACGTGCAGATGAACACTGCATGTATGAATTATCCTAATGTAACATACCCTTGGGGTTTTCTCAGAGTCCTGCAGCTTTATTGATTTGGAAAGAGAGGACTAACAAGTGTGAAAAAAGTGTAGCAACCAGTCCGACCCTACAGCAGGGGTGTGATAGAAGTAATGCAGTCTGTTGATATGCTGCGAGTTGTCTTTTTCTTTTTTTTTTCTCACAATCCTTGCTTTGTGAGAATTTGGTTGGGAAATGATGTAAGTGAATTCACATGGTGACAGTGGGGGTCCTGGCCATTCATCAGAGTGAGTGACACAAACACGTTCAACACATTTTATTGGCACTGCCGAATGGTGGGCGGGGAGCGATGTAGAGATGTTTTGTCATCATGCTTTTTGTAAGAGTTGGGTTTGGACCAGCGCTGCAGAGAAATGAGGATCCCATATGTGCAGTGATACAGTTTTTAGTTTGGGCTGGAAAAGAGTGGAATAGACAAAACAACGTGAGGAGCTGAATGACAAGCAACCTGAGGCTCAAGCCAGTTTGACACCAAATCTCTGCATTTGTACAGAAGTATCAAGTGTCTTTATAACAGAGGTTATAGCTATTATAACAAAAATAACATGTCAGTAAAGCAAGGTTTGCTGAACTTCCTCATGCAGAATGACAAAAAGAGCATACGTTTAAATCTGTGAGATTGTAATCAGGATGTTCATATTTGTGTTTTTACATTTGCGCTTCAAAACGTCGATGACTGACAAAGATAGTTGGTGCAGAATTCACTATTAATCAGCAGAGATTACCAGCCAGAGCTCTAGAGTTTCAACACAAGAATTTCATCTGGTTTATTTTTAAAAGGAAAGAGAGAGTCTGCACACGTGTTCAGGCACAACACACAGTCATCAGAGACGAGACCAGTCACACTTACCGACCTTTTTTTTGTCAGCTGATAAATCTCATGTTTAGTGGGGAAAGGTCACATATAGTTTTATGCAGTGTATTAAGTACAACTACGACCACACAGTTCTGTTGAAAGACGCTGTGTCTGGAGCCCTTGTATATACAGTGCTGCACAAAATAACATTCCTCTTCTATAGGTATGTCAGCTCAGATCACATGTCAGTCCCTATTATAAATATATCTTCACTTTTTATCCCTCATGTTCAGCATGGACCAGGTATCATCAATCATTGGCCTGGAGAAAAGCCTATAAAACTTAAATGTATTGCTTTTTTTCCTGAGAGAACAATATAGTGATAGCTTTGTCCCAGCACTCACAGTCCTTTCCCTCTGGCTTCAGCTCTGCTTCCGTCCATCCTCCATCCTGCAGCTCTGGTCTGGAACCTATTAGAGCAGGAATCTCCAGCAGCGCCCTGCTAGCGCATTAGCATGCCTTCAGTGACGCTCCCTGACAGGAAAGAGACACTGATTTAGTGCAAACAGACAGATATTTAACCTCAGTCACTGGGAAGTCGTTTCAAGGTAAATGGCTGGTGAATGAATGCTACGGTGAAGAGAGGTTGTTTGTCAGTGGTCATGTGTGGCTGTAACTCTCTCTCTCTTTCCTTCACTCCATCAGGATGGCTGAGGTGTCACAAGAGGAGAGACTCCAGGCCATCGCTGTAAGTTATTCCTACAGTACATCCACACTTTTCTATCTCTGACTTTCTCTTTTGCACACACACACACACATGCACGCGCAGTGTGAGTGCACATCAGGGCACACTGCTCGGCTGAAGAGGCAGCAAGTCATTGCTGCTTGTCAGGATGTGACTGCAAATCTTAATGACTCAACCTTTTAGATCCCATCTCCTTCACCCATTAGCAAATATCCAAAGCTAATGCAGTAGCTTCAGCTCAATGCCTTTTTTTCTGTCTGTCCTTGTCTCTCTCAGCATCTCTGGTCCCTGAGCTCCTTTTCTCTGCTTTATCTTCATTTTCTGTCACAATTTCTTACATGCTCTCCAGTATAATTACATATATTGTAACTCTTAGATTTTTACAAAACATTTACAACCTGTGTCAGACATAGTGACTTAAACACATTTGGAACTGGTTTGTTGTGACTAGGTCTGCCATTCAGAGCTTTATTTTGACACCCTTGAATGTTGAATCATTAAAATATCACAAGATACTTCATGTGGCAGCGTACTATGAATACATAGCACACACTGTAACAATACACCAGCTGCTATATCTGTCTTTTTCCATGGCTTTCTCATGCATTCACAATCACACTGACTTACACAGAAGCCACAGTCACTGATATTCAGCACCACGATGAAAGGCGCCGGCTTGGTAATGTTCAAGATGATGTTTTGATGTTTAAAATACCTTTTCGGTTTTTAACCGTTGCATGACTTCAAAATGTGTCTGCGTGGTAACAGGAGAAAAGGAAGAAGCAGACTGAGATTGAAAACAAGAGGAGGCAGCTGGATGATGACCGACGGCAACTCCAGCATCTCAAGGTACACCCATACACACATGCAAACTTCCACATGCACACACGTTTTGCACATGCTCCATTTGCTTTAGTTGTAATTATGTTACATCTTTTGAAATGAAATAACGAGAATAGTGTCGTCCACTGTTCTCAAGTGCTTGTGTGCTCCTGTTAAGGAGACTGTGGGTAGGTTCATTATTACAGTTAATGGGGTTGTGATACTCCCCTTCTCCCTCACTGTAGACCACAGAGATTAAAACATGTAATATTAATGGTAAGAGACCAAAGTGTTTCCCTGTGTTGGACTTTAATGTGCACAACATTTCTTTGCACAGTCCTCTCCTCCTACACCTTTTTTTGTTTACTTTATACTTTCATGTGCTTAGTTGCAGTCTATGAACATGTGTTTCCACTTTACCTGTTATTTCCACCTGAGGTAGGCAGATGCTGACATCACCTGATTCAGGCTGAGAATAAAAAACTGTTTAACAAGTGTTTTTTTTTTGTGTTTTTTTTTTACATTATGCAGCATCATACAGTTAATGGTATAATACATACAGTCATTAGAGTGCCTGCAGTATACAGTATTGATACTGTGATACTGAATCAGTAAGGAACAATAACAACAGCTGGAAAGGAAATGTTCTTAGCTCTGAATCCTAATGCTATGGATGGATGGATGGATGGATTTATGGATGGATCCCCTCACCTTAATTCCCATATTCCATATCCTGTTGTTGAGACACAAACGTCTACTGCGGTAACATATTTTGCACCTCAGCATGCCAACTTTGTTTTAAATGGAGGTACTGGAGCCACTGCACTAATTAGATTCATATATTTGGTGACTAAAACCCCACCATGTGCCACTACCTGACCCTTCTGAAACTAACTTGACTTAGTCAGTCAGTCTGTATTTTCAGAAATCACACCCCACTTACGAGCAACGTTCGACATCCGTGCAACAACATGAAACTCTGTGATTACTTACTCAAAAATATCAGACCAACACAGTGAGATACTCCCGAACTGCTGCTGTCACGGAATGTTCAGAATGGACAGCAGATAACACCGGCAGCCCCTCCACATGCTGTTTATACACACACACACACACACACACACACAATTTGAAATGCATGCACACATTCAAACCTGCCGGCATGCACACACACACACTCATTATATCAGAGCCAAGGCTTTTGTCAGTGTATGTGTCAGCATTATCAAAGCTATTTCAGCCCCGCACTATTCAGCAGGTCACAGATAAGAGCAAAGGTTGTCGTGTGTATGCGCCTGCGCAGAGATGTGTGCGCTTGTGACCTGTGCGACTGGCCTTGCGTGCTCCCACTTTTTCTATTTTCAGAGCAAACCTTTGTAAATGTGTATCTGCATGTGTGTGTGCGCGCATGTGTGATCGTTTCTGTGTGTGTTGCTGCATAAAAGAACACAGAAGCCTCAGACAATGCGGTGGGCTTTGGCAGAGGAAACAGATTTTTGTCCCACTCCCACCAACAGGAAACAGCTCTTACACCCACCGCACCCCGCTTTCGTCTCACACACAGACTCAGACACACCGAGGGGAAGTGTAATCATGCTGTACAGGAGCATTAGAAAGCTCTTTGTGCAAACCACAGCAAGTATTTCTTTACCAGACGCGGCATTCATGTGGAAAACCTAATAAATGTCTCAGTTTACACACCACATTTTTATAACGGTGTACCTGGCCCACCATTAAATCACACTTATACAGAATCATACACACATAGACACACACTCACTGTGCTGACAAGCTGGTGAGATGAGGTAATATGGTGTTGTTAACACAGAAAGAAATGAGTTCTGTTTTAAATTAACAAACCATGGTAATATGATTATGCAAGCAGCAGCCCCTTTAATTGAAACCTCAGAATGTCAATGTCACGTTGGCTGAATATTGGAAACACTCAGTTTATAGAGGAACATATGAAAAGTAATATTCCAAAATGAAATGACGGCCCTTAAAGTCGACGCACTATGACAAAGTTACACAAGATTAACACCCCTCTCACAGGCAAAATACGAAATGAGTGCCAGCAGCACGTTAGCTTAGCTTAGCTTTGCTTGGCATAAGGACTGGAAACAGGGGTTACAGATCGACTCGCTCTGTCCAAAGACAACAAAATCCAATCACAAACACCTCCAAAACTCACACATTAGCATCTTGCATCTTACTTGTACTGCACGAACCTGAAGTGAGAAAACAACAAGCTGTAGCTCAGCTTACCTGATAGTCTAGCAGTTGACCTCGTTTGCACCAAACACATCTTTTTTTGCTGAGTGAACCTAAAGAAGCCAGGTGCAAAACGTGTTGGTCGCTTAATAAATTTCACTAAAGTCAGCGTGTGGTGGTTTATTTTTGATTTTATATCTCTAGCAGTATTTAGACATGAAAGTAGTTTGTAACTCATGGAAAACAAAAAGAAAAGAAAAAATGCTGTGGTTGACTAAATCGTGAGGAAACTAAACTTTGAATTTTGGAGTCACACTTTGGACAAGAATTGATGCTAGATGAGAAATGAAGCTGTTCTTCATACAGCTGTTCAGTGCATTTGTGTGTGTGTGTGAGTGCGTGTCTGTGTGACCGTATGTGTGTGTGACACAGTTCCGCCCTTTGTCTGCTACGTTAGCAGCTTTTTACTCCAAAGAACAATGGAGAGAGACGTAGCTTCAGCGCTATAGCTTTATGACTGTCCGTGTAGACTGGCGTGTGTGTGTGTGTGTGTGTGTGTGTGTGCACATGTTTGACTGCGCATGAGTGAGTACATTAGTGATGTCAGGCATCGGGGTAGTAAGGTGTGGCAAGAATGAGCAAGACTGAAAGAGAGAGAGAGAGGGAAGTGGGGTTAGATTCAATGCCCAAGAGACCATGCAGGGCCGGGGTATGAAGAGTGTAGAATTACACCGTGTGAGTGTGTGTGTGTATGTGTGTGTGCTGTAAAGCTTTGTGCAGCTGGGCGTCTGGAGCTGACTTACTGAATGATGAAAGAAAGAGTTTAAACAGACTTTCACAGATACAAACACGTAAGCAAAGGTGGAATTGATGGAGATACACTGCGGCATTTACAACCTAATTTGAGTTCATGAACTTCACGATGGTTAGAGATGCACGCAAGAAAGAGGAAGGGGTGGAGGTTCAGTTTCAGGGAAAAAAAAAAACAGAATGGGGGAAGTTTTTCTGAAGAATTTCTTGTTGCATCACTGGAGAGGAATTCACGTTAAGCGCAGGTCCAGATTTTTAGTCCGACTCGTGAAAACAAGAGCTTTTACTTGCACTTTTCCATATGGCCAGGCAGGGTTGTCTTTCACTGCATGGTCTAACAGCTGCGAGTAGGACACACACTGTTATATTTACCTCAAAGCATGCCAAGTATTTGCTTTGATATTAGCTTATCTGCAGGAGGGAATGTGGACGGGGAGCCAAGATAAGAGATTCTGAGGTGTTTGGAAATTAAGAGAGCAAATACACATTGGTTAAAAAGAGTTAAAGAAGTGGAAGTTGGAGAAAAAAGTGGAAAATACAAGCAGAAGAAGAGATGTTATCCATGTGTTGTTTCATTTAATTTGTGCGTTCTTGATTATCTTGTCCCAGAATTAACTTTATCTACAGTAATTATAGTATGGCTAATAGTTTGCAACCATTAAATCCAGATACACTTTGTGCTCCCGGCTTGTGAGTGAAGATATTCTCATTTTCATTGTCAGGCTCCAGGAAATGTTTGATGTGGTTTTAGATTAGAAACATTTGTTGTTGTTGTTTGTTGTTGTTCTTGAATATCTTTTAGTGACTTATCTTGATTTTCAATCCCACGCTCAAATGAGTATAATAGGAGAATTATATAGTCTGACTTTTTTTTTCTCTCTTCAGTGCCAGAAGGGTTGACAGTCTGGCCGAGTGCCATAGTCCACTTGGCAACAACAAGTTGGCAGCGGTTGAAGTGTGTGACAGAATCAGTGAGTGGCAGCAGAGAAGCTGTGAACGTGCTCCCCTGGTAGATTTTTGTGGAAGATTAGCTAAAGGGATTGTCGCTCTCGCTTGGTGAAAGTGCCACTAATCTCTTCTGAAAGAAACTGCACTGATGTCCAAATGAAAAAGCGGTGAAAACACTGAGCATTCTGGGAGATTTGAAGTTCTGCTAATGAATTAATCAGCTGCTCCTGATGAAAGGCCCATAATGAAAGGTCCTCTGATTGGGTCTCATTAAAGCCCACATGCACACAAATGCATTCTGTTTTTTGAAAAATGAAGCTTACCATGTAAATTAATCTAATCACAACTTGTCGATATATTGTGTCTGCTTGCAGTCCAAGGCACTGAGGGAGCGCTGGTTGTTAGATGGAGCTCCAGCAGAGGAGGAGACTCAGAAACGCCTCCAGGAGGACGAGGTGAAGACCAAACTTCTGGAGCAGGTCATCCTCAGGTCAGCATCTCAGAACCTCTGCATGTCCAACCTCTGAACCAGAACGGTCCAGAACTATATTTTAATTGCAAATTAACGTGTCAAACGTGTTGTTATGGTGCGAATGTAGGCGTGCATGCATTTGCTTTCCAGTGGTGCATTTTTTCCAATACTAATGAAGAAGTTTAAACAGCGGAAAGAATAAAGCTGTATTATTTCATTCTTCAAGCCGCAGCATTGTAAAATCATGGAATGGAGCTCTTGTGTTGCACAAGACAACATGAGAGACAGAGGAAATCGTTGTCTGTAACTGTGCTTTGAATTGAAGCCATGGTCAGCAGGGCTGATGGTGCTTCTGATGTCATGAGCGTTGCACTGCGAGTGATGTAATCCAATTTGAGTATCCAGACTGAGACAAATCTCATGAAATTCAATTGCACATGGATACTATGACCATCAGTAATTGTATTTTTTTAATCATGTTATCATTTCTTTATGTCCAAGTGCCCAAACATAAATGAACTAGAAGAATATTATATTATGCATTTTCATATTGTCTCTCACAAGAAAACAGATTTAGGTTGCTAATGGTTTGATTACATGATGGAATTACATGATCATTTTAATAATGGTATCAATAATCAGTTTCATGTGTGTGTGTGTGTGTGTGTGTGTGTGTTTTCCTGAGCCAGGCTGGAGGAGGAGATTGAAGAACTGGAGACAGGCGAGCCAGCCAATAAGGGTGTGGCCAAAGAAAATGGAGGTAAGTTTGGTATCCATGGCAACGTTGAGTACACGGGAAACCATGGCAACGCAGCCTTCCAAAAGAAAAATTGAGCTAATAATGGTCTCTTCAATTGCCGTATTAACTTGGTCCTCTTTGCCGGAGGTCATTAAAACAATATCTCTTTTCTTTCTTTCTTTGTCTCTCTGACCTGCCCTCACCACCACCTCTTTTTTTTTTCTTGTGCACGCTCTCCATCCTCACAATGGTGCTCTGGTGCTCCCTATAGGTGAAAATGGAGTAGTGCAGACCTCTGGTCAGACCCCAAAGAGAGAGGTGACAGGGATTGAGGCCAAGCTGCTGGGTCCTAGTCCTGACCAGGCTAGCGCAGACAACCCGGTCACCCTGGTGTTCATGGGCTACAAGACCGTTGAAGAGGAGCAGGAGACCAAAAAAGCCCTGGGAATGGAAGGGGTGGACGGCAACGTAAAGGCTGAGTTTGTGGTGATTGAGGATGGTGAGGGGAAAGCTGGAGGAGAGGCCGCCACGGAGGAGCAGGCTCCACCCAACGGGAGCATGGCAGAGAAAGAAAAGGCCAACGGAGGCGGTGAGGAAGGAGAGAAGGAAAAGGAGAAGAAACAGACCTGCAAATGCTGCACGGTCATGTGAGCTATGTGTGAATGTGGGCGTGTGTATCTTGTGTGTGAGTGGATGAGTACACACCTGCACCTGTGTAGGCCATTGTGTGCCATTGCATGTGTCTGTATTTGCAGATGTGTGTAACTTTGTTTCTGTGTGGGAGGGCGTGTGTGTATGTGTGTAAGTGTGTGTCAGGACTGGAAAAAAACAAAAAAAAACAAAAGCCGAAGTACACAGCCAATATACCAACAATGAGAGCCAATACAAGCTCCAGCTACAACAACAAGAACCACAAAGACTCATAAGTACACTTTACTCTGTATACTTTCTCTGATATGTATTTGACTTTTGGTTTCTATTGATATTTTTCTATTTTTCTGTCTTGACATTTATATTGTATTCAGTATGTATATCTTTATTATGGGACTGTGTACTGTAAGTTCATTGTTATTATTGTTGGGAAAAAAAAGAAGATGTATTAGCTCTCTGGACTGTACTGCTACCCACTGGGGGAAAATCTGGAAACTTTAAATCATTTAAGTTGAAACAGCAAAACTATGAAGGACACAGACACTTATATATATATATTTCTCTGTGTAGGCCTACCAACTATTTATCAGTCAATTTCATATTGCAATATTGTCTAAGATATTATTTTAAATAGTATTTTAATATATTGATATGAAATTATGTTTTATACAATGTATTTATTGTTTTTGGTTCTCTATATCATCTCTCTAACCATTAACTGCATGTAAGCTTGTAAGCACTACCAGATTTGCGTTACAATCATCACAAGTGTCTGTGCTTTCTTAGACTCACATGTGCTCATATCTGAAGTCACACAAGTCTCTGTATATCAGTGTTAGAGATATGCATCAAAGGGGCTATTTGTGAGTTTTTCCTATCGCTACCAACCCAGCATGTAGAAGAAACACTGCAACGAAACACAATTCTTTGCAACATTTCATCTATACAACAAAGTAAACAGCTGTCCGTTGCTAATATATCCGCAGTGTAGCAATAGCGAAACTCAGAGAAGAGCCCCCTCTAGTTTTAAAAAGAAATCTACAGCACGCAGACAAGAGGCAAATTCAAACACTGACCATGTTGCAAACTGCATTAGCTTCTCATAGTCGCTGTGTGTGACACATGTACATGTAGATCACAGCTTTTGCATTTTTTTTTTTTTTTTGATTAAGATGGATACACTTACTTTATGGTCAATAGAGTCACAACAAACCATTGTGCAATGATTAGAAAATGCTTAAATGATTTCGCTCTCACAACAGTAGAATCAATGTAAATCTTATGAGGTAGCACTGCATGACGCCTTGCAACATTTTTGACTGTCTTGTCACTGTTTGTTCTATGCTATCACGTTCACATGAATGTAAAAAAAACAAAAAACAAAAACAAATCCAGGGGTTAAATTGGGATTCATTCAATCAATAATAATGAGCGGTGGGCTTGCTCAGCTCGCCATTAGAAATAATAACAAAACAAAGGTTTTTGTCTCTTTCTGAACCAAATAAAATCTGATGATTCTGTAATTTCACTGTGTGTTGGTCGGCTGCTGGTTTCTGTCCTGCTCGTTCCCAGTTTAACCCCTGAGGCTTTGTCTGTAGACCTGGCCCCAATAGTACTTGAATAGACCCACAGAGGAAAACTAAAGATTTGATATACTTGAAAAGATGTTTCTCACAAAAATAATCACCTCAAAATACAATTTATCGTTTATCCGGGCTTTTTAATACTTCATCAGAAATTGGTCATATTCCTCAAATTGCTGTACAAATTATGCATACACACCATGCAAATTCAAAGTCCTGCAGGCCTATTAAACTACATTTTGGCCCCAGTCTCATCATTTGTTTGGCAGACAGTAGAGGCCGTGGATGGTGTGGCTCACTGATGCTATGCCACTAATGCTTCTGCTGCCCTCAGGCTCATCCATGTCTCTCATTCCATTTCCACGCCATCAGCAATATCTCACAATCCCACTGTGTCATCCTCATCGTCGAGCTCACGCAGCCCCACCTTCTATGCTCGGAGACACGCAGTTCAAAAAAAAAAAAAACAAACTCTGAAGTTGGTGCTAATCTTAAAATCTTGTCTAACACTCTCCATCCACCAACTATTGTCGGGCTCCTTCTGTCTGTCTTACGCAAAATCGTCGGTGAGGGAGGACTGTGGGAATCTGCTGCCTCCTGCATACACACTTGTTGAATAAGAGAGTCTTTTGCAACCTTCAGTGCCAGATGCATTTTCTCAAGTCCTGCCTACATTAACCACCAGAGAAATGATCCCTTCTAACATTCCAAAGGGAGGTCAACAGGCGTGGACGGTTGAGATAGTCTATGCTTTCCATATGTACAGTGCAACTTTGTTTCTTATATTGACTCTCATGTTTTTTTCTTTCCTATGGCCTCTTTGCAAGGCAGTATATTGTATTTGATGTGTGTAATTTTTTTTAAGAAAAAAAAAAAAGAAATGTGTATTGTTGGTGCCTTTTGTCAGGTTCAGTTTGTTGGACTTGCCTGTCTGCCGCCATTTTTTAGACCGGGTTTTTTCCTGCTCTGCCCCTGGTTATGAGGACCCACTGGAAACAACACTGCCTTCTACTCTGGAGGGGTCAATAGACAAGTATAGTAGAATATTACTCTAACTTTTCTGTGCAGCTCAGATGGTAGGTAATATGCAGATTGGTATTAGTGTCCTGAAAAAATTGTATCTTTTACCCTATTTTAACTTTTAATTTTCTCTTTTTTTTTTTGTTTAATTGCTTTTACAGTAACTTTATTTCTAATGCACGCATACAAGAAACTCCTTTTTTTTTTTTTACATGCAATGTTTTTTCAATAGCTTGGGGGATACAAACTTTATGCAGGAGACTAACTGACAGTCTATGTATATACAACACATGTATATCTGTGTGCATATGCAGAAATATGCGTACATACATATGTATTCAAAGAAAAATGTGTAAATTTGTTCAGCTAAAGCTTTGCTTGATAGTGGGTCTCTGGGGCAGCAGCAGCAGAAAAAGCAACCTTGTGTTAGACCAATGCCTGTTCATCTATTCTGTGGTCATCTAAATGTTTAATCTTGAATAAAACTGTTTGTTTACAGCAAGTCAGATAATTGCGTATCTAATCAACCAAATGTATATACAAACGCTGTGGATCGAACACCAGGCATAAGCCACAGTTAATGATGTGTGCAGTTTTCCCATCTTGGCTGATGGAGTCACAGATGGGTAGAAGACGCCTTTCTGCAATATGTACACACAATTATACAGAGATAAACCATACATTTTCTTATAAGACTAAGACAAAAGGTATCTAAAAAAGAGAGGGAAAATTAATAAATACAACTCATCTATGAAGAATGAATTAGTAGTTTAACATAGCACTACCTATAATAAGCATAGGATTTCAGCTTCCTAAGCAGAGACGTGCATCGAGCTGTACTTTGCATGTCCTACACGATACCACTAGAGGGCATACATCTACTGTTTTGTAAATGAATCTTGCTATTCTTTTGTCAAACACACTGTAAGGGTTGTGTGTATGTGTGTCAGAGACAAAGAGGGAGAGGCATTGAAAAAAAGGGCACTCATCAGAGGGGGGTCAGGTATACACTATTCAACACAGTAGCTATAATTAAATTGCTTTCTGCTGCAGCAGTATTGACTCTGATTAACAGAAATATGAAAATCCTTTTGAGTCCAGTATGAATATGGTATATTCTGTCAGTAAGCGCATTCTCTGTGAGGAGACAGATTTCACCATTTCATAGGAGTAGACGAACTGTTCCACATCACGAGACAGAGAATATATTGTGTGCTGTTTGTAGGTCACGCCCCTGACAATGCTTTTCCACACTCTCACACGAGCACGAATGAAAAACATTAATGTCCTGGATGAGACGAGTGGAATATGAAAACTCACAGGGAATGGAAAAGAGACGGAAGTTTTTATTTCATTACAAATGCATTTGAAAAGAAAGAGAGAAAATTCCATTTGTGGGATTAGAAGTCCCAAAACAGAAATCTACTAAAGGATGGTGTGCATAAATCTTCCCAATCAGCCCTGTGAAGGCTTAGCAAATCTAATTGCTGCTATGGTAACAAGAACCAATAATTATCCTCCCCCTGTTAAATGTAGGCTTCAGCTACCCTGGTGTAACACACAAGTGACAATGACCACACATGAAACTGTAAAACTAAATTTCATTTAATAAGTACAGAACAACAGCCAAACAACATGTCATCCTTAGTGGTGCAAAGGTGTTTCAGCATTATAGCCTCATACTGATATATTCATATATTCCCGATATAAATGGCACATTATACTGCTGTAAATAGTTATTTAATCTGTATTTGTGTTAGTTGTTGACACAGTGATACAAACTGGCGAATGACTAACACAAGAAATCTGTGTTTCTTGATAAGAAAGACTCTCACCCTTCTTCATGTTTGTGTAAATGACCAAAAACAGCATATGCCACCTACTTGGCTGGATTTTGAAGTGCTATAGGCAACAACATTAATGTTCCCAGTAATTTTCCTAAGCAGACTCTCTGTAAAATGTTATTATGTCTTCCTTCCTTTGGTGATGATACCAGTGCAGTTCTTTTTATTAGAACATGCTCAACTGATTATGCTTAATTACATGGTGCACATGCCCCTGTTGTGCGTAACTGAGCCGTGTATGTTCTGGGTTACATGGTACTCTTGCCTTTTGCAAACAACACCTATGTGGATATTAAACTTAGTTCAGCTTAATGGGATGGGACTTGTGGACTGTGTGAGTGGCTGTTTTGATAATATCATATGCCTATAGAAATTCCACACCCATATATAAATCATACTATCTATATATCTTATATACACTCTCTGTGACGTGTGAACAGCAACAGTATGTTAGTATCAGAGTAATTACCGACCTCATGGTGTGGTCTCTACCTAAACCAGTTCTATTGTGCATACATTACACTGAGTGAATCAGTCGAGGTATTTCACACCACCTGTGAATTTGAATGGGTCATTCATTTCATTGAGAGTTTGTAAATACTGTGATAGAGAACAAGACTTATCTTCTTTGTTTGCAGGCGATTCAGATCTTTACTGTTTACATCTTGAAGTACTACTCTGGGGGACTGCAGCTTAAAATAGGGGATGGATAAAGGTTTTTCTACTATAAAGGGTTATAACATGACTTTGCCAATCATTACTTAATAGTTAAATTAGATGGAAATATTCTAGCTTACTTCTCACTCTGCTTTTTTATTGAACAGCTCAGCTACTTAATATTTTACATGCTAGACTTCTAAAGTATGATGCACCATTACCCATAAACTACCCAATTAAAGTAATTAACATTTGGATAAAAGTGCTGCTTAGGTATTCATTCTTACGTATAAATAATTCAAAAACAATTTATAATGTATACTTCAACACTTACATTAGCACATAGCACATTTTGCTGCATAATCTACCTCCAGTGTGTTTTGCTGAGGATGCATGTTTTAAATAAGGTTTTGTGTGTGGAACAAGAGAGCAACTATCGGTCAACTAATCAATGAGTCAACTGAAAATGAACCATTTCTAATAGCCTAGTTGAATAATAGTAATTCAGCTTTTGAGCTCCCAGTTTGGTCATATATGAGAAAATCTATTATGCTTGATTTAAAAAAAAAACAGGCTAGTGAAAATAACTGTAGCTCTAACGGTAGATTCATTCACCACTGTGTTTTTAATTGAAATGTCCAAAACAGCACAAAACATACTAACATTTACTAAAGGTTTGTTTTTGCTGTTGACTTGTACTTTATATCTAAAGTGTCTAACGTCAGCCCGTACACGTGTAACCAAACATGCTTATCACGCACTGTAAATAAAAAAAAATGTGCCAGCCCCAAAGTAAGATTAGCATCCCATGCAACTTATATCTAATATCACCACTTGATGTCTGTGAGGTACTGGAAATTTGCCGCGGCCTTATTTTTTCACAAAATGATGGTCGTCTTGACCAATGGCGGCTCCGGCAGAGGCTGGTCTCCGCCCGTTTTTGGCCCTTGGAAGTGTCTGGACTAATCAGCGCTCGCCTCCGTGTGTTCAGCCATTTTGTAAGAAAATCAAGCAAGTCTGCCGCCCTACCTTCGCTTCAGACCTGCAGTTTTTTTCTTGTGCAATGGACGGGTAAGTGAAAAAGAACCACACTTAAGGCTTATTTTTCAAGACAACCGGACCGCTGAGTAACTTCATCGTATAGACGGGTTGTTTATTAATATAGTCTTAACTCGATGGCCGTGTCGCTGAACTATTAAACCGGGAAAGTTTACCTGAAACTGTTTTTTCATCAAAACATGCAACAGTTAGCAGGAGCGTGAGCTAACTAGCAGCGGCTAGCCGTTGGTAGCTAACAAACGTTAGTTATGTGAACCGTGTTTTTTTTTCTTTCTTTCTTATCGATTTATATTAGCAGCGCGGATGTTTAGCAAACGTAACTTAATGGTAACTGAGATGTGGGGAAAACTTTCTCGTTTTGGAAACACGTCGGTAACACGGTGCAGTTCGCTAACAAAGACTTTAGTCAACATTGGCTAACTGTATCTCGGTAAGTTGATTTCACGGGAACTCGGGCGCTAGCTAAAGCAACGTGTCTCATTTCCGCATTCATTTGTCTGCCGAGTGCCAGGGCCATGTTGAAGATGTCTGGCCTGAACATTTCATGTTGATTGAATCAGAGACTTGTGCATCGGGTTATCTAAACTTAGGTAGGATAGTCAGTAGCGCATTGTATCATACAAACGTATTCTCCTCTGTTGAACACCTGATTTTGACACTTTGTCGTACTTGGAGAGCTGGATCGAGTTCGCTCAGCAATACGCGTAACGTAAATTTGTCAGTAGGTATTCACTTTGCTTGTATTTGTACCACCCTGAAGTTTGTTTGTTTTTTGATTTTTTTTCATTTTGCCAATCCTCTACAGCCGCCTAGACGCTGACTTGTACCCTCTGGGATCCGGCTACGTCCCTGAAATTGAGTAAGTATTTTGTATGTTATTTTGCATGACTCGAATTACTCGAGATTATATGGTGCTACCTGGATTGCATGTTCCTATAGCTGAATGAGGAAGTCTGTTTCTCTTTTGGTTGATCGGTGCTTTCTGTTGTATAGTGTGTGTGTGTGTGTGTGTGTGTGTGTGTGTGTGTGTGTTCAGCAGGGTCTCATGACAGATTATGGCTAATTTTCTTTGATTTCCTGGCTAACTAAGACCCCTTTTTTATCTTTCACAGCAGTGTCCATGACATATCAGTTGGCACAAAGGTAGGCAATTTTTGAATCATCTTCTCTTTTTTTGCATCTTCGTTATTTGCCTTTCCCTTATATCACTGACTATGAAACAGAAAAAAACTATAGTGTTATGTTGATCGTTTGACATGGTCCTTGGAAAGTACTGTACATCCCACGATTGTACTTTGAGAGCACTGTTGGTTGTGGTACCGTTTGCCAGTTTCAGGTTACAGCAAGTTTTATAGCAGATGATTTCATCATGAATACCTTTGTAATACACAGGTATTTGCGTTGTTGGAGTTGCCCCTTCTTATCTAAATGGCTTTGAGCTTGAATAATGGGAATTCATTGTATTCACACATTTCTAACCGATGACATGAATTTTTAGATGCATCACACTATGGTTAAACAAATTATTTTGGATACGAATGTTGGAGAAATCTTTTTACAAGTGAGTGGAAATGGAAAAGAACTGTGCCGAGCCGACACAAGGGACTTGAGACACATAGTCTGTCAGTTTGCAAGAGCTTCCTCTATAATTACAGAACTGCTGCCTAAAGCCATTTCTCGTGTGTAATGAGTTTGCAGATGCAGGCTGACTCTCCTTTTTAAAGATTTATGAAATGCAACTGGCTGGTCAGCATACAGAGGTTGCACCAACTCTTAGGACTGAGGACATGGGATATTTGATAATGAAATTAGAATAGATAATCAGAGGTGGGGCTTTATGTTTTCCTGTCCTGTTTCTGTCGGTCTGTGCAACTGCTGGGGGAAATGAAACTTCCTGTTGTTTATTTTCTGTGTTCCTTAATAGGCTCTTGACCTTACTGGAATGTTAAGAAAGCGGCTGAATCCTGCTCCGCTGCTTGATCTTTATTCACTCTCCTTTCTATCACAAGACCACTGCAGCAGCACTAGTAAAACAAATCAGCAGCAAGAAATTGTCCAATGTTCAGACCTGCTTATGTAACTGTAATAGCAGTGTTTGTCTGTGCAAACTTGTTGTAGAGGGAACACTGTTTTTTTGGCACACGGTCGGTTGTTAACCGGCCTGTCCAATAAAATTACCTGCCGAAGCAACAGGCCTAGGGGCTGCTTTTTAAAATGGTGGAGTAATTGATCTCAAAGCTGCTGCAGTCGTCCTCGTAACTGTCCTCATCCTCCAGGGCAAAGGTCTTTACACTGTTTAAACAAGCACCCTTGTCTTGACACACACGCCCGCAATGTGAGGGACACACCCCACCCCCTCCATTCTATTCATTGCAGTTGGGCTTGTTGTTTTTCCAACGTGATTAACAAAGCACCATGCAGTGGGTGCTGATTGATGGCCTGGCTTTGACTCCTGATGTGATTCTGTCTTTAACTTTTTCTGGATTTGACGTGCTGTGGTAATGATGATGCTCAGTTATGGAGCTCTGCCTTGCTGGAATCTGTAATTATTCTGTCTGGGCAGAGTGTCTGGCATTCCGCGGTCGCATTCCAATCTCCCCCTCCAGCCCCCTGGTGAGGCACAGCTCCCCCCCCCCCCAACCCTCTACCGACTAAGGCTGATCACACTGAACAAACATGTCTGTACCTGTGCTCCTCTCCTTTGTGCTTTTTCCTGTGAGATTACCACCCACCGATGCTCCCAACAGAAGGTTGCTTTACAGACACAAGTAGAAATGAATCATCTCAAGATTTCGTTTCTGTATGAGTTACTAATGGTTTTTTCCACTCTTGCTTTGATGCAATGAAACCCAGGTGTGATGTGGTGTGTGGTGCAAGGAAATTGCCTCCAGTCCATGTTCCCCCTTGTAAAATTAAATTCACGGTGCTGCCATTGTCAGTGAGAGGAAGTTGCTCCACAGTTTCTGAATGTGGGCCAGCAATGTGTCATCATCTCCTGAAGGTTACAATTATGCTGTCAGCGTTTAGAGCAAACAAAAGGATGTGACCAAGTCGATACACATTTGGTGGGGTTGTGTTGAAAAAATGGGTTTGGCACTGTGTTGGAGTCAACAAACAAACCTTTTATAAGCTCTGTTTTTCTCCCACTTGTAACTTAACTTTTCCTTTGTGCTGTTCAGCATTCTCAACCACACTCTGAAAGCTGTAGGTATATTCTTCAGTCAGTTGCAACACAGTCCTTTGCTTTGTATGAGACTTGATTTTCCTGCTCTGCACTGTAGACTGGCTTAGCTCTGTGGTTATTATTAGAATGAGGAAGTCGGGGGAGAAAGAGAGTCCAACCATAGAACAGTAACCATCAGTCCCCGGGAGGAAGTTCAGTAAAACCCTGGAAGCAGGCCTGATCTTGCTGCTCTTCCTGTTTGGAGTTGGTCTGCTGACTGATAATGTGATGATGCCCGCCCATGACCATTGAGTCAGGCTGGAGCCGCTTCCTTCATTTCTCATGGCTTTGCTCATTTGCCCCCAGCCCATTTATCAAGCAGAAATGTTGTTTTTAGATTTTATTCCCAGCAAGCAGAGCACAGCACTCAATCCATTCATTATAATCTGTGCTATGAATCCCCGTTCTTATGCTCATATTTTTACTAGTGAATCTAATTTCCGGACAATTTGTTGACTTGTTACAGCACATCTAGTGAGAGATGAAAGCTCTGTCTTAGACTTCTTTCAGTTGCTCCCAAGTCTGTTTTGAATTGTGGTAATCTTAGCTCAGCAGTTGCATTTCACTTACGCCTTTCCATTTAAGTCCAAACTTGAGCCTTGGCCAACGGAGAGGGTTCCTAATCCTGAAACCACTGTAAAAAAGGCGCAGGAATGTCTCTTGTTGCTTGAAGTTCATGAATTGCGATAGCAGACCTTGTTTGCGTGGGCCTCAGAGTGAGAGTGACTGAGTCAGCCAAACCATCTGGAAGTCAAAGGGTAGTTTATAGTACTGCTTACAGTGTTGTGCTCTCATAACAACTGCCTCTGTGGCCCAAACCACCCCATTTGCAGTGTATAGAAGCGGCACCAAATGTTTTTTCAGTTTAACTCATTCCTGCCTTGTGTGACCAGACGTTGCTCCCTGACTGGGGACACCGCCACCGCCACTTTATATGGTTAAAGGCCAAGATTCATTAGGAGAAGAATGCTAGCAAACCTGCATGACTGGTTGTTGTTAAAACGTTGCAGGGCCCTTCAACTCCCAGAGTGTCCTCGGGGCTCCATATGTGTGTGTGCTGCCGTGTAACAATGCCGCTAGTCTCAACTTGAACAGGACCGCCATTGTAGAGTGCTGTAGAGCTTAGGCTGCTGAGCCACTTCTTGTGACTGCAATACTTCATCTCACACAACCACAAACACACACAGAGCCACGAGAACAGCCCTGAAACAGCACTTTATATCTGAAGAGAGAGTGAGAGAGACTGGACAAGGCTGTTTGAGCAGACAGTAAACTAGTGTGAGCTGGGAGTATCTTGTCTTCAGATCCAGGGGGATTCAGAGTGCTATCCTCCCTCCGAATACTGAATTATGAGAGGATGGGTTGTACTGACTGACAGCTGCTGTTGACCGAGGCTCTTACTGCAGCCTCCTGCTCCTCGAGCTGAATAGTAACAGTTCTTTCTTGTGTGCAGTCGGCATTAAATTATGATAATTTCCTGGACAAAGATATAATGGCCCATCATGACTATGATTGTAATGTTTTTTTAACTAGGTAGTACTGTTTGAATAGAATAAAAAATGAGATGGGAAGACGAGGATGTGGTGATGAGTGAAATATCTCTGCTGACAAGCTAGGTCACTGAATTCTTCTTGGTATGGTAGGTGTTCTTAGGAGTAGGAGTTCTTCTCAAGCGTGTTTGCAGGATCCTCTTTTGGTTATCAGATTACTTCCTCCTTTATCTCACAATGGCTTGGTAACATGAGAGCTGTGCTCTCCACCTGCCATGCTGTGCCCTCATTGGTGAATGTACTGAAGTGAACCATTGTTTTCTCTCCTTCTGCAGAGGGGATCCGACGAACTCTTTTCTTCCTGCATATCCAACGGGCCCTATATCATGAACTCAGGTAGGGGGGTTGCCATGGAGGGGTGAATCCTTTTTTATTGAAGTGCTTGCCGTGTCTGTTGTTTTGTGTTGCTATGACGATCAATCCATTATTCAGGAAGAACCAGAGCCTTCTGTTCCCTCCTTGATTGTATCTGCCTCTGTTTTCCCTTGTAGCCAATGGCAACGACAGCAAAAAATTCAAAGGTGACGTTCGCAGTCCTGGTGTGCCGTCACGTGTGGTCCATGTACGCAAGCTGCCCAACGACATAAATGAGGCTGAGGTTATTGGCCTGGGACTGCCCTTTGGGAAGGTCACTAATCTGCTGATGCTGAAAGGGAAAAACCAGGTAAGCAAAGATAAACGCAGGTCTTCTCACCAAACCTGTAAGGCGGGCACACCTGGGTGAAATTTCTCTCGAGGCCTGAAACAAGAGATCGGTTTTCTAGAAGTCTGTCCTGACCTGAAAATGATAACAATGACCCTTTTGTTACATCTTTGTGGTTTAGTGGGTGGGGAGACAATTATTCTTGCTGAGATTTCCTGGAGGAAGACACTTAATCCCACTTCAATGTCTTCATTATCTCCTCTTTTATCAGCAGTTTTGTGTCAAACCCAATGAGGATATCAAGTGAAAACTGACCAAAATAGACAACGATAATGCTGCTGATTATCAGGGTTCACATCAAACTTAAAAAATGAAGAATGGAGGTGCCTTATCGTATGTGATGGGAGAATCCGATGCGATATATTTGTTTGCTTCTTCCCTGCAGGCATTCTTGGAATTGAACAGCGAAGAGTGCGCACAGACGATGGTGAGCTACTACTCCTCTGTCACCCCCGTCATCAGAAACCACCCAATTTACATGCAGTACTCAACCCATAAGGAGCTCAAGACGGACAACTCCCCCAACCAAGTGGTAAGGGTCTGTTGTCACTTAATACTGATGGCTTTAATTTGAAGCTAAAGTCAGTGCTTAGTATTGGCTGAATGCGTAATTGATTATTTGATGTTCTTTCTGCCACTGGTCTCAAATGTATTGATATAGATTTTGTCATCTTTGTTAAAGCCCATTCAGTGTAGCTTTAGGGTTAGTGCAATCAAAATTTTTTGCAGTGTAGACAAGATAATGGAACTTTCAGGCCATCCACAGGAAATGCCTCACACAAGAAATCTCGCCCACGTTGAGTTTTCTCCATCCATGTTAAAATGCTCCTTTTGACTTTCTCCCTCAGCGTGCCCAGGCAGCTCTGCAGGCAGTCAATGCACTGCATGGAGGTGGTATGGGTAGCATGGCTATCTCTGCAGATGCAGGCACCATGGGAGGAGCAGCGTCTCAAAGCCCCGTGCTTAGAGTCATAGTGGAAAACCTCTTCTACCCTGTTACCCTGGATGTACTACACCAGGTAAAGGCAGATTTTAGTTGTAGATTTGTTGCTGTATAGAGACAGAAGGATAAATGTTTTATTTATATTTGTTTATTCTATGCTTGGTTTCTTTTAAATTATTTTATTTTCAGTTTCCTTTTAGGAATTTTATAGCAATCATGTCATGGTTTTTACTTCTGGGCTTGTCATTGGTCAAAAAAGCATCTTTATTAATGTAATAGTTCTAATTTTTTATATAACACACCTGCCATTCGTTGCAGTAGGGGACTGGGTTCTGTTGTTGTGTAATACTAGTATTGCTGCTGCAGCTGTACTTCACCAGGAGAATAGGCAGACTTTGACTTAGGCTAACTAACAACTTGATAAGTTGCTATACTACCTGCTTACCTACTATAAATAAATTATAACACTACATTGTTTTTGCATTTGCCCAATCTCCACATCATAAGAAATTGAACCTTGCCACACATGCGCATAACATTGTTAGGAAGATACTTTGCAACTCTGTGGGTGAAATACAAACACAATGTGCATGTTGACCTTAAATGTGTAATCATCGTGACAGGCCTAATTATGCTGTCTGTCCTCCTTAGATTTTCTCCAAGTTCGGCACTGTGCTGAAGATCATCACTTTCACAAAGAACAACCAGTTCCAGGCTCTGATCCAGTATGCTGATGGAATGACAGCTCAGCATGCTAAACTGGTAAGACTGGTACATCTAATTCTCTTTGTCATGATGTTTCCTTCTGAAGTTGGTACCACTGGGTAACAGGTCACTGGCCGCTTTGGAAAATACACAAGGGACTTGCCACGAGAACTGGACCAATTCAAAGCAAACAATTGTGGTTACAGTGCAACGTGTACACCGTGGGACCAATTGTTGAAACATCAAAGTGTGGATAAAATGACAAGTGTAAGACACAGATTACCCCAGGCCTAATGCTCCAAATGGTCTGTCTCAGTCTCTAGATGGTCAGAACATCTACAATGCCTGCTGTACCCTGAGAATTAGCTTCTCCAAACTCACCAGCCTCAATGTCAAGTACAACAATGACAAAAGCAGGGACTACACCCGACCAGACCTCCCAACTGCAGATTCACAGCCCTCCATTGATCATCAGACCATGGCTGCCGCTGCTTTTGGTAAGACTGGGGCATGACAAAGGACATTTTTGTTTTGACCACATTCATAAATGTTAACAAGCCTATAAATACATAATCCAGCTTCCTTTGTTAGCGCTACTCAACTTTACTTAAATATATCCTTGACATATCAGTTGGACTTTTGATTTGGTTTCGTAGGGATTCAAGTACACATTTAGTCCGGTGTTCAGCGATTTCGATCTCATTTTGTCTGTTTCCTCTTGTCCTAGCTGCACCGGGCATAATCTCAGCCTCTCCCTATGGTGGAGCACATGCCTTCCCCCCAACTTTTGCCATCCAGCAGGCAGCAGGTCAGAAGCTTAACAGACTTTTCTAGACACTGCTGTTCGTTTTCTAATGAAAAATCTATCCTTTCTCCAAACATCACAGTATCAAGTGTGCAATAAATTGATCGTAATTTATATTTTGTTGCTCGCAGGTCTGTCGGTGCCTGGTATTCCCAGTGCCCTGGCGTCCCTGGGTGTTGGCCACAGTGGCATGGCGGCTGCAGCAGCGGCTGCCAGCCGGCTCGGCCTCTCAGGCCTCACTGCCTCTGGGGGACACAATGTCTTGTTGGTCAGCAATCTGAACCCTGAGGTCAGTACACTCACATGGCTTAAACAGTTCCACATCCTGCCTCTGTCAGTGCACTGCTGAGCAATAGAAGAATATTACATTACCATTGTATTTACACTATGATTCATGGACCTGGATCCATTTGGTCAAGAAAAAACAGTGTTTTTCCTGCCCCCGCCCAATCTCCCACAACCACCATGTGGTCACATTAGTTGGATTACACTGACCACAGTTTTTAAATAAAGGGGGTCATCGAGTCAAAACCTCTTCTCTTTCAGGACCTCTCTGTGTTTGACCAAACCTGCTGCATTTCTGACCTGCCACTTTGCTCACTGTGAATTTTAAGTTTATTCAAAACACTAACTTCTTTTTTTTTTAAACTTACCATTTCATATCTTCATTTTTGTCCATTAGTTGAAATCATTCTTGAGTTGTTGGAGAGACAATATTACTTTTTTCTTTGTATTCAGGAAACACATCTTGTCCATTATGTTGATCTTTTTTGAGACATATAATGTGTAGCATGTAGAAGTAGTCAGTCACATGCATTACATCTACTGTAGTTATGAATTCATCACAAAAAGGATTTTAACTTAAAGACCAGTTTTTAGGATGATTATAACTTATATTCAGATTTGTTTGTATTTATTCTAATGTAAATTGAGTTAATTTAAACAAACATAGCCTGTAATCTAAAAGTACATATTGTCTCTGCCTTTTTCTGTATTTCATTGTTAATCTTTTTTTCTCTTCTTTTTCTTCTAGTGTTCCCATAGTGACAATGCATTTTAATTTAGCCAGTTCTACTGTCTGAAGCACTACATTTCTTTGTGTATACTGACCTTGTTTTTTACTTCCTTTTCTCTCTCTTCTTTCTCTGTCCCCCTCTCTCTTTTTTGTTTTAAAAACACTCAACCTCACCTCAACTCTTGCCAACTGACTGCACGCCCCATGACCAATTGTTCCCTCTGTCCTCCTCCTCCTCCTCCCCTCTTCCACTCCTCTGTTACTACTACGACCACTCCTCCTCCCTCCCACCCATCCCTCTTTCTGCCCCGTTCATTCTCCCCAATTCGGACCCCACCCACACATTGAAAACACACAAAACACAACATTGGTCCCCATGATTTTTGCCATCATCTGTCCTTCCACCATCTTCCTTTTCTCTCCCTCATCTTCATCCATCCTTCTCTCTCACGCTGTTTGAATCCTCCTCTCCTCCTCCTCCTCCTCCTCCTCTTGTCCTCTCTTCATTCTCTTCGTCCCTCATGCCTCTCCTTCCTCCATGGTACTGTGGCCTTCCTGTGGACCTCGCTGCCTGTGGCCTGCGGACATGTCCCGACTCCACTCCACTGTCCTCCACTCCGCTCCGTCTCTTTTCCCCTGTCCCCTGTTCCCTCTCCCCCTTTGGCCCCCTGCCCCGCTGCTCCCCCTGCTGTCTCTAAAGAGCGTTACGCCACACTGCCTCTTTATTCTTTTCGGTACGTTATCATCCTTTCATCTCCTTTTTATTACTACTGTTACCTGGCAAGGTGGGCATGTCTTGTCTCATGTTGTTGGCTTTGTTTTTTGTTTGATTTTGTTTTTTAACCACTGATGGCTCGTCATCAGGCTACAGGGCTATGAAGGGTGGGGGTGTCTGTTTGTTTGGGTTGGGTTTGTATGACCTGTTTTGGTTGTTGTGGGTTTGTGTAAGGAAAGTGAGGTGAGAGAAAAACCACACAAAGCTGCAGCATTTCGTTTAATTTTAAACAGCCATGGTTTACTGTCCATGGGCAAAAAGTATTTGTAGTTTTTCATCTTCAAAGAGCACAGTCCTTGAATGGAAATGAATTGCTCCACTAAATAGAAATGTGGGGATCATTTTGCCCAGGAATAAGGGAAAAAGCTGATATAAATTCTAAAGCGTCACCCTCCGGAAGTGGATAAAAGTCAACAATTTATTTAGTTCTGCATCGCCTCAATTTCAAGCCATGAAAATTCATCAAATTTCATTTTTAAGTTGATTTCTCTGTGGTTGCCTTAAGTCACTCGGCAACAGTACACAGAGATATGAAATGCTGCTGCTTTTTTAGTGATTGGGAGTTGACATATCCCTTGGATTATGTCAGCATATTATTCCTCTGCAGTTTGTTTTAGTTACTTTAATGTAGGCATATGCATGTTTAGTTTATTCCTGCATGTCTTTCTATTAGGCCCTCGTGTTGATCAAGTAATCAACTTTTTTTTCCCTGTAGAGCAACCAAATCAATCAAAACAACTCATTTTTACTTTTTTTTGGATTTTATTTGACATTTCCTTCTCAAATCATTATCTTCTCCTTCTCAGCCATAACCATGTAGCATCTATTTAATTATTATCTAAGAGGGCTTAAGTAGGATTAGCTGTAGAAATCCCGCACAGAATTGAACACCAAATTAGTGGATAGCCTGAAAATTACTTTTTAATCAGACAGGGTTCATTCAGTCTAAATAATATTGTCTGATCTGATGGTTTTAAATTGTTTTGTTGCTGTGAGTGGCTGTGTGGCTCCTGTCAAGGCTGTGACGGTCATTCTTGCACTTGTGGTGTGACACCTTCTTCCTCTTCACTAGGTGTGTATGGCGATGTGATGAGGGTGAAGATCCTGTTCAATAAAAAGGAGAACGCTCTGATCCAGATGTCTGATGGCACACAGGCTCAGCTAGGTAACCACACTACACACCATTTACTTTCTTTGATCTTGCATTTTCTTTCATCTTTTCTCATTTTACCATTTTTACATTGCCATGAGCCTTAGGTGCATCTCAAATGGGCAAACAATCACAGGTCTTCCTTTGATAAACAGCTGATTGCCTGTTCCTGATTGTCTCCTTATCTAATATGTTTTACTGTTTGTAGCTACACTAAAAGTGTCTCAAAATATTTACATTTATGAAAATATTTAATAAATAATGTGGATGTATCAAGGAGAGGGTATGGATAAAAAGCTGTTTAAAATCAATTAAATTAGTCTCTGTGGGCCTTTGTGCCTTATAATTGAAATTACTCATTCAATCTATTTGAATATACAATTAAAACGGGTCTGTTTATCTGCTGTTATCAAAGAATTCAGTCCAATGCCAGGCTTGTTTGGAAGCCAAGATTTGTGAGTGTTGTTGATTTTTGTGTCACTGTTTTTCAGCCATGAGCCACCTGAATGGCCAGCGGCTTCACGGCAGGGCCATGCGTGTGACGTTGTCGAAACACACCACAGTGCAGCTGCCCAGAGAAGGTCACGAGGACCAGGGCCTCACAAAGGACTACAGCAACTCACCGCTGCACCGTTTCAAGAAGCCCGGCTCCAAGAATTACTCCAACATCTTCCCACCCTCTGCAACACTCCACCTCTCCAACATACCGTGAGTGCTGCCGCAAGAGCTTAATTTACATTCCCACTCCCGCCCCAGCATCCTTAATGCTCTAAGCTTTTTCTTTGTAGTCCAGACTCATTTTTCTCTATATTTAGTGCTTTGGAATAAGTAGTTACGACAGTCTTCTCTAACTATGCTACTCTAGAGGTGCATTTTTAGATTTAATCACACATCTTGCTTTTGTTCTACCACACCAGTGCATAAACAAAATATGCAGATAAGTAGAGTAAATAAACCCACAAAAAAGCTTCATGTTGATTCTTTCTTGCTTTTAGGCCTTCTGTGGTGGAGGACGATCTCAGGAGGCTGTTTGCCAGCTCAGGAGCCACAGTCAAGGCCTTCAAGTTCTTTCAGTAAGTCTCAGTCCAGTTGTACTCCATTTACTTCAAATGTGTGCTAATTGGTGTTTTAGAACAGGCCACAGCCTTTATCTAGTGCAAAGCCAATTCAAACAAGAAGAGTTGTTAAGTGTTTTGAGAACCAAGCAACACAAAAGCGGGCAGCATTGTTGACACTTTGAGAAAATATTTTCTGTCTTTCTTCAACAGGAAAGACCGCAAGATGGCCCTGATCCAGATGGGCTCAGTCGAGGAGGCAATTGAGTCCCTCATTGAGTTCCACAACCACGATCTGGGAGAGAACCACCACCTTCGAGTGTCCTTCTCCAAGTCCACCATCTGAGTGCCTTTCCTTCCTCCCTCCAAATCTGTTGCCATCTGAATGCTACTTTTCTCAAGTTGGCTTTAAGGGGCAATGGCAACCATAACATATTTATAACTGTGGTTCTATGTAGAGCGTTCCTCCCTTCACCCCCACATTTGGTCATTCCCCATCATTACTAGGTTTGGGTATCAGATTTGGTCAAGTCTCCTCAAGTTAAACAAGATGGTTGTATTTTGGACAAATCTAAACTAATATGAATATTCTTTCCTGCTTGTGCACAAATTGTAAATTTGTTTGTTTTTGGGCTACAGTTGCTTGCCGTAGCTGATTTTGGGGCATTATCATGTTAACTTGGGACATCAAAAAACCATGCCTCAAACAAGTGCTGCAAATTGTGGATCGGTTATGACAATGTGTAAAGTGTCTGTATCAGGTGATGTAAATAATGAAAAAAAAAAGGGTAGAATTGCAGCATATTCACAATCAAATCGCTGTGATCTGGATCCTGGTACCCAAACCTACACAAAGTTAAGAGTGGGGTTCAGGGAAACACTCTACGTTGAAACATGTTACTATCTTGGAGGTAAAGTAGGGGAAGCAGATGAACTGTCACTTTAGACCAAATTGCTTAAAGAAAAAAAGAAAAGAGAGAGAAAAAAAGACACCCTCCACGACAGATGTATGCTTATGTGGATGAATAGTATCCACACCAGACACACTTCAGCATTCCTTTTACTATGATAGTTGTGTGGATATATCTATGTGTGTGTGTGTGCCTTTTTTTTCCTTTTTTTTTTTTTTTTTTTTGAAATGCCACTTTGAACCTGTTTGGCCAGTCAGAAACGGTTAGAGACAAGGATTTTATTTTGGCTCACAGACCAACAAACAGCTTATATCCCAGTATCCATTTTTATTTTTATCTTCTTGTAACTACCCACATATTTGCTTTGGGGGATCCATACCACTATCTGAAGTCGTTGTAATAAGGTCACATTCTTCTTTCACTATCTTTCTCTACAGTCCTGTGCCTTACTTTTCCCCAACCAGACTGCCTTAAGCATTACTCTGGCTTCATTTGGAAAAGACCTGGATCTCAAAATGCCTTTTTGTGTTCCCATGCCTTTTGGTATGTACCAGCATTGTCAAAATGGGGGGGAAAGTGGCTCATTCAGTCTTATGTTTCTTATCTAAGAATTTGTATGCATATAGCCTCATTATATATGTAGAAACTATGAATGTAAGTCATATAGATGCCTAATATCCTTGCTAGGTGATGTAGCTGTATTAGGTGTATTGTGGCAGGACGTAGAGCTGCATTCAGCCCTCCTGTCCTACAGTCCTCATTCATTTTCATTTAGTCCCCCCTCCATAGGGACAGTGGTGTTTGGGGCCTCATTTAACCATATTATGTTCATCTATACATGGACACCTATATATTCATTTATCTTTTCTTTTTAATGTTAGCATTTACATGTGTATCAACTCTAAGCTTAACTGATACCTGTATGTAGTGGCTGGGTTTGGTCATGATCACGGTGCCTTGACTCTTTGAGTTTTTAATCTGAGGCTGAAACACTTTGTGGCCTCGTCAGTTGACTTTGTTTACCTCTCATTCAGCTGTTTTATCTTACCTGTCTGCAAAGATGCCTTTATCCCATTATATTCAGGTAATTGTACCTGTGAGAGGGCAGCTGGGAGGCATTTGTCAATTGATAGTAAGGACAGTCTCGGACTGTGTGGAAAAACCCAGTATATTTTTTTTCTCTTATTCAGGATAATATGATTACAGGGTGGGACAGCTCTCACCCAGTCCCTGTCTGTGTCAGCTTAAGCCACAGTAGGGTTCTTTAGTGCACTTTTCCTCAAAGATAGGTCCAAGTTGACACCATCACGCTGAAGTCTTAAACGTCGTCACATTCCTGTGTGCCTCAAGCACCAGTTTCCATCACTGTAGTCTTGGACCAGATACAGACACGCTCTGTCTCTATTTTTGTAAAAGATTATTATGCATGATTTAACAAAGCTTCATGTAGCTGCAGACGGTTATTGCTGTTAAGGACCAAAGTATCTTCTATCCCTGCTGTTTTGTAGTGTTGTGGTTTCTTAAAGGGTTTTCCTTTCACATTCCTGCTATTCCACAAAAAAAAAAAAAAAAAAAAAAAACAAGGCTTCGTTTTCCTTTCCTCTGTTCCTTAAATGCCTTGGACAAAAGTCTCATGAAGTGAAAATATGTTTTGGGTAACAACACATACTGTATATTGTTCCCCTTTTTTTTGTTTGATTGACTTTTCAAAGAGCCTAATTTGGGTAGAGATCGCCTTAGAATGGATACTTAATTGATCCACAGTCCCTAGCTGTGATGTTGACAGTGTAGAAGATTATATGCCTTTCAGTTCTTGTTAAAAGCTTTTTATTTTTCTCTCCTTTTTTTTTTTTTATAATGGGGGCGGGGTGGGGTTATTGTATGAAGCGGGGGTTGATGGTTGTATATATTCATGTTTTTGTACCACAAAATCATTTGGATTATATCCACTTTACGTTCAAAACATGTATATTTTGATAAAACAATACAGACCTATTGAGCTCTCTGGAGCTGTAAAAAAACAAAAAAAAAACAAAAAAAAACTTTTGTAACACAAAGACATTAAACCTATCTGAACACAGAAGTGTCTCTGTATGTGCCCCGCTCCCCTCCCCCCACCCCTCTCCCGCCCCCCTTTTGCCATTCTGTTCTTGTCTCTTGCATCTTCTGCTGCCTTCAATAAATCTTTAGTTTGTTCCTTCTTTCATCTGGCCTCATTTGGTTTCTGTCTCTTCCTCTCTGTCCTGTGGACCTGCTGCTCTGTATCGGTTAACATCTCGTAACATTTTCCACATTTCCCATCCTGTTTTTACCACTGGTGGGGTATTTTTTTTTTTAAAAAAATCTCCTACTGTATTTCCCACTTTGTACTCATCCCATCTGAAACTTGACTTACTGCTCATCTGGGCTCAACTCAGCTCAATCCCACTGCAGTCCTCCTGCGTTGATGATGATGATGCTGCTGATGATGATAGCAGGGTGGAGAGTTAATTCGATATGCAACGCTGGATACTTGCTATTTTCAATGATTCTGAATAATCCTCCTGTGCTATGCTTTGACCTTTTCAGTTTAGCAGGTCTGTCTTGCTCTAAGGAGAGAAGCCAGGTTGCTGTGGAAACCAACTTGCTGAATAATTAAGATAAAAAAAAAAACAGGCATGGCTATCGGGCGTATCTGGCAATCCATGTGTATCACTGAGTTCCTCAGGGAGGTGAAGGATGGAGGTGGTGGTAGTGGTGGTGGGGGGGGGGGAATAACAAGTCAGTTACGCACATGCTGAACCACTAGGGGGAGGTCTTGCTCTCTGATGGTAATCGAAGGCTGTTAAGCAGAGGTGACTTTACCTGTCACTCACACAATGTCAATAGTTGGTGGCTTAATCTCAAGTGCCTCTTTGGGCTTTCTGGCATTATACCTTTTCTTTTTTTTCCTCCTTCGACTTCCTTACAGAGCGGTGGAGAGGATTAACCTCAGATCGGCCTTACTTTTGGAGAGGGACAAATGAGAGAAAAGGAGAAGTGAGTCCAGTGGTGTCTGTATTTGGCTGAGAGGAGCTGGGTGTTATTGTATAATCCCAGTATTTTGTGGAGTGAGGACTTAAAACACGGTGAGCTGCAAGTTAGCGCGAATCCTTTACTGCAAAGGCACTTGTTTCACTGCTGACTGTGTTTTTGCATAAGAAGGCATTGCTTGAAGGTCACAGGTACAGACAGACACCAGACTGAAGACACTTGCTAGGTGTAAGCAGCGTGACACACAGATCTCTACAGCATGTTTTAGGATGCTAACAGAAGGCACTGCTCTGATTTTAATGTCGCCCTGAAGTCATTAGAATATGGTCACGTTTGCCAAAAGAAATTTGCAGCCAGTCTCTTTGACATCTCATGTACTGCTGCGTCTTTTTCCTTTAAACATGTTTGCAGTTCACTGTGTACCCCATGCCAGTCTGGAACCTCCATGGCAGCAACTTTGATGCTGCTTTGATACCTCAGACCCTTGTTTACTTGCAGAGTCTTAGTATTTCGCTCTGCACAGAGAGTAATTTAGAGCAGAGAGCAGTCTACACAGAACCCTCTTCGGGAATATATTGAAATGCAAAGAGATTGCATAATTGCGTGGAAGGGTAACTCAAAGTAAAATGATCCAAACAGATCTGTGGTGGTGTTTTTTTTTTTTTTTTTTGAGCTTACCAAATTCCAAAAGTCACCAGTTCATAAAGAAGGTAATTTAAAGGAGAAGTGCCCTTTTTTTTTTTTTTTTTGGACCTTATTTCTGATACGGTCGTTTACTCACCCATATAACTTTGGTGTCATTAGGAGTCGATATTTGGATCCATTCCACCGCCGTGTATAGTGGGAGTGATCAGGGCCTAATGCGGCCTCTAATAACAAAAATAATCTGCCGCGAAACTCGTTCATCCGGGGTCTGTAGATTGACCTACTAACCTCGGAACTGGATGATGATGTCATCACTGAGCGCCGCGCACAGCCGCAGCAGGGCTCACTCACTCTAAGCTAAGGTCGGCTCGTTTACCTGGAGTTTGCTACTGCTAAATACACTACGGTTCGTTTTTGCGTATTTTCACATTGTCCCCAACAAAAGGACCAGTTGGATGAAGTTCAGTGTCCACAGCTTATTAGTTAGAGGCTGTATTCTCGGTGCCCCGATCACTCCCACTATATGGATGTACGCGTCTCTCCAATGGGTCTAAATATCGTCCGATGGATCCTAATGACACCGAAGTTATATGGGTGAGTAAACCACCCTATTTTATGCCAGAAATAAGGTCCAGTTTTTTTTTTAAACGGCACTTTTTCTTTAATCTGCTAAGACATATTTTTTTAAAGTGAAGCTGGCATCATGAGTAAACATTTTCAAAATTAGTCCAATCCAAAAGTTATCTGACCGCAAATAAAGTAGCCTCACTGGATGTAGTTAGAGCTCTGTTGCAACGTCTCAGACTGTCTCCACATTTGTACTGTTAACTAGTTCAGTGTGTCATTTGTGTAACCGCACTCCACCTCCTCTCCTCCATTTGTTTTGGCCAATTCAGACCCTTGGGATGTTCCTGGCTTCATCCAGCGCACGTGTGTGTGTGTGTGTGTGGGTGTGTGTGTGTGTGCGCAGGACTAAGTGGAACCATGTGAGGGTTAGTGATCCCACTGCATCTGGCAACATTTATTTACATTAGTGCTGTGGCCTCTAATCAAGCAAATACCGGCAAACACCAAGGCCACACACACATGCATGTAATCCCACTGGTGTCTGAGTGGGGCCAGACTGGACATGTGGTCCAAGATATTGTCCTGTGTATCATTTGTCACATGTTCAATGCCCACAATAGCCAGATAGTCAGCGACGGGTGGGTGGGTTGGGGGCTGGGGCTGGATGTCTGTTGTGTGTATGTGTGTGAGTTGAAAGTTGGCAGAGTTTGAAAGCATTGAAAGGCAAATTCATCCATTTTGTGCAAGTTCTGGAGCTTTGAGATCATCCATGTGTCTATAATTTGTCTGTGTAGTTCAACTGCAGAGCAGCCGCAGCCTTGACCGGCTATCAAGTCCAGGATTTAACATCCCTCTGAGGAGGAATGCACCTATATACTCTGACTTTCTGACCCACATTAATTACGATGTAGGATCACTTAAAGAGTCACCCCCTCGATCCTGTTTAGTCTGCACAGCTTACATGGGATTTAGACCCAACATCCAGAGTGTCACGTACAGCAGAGGAGGAAAAGCCTGACGCTGAGGTGAAGGATGCCTTTTGGTCTGCATGTGTCTCCCCTTAAAAAAAAAAAGCCATCAGGAGACTATCCACCTGTTTACATATGCACGCCTCAGACAGATGTTGAATAATTCATCCACAGAGGCGGACAACATGCAGCTGTATTTGGGTTATGGGGGTGCATGGGTTCTCTTTCCTGCCTGGATGCAGCAGCCCAAATTATAGGCATTACTTCTCAGGCAGAGCAGGGCAAAGCACAAAAAAAAAAAAAAAAACTAGGACACTTTGCATAATGGATCCAACCGAGAGGCACAATAAGATGTGAAAGATGAAGCTGCAGAAAGGTTCATTTCAAAATGATAACACTGGTCTGTTAGAATCAGGAGCAGTGGGACCAGTCCAGTCAGGTTGATTTGGGGAAACCGGAGGAGTCTGTGGACTGCAGACAAGAAGAAATCATTCTACTTTATGTGTTTCAATGCATTTTTCTTTCACCAACGTGCTGATGCCTCTCTCCACCCTCTGAAGGGATGTAAATGAACTCGTTGCAAATAATTTTCTGGAATCAATTCTCATCTTGTTGAGATTGGATTGATCCTCGCTGGGGCTCATTCTGCTCCAAGTATCGACGCGTCTGGAGAGCCGTGCGCGCACGTTGTGGAAACAGTGTAGTTACTATACATCTCAGTCTGTTGGCTCTGGGGTTAAATACGTAAGATGGATATGTTTTGGGATAAGAGTGCACACACACATCTGAGGCAGTGAGGGTGGCAGCGCTCTGTCAGGCAGCTCTCTGGAGGTTTATGGCTCACAGGTTTTAGACTTGGTGTTGCCTCCGCTTGCCCTTTGGGCCTAATGGACACTGATGGAAAATGACTCCACAGTTCCAGCCATCCATCAGACCCCTCTCTCTCTGTCTCTATCTGAGGCCCCCTCTGCATCCATCCATCAGGCTGCAGCTTTCAAACTAATCGTGAACTTCATGGGTGCTTCTTCTCAGGCCCAGCTGCGATACACCGCCCTCAGTGAAGCAGATGCAGATGGTCTGAGGTGGTGATGTATGACAAGTTTCATCAGTCAAAAGCAGAAACGGCCTCAGTGAATCACGTGATTTCATTTGTTTGGACCAGTTCTTGTTTCACATCACATTAAAAAGGTCAGTTCAGTTCTTCAGATTGTTAGGAAAAGGGTCTAAAATGAGTTGGGGTGGGGGGGTTTCCTCTCTTTATACCCTCGGTGGTGTATGGCCCCAGCGCAGTGAGTCAGAGTCCCCAGAGGCAGCGCGGTACAGCACGGCACGGCACGGCTACAAACCCCGCCCGCGCAGAAAAGGAGGAAAAGAAAGGAGAGCGAGATGGGGGTGAGAGAGGGAGAGGGAGGGAGGGAGAGAGAAGGGGGGTGGGGGTTACTTAGGCTACACCGAATCAGTGGTGCCGGTGTGCGCTGCCGCCCGTCATAGGTGGAGGTGGGTTTTGTTTTGCACCGGAGCGTGTTCGGGATTAAAGCTGTGATCGTGGCTGCCGCCGGTCAGCGTGACGCACGGGCAAAGTGAAGGCGCACCGCGACTCCAGTCACATTGGATTAGAGCCCAGTGAGCGGAGGAGGGATCACCAAGTTGAGATGCTGTGAGATGCTCGTGGCTGTCGCGAGGAGGATGCTCCAGTCTCGCAGTTGTTCTGCTGCGATAAGTTTGGACTGAAATCACCGGGAAGGAGCGCGTGCGTTCATCTGGGATCTTATTTCACCGAGACGCGATCAGAGAAGAGCTGAAGTGGACCTGGTGGTTTCTGGTTTTTGGTTGTTGCTGTTTTGTTTCCCTGCTGTGAAGAGGTTTGCTTTGTGAGGGGAGCGAACAAAGCGCGCGTCAGGCTCCGCACCAAATCTGGCTCAACAAATATGACGGCCGGTTTGATCGCTGTCTCGCGCCTGGTGATGAGAAGCGATACCGCAGACAGAATCACCAACCTCGGATGAATTGTTGAAAACTGAGCGTACTTTGATGGATTCGGGGGGGATCTAACCCAGGTTAGCGCATCTGTCTCTCCCCTCCTCCCGGCTGCGCGTAATGGGAGAAAAGTTTCGGACCTTGCAGAGGAGACGCACTCGCAGCATCCCGCCGACGACGCGCTCCTAAATATCATGTGAATCCCGCTCTCGCGTCTGCGGCCGACCAAGTTTGCAAGTGAATTCCCCACCGTTTCAGTATGACTTGAAACACCCTCGAGGTCATCGGAATCCGCGTCAAGCCGAGTCAACGATCCATGAACCGACGACCCGATTTGTCCAAAGACGCGCAGAAGGACATTTATGATCTAGAGAGGATTTCTGCAGCAGCGGCAGCAGCGGCGGCAGCGGTAGCGGCAGCGGTGCAGTGAGAGTCTGATCCCGGTTGAACACACACACACACATACACACACAGAAAGAGAGAGAGATTTGCCCCTGGATGTCTAAGATGTTGTGCCAGCTCGGGCAGAGGTGTGTGATGGAGGTGGTGGTGCTGACCATCCTGTCCTGGGTGTCCGTGTGGGCGGAGGAGAAGATCATATTTGACAGACACGCCGTCTACTGGAACAGCTCCAATCCCAAGTGAGTTTTAGTCTGAGTTAGGCCTCTGTGTGTGTGTGTGTGTGTGTGTGTGTTTATCTGCCTGCCATGTAAGACTCTCTTAATAATTACAAACATTCCCAACATGCAGCTGAACCTTGAGCCACACACACACACACACACCATTCTCTGTAACACTTGTCATCTGAGCTCTTTGTTTTTGTCTTCTGTCCTTTTTCTTCTTGTTTCAACTATGTTATGGACGGAAATTGTAATAATTTCCTTTTACATGGAACAAACAACACACACACACACACACACACACACAAATGGAAGTGTTCACGTGTGCATGTGCACGCACACTGGATATTTTGTTCTGTGGCACAGGGAGGCTTTTGTCTTAGACAATGAGGGCATCTTGCCCCCTCTCCTCATCAATGTCTAGAGATTTACTCTCCCTCTCAGTCTCTCTTTCTCTCTCTTACTCTCTCACACACACTCTCTCTCCCTCTTACACACACACACACACGGAGTCTTTACCTTTCTTTCAGCTAATCTCAGCGACTTGTGCCAGTAAGCACATCCTCACATTATTTCTCTGTCAAATGCGAAAAAACACAAACAAATGCAAACAAATAAACACACACACACACACACACACACACACACACACACACACACAGAGTTGTCTTCAGCCGGGTTGCTCATTGACATGGGGCAGAGCACACTGGGTCCGTCTGTCTAATGGTTTGTGACAACCTGGCCTGCCTCTTTCTCTCTCTCTCTTACTTTCTCACCCCTTCCCCTCTGTCTCTCTTTCTCTCTCTCTCTCTGAGCCCCTCTTCTTTTTTTGTCCTCCCTCTCTCTCTCCCAGGTAGATAAATAAACAGTGAAAGTGCTCCCTTTCCTCACTCACGGCTGAATTAGTCCAAACTAACGGGCCTGTCTGTCTCTCTGCATCAGCCCGACGCACACACACACACACACACACACACTCATACACACACACACTGAGCTAACAGGCCTGTCTCTGACTGCATCACTTTTCCACAGAAGGCTTCTCAAATATTTAACAGGCAAGGGGGAACATTTTCTCCCTTTCTCGCCGTCTCCCTCTCTCTTTCCGTCTTTCTTTCTGTCTCTCTGTGCTCCTTGTTTCTAACACACACATACATATAAACACACAGAGACGCATATTATATATATATATATATATATATTTATATACCCACACATACACACAGACTGTATATATATTTATATATATAAACACATACACCTACACACTGCAAACATCAGAACATCACATGCTAAAATTAAGCTATATGGATGGTAGCTGGGGGCGCTGTTAGCCCGTCAGGTCGCACAGAGAAGTTGAAGCAGAAGGGGGGCACATCAAAAATGCATTGCTACTAAAGCAATGAATCTAGGCTCTGGAGCCCTGGCGAGGTTGGTTCCCCCTGTTAGACCCTGGCACTGTCATTGCTCATGCTGCGCCTTTTTCTGCACACACACCACTCAGTCCCGCTGTACTTGCGAGGACCTTCAACTGACAACATTCATTCCTCAACTTAAATCAAAAGCTAATTCTCTCACTAAACTTTGAGGATTACGGCAGGTTTCTGAGAGATATGAAGAGATGGAGAAAAGGAGGTGGCGGTGGTGGAGGAGGGGGGGGGGATCATTGACAGATTTACAGATGATTCTGGTTTATTAGTGTGGGTTTTGTTTACAAAGTTTTGGCTGAGTTACTTGCCAAATAGACGTCCAATAGAGGAAGAAACACAAACAGTCAGACAATCATACTGGTAATCAAACTCCAAAGTTAGCAAACTAACTGGGAGGAGGAACCGGCTGTGACAGTAAATTATTCCCAAAATTGCACCAGTGGGGGAAGAAGAATCCAGCTCCAATTCAACAGTATAAAATTACTGCATTTATTAGAGTTTCATATTCAGAATCTCATCAAAGCAAAAAGCACAAAACCTCCATAAGGAAAATCTGCTTAAAGCACTGAAAGTAAAAGTAAAATGGCCCCTGTGACTCTTTTTATTATGACTACCTCTACATCTTTAGATTGATAATAAAGGTGCATAAGTGTGTAAGTATTTATAGGTGTGCTTGCAGCTTTATATACAGTTTCCCAAAGTAGGATTTGAGTCGCCCCAAAGGGTCACAAGGTGAACCTGAGTGGTCCTGAGATCATTACTATGGCAGCAGAGAAGAAAAAGGGCAACGGCAACTTGACAACCATTCACAGATTTACCAGACACTGTTTCTATAGGCCATGAGATTGGAGAGCAACTTCCTTGCTCTCCTCCTCCTTCTGTGACCTTGTGTATTTTATGTACACTTTTAATTTGAGAAGTCATTGTAGCTGCCAACATGTTTGGTTTCACCTAACCCAGTGAAACTGTTGCACTGCTTATGACCTGGTGGATCGTCTGCCTCCATGGACTTGCAGAGATGTGGCTTTGGACAGTGAAGTGTTACATTCAATAAAGAAAAAAAAAATTGCTAAAGCTTAAAAAACCAGACCCACATTTTAATTGAGGTCTTATCTTTTAAAAGCCGAGCTGAATTAATGTAGCTGAGTTAACATATTGGGGAAAAAAAATAATAATTGATTTTTAATAAAGCTTAGATACCCATCCCAATAATCAGAATATGTAAAACCCACACCGTTGTATATGTCATTTAGCTGACTTCTGATTGGACTGTTTGATCACATGTCAGAGAGAAATCAGGAAGAGTTCTGATGATATCCCTGGCCGGCTTGTTTTTGTGATCCAACCTCCAGATATCGAACCCAGAGTTTACTATTCAGCACTACGCAGTGGTACCGCTGTATATTGAGTGGTGAAAAAAGACCATAAAATTGACTTTCTCTGTGAACTTATTTATGTGCAGTCCTCCATGGCACGTTTGATGTAGACTAATATTTCACAGGCAAAGTACTATTCCACCACAAAAAAAAGAAAAAAGCAAAAGGTCTTAGTTGTCACCTATTAATTCTCAGAATGGTGATAAAGTGGCCGATAACAGATGAGGAGCTCAAGGACCAAATCTAAGAGTAAATGCATCACCTCCGAGCAGCAGTTACTGTCTGACGCTCAAACAGCTGGGAAAATAAACAGCTGTGTGTCTCCATTGATCACACGACATCAAGCGCACACACCTCGTATTGGCGCCATGAGGATGTGTTGTGTTCATCAAAAAAAGTTGCTCCCACCAAAAACATCTTGACAAGGGCGTTCTCTACAAGGTCACAAGAACTGACTGAGAATTTGTAGAATCTCACTGTTTTGTTGCGGTGCCAGTGTAAACTTTTTGTGTTTCCACAGAAAGGGGAATGTGGAAAAACTGCATCAAGAAGAGATGAGTCATAACAACTTCTCTGAAATAGTGCCAAAATAACCCTGGTTACATTAGCTACACTGCAACACTCTTAAAGGGGAGCTATGCAAAGCTGGTCGCTTTTCCTAGCCATGTACATTTATTTTCAATGAAGCTGGCCAGAAAGCAATCAATAGGGCAGTACGTAACGTTATATAGCATATACGATGTTATGATGTGTATATTTGTGTAGTCTTATCTGTTATAATCAAGAGATTACGGGGTGCGTTTGTGTTGTGGTGCCTCCGAGACGCGAGCTAAGACACCGGGTCGGTGGCACTGATCTTGCAAGGTTGGTTTTTGTCCAAGAGATGCTAGGTGGAAGGCAGAGAGCCTCCGTTCTCCCTGTAACAAGTTACAAGTCATTGATTAAACCATCACAATTACTCTGATGATGTTTAAGGTAAAGATGTAGCATAGTTAAGCTAAAAATCCTGCATAGTTCCTCTTTAACACAGGTAATAAACCAGTATATTAAAAAAAAATGGACAGACATGCTACCTGTACAAACCTGTGCCATGTTTGTTGCCAGGTATTACACACGCGTTTCTTGACTTCAGTAAAGTGGAAGTAACTCCACATTGATGATGTTTTTTCTTTGTTACCTGCTAATCACTTGTGTTGCCTGTATGTTAGCCAGGACTGTTAAGTAGCACCTTGATCTCCTCAAGTCTAACCTGGATAAGTCAAGATAAATAAAATGAGTTAAACAAATGTTTCTCCTTGAGAGAGGAGGCAAGCTACAAATTGGCCAAACCCTTTATATCAAGGGCCCTGGCTCTCAACAGGCCTATCTCTTTCAAGGTCTTGCTGGATAATAGAAAATGTATGAGATAATCCAATTCAAACAGCTCCGGCCACTTTTGGTCACGGCGGGGGAGCAGCACTTGCACACACTCAGAGTGCCGTCCATCCCCCTGTTGTGATGAGATACGTGGTATTGCTTCAGTAACAAAGTACCGTAACGCACATTATCACAACAATGCTGCAACACTGGAACTGGATCTGGAAATCTCCCAGACCCACATAAAAGGATTTATGCCACATGCAGGAAGGTAGGCTATATAGGAGGATCACACACATACATGGAGGCACTTCCACACCAGTCACAGCTAGATTTAGGTCACAGACCCACACACCCACACAATCACATACAACCAGAATGGCTGTCCATTGAATACAAGGTTAGACAGTCTCCATTTATCTATGCACACACACACACACACACAGTCAGTGGGGGCTAGATATGGGACACACTCATGTGCACGTACACCCAGACTGGCTGGCTGTCCGTTGAGTAAAAACCCCATCCTTTTTCCTCTTGCTGGCTGGCACACAAGCTGCATGTGAACACACGCACACACACACACACACACACACACACACACACACACACACACACACACACACACACACACACACACATGAGCCCCTCTGGTTCTCAGACCCATATTATAAAGCTTTCAGGTGAGGGGCTTTGTTCACCCCGAGCAGCTAATGTGCTCAGAGCAGTGGGCTCTCCTCCACACACACACAGACACACATGCACTGGTTCAATGGTCCAGAAGGAGCACCTTATCTAATCCCATGGTTTATCCTTCAAAAGACTTTCTTTTCCTTTTCTTCTTTGTTCCTCCTCTCTCCTCTCTCTTCATCTCTGTGTCTTTGAGGAACTCCGTGTCAGTGAGAAGCGCTGATGGTTGACGACACTCTCATTCTATGGGACAGAATCTATCTCCTTGGAGACATTCTCTCTCTCTCTCTCTCTCTCTCACACACACACACACACACACACACACACTTGCACCCACACAGCCTTTGAGGAAGAAGTGTCTTGCACCGAGCGCCCACACACTTATGCATATATTGCACACAGAAAGTTTCATATGCACGCACACGTACAAATACACACACCCAACATACACGTTGTCCGTACACATCGTCAAGCACAGCGTGAGCCCTGGCACACAAATCCGTGCACACACATACACACGCACACCATCTTTCCGTCATGTCCCCTGTGGGGCCCAGGGATATGTGTAGTCACCAGCACTACCACACACATACAGACACACACACACACAGATTTGTATCCAATTTACATGTAGACTCGTAGTCACCCCCGCTCAGTTACTGACAGTTTGTCAGACTCAAACCTGCCCCTGGGTTAAATCCATCTTCCACCACCACCACCACCACCACCACTACCCACTCCACTACCCACTCCACCTCTCTTTCCCTCTGCCCTCTCTCTTTTCTTTCCCTCTGTCTGTGTGTCTCCCTATCAAGCACTCACTGTTATCCCCCCCCCCCTTCTGTCACAACCTCTCCCCTCCCTTTCTCGCCCTATTGGGACGTGGTTAGCGTGTTTTTCTTGCAAAAGACCTAGCACTGTCCGCAACGCCTCGGGCAAACCCTATCTTTACATACGCCCGCATATAAAGCTGCCCTACATCAGGGTCCATGTTCATGCTGTGACCCACATGATTGGGCCGTGTATGTGTTTGTTTAAAATGTCAGCTCTGCTACAGTTCATCCGGAGAGAAACCAATCTCAGGAGTCATACGTGTCCTCCAGAGCCTCCTCTCGCACTGAGCTAAGAACGATACTTAGAGTAATTAAAGTCAGGGCTCCTGCCTCGCAAATTATTTCTCCCAGCTCAGCAGGAGAGACAGTTACATAACAAGATCTAGTGTGGCTGATCTTAGTCATCAGCACATTCAATACAATGATTGGCAGGAGGAGGTCATCTGAATATTCAGGGGCATTAGGGTGGAACAGTTTGTCTGCTGATATTAAATGCGCTGCCAGTTCTGTTAGTTACGGTATGAAAGTCAAAAAGTGAATGTTTGACTCTGGGAGCCTGTAACACACAGAGGTTATTTAGCCTCTGAATACAGAGAAAACATCTCATATGGATCTGACTGACATTTATGAAGAAACACCAGTGAAAAGTCTCATTAGAGATTCAGGAAAACATATTTGTCGTGTTATAAAAGCTCTAAAATAAGACCAAGTCATTAACTGAGACCACGTGACAGTAAACTTCCACCAGTTTCATTTTGTAGGGAGTATGAAGAAACACAGTCAAGTTAAGTCCAGGGTTTTATTACTGCTGCAACTATTCAAAGATTTAATCACTGTTAATATGTGGAAATGTAAAAACCTGTTTTGATAACTGACTATAGGTGGTTTATGTGGCTGCATCTGTGAAGCTGTACTTGCTAAATGCTTATGTCATGTTCACAGTGTCAAAGCTGAAACACTGATGTTTTGCAGGTATAATGTTTACCACGATCACCATCTTAGTTTAGCATGTCTGTACGCTAACATCAGCTAAATAGAGGGGCTCTCGGATCGCAGACCTCTGCCAAGGCCAGTGTTAAACAACAGACCTCAGAGAAAAAGGAAATCTAATCCATAATAAATGATCTGCACCTGTCCTGAAAAGTAATGGGTTCCTCCCCAGCCCATGTCTCATCCCCTCCCCAATTCAGTGTTAATAAGCTCAGTACATTTTGCGTAATCCTGCTGCCAAATATGCAAACAAACAAACCTGCTTGGCAGATTGTTAATTAGCATTAAACACATAGACACGCCTGAGTCAAGTCAGGCATTGGACAGAGTAGTAGTTTTGACTTGATGATGGCGCGTCAACATGGATGAATGTGGATCAAGAAAGTCTACAAATCTTCACATCAGTCCATCTTGTAGCTTGTTGTTGCTGTCACTGGAGGCACTGCACACTGATGAGCTGTGAATCTCTGGGTTTGGGTTTGTAACTTCTGGTTAAACACTGACGATGACATCAGAGCCAGGTGTTCCAGAGCTGCCACACAGCAGCGTTAATGTGTCTGATTACACCTGTGCTCGTCCTGCTGTGTTGAGCCAAACATTTGCTGTGAGTGAGAGAAGTGAGTCTGAGGACGATGACGACTTGGTTTCTAGGTAGGAGTTCATTCACTTCACTTTATTACTGCTTTTTTTCTTTTACATCCTGAAAACATAATCTGCAGAATCTTATATTATAATGAAAAATATACAGTTGTCTGTGGCTTTCAGAAGTTCTCCATTTTGTGGTGCCAGACCTGAGGGAGTGAAAGAAACAGTCGAATTTTGGAAAAACTTTCAAATGTGACTAAAGAATTTATGCACTCGCATGAGGTGTTGTTTTTTTTCTTCCAGTTGATTCGACAAGACAATATTTCGCAAAAAAAATTGAAAGGAAAACACTATTTTCATATTCAAGCTGTGGTGCCCGCCTCATAATACCGCAGGGAGCCGGTTCCCACAGAGAGGCAGACTGCTGGAAATCCATTACCATGTTTAATTGGAATGACATCGTGGAAAATTTGCAAAAAAAATGTAAATAGAAACGGCGACTATTTGTTTGCTGTCTTTTGTGGACTTGCTTGTCTTTTGTGAAAAACTCATGTCAGTTATCATTTTCCAACTTAAAAAAAAAAGGTTAAAAACCAGGACAGACAGTAATCCATCATAAACTTGTTATATATTCCAAACTTGGCTGGAAATGAAATCATGCAAAGGAGATGCATCTAAGTTTATCTCACTACCTAACTAGACAGTGCAGCGTTGACCTTTTGTTGAGCATGAAAAAAAAAAATGTTGATGCCAGATGAAGGTCGATGGCTTAAATGTTGTATTTCTAATAACCTAAGTGCAGACAAATTACAGGAAAAGGACATAACTTAAAAACAAATCGAATTGCATGACTGAGGGAAACAATTGGCTTGTAATTGGTGAGGTATTCTGTAAGTTCCTCTGTTTCTGTTCTGTGTGTGTGTGTGTGTGTGTGTGTGTGTGTGTGTGTGTGTGTGTGTGTGTGTATGTGTGTGTGTGTGTGTATGTGTGTGTGTGTGTGTGAGGACACTCTGTCCTCACCTCTTCACGACAAGCCGATAACAAGCCATGGCTCCTGTGCTAATGTGCCATCAATTAGAGCCCCCCCCCCCTTTATTTTACTTCTCTGTGGCAGACGTATCTTTCTCTTCACTTTAGGATTAAGGATATTTTTATTCTTTCTGTTATTAAGGCAGTGGTTTAGAATCGTAATCCTTGTCTTAGGAATTATTTCTTTTTCACAGGTTTCCCCCCCAACAATCCCCAACAATCCCAACCCCCCCAACCAAAAAAATAACTTGGCCCACAGCGAACGAGAGCAGACCTCTCCTGTGCATTTTTCACAGAGAGGTGCCCTTTTCCAGATTTTCAGTCCTGCCCTAGAGAGTGTCTGTGCACGCTGCAAAATATCATCATCATTTGATCTGCCCATAGGAGTGTAGTGATCTGTTTAGTATGTCAGCAGCATGGCACTGAATCTGTAATGCAATATGAAATGTTTATTTAACCCCCCCTCCCTCCCTCCCTCACACACACACACACACACACTCACACACATGTTTGATTGCTCATGCAGAGGAGCAGGTTGAGAATGAGCAAAGATATTACGCTGCAGTGCTACTGCTTCTGTTGCTACCTTCCACTAATGAGGTTTGTTGATGATAATGACTATGGCAGTGATGGTGATGATGATGTAAGTGCTCCGAAACAACCTGGGGAGATCCCAGGAGTTGTTGTTTTAATGAAGCGAGAGAGAGAGAGAGTGAGACACAGAGACAGAGAGAGAGAGAGAGAAACAGTTCGAGCCTGGAGATAGAGAAAGTCAGTGAGCCAGGGGTTTAAAGGAGAAGACAGAGAGGCCAACAGACAGGATGAAAGAATGAAAGCATGAATAAGAGAGGACAAAATAGGGAGATACTAGCCCAGAATATGAAAGATGCCAGACTGCACTCAATACATAGCAAACAATGGGCATTGTCATTCCTGCTCCGTCCTTGTTTCTGCTCCCCTCTAATACTTTTCCTCAGGTCCCGGCTGGTTGTGCTGATTGTGTTAGCTGAGCGAAAGAATAGGAGTCTTTCAGTTCTGTCTGTCCGATACTCTGATGGGACCCTGGCCGCTCAGTCTTCACACAGACCAGCTGGAGACTGATAATAACACATACAGTGCTGTCTGGCTACGCCTCAGACTGGCCCTAAGAGACAAAAAAGACAAAAAAAGGGAAAGGGAAATAGAAAGATCTTCTTGAAGGATTAGGGACGCTCAATATGAAGAAGGACAAAAAGTTGAGTATGTCAAAAAGACAAGGCCATTTCATTTTTTACATTTTTTTCCTCTACGAGGAAGAAACAAGACGAGAGTTTGCAATCAAAGGAAGGGAGGTGCAGCGGGAGGAGAAATTGGGCGGAAAAAGAGAGGGAAATGAACGTTAGAGAAAGATGGAGGCGAAGGAAGATTACTTCTGGAAGTATGAGTCAGACAGGCAGCAGCAGTGAAGCTGGAGAGGGAGTATCTAAAAGACCATGGTTGGGTAGTCCCAGCAGGTGAGTGTCGAGGGGCTGGTATTACAGGGAAACACTGGCCTTTAGCAGGGTGCCTCGCCCCAATGTTAAAGACGCCCTCTGGCGCGCACGAGCTTTTAGAAATGAGAAAGCTGGCATTTAAAACAGAGGAAGAGAAGATGTGTTTGAGAGATGGAAAGATGTCTCCCCTCCCTGTTTTCCTCATTCCTCAGTGTCGGTGAGACTGAACTCAATTAAGAGCTGACCCCGGGAACCTTCACGCTGATAATCGCCTCGCTGTTTTTTTTTTTACATTTTGGCAACCAAGTTCATCCTAAAACACTCTGTACTGTTGATTTTTCCACAACAAGGTTATTTCCTCCTTGTCAGCCTGCACTCTAGTATCATGAAACTCTTGGCTGGCATTTGCATGAGTGTGTGAGTGTGTGTGTGTGTGTGTGTGTGTGTGTGTGTGTGTGTTGGAGCAATAATGAAAAACATTTTTTTCATCCTCATCCAAGAAGAAAAGAAGGGGAAAAAATCCCCAGTAGGTTTTCCAACAGTAGGACTGGAAAGTTAAACAAAAGAAGGAGCGAGAGGATCATTTGCATTGTAATCCATCAGAAGAGGCAGGGAGAAATGATCTAATTCCCCGCTACCTTGATTTCATCCAGAATGGGGGCATCGTAAACAGACCCCTCATTTTACACTATGTTAATGGGGACATAATAAGGCAGAACCAACAGATGTTCCACCGCTGCCATGATTTTGTCGCTACTTAATTCTGCCCAGTGCCGTGTCTGCTAACTAACTCAGCCCTCTGATTCCTATAGCCCTCGCTCCGAGGTGTCCATATGAACGCCACTTTCTGCTCCAGTGTGTGTGTGTAATTTTGTCTGAGCTGCAATTTTCCGTTTGACCCGCAGAATAATCCTCACCTCGGGTCTAATCCTGGGCTAAGCAAGACCTGCAGGACTTTATATTAGAAAACTGGCCACTAATCTGATTCTCCAGATAGAGAGGATGTGATGACAGTGGTGAAGATACTGATCCTCCTGATATGATGCAGGTGATATGGATGGCACAGTGATGATGAACATATGGAGGTAGATGGGAGCCGAGGCGTTGATGATGATGATGATGATAGACTTCTGTCATTATTGTCAAATCCAGGCTGGAGGTTTGGACAAGCTAAAGCTCCACAGCTCGTACGTTACAGGTTCACCGAGGTGCAGACTCATTTAATACAGCGCAGTTGTAATCGTGTTGTATCGTTGAGGACGCCGACAACCTTCATGACAAAAGACCTTTTACAAAGGTTGCTTCTGGCCATCTGCATTTTAAAGCGCCAAGCTGAGGGAGGGATCTCGAACTATTTTTAGAGCGTTTCCACACAGGAGTTGTGTTCAGTTATTTCAGCTGTCTGTTTATATTCCCCTCGAGTTTAATTTGGTTTACTTTGGCTTTTATAATGTGCTGTAAGAACCTGGTCTTCTGTATTGAAATCTTACCAAAACATTCATATTTAGCTTTTACTCATACAAATAAAATCAGCACTGCTGATGATGATGATGATGTTGAGGGTGTTTATGAAGATGGTGATGATAAGGGTAATGAAGACAGTTGGGGGGCATAACGATAGTGATTACAATTCTGATGAGGAAAATGAGTGTGATGACAGCGATGATGAGGAGGAGGAGGAGGAGGAGGAGGAGGAGGAGGACTGCGATGACCATGATTGTTTTCATGTGATGTTGATTATATTAATGTTAATGATGGTGGTGATGGTGATGGCTGTGGTAATCAGAAGAATGAGGCGAACAGAGAGGAACTGTCCCACCACGAAATGTGTCTCTGTCTCAATAATAAAAACAGCAACAAAAACTGATAGAAAGTTATAATACAAAGATTTTATATGATTATTGTGCTTCAAAATATGCATCTGTATGTAATTCTCCTTGTGCATGAAAGACTATTACATATCATGATGATGATTTTCAGATGTGAGTGTTGTTAGCACAAAATTAAAACAGGTGATGACATTAATGCCACTATGATAATGATGGCGGTGGTCCTCATAAAGGTTCAAGTATATACACAGTTTATAATAATATGCAATACATCATGAGAAAAATGGTGATGGTGGCTGATGGTGTGCATGTTGTGACCTTATAGCTAATAGGCCGTGATATTAATGGTCATAGTGATGATACTGGTATGATAATGATGATGATGATGATGATGATGGCAGCCAAGTTGTTGATAGTAACAACACTAATGTTTGCATAGTTACTAATGATGCCAATGATGATGATGATTGTTTGAGAACAAGGTGAAGCTGAAGATGAAGAATGTCACAAATGTGATTTGTATGATGATCATGATGACAATGATGGCGCCATAGTGAAGGTGAACTTCCTGTGATATTGATGATGATGATGATGGTGATGATGATGATGATGATGATGATGATGTCTATGTTGTTGATAGTGATGAGAATGACCCTGATGCAGAGAGAGAGAGTGTGTGTTGTTGATTACAGCAGAGTGATGAATGTGGTGATGATGATGATGATGATGATGATGATGATGTCAAAGAGAGTGATTAGTAAAGAGTTTGAGGAAACTCACTTCACGATGAAAGGACCATGATGAGTCACCTCTTCTGTGTTGTTCTTTCCTCATACTCACCCATCAGCACCCAACTCCCCCCACCCCCCTCCCTCCCCTCTCTCCCCTCCCTCCCTCCCTCTCTGTGAGGGCAAGAGAATCAGGGCACTCCATTAAGATTCTTCTTCTCTCCCCTCTGTTGCACCTCTATGGAAAATGAAGGGGAGAGAGGAGACGTGAGACCATTATTAGTTTTCTTTCTCTTTTTTTGGCACTTCTGTCTTTTCTGTGACTAGAAATAGAAAATGAGGAGATTCTCTGCTGATGAGATCGCTTCATTCTTTGAGGCGTCACCTCTAAGTCACTTGCAGAGCCGCACAGAGGTGTTGTATCACAAATGAAGGGTGAGATTGTTCATTTCTTATTTTTCTGTCCACCCTTAATGTTTTTTGTATATGCATCAGTACACCTGCGTGCCAGCTGTGTGTGTGTGTGTGTGACTAGGTGTGGCAAAGGAGTGTGTAAGTGTGTTGGCTTCAGAAAAAAAGGGAAGAAATGATCCTTACACCAGTTTGAAGAGGCTAATCAAAGCCTGGCAATTTTTCCTTGCCTCTTGTGTAGTTCTGAGGTAACAGCCAGGCTCCTCTTCTATCAGCCCCCCCCCCCCCCCACCTGCTCCCCCTTTTTTTGTTGCTCCCTACTCTCCCGCCTCCTCTCATCCCTGATTACTAAAGGGGCTGCAGGAGGGCTCTGTTCTTCACTGGGCTTTGTGTTGACGGCCTTCATACAGTGGATGTTGCACTGAAAGAACGTGCTTCCTTGCAGGAGGTATCAGCCTCAGAGCGAACAGAGCTCCTGCAGAAAGTGAGACTGTCTGCATTTTTTTTTCATTTCCAGCTTTGGATGCATGGACACAAGAGGGTGACATGAAACTCGCTGTGGCACCAATCATCCAAAGCCTGAGGTGAAGCCAGAGACAGTAGGGAAGGAAGGAAGAGATAGTAATGGATGTATTTATAGTTTGTGCACAGTGGTGATTTTTTTTTTTCTTAAGATAAGGATGTCTCATGAAATTGGAATTTTTATTTTGTTTTTAAAAAGCTGTCACCCATGTGTCACAATGAGATTAACGTCTGAAGCAATTACTGTGAGCTTTGTGAAGGAAATGAACATAAAAATGTTTTTTTTTTTAAATGCTGAAGGAGGGATGAATGGACACAGAAATGCTGAAGATGGAGGCAAAAAGAAAGGGGAAAGAGTGATGTGAGGATGAAGAGGAGAGCATGAGGGACGGAGAGAAAGAGAGAAAATTGACAGGAGGCGTGTATCGCTGTCTCTGAGTGCAGTGAGGAGTATAGGCTGTGGCATCCGCTAGTGGTGCTGCATACTCTGTGTTTGATCAAACACACTTCAAACACCCTCGCTGACTTCCTCTCGCAGTGAGTTGGGAGAGGAGCAGGCGCGTGCTTTTTCGCCTGTGTGTGTGTGTGTGTGTGTGTGCGGGCATGGCTGGCGTGTTTGCTGAGGAAAGCGTTATTGATGTTTTGTTTATCTAAAATGGGTCAACCCTAAACAAAAACAAGCACAGTGTCTACAGCAGCTGCGATGTTGACTACTGGAAACTGCAGCTTCCTCTTCATGCCTGAATCGGTGAACAGTGGTCATGAAGACACTGTATGTGTGTAGCTGCTGTATCCATGTGCACCACTTATCATCACCCCAGACACTCTACTCACCTTTATTAAGTTGTTTTCCATTAATCACTCCTTACATCCACTTGATTTCATGTCTTCATCCGATCCCTTTGCTCTCATTGTGGATCTCCTTTGCATTTCTGCGTCTTAAAGAGCTGCGATTCTGGAAAGCTCATTAAAACCATTAGCAGAGCAGAGCCACAGAACAGTTAGACTCCCTCTCTCACTGTTGTCTGCTCTTGTATCACTAACCATTTCCTGCAGAAACACCAACCTTTGACTCATCTGGTTATATCTGCTTGCCCTTCACCTCCTATAGTTTGCCTCCTCATGCATGTTGCATTATGAGCACACTGCAGCTCGCTGCGACTTCCATGATTTCCCTCCATTAAAATCACTCTAACGCAGTCCTCCTGTCACATGAAAGTTTGATTACGAACATTATTGAAGATTAGATTGATGAATTATTGATCTGCAAGGTGGGAAAGTCTATGGGGAGCAGATTAGACACGGGCCACAACGTGTGTTTCTGCATGTGTGTGTGTGTTTGTAGTTGATACATGCATGGGACTATATTATGGGCAGCTGAGCATGTGCAAATGTCTGTAATTGACTATGTATGCCTGGGAGTGATCAAGCATGTGTGTATGAGATCAATGCATGTGCTTTTGGCTTAGTGATCAAGGGCATGTGAGTGTGTTTTATCGAGAGTGCACAGCGTGCGTTGAGCATGATCACGAGCGTGGCAGGAAGTGATAAGTCAGCCTGGAGCTGATGGTAAGTCGGAAATGATTGTGTTTTAGAAGATCATTTACAATGCTGTCTGACGTTACAGTAGACTCTTTAACCTTACATCAACATATCAACAGCTCCGTGTTGGCAACATAAATCTGCTGACCATTTGTTTCCCACCACCCACAATCATATATGGCGGTTTGAGTTTTGCAGTAGGAGCAACAGTTAGTGGGTTCAAATCCTAGAGGACGCTCCTGTTGGTCACAAGAAAAATAATGTTTTACCAACCAAACTGCTGACAGAGCATGTGAACTTGCATAATGGTTGGTCTCTTTAGTCCACAGTCCATGGAGCGATGCTGGATAAGATGTCACATGATGTTAAAATAATGTCCTGTTCAGAGAAAACGCCAGAAAGAGAAGGTGGTGGATGCATCTGTGATTTTGGCTCGGTGCGCTCAATTGCACTCAGGCAGAACACCTGTCCAAGCAGAGCCAGAGGGACATCACAGCTGTAGTTCATGTGATGTCACACATTAAGTCTCCGATGGGATGTTTTGAAACCAGGAGCTTAGTTTTGTCTGACAGCATCATCATCACATCAGGAGAAAGGGAAGAGCATTGGGTCAGATATCACAGTGGAGCATGAAGGCTGCAGAGATTAGCTTGGCAAACGTGTTTCTGTCTGTAAGCCTGCATACCAGTTCTCAAGAAGCTTGATATGATAAGAAGAGATCACCATCATGAGCCGAAATGACAGGAATTTACTTAGAATATCAAGAGGTTAAAAAATAACACAAAAAACTTCTTTGTGCAGGAATTAAGTTGGTGTACCAGGTCTCATCTTAATCCCCCTGATGAAAGAATACCATTAGGACACATTAGAAGTGAAATTAAGTTCTTGTACCAAGAATTGGATTCATATTCAGAGGTATGGTGAGGTTTTTCCGAGTTCCTTCAAAGGGTCAAAGGTCAAAAAGTAGATTCAGCCACTTGTTGGTTGTTGATCCAACAAAAGCCTTGCTCTGTGATGGCTGTGTGACTGTGAGCACACAATGACAATACCTTGTATGTCCAGACATAACAGGGGGTACTGGGGGTATTGGGGGTATTAACTTGTTTCTACTGAAGTTAGCAGGCTAACCAGCTAGCCCCAGTCTGATTTGTCACTTTCCAATGGCAGTTTATTGTAGCCTCTTCCCACAGGATATAGTGCTGCTCAGAGTGTGTATAATAGCCACTACCCCCTCCCAATGAGAAACCACATTCAACCACAGTTCGGCTTAAAAATAGCCCTTTTTATTTAGTTTTGTAAAAACTGTGTACACATCAGTTTAAAAGAAAGAGTCTTTATAAACTTGCCATCAGTGCTGGTGTAAATGGGGGTTTTGTGGTGACAGGATAATAAATCTGAAGACACTGTTTACCTCCTCTATATGAAGGGGAAACAAATAGGCCACGAGTGTCAGTTATTGAGTCTTTTATTCAGAGGCTTCTCTTTGTCGCCCGGTCCTAAACACAGTCTTACCAAAGCATCTGGGGAGCTACTTAGCAAACAACTCTGAGTCAGTAATGAGGAAGGTGCTTTCACTCTCAGCAGAGAGTCTCCCTTTTCTCCCACCCAGCTTCCCATTTGTAGATGACCTTGTTGTGTCTTGCTGTGTCTCTCGGCTGTGACACTAACTGCCACCGTCTGCATCCAAATTATTTGCCCACGGAAATCTCACATACTGAGCAGAATATGAACCCATATGCCTACCAGGAAAATACTGGGATAATCCAATTCAAATAGCTCTGGGCAACCACTGTAGATCAAATCCTTCCTGGGTAGGTCTTGCTTGCCGGGCGCACACCCTAAGGCCACGCTGGTGGGAGAGACTTAAGCTGCCTTTAGGAGACACGCTATGAGAGGTAGAACATTGACTTGGAAAGTTTCTCAATACGTTTTATTGATGAGAGCCAGGTGTGGAGGTGGCAATATTTTCGTACACTTGCTTCAGTGCAAATTGACTTCATTACAATCCTATCACCAATAAAAAAAAATGTCCTATTTTCCCTCTCATGGTATCTTCTCCTTTTTTTTTCCCCACTCCCTCTTTACATCCATCCTGTGAGAGTGATGTAGACCACATTCAGCCTTTTAAAAAAAAAAACACTTCCATCCTCTATAATAGCACTATCATGTCACTGTGAAAATGTGGTGGCAAAGAAATTATTCAAATGTGGATGTGTGAGGCTGCATTTGCACACACTGGCTGTATTTGTGTGTGTGTGTGTGTGTGTGTGTGTGTGGATGAGGGAGTGTGTGCAGAGCATGCATGATAACTGCTGGGAGCACACAATGAACCCATGACGATTCTGTTATAGATGCTGATTTATAAATGGAACTAAATTTACTGCAGAATTGAAAACTAACCCCTCTTCACTTTGCAGAGACATGGCTGCATAAGCATCAAGAAAATATTTTATGTCTTGAATGCTTATGTAGCAGCAGGTTTGATGTCCCGAAACCCAAAGCAAAGGAGCCTTACAAAGGCCCTTCAAAATAAAGCAACAACATCAAAAGACGAACTACATCTTGAGAATCTTTCGACTTCTGTTTTGGTCGTCCTCCCTGCTGTTTCACTGATTTATTAATCCATTTACTCCTTTTGGGAAATTCCCATGAAACCTGTTCAGTTTTTTTTTTCTGTTCTCCTATGATGGCGGTGATAACATCATTAATAACAGACAGAAGATGTTTAATTAAAGATCAACTTCCTGAAGATGCTGTGCTAAACACATTTCTCCTCCGAATCAGACAACAAGTAAAAGCACGAGTGAACAGAATGGGACAAGCTGCAGAGGCAGGATAATTTAACACTGTGTTAGACATATCATTATTATTATTATCATTACTATAAAGAGCCCTTAATGAGAATGGCTCATTGGAGTTCAAATGAACTACATTTAGTATTAGCATGGTCAAATGTACTTTAACATGCACCATGCTTCTGTCGTCTAATTATCCCTCATGTGGTGAGTGAATGATGGAAAAACTGATAGAAGCTAGCTTCTCTCATCTCGCAAAGCAAACCAATAAAGCAAACGCAAAGTGAAGCAGAAAAGAGAAATTCAAAAGACAAACTGAACGAGAGAAGAAGGCTGCAAACTGAAAGAGCCGGTCAGTATCATAGTAACAGCAAACACTGGACAGCTCTCAATTGGAGAATGTGGTTTTATTTTTTATTCCTGAGAGGCAGCGTCGTGAGGAACTTCTCTTGACAGCGGTGACAGGCAGGAGGTCCTCCCTGCATTTTTACCACACTCGATTTGGTTGGTGTCTCTGGTGAAAACACAGGTTTCTCTCTCGCGTCCCTAAAGCACTTTAGCTTTAGTTTTTCTTCTTCCACCAAACGGACAAATCTGAAACGGGGTTAGTACTTTTGGGAAGTAAAAAAAAAAAAAAAAAAATCTGCCCAAATCAATTTTGTGTGTGTGTGTGTGTGTGTGTGTGTGTGTGTGTGTGTGTTCATGCATGTGTGCATTTGCCTCTCTCCCGCATCCCCCATCTGCAGAGGAAAGAACTCTTTGAACTGTGAACCAATGAGCATCACAGCAGCAGAAATATGTTGCTAGGAGCTATTCCTGCATCCAGCTGTGGACCTGTGCATAACACACACACACACTCACAAAAGAGAGAGAGAGAGAGAGAGAGAGAGAGAGAGAGAGAGAGAGAGAGAGAGAGAACACAGTACACACCAAAAACAAACGCAAATGTCTGTCCTAAGGCCACACTGTCAAAGTGATAGACACTTTATGGATGTAACCTCCACCTCCTCCTACCTCGTGTCCTCCTCACACAGCAGCATGTCATGTATCAGGACCATGTTATCTGCTGCTTACACTGCTGCCATTTCTTTTTCTCTCTCCCTCCATCTTTCTTTTTCCTCCCCCCCATCTCTCAGTTTTTTCTATCTAATGCATAGAGACAGGGTGGATGTATAATTCATACCCTCTCTGCCAGCCGTGCTCCTTTTGGTGTGTGTGTGTGCGCGTACGTGCGTGTGCATGTGTGTTGCCACCATTACTTGTCAGGCCGAAAAGAGAAACCTCACCCAAACGAAAGAAGCAACGCAGAAAGAACAGGTCATCTGAGTTCGTGTGTGTTCATGCACACATGTGTTTACTGCTGTGTGTCTTTGCGCTGTTATAAATGATGTATAGGCGTGGGAACACTCACTTGCTGACTTCTCTATACATCTCATTACGTAGTTCGGGGTTAAAGGAAGCAAGTGCTGGCAAAACGTTTGACGTCTGTTTTCCTTTAGTGTATTTATTGGCTCTGGGATTCATGTTTATCTCCGCATGGCGTGCGCTCTCCCGTGCTGCTTATGAAACTGTAAAAGCAGGCCAGCGTTTGCTCCTCTGAAGGCAGACATGCTTCTCTGAGCTCGAGTTTCTCTGAAATAGAATTTGGGAGGGCAAGACCCACCTCTCTTCTCCACTCAACCATACACTTACTCATTCCCTCTGGGGAGGAAAGAGGGAGAGAGAACGAGGTACAGGAGTGGGAGGAAGGAGGGAGGGAGAGAGAGAGAGAGAAAAAAGAGGGGCGTAAAGTGCAAAGGAGGGAAGTGGAGAAAAGAGGGAAATGGCCGGAGTAAGACGGAAGTGAAGAGGAGCAAAGCGAGAAAAAAGAGTGGGTTGCGGGGACCTGCTGCACAGTGGGGGAAAGCACATCCAGTCAAGCACTACATTTAAATACCACTTTACATTAGTATCTCCACTGAATGCTACTTTACTCCCTCTTCCACCAGTTATCATGCAGATTAAAAGGTTATTTTTGTCAGTATTAATGTCAAAAAAGAACAAAATCTTGAATGTATTTAATCCAGTAAGAAGAACATGAAACTTCTCTAAAACACATCAATAAGCCACATGGTTGGACTTGAAGACGTCCCTCGGTTTGGATCCCAGTATGCAACAGCAAACACACTGTTTTGTCCTGCCTGAGTCACATTTGCGTCAGTGCCCAGCTGTTTCAGAACGCCTGTTAGACTCGATTAAAAATGTATCTGGGAACTGTTTTATAAAGATTTGCGTCACCAATGTTAGTTCTTTTATGTTATAATGTGTATCAAGGGAAATATACAGGATGTCAACAGTCTTATCCTTTTAAGATGAGACTGCTGAACCTATGAGACTAATTGATTGATTTAACTATTGAATATTAGATAAAGTCACATTATTATGTGTGGTTTTGAATGCAGCGCTTCTTCTTTTAACAAGGTGTGAGTATCCTTTGAACTGTAGTTTTGCCACTGTTACTTAAGCAAAGTAACTGACTCGCACTTCTTCCACCACCACTGATGTGAAATGAAAGGAAGAAGAACTGTAGAGAGAAGAGAGAGAGAGAGACAGAGACAGAGAGAGAGAGAACACAGGGGAACTATAGGTACAGAGAGCAGAGTAATGGAGAGGACATGTACAGCAGCAGGGAGGGAAAAAAAAGATGGAGATGGGAAGGAGAAGCCACCAAAAGCATGTAGAGGAAACAAGATAAGAGCAGGAGAGAGTGAGGCAGAAAGCGCAAGAATACATGTACTAGTGTGAGGTGGGGAGGGAGGGAGCGGGGGGGGCAAAAGAGAAGCGCTATAGGCACGAGCCAAGAAGAGAACATGGAGAGACAAAAAGAGAAACAGAGAGAGAGGGAGAGTCAACTCTTTCCCTCTAATGGGTGAGTGAGCATTGGGAACAGTCAGCTGAGTCCATGTCAAGAGGAAAAGAACCTAAACGAGAGCAGAGCTTTACATGCACAGTTTAGCCCCGTCGCCACACCGCTGCAGACAGCCTGAGCACTAATGGACAGCAAGCAGAGTGACGAGGAAAGACAGAGGAGGTACAAAGGGTGATGTTACAATTTAAAAAAAGGAAAACACGCCGTCATTACTGCCCTTACTGTATGTCTTCTTGTAGCTGTATTGGGTGATGGAGTTGGCTGCCTCACTTATCTGATAAATTGCAAACAGAGAAGGAAGAAGAAATACACATGGGAGATGCTTTGATTAAAAAAAAAAAGTCTCAAAACTCATTTAGGGCAACTTACTGCTGCCGCTGTAGCTCTGTTTAATAGATGGCAAGCAGGGAGGAGAGGAGAGGAGTGGAGAGGGAAAGTTACATCAAAGTGCAGTTGGTGATAGAAATGCATTAGATATAAGCACTGCCCTGATGTTTGGAATTTCAAAGCCTCAACATTTTTTGCTTCCTATCCTGGGATCATGGTGTTTTTTTTTATTACTTTGAGGGTGTTTTTTCTGCTAAGGAGAGCGGGTGACCGTGGCTGATGCTATTCAATAAAGCAAATGATACGTGCTGTACAAGCGCCTGCTTTCTCTACTTAATGGACAGCCAAGTGCGGAGAGACAGAAGTGGGAGAGAGTGTCTCCGAGCTAATTTAGTGTTTTCACTGGCTGTAGCTGGTTAGTGCTCAATACAGTGGACAGGAGGCAGAGGGAGATGGAGTGAGGATCCAAGTTGAAAACACTAGTACAACATAATACAGAGTGTATTAAAGGAGTCAGTACAGTACAGGGTGGCATAACTTTCACCTGATCTTCACAGTGTCATCTTGATTATTTTGTCGACTCAAGTGTAATTTTCTTGACGCTCAGGCAACAGTGTGCCTCGCAAAAAAAAGAAAATATCATAGGATATTGGAAAATGCCCCGAAATAAGATCAACATTTTGGAACAAGTGGAATTAACTTGCACAGTGGTGAAATATTTTCCCTGCTTTAATAAAAGAAATCAAGTTTGGAGGCTGGATATGAGATTAAATGACAACTGGGTATTGCTTTGTAAGAACAGCAAAGTAGAAGTAGAAATTGAAAGTCAGTGTTATAATTCCCTTCAAGCCAACTCCACTTGGTCTGAGACAGACTGAGGTCAAGTTGCCAGGTCCTTTTTTTTTTTTTTTAATAAGAAAGTCAAGTGTTCATCAGCAAACTGTAATTTGTGATGGCTGTATTTCAGGTAGGTTGTTTTACCTCCTTATGCAGAAGAACAGGTGTTCGTACTTTAGAAATATTATTCATATTATCAGCTTTCATCCCCCTCTCTGTGTCGTGTATTGTCTGGAAAATGACTTGGCCCAAGGTTTTCTAATGTGCATGATATAAGCATAATATTAGTTGAAGCAATACAAGTCTATATGTTATGTTTGTATCTCCACTGGAGCCTGTAGCTACAGTATCAGTTGATACATAGAGGTACATATTCCCATTTTCTCATGCAAATAAAATTACAAGTACCATAATCAAAAATAATGAGCTCTGAGTCCATCGAGCTGCCACAAACCTTTCACCCTCTCGGGGCCCTAAGGCTACTTGCCTGTCGTTCTCCTACACGTAATGAAGCCCTGAGAAGAGTAGAAGAGAATCACCTTTGTATAACTGTAGGCTATAACAACTGATTATTATGAGGTAGGAGAACGTGCAGCAAATACTTTGCATAGTCCATTGGTTGCTATGGCTACACAGCTAAGCGTTAGCATTAACAGTTGTTTCCTCAGCAGTCTAAAAAAAAAAAAAAACACAATGAGTTGTGACTAGGGTTTTAAGGCAATGCCAGTGTTTGGTTGTATTTCTATCCCTTCTGGTCTTGGACTTAATTTAGCATGCTAACCAGTTAGCTCTGATCCAACAATGTGACTTTGTCGTTTTCCGATGTCACTACAGCTTTGAGTGAGGGCGCATTTATAACCCCTTGTCTTGTAAAAACTGGTAAGTGTATGGCTGTTAATGTTAATTTCGGCAAAGCGACAATAGCAAAACTTTCAAAGAGCTCCTTTAAGTAACATAAACAGCCACCGAGGTTGCATAACGTACACTGCAGAGGGTCAGACCTGAGTTATCTTCATGTCTTAAGTCAGCGAGTCTAAAAAGATTCATCATCATTCACCTTAGGATAGGAAAGGCTTTTTTTTTTTTTTTTTTTTTTTTTACCTTGACTGAGCCCATATCTCAGCTCCACCTGTCAAACTAAAGCTTAACCAGCTAGTCACCTTGCCAACCATGACCTTGCATCATCCAAGGCTTCCAAACAATGAGATGTCACCAGCAGCTAAACATCTGTATGCTTTTCATAGCTCTTTGTGTACCTGGCAGGATGCAGAGGGGAGAAAATAGAGGAATATCCACAGAGATATGCATCAAAGAGAGAGGGGAAAAAAGTGTCCCTCCACCAGTTTAGAGTTTCCTTGTCAATGTAACTAAATAGCTCTCTATTTAATGGACAGCAAACAGAGGGGAGAGGGAAGAAGAAGATACATTGAAATCGGGCTGGATATAGAAAAATGACACCTTGTGCTGTGCCGCTCGCTCGGCAGCAGCTCTCTATATCACAGAAAGTATAAGCAGACGGTGTGAGGGAGAGACAGAGGAGGATACACACAGCAGATGCTTAAAAACTGTCTCCAAGTCAATTTAGTGTTCCCATGCCACTGTAACTAAATAGCTCTCTACTTTTTATTGACAAAAAAAAGTGTAGGAGAGAAGAGCGAGAGAACGATGCAAGAGTGATGAGTCGCATGAAAAACGAGCCGCTGGAGACGTAGGAATCCTCTCAACCTCATTTGTGAGCTGTGGTATTTACTGCTGCTATCAGATGTGGATTAGAGGCAGATCACAGAGGCAAGTCGTTTTATCTCATTCACTCACTGAGTATTATTAAATCATCAGTGTCCTGGAGAAAGCTTCTATCTTCCCAGTTTGACATTTTCCAACAACTAATTAGCTTGTTTAAAACAGCGTGTCATGTCCAATCTATCCTCTTGTCTAGTTTGTCATAAGAATACATTTTTTTTTAAAACGTGCATATGAGCCATGTGTTTCGATGTAACACCACAGCGTGTGGGCAGCTGACATCTCAGATGACAGATAAAGCGGTGACAGTGTTGTGGAAATGTGATGTTTTATAAGCATTGATGTTCAGTCTGTGACCTGAGAAGAAACGTGTGGGAGTCTCAGTTACAGTTTCAACACTTGTCTTTCATTAATAACTGCAATGTTTTTTATTTCTTTTAATAATTGCAATCCAGAGGCCAGTATGATGCTGCATTCAGGTCAGGTAGCAACGAGCGCTAACTTCTTCTGTCTGAATCACCTGGGTATTTCTTCTTCTTCTTCTTCTGTAATGTCCTTTTAAAGGCTAAACCAGAATTTGCACCTGCACAATTTTGGCCAAAGTAAATATTAGTTTATTATGCATTATTGTTTGAAAAGTATGCTAACCACATTTCACCTTTTTAAAGCTTTTGTGCACTGACTAAACGACTTCTGGTCACACAAACAGGTTAGGAGTTAAGAGGTAATTCAGTTGGAAGTGCATGAAATACTGTCACTGTCTTCCCTGTGCTATTTTTAGCTCTTTCAAAGAAACTTAGTGGGAAATTATTAGGAGGCTATGGACCCGTAAAATTAAGCATTACTGATGTGACAGCTGTGCATGGTCAATATTGCACTACATCCATTATATTAGCATCTAATTAACTTGAATGCTGGAATGGTGACTGACGCGAGGCATCAGCATTTGTTAGCTAAATTACTTCTGTGTGTATGGATTTTATGTTCGAGGGTTCCAGGTTTCCAGGGTTCACAACCCAAGTCTCATTTGTGTTTTGTTTTGTCAACAACAGCTCTTGAGATTCGGAAAAGACTGCAGGTTAATTGTTAATGAAAAAATAAAAAAGTTGTACTCACTTACTTCAGATGTTTTTAATATTGTATAGTGTCTTGCAGGAGCATTTTAAGACATTCATGAAAAACATTTCCTTGTGTAGATAAAAATATAATTCAGACAGTATTTCACATCTCTGTCAAGACGCAGCCTATTTGCTATTCCGAAGCTTATTTTCAAATATAAATGTGATTTCAAGGAGATTAAGAAGACGTTCTTGGAATTAATTAACTGTAAGGGTGCCAGTTTTTCTTACACTTACTTCCAGGAAATCTTCCAGGTCCTTATTAGGAAATTAGAAAGTATCCCTGCAGAAATTTTTGGGAGTCCCACAGGGTGTGATCTTGGTTCACGTGGGAATCAAACCCACAACCTAAGAGTATTCATCGGGTGTATTTTTGACAAGATGGTAGCTCCTGTCGGAAGAAGAAGCAGGCCGTGAGGAGCCAGAGGCCTTCCTCAACACATTGATGTGTTTTTAATGTTTCTAGAGTAAATTTTTTTGGAAACCCTTGTTGAAAACAGGAAGCACTTCTGCTTTTCTTATAGGAAATCTTTATATTGGAGTTAATGGGCAGCTGGAAGGGATCTGGCCGCACTCAGAGGCTCATAGTTCAAATTCTCTAAATCTCTTTGCTTTTTTGAGCACTTTGTAAGAGAGATGATAAGTTTGTCTACAACTGTGGAAAAAAACATGTGTGTAGAGTGTAATTTGTGGCCAGGAGCAGCATTTAAAGAGAAGAGTTTCAGACAATTTCAGACCATGTCTCCCACAACCAGCCGATGATGTCACCCACTCCAGCCTGAACATTCCGAGCAATACACACCCATTATAATCTCAAGACTTCTCCAGAAATGACCACGGTCATTAAACAGTGATTGATCAAAAACTATAAAACCTATGGAAACATGGAATACCACATCAGTAGAGGAGACTTGTGTCTGCATTTTAAAGTTTAAATGGAGTCTCTAGGTGAAAGCATGCTGAAGCAGCAGACGTGTTTTTCGACCTCCTCCTCCCATTAATTCTCTCTCTATAGGCAATTTTTCACAATTCGTATTCATCATAGAAAAGTAATAGCATCAAGTCACACATTTTGATATGTAATTTGCCTGGGTCGTATCAAAGCTGTAGGAATAGCTAACCGAAATTTGAAGAAGAAGGAGGCACACACAGGATCACAGTGTGTCAGCCCCCTTATGGACCTGTAGAATATACACCATCACACAGACAACTGTGTGATAGTGAATCAGTGTACAACTGTCATGTGGAAGTGGTCTGAAAAGTTGTTGTTTGTTAAGAGGACTCTGGATTTTGTAGGACTTGGTAGTGGATTTACAGGACCATGGAATCAACAAAGCAAAACAAACACTACATACACTATATAACTGTGACTATATTAGAAATCTCTTGTGCACCTCTACGATGCTGCAAGGTTAGCAAGTTCGAACCAGCCTGATCCTCTCAGTCTTTGCTCCTCTGTAACACACACACACAGATGGGAAGGAAAATTAGTCAATGAAACTTCTCACAGGAGAACACAACGTGTTGGTAAGGGAGCAATATGGTGTGAGATAAATGGACGAGGTGTGAGGAAAGAGGGGGAGTAAAGGGGGGGAGGTGAGGGTAGAGAAGTGGAAGGAAGACAGCAGAGGAAGAAGAAGAAGAAGAAGGGAAACCATGCATCGCTCCGCTGGGAGCCACAGCTCCTGCCTTCCCCCGGACCTTCAACTCAGAGCCGTCTACCTCTTAAGAGGAAACTCTGCCCCCCACCCCCCCAACACACACACATGTACACACACTACCCCCACCTCTGTCCCTCAACACCCAGAACAGCTGTCAGCTACCTCTGGACCCCACTGCAGGGATGGTGTGTGTATGTGTGTGTACTGTAACTCCATGTCATGCATCTACAGTGAGTGTATCTCTGCATGCTTGGACATGTGAGTGAGATGTTTAAACAGCTAAGGACTCATTATTTTTGCTTTTTGGATTCACTTTAAATGTCTGAATATTCACCACTTATTTTGGATATTAAAAACTGACATTAAAAAAAAAAAAAAAAAAAAAACCCAATCTCAACAAAATCCTGGCAAAAATTGGATTTTTTTAAAGCCAACTTTCACAGTGCAAACATTAACCATTTCATTTTGTTTTTTTTTTTGTCTGGGAAGCTGCCTGGTGCATAATCAGCTGCTCATTTGTGTTTTTCTTCTCTCTTCCTATTATAAGACACATTTCCTGGGCTGAGCCTGTCAGTTTAAAGAAACTGCTACTTTTGGACACAAACTTTGGTGAAAAATATATTTTAAAGTTAATTTTTATAGCGAAGATTGTCCAAGTCAGAAAAAGATGCAGATGTAGCCTGTGTGCACTGAGACATATGGCGTGTTTGCTTTAAAACCATACTATTGTTACGTTTTGATTTTGGGGTCGTTTGTGTTCACGCGGTAACAGTCGGTCCAACGTTGTAAACAAATGGCATGCGCGAGCCAGCTGATCTCTCGTTGGTCAGAAATCTTACCCGGAAGGATGATGAGTCAGTTTACCTGCAATACACACAAACCAGGGACCAGCAGCAGCAGCAGCAGCGTGAATGAGTGAGTGGCTCGTTTGCTTGTTTCTTTGAGGCAGTTGTGTCGGTTGCTGAGTTGATCGCTCCGGGGCCTCGGTCCGCGTGTTGTATCCTGCAACCCGAGCGCGACTGCCGTGTTCACATGTGTCTGAACGAACAGCTCTTTGAGGTTAAACGCTCCCTGTTTCGAGCCAGGTCTGAATACACCCTAAGTCCCTGTTGTCAATCAATTTAATGTTCCATAGCAGTGTATGCATGAGCCCCCATCAGACCAAGTGTGTGTGTATGTGTGTGTACTGTACAGTATGCGTCAACTAGTTGAGGAGGCTGGTTAACAAAGTATTAGTGGTCTTTGTGCTTTGTGTCACTTTGAGTCTTGTTTGAGGCTGATTTAACTCTGCTCATCTGAATCATTACACAATAGCCTTACAACGCACGCATGCATGCACATAATAACCCCCCACCCCCCCACACACGCACACACACACATATTAAGGCTGCAACAGGAATTGCATAGTCAGCAACAATATCCAATGAGGAGCTGTTTAAGAAGATAGAGAGCTGTTTAGGTGTGTGTGTGTGTTGTGTGTGTGTCTGTAGAACAAGAACTGGGCATTTAAAGATGTGTCGCTCCTGTTAACAAATGGTGCTGCTTGAATTCACATGTTGCAAATTCATCAATAACCTTTTAGTTTAGCTGCCAATGTGTGTGTGCATGTGTGCGTGTGTGTAGCCTCTGTGTGTGTTCAGGGATGCATTAGATGTGTGCCTGTAGCTCCAAATCTATACAGTATTACATGTAACTTGAAGGTTAAAGAGCTGCAGCAGCTGTGGTTGCAAACGACGGATGGAAAAAATGCACTTTATACGGTTTCACCTTAATCTACTTTAGAAATGTCTTAAAATATTTCATATTATGTTTCTGGTAATTAGAGATAGATTATGTGAAAAATGCTAAGAGCGGCTTACCAGTGTTGACAGGTAGTGTTCGTAGGGCTCCAGTGCAGAGCGCAATTAAAAATGCATACTCTGCTATTTATGGAGCTGAAATTTCAGTTTTGTGCGAGGGCGGACCACATGGTACTTTATAACCTGTCCCACCATAATACCCCAATGTGTGTGTGTCTGTGTGTGTGTGTGTGGGGGAAGGCAAGGTTGAGTGTGTGTGCGCAGCAGTACAGCAGAATGTGTGTCTTCCGTGTGCATGTGTGTGTGTGTGTGTGTGTGTGTGTGTGTGTGTGTGTGCGACGAGCATTTGACTGCTAAAGACCTGAAAAGCCATGAATCAATACTGCTAATGAGAGTCTTAGAGCTGAGAGAGCAGGGATAGAAAACCTCTCACCCTGTTCTTTCAATTTGTCTTTCCCTCCTCCTTTCCCACCTTCGTTCCTCCCCTTTTCCCTCTTCGTCCGTGTCCTCCTCCTCCTCCTCACCCTCCCTCCCCGCCTCTGCCCTCGCTCTCTCTCTCTCTCTCTCTCTCTCTCTCTCTCTCAGCCCGTTCAGCCTTCTTCTTTCTCGTTCCACTTCTCACTGGTGGTTCGCACCATTTCTGTCGTTTTCTCTCCCTCCCTCCCTCCCTCCCTCTCACTCTCCCACCCCTCCATTTCTGAGACCCACAGGTAGGCGTCAGGCGGTGGTAACCATCATCTCCTCTCAAATGCACTTTGCTCCGCTCCTCCACTCGCTGACAAATTGAATATTCCTTCTAAACACTTTTCCAGGAGCGGAGACATCTCATGTTCTGCTTCCACGGATCTGCAAACTTGACTTATCAGACCCCCCTACCCCCCCACCAGACTCACAAACAGCCAGTTATCCACACTGACATAATCTTCAGAGTCAAAATCCTCTGGCCCTAAAGAACCGTACTGCAGTGGCTTTGGATATTTTAGCTCCATATCTACAAATCATGTAGACTTAATAGTCTTACCGACACTTTTCAAATGGTTCTGCAAAGGTTATACTTTTCAATTCCAGGCAGCCTTTACTTTTCCATTCAGTGCTGCCCACCATAATAATAATAATAAAAAAACCCAATTAACCCAGGAAACTTGGTTATGTGCTGTTATCACAATGAACGTCAGACAGTGTGTCAGTGTGTTATATTAGTGGTGCATGGCAGCGCAATTTTGAGTTGGAAAAGTCAGCACTGCACCAGTTGCACAGCAACAGGAAGATTTCCAGAGCCCATTTCACCATGTTTGCTGTGATTTTGCGATGTGATGAGATAATCTCCACTTGATCATTTTAACACGTTTCACTAATTAAAACAAACACTATACTTGCAAGAGCGCCGACGGACTTGCTAATTCATCTGCAATTTGTGAGGTTCGTAAATCACTTTCGGAAACAAGAAACACTGGTCACAGATCTCTTTCATGAAATGAGCCTCCAGAGGTGTAGCACTCTCACAATATTGCTGGAGATTAAGAAAAAAAAGTGGGTAAATTGCACATGAGACATCTTGTCTCTCTGGTGTGGGTCAAGCTCCAAAGACGTTACAATGTTTTCTGCTCCATTTCCAATAATGGGAAATGATAGCATCCTTTGTGCAGCCCTCTCTGCCTGGTAAACAAACTCCATGCTCCAGTTCACTGTCTTTTTTACTTGAAGATGTGCACTCTCCAAACTGGCATCACTTCAGTGATGTCCAGAGTTTTTTTTACAGATTGGACAAAAGTCTTGTTCAACCGTTCTCCTGGGGTTTGCAAACATACACTGACTTCAGTGTTGTTTAATACACACAATCCCCCTGAAGAGACTTCATATAAATGATAGTGTGAAACATAAATACCTTGCAGTTCCTCCTAAAAGTTCTAATAAATGCCCTTGATTTCTTTCCAGCAATGCACGGAGGGTAATTTTAATGCAGACTTGCTTCGACCATAAAAATTCATACTGTATGGAAATGAATGGGAACCAGTGGATGTGCAGAATAATATATTCTGTTTCATATCCCATTTCACTGACTGATCAAATGTTCTGTCTGTAATTTCTGCAAGTAAGTTGTAACTATAGCTGTCACATAACTGGGGTGTGATGTGATGTAGTAGACTTTAAGTGTAAAGAGAAGCACATAAGTACGAGGAGCAAATGTATTGAATTACCTCCCAGCAATGTATTACAATAATATACCTCTGAAGCAGACTTAATGTGCACTGTCATACATTACAAGTGGATTTTGTGCTGAAACTGAGAGGAAACCAGTGAAGGCCTGGAAATGTGGACACAGTGTGCTATTTGCGTGGGCTCAAATATGTAAAATAGAATTGGTCCTTTGAAGGAAACAAGCACCAGCCATCCGAGAAAGAATAAAAAGAGTTGCTGATTAACACAGCCAGAGGAAAAGAGGGAAAGGTGAAATGATAGTTTAGGGACCGGGCTGCACAAAAATGAGCTGCATTTGATAAATGGCTGACTGGGCACAGCATCGTTTAGAGTTATTAATAAAACACAGACACTGTATCGATCCATGACACAGGCAGGCCTCAGCAGCAGCAGATATGCTCTCTCTGATATAGATTTACATACTGCCCCTGTTCCTCTCCTATGGATTTAGTGGCCCAGCTCACAGTGTTTCTGAGGCTTTGACTGATTAGGTCTGTCTAACCTGCTAAAGTCGCACAAAAGAGACAGAAACGGGCACGAGTGGGACGAGAGAAAGACGTATTTACTGTCTATGAAGTGAGGCGGAGAGCCGGAGGGAGATGCCTCCTCCCCCCAGTTCCCAAATCAACTCCGCACATGTGGAGAGCTAAGCGGACCGGACAGGTGTCAGCGGCACGGTGAAGTCTCCCCTCCCGGTGAAGCTATCAAGGGGAAGAGCTGTCTGCATTCAGTTAAAACTCCTAATCATTTCTTATGACTCCCACAACTTGTAGCCCGTCGTTGCCATTCATCATCTTCATGAGACATCTTGGAGAGAAGTTGTTAATTTATTGAGATTATGACACTGTTTGCATATAAATCGGTGGTAACGATCAGAGCCGTAATTTGGAGGGAGGAGAAATGGAGTGAGGGAGGTTTTTCTCTCTCTCTCTCTCTCTCTCTTTCACTTTTTTCCATCTTTGTCTTGAGGAGGAAGAAGAATCGGATCCCACGGCTTAAGTTCCCTGCTACTTTCACACATACACACACCAACACAAGCACATGCACAGCCCTTCTTCTCTTCCACCATGAAGGCACGTGCAGGGGTCCAGGGATCACCCAGAATGCTTTGCCCTGCATTGTTGAGCTGTTCCTTTCAGTGCATTAGAGGGGGGTGAGAGGCTCCTCTTTGCCAAAAGATGGGTCAGGCCCTTTCACTGCCAGCATCCTTCTTTCACCCAGGCCTCTGTCTCCCAGGGCAACTCGCTTTCTTGTCCCCCTGCATGTGTGTATATCTCTGAATGTGTGTGTGTGTGTATACATATGTGTGTGTGAGGAAGAGCGCAAGTGAAAGAGAAACATGAAAGGGAAAAGCAGGCTCGATGACTCGCTGCCAAACCTTCTCCAATTTCCTCTCCACGACTAATCTGATTGGCTCTTCTGATGCTCCGACGGTGAAAGGACAGCAGGATTGGATGATGCCGGCAGGAATTGAGCAGGCAGTGGGCCGGACTTGGCTGGGAATGTTTGGGATGAGGCAGGAATTTGGGCAAATTTCCCCCTATAGAACTCTTTCGGGGGAATCATTATCTGTATGTTGATGCGTTTGTATAGTGTGTATGTTTAGCACATCCCACTTCAAGTGTCTTATTTGTGTGTGTGTGTGTGTGTGCAGATTTGCATGAGCATCCTGTCAAACTGAAGGACAGAGGAAGCTTTAGATTTGGGGGGGGGGGGATAAAAGACAGAGAGGCCAGGGGAGAGAATGAGAAAAACTCTATCTCCGCTCACCCGATTTAGGATTACCAAGAAAAGCAGGGGGGCTGTCGGAAAGAAGGGGAGGTGGAGGGTGACAGCGACAGAGAGAGAGAGGAGAGAAACACAGGGAATTAGAGATGTAGAGAGAAACAATGAGTCCAGAATGAATCAGGCTGAGCAAACCAAATCGAGGGGGATGTTGGGGAATCTGAATCCGGTTAATCAGCAGGTATGTTTACAAGGACGTGACCAGACGCAAATCCTGAGGAGCTCATTTCACTCCCACTTTGGAGTCAAACTAACTCTGTCTCATTTACAGCTCCTTTCCTCTGTTGACCCATTTGCACTGCCCCTGTCAAACACACTTGCTAATTGGAGTCAAACACAACGTAAACTGTGAAATCGAGGGATCAGCAAAGGTGTTTACAGTTTATCCTGTGGGGGGGGGGGGGCTGTGCAAAATGTCACGGCAGTCCATCCCATAACTGTCACCCGCAACTATCAAGAGTGACTTTAAGGTGGCTCTGGAGGAAAACTCAAAGCTAGTCAACCTCGGGATATCTGTGGTTGTATCAATGCACATATTAGATTTACTCTGAATAAGTGAGAACTTTGACCTTCTGCTGCTGTAGGTGAAAGTCAAAGGATCACCAAAGTCGTTAGAAGTCGTCCTCTGTGGATCATGAATGTCTGTATAAAGTCACATGGAAATCCATCAAATGCTTCAGACCGACCTTCAGGATTGACATTGCCGTCCCCTGGAGGGACGAGTGCTGCTTAAAGTATAATGTGAACCATTTGTGTGGACTGCACAAAATACACAAGCATTTACATTTACATTACATTCACTCATATCCAAAGTGACTCACAAGTTTCGGAGCAGTCTGGGACCTTGAAGTAAATGCTAAGAACTAAATCTGTTCAATAAGATCAAGCGCAAAGAGGTCGGGTAAAGAAGTGCTCCAAAAGTGTTTAGTAAGTGCTACTTAGGCACGTCGGGGTGATGGCAGAGGTGCTCTTGGAAGAGATGAGTGTTCAAGAGACTCTTGTAGACAGAGAGGGCCGCCCCTGCTCTGATAGCATTCAACCAACGGGGGGAACCACAAATGAGAACAGTCTGGAGTGTAATTGCCTTGTGTACAGTAATGACAATGCCAGATGACATTCCTCAGAGGAGAGCAGAAATGCATAATGTATGTTCAGCATGTACATGTGATTGCGTTCAAGTAGATGGGTCCAAAAGCCAGAAGTCACTTGTTGGCAAGCGATAGAGACTTGAATTTGATTCAGGCGACCACTGGCCCAGAGGAGGTCACCGAGCAGCAAAGTGACATGTGCCCTTTTAGGCTGATAAAGGACCAGAGGCGGCACCACCACAGTCTGGACCATCTGTAGGGGGGTGGGGGGTGTAATGGGAGGCGTGCCAGTCAGCTATTGCAGCAGTCGACCATTACATCCATGTTTCATTGCTGAACATCTTGTCCCAAAAGCCGTAAGCAGCTGCTCGAACTGCATCCATTTCTCTCCGCAGGCTTTCCACAACATTTTGGAGCCTGGATGCAAGAGCATTCGTCAAATTGAGCAATGATGTTAGGGGCTGGCTCTCGGTGGGTGCTCCACTTTATCCCGAAGGCATTCACGTGAACTGAGGGCGGGCCAGTCAGGTTTTCCACACCGAGCTTGGAAGAAAACATCTCTCTGTTGGACTTTTGTGCACAAGGTCGGTTTGTAATGCTAAGTGGTGTCCACAGACTTGTGACCATATGGCGTCAGTTGCTTTTAATAAAAGCCTCGGCTCAATGATATACGTTATACAGAAGGAATTTACTTTTGCGAGTCGGTGTACATGAATAATTGCAGCCAAGTAAACAGTCATTAACTCTGACACACAGAGAATAAGCAACAAGATGTTTTACACAGCCAACAGTCCAAATCCAAACAGTAATACACTGTGAGACATGGATAAACTCACTCAGAGAGTGAGTGGGAGAAAGAGAGAGAGAGATGGGGGGGGGGGGGGGGGGGGGGGGGGGGCAAAGCGGCAGAAAGGTGAAGGAAAGAAAAGGAGACAGTATAAAGGAAAAAGGAGGTGAGAAGCAAATGAATAAATAAAAGAGACACGCTTGCCAATTTCTGCAGAAGAAAGGAGAAAGGATTAGGAGGTGTACAGATGCGGAAAAGGAGAGTGGGAGAGAAAGAGGGAGAGATGGAGGGAGAAGTGGGGGGGAGGAAATGAGAGAAACAAAGACCTCACAGTGTTAGGAGTGCTGCTGGGCATCCTCAGAGGAAAACAGAGCAGACTCCTTTGTAGTTGCAAAGGAAGCTCCAGGTCTTCATGGATGTGTGCATTAGCTGGTCCTTGAATTAGTGGTTCCCAAAGGTCCCTCTCTCTCTCTCTCTTTCTGTCTCTCTCTCTCTCTCTCTCTCTCACTCCCTCTCTCTCTTTCTGTGTGCCCCATGTCTATCGCTTTCTCCATCTCTCCAGCTCTCTAAAGCCATCTATTCCCATCAGTTTATCTCTCTGGCTCTTCACCTCTCTCTATGTCTGTCTATCTCTGTCTACCTCTTTCACTCTGTCTTTCAATTTCTTTTTCTCAATCTCCCGCACAAACTTTATCTCTAATACACACACACACACACACACACACACACATATGCAGACACACAACCAAAAAATACCCAAAATAGAAACATTTGCACACACACACACACACTGTAATGCACAAGTTACACAAGCATATCTGTGCACACACACACACAGATAGTCTGAACACAACGCAGTGTTTTTCTCTCACAGGCTTTCTCTCACACTCAAACAGGCTTTCCAAACCTGGCTTCCTTAGCAGGTCCCCAGGTGCAGAACTCCGCATCAAAACAGACTCCTTCCTCTTCTTCTTCTGCTTCTTCCTCTTCTTCTTCCTCTTCTTTTATTTCTTCTCTATTCTTTGTCTGAAAGAAGCTAAAACTAAAAAATCCACAAACTGAAATTGACAAATTACTCAGAGCACGCGCCAGCTGTTCTCTGCTCCACCGTGTTTTTTCTCCTTCTTCATGTTCCTTTCTTTGTCTCTTTCTCTTTGCCGGGTTAATGTTTCGCATTTTTCTTTTTTCTTCTCTTTTCTTTGGTAGAGATGAAATATCCATCACTTTAATATGCAAACCAGCCTTATTTAAAAAAAAAAAGAGGAGGAGAACTTTGGTGTTTATATTTAGTTTTGCTTATATACATATATATATATATATATATATATACTTCTAAGTTTAGTAATCCTGAGATTTACTGTAGCGACTTTTCTTGCAAAGTGTGAAAGTTCCAGTTCAGTGAAGAGATTTTACTGAGGGACTCTAGCACGTGTTCCTGTGACACAGAGGTGTTGTTTGTTTTCACTTCAGCACATTCATAGCCTGTGGCTTTTGTACTCACATCATAAACAAATCACATGGTTGCAGTGTGTTGTACCATATAGAAGTTTGTCATAGATATATTAAATATTGTGCATATACACATTTTAATGTTGGCTTTTCCTCATGTGTCGGACTGGACCGTATCCTTCCTGTTGTAAACAACGGAGGAAAAAAAAATCTGCCGTTATTTCTTTTTTGAGCAGCTCTTTTTCACCTTTGATGTTCCTCTTCAGGAACATAAAATAAAAATGCTTTGGCCTTCAGAGGTAATTAGACAATACATCAGAACTAGGTCAGTATAAGTTTTGCCAACAGCTGTTTACTGATGACTCTGGAGCAAACACATTGACTTCAACATCAAATTAATTCCTTTACTCACAAAGAGCTGTCTGCAGCGATACGGCTTGTCCTCATCGCATCTTTCTTTTAAGTGAAGTTAGCATGCTAACACCTAGCCCCGATCAGTCGCACCACTTTCTCATTGCAGCTCACTGTAGCGTCAGACTGCCGCTCTTGTCGCCTTTGGCAGCAAACAAACTCAACAAATCATCCCCTTCAGAGATATGTGTAATGTTTTTTATTCTTTTTCTGTGCAGTTAAAATGCTGTTAGATGGGATGAGCCGTAGCTGAAAGCAGTTAATTGCAATTTTGATTTATGAATGAATTAAACATCCATCAATTATCCAGGGAGTTGATTTATTATCAGTCAACTAATTGCCCAATGGACTAACCACTTCAGGTGCACCTGGTAGTGACGCACTGTACCTAATATCATGGCCCAGCTGATAATGGCACTTAGTTAACAGTGATGTGTGACCCAGGCCTCTTAGGTCACCATGGAAATTTGTGGTTGATGCTTCACTAGTTAATGTGCTGAACTGCTTTAGTCCCATCATCAGTCTCCAGTTTATATTTATAGTGCTTCGTCTGTCACATATAACACGTGAGCTTATGACAGGTCCTCTGTTGCTGCCCGTGTAGGTCAGCTGCACACGTGTAAATTCCTGATCACCGTGCAGCTCTGCGAAGCCTGCAGCTAGGTATCTGTGAGGTGGAGGATATCTGAGACACTTGTGTGGGGAAGAAAATGTTCCACCAGTCAATGCTGTGTGTATTTTTCTCAGGACAGCTGGCATATTGAATGGAGCCCTCTCCACAAACCTCCAACCCTCACATCGCCTCCTCCTGCTCCCCCTTTTTCGCTCCTTTGGCTGCATCCTTCACCCCCACCCCACCCCCACCCCTTACCATTCAGCAGAGTTGGCACAGAGACATGAAGCAAGAAGAGACAGGGGAGAGTGGGAAGGCATAGGGGGAGGGGGTGGGTGGGTTGGAGGTTTGGCTGGTGGAGGATTTTAGAGAAAGAAAGCGTATCGGTTGCACCTACAGAGAGCGCCGAGGGGCAGCGAGGGGCAGAAATAGGGTTGTTAGTGAAGGGTTACAGTGGGAGAGTGTGTGCGGGAGCCACTGAGCTGGAACAGTAGATGATAAGGGCATGTTCGCTCTGATGAAGAGCTCCCTGTTGAGTTATCAGTCTTTGAGGGTTTGAGTTTTGTGGTTTTGTTTGTGTGCGCCTTGGATGTTTGTTTGCACATGTGTGTAAAGCTGCCTCTTTCTTGGTTTTGTGAGTGTGCCAGTGTGCAAGCACAGTTATGGCTCCACTTGTGCACTAGTCTGCTCATGCAATTTGTACTTGTGTGTATTTGATTGTGTGTGTGTGTGTTGTCAGCATGTGTGTGTGTGTGTGTGTGTGCACATGTTGAAGTGTCTGAAAAGTCTGTGTGTGCATCTCCAAAGTCTCTGCTTGTGTCAAGCGTCAAGTGTGTCTCTGTCAAATGTCTGTGAGCACATGGCTGTGTGTGTGTGTCTGTGTGTGTGTGGCCTCCCCCACATCTGTTTATCTCATTGTATCAGTCCCAGCAGTAAGGGCATGTCTTCAGCAAGTCCCAGTCTGCCCATATGTCTGCCGTGATCCGTGAATAACTCTGCCTGCCAGTCTCAGACAGGGCCGGCCCTCTGCTCCGCACTGCACCGCACCACACCACACCGCTCCCTCAAACACACACTCAGGAAACACACAAACACACACACACTGACACTCAGATGCTAATGCTTACCCACTCTTATTTATGCACACATGTATTCACTCATCCTCTGATGCATACACTCATACACCCACACAAGAGTAGACGCAGACATGTGCAGGCAGAAAATCTGCACAGGTTGATAATTGAGGCAGGAACACAAGCGCATGATCACAAAATCATGCACCTGCACATACACACATGCACACACACATAAAAAAATCCAATCACTCCGAGATGGGTAATTGATAGAGGCACATATAGACATAAAGCCTCGCCCACACACATATGGCTGCCCCCCCAGCATCATCTAATTTCCTCCAGGTTAGAGGACACTGAGGTTTTTGACATTGAGCACAGCGAAGGGAAGGAGTTTATAAGCTTTAATAAAGTCAGATAATAAGGGGTAAGGTAAATAAGGGTAAGGTTAATAAGCTCTGGACGAGGAGTTGTGTTAGAACACCGAGCCTGAAAAAGCGAACAGACCCAGGTTCAGACAGATCAAAGTCTTACATCGAGATTACTCCTCTTGGAAAATAAACCACAACAAATTGGCGGCAGCGGAGGACTTCTCTCTGATTCTAACTACGATAGCATCAATTAGCACTTCAAAGCTGCGTAAGGGTTTTCTTCAGCTATCTTTAGATGCCAGTAGGCGTCTTTCTGCCTTTCTGTCAATAACACTCAAAGTTTCTGTGGAAGGAGAAAGAAGACAGAGGGAGAAGACCAGCTTCACAAACGTCTCCAGTACAATCTGTAGAGGTCAGCATCACCTTCGTAATTGGCATCATTACAAAGATGAACAGTTTTGCGCTTGAAATATTAAGACACACCGACAGAAAAGGGGGGAAACAGCCTGAAAAAAGTCGGCAGAATAAATTGGTGCAGAGATGAATCTCTGTGCGTGGGACTGTGTTGTTTTTCAGTTGTAGATTCTGAGCGTCTGGCTCTTCGCAGCACTGTTGTCAGGTGGAAGTTATAATGATGCACACTGTTACACCATTCTCTCTGTCTTGCGGCGTCATATTCTGCATTTTGGAGTTTTTTTAGAGTCAGAAAAATCATCATCATCGCCATCAAACAGCAGCATAAATTATGGTAGTCATCAGCGCCGCTACAGTGAGCCCCAGACTGGAGCTGCACACTCAGGATTGCTGCATCCCGTGCAGTAGGAGGGCAGCATGACCCTAATATTTCAGCCTAGACGGAGTGATTGCCGCTGATTGAGATTAGATTGCAATAAAGCATCGCTCACTATGGAGGCCTTATGATTTCCTCCTGCGCTTTGTCAGCTGTACAGATTGAGCTGGTGTTCATTATCATGGAGAGGCTGTCGACTGTTTGGGGGAATCCAGGGGGAGGCTGCGAGGGAGGAGACAAGGAGAGGGGAAGAAGAGGGGGGGAGAAGGAGGGGGTAAATCAAAGCAAAGTTTGGTAAACTTTCCTGAAGGTCGTCCGAGAGCGTGGCTGGGACGGGCCCGGGGGAGGGGCAATCAAAAGACAGCTTTGTCAACCAATCAAAAGGCAGGCACCGTATCATCTTCAATCGACAAAACACGCCCGTGGAATAAAAGAAAGGAAGTGCGAGTGAGCGTGCTCCGCTCTCTCAGAAGGTGGCTACAGAGAGATCCTAACCTTTATCTGTGTACTTTATCAGCGACTCAAGCGACTTTGACCTCCACAGCTATTAGCAGGCATTTCTGACACACACAAATACACACACTAACACACACACACCAACACACATACACACTAACACACACACCTACAAATGCACTCTGTCCCTGTCTTTGTATTTCTCTTCAAAAGCACACATAGTAGGAAATTTAACGCTCCTTCTCACACACATGTACACACATAAACTCACACACACACACTGCTTGGTGCTATGGGGCTGTTTACATAAGGCCTTGCCCTGGGAAAGCACTGTCATGCTGCCAATGCTGCCAGCAGCGAAAGAGCGAATGAAAGAGATGGAGAGTGCGGAGGGGGAGGGAGATGGCGGGTGATGGAAGATAGAGCTTTGCCAGTCTGATGTGCTCACAGCCTCGGGGACCAGCGGTCAGTCAGAATGAGGGATAAGGATGGATGGAAGGAGGGATGCGGAAAAGGAATGCGAGATGAAAGGAGAAGTGTAGTCAAAGAAAATCTAAGCAAGAGAAGGATGGATTTGGATGGATGAGGAGATACATGAGGAGGGGGGGGTGGTGGTGGTTTAAGATTAGATTTAAGTGGAGTGAAGCAGGCCAAACTAAGCAGGGCAGAAGAATGGACCGACAAGCAGAGAACAAAGGAGGTTAGGGAGAGATGGGCAGGAGGGGGGTGATGGAGAGACAAAAGAATGAAGCAAAGGAGAGGAGAAAAAGATGAGATGGAGGGAAGAAGAGAGGAAGGATCCCAAAGTCCCCCCCCCCCTCCCCCCGGTTTGATACCGTCTCACTTTGAGACTCTAAATCCATATGAGCCGACACATCAGCTTCACGTTCACACACAGACACAGTTCGGACCTTCATGTCCGCGCTTCAAGTTTATTTATTCAACCGGTAGAAAAGGAGGATGGAGGGGGGAGGGGGGCAGGGGTGGGGGTGGGGGGGTGTACCCAAGGTCAAAACCACTTAAGTGTGTCCCTCTCTCTTCTTATGTAACCTCTCTCTCCCTCTCTCTCTCTCTCTCTCTCTCTTTCTGTATCTGAGCTGCATACTAAGACACACAAACTCAAGCTCACACACACACACACACACACGGAGGCATACTAAAGCAGGCAGGAGTGTATCGATTTAGCATGGTGTGCAGATTCCCACCACTGCCCCTATACGCAGATTAAAGGGAGAGGAGAGGAAAACACACATTCTCTTGCTCCCTCACACACACACACACACACACACACACACACCTGCACACAAACTCAGCGAGGCAGCTTTTGCTCTCCAAGCTTTTTCCTTTATCAGTGTAAGTGGGGTACAGTCATTATGCATATTCATTTTTGCGCATATTTATAATTAGTTCTCAGGCGTTAAGTGGTTTTGACAGTGTTTTCTAAACATGCAGGTTTAGAGGTGCAGCATTTTAGACTTAATTTAACCAGGATGTGCAACTCTACGTGTATGTAGGTGCATTCAAGAGTGTGTGTGGGTATGTGGGTGTGGGTGTGTGAAAGGTGAGCACGTGTGTTTGCATAATGATCATTCCCTTATGCTTGGGCTTCTTGGGGCTCTCAGCATGCCAGCTGTTATCCCCTACTGAGCGACAGTGTACACACACACACACACACACGTATATGCTACACCTACACACTCATGTCACACCCACTCTGTTTGAACATTATCAGTCACCAGTGTGCTTCTGTGTCCTCCTGCAGGACGGTCTTAAGAGTGATGTGTGTGAGCCTCGAGGACTCTGTGTGTGTGTGGGAGTGTGTGTGTGAGAGTGTGGTGACTGTGTGCAAGCCCTGTGTGATCTCTGCGTTCTCTCTGTTCACTCTCCTCTGATACACTCTGTTCCCAAGCCACACCATTAGTGGCCCACTGGACCCTCAGAGATATTCCAAACGCAAACCCAAAAGGAGCTTTTACTGGCATGCACCAAAGGGATACGGCACGCTCTGCTCCATTAAAAGCATTTAAACTTATTTTTGTGAGCCTGACAGCTTTTTTTTTATCCTGGATTGTGCACACAGTCCTCCACACACAGTTTGGGATGTTTCCCACTCATGCTGCGCGTTCTAAAAGCACTGAACTGATGGTTTCCTGCAAACTGTGGGTTTAGACCCCAACATGGGCCATTTTGTTTTTATCACACAACAAAAATGGCAAAAACATTTCATGACCCAAAACTGAAATACCAAAAATCTTGGGTTGCCATGTGACTAAAACATGATAAATATATTTTGGAGATACATTTACATGATTTGATGGATCTTTGACAACTCCATAACTCGACTTGGCTCCAGATTTTTTCTTTTAAATTGGTACGTTTTACATTCCTGTTGCGTTTATTTTTTAGAGCAAAAAAAGGTTTCAGGTGATTGACAGCGAGACGAGAAAAACTCGATGCAGCTCTGACAGAACCAATGAAGTAACAATAAAGGAGCGAATCTGACAAAACTAATTTAAGGCTTTACTGTGGAGGATTATCCCGCTCATGCAATTTTCAAGTCTCTGCAAGTTGTTTTTCATACTGTAACAAGAAGGAATGGCAGCAAACAGTTATTTTTTTCTGGAGGAACAAAAATTAGCTGTGATATCTTCAACGCTGTTGACTGAGTGTGCAGACAGAACAGCAACCATGTGAAAGAAGCAAAGGAGAGAAAGAGATAGAGAGAGAAAGAAAGAGAGAGTGAGAGTGCTCTGCCCTTTGGCAGGAACCAAAACAAACACCCACTAAAGGCAGGTTTCTTTCACTTGTGCAAATCGTCTATTAGTGCTCACTGTGGGACTCCTGCCAGTGTTCCCATTTCATTGAAATCATATTCTGTGTCACAAATCGCAAACTGCCAATCTTACACTTACTGTTTCTAAGTATGGCAACGTGCAGTGCACCATAGGTACCTGGATGGTGCACAAAACAGGCTACAGCTGCTCAGGATGTAGAGCAGGTCGTCAAGTAACTGGAGGAATCCCAGTTGCTGTCATAGTGTCCTTGGGCAAGACACCTTACCCACCTTGCCTTGTGTGAATGTGTATGAATGTTTGGTGGTCAGGCTGTCAGTCTGCCCCAGGGCAGCTGCGGCTACAGACGTAGTCTACCACCACAAGGTGTGAATGTGGTATGAATGAATAATGGTTTCTGTAATGTGCCATGGAAAAGCACTGTATAAATCCAAGCCATTATTATTATTATATTGAGTGCAAAACAACCTGTCACTGTCAGCAGTGTGTGGTGTGCAGGGACCACCATGTATTTCGTTTGTATGCCAAATAGGGACATTGTTGACACTAAGGGCGGCCTGATTTCACAGATTATAATGAAATGTCCATCTTGAAGTCAGGTGAGCGCCGCAGCTACAAACAGGTGACAAACACGAGTACATGCTGCGATCATCATTTCTGGTGAGTGCACAATGCTAGTGTCAGATCTGGGTCAACACTTCCCAGAATGCACACACTACACCAGTGCATGAACGAGACACAACAAAAGACTGTGAAATTTGAGGATTTAAAGTGAACTCAAACTGTAGTAAGTCTTTATCCAAACACTTTACATTTCCAGTTGTGTTTTCTTATAAAACTGAACCAACAACATCCAAACAAGGTTTCAAGGAGTTTTTCATTGCTAACCTCTGTTGCCAAATCCAGGACCACTTGTAGCTTCTTCACAATAAATATATCTCAGTGGTTTTCTCATGGAAAGCCTTTAGTTTGAAAAGCAGGAGTAGGAAGTGTTCAGATCATAACACCGTGCTGCTTTCTGTCAGATGAAAGGAAGCACGACTGTGTAGGGGAAATGAAACGAACGCTCAAAACTTTCAACACCACAAGGTCTGTGAGGAAAGTATGTCAGGTTTGCTGTGGTGATGCAACTTCCATTGTAATTTGAAATCAGCCTTTGAGAGAACAGGAACGACTCACGTAATACACAAAGTAATGTACTTAAATAAATACAGTACTATACATCCAGGGGAGATGCACAGAAGACAGTTGCGGCTCTTTCACACAGATACTGTGAGGTCTGGATTGACCGTTTGGATTGTAATGAACCTGTAAAACCCATAAAAGCCCAGCTTACCTGATGCACACAGTCACTTGCTAGAGTAAGTACAGGTAAAGGTTGAACTCATGCGGCTTGGAGTAGCTGCTGCTGCTGCTGCTGCTGCCGCTGCTTAGTATTCTGTCCTACTTTATGTCTCGCCTTTGTACTGTCTTTCAAACCGTGTACTTAGGCACTGGAAAAAATCCATAATTTAACCTTATGTAACCGGTTTTGTGTCTGTGTGATACATTTGAATGTGTAGTTTAAAGAGGGTTACTTCTTATGTATCACTGAAACTTCCCAACAACGCAATAAGTGAGGTTAGTCTAAAATAATGACCGCTGATGAACCACAGGCAGAGAGTTGAGTTACACTGCAACACAATTGAGATATTGAGTTACGTTGCAACATAACAAACTGCGGTGCATGAAGTTTTCAAAAAGTTGGCGTGACTTGTTTGAAATGCTGCAGATAAGACTCAGTTCGGACTGTGCAGAAGTTCCTTCTCTCTTCTTTCTTTCTTTCTTTCTTTCTTTCTTTCTTTCTTTCTTTCTTTTTTCTTTTTGCATTGTACTCATGGGAAAATCATTGGCCAAGATAAATGAGGCCCTTACAATGAGACCTTTACTTTTCAGCAAAAATCGAAAAGCAAAGGTTTCTTTCTTTCTTTCTTTCTTTCTTTCTTTCTTTCTTTCTCCATCTCCTTATTATAGCACTGAGCTGTGTAACAGAGATGCTGATGGAATCAGGAAGGCTCACACCATCATGCTAAGATCAATGTAACATGACAGGGAGCTTTTTGGCTAGGTATTTATAGGTCTACAGCATTATGGTCTCTCACTCTCTCTCACACAGAGACGCTTCATTATCAGAGGCAAATCAAGTCACTCTCATGGTGTGTGTGTGTGTGTGTGTGTGTGCGTGTGCGTGTGTGTGTGAGGGATAAGGGGTGTAGTGGAGCCAGTCAAGGAAAGTGGAAAAGAATGTCAGTGTCTCTCACTTGCTTTTCTAGGCTGTCCCTGGTCACACTTGGCATGTAAGCTGGGTGTGTGTGTGTGTGTGTGTGTGCACCCATTAACATCTTCCCATCATTCTCTGAATACTTTTTCAGAACAATCTCCTTTAAATCTTTCACCAGTAACAACCCGTCTGTACAATGGATCCTCTTCACTCTTTTTTTCCTCTCAGGGCGGGTTAATAGACACCTAGCTTAAATTTGCTCTTTGATTTAGCTAGACCCAGCCGCTGCTATTAAATGTCATTTAAGGAGCAAATTTAAGTAGAAAATTGCTGGAAGAACAAGAAGGACCCCAGTCAGCTAAACTCTATTTATAAACCTCGGGGTGCTGATTGGACGATGCTTAGTTGCTCTTGTCTTCATTGGTTAAAAACACATGAAAGAGTCAGAGAGCAGGCACGCTCGCACACATGGCTCACGCACACACACCCCATACGTGCACGGATACCACCGCCAGCTTAGGCAGGCATGTCTTCTAATTAACATCCAACCCCCAAGCTGTAACGTACAGTACAGAGTCTAACAATAAATTCATCCTCTGCCTCTCTCCCTTTCTCACACACACACATGCACACACACATATGCACACACACACACACACACCTCCGCTAATCCGTTATGTGTTTGCTGAGAGGCATTCCCCTTTCCTACCCCCACTCCTCTTCCTCTCCCGCTCACATCTCTCCTTTCCTTCATCACTACACACACACACATGCACACACAGGCACACACATGCACGCGCACACGCACACATCCTCTTCCCAAACTGCCTTAAAAGAAAAGACTTTTAAGACTTATGGATCTTAACACTTTTTTTGGTGGGAGGGGGGGGTGGCTTAAGGGTGTTAGAGGTGGTGTGTGTGCGCGTGTGAGTGCGTGTGTGCATGCAACACTGCCAATGTGTGTTGCAAAGATAGAGTACAAGAGCGGTTGTTTTGCAGCAGTGTTTGTGGCAGGCTGCTTTGTGTGTATATTCCTGTGTGTTTGTGAATGTGTGTGAATATGAGGCGAAGGGAGGAGGTGTGTGTGTGTGTGTGGGGGGGGGGTGTTAAGGCTTTAGGGTTTAGAGGGATAGAGGCGAGGAGGAAAAGAAGGGAGAAGCTGCAGCTGGTGTTTGTGTGCGTGCGTGCGTGGCAGCCGTGCGAGAGGCAGCGACGGCGGAGAAACAGCAGCGCTAGCACTGCTTAATTAATCAACATCAAAAGACAGCATTAAAAATGAATGGAACCCGAAGCAACAGTTTGGCTAAAGTGAATTATTCAGGCGTGGAGCTTACCCCGCTGCCCAACATTCTATTACGAACTAAAATCTTGATATTTTTTTTTTTCTCTTCTCTTCTCGTGCCCCCATTTAGTCTCTGTTTGTACCAGGGCTGCAAAGTTTGCTGCTGAGGATCAATGCCTGCTTTGCCAAGGGAATTTTAGGCAAACAACTCTCAGTCCACTTTTCAGGCGCCTCTGTTTGAGCAGAATGCCATTAGTCTCACTGCTGACCACAGTTACGGGCCCTTAGTTCCAAATTAAGGCTCTATTCCTTTTCAATTAATTGTATTCGAGGAAGTGGTTTTCAATTAAATGAAAAAGTCGCTGAACTCTGAGATGAGGAGATCTTTAACCTAAGTGGAAATCCATTCTCTTTTCCATTATTTAACTGTAATTTGAATATCTACTCTGATCACGTCCTATTAAAACTGAGATAATGCACATTTTAATCATTGATTAAGCACTGTGTACTGTCCGTCATGAGTCATCATGACTGTTAATTCTGAGGCAGATTGCCATCAGGCATCACTCCAGCCTCTCTATTAATTTGCACCTAAGCTCTAAATTAATGCACTATCCTTCATTCATTATTTAACAATGTCACACAACAGAAGTCAACAAGGCGAACTGCCATTCACAGTCTTTATTTGCTTGTTGCCAGATCTTGCAGTGTTTCCTGCTAAAAACAAAGCAGAATTTACATTTTACTATCACTGGCTCATGTGGGGCCCAAAACAACAGTTGCACTTCAGTGTAGCATGAAATGAAGGCAGTGAAAAAAAAAAAAAGTTGAGACCTCTGTGCAGGCTACATCTCTGTGTGGCTGGTGAGCGCAGATGCCGCGGCTTCCCAGCACGCAGCTGTTCACACAGCTACAGCCACACAGGAGCCGTAAACTCTGTCGACCGGCCAGAGGCAGTCTGTCGCATTCTGGTTCTGACTTCCTGTTACGCCGGGCCTGAGGCGCACACACACACACACACACACACACACACACAGGCCATGCGTTCGTGCCCAGCGTCAGGGGGATAGCAAAGGAGAAGGCAAGATGGAGAAGTGGGGCGATAAGAGGAGATTTGGGGAGATGAAGGGGAGGAAAATGAGGAGAGAAGGCTGGGAGCTAAAGCAGCAGGACTTTGTTTGCATACATTAAGAAGTCTGGGTGCCAATCTCATCAAAACCAGACTGTTGCATGAATCATAGTTTTTTTTATAGAATGGGCTTCCAGCCTGTAGCTGAAACAGTGTTTGTGAACATTATTTTCATTTTTGCACTTATAAACATACCAACAAACATTTCTGCTATGCAGCATTTTACTTGTTAATGTTTTATTGCCCCACTCCTTGGCTGCAGGAGACAGCCCACATCAACAGACAAAATTAAAGCCCAACTGAGAAGCTCCTCACACATTATAAGTATTTTATGTGTAACTTTGTAAGTGCATGGTGTTGATTTTATAGCAAACCAAAAAAAGGCTACAAAAAAAGACCCAATTAGTTTGTGGGTTCTGATCTGATATGAAAATAGACTCAACGAAAGACAGACTGTTATACAGGACACAGAACTTTATAGTGCAGACATATAGCACACTGGTGAGTGAAAGACAGTAAGGTACACACTCATGAATACACACACAAGTGCAATTTATTTTGGAAATCCTTTCCCTTGTGAATCATTCTCCAGAGACACACTTTGGTTTAAAAAAAGGCAAAAAGAGACATCTGGAACAACAGTCTGGGTCTAGGTCTGTGTCTACGGGGTGTATGCGCGTACACTTTATACCTATATATATGTGTGTGTGTGTGTGTATGTATTGTGCTATGTTTTACTGAGCAGTCGACAATATGAGTTCACCTTCTCCCCAGAGTGGAAAAGTGGAAAACCATGCTGGTGTATTTGTGTGTGTGTGTGTGTGTGTGTGTGTGTGTGTGTGTGCATGAATCTGTGCACTATACGCTTCTACGCTCAGGCAGTGGGAAGTGTATGTGTGTGGTGAAAGGAAAGGCTGGAGGCTTTATGTGTGTGAGTGTGTTTCCTTCTTTTTCCTCCCTTAGCGAATGCCTATTTCTAGATCGGTTTGAGGGTCAAGGTTTGGCCACCGGTGGAGAAAAGCTGTGTTCCCATTTAAAAGGGAAAAAAAAGAGCCCTAGCTCTCTCTTCACAATGAAAAGAAGACCGAACACGCATCATCCTCTTAAAGCCTTAACCCTTGCTCTGCCATATAGCTCCTCGAAGCACAGCTCTTCTAAAGACAGACGTGCTGCAAGGCTAGCAGATCCCGGATAAAACAAAGGAGATAAAAATATCAAATCCTGCCACTCTGACATTTCACTGACCGGTGAGTCAGATTGTTAAAAACCCCTAACTCAAATGTTTCTTTGTTTGCACAGGCCAGAGGCAACTGGAGGAGGAGGAACTGTAATTGGTGTTGCAGTGATTTAATCAGAGATAACAGATCGGTGCTTTAACCCATTGCCTGTTTTTACACTGAACAGGCATCTCAGGGCCAGTGTGCCTCTTTAAAACTCAGCAGCATACTGGAAAACTTCATTTTTTTCTGATTCATTTACAGAATTGAATTCAACTAAATTGCCTTGAGAAGCACTGAAGTGTGAGTAATGTAATGAAATTACAAGATACACCATTTATGGGGTTTCTCATCTGCAAACTCACCTCAAACTCACCTTGGTCGCCTGCACTGTAAGAGTCCGTTTCTGTTCTTGTGAAGTGAGTCATGATCACACTGACTCACACTCTGACTCACAGGTTAACATTGGCCTCAGATCCATTAGACTGAGGCAGTAACATGGGTGTAGCATCTCAGACGTCACTCACGGGGTTTCTGGAGGGAATTCTGAAAGCCTGAGTCTGTAAGACACATTTATGAAGCAAGCGACTTATCAACTATGAAGAAGAGTATCTTAACAAGGAGTTTTTAAGTGATTACAAAATGAATTGCTTGTAAGGCTATGAGCAGGAACAGCCTATCAGATGCAGAGAATAAAACAGCTTTTGCCGTATTCTCTGCACATGCTTCATTCTTGTAGAATAACAAAAATAATACAGTAAGACGGTACTGAAAAGTGTTGGAAAGTGAACGTCGAAGTAACGCAGAACAGATTTTTTGCTGCCATCTCTCAGTGAAGATGACAGGTTAGTGGGTTGATGTAAGCACACGGCCTGCTGCCCTGATGATCTAGTCATCTGTTTGGCACCAGATAAAACAAGGTTGGCATCTAGGGGGAGCCTGTTTGTAGTAGAGTGTGTCACTTCTCAACTGGGCAGATGTATCTCCAACATGGAGCCAGAACAGTTTTCAGAACGGAGCTGATGTTTTTGTTGTAATTCTGCATCTTTAGATGCTAATACTTCGGCTTTGACTTTCATCTGCGAATCATTTTTATCTGTTTGTATTTGTTTAATATGTATAACCAGTAAGGCTATATCCACAGTAATACATTAACGCATCACTTTTGCTACATCTACGCCTGGAGCCAATGTTCCTGCTGGACCGGTTTCAGTTTGCAAACTCCTTAGCTGCACTTTCCAAATGCAGATTTAGGTACAAAACAATGATTTCCAAACTGTTTCCCTCCACCGTCACCGCCGTGTACTCACCGTTGTTCCTCATTCGTAGTACCTTCTGCAACTATGCAACCAACTGTGGAGAAGGCAATCTGCCTCCTGTTTACAGTGGCACACGCATGCAGTGTACATAAATGGTAATGTGGTGTATGTGTTGTCAACCATGTTAGTATGTTTCTGATGCAGAGTTGTTGCCTTTCAGTTGAAAGCAAAAGCGTATTCGTGCAGACGCAGCCGGAGTCTGCGGAGTAACAGAGTCGGGCAGAGATAAATGTGCAATTCCACCTTAATATTCATGAGAATATGAACCCAAGACAATACGGAGTTTGGTTCAGTTAGACAGAAACCAGTTTTGTATGTTTAGATCCAGTGTCACAAGTTGCTGATAACGGTGCAGGCAGGGAAGACCAAAGACTCAAAGACTGGATGGTGCAGTGAAGTTTCTTTAATAATAGAAACAAGGCTTACAGGCAGATGGGTATACAAGCAGGCAGGCTGGTGAGTTGACAGGCAGGTCCAGGCAACAGGTAGGCAAACAAACGCTGGTAGCAGGCAGGCTGGTGGTGAAACGCACAGGAACATAAACAAACAAACAAACAAACTGACAAGGAGCCGGCGACAAAGGCAGAAACGTGTGAAGTGAGCAGGGCCTAGAAACAGGGGCCCGGAGGAGCTGGGAAGCAAACTGTGACATAGAGTTTCAACATTCACCATCAACAAATATACAAGCATTGAAGTGGGGGAAGCACCTGGAATTATGGGCCGTTAAAATGCTAAACAAATCACATTCTCAGCAAAACTTCGATGACGGATACCGTTTACTTTCCAGCTCTATTTGTGACGCTGTGTGGAGTGTGCAAAGTAATTGCCCCCATCTTTCTCACCGGCTTCACCTGACAGATATTTTCCACAGAAATAATTGTGGGTGGCGTGTCAAAAAAAGAAAAATTGGAAAATGGAAAAGTCACACCACTGCAACTCCAAACCCAATAAAAGTCAGCAGTGCTGGTTTGAATTGGTTTCACTGGTCCGTCCGTCCTGGCATCCATCAAGTGAGAGTGTTATATTATATCACATGGAAATGTTATTTCACCTCTGTGTGTTTACTGTTCTGTTACTTCCTTTATGTACATACATCTCACATTAACATGCAGCTGGGGTGATCCAATCACAGGTACAGGTGGTTATGATGTATTTCGTTCTGATCGCTCCTACCATTCAGATGGTGGCGTAGCATATGGAAATTATATGGAAAAAATTGAAAAGCTTATAGAGATACATTTTGAGTCCAACAACAATCTTCCAATCAACATTTAGTTGATCTGGAACCTGCCAAGGAATATACACAGCGTGTATTGTTATGATCTCGTCTTCTTTTAATTTTCACCAGACTTGGCAACCGACGCCCATTTCTTCCTCCCACTGCTTAAAAACAACAAAAGATGTTACTGTAGCACTGGAACTCAGCAGAAATATCACCTGACTCTTTCCTTCACCTTCACAGAGCTTTTTAGCAGATTTGTGTTATGGTTTTCTGGGCCACAGCATTACCGTTTTGGTTCTCTCTCGCTCTCTGTGTCGTTTTCGGCTGCAGCAGAAAGCAATTTTTATTTGGGGGGGTGGGTGGGGGGGTAGCCTAAAAATCCCACTGTAAGCTACTTGCCCAGCTTTAAGTGGCAGACAGACATTGTTAGAGACTAACTGGGGAATTCATTGGACCATTTGGCAGCTAAAAAGCCAGACATTTCCCCCAGGAGGTGATTGAATGTAAAAACAAGAGCTGAAAGTATGGTGAATATTGAGCCCAGATTCATCAGGTGGACACAAACGTGGCTGCAGATGAATGCTAATGTTGCACCGTGTCTGCCGGATGTGTTAATAAGTGACTGAATATGGTGACGTTGTATCACTCTGTTGTTTCCAAGCTCGTTTCCTCTGTCCCCTTGTTGGACAACAGAACTCTGACTGTGCAGACAGTTACCTCACTTTACCGATTTTTCACTTATCTCTATGGCAACCTACACAATGACCAAGACCAGAGGCGAAGAAGTGTGAAGTTATGCAGTGTCGATTTAAAACCATAAAAAAAAATATACAAGAGTTCATCTACAAAGTTCATCTCCACAATATCGTATGAGAAGCTTTCATATTTAAATGTCATGTAACCCTGAGAGATGGGATCACATTTTTTCGGGAGCCTCTTTCATAGACTTGAATATGCATAGTATTATGTGGTTCTTCTCTGCTATAAATCCATAACATATTGATCTCAGCCATGTCATCCAAAATGGCAGTGTCCTCATCAACAAGCCAAGAGCTGCTGCCGAAAGAGCACAAGCATGTCTGCAGAATGTCAAGGGAGTCACAGCATCCAGATGTGATGCCAACTGTGAATTTTAATGGCACATTCAGCTGCAGCCTCCATCATGAACGTTCCCTCGTCTAACAGCAAAGTAAAAGAAAAAATAAAATAAATAAAGACTGAGGGTCCATTCGGTAACACAAATTCATAACTCAGAAGATTCACATTGGCTCTGCTGTGGTGATGGATGCAGCGAGACGACTGCACGAAAAACATTACCGCAGGACATCTTTGCACAATTTGTCCCCCCGTAGTTTAGAGCGTACTCTGTGAAAAATCAGCTCTCTGCACACAACAGTAAGTTTTGAGATGGATAAAAGACTTCTATCATCACAAGCAAAGTAGCTCCAGGCCAGGTTGAAATCATAACCAAGACTGACTAATGTTTATGGATTTGTTAGTGTGTGTGTGTGTGTGTGTGTGTGTGTGTGTGTGTGAAAGTGTTTGGGCATGAGTGTATATGTGGTGTGTATAGTGTGTGTGTGTGGGGGGGGGTATCAGTGACTATTTATGAAAAAAAAAAAAAAAGGAGCAAGACTGAGGAAGAGAGACTGAGAGAGAGAAGCAGTGAGTCTCTGTGGAGTTGTTTTGGTCATGGTGCTTGAGCACTCTGATTAATGCTCATAGAGAGACACCAGATGGAAATAGAGAGAAAAAGAGAGAGAGAGAGAGAAAGAGTGAAAGGGTAGAGGAGGAAATTTGGGGAGAGGAGTACCGTGGAAGATGATCAGAGGGAGGGAGGAGGAGAGAGAAAAGGGCGGATAGAGGCAGGAGGTGGAGTAAAAAAAAAAAAAGAAGATTAAACTTAACACGAGGAGATGATGAGAAAAAGCAAGAGAGAGAAAGTGAATTTGAAACTACACACACACACATAAAAAGATTCTTCTGTAGCAGAGCTTCGTTACTGTCATCCCCTTTCCCATGGAAGGCCGCTTTAAGTTGATTTTGAACTTTATGCTTCATATATTTAAACTTTTTAAAGGAATAAGAAAATATTTAGCAGCTGCTTTAGCCTTTAAACCTGAGTGGACATGCTGTGTGGTTTGATTGACAGCTGAGCCACACTGGCTTTGAAATGCACTGCAATAACCTGTTTCCTGTAAATTCATCATCAGTTTACTCCCTCACAGACAGGTAAATGTCCAGAGGATCATCTGTGTTAGGTTCAGCTTCAGTTTTCAGTATGAACTGGTAATGCCGCATGTAGAGAGCGTCTTTATTCAGCTGCTCACTGATCCTTCCCTTTTGACATCTTTGTTAAGTTGAAATCCGCTTTTTCCAGGAGAAGAAAGTCTGTGGAAATCAAGTTTGTCTAAATCCTTAACTTGTGTACAATGTCAGTTGACTGCCGCCTGGCTTCATAAACAACCTAAAGTTAGCTCATATAGGATTTCTCGCCAAGATCCACTGTCTTAATTGTTTTCCCTCCAAAATGTGTGGTATTGATGTCAGTGTTTGCTAGTTAGCGAGAACCCATTCATAACAACATACACAACTCCAGAGCAGCAGTAAATAGTCAGACAATCCAAGGGAGCTGCTCAGATGTCAACCCAGAATACGACACCATGTTTTGAATGTTTTAATTCCTGTATTCGCCAAATAATCATCATTTAAAGCTAATCATACGATTGTATATGGCCGTGGCTGTATGCAGGATGTGCTTTTATGTGACCGTGACATGACATAACCACGGCATAACCGCACATTCAGCTAAAGACACAGCGGTCACTTTTATTGTTTTAATTTCCTGAAAGTTAACTGTAACACGTCTGTGGCTAAAAAAAAAAAGTCTTTGGCGTCTGGTTGTGCCAAACTGTCTCCAGCTGTTCATTTTCTGTCTGTAACTGTCGTTGCGTTGTGTTTGAATGGTTTTAAGATCTTTTTACTCTGATGCTGATTACTACCCTCTCGCTCAAACTTCACTTCATTGGCAGTCCATAATATACATGGGTTTACATTTTGTCCTGTGTGGTATGAAAAAAAGACAGAGAATCGCTTTCCAGGAGACAAAAACCATGATGTCAAGTTCATTAAGTACGTAGCCCTAATGAAAACTGAGTTACTGACTTAATACTGGGGCTGTGCTCAAAAAATCAGTATAGCAATATATTGTGATGTCTTCTTTGCTGATACATGTATCGATGCAGATGCTACTGTATCGATATGACATAAAGAAACCTCACCTATGGTGCAGTGCACAGTAACACCAATAGGTGACAGCAAAATCACAAACATGGACAAAAACAAAGAAAAACTGTATCGGGCCGCCGGCAAAAGTGAAGACAAAGATATGGGAACATTTTAGATTTTTGCAAACACCAGGAAGTCGCGAGTTGGACATGAGTCATGCAATATGCAAGTTCAGTTTGGTGCAGGACATGGTCATTATTCAAAATCAACATGTATCATGATACGTATCGTATCATGGCCTCTGTATCGGGACACATATCGTATCGTGAGGTTGTAGGCAACACCCAGCCCGACTTAAAACTGTCTTGAAAGCCACAGACAGAGCGTTTTGGAAGTATATGAGGAATACATTTTGTCTTCCATACCAAACAATCTTGCCATTTGCAGGTAAGCTGTTTGACGTTCTGCTGTTAACTAGGATGTACCCACCCTGCTGCTCGGTCAGCATGGTGCTTTTCTTCCAGTGGATGTTTATTCGATTGCTTCTTGTGTGTTTTGCAAAAAAGAGGTTGCACTTGCAGGATACGTAATTCACTGAGTAATTTAACTTCATTTGGACTTGAAAAATGGTGAAGCACAGGAAAGAGTGCTTCAAAATGTGCTCCAACAGTGCTGCTCTTGTAGCATTTCCATTTTTTTTTTTTTTAAGACACTGACGAGGCTGTAAAGTGCCTATACAAACTGTTTGAGCAGGATCCCATAAAGAGCATCCGCAAAAGTGCTCATTATCTCACCAAGACTGGGTACAAGCCTGAAGAACCTTTTTTTTGTTGTTGTTTAAGAGTGTAGTTGGAGATGTGAGGTTCGCAGAGGAGAAAATTTTTGAAGGAGAGCGAAAGAGAGGAGGAGGAGGAGGAGGAGGAGGAGGTGGTTGGGGGTGGGGTGGAGAATTTTGGGAGATCAGTGGCAGGGAAGAAGATGAGAAAAGAGGGTTTGTGCGCAGTGGGATTACTCCAAGATGTGGTGAGTGGGAGACGGGAATACAGAGAGACAGAGAGAGACAGCACTTCTGTTTTTGATTTAGACTAAAAACATTAAGTAGCAAAAAGGAAAAACCTTCAGATGTTTCCACATCGTAAGTTAAGAAACATTTGTCCAATAAATGAATTTAAACGATGTGAAACAAATTCATGTTTTCATATGAGATGAGGTAAAACTACTGAGTTCAAATTAAAACCTCAAAGTAGGAAATTAAATTGTTGTCATTGGAAAAAGACGCTCTTTGGTTTATGAGAGGAAAAGACCGTGTTGGTGCAAACCTGAAGCAAATACTGTTAAGTGGGAAACGTTTGGAAAGTCGCTCATCCACCTACACGTCTCCTTGAGAGGGTTTTTCACTACTTTCAAGGCATCAGTATGCTAAGTAGTTGTCGGATCATCAAACAGCTTGTGAACCCCTCCCCACTCATACCCCCCCCCCCCATTTTTTGGAATGGGTGGGGGGCCTCACTTCCAACAATTTTGTTACTTTTCTGAAAACAGAGGAGAAACGTACGATGAAGCTGCCAGCGTACTCCCAGAAAGTCGAATGGCTTTGGAAAAGCAGGAAATTGGGAGCCGCTGTCTGCCCATTTCTGTAACCTCTCCTAAACTGACTATTCAACGTTCACATCCACGTCACGCCACGTGTGTGTGTGTGTGTGTGTGTGTGTGTGTGTGTGTGAGTGAGGTTGCCCAGCTGTGCAGAGGCGATAGAGGGAGAGGAGCCGGGGTGTGAATTTCTCTTCAGTCTCTCTCCTTTTTAAATCTTTACACAGCTATTTATGTCACTTTTCTTATGTGGATCAACCTGAATTTCTGCACAGTCTTCTACTCTTTTCCTTTTTTTTGAAGGACTATTGATATTTCGCCCACATTTTTGCCTTTAGATGTGGTCAGACGATACTTGTACAATGTGCAAGGCATTTTCAAGCAACCTCAGCTCATCATAATTCACCAGACGACTCGAGGTTCTTGTGGTTAAGATAAACTTGTATGATTTGAATTTTCTGAACAAAGACTGGTGTTTCTCTGTTTGAGACCGTCTCAGTTCAGAAGCTGCTTGTTGTGTTTTGGAAGTGACACTGAAATTGAAGTGAAACCTGGTGACAGGAAGAAAGATTGACATGAAGTGAGGAGGCTTAGGAGGGGGATGTGATGTGATGGAGATGAGAGTGGAGGGATGGACACAGGCAGCAGAAACAGAGGGAAGAAGAGAGGGAGAAAGAGAGCGGCAGGGAGTCAGATGGCGTTGACCTTCACTCCATCCAGAACCACGTACAACATTTAGCACATATGGCTCCGTTTAATGTGGCGACACTTCAGCCTGTGTGTGTGTTTGTCTTCATTTTGGATGCTCACAGGTGTGTGTGATCATTAGTATGAGCGTGCATGCTTCCCTATGTGTGTCTTAGATTTTTATTTACATGCCAGTGTTTATTTGCGAGTGGCTGCATGTGTGCGTATATGCTTGTGCGTGCGTGCCTGCAAACACAGCGTGTATCTTAATTGGACTCCATTCAAGTGTTTAATTACTCATTAGAGATGCTGCAAAGCAATCTATACACCAGCTTTCCCTGTTCGCTCCCTCTGCCCTCTGTGACTTCCAACCCACAGAGGCTCAAACGCTTTGACCCAAACTACATGGATTAGTTCACCTCGTCAATCTGGATCAACCCGTTCATATTAGATGAAGATCCTTAAGGCGAGAGAGGGTGATGCTGAAGCGAGACGGACAGCTAATAAGTCAGTCAGCCAGTCAGTCAGTTTGACACTCAGCCAGTTTGTTCGTGTGTAAGATTAGTAGTCAGTCAGTCAGTCAGACGGCTGCGGCGCCTTTACATCCTTATCCAGGTAGTCAGTTAATAAGCCAGTCAGTCAGTCAGTCAGTAGGCCAACGAGCCTGGTAGTCTTCTAACTGGCCAAACAGTCACCTTCATAATTGTGTTGTCACGCTGTTGATGCGTCTGTCAGCCTGTCAATCAGAGAGTAGAAAAACTGTACAAGCTCTTATTTTCTTTCTAAAGCACCATAGCAAATACAGTACAAGTACAAAAAAATCACAAGTCAATGAAATATAACCGGCATTGACATCGGAAACAAAAGAAAATAGAAACAGCATGGAAATATTGGCAGGGTAAAGAATAAAGGCCGTTTTTTTTTTTCTTTCATAACGTTGGAGCTATATAAGAGAAAACTATGATCCGTTATGCTGTAATGGAACTTTTATCAGTGTTTGGTTTTTGGCAGAATATGAGATTGAAAGATCATAAATATCTAACAAACCAAACCGTGGTGTGTTTGGTTTTGTAACTCTGCCCCTGTGAGGATAAAGTTTCTGGCCAAACGTCAGCTGGATGTTTTTGTATAAATATAAGAATGAAAAGAAGAAAATGAAAGCAATTCTTTTTTTTTTCTTTTTCCTTGCGTGTGTATGTTGAGCCATGATAAACTTTTGGTGGTCACGTTGATTGACAACCCAAAAGAAGTCATTAAAACTGCATTAGAAAATGTGAAGAATGCATGAGTATTGATGGCATGAAAAATAAATCATCTGGTTCTTCTCCCTTCTTTAAACATTGACTCTGTGGATACGTGACATTTCTGCAGGGTGCTGACACAAATCCTCTCTTGTCATTGCACCCCACCCACCCACCCACCCTGACTGTCTTGAGAGATTCTTATTGGTGCGTTTGGACACCAGCCATGACACCCTTCTCGCTCAGCTTTGGGCCAACCTTGTCGATACCAATTCAGCCCCGATGCTGTTTATGCTGTCGACAGTGCCAAAGCCGGTGCTGCATCACGGTGAATGCCCCTCAGTAAATGAGGAGACTGATACAGGCATATCATGCACTGTGCCTGTCAGCTTGTCAGATGCACCGCGTGTGCCCAAGCTCTCATCTTGTCTGTCTGACTAACTCGTCCTTCTTGTCCATCCATCAGTGGCTTTGTTGCGCTATCTGTCTGGCTTCATGTCTGTTCTCTCTACTTTATCTGTGTATATTTTAACTTCAAATCACAAAGGTGACAATTATCCTTCCAGGGGGTCTAGAGATTGTTTTTTTTTTTTTTCGCCCAACAAGATTTGTTATGTTAATTCAGTGTGGGTGTTGAGTTGTATGTGTCTGTATGATGAGGAGCATGTTTGTGTCTGCCTGTGTGTGTGTTTATGTGTGTATGTGTGTGTGTGTGTGTGTGTGTGTATGATTTTGCGAAGGATTGGCACAGGCAGTTCTCAATCCGCAGGGGGCCCATGTTGCCCGTCTTGGAGAAATACATAATAACCTTTCAGATGTGCTGAATGTCACCACAGTGATCTATGGGCGACATTATTCAGAGTGACAGATGTGAAACTTGTCAACACAACACAACTTGAGCTTGGGAGTGGGAGTGTGTGCTTGTTGTGGGGTTTTTTCATGATTTATTTTTCATGTCTATGTGCAACATGCCATGTATATGTATGTGTGTGTGTGTGGTGTTGGCTGTTTGTTGTTGTTTCTGTCTGCAATGTTGAGTAAGGATCAAGAGGTACTTTACATAATTAAACATGTGCATCTGCGTTCATGAATCTTAGTGTTTTTGTGTGTTGATATCACTGTGCATTGTAGTGTATGTGTTAATGAATGTGTGATGTCTCAGTGTGTATGTGCATTCATTGAGTTTATGCACCAGAGGAGGCTGCTCTGCAGAGACCTCAGGAGAGTGATTGGTTGAAATCAAACTCAACTAAAGCTCACGTTCATTTACAAAATATTATTTTTACTCTTCTCTGGAAAAAATCAATCACTTATAGATTGGTCATTGATTTTCAAATTTCATCTTCAGCTCTACGTGGAGTGTGAAGAGTGTTGAGTGTGTGACAAACTGGTGATGAAGCAAAAAGATTCCCTGAGAAGTAGCACAGAAATGTATTTTATCTAGGTGTTTTCAGCCATCCAAAAAATTATCCAATTTCCTGAGCAGTAAACCAGCCACACGTTGGACCTGTTTCCAAACAGGTGAAGACTTGGCGTATATCTTTTGTGTGGGCAGGCAGGTGCGTAGGAACAGGATGAGTGGATCCAAAGAGACAGTCAAAACAATCCAGCACACCGTCTTAATGCAAATCCCAGCAAACTACAGCCAACTGTGGCATGCAGCTGCCCAACATGTCATTGAACTCCTCTCGCCCTGGACTTGGGTCCCTGTATGGGATATGTTCAAGATGTGAAGTGAAGTGAGGCTTTCGAGCCACAGACGACAGCCTGTTCCTCTGGAAAACATCATGCATCAGCAGGTCTCATAGCAGCTATGATGATAATTTCCAAACATGTAAAATACATGGAACTCATATAAGCCAGTGTTTTACTGTCTCACTTTTGGTTGAGAGTTAGAAAGTAAAGATAAATGGCAATATAACGCTGTAGGCTATTTTTTTCTTCTTGCCCTCCCGAGCATTTTCAGTTACCAGCTGATGCTGTTATATGCATGTAGGCTACGTGAAGGTATGTCTGACTCTGTGTGTGGCTCTATAGGGAGGTAACGTATTTACTTTGCTCCATATACCTAAGCATCAGCAGCTATGTCGCGGGAATCGCAGGCGGAGATGACAGCATGAGAAAGGAACACCACATGCTGGGAGAAATGAATCTAAGGAGTCTTAGCAAGCGGAGGATGTGTGTGTGTGTGTGTGTGTGTGTGTGTGTGTAGGGGGTGGGGAGGGAGTCATTTTGAACATTCAGAAAGGATGAGCAGAAAACAGAGGGAGGCTGGATTGGGGGGTAGTAAAAATACACTAATGGGGAGGGGGGGGGGGTTAAGACAGAAAAGAACAAGGAGGAGAAAACAAAGGCAAGATGAGAGTTATGATGAATGAAAAGAGGAGACAGTAACAGTGTCAAAAGATGCTGCCGCTCTCCTGGAGGGGAAGTGATAGAAGGAGAAAAAAGGGAAGAAGTGCGAGTAAACGAAGCTGAGGTGAGTGGAGATGAAGAGTGAAGGAGAGATGGGAAGGGAAAGCAGCTAAAGACAGACTGAAGACAGGAACAGATGAAGATGGAGAGATAGAAACAGAGAGTAATGTGGAGTTAATTGGAGAGACATTGAGAGTGAGTGAAGCTGCAGCAGAGCAGCCTGAGACGGCAACGTTAACAGAGGCTACGCAGGCGCACAAGTCGCAAAGCAGCCTGCAGCTCCCTCCTGCCAAAAAGCCAAATGAGGTGAAATTGGGCACATTTCAGATGAAGAATATGAATTTCTACATTTAAAGGACTCTGGGTTTTTCATTTGGCCAACAGTGCCTGGAATTGGTTGCAGTTAGGCAATGATAAAAGGTGCAATCTCTTTGTGAGCGGATGTGGTGGAGCGCAAACTGGCTGTTCATTACCGTCAATAAGAGAATGATGATAAACTCTGTGCTGGCGGAAAGTATCGCTCACCATGTCTGCTGATGCACGTTTGCAATGAAAGTTGCATTTTCCCAACTTTCGTGTTTAACTGGTGGAGCGAAGGTTTAAAATGAAAATCAATCCGCACCTGAGTCATCAGCCTTTTCTTCTTGACTCGTTTTCCAAAGAACGACGCTCTAAGAGAGCAAGAACTGATTCGACTGGTTTAATGCTGGTCTTTCACCTCACACTCTCAGTTCAAGGTGCCACGTGGAGTTTTTTGGAAACACAACTTATGTTTGAATTCATCATTTCGCTGTTTGAAGGTCGTCTTTTTCCTTCCCCCAAAAAAACATTTGCAAATCCATTTTTAAAAATATTCGAATTGTGATTTGTTTACAGTCCCATTAGCCAGCAGCCTTCTTCTTCACTGCCTCCTAAAAGCTCCCAGAAATTCAAATATGCAGTGTTTTTGATAAATGTGAACAAAGTGTGATAAAAATGAGAGCTTCACCTTCAGTTAAGTGTGACAGATAATAATGTTCATCATCACTAAACAAGCAAATGTGCACATAAAAACACAAAACGTAGCCCAAATGTGTCTGTGACATGAGCTGCATAGTGGATGTTTTGTGGTTTTGCATGCAGAGTTAGCACTGCTGTTGCAGCTTTAATTTTTTGGGTGTTTGCATGGATGTTTGCTGACAAAGACCTTGTAGGTCAAAGTGTTGTGTCACTGCAGATTTAACGACGCGGCCCTTTTCATTTAAACCAACTTTTTAACTAAAGCCTTTTCTCTGACTGACATCCCGTAACGAGCGCAGTTTTTTTTTTTTTCCCAGGCCACAGCATGAACACCACATTAACGAGAGTGACAGAGGGAGATCAAGTGGAGCTTGGGGAAAAAGAGAAAGTTAGGGATGGAGAGAGGAGGGTGACATAGTGAGAAAGGGAGAACGGAGGAGAGAGCGCGCAAAGCATCCTTTGATGTTTGTTGGCTGATCCGGCCCGCTGTTTAGGACACAGGCAGGTATGGTAAACATCCGAGGCTTCTCCAACCTGACGCTTTGATCACAGCCATGCTGAGAGATGATCGCTGATGACTCAGTGGTGTCAGAATATTAAGGAGTGGCCACAACACACACACACACATTACTGTACACAAATGCTTGCATATACAGTACATGAACACACACGCAGACAAACACATCAGCTTTAATTCTTCTTCTTCTTTCTCTCTTAATCTTTCATTTGAACTTTTAAACTCCTCCATCTCTGTTCTCTTTTCATTCTGACGTGCGCACACAATACCATAAAACCCTTTTACACAGACTCTTTACCACTGATTGTGGTTCAAGCTTCGAAATGAGCCGTTTACATCAAGACGAGAGCCGGCAGCCAAAAGCCGAGTCCTCCAGCCGCATCTGGCTAACCTCACCAGACAATTCAATTGCCCTGAAAGAGTGAGGAGAATCTGTGAGACATGGGGGGGATTATAGGAACGAGGCAAACCATCATATCATATTGCACAGGTTTACACACAGACAGTATTAAAAAGAAATGGCTCCAAGCGGTGGAACAAAACACTGAAAAAGGCGACGTACTGAACAACATGCACCTGAACAACACTGTTTTACGGGCATATTTTAAGATTCTGTTAAGTTTCCAAGATCCGTCTTCTTGTTCACTTCTGAACCTAATTGCCAACTTTTCCTCCTTGTGGTAGTTTAGTGTGTGGAAGTAAACATCGACTGTCAATATCCCAGAGATGCAGAGACACTATATTCGCCTGGAAATGAAAGATAATCAAGTTTTATCAGCTGTAAAATAAGAATATACAGTATTCCTTGTCCCGGTGATAAGAGTTTTACATGAAAGGAGGGAGATGATAAAAAGGATTAGTGGACCTTTATAATTTTACATTGCACTTTACTGTGAGCTATCTTAAAGCCCCAGTGTGTTCAATTTTATGTTTTTGTATTATAGCATCTGTCAAAGTGTTATTATGGGGATGTTTTGAGCAACTTTAAATAGCTAGGCCTAACATAAAGCTAACAGGAACTTTAGATTGAAACTTTGTGATGAGTTTTTATCCTCTGACTCTTTTGCCTGCATTATTCATTTGCACAGCAACAAGCTAAATGCACTTCCATTAAAGGTTGAAAGCAGGATATGGCCTTTGTACAGTAGTTGTTCTGGAAACCACTGTGAATATTGTGGTTCGATAAACAAGAGCAGAGCTACAGGTGCTGGAAAAATGAATGAGTACAAGAGTACCATCTGTAGGCTACAGTAACAATATTGAGATGAATGAATGAAATGAATCTGGTAAAGATACACAGATTCCAGAAGACCTTGTCATACAAGACAGTGGTACAGTGCTGCAGCTCAGGCTGCGGAAAAGACAACGCCAGTAATCCAATGTACCACACTGAGGTCCGGGAGGTGGCAATGTACCTCTAAACTGGATGCTGGCTGGTTTATTATGATGTAAAGTGTTATGTTTCAAGTTAGTGATGCTGTGCAGTGAGGGCAAAACCTTCGCGGAGCAAACCAATGTAATTCCAATGTGAGTGACGTGGCTTTCTGTGATACTGTCGCATGTAGTGGGGCTTGATGTGCAAGCTTTGCACGTTCCTGCGCTCTGGAGGCGTGGCTACGGAGAGAAGTCTGAGGAAAGGGGCTTGGCCTTTTGAATTGTGTATTTTTTAAACTGTTTTTTCCAGGATTTCACACCCGTACCTTTAAGAGGGTGAATTTGCTTCCTAACCATCAGTTAACGGACAGACCACCGCTGTACTGAATTCAGTTTGAGCAGTGAGTGCCCACAAACCCTCTCTATACCAAAGTCACAGGTCGATGGTTATTTTATTTATACCCTCAGGTAAATTTTGTCAAAACAGAGCAAAACAGTGGTGGTTGTACTTTCTGCAGTCTTTAATAATCCCATAATGCAATTCACCACTCACCACTGAGTGACAATTGTAAAGGTTGAAGTGAATGATGCTGTTGTAACACTGTCAAATATGAAAAAAAGACCATGTTATGACAGTGTAGGCCTACTAACACTGTAAGCTGTGCTGTTATCTTGAAAGGCTTAAAGTGCTTGGGTGCAAAAGTATTTTCCTCTTGTGATATCTCGTCATGCAGAGCGGCTTTTTCTGCTTTAAGACATGCTTCAACTAAGGCAACTTCTGTTGCCACCATAATACAATGAAAGTGAATGACAATTTTGTTTGGTGGTGATTCCAGCATGTTAAGTTAAATGGCTTTCAAGAAACAGCCACTGGATAATCCACAGACCTCCCTGTGGAGAGTTTTCATTAGAGCTACAGGAAATAGTCCCTTTGACAACAGTTGACACTGTTTGGCAATAAGGAAATTGTATTCATCTTCATTCATCTCACCTCAAACATGTTTTTTTTTTTTTGAAAGGCTGAACTGACACTTAGAGAATAAGAGGATCCCAGACTCGACATCTTAACTCAAGAGCAAGGAGATAAATTATTCATACGCTGTCATATAGAGAATTGACATTATCATGAAAATGACACTAAAAGAGTAAAGCCCTGTGAAAACCAAGCCCTGATATTATTGGTGTAAAGTCTTTAAGCAAGTCTCCAAGACATCGCAAAATGTTGTCTTCAGTCCATAGATCATTAGGTACTGATGATTCAGTAATGCCAAAAAATGTATCTCAAAAATGATTTTTATTGACATGAAAAGGTTTGATGCAGCACAAAAAAAAACATGACCTTGCAAAAATTGAAATTTCATAACATCATTATAATGATTTTTTATCATTATTGAAGTTGAACATCAGACAGAATTTTTGATGTCTGAGGACTCTTATTATTTGGAGGTTGCCATCCTCATTTGGGTCTCCTTATGAGTGAAACTGAAGGAAGCAGCTTATTTGATCTGTAAGACACAAACGAGCATCAGTCATGACGCTTGTATTTGATGTTTCTCCATTGTGCGACGGCCTCTTTCCTTCAGTTTTCATTGGCAAATGGCCCACATTCAGGAGTGGAAGCAGGACAGGCTATTCTTTATTTTATTTTATTTATTTTTTGCTATCACTGTTAATCACTGTTATCTGAGTCAATCTCAAAATCCCCTTGCATCTCCATTAACAATGACATGCAACACGTCCTGAACCGTCCTCTTTGTCATATAACTATGTGCCTATATGCTGAAAAATGCAGCAGGAGGCCATTCAGGACTTCAGGGCCAGATTTGTTCATGTATCAACATCAGACTCGGTTGTCGTTATCCTATTAGCCTGTGGATATTATGCCTGGTTCCTGCTGAGCGACTCGCTGATGCAGTTAAATTACACAATGTTTTAGTGACTCTTAGTGTTAAAAAATGTTTTGCATGTTAATTTAAATACGTCCATTGTCCAACAACACAACTGTCACATGTTAATCATCTTTATAAGTTACCAGCTTTCTGTAGCCTGCAACTTATACTAAAATGTATTGTTTCACCTCCACCTGATACCAGTATGTCATATTTCATCTGCCGCACAAAGCCAACGAGAGGAAGAACTCTAACTACCCACTACATAAAGAGGTCAGAATAACATAATCAGTAACATAATTCATGTTTTATTCATGCCAGTGGTAGGACAGGTTTATGCACGCCCCTTCAATTAAAGTTGTTTAATACTGCTATCATGTGGCAAGAGTGAAATGTCAACCTTGTCGCTAAAACAATTACTTTTCTATGCTGCTAGACTGTTAAGAGTTGCTCAGAGGGAACTTCTTTTTCTGAACGTATTAATGGCAGCGGAGGTGCCACCACTATGTGGGTGTTAAGGTGTATGTTGCGCATACAAAATGCACATGTTGCACCAGAAGCAGTTTGTTAGATCTAGGCAACAAAAACACTTGGTTGCATGCAAATAAACACTTAGTATCTGACGTCTTTGTGCAACTAGAAGCTAAACACCACCTTTAAAAAGTCACTACAACTGGATGTTGTGTTGCTGATCCTGTATTTTTGTGGAACATAACCTACTTGGCATTTGCCCCATATGTAAATTGATGACAAATCCTCATTATCCCATTCTTTAAAATGTATTAGGCCTAAAGTTATATAAAAACATGGCTGCATATGCACACACCAATATGTGCAGTGTACCCTCATTCACCTCACATAGATAAGTTGTGCGAGGAAGTGACGCGCTGTAAGTGTGAGTGCATTCTCATGTCTTTGTGGTCAGTGCAGTGTGTGTGTTTAATTTCAAATGACACGCAGCCTCAGAGCATGCCTGCAGACACACACACACACACACACACACACACAAGTACACACACCAGCATGTACTGTTTAACAGCTTGGAGTGCCATGGCCACACACCTGCACATGCAGACACACACACACACACACACTCAGATGCCTCTCTTGGGCATATTAGGAATGCAGACAGTGTCACAGGAGCAGGGCAGGGCGCTGAGTAGCTTAATACAACCTAATGTATCCTGGCACATTAGCCCTTTCTTGCATTGAGCATCCTCACTCATTGAGAGCCATTTTACCAAGCCACTTTATCATTTAACTAAGCGCACACACACACACACACACACATCTTCATTGCAATGCACAAATATCCACCCACACACATGCACACACTTGATTGTATACCCCAGTACTAATGCTCAGATGGTAGTCATCCATAAATGTTTCAGTGCGCAAATCAATAGGCAAAGCACATTTGTCTCAGATGGAAACCCACAGTCGTACAAATTGAAATGAAAGACAGAAAACTCCTCTTCCATCTGCTCTTCCTCCATCTGGCCTCCTCCTCCTCCTCCTCCTCCTCCTCCTCCTTTTTGCTCTTACTTTCCTCCATTTTTGCCTTTTCAGACTTTTTTTTTTTTTTACCCACGTTTCATGCAGGCTCATTATCCCTCCTCATGCACCCCTCCCTTCACTTTCGTTTGTCCTCACCCTGCACGTATTTTCATTTCCAAGTTCTCTCTCTTTGTCTTACTCCCCCTGTTCTCTCCTTTCGGCCCTTTTTTATTCTCATTCTGTGCATTTCTCCCTCAGTTTCTCTCTCTCTCTGCCTTTTTCCCCCTTTAGTTGTTAATCAGAGTTGATTGGGAGCAGAGAGAGCCGAGAGGAGCTCCCCAGTGGATCAATGCTTCTAAATGATCTGTTCAAGGATCCCTTTAGAACCTGCAAAACTCGCTCTGATAGGGCACCGAAGCATGAAGGCGCTCATTTCACATCTAACTCACTTCCTGATTTGCCCTCTGGGAGAGAGATAGGGCTGCAGTTATTGGGATAATTTGTCCCAAAGCTAAATATCCCACTAACCAAAAGTGCTTAGACCAAAATGTCTTCATTCCAGGCAATCAATTACTGCCAAGGTGAGGGAGGAAAATGATGAATTTGTTTAAAAAGCTCAATCTGTGTGTGTGTGTGTGTGACGACAAGATTGCCCGACAACTGGCTTTGTTTATGCTCATTTGACTGAAGACATTTTCCTGCGTCTCAAAATCTACCGAGCTTCGAGAAACACGATTTGATAACGTGCGGCGGCTGAATCTTAAATGTATTTGACGTGGTACATTTGAAATTAAATTGATCGTAGCCATGGTGATGGATGATGTTAATGACGAACAAGAAGAAGCGGTCGCTACAGACACAGACGTGTGCACATGGCCTGAAAAGAGATTTGATATCAGACCAAACGATCGCACATGAATTTTAATCAGCCTCTGAAATGTTAGATGGTTTACTAAAGACACAGAATATTGAAACCTATTGAATATCGAATCACTGTGGGGACGTTAAAGATGCAAAAACAAAGAGATTATCAAGTTGTGCCCTTGGGACATATTATTCATGTAAGTTCTGGTAAATAAAATATCTGAAATATCTAACTATTGTAATAAATACTGATGTGTTTTCTCACAGTCGGACCCAGATATGAAAGCATGGAAAAGTTATGTTGTGTGTTCTGAGTATTGATTTATTATCAGATGTGAAATATTAATCCATCAGTTTCATTTTGAAGAGCTTTGTGAATAGATACTAAATAAAAGCCTAATATTGGGAATGTAACCATGAGATTCTTTAGTATATTAGCCCATGACGGTTTTAAAGATTAAACCTTATGATATTCTGTGTTTTATCCAAAGGCCGAGTCTTTTGTGTGGCAAAGCTCCATTTTTGTCCCTTAGTTATTAAAAACATCAGTGAGCCACAGCATCACACTGGCACCGTCTTTTGATATCAAGTTGATCTGCAGGAGGCGTCCACAGTTGAGCCCGAGAGGAGGGGCCAAGTTTGAATGTTTTGTTTACAAATGGCAACGAACAAACCTCCAGACTCTACCTCTAAAGAAAATGTGTACTCATCCACAGCTGGAAATAGTCCCGAACAAATGCAATATTTGCTCCCATTTAAGTAATTGGCAGAAGAAAAAAAAAAGTGCTGTTTCAAAAACTTATTTAACCTCTTTTAAAAATTAAAATATGTATTCATGACCCATTTTTGAACGTTCATGAAAGCAGTGGGGAAAAGGGATGGGTGTTACAGACAGGGCGGGGAAGTGGAATGATTTGCAGTAATACACAGTTGGTTTTGATCTTTTAATGGCATTTGTTGGCAATAACAAAAATATAGAATATCACCAGATTTATCCTTGAGGAGAGACCGTCTCACTCCGCTGACTACAAGATTGTAAACAGAAGTTCAATCCCCATATACACAACATTGGCACCACAACATAAACCCAGATAGAGCATGCATTTTGTAGGTATATATATATATAAAAAGCAGCCATATGTTTCTAATATATTATAACGCAGAAGAAGCCGAGGCTTTTGAAAAGTGATGAGGAGATGGAGATGGCAACAGCACAGTTCAGGCACCATCTCATGTACTGTATTTTCCATATGTTACCTGCTTTTATTTCACAAGATCCTTGACTCTGTGCCAGAGGGAAGATATAACAAGAAAACCTGCCACAATGCATAGCCACTCCAACGTGTGTATATATCCCCGTATTTCTTCTTCACTAACCTTTGACCCACTTGTATTCATCATGCCAGCCTCAATGATCTGCATGTGTATGGAACTAAGTGGACATTCACCACAGCTGCCTCTATACACTTGCTCGAGGGTGGTGGGATGATAATGCGTACTCTCTATCATCACTCGGCCTACTTATCCTGAGTGTCATACGAGTAGGCTCATTCAGTCCATGGAACAAAAAAAGAAAAAAGACTTTCCTCCAAACATACTAACAATTCCCATGAAGCAAAGCTCGTAGAGGTTTATTAAAATGAAATTGGTTAGTGTGCAAACTTCTGCCATAACCAGAGGGAATAATATAGAATTTTCTGGCCTTCTTAAGTAAACAACAACAACACAAACCCTCAAGGATGTTTTTGCTTTGTATTGCGATGACTCAGGTGGTTTAAAGACCATCTATCAGAAAGCATTGGTTGAAGAGTCCTTGAGCAATGTGTTGAATCTCTAGAGGCCTGCTGTTTTGTAGCTAACTGTGACCTCTGATCCTCGAGATGTGCAAACACACACACACACAAAAAAAATGTCCTAACAGCAATCATACAGTTTCATGTAATCGCAGTGCACAGCCTGCTACTACACTAACTGGATGCCCACCACAGTTTGTACAATCATGCAGAAACTGAATAGACACTATAGTAGGCAGGCAAGGCAAGGCAAGGTAGGAAACATTCATATCTTTGTCGGAATGTATGCATTTTCCTCAAAGTCTATGTCTCATACTGCCTCATTTTAGCTCTGTATTCCTGTAGCCCTCATAGCACTGTTCACTGATCCGATGCATGTGCCTGAGGCCTGTGTTAACTGATTCTCCTTCTGTGTCTTGCAGGTTCTGGCATGGAGAGTACAGGGTGGCAGTGAACATCAACGACTATCTGGACATCTACTGTCCTTACTATGAGGGTCCTCCTTCCCACGGGCGCATGGAGCGCTACATCCTCTTCATGGTCAACCACGAGGGCTACACCTCCTGTCAGCACAGGATGCGTGGCTTCAAGCGCTGGGAGTGCAACCGTCCCAGCGGTCCTGACGGGCCTCTGCGCTTCTCAGAGAAGTTCCAGCTCTTCACTCCCTTCTCCCTGGGCTTTGAGTTCAGGCCTGGACACGAGTACTACTACATCTGTAGGTTACCTAGATAGGCGGTGTGTGTTCCTGTATGTGCGTGTGTGGTGAGAGACTGCTTGTGCACAAGTGAAAGGGTGTTTGTTTGCTTGTTTGTTGTGTGCGCGCAAAGATGTGTGTCTGTGTTTACGTGTTATCCACGCTCCTGCTCAATATGCATTTGTAAATGATGTGTAAATATGCAATCAACACAAGCTGATTGAGAGGGTTCTCAAACACAGCCCACCATGTCGCTCCCACAGCGACCGGTGTGCATAAACACACCTTCCATCTCTCCCCCGCTCCCCCTTCCCTCGCTCTAACTCCCTTTATTTTTTGATGTATCTCTCCGCTCCTGTTCAGATCATAAGCGGTGTGCTCAGCAAAGTGGTAAAAATGTCACTAGGCGTAGTTTGTAATCATTTTTATATTAGCTGTATTGATGTTTCTCCTCACTTCAACAAGTGATGTATTAGTACCGCAGATGGGCTTTGCCCCCTGAGACTGTTTTTCTGAGCCGAGTTAAAAAGCTATCATTCCCCCAACAGGCATGGGACAAATACTAGCTTCAAATTACTCTTAAACATTGTTTTCAGCTGCTCGGTGCACCAGATGGGTGGGATAAATTTACTGCATCCGGAGAGTTTAGCACAAGATCAGTTGGTAATCACAGAAAAGCATGTTAAATTGACTTTCAAAAGCTTTGCTATCAGTGTCCAAACTTTCTGGCGCCACACAGAAAAGTGCCACTTTGAATGTGTTTCGAGGCTGGAGGAGTGTGCAGGCGGTGCAGACGAGAGGTTAGCCTGTGCGAATTCACAGACCAGCTGGGGAAATAGTCAAAAGGAAAGTGAATTTTCCCAAAATGCAACAGTCATAATTCACACTATCACAAGAGGTCACTTAGGAGGAAAATGCATGAACAGGATCTTTTCAGAGCTTGAACAAATGATCCATTCTGTTGCTTTTTTCCTGCTGAGGACAGTGTTGGTTAAGTCAGTGTTATCACATTAGTCCTACACTTCACTCTTCTTGTTATAGGCCACACTCAGTATATTGTTCAGACAAAGGACAGTGATTGTAACCAGACATGAGCAGCCTCTTTGCCACCTCACAGCCAGCTACAGGTCTCCTCATTTATCCCTGCACAGTCTGACCTCAACCTTGTTAGTAGGAGATGACGCATTCTCACCATGACCCGTAATTGGATGATAGTTTTCTCCCCCCAGGTGAAGGTCGCCACGCAGCAGCAACAAATTTCTTTGACAAGTTTGTTTTTTTTTTTATCCTTGGACAGTGATTGTGACCTCACAGTGATATCCAGATATTGACATGGATTTTAATTCCATTTGCCATATGATTAGTCAGATCAGAATTAATTCATTTGTTTTTGGCAATAACAAAACTTTGTGCACTGGAAATCAAAAATCAAAATGTAACGCAGTTGATTGATTTTAATTATCGTGAGATAAAAGTAACACTGTTGAAAAAAAAAAAAGTATTTGCAAATATTCTTGGCCTCAGTCTGTTGTCTCCGCTGACAGCTGTCACAAAGACACAGCAGGCGAGAGTCAGCGAGCTAAAGAGGCGAAACTAACAGCCACCTGATGTCACTGTGCACTTTTCCCAGTCGGCACACACACAAACAGACACACACTCTTTTGTTTACAGGCTCATGTAAGGATGGACGGGGGGGCCTCTCCAGAGTTGTATAGTTGCTGACTATAGTATTGTGTCTCTGGGACCCCTGGGGGTGTTGTCTATGCCACAAGACAAGAGTGTGTGTGTGAATACATGTATGTGTGTGTGTGTGTTGTGGAGGAGGTGGTGGTGGTGGCGGGGGCTGGTTGTGGGGTCAGTTGTCAAGCAATTGTGAGTCCGTGAAAGGCCATGTCCATCATCCTGACTGACAGGCACACACACATTTTTGTCTCTCGTTGTTGCTCACATGCACAGGAGAACACACACACACACACATGCACAGGTCAGTACTGATGTGGAACGACTGTATGTGACAGTTTTAACCACCCAGTTCTTCCGATGAGTGTGTGATGTGTGTGTGATGTGTGTGTGTGTGTATCCTCTCCACTGATACTCTGCAGAGTAAAACATATCAATCTTTGATGGTGATTTGTGGCCAGACCTGCGTGCACATGTGTGTTTGTGTGTGTGCCTGTGTGTGCACACTGCTGTGTGTATTTGTCATGCAGTTGACATGTTGACAGGTCTGCTCCACCTCTTACTTCTCCCAGCTGCCATCTGATGAGGTTGAGTGATTTTCAATGGGTTTTCTGGAGACGCCGGATTGTGGATGTGCTGGGAAACAGTGGTGCTGGAAGAGCTGATAAGACTTGTTTTAAAAAATGACAAAAGTAAAAATCATCAGAGGGCATGGCGCAAAGAAAAGGAGGGGGAAAAGAGAGGGGGATGTATCTATCTTTCCACCTCTAGCCCTTTCTCCCGTAGCATTGCCATTTTTCAGTCAAACAGTAGGGAAGCTGAGACAAAGACATACAACAGGACAGAAAGCTGGATTTCACGCAGGCAGCGCTTCATAGGAGACCACAATCCACTTTCTCTGCGCACTGTAAGGAGGGTAGGTGGAAGAGCTGAAGAAATTTGAAGCAAAGGAAGTGGCCTATAGAGAAGGCATAAAAGGGTAAAGGAGGTGAAGGGCAGACAGAAGGATGGAGGGAGGAGTGGTGGCTAGAAAAAGAAGGAGGAGAGGGCAAGGGAGGGGTCAGATTTATTTCCTGTGCACTGTGGATCTTGATGATGGTCCTCTCTGGGGTCACAGTGGGCTCTGGCGATGCGGACTTCCTCAAGGGAGGAGGCCAATAGGTCTTCACACATACACACACACTTCTGCAATGCAACCATCGGTGTGTGAGTGCATTCCTTTGCACATATATATATATGTGTGTGTGTTTGAGTGAGTGCGTGTCGGCCACCATCTCCTTTCAGGTCTCCAGCTCTATTTCACATCAGAGTGAGGTGGGACTAAAAACCCAGATTCAATTTCGTTTACTTTGAAGTTTGAATCACAGTAAGTTTTAACATTTTTTCCATTTTTTTTTTTAATCGGCATTGAGCTGCTGCAGCACGGTGGCTCTGTGGTTAGCAGTGTCAGCTCACGGCGAAAGGGACCTGCGTCTGTAGGGAATTTGCATGGATTTCACTCCCCATTCCAAAGACATTCAAGTCAGGTCGCTTTAACACTCACTTATTTCCCTAAGGTATGAATGTGAGTGTGTCTGAATCCCAGTGTGCTGGCTCATCCCTCACACACTTGTTTACATTGCCTCGAGTGCTTCAAAAGTGAGTTCACAAGCTTGGAAGCTGGGGTTTAAGAGAACTTAAAAGGACATAATATTAGAAACTCTCCAAATGCCCCCGAGCAATATATGTCATTGAAAATGTAATAGGCTATATTAATGACTACATTATAACAAATTACTGAGTATAACTTTTACAAAAAGCACATTCCTTGCTTTATACCCTTGATGTTCCATCTCTGACATATTATACCTCGTGTACTTACAGTTTTGTAGCTGTGCCTTCACATATCTGCATCACACAAAAGGAGGTCAGCATCGACACCCCGCACAGACCTCCAACTTCCAAGTTTCTGGCAAGAAACAGTCCTGAACCATCCTCTGGTGGAGTCTGCGGCTTAATTAATTCCACTGCGTCTTTGGTCTTATCTGGTTGTGTACTGTGCCCAGTGTGTCTCCATGCCATCCCATGAATAGGTACAGGAGCTTAAAGTGATTGGGGTGGATTATGTTGAGGTTTGGTATCTTCCTGACAATTGCTATTGACTGTCCAATACTGGATTATCGACTGGGAGGGCTCCAAATCCCCAGCAGCCTTGAAAGCCCCAGGTTTGCAGTGTGTCCGTTGGTTTTATGATATTTTATATAATTGAGAATTTGTTTGAGAGCAGGCACAACGAAATCACAATATCAACAGGAAGCATTACAGGCGATATAGCTGGGTCCTATATTATTACTTCGAGGATATTTTTCCTACTATCAACAAATCCAACGTGAAGGCCAAAACTAATCATTTGTTTATCTGGCAATACTCTCTGACTCTACTTCTCCGGCTGCAGCACTCAGCCCAGAGCTCATGAATTCCTACTGAAGACTATGTTTTTTTCCAAATCTGCTGGGTACTGTGGTTTTTAGCAAACATCACTCAAAGAGAAGTAAACTGTACATTTATTGGGGACTATTTTCAGCTGTGGATGAATCCACACTTGGTGCTCTAATACTAGGACAGCAGCAGGACGGTGCATGTGGGAGTGATTCAAAGTAAACGATGGTGCCAAAATTCATCATAATGACAGAACGTGTCATATCTTAGGGATAAAGAAATATGACATATCAGGCTTTGGCTCCTACACAATGCTTATGAGTAGGATGGATTGTGTTAGTCCTGTCTCTTGAAGTGCCCTCTGTCAAATCTACTATTATATGCTGATTATTAATAAATAAATGTGTGTTTAATTTGTTTACTTGAAGATGACAGGATACATAATGGAGACAGAGAGGAAGGGGGATTGAAGTTAAAAGGGACCCACAGCTTGTTTTTTATTCTACAAAGCCAACAAGTGGGTTAATCGACCCACGGTCACAGCAATCTCTCTGATTCCTTTACCAGCCAACAAGCTGATAATAAGCCTCATAGGCCTCAGTGACAGAACAATATTAGAAAAAAAAACTCTTTTATTAAATGTCCTCAATTACATTTTTGTAATCAGCAGCACAAATCACTTTATCTCTCAACTAATCTCCTCTTTCAATCTCTCTGCTTTCTACAGCGTCTCCTCACCCAAACCATGTGGGGCGAGCATGTCTAAAGCTGAAGGTGTATGTCAGACCTCCAGGTAAGTCACGCTCTAACTACACACCCACACTTGGCGCACAAACACACATTCCACACATGTACACGAAGGTCCAGATTGGCTATCAAAGTAAAATTAGGGGGGAATAAGAGGTCTGATAGAATGCCCCGGCAACACTCTCTGCTCTGATTCACACACCAGCCAGGCAACACTTTAACACCTTTGCACACACACTCACACACACGCTCATGCACACATTCTGACACATTAACTCATACAAGCACACACGAGCGTGCACCGCCGCAAACACACACCTACACACACGCACTGTGAAAAAGTGCACACATGCACACAGGCACAAAGTGGCATACGCACTTCACATCAAATCACATCACATCACACCGGGTGTGAGGGAGACCTTCTGTCCTTGTAGAAAGAGAACAGAGGAGGCTGAAAGTGCTCTTTAAAAAAAATGTTACCAAGCTCCAACATCACTCTGCTGGCTAGATTTACTCATAAGAAACGAGGGAGCAATCTAATAATAAACCCATCGCATACAGTAGAAGTCTAATCTAATAATAGACACTTCATCATTTTAATAAAATTCTCCTTATGCATGAGCCGTGTGGTAAAAGATGAAGCACAGCTTTTTTTTTTTCCTCCCCAAAGAGTGTGCAGCCTGGTAAGATACTCTTTTGAAAAAAGCTCGCTCATAGGCCGCATAGTGCTGACACAAGGAGCGCAACGCCGGCCTATGATGGTGCCATTTAAAAATAACTCAACAGATGATTGGCATGCATGTGGATCCGATTGCAGCAGGGATTACACCACACTTGCGTTATCTTTTAAGAATCTACCTGTACGTTCTCTTTCAAAAGGCGGATTCTACGTCGTGAGTTTTCCAACCCTAAGCCAGACTAAAGAATCAAATTCGGGTAGTAACATGTCTCCCTAGATAATGACGGAGCTTTGAAGATCTTCGTACAAGGATGAGAGTCGGCCTTCGCAGCTTTCCAGGATCAGATCCTTCCATCTTCTGCTGTGGGGGAAGGAAATTCTCTCCTCCTCCCTAATTACTGAAACAACATACATTATTTTATTCTGTCATTGCCGCAGCTCTTCTTCTTCTTAAATATTCATCTTTTTTCCTTTTTTCTGCTGTTAAAGTAATCTGTCTGACATTGCAACTTCCATCTCATCTGTAAAATATTGTCACTGGAGTGATTTGTGAGCTGTTGCATGTGTGTGTGCATGTGTGTGTGTGAGAGAGAGAGAGAGGATGTGTGACTTTGTGTGTGTGTGTGTGTGTGTGTGTGTGAGAGAGCATGTGAGCTGCTCCAGATTCCGAGTCTCTGTGATTAAACTGTAATTAGGTTGGTTAAACCCCCTGCAGAGCTCAGTTGCTGTCGTCTTCCCCCCCCCCCCCCCCCCCCATCCTTTTCCTCTCCTCATCCTTCTCTGCCATCTTCTCTCAGCCTCTCCTTGACTGTTGAAGGGTGAGATTTTTTGTGGTTTGTCGCTCACTTCCAACTTGTCTACCCCTTGTCTCTAAACCCAATTCCCTGTTTCTGTTTGTTCACTTCATCTTGTCTTTGTATCTGTCTCCATGTCCCTCTCAGTTCAGATGTTTTGTCGTTTTTCTTTTCTCTCTTATTTCTGTTTCAGATGGGTCGGGATATGATTCTCCGGAGCCCTTCCTGACTGATGGAGGTCCAAGCTGGAGGCCAGGGTCCGTGGTGCTGTTAGCTCTTCTGACCCCTCTGCTCCTGGGATTCTTCTCCTGGCTGTGACCCCTCTCCCCGGCCTCCTGGAGTTTCCACCCAGGGTTGCTGAGCTGGGCTGGCTGTCCCTCTAAATCCACCACCCCTCAGGGAAGCCCTCTGCCTCCGTCCCCCTCCACCCTCTCCCACCTCCACCTCTATATGACCACCAACCACCCCCACTGCCAGCCTCTTCCATGGCCCAGCCACGGACACCCTTCCCAGGCCTGGCTGAGAGGGTTGGGTCTTGAGGAAGGTCCCGGGAACCTGCCCCTCATCTCTGATCCCCAGATTCTGGGTGGAACAGAACAGCACCTCTCAGCTGAAAAAAAAACACAAGGGAAATGTCTCTGCACTCATATCAGGGGGTCCTTTTGATTTGACTATTGACTCTTGGCCACTGATGGGGTAGATATAGCCATGGCTATGATTAAACTTGTCGTTCCAGTGCAATTCCTATCATCCAATCACTGCAGGATGCATTAAGCGATAGGCTTGAATGCACAAAAATTGGATTTTGCCCACATTGCTATCTCATCCTCAAACCAAGAATTGGAAGTGGCCAAGCTCGCGTTGTAATTGGAATTCTATACAGTCTGGATGAATTCCAGCCACAACGAGAATAAGAGCGAATGCATGGAGATGAAGAGGAGGAAGGAAGCCTGGCGTGATGTTCAGAAAAGAAAGAGAGAGGGGGGAAACAATGCAGGCACAGATTTGAATAAATACATCCATATGGGAAATGTAATAATATACGTGTTGATATTTTCAGACCCAGTTTAGATTCACGGCAACATGATATAAAAATCTTACAGTTTGATTTTTTTTTTTTTTTTTTTTTTTTTATGAGGAGCTCAGATATCAAATAATGACAAGTATAACCATAGCCTGTTTCAGTAGGAGCGTAGGGTATATGTATGGGAGGGAGGGAGGGAGGGGGGAGGGGGGTGTTCTCGGTGGGTTTGGTGAGGTGTATATTTTCAGGTGGGATGTGTTTTGTCTTATTCATGTTTCTAAACAAAGCATTTATCACAGCCTGGCCAGCACAGGCGTCTTCAGCACTGTCTAATGTCAATTGGGTCGGGTGACTTTTGGAACCATGACTTTCTCATGTATGAATGTACCACTGGTCACCCACCTCTTTGTCTTTCTGTATTATTATGACTGTGGTCACTTACAGTACCTTCTCTCGGACTGGCAGGATGAACGGGGATTTGGAGGGATGTGGGGAGTGGGAGGGAGGGAGGGAGGGAAGGAGGGAGGGGCTGTGTTGGTGATGTAAGAGATGAACGGAGGACAGGTGAGAAAAGGAGGCGACACTCAAGTTGCATGACCACTGTGAAACCTTCAGATCAATCTTGTTTGTAATGATGATATATTTTTTCATGGGGAAAATCAGAAACACCCTGCTACCGCTCTCTTGCTCTCCCTGAGACTTTTTCAGACATCAAAAAAACGAATATTCAACCTCTCTCCTCACACAGGGTTTCTCCTGTCTGGCTTTTGGTCATTGATGGATTAGTTCAGGCCAGGAGATGAATGGACCCACAGGGTGAAACTGACTGGAAATCAGCCCTCGGAGCCCAGACCAGATCGCAATGGACATAAACACTGACTGAAGCTGGTCCTGGGCCCGAGGGTTAAACCAATAAGGGAAGCGCATAGACTGTGGCAAATGAGGCGAGGTGTGTGTGGTAGCATCACAAGAACACACATATGGGCATGCACACACACACACATACACACATAGAGGCATATACACACACACATACACATGCAGTCTTTGATAACGAGGCTGTTCCTCTGAGATGGTGGACACAACTATAAAGGGATCGGCACAAAGAGAGAGCGGGCAGAGGAGGGAGGGGGAGGGAGAGAAAGTGTGTGTATCATGGGACTGAGGCTTCTTTAATGTTGGGAAGTGAACATAATGAGTAAGCACTGTGAACACACACACACATACATACACACACACACGCAACCCATGTACAGACACACACACACACACACATGCAGACATATGTAGAAAAGCACATGCAGACCTAGACATTTACAGACATGGCATGCACATACACACATGTACAAAGACACACACACATACACACACACACAAAACAAACACAAACAAGGGGAAGCACTTCCTTCCCAGTTTCATCTTATTTTTGTAGCATTTAAAATCACTGTTAATTACTCCTGTGTGGGATGCAGTGATGGGGTATAGCCTGTGGAAGATTAAAAAAAAAAACGTGTCTTCTCTTCTTCTATTCCACTGATGCTGTCCTTCTATCGTTCTTCTTCTTCTTCTCTGGTTTGTGATCCAATGGTCGGTAGTGGTAGGATGCCTCCAGGTCTGAGCGTCATGTATGAGTTTGTCTCCTTTTCTGTTTGTGGTGTTTTTTTGTGGAAGCTGACCTCAGTCATTAAAGTCAGTCAGTCAAAAGTAAACACAGAAGTCAGAGTGAGGAGAGAAACACACAAATAAAGATTGTCTTTTTGTCTACTCGAAAAAAACAAACAAACAAGACAACTGAGTGGGATTTCTTCAGTGGAAATGTGAATTAATTCTCAAATAATGTTTCCCCCACCCCCCCTCCCCCAACCCCCCCTCCCTCCTAAAGGACAGATGATTGTATTCATGTACTAGACAGCACCTGGGTCTCTATTTTGCCCAGTCTATCTTCCTCTGACGTCAAAGTCTTGGGACGGTGAGCGCTGAGCCCTGCCAGTCAAAGCATGAAATTATTCAGATGAAATCACCCTCTCCAATCTTCATCTGTTTCTCCTTCAGCGATGTGACAGCTAATCTGAACTCCTGACAACATGGAGGCTGAATAGCTTGATAGCCCTTCCTGTCTTGTTTCCATCAGATTTCCAGCAGGGTGGCCTACGGCTGATGGAAAGTGCATTTACTCCGAGTACCAACTACTTAGGTACAATTTCAAGGTACTTGCTTGCTTGGGTATATTCATGATCTGTTCTACTTTGAAATATTGTACTTTTATTCCAGTGCATTTATATTAGAGCTTTAGTCACTAGTTATTTTTCAACTTTTACATAAAAAACACCTATGATTGTCTTATAAAGTGGTTCCCAATCTGCTTCAATTGTGACCGCTTGTATTTATGCATATCCTAAATCTGCACATTAAAAAAAAAAAAACCTGAGTGGCAAATATCGTAGGTTAAAAAAAACAAAAAACAACCTTTTTACTTATGACTGACATGTGTCAACAGGAAAAAAAAAAAAACACCCCCGTAACAAACAAACAAATCCATATTTCCATCACATTTTCCATTTTGAGATTTGACTGGTGTTCTCTCAGTTCCTTCATCTCATTGTGCCCTCTTCCTCTGGCGCCCGCCTGGAGAATCAGCAGTGCCAGCTGTTTATCTCGACGTGCTCTGCGCCTAATATTTTGCATAACAGTAGTGGGTGTAAAAGTAAATTCATTTACATTTGCTATTTATGGGTTTTTCTGAAAATTTGGTGAAAATGTTTTCTTCATCTTTCTTCTTAATCGTGAGGATTTCCTCTCTCTAAACCTCTCACATGGTTCGATTGAATATCAATCTGAAGCCTAAACAGGTAGTTTTTTTTTTTTTTTGTAATGCAGGACTCCTGCACAGAGTGTTTTTACACTGCTGTATCAGCATTTTGATAAAAAATCAGGTTTTTAACCTAGTTAAAGCTGCCCTGTGGAGTTTTTACATATAAACCAATGTCTGTTACATTCCAGCCACTGCCAAACGAGTTATTAGGATGAGGGGTGTGTGCGGGAGCATCACTCATATTGCCAACGTCATCAAATGGCGCACACTGACTGTTATTGTTTCAGTACCCTTGCAAAGGTGCAAAACTCCACAGGGCAGCTTTAACACTGCTATATGATATTTTTATATCATAGGGGGAAAAAATGCAGCCAATGCCACGACAGTGTATTGCAAAATAAACCCAAGACCGTGTCAGTACAGAGAGTGAGAGTAACAAACACCTTAAATAAATAAAAGATGCTAACTACACCAGCCGTTCTGGTATGTTTGCTGGTCGCCAGTTTTGGTGCACAGCACAGACTCCCCATCTGAATCTGACTGAGGTAAACATCCTTTGACTTCCTCCTCTGATGTTTCCTCTGCTAACCATCCTGATGTCAACCACAGGCAATGATGCTGGATGGGGCACAAGGTCTAATCCAGATGAGGAATTATGAACCTCCACCCCCAGTTTTCCTTATCCCTACTTGTGTGGGAATGTGGGAAAACTACATTAAACTAAATATTAATCTCAGCAGAGCGCTTTAAGAAGAACTTAAAGGAGGATCTGAATACTTCAACCATCACTGTGACCTACTCGTTAGACACACTCTCTGCAACAGAGAAGTCACAGGTTTGATCATGTGTCCTTGAGCAAGAGACGTAACCATTACATGTGACGCCTGAAGGCTAAATATGTCTAAAAATGTGAATATGAAATGTTTCCTCTCTCCTTTGAGCTCAGTGGGTTCCCACAAAATCCAGACATGAAAAGAAAAGACAATAGACACTTTTCCCTGTTGGGGCTTGTAAGGGCCGGTGCTATCTTAAAACTTTTATCAGCCCTGTTTTTAAAAGCGTCATTTGAAACCACAGACTCGTCTCTTTTGGCAGCATGATGCACAAAGAATATCAGAAATGTTGTTTTTAGGGAAAACTAAGATACATGAATAATAAATGAGGCCTGGCTTGCCATGTTTGGCCCTCCTGCGCAAAGCTGGCTAATGGCTATCGATGTCTCCAGTTTCCATCAAATTGCTTCATATGAGAGCTCAATTCAAACGGAGAAAGAGTAGATCCCAGTGAAAATGAGACGAGGGAATGAAATTATCTCTGAATATTGAGACGCAAGCTTCGTCAGCCACTTCTTAGCCCTGACGAGCGTCGGGTACCAGTGGAATTAGACCAATGTAAAATTAAGCCTGATCAAGCAAGGCCTCTCAGAGTTTTCCCATGTCTCCGTCCTCGTGAGAAGAAAGGTGGATGTATGATAAAACTGGAGCGGAGCCAGAAGTGACCAGATGTGCTCCTTGGAATGATTAGATGATCTGGGCTATGTCACTGACCCACATACACATACATACACAAACTATTACACCCCTTCATGTATCCTCTTCCAGATCTAATCATTCACTTGATTATTTTATCTAATTTCATTGGCTGGTTGTACATGCGGGACAATAACTGGCAAGAGTAATTTTGGCCTATATGATATTGGTTTTGGCAGCAAACAACAACAAAAAAGAAGAATGAAGGAAAGAAAGCTGGGAAATGCAGATGGCGGACCGTCTCCGCTCTTTTTCTCTGTCTCCTCATCTCTTTCTCTGCTGATTTCTCGCTCTCGCAGTTACATTATTAAGCTACAGGCTAATCTATTCTTCTCTCTCCCATGTACTTTTGTCTCCTCGTACTCAGCTAACTGGCATGATTTAGGAATTATGGAATTAGGGCAGCACTCCCATCTCTATTAATGAGAAATGGCATGATGAAAGAGCTTGATCGTGAACGTGCCATCTGTAGTCACTATTACACATTCACTTAATCTATCTCTCCTTCTCCTTACACTACTTTCTATTCTTTCTCTTCCCCTGCTCCTTTCTTCTCTCTCTCTGTCTCTCTCTCTCTCTCTTTCACACACACACACACACACATTATAATTACAGAGGAAATACTAATTCTTAGCTCTTCAAGCACTGGTGGATGTGGCGTGAAATGGTGAAATGGCATGGCAAGAAAGTTAACTATGGACCACACACCCATGCATAGACAAGCACACACACACACACACACACACACACACACTCTGAGGAGTCCAGATGGACCGCGTGTTATTGCTGAATAATGGATGCTATGTAGACTCTATAAAAGATACATGGGCAGAGAGAGAGCTGGGCACCGTTCAGGCACCTTGGGCAGTTTGGTGAGGGCAGCTCTGGAGCATCCCTTGTGTAAATTTGGGGATGTTAAGAAATGTTCAGCTTGTAGGTATTTAGCTGTAGGTGACCCAACTGGGAAAAATATTTAGCTGCAGTTAGAGACAAAAAAAAAAAAAAAAAAAACACTTGCCTTTTGGACACTGTCAGTTGATATGTTGGCTGGCACTCTGCCCGGTGCCTTTGCAGTCACCTTGAACAGGCTTTTGTGGTTTAAACCAGAAAACTTGGGGAATTACACAGCAGATTCGATGCTAGAGGCTCAGATTACAGAGCACTATGAAAAATATCCAGCAGAGCAGTCTGTCTTCATGTAAGATACTGAGGAGAGGGGGAGGGGGTGAGGGGAGGGGGAGGTCTGGGTGAAGGGTAAATGCTGCACTCATGTGGGGAAAATGAGCAGCGCCTCGTCCCCCCCCCCCCCCCCCGGAGTCATATGACAGGACGTGCGTACCGTCATATGATGCGTTCAAGTGCTCATCGAAAGCTGAAACCTCTGAGAAATACATAGACATACAATACTTTCACATGTGACATTTGATCATTTTGGATAATGTTTGTTCTGAATGCGGGACTTGTAACAGAATATTGTTAAACTGTTGTATTTCTAACTTTCTTACTCAAATGAAACACCTAAACGTGTCCGAATACTTTTCTCATCTTCGTGATCGCGATATTTCCGGCAGCACCCAAACGCACCAACCGACACACTTCGGACGGTCAAGCCACTGAAGGAATCCAGAAGTTACCGGATGCCAACTTCACATACCTTGAAAGAGGAGGAGTTGCGAGTTCATTTTCTAAAACAAGGAGGGTTATCTGTAAGTACTGACTCCCTACATAAGTATCTCTGCCCCCCTTTTCACCCTGTTGGTTAGTTGTTGGAGTGGCAGCGTCAATAGGTAGCTGACTGGAAAGCGGAACTAGCTAAGCTAGCAGCACATTAGCTAGGTTAACGAGTTGCCCCCCCGGATCCTGCCCTGTTTACGAAACTAGACCAACTTTTCTGACAATGTAAGAAAACTCTAACCTGCTTCAGCAGACTGTGGGACTCTGTTGAGCCTCTCTTTTCAACTCTTTAACTTTGTTTGAAAGTGTTGTTTTGGGGACTTGTCTTCCTCAACTTTGGTGTGTTGGGTGTGGAAGACTGTTGTTTTAATGCTTATGGTCTGCGTGTCTCATTCAGGCGAAAGGCACCTGTTTGTCAAGTGACCCATGTTAAACAGTTGCTCAGCACTTAAGTTTATTCCACTACTTATGAGATAACCAAGGGCAGGTGTGTGGATGAAGCATAGTGCCTATTTCATTTCAACATCGGAAATGATTAACAACGTGTCCTGGACTTTTTCCCTGAGTCTTTAGTTTTGACTGGCAACTGTAGGGGAAAAACGCTGACCCTCGTTGATGTTGTCCTCTATAAACCATGATAGAAATAAAAGGTCTTGGTTTAGGTGAGGGTTTTTTTTTTCTTTCGTCAGTACAGCATGATGTCATAGCTGTTCTTGTTTGTGTATGCACAGGTCGGTGTTATCAGTCAAACACCCTGTCCAAAACATTTGACAACTAACACATATAAATGTGTTGTCCTTACTGAGGACAACACTGTAGGAACAAATGTTGTGGCTTATATGGTCTATATGGTGAAAGTAGAAAAACAAAACACTGCATAATGGGAAAGAAAAGACGTCAGTGTGTGTTGCCTTGTTATCTGGAGGAACAGGTTTGGGTTGAAGAACCAGAAATGTGTTTCCCTGTAGGCTTATTGTTTCAGTCACTGGCTGCTGGTGCTGTGAAGAAACTACAACATGAATGGGTATGTCTTTCAGGCTTGTTGAATTAATCTTGTGGTTGTTAGCAGATGTAGCTGTGTGTCAGTGTGAGGTGTGAAATATAGGGCGCACTGGTCAGACACAATAGGCTCATATTGCACAGGGAACGACACCAAAACCCCCCAAACTTATGTTGTTTCCTTCTCATCTCTTAATCATGAGGCTAGATCAATACCAAAGCTTTACCCAGGTCTGCTGTACTGGCACTTATAAAACTGATCTTTTGCTGTTGACATGTTCATCTCCTGTGTGGCGTGGCATTTCAGCAGAGCACAATATGTGTGAGTGAGTCCGTCTTCAGTGTTACATTTATAAACCACATCAGTGCCTCGCCAACTTCAATAATCAGTCAGAAAAAGCAGTCGAGCGTGTGCCAACCAAATGCCTTCTTGTCCAAAAAAAAAAAAAAAAATGCTGAGTCAACGACATTAAATTGTCTAATCTGTCTTGCCAAGCAAAGCTATTCATTTTCTCAGGACGTTTGGTTGCTGTGGGTTTGCAAAGGAACTTAAAGTTCAGGGGTTATTTGCAAAACAGGAAAATGACGCTTGAACTTTAAAGGAAACAGAAGACAGGAGAGGACAAGAAGGAAAAGAGACCTGACCAGGGTTTTCCTGAGAGCTGGTATCGATCTATCTGTTGGAATTTAAAAACTTTACACTTTGAATAAAGGCACAGCGTTGTGTTTTATAGTCAGTCGGCTCTGGCCTTGACAGTGCGGTCTTTCTGAATCACAGAAAACAAGCCTAATTCTTTACGTGTGACCATCCCGACTGTCTGAGGCTGCCATTATGCCTGTCATTTCATTGCTTCATGTGGTCTTGAACTTCTTGATGGTAGAGGTCAGGCGGAGTAGATTTTATTTATACCCACTAAACCACACTTCGAGGCAGCCTAGCTCGTGTTGTGATGAGAATGCTGATTTACACGTCTCTCCAAATGGACTGCCAGGAGAAACTCAACAAAACTACAGATGTTACTTGAGTTGTATCCTCACGACGTGTTTCTTTTTCCTGACAGCACAGATGTATTTATGAATTTGGACACCATTCAGTCCTCTACATTATTTACACTGTTTTCCTTGCCAAGTGCTTTTACCATACCCATACCGTCCTGATCTTAATTCTGTCTAACACAGGTCCGCCACCGTTTGTCTGAACTCTGAGGGCAGTTCCTCCTTTGAAATGTTTATAATTGATTTGAAAGCATTGACTGAATGTCCTTTTTCACAACAAGTGGCCTTTAGTGGTCAACCACACTCACTACTTTCTGCTGCTGCTGGTTCACAGTGAAAGAAAAAAAAAAAAAACATGTCTACAACACTTCCTTGCTTCGTGACCACACTCTGTTGTACATATTGTGCAAGATTATGAAAACTAAATGTTGATATAAACAGAGTGCGCGTTGAGCTGTCACTACAGCTCAGTATGTCTCGATGGGATCAGGGAAGTCATACCCCAGATATCATATCAGAGAGAACAGAGTAGCTGTCATTAGACTCCATTCAGTGGCTGCATTATTAATATTATTCAATGACTTTGGCTTCCTAATGTATATGTTTCCTGACTTCTAATCAACTTTTGGTCTTGCGCTAAACCTCGGTAACATTTTGCATATATCTGCCAGTTGTGTACACTATGTGAGTCTGATTTCCCTATCGCAGCCTCTTTATCTCAGTTCCTACATCGATGGCATATATGATCCCACCACTTGGCCCACGAAGCTTTACATCAACGAGGAACTGCTGCAGGCACGCTAACAGATAGTTTTGCTTCATAATTGACATTAGTTTGTGTTTCCTTTATCAGGAAGCCTGATGTTTGTGTTCAGACAGAAGGGGAAGGAAAAGGACCTTATTTGTTTAAGTTTTGCATCGTCTTCTTCCCCCTCTATATTTAACATGAACATATATTGTTGTTAACATGTAGTTGATGCTTGATCCTTGAGTTGTCCTCCTAAATATTCAAGGTTACGATCGGTATACAACAGTAGTGTTTTGGCATGAGATATTGGGGCTTTTTCTATTATTAAAAGCTAACATCACCTGAAATTTTAAAAAACCTGTAAGGCTTTGTAGCTTCTGCCTTGTTCTCCCTGAGTTTTACAAACCGAAAACTTTTTGGATAGAAGTCATTAAAGGTAACACCGCTTTGGATGTGCATCACTAAAAAGGCAACATCAGCACGACATCAGCATTTTTATTAGCTGTATACCTTGTTATCCTTTGCCATATCAAAGCTAGCAATTTTATGATTTTTTCACCTAGACCCTATTCAGAGGTTGTCACCATTGTTTGATGTGCTGACTGGTTAAAAAAAAAGAGTCAGGACTATTATAAAAATTACAATTCTGCCAATGAAACAGGCAATTTGATATCCAAACGTTATGCTGTCAAGGGTATACTGTTATTGTTATTGTAATACTCCTCGGTCAGTATGTAACCAGGAAGAAACTGCCTTTAAAAAACAAACAAACTAAACTTCAATATGACTGTATTCAAGTAAGTATCAATACTGGTATTATTATCCTCGAGAAATTGTGTCTGCATCAGGAAATTGTGACGCCCTCAACAGGAAGTGACCGTACGTCTTTAGGAGACTTAGGTGCATTGGCTGTTTTGCATGGTCTTGGCCAGTGCACTGGTGATGCACATAGACTGCATCAACTGGTTTGAAAGTCAGGCTGTGTTGTAGATTGATACATATTCCTTATTTATTTTTTCCCTTACACATCTTTGCTTCTTTGAAACTGATAATTAATTGTGCATTTAATAACTGGACCATATGGACGATGCTGTGTTCCCTCTCAGAGGTAACACAGTATTTCGGCCTTTGACCCAGCAGTGTTTGATATTTTGCTTTTGGTCTTGTGCTGTCAGAATATTTTTTGTGGTAAACTAAAGTAAGCCTAACCTTTGAACTCTGCCTCCTCTCTCAGGCCGCAAAATATCGAGCTCAGTGCCACTGGAGGAGCCTCCAAACAAGACAGCAGCAACATGGAAGACATGACTGTGGAACAGATGACCATGAGGGCCAACCAAGTGACTGACGAGGTGCAGACTCACACAAACAATACAGAGCCTCTCTTTCACTATTAACTGTCACGAGTTATTACTTAGTTCTTTCCAAGAGACATCCTACAACTTTATTTAAAACTGCTACCTTGACGCTTCGAACTACATGGGAATTAGTGTTTAACACAGGCAGGAAGGTTGGAATGAATTATCACTATCACTAATAAATAGAGATATATACTAATGCTAATTATCCACAGATGCATCGCCGATGTAAAGCCACAATTTGGATGAAAATGAAACAAAACAAATACAGAACTTCAGATACTTTGCATTAAAAGAGTAGTTTGACATAGCAGAAAGTATGCTAAGACAGTTAACAGAGTATAGGCGCTAAAAACAGAGAAAACTGCTTGTCTGTCAGTGTTGGAAATTAAAAGAAAAATCTGCCAACCTTGTGCCTTCAGATCTCACTAATTAACATGCTTATCTCATTTTGTTGAATCTGTCCAAAAATAGAAGCCAAGTCTGTCCACTGTTGGCTGCAGCTTCATATTGAAGAGCATGAGAAAACATGACACTAGCATTGATAACATTGATTTAACTCGTACCAAGAAAGCAGCTGAGCATATTTTCTAAGATGTTAACTATTTATTCAGTGTCAATAGTAGAAATACTCACATTAAAACCCATGACATCACAAATGATATGTGCAGGTACTTGTGTAAGCGAGCCGTCAGTATCAGTGTACATGTTTTTAACCAGGCCCATACTTAGAAATACGAAATAAAATACTCAATTTCCAACCGATTTGTCATTATCATGATCAAATAATCATTTCAACCATAGCCATGTTGAAGAAAGCAAATTTTGGCTAAGATGATAAAGCCTCAGTTGGACAGAACACACACATAATCCGCGGGTTGCTGCAATATTGCATCGAGAGAGCAGAGGGTGGGTAATTAGATTCATTGCATTCACAGCTGATTATTAAGCCAGGCATTGCTAGGAAGTGTGTGAGGCTTTACGCCTAATTTAGCCTGATAGCTCCCGTACCCCTGTGTGGTTTTGACAGTTTGAATGTTGTCAGCTATATCTAAGCATTTATTATCAAGGAGATAATTGTTTAATCAACACTCCAGGGCATCATACGATCAGCCACCTGATTCAAATGGAGGCAAATGAACTTACTCTAACTGGGCTTGTAGCTGTGCACTTCACCGTCCTGTAACTCTGACTGTATTAATTACCTGTGTTTTTTCTACCTGTGATTTTCTCTCTTTCTTCCTTCTTCTTCTTCTTCTGCTGCTGCTGCCTGGTTGACTAAGGACGTCATAGCATGGGAGAGTCCCTCTGCTAATACTACTTACCACTCTGGCATTGGGTAACCACACATCTAAAAATGGTTGGCGGTCTATCAGGACGACATCACAATTAGTTATGTCTATTGGAAGTCTACTATAGCTGTGACTGTTGTAGCCGTGTCCTGTGGTTACAACTGGCTTCCATGATCTTCGGCGTTGTGTCAAAGTTGTTTAAAGTCGTGTTAGTGTGATACTCCCTAATCGTCCTGGTACATCACAGCTTCTATTTGAGCCATGCTGTACTTACATTTAAGCCACCCCAAACAAATGATAAAAATACCACGCCGTTTCCTGTATCTCAAAGATTTGTCACAAAACCCCAATCTGGAGAAATTGGCTAAGTCAATTATTTTGGGTTTAATTAGCCAAGTTCAAGGATTGTAGGCGACATAATGTAATGTTTATCCACCCAAGTGATGTTCTGGCTAAGCCGGCAGCAACCTGGCTGAGCTCAACATATTCCTCGTGCCAATTTTATGTTTGTCTGTTTCTCAACTCACTGATTAATGTATTCAGAGCAAACGTTAACACAGAGAAAAGAGAATCTGGTCCCCACTCTCTCTCTTGTTAACAGTTCATTAGTGGTGGTAACAATAGAGTCATGCCCTGAGTTTCTTCCATGCCTCGCTCCTGTGCAGCACTTGCTATTAATAGAGGCACAAAGGTGTAGCTCACCTGAACTGACCGCATTCCAGTTTTGCTGTCAGCACTTTTGTCTGCGCATATATATGCATGTGCATTTTTGTCGACGTCTTGCTGCAGGTTGTTAACGTTCTGTGCCGGCCTTATCCATCTGATCTGATCAGTGAGCTGCAGCTGTAACTCTACAGCTGAAACACTTAGTCTCTGTTTTAATAATCACTTGATCATTGAAGACTTTTTTTTTTTTTTTTAATTAAATACCACACATTCCCACAGAAAACTTAATATTCTTGGGTTTTTCTTTTTATTTTATTGAATTGAAAAATGTGATGACATCACATCAGTTTATTGGAAAATTGCAACGCACATTTCTCACTGATCTGTGGTCAGATTAATCAATAACTTCAGTGATAATTAGTTGCAGTCGTAATAAGCTCAGAAAATCCATGTGACTTGAATTATTCATAGTAATAAAAATACAGAGTCTCAGAGTCTGACTGTGTGGAGCTGGTTTTATAGATTTGTTGATGTTCACTTTTCTATCTTAATGAATATTAATGGTGAAGCTCCCTGTGTGTTTTCTTATCACACGCGTCTTTCTATTTTCCTTATCCCTCTTATCTTGTTCTCTTCCTTACTGTCTCCTCTTTAATTCCAGTCTGTTGTTTTGTTCTCTTCTCTTCTGTCCTCTCAGTCTCTTAAGGACACATTCACACCAATCAGCTGGTTGGTTTGAGTTAATTAGATTTAGAAAAAACTAACAAAATTTAAACAGAAGCCAGACAGATATAAAACCCTGTCTGGGTTTGACATCTGGTCCATATTTACTGAACTAAACAATATGGACTTGATGGAAAACAAGTGACCAAAATACTGTCCCAAAAAAACAAATGTGTGTGTGTGTGTGTCCAGTTCCACTTTATTTGCAAGATCTCACCCGAAGGCAGACATAAACAAAAATGCACCAGTCCCTCTGACCAAAGGGAAATCTGAGGGTTGATCGCACTCCAAATCAATTTTTGTTCCTCTTTGTTCAGTCTCTCTTCATCAGTCAGTCAGTCTAAAGTCATCTTTTTCATGTGTCTCATTATTCTCTAACACATCCTGTGTTTCCGCCCACAGTCACTGGAAAGCACACGGAGGATGCTGCAGATGGCAGAGGAGGTGAGCAGGTTTTTTTTTTTTTTTTTTATCTCGCCTGACACAAAGCACAACACCATGTGCAGTGTAGCCCTGTTTTTAATGATCAGAAACTGTCAGTCTCTGTTATAAATGGTTAAATCGCCAATTTTCAAATTCAGAACAAGGCCAGTATTTCAATTCATCCTGCAACGTGTCCTTCCCTAACCCATAAAACCATCTGCAGTCATTTCATTGGTTTTAAGTTGGTGTGAATTGTGTGTTTTCAGAGCAAACAGACCGGCGCCAACACCATGGTGATGTTGGACCAGCAAGGAGGTAGATATACAACATCAACACACACACACACACACTGCTAGTTTTTATGCAGATGCTTCCATCTCTTCAGTTGTATATTTTCTTTCTTCTTCCTGCTTCATGTTTATGACTTTCTCAACACTGTTCAGTTGAACTGCGAATGGCTAAGTTCAAAGAATCACTCATACATTTTTAGGTATTGTTCTTTTATTTTGAAAGGGTGTCATTGCAAATGAATGACGACACAACAACGCTAGGCAATCTCAATGATCCGATAGGAAAACACTTAATGGTGTCCCATCTATAGAAGACCTGTAATGATGTTATAAAGATGTTTGAGAATGATATGTTCCTTATTTTCTAGCGTTGAGCTCCAGTACTTTGTGTTAACCTCCCTTTGTGAAAGCAGACACTGAATAATAGGATATTGTACTGGAGGTGCAAATGAAGCTGTTTTTACACACTTTTCAACAAGCATCACAGTTACAGTGAAACAGCAACGCACCATGTGTGCGGATGGAAAATGGAAAGAGTTTTCGGTCTATATTTTTTGATAACTGCTCCGCTGATATCCAACACACATGTTCCCTGCTTAAAAATGTGCATTTGTAATCATCTGTTTTTCTACCTAGATTTTTTTGTTTTGTTTTTTTTTTTTGTTGTTGTCTGTATCCCCTGTTTTGCTGCTGCTATGACCCAGTTATTGACCCAATTTAAAAATCCTCACAGGGATCATTAAGATTAATCTAATATCTTCTAAAATGTAAATAAAGGCTATAAACAAAACAGTAGGACCAATCCATCCATCCTAGTGTATGAAATTTACCCAGATACAAAAAAAGGAGAGCCTGACGTGGTGTGCTGTGCCTGTCCGTGTGTTTCAGAGCAGCTGAAGCGTGTGGAGCAGGGCATGGACCAGATCAACCAGGACATGCGACAAGCTGAGAAAAACCTCACCGATCTCTCCAAGTGTTGCGGCCTCTGCATCTGCCCCTGTGACAGGTACACTGTACACTCAGAGCTGTTGTTGTGATATTCTTTGGATACACACCATCGTTTTATCACCAGCTATGAGATCAAGCTGTTCTGAGCTTCATTGTGTGGCTCTGTTTGTTTCATATCCCAGTTCTCACTCTGAGTGTATTTCACGTTGATCTGTTTGTTTTATATTGCCTTATATGTATGGCATTGGACAATGATAGGTGAAGATAATTTGGAGGATTCCTATGGGTTTGTCAAAAGATTGGACAGCTGTGATACAAACCATCTCCTTTTTCGTAGATGAAAAAGTTGAAGGTTTGTGTTTGTACAGAAAGTAAGGTGAGAAGTTAACTTTGACTCCCAAGGTGGATTTCTGGAAGAAACAAGCATCTACCCAAGCTCAGAATTATTTTAGGGGCACTGCTAACAGCTGCCAGATGCTAAAGATTACAGCGTAGAAAAAAACTAATAATACAGTCTGGAGCTGAAATCAATCCACTTGTGGATTCTGAGTAAGTTTGGGAAGATTTCAGCAACTCTTGTGATCTGTTTTGTTCCTTACTCTTTAGTTCACTGCGGCTCCGATTCCCACCACTGCTTGTTATATTGTTTTCCATACTGCTCTGCTGAAGGGTGCTGTTGTATTTCAAGCTGTCTGCCACAACAAGAAAGATTGAAATGATTAAAGCTGGTGGTCATACACACTAATTTGCCAGTATCTGCGAGGTTGCCAGGTTTCTGCCTCAGAAAACATCAAGGATATCATTCAAAAACAAGAAAGACAAACACCTCTGTGAACCAGTAACTGTTACCATTCCTCCACATGGCCCGATGAGCAGTATGATACAGATTTGCTTGTTAAAAGTGCATTTATTGCTCAAAAGATTGCTGATACAATTCATGAAAATCCCCCGTGGTTTATGAATGTGTGGGGAACGTGATCAGCGTTTCTAGCAAGTTCTTCGCGTGACAGGTGCAGCGCTCCGTGGTGAGCACGCTCAAAACTCTCTCCATCCGTGTCGATATGCAGTGTCAGTGTGTTTGCATACTAAGCTCATATCTGCTTCTAAACATGAAAAACAAATCTTTCCAAAACGCTTTCACGTTGGACCAGAGGATACTTTGATGATTACCAAAAGATAAGGTAGGGCATCTTTTTTAAATACTATGACTAATGGACATCTGTGACCACAGTGATGCTGGACATGTCTTACACTGCTGTTTTGATGCTGTTCTTAATTCGTTGCAGCAGATTTTACTTTGACACCCCTGGATGCCTGTTGTTTTTCCATCAGGGTGACATCTATTGAGAACGACTCACGATACAAGCGCACCTGGGGTATCGGAGGAGGAGAAGGCGAAGGTGATGGCAGTGGATCAAACGTAGTGTCCAGGCAGCCGTCAGGTGTTCGCAACGGCCAGGCCCCCCAGGTGAACGCCCCAGCACCTTCGGGCCCCTACATCAAGAGGTGGAGTCCTGCTCATTTTTACCTCCTACATTTGTGTAGTGTTGTCACCAGTATGAGTTTAATTCAGATAATGTCCTCATCACATCAACAAAAGACTCATTTTCCAACCTTGGTGCAGAATAACCAACGACGCCCGCGAGGATGAGATGGAGGAGAATCTGGACGCAGTCGGCAGCATCATTGGCAACCTGAAAAATATGGCTGTCGACATGGGCCAAGAGATAGACAAGCAAAACAAACAGATCGACCGCATCACCGAGAAGGTGAGAGTCTGACATTCATCTCAGTTTGTTCCACAGCCGTTTGCTCCCAGCCAGAATTAGCAGAACATTTACTGAGATTAGGCAGTTAGGAGGATTACCCCAGTTGTGCTTTGTTTTCTGTTTCCAAACTTGATGATTAAGTCTCCATGTTGTTTACATAACGTGCATTCACAAAAGGAGCTACATGCATGCAGCACAACAGTACGCATTCACAGGAAACATTCAACTGTGACACAGCGTCTCACTGACTGACAGTTGCCGGGGGTAACCTGGAAAGACGACGACTGCAAACAAACATGGATGTGAACAATGCAAGATTTTAAAGGGTTTTTTCAGACAAGTTTTACAAATGCTTTACAAGGAAAGAGAGTCAAAGTGTTTGTCAGGCTTGAAGGATGTACACATCGAAGGAGTGTAAACACAAGTTTTCAGGACACGAATGCAAGAAAACTCCAAAGGCTGCCTTTTAAAGAATTAGGTACTGGGCGATTGGGTTTCATTAGTAAACTTAATTAAGTGCATTGGAGGTAAAATTGCCCCGTGGAATTAACTTTTCAACAAGAGACGCTGTGTTACGTTCAGGTCCGACAAAGGTATTCAGCCTGTTTTCCTCCTCACACAGCTGATTTTTTCCTTCAGTGTTTGAATCCTGCCTTGTTTACATCCATGTTTACCAAGCAGCAGTCTTCTTCTTCCCCACCTTTTGTTAACTCGCTAACAAGCATCTTGGCACACCTCCACCTGTAGATCAGTGCAACACTTTCAAGCCATTGGCAGCACTTTGTATCACGTCACTCATCACAACAGGTCAGAAACCCCACAGAGAACCGTTTTTGATGTATTCAAAGGCATTTGAAGTGAAACGGTAAATTGCTGAATGAAAGGAAAGAGGGTGAGCGGATGTTTGCACAACTACACCTTTTTTTTTTTTTTTTTTAACTTGTTTGGTGTTTTTCTTTTCAGGCGGACATGAACCACCTTCGCATTGATGAAGCCAACCAGAGAGCCAACAAGCTCATCAAGTAGACAAGGAACTATGCTTCTGCCAATTTCGTCTATAACCTCGAGCCTCTGTCGCTACACACACACACACTGCATATGCACAAAACACACAACACACACACACTCATTGACAACAACAAAAAAAAGAAATCCGCTCTGGGAGAACGGTCATGCCAGCAGTGTGCCTGTGTCTGCTGCACTAAGATGTAAATAGCATAAACAAACATGTATACATTGTAAAAAATTGGCCACCACCACATAACCTTGTTAACTAAGTGCATTTATAGTCATGCTGGACTTTGAGAAGCAGTGTGGGCATCAGAAACTGCACCAAAGAGCAAGTCCACTGATCGCCCTTCACTGCTGTTCGATACCAAATATATGCACCAGACCTGTTGTATCATATCACGACGCTCACAGGAAGGGAAGTAGCACAGGTCAGCTGCTTTTCTCTTATGTTTTCCCTCTGTTGTCCTTTCTCTGGAAGTCAAGAACTATGAACTCTCTGTTTGTGTGTGTGTGTGTGTGTGTGTCTCTCTGGTGTTTAATTAATGAGGTCAATGATCCATGGTCTTTAAACGACATACAGCACACCATTAATTTATATTTATCATTCCCCTGTTGGTTGTGTCCTGTCTTGCTGCATCTAGTTTAATTATAAAACACAAGTCGTCAAACAAACGTGTCTTTCCCAAACCCATATTGGTTCATTGTGTAATTATGTTTATTGTATCGTGTGATGTTTTTGAGATGATATGCTTATTTAATTATTCTTTATCGAGCAGAAATGACTTGTGAATAAAGCTGTCTTTTTTTTTTGAAACACTTTGTTCCCATGTCATTTATGCCATTTCAGCTGTAAAAATCTGTTTCTAAGAGAAAAAAAAAAAAAAAATCCAATGTTGTGCTTTGCAATGAGTCATGACAAATCCTTTCATGCTGAAATTCAAAGCACCTGCCCCTGAATCAGAGCAATTTAATGCAACTTTTCAAATTTCCGACCGATGAGAAGTCAAGGTTCTTGTAACTGTTTGCAGGGGAATTGTAAACGCGCTGACCTGATGTTGAGAAATTCAGTGTACAACAATCACTTTGCCTTTTAAATGTGAAGGATGTTTGGGTCAGTAAGCACCATGAGGAGTGTTGTTCATCATTGTCTCCTCTAAAAAAAACATCATAGTTCACTTCATATCAACGCTGAATGGGAAAACGTTGACAGTGGTTGAATAATTTTCCATCAGAAGATCAGCTGCTGTACTTCATATTTAATGTGACTGGAGGTTTTTTTTCCGCTCTGACCGCAGTGTTGATGTAAATACTGAAACATACTGAGCTGTTCATTAATTGCCTGTAGTCACTTCTGTTAATCTATTTCCATTCTTCTTTCTTCGTGGCCTCCTGGTTAATAGAGATTTATAGCACCCAAGAGGAGATTTAACAGCCGATGCAGAGTTCCTGCACAGGCCTGCTAATGTGTGGAAAATTAATTTCCGCAAGTTTAATAATTGTCTGTAAAAAAAAAAAAAAAAAAAGAAGTATGAAAACAAATGCTCGGTCTTGAAACACATGGCTGTGCGTTGTTCAATTTAATCCACTATCATTTCTCATATTAGCTCATTAGGTCACTGTCATGATGGCATATGGAGCCATTTGTTGTGCTGACCCTTCAATTTAGAAAATCAAATGAAATGAGTTTAGGAAATACTAATAAAAGTGAGAATGTGCAGGAACCCTGTCGTGTCGTTGTGAACGGTCCCTGGCTGTGTTGTAACAGTCGCTGTATCACAAGCAGCTCCTCCTGCACCTGTTCTGTGAAGAGCCAGATTTCAGAGCAGAGCTACAGTAAAAATGATTTTTTTAAAAATCTGACGAGGGCATGCGTGATTTGTTTTGTCTTTAGCTGTAGCCAGGCTGAAGAACTACTGCTGGCAGCAAGATGCAGAAAAAAGATAATAAAAAAAAAATACATATATATATATATATATATATATAGATGTAAATGAATGTTGTTTTAGGGGCACATGTTGAAGCAGAATAAGTCCTGGCGGGCTCTGTGAAGGCCTCACTGTGGGAAATTGGCTAATGGTAAAGTAAATACAATATGCTGAAAATATCTCTGCTGTGCATCTTCTGGCTTATTTGTTTTGAAGAATTATCATTTGTAAGTGATCATCCTCAGCCTGTTACTTGTCAGCTGAGATCTAATTAGTCTAGCCTAAAGGCTGCCTCGCTGTCTTGAGGCTGTTTATTCAATGTTTTACCAACAACCACTGGAATGTAAATACAACAGTTTTGTCTTACTTTGAATATTTTCATATGCATTTGGTCTTATCTGAAATTAACTCGGTGAACGGATGACTGTTCGACAAAGTAAAACTGCCTTTTGTTTCACGCCTGCCTCTGTTAAAATTGTTTGTACTCAATAAAAAACAATTCTCAAATGCATGTTATTGCACCTTTTTAATGTATTAATACGTAGAATGAAATTGGTTTTCATTAGAAGTTGACAAAAAATTTCAGCGATCGAAGAGGTCAATAAAAAAAAAGAAAAGGAATTGGATAGTTTCAGGAGTTTATTTTAAACTTTATTCTCTCAAAATGTATTTGATATTTCCTGTCAACATTTTTTGGATATTTTACATAGCTAGAGAGTACAAAATGCAGATTAAAAACCACTGAACAGAAAAAAGGCAGGGAAGGAAGGAAGGAAGGGAGGAATAAACTGAGTGGATGGAGGTGACAGAATACGAAGTGTCAGAGTCTGAGATACCACAGATAGAGTGACTGATTTAAAAACAAGACTGAATACAAGTGACACAAGTTCCCCAAACCATTTCAAGGTGCATTCATGAGAGAAAGATTTGACTACTGGTCGTTTCGTTATGTTTTTTTTTTTTTTAGCATGGACATAATGCAATGCTCAGCTGGCCCTCTGTGTCTGTCGGCCATGAGAGGATCATAGATTTAATACGTCCTTTGTTCTTTTTTTGTAAATGTAAATAACCCAGAGAGAGAGAGATCATTACGACGCTCCCTCATTTCCTGTAAAAACTCTGGAGCTGAACAGCCTCATCAATCTTTCTATACCTGACTTCCATCACTTCGGTGAGGTCACTTGAGTTAGAGCATATAGTTCAGGGACAGAGCCCACTGTACAAGGCAAGACGGCAGTGAGAGAGTGAGTGTGAGCCACCATCCTGGCGACAAATTAACACATAAATAAAAGTTCCTTATACTGTACAGACTCTATATTTCCTTTACGCATTTGTCGAGTAAAATGTATTATTCTATAATGGCTTTGTTGTTCTATATTCCTTAATGTACCAAATTCTGACTTCCTCATTATTTCCTCCCTTTACATTCAGAGTAGACACGTTCCCTCAGCTCCATGCTGCATGGATCCTCGCCTTAGATAAAGAGAATGCCTGGTCCTGTTGTGTGGTTTGGAAAAGCTGTTGAGATTCACCTGACCCACAGCTTGTCTTAGACTTTGGTTGGTGCAGTAAGAAAAAAAAAAAAAAATAGTGGTCCAGGTGCTGTTGTTTTTTTAAGTGATGGCAGAGAAGTTTTCTGGTAGATAAAATCTAGTTTGTGAAACCAGAGGAGTGTTTTATAAAGTAAGATCGCCAGGTAAACAAGGCTTATTTCAGGTTTAAATAGGCTTGCCTCATGTAAATAAGCCCCCACCCTTCGTACACAGGAGCAGGACCCCTGACAGGTCTGATGTTGCCAAGTTGTTTGTGGCCATTTTGTGTCACTTAATGGACGTTTTGCATCTCTTTGTAGGAGTCGTGGGTCTCTCTGGTCATTCTGTGGGCTTTTTGTTTGTTTTTTTTGCCTCTTGTTGTGGTCGCTGTGTCTCTGTGGTTGTTTTTCTTTCTGATCATTTTTGCATCTTTTTAGTCATTGTTGATTGAATTTCAAAAAACAAATGTACACTGTCACTTCAAAGAGGCTCTGACTCCATAGGCACAGGCCTCATCAGCCTGTCGAGTCATGCATCCACAAAGGTTTCGCCTGAGTTACCATGGAAACTTATCCCTGGTTGGGGTATTTTTGAAGCTGCTAATCATCTTAATTTTTGAGCAAAAAGGTTGTCAGTTTACACAGTTTTAGCACTGACCAAACACATTGTGCTAAAAGTTTACTCTCTGTGCTTTGTTGCTGCAAAAAAGGCTTTAATTTAATATAAGAGTTGCTGCGACCAGTGTTTGTCTGGCTGGTGTTTTCAAAGCTGTCAGATGACTTGACTTTACAAAATAGATTCATCTTGATTCAGTTTGTTCCATTCATTTGAACCCAGGCTTTTCTCAATAGGACTTATTTTTCTGCAGCACCTTTATAAAACACCCCCCCCCACACTGTTTGTTCTACAAGACAAAGTCAAAGACAAGTCAGGGAGGTCAAGTTAATCTCGATTGAAGGTTCAAAAATATCACAATAGCACCATATCAAACTAACGTAAAACATACTCCATGCATCTGTAGATATATATACTGTATATGTATATATGTTAATGAATAGATATGAAATTTAGGGTTCAATACACAAGTGTTGAATATGTTTCAAGTTCACAGAAATAACTACAGCCACAGCTCAGCTGAGAAACGGACTGACTGTGGTGTCACATGGCTGCTCGTGTCGTCGGGTACCAATTTAAAAATCTCAACAGTCAAACCCTTCACAGTGCATAGAGCGTTTAGTTTGCATACCTGCAATTAAACTTGGTGTCTGTGTGTGTGTATGCGCGCCGTACATCACTGCGCTATGGTTTTGCTCATCACCAAGTCGTTACGCCGCATTTACAAAGCATTTTTTAAAGCCTGTCAAAATTCACGCTTCATTCTTTGAGTAGCATTTTAGTCCTCCAAATTCAAACAGCACAGTATTACAGTTCACAACCATTTTATAAGGCAGATTGATAAAAGTACGCTCCGGTACTCTCGGGTCGACCTACGTTCGTTACAGGCCTTCATATCCTACATAGCTGTATCAAAGCATGCCTCACTAAAGCTAAAATATCAGCAAAAGTAACACAACAAAAGTTTTACAAACATTCTTTGGTTGAGTGTGAAAGGAGCATTCCTGTGCTTTCATTTAATGCTTTGAATTTGGCATTTGGTAAAAACAACACAAAGAGAAATAGTGGACCTTTGCAACGATACACTGACTTAAATACAGGCAAAAGAGTGATGGCTTTAACCTAAACTACATTATTTATGTCAACTCTCGCAAAATAATATAAAAAAATCTAGTGATAAAAAGCTCGCTCCGATTGATTGTACACAAATACTACTTTCTCTTTCCAGGTTGCCGAGGCAACCTCCCCCCTCCCAATGGCCCATCCATCTCTTTTCACTTCTTCTTGGCAAAGCGACTGAATTTCTTCTCCTTGTCTTTCTTGGCAGAGCTGGGCTCAGGGAGGGCAGCTGAGGAGGAGGGAGGGGGCAGGCTGTGGGTTTTGGCCCCTGAGGGCCCCGACGCCTCCTCCGCTGCCAGGGGCTGAACGGCCTTGTCCATGGCCTGGCTCCAACGCTGGAGCTCCTCCTGAAATTAAAAACAAACATACACACACATAGCAGTTTACAAAGGGAAGTTTACCTCCTGTGGGACAGTGTGTGTTTTTGTCTCTCGGTTGATTCGAGTAAAGCACGGTCCTTTCTGAAAGGCTAATTCAAGGTAACATATATATATAAAAACAACCTTGCTGTGAATTATTTTAATTTCTAAAACCTAATGATCCCCAAAGGGTAAATTCTGGAGGAGGTCAGACTGAAATGTAAATATGTTTGTCCTGACTGCAGCATTGACCTCATGTGACCTCTGCTTTACAGAACATCAAAGAGGAGTCGGTAGATTCATGAAAAGCTGTTCAGACTTCTTCACTGTTATAAGCCTGCTGTTCAGAAACTCACCTCGTCTTTACACTGGAACAGATATTCACTGCCGTCTCCAAGGCTGAGAGAGAGAAAGGAAAGTGAAGTTAAAATCAATCGTTTGGATTAAAACAAAGATTCTCATTCAAGTATCTAAGTAACAGACGACTAATTTAAACAAACTCTTTGAAATATGCAGAAACAAATTTGTTTCACAATAGCAGCAGATCTTAATGAGCAAATTATAGCAAAGTGATTGAAATTAGGGCTGCAACTAATCTACTATTATTATCTCCCAATTGGTTTTTTCATTGGTTAAAATAAATTAAAAGAACAAAAAAATGCAAATCGCAGTCTCATAAAGCTCAGGACAACATCATCATTGTTTTGTCCAAAGTTTATCTGAATGCGTTTTACCAAATAAGGAAGAATATACATCTAACTTTTTGCAAGAAAGTAAATGAAAATATTTTGCATAATGAGACAACAGAGACGAACTGAGGACGCACCGTAGTTTGGCGACATGCTTCTTCTTCTTGTAGGTGGTGAGGACCTCCCAGGTGGCGTTACTGAGGGACAGAGGGTCCTCGCCGTGATATGTCACTCCGTGTCCAAAGCTCTTGGCGTCCTTATAGGCTGAGAGCTGACCGGGCTTCAGCACGCAGTACAAGTTGTTCCATGACCTGAGGTGCAGGTAGAGGACGGGGACAGAGGAGGACTTCAATATTGATCATTTTGGTTGGCTAATTTCTCACAATAATGCAAAGCGAATTAATTCAGTTAAATAGAAATAAGGAGAGCGGTTGACGCAGCTCACTGGTCTGCAACAAATGCAAGTTTTAATCAATTTTTATCAACTTTGATCAAGAGTAACCAGGTCCTCTGTCACACAGCAGTCATGTGGTCGGGGAAAAACTTTCTCAAGTTGCTTGTGCATAAACAAAACTGAAAACTTTTTATGTTTAAACCACAGAAACCTAACAGGCAAATTAAAAGTACATCCAACTTAGACACCTAACTTTTAAACTGAGAAGCAGATCATTGATTAAGGCTGTTGTCTGTAGTGACTCATTTCATAAGCAGTAAAAGGAAGTTTTTTACTGTGTTGTCCAGAAGACCAGGCTTGTTTCACCTTGTTTTCTGACCTGACTGGTTTCTTCCATTCAACTGTCTCACTTAAGTTTCATATTGTGGGCTTAAGTTAATCCTTTACTGTAACATCCCTATTGTCCCAGGCCACCATTGGTTTCCTGTAATATTCAGTACAGTATGAAAATATATTTAAGATGGTAACAGTGTTTTCGATATAAAAAAAAAAATCACTATGTAATTCAAAAGTGCTGGTAGATTAAATTTTAAAAAATAAATGGAAGCAAATTAATGTAATTAAGTGTGGAGAGCTGTAACCCACCTGTTTGAAGCCTTCTTTCCTGAGCCCTCCATGTCATGTTTGCGGCCCAGCGTGCCCTCCAGCAGGACGGTGTGGGCTCTGAGGGGCTCCACGGGCATGGTAGCAGCCCTCTCCGGTTCTTTCGGGGTCACCACTGAGACAGAGGGCTCCAGCTCCAGGGAGCCACTCTCTCTCATCTCGGACTCTATGGGCACCGTGGAGTCACCGGCAGCCCCCTCCAGCAGACCTGAGCTGGGCTCCACTGCAGCAGAGCCGGACTGGAGGAGGAAAGACATAGGCAGAAAGAGAAAGCAAGAAAATGATGAGTGTGCCCTTGACTCTAATTATTTCCAAAAGTGCTCAAAAAAAGACTCAGAACAGACAGATGTGGTTTGTTTAAGAGAGTCCATGACACAAGTGTGCTACTTAAACAGAGGTGATGACATGATAAAGCAGAGTGGACAAGAGCCGAGTGGGCGCAGTTACTAACCAGAGTTTGCTCCTCGATGGTGTAGAGCTGTGAAGACTCCTCTACAAAGCCAGTGTCTTCTCTCCTATTGGAGAGAGGGCAGCACAGGGTCTGTGTTAGAAACCTTTAACAGCAGCAAGTGAATCACTGTGTGTGTGACTTGAAAGTTTAAAACATGAGGCTGGCGATATTCGGCATTTGAGTTACTGGCCAGGAGGAAAAGAGGAAAAAAATGTTGAGTATCACACATGATGATTGTTACTATTGTGTATTCAGTTTGCATGTGTGTGTAAATGATGTATTTATGTGTGTGTGTACCTGCTGTCCTTCTCTGAGCGTTGCTCATCTTTAATGAACTGCTCCATCTCCTGCTGCTGCTTCCTCAGCTCCAACAGCTCCAGCTGCAACACAGCAATAAACTGGAATCAGCCTCTAATCTGTTATCAGCTCTAATGTAGTTACAAAATTAGGCACATTAGCAGTATCAGATATTAATATTTACAGTTGTTTCTTTTTTTTTTAATCCATTAATATTCATTGACCGGCTGGTGGGCAGCCAAACGTTTTTCAAACCACAGAACTTCATTTTAAATTCTGGTGAAGGGAAATGTGTAGAAAGTGATCCACAGGACTTGTACAAATTGAAGTGAATCCAGTGTGTCCCTTTGCTGGGATGGTGCGGCAATTAAAAAACGGTTTAAATATTGGTTTAAATATTTAACTTGAGTGAGCAAGCAGTGTGGGATAAAAGGTTTCTGATCTCATCCTGCGATCTCCAGGTAACCAACAAGCTGCAGATTCTTCCGTACCGTGGTGAGGCGCTCCAGCGCAGAGAAGCGCTCCTCCCAGGTGGCGGTGGATTTCTCAAAGGCCTCGTGCCTCTTCAGGAGCTTCTCCACCTCGTCCACGGTATGGCCCAGGTCTCTGCTGGTCACGTAGGGCTCCTGAGCGATCAGCCAGGCCTCTGCCACCGAGGCGTCCCGTGCAAACTGACACACTTCCAGCACTTCACGAGAAATAGACAGTGGGTCGTTACACAGGTTTCATCTTGCAGTGTCACTGTTATAAAACTAAAATCTATAGCTTTCCATTAGTTGCACTACACTGTTACATGCATACTATGGAAAGACGACTCCCATTTGCAAAACGCTGGGTATTCAACAGACTTGGATTTTCATGGTTGTCATGAGATTTAGCTTGGGGAAATACATTTTATAGCATTTATTAAATTGAGTATGTTATAATGTATGTGCCGGATTTGTTTTAGGTTTGAGTTGGGGCTGGTAAGGTAAGTGTAGCTTTACTTACAGAGTCTGAGCCAGTCCCATCTGTCGTCCCACTTGAACATCATCTCCTTCCTCTTCTCCATCAGCTGCACCAGCTTCTCTTTGATCTGACACGAGCAGTTATACAGTCACAGTTACATATCAGCATTATTAAACAGCTCAGCCCCAAGACTGGCTATTATCCTCTAAGAATTTGAATTGTGAAGTAATTAACCGAACGTAAAATTCAGGCCGGGGTCAATTGCTCATTTAAATTCTTTTGGCTTTTCCATTTCTAATTAGTGTTTGCTTTATAGTCTCCCTGATGAGTGTAAGATGAGTGGAATTTTTTCTTTCGTGGCAATCCAATTGGTTCCATTGTGCCAGACAAGAACAATCACTCCCAGAAAAGTAATTAAATCTAATGAAAGCAGCAATTTGAGGCCCAGCTGAGAATGAAAAGAAGCTGTCTTTGCTGCTGTAGCCTCACCTCAACAGAGTCTCGGTGCTTGCGTGTCAGCAGGGCCTTTCCTAGATCTATGCAGTCAGTGAATTTGGCTCCCCTGGCCTCAATCTCGGAGCGGATCCCCTGGTGGTACTTCTGCAGGAGCTCCACGGATGAGACATCCCTAATGCACAGGAGGGAGGGAGGCATGAGAAGTGATGAACAGGTAATCTATGAGGTTTATCTACCTCTGTTGGTTGGACCCAGAACTGCAACGATAATCAACAGGATCTTTTCTGCATGGTTTTTATGGTCAATTTCATCTTCTAGAATGAGACCAAAAAATAAATAAATGAATAAAAATCATATAGTGAACCTTTAATAACCAGAATATTCATCATTAAGGTTATTATGACCCTCACATCACTTTGAATCATTGTTTAACTACAGCTAACAATCTTGGGCACCAGCAACTGACCAATAAGCATAAGTACTAAAGCTATGATAAAAATAGATATCTTTTTAAAATATAATTTACATTTCTATTGATGTATTTGAGCCTTTAAATATGGAAATAAAAGCTGAACTGAAAAAGTCAAACAATTACCGAAGGTTAAGGTTTCAAGCCGTTTTTTCAGAACACAGCAAATCAGTAAAAACCGATTTAACCCAAATACTCATGGGGCACGGATTCAGATTTTTTTTTTTCCATTAATCAGTTTTTCCCTCTGAGAAAAAAAAAACTGTGTCTGCAATTTAGAATTTACAATATACAAATCAATACTGATAATTGAATAATGAAGAAAAAAATGTTTTATAAAAAGGGATTCTCACCTGGGTTTCTCCTGGGTCTCTATCTGCTGGATGATGCTCTCCATCCAGGCCATCAGATCTCGGACCATGGTGAAAAAGCGGAACTTCTCAGCCGTGTCCACCAGCTGAGCCCTGCGGCCGTCGCAGGCGTCCAGCAGGCCCTTCCAGGCTTCCACTACATCTCGCTCTGTGGCCTGGATGGCGTCTGCCCTGTCTCCTGCATACTGGGCATGAAGTCTGGCTGCTGTTTCCTGGAACTGTTGAACCTGGAAATATTCAAGAAATATATATATCGATTACACTAGAAGATCCTAAATGAAACTAACTGGGTGAAATTAAAAATCAATTTCTCTCATTTTAATGGCAGGAATATTTTTGGGCCACTGAGGCTTTGAGAATTACCGTACTTTCCAATTATTCAACTGATCAAATTGTAGATAGAAAACATTGTAAATGCAAAGTCTCCTCACATAGATTATGCCCATGGTCACATTAAAGCAGCTATGATCAAGTTTTCTCTCTCTTTTGACCACACGGGGGCAGCATGGTGAATGTGTCAGTCAAATATGTTAAGTAATTTATCCTCTTATCAGTTGCTTAGCAGCCCCTGACAAAATATCTTAGTCTGTAGCAGCTTAACGTTTCACCATGTTCACCAGCAAGTCTCTAGCTTTGTTCATGTCCTTGGGTTTTTTTTTCCAAGTGGGTTATGATTGTCTTTGGCTTTGTCCCAAGGTTGACCTTTCACGTTAATTCACCCCATTGTTAATAAAAAAAAAAAATGAATTAGTGCAGCTTTAATTTTTATAATGTATAGACTTTATCCTTTATCTAAAGGGTTAAGAGGTTGAAAGAAGGAAGAATCCCTGTACTGGACACCACATTTATAGCCTCACAGTTGCCTAAATATTGTTGGACAACATGTGAGTCATCACAGTCTGCCTCTTCGCCACTGTTTGCTGCACTCCCTCAATAAAAAAGCTGATCCGCTGCGTTGTACCTGTTTGCCTAGAGCAGTGATGTCTCTCTCAAAGGCGGCGTGCATCCTGTGGAAAGACTCGGCTTTGCTGAAGTCCTCTCCCACGTCCTCGGGCAGTTCTTTCTGCTTCTCGTGGATCTGAACCACCAACTCCTTCCCATCATCAAAGTACCTGAGACAAATAGATTGATCGCTCACTATCTCTGGCTCTGTGTGCATTATCATCACACTTGTCTTCCTACTTAGAAATCCATGTAGTTCTTATATTCATCTTGAATTCTTTGTGACATTGTTATTGTATCCAGGTGTTTTCTGGTTTAAAGTCATTAGTCATGCCATAGCACAAATACTCCAGATACCAATATCAGTCTAAGTTGTTTTACACAGGTTCTGTGGCGTTACAGGATTAGACACAAAAAACTACATCACATCAATCCAGATAAGTGCTTGTCTTCATGCTGGTGGTTTGGTGCATCAATACAGTTTTCCTTACTTGAGCAGTTCATAAGATGCTGTGAGGAGCTGAGCACGAGTGTCAATGAGCTCCAGCAGATCAGCCCAGCTGTCATTGATGCCGTCTTTCCACTCGGCCATGGTGGCTGCCTCGGTGTGGCCGGCCTCGATCAGCTCGTCTATTGTCTGGTTAACGAAGTCCACGCGCTCCTGTCCCGCCATCCCCGTCTCCCGTGCGAAATCTCTAAACTTATCCCTCAGTAGCTGAAAGGGGGAAAGATAGACTTGTTAAAAAACTGGTAACAACAGATGCAGAATTTGTAATTTTTTGAAGTTGAAAGTTGAGATTTCCCTTTTGGCTTAAAGCTGCACAAGACAATTAGCAAGTTGGCAGACCATATGGCAGCATGAAAAAAAAAATTTTTTGACTTAAATAGCTAAGAAATCAAGTGATATCTGTAAACTGCGCAAAACTTGTTTGCTCAAGTGTTCACCAAACCAGATGGTCTGTGATCCCTTTAAACCAAAAACAGCAAAACCAAGCCACAGCAAAAGTATCTTGGGGGGTTTTCTTTTTATTTATGAGATACTTTCATCATTTGCTTCTCAGTTTTGATTTTTCGGTTCTCTTGAACGTAGAAATTCCTGTCAGCAAGTATATCCACCTGATCAAAATGAGATGGAGCATGAAATGAGGCTAAATAAAAAATGGATTGTGTGTGTTTAATACCGTGACGTGATCCAGGTCCTGGCCCATCTCCTGGGAGGAGGCCACCACATCTCTCTCTGCAATCCAGTGCTCCAGGTCTTCCACCTCTCGGCTCAGCAGGAAGTGGTGATAGGTGTGATCCAGCTTCCTCCTGCGATCCTCAGCCAGCTCCTTCAGCCCTGCATACTGCTTATCCACCTGGCCCTGCCGCCGGATGATCTCCTCGCTGCAGGTTTATAAGGTAAAGGGAGATGGATGGAGGATAATGAGATGCAGGGAAAATGGAGAAAATGAGAAAGAGGGCAAAGAGATTGGATTTAGGTTTACTTTAGATGAGGCCTTGTGATTAGGATACAGAAATTACCTCACTTTACATGCTTGTCTCTCTTATCAACCTGAACCACAAGTGACTGGGACAACAAGAGGGAATTAGCATCTTTTGCTGTGAGTTCAGATGCAATTTCTGTGTTTACATCAAATTTAAAAAAGCACACACCCGTCGGGATGGTCCTCGGCTAACATCTTTTGGGCACGGTCAGCCAGCTTCTGAATGGAGTCAGCGTAATCATCCACCGCCTGCTTGAGGATGGTGTGGCGCTTCAGCATCAGCATGGCACTCTGCTCATCCTAGAAAGATGGAGGAAGAGGAGGATGAGTAACAATCAGGAGGAGGTGGAGAGAAAAACTGTGAGTAATCATGCAAGAAAAGAGACAGAAGGCTGCACATCAAAGCAAAGCAAAATACTCTAAATGAGCTCTCAATAGAGGCTGCCAATTATAAAAAGCGTGTCACCTTAATTGAAGAAAGCCCTAACCATGTAATCATGTTAATGCATGCAGTGCCACTTGTTATTTGCGCAACATGATATGCCTTGTTTTGATTTAGATAATAAGATCTGTATTTTCAGACATCTGCGGCCGCATCCCTGAGTTAATACTCCTGCTCCCCCGTCTCTCACGTGTTGACACTGTTTCCGCGTCTCACCTTGGCCTTTTCGTCTGCAATCATGTAAAGCTCCTGCTCGCCAATCCAAGCCTCGGCCTCATCCGCATCATTGTAGTACTGCTGGGCCAAGTTGGAGCCGTTGAGCCTCTCCCGGCGCTTGGCCATCTCGTCCTGCAGCCGGGCCCACGCCTCCTCCAGCTCCTTCAGCTGGTCTGTGATTCGGTCTGCCTCCGGCCTGCCCTCGGCGTTGGCGGCAGCCGCCATCCGCCTTCCACGTTCAAGTACTTCGTCCACGCGAGGCTGGTGGCCCTCGATCTCCCTCTGCAATGTCTGATGGATGGAGAACAAACTGATTAGTTGATCACCACAGAAATATACTGCAGTTATTTATATGACAAAACACTGCACTCCAGAAAATTGTGAAGGACATTTTCCATTATTTTCTGATATTTTAATGATTAAATCCATCAACTGTGGTTTTATAGCTAAGTACAACTTTTATACAGAAAATCCAAACCTGGTTCTTCTTCTGCAGCATTTGCACAGTCTGAAGATTGTGCCCATGTTCTTCTGACATTGCCTGGGGCATCCTCTCCTCGATCCAGAGCTGAGAGAGAAGAAGAAGAAGAAGAAGAAGAAGAAAAAGAAGAATAATATTATGATAAAGAAAGAAAAACATTGGTCTCTTTTGAGAAAGAAGAATCTCTGATCTCTGATGTACTAGTATAAAAAATGTTAGGACCATCTCAAATATACTGAAGTTTTTTACCCCTTTACAAAATGTCTTCAAAAACTCAAATAGTAAAATCCTTTTTTAAGCCGTCTCCTCCACCTGACTAAAAAGGATTTAGGTAGTGAAACTCAATAAGGGATTAAAGCTTTTACCTAGATTCACCTGGAGAGTCAATTTCATGGGGAGAGCTGGTGGTCCTACTATCTTGCATACTGAGTGTACATACAGTAATTGAAAACTTCATTTCTAAATTAATAAGTTATCATTTTGGAGGCTGCAGGCTTCAGTATTTCTACAATTAAAGTTCCAAAAGCTGTTATTTTGCTGTCATTCAAAAGCAAACAATAATCCAGCAAAATCGAACACTCTATCAATCACTGGTGAGAGCCGTGAGTTTCCACACTTTAATTTTGCTCTGAAATTGGATCCGTGCTTACAAGCTCATCAGCCAGGTCCCTGTAGAACTGATGGACAGCCTTGGCGGCCTCTAGCTTGCCCTTGCGCTCGGCCAGTGGCGTGAGGAGCTGCTGGAAGTCCCTCTGCAGGGCCTGCTGCTCAGCCTCCAGCTCGGGCTGGTCCTCCCTGCCTCCGCCGTGTTTCCTCACGGCCTCCTGGAGCTCCTCCAGCTCCCTCGCCCGGTCACGCACCTGGTTCTCTGTCATCTGGCAGAGGGAGATAGGATTGGAGAAGAAGATGAATAGCCTAACAGGCAGTTTAATCCAAAGGTTACTCAGTTAGTTGGTCAGTTAGTTATTGTCTCGTCTTTTCCTGTAGCCACAGCTACAATGTCAAACTTTTTGTGTTCTCTTTTTTCTTTCACACAAGATTTAGATTTGGGATTTGTGTGCTGTGTTCAGGTGCAAACAGTAAACATAAATACAGATGCTCACTCACTCAAAGTTAATCCTAAGAAATCACACACGGTAAAACTAAAACTATAATATATTCACTCCCATGGTGAGATTTAACCAAACATGATTTAAGACCATGGATCAGAAGGAATTGCAGTCAGAGAAAACATTCAAATCTCAGGTTTATCCAGTGTAATGCGACAAAGACACAGACCTGATGCTTCTTGAGCAGGATGTTGGCGTTCGTCAGGTCTTTAACTTCCTCGTCTCCGCTCTGCAGCTGCTGCTGCAGCTCGCCGAGCCACTTTTTCATGTCAGCCAGGCTCTGGTCGAAGAGCTCGGAGCGGTTGGCGTCAAACAGCAGCCGGGCCTTCTCCTGGGTGGTGGACTCCAGTTTGTCCCATAGCTCATGGAGCTTGGCCAGACGCTCCTTCACAATGGGCTCAAACTCAGGCTTGGACTCCATGAGCTCCTGTCCCTCCTGTGTGCACAAAAACACACAGATGATGCTTAAAATGTTGTACTGAGGAAAATATTTTATCCATTTTATCTCATTTTATAGTTGAGTGTGAAATGAAAGAAAATACTTTGAAATATCTTCAATAAGCTTTAAAAATGTTTTATGAAACAAAGTCGACCTTCTTCTTTATTGCACACTAGCCTTTTAATACAGCCACCAGTTTCTATAAAAAGCCAACATAAAGACAATGGGCAGCTCTGTTGACATCATTACAAACTTCATCCTGACAGACCTGGTCTACTTTGTTGAGCCACTCCTTGTTGGAGGCCAGCTCGGCCATGAAGGCCTGATGTTTGAGCCACTTGCTGTGGAGGTTCCTGGCCTCGTCGTATGATGTGTCCTGAGCCGTCAGCATCTTCTCATTGATCCACACGGTCAGCTGGTGCACAGAGAGGAAGAGTGACTATTAGTCATCAGCAAAGTAGATTCAACCTCTGGTCTCCAGTGTGGGAAACTAAACACCTAAGATACTCCCAGGACTAGCTCTAATATTTTGGAAAGTCACCTTAATGTTGATATTTTAAGTCTGTTTAGAGGTGACTTCACATCTTTATCTTTTAAGAAGCTCTCAGCAATTAGCCAAATGGGACCCCTATCCTAAAACTGACATGCACTGCTGTGGTATCATAAACAAAACAGCATTTAGCAAATTGACTCCAATGATCAAGAGATAAAAAGAAAAAAGGGAATAATTATGCTAATAATTAATTGATGTTACGCAGTGATTGCATAAGCACTAAACTGACGGTGAACTCACATCCTGAGTGTTTTGCAGGAAGTGCTGCAGGTCGCGGTTATCCCGGAGCTTTTCGGACACCTCCTGGGCTCGTCTCTGGTTCTTGTTGTGCCTGAAGGTCAAACCACACAAAACCACAGAAACACATTAAAAATACAGCTGCAGACTGATCATGACTGTCTTCTCCTCCAACACCTCCCTCAGTGACATAACTCAGACAAACAAGGTGTGAACCTGAGGCGAGGTGTTACTCCGTCCACAACACAGAAAATATACATGACACACTAACCCAAACCAGTCATCTGTTCTCTGCTACACCACCAATCGCTCTCACTTCAAGATCAATATCCATTATTGCAGGCGCCTGTCTACCGAGTGAATTACGGGAGTTAATGGGAAAAGCTGCTGTTCTCTCTAGTGCCTCATGTTGACTCTAAAGTTGCACTGATAAGAAAGCTGTTTCAGTGGTGAGTCGAAAAATTAAATACAATGAACAGATGTATTTTTCCACACAGGAGCAGAGCGTGTACAGCATTTATCAAACGGCTGAGAGTGAAGTGTCTCCAAAAGAAAATTAAAAACTTTTTGGCTTTTGATGAGATTGAAATTTTCTGTTATGGACAATTTTATTAATTCATTGATCATACTATATTCCTCTGTAACATATTTCAGTTCCTCTTATCTCATTTACTGGTTTTGTTTTGCATCATTTTTTGTATATTCTATTTATTTTAACCATTTTTTATTTAATTTCATTGTTTGTTTTTTTTTAGTTGCCTGTAAAATACTTTGAACGGCACTAACCTGCATGAACAGTGCTACACAGACACAGATTGATTGACTGCCTGATTGTGAGGAATCATATCTTAGCTAAAAACATTATGTTTCAGAATAAATTCACAATAGATGTGGCCTGTTATTCTTTATTGTAATTTTTATTATTGATGATAAATTGGCCTACGGTCTTGGACAAGAACAGGCAGAAAAGTGTGAGACAAAAAAGATGCATCGAAGTGAAAATCTGTTCATGATCAATACCAAATATAGTTTAGATGATGTCAAAGATGGCCCCGAGCTACTTTCAGGTGACATCTGAAATCACATTGACCAAATACCATGAGGGCTGACCTGTCTTTGATTGAGTCTGTTTTCTCCTGAATCTTCCCAGAGTACAGGTTGTTACTGTCCACCAGCCGCTGTCCGGCCTGCACAGCGCCGTCAATCTTGTCCTCGTTGGCCTCCATGGTGCTCACAAAGTCCTCATGCTTCTTCAAAGCCTTCTCTGCCCCGTCCAACGTGTCAGGCTTGTCTATGTGGGCCAAGGTGTACTCCTGCAGCAGAGCGGCCAACAACATGTCGAACAAAGATGAGGATGAAGAAAGAAAAAAGACAAACGACTTCGAAACACGAAGGCAGCTGAGCTACGTTGTATGACAAACATGCAGTGTGGGAAGTGACTGCGCTGCATTCTTCAATTCCACATTCTTTGAGGTTGCTGTGTTATCACTAACCCCATCATTAACAGGCCAACTCTGGTCATCTTGTAAAGATATGATTTACCTACAGCAGATCATACACAGTACCTGGTTATTGAGGATGCCCTCCACAGCCTTGCTGTCCCTCATGAACTGCTGGAAGCCCAGACCCTGGTCCAGGAAGTTCTTGCGACTGTCCCACATCTTCTGCAGTTCGATCCAACCACGGTCCATGCCCTTCAGCCTCTGCTCCAGCTGCTGGTACTGAGGATCGTCCTCCTGACCCTGCGTGACCTGAGCACCGGTGTCCCTCACTCGGTGGTAGTCCTCTTCGTGGTTGTTTATGTCTTCACGGACAGCGTCATGAAGACTGAGCTGCTCCTCGGCCTCTGGCAGCGTGGCAGGCATTTCCTCTGAAGCCACGGACTTCTGGGTCTTGAAAAGCCAGGACTGGAAGTCATCCATGTCCTGGAGGAAGGTCTGTAACTTGCTGACCTCACCCAAAGAGTCCTCCCTGTCTTTAAGGGTCTTTCTCAGCGTGTCCCAGGCTGATTCCAGTTCTCCCATGCGGGCCAAGATGTCGGCTGCATTCTCCGGGTGATCCTTAGCCAGCTGGTTGGCTTCGCTCCTCAGGAAGGTGAGCTTGGTATCGATGGCAGCTAAATCTCTCTCCATGCCGAACAGCTTCCTCTGGATGGTCATGACGGCTGCCAGGTCGTTGCCCAGGTCCTGCGTGGACTCGATCACTCGTGTCTTGTCTTTGATCCAGGCCTCTGTCTCGTCACACTCCAGCCCATAGTTGTGCAGACTAACAGCAGAATCCACTTTCCTCTTCTTGTCCTCCACCATGGCCTTGAAGGCCTCCCACCTGAAGAAGAAGAATTTATTACATATTTATACTCATCACAGGGGATGTTTCTTTATGTTTTGTGGGGAAAACATAACAAATGTAATAAAAAATGCTAATTTTCTTGGCAGAACTGCTCAATAAAAACAATGAAACATTATTTATTTTTTACTCGATCATCATCGAAACATAATTTTTCACATATGCTGGATTGAATGGTTCCCCTGAGTGAAATTACACATCTCTTCATGTTCAGCTCACTTGCTGTTCACTCACTTAAACACTCCGGCTCGCTAGGAATTAATCAGAATTAAATGGGAGCGTAGAAATTGAACACTGTCTCTATTCTACCTATGATTAGTTCTTCATTACAGAGCGCCTTTGAAATTATTAGAAAATTATTCAGAAGTTACAGACATCCAAAGGAAAGTAAAATAAAACTTTTTTTTCCCTTTTTGCTCCAGGGGAAAGATAAAACCATAAAACATTAAATTTGTGTCTTTCAGGTGTACACAGATCGTCGAACAGTAAAATTTAAGCCATGTGGCGTAGAGATAATATTCAAATCACCTCTTATTCAGTCTTGTCTGACATTCCTTGACCTCCTTGGTGCGAGGGTGTCTGCTGTCCTCAAGCTGTTTCACAGCTTTGTTGACATCATCGACTCTCGACTGAACGTTTGCCATGTCCTGAGCCAGGATGCTCAACCTGGAAGAAAGAAATCGTGCTTACTAAGGAGATCTTTGTGAATTACTACATTAAACCTAGACACGTAAAACAGTTGATTTAGGAGTGTAATGTGATGATATCATTTCTTCTGTGTACCTGTTCTGTACGACTTCCAGATCCTCCAACTTCTCTGGCACTTCCAAACCCACCAACCACGTCTCCTTCTGGCCCATCCAGAGCTCACAGGCGTCCGTCTCACTGAAGATGGTGTACAGGGCCATGGTGTCATCAAGCTTCTTCTGTCTCAGGTCAGCCAGAGACATCAGCTCCATGTACAGGTCCTTGATGTCTTTCAGACGTCTCTGGATATCAGGGGTGTTTTGTAACTCCTCTGGCAGCGCGTTGGCCTGTTTCGATAGCGCATCGATAGTGGCTCCGTTCTTGATGGCTTCATTCCTCAGGTCCTTGAGCTTCTTGAGCAGCCGCTGCGTGGTGTACTCATCGTTACCAACATCATCGCTGCTCATCTGCCTCTTGGCGTCCAGCAGCCAGGCCTTAAGTTCATCAGCATCTCCCTGAAACTGGAAAAACCTCTGAGTGTCCTGCAAGTTCTGTTTCCGAAACGCTGCCAGTTCCTCCAGCTGCTGCCACTGCCTCCTGATGTCATCCATACATTCCTGGACCTTCGGGGAGCCGAAGTGCTTGGCCTGGATCATCTTTTCGCCCTCAGCAAGGACCTGTTCGAGGTTGGCACGACGGGCTCCGAGCTCGTCCTCAAAGGCGCTGTGTTTGCTCTGGAGCAGCAACACGCTTGTCAGGTCCTTGCCATAATCTAGGGAGGAGAAAATGTGCTCTTTCTCCCTGATCCAGCTCTCCAGCTCCGTCACCTCCCAGAGGAAGAGCCAGAAGCGGCGGGACTGCTCCAAGTGAGCCCTTCGCTGGGCTGCCAGGGCGCAAAGCTCCTGGTAGCACAGGTCCAGGTGCTGCACCCTATCCCGGATCACCTGGGGATCACATGGCTTGTAGGCTGAAGGGAAAATGGTAGACAATGTTAGAAGTAAACAAAGCATTTGCTGCATGCTGCCATCATCCCTATTAAAGCCATGACATATATAATGAACAGATGATGCCAGTGCACTTACTGTCTCCGTTTGCAAACTTGAGAGCTGCAGCACTGGCGCTGTTCACCCTCTCTGCCTGCAGTGCAATGTCGTTCTCTAACAGAGCGTGTTTCTGTAACAAGTCCTCAACTTCCAGCAAGTGTTTCCCAAAGTCTGGAGACAGCAGCCGAGCCTGTGAGCAGAATCAAGCAATATGATCGGTTTAGTCTCGGGACAACATATAGTATTAGATTATGAGTACTGCAAATTGATTCCTGCTCTGTACCTTCATTTCATCCATCCAGTTGATGATGTACAGCATCTCCTGGAAGATCCTCTGCAGGGTCAGGTTCTTATCCAGACGGCTTCTACGAGCGTTCAGCAGCTCCTGCAGGTAGTCCCAGAGACGCAGGATGTTGTCTTTCCGAACGTCGATCCGTTTGGCGTCGTGGTAGCGCTCTGACTCCAGCTCCTTTGAGATGTCCACCAAGGCCTGAACACGCTCCTCGTATGCCGCGATGTCTGTCTCGATGGCGTCGTGCTTCTTCTTGGCGGCCTCCACAGCCGGCAGGTCATAGCCAAAGTTATCCTGAGGAGCAGAGAGAGCAGAGAGTAGTTCAAGCTTTGTATACTTCACTGCCTCCATTTTCTGCCTCTTTATACTCCATATACTCTACTCCACTGAGCTTTAAAGGAAAATATCCGACTTTTCACTTCTCTACACTTATTTGAGTTATACTTACTTTTCAGATTCAAGAATGAACTCACAAAAAATTTAATGTTCTTATATCATACAATGGCCTGTTATAGACTAAAATACTCAGGATACAAAGTAGGTAAAATAAGCTCCATCTGATACTGTTAGTCATAATCATCCTTTTTTTTCACATAATGCTCTGCTTGTGTCCAATGTGAGTGATACAGCTTCTGCTAACTAACTTCTGCTCAGGAAGTTGCTGCTCTTTTCAAGGCAATCTGTTTCTGCTGTTTACTTCTCATCATCAATGATCAGGAGCACAAACAACCAGTTTAACACAAACACTGTACAAATGTACAGACAGGGGTAGGAATGTATAGGAATGAGGCAGTGACACTGAGATCAAGCTCCTTTTCAAGAGAGATCTATGATTAAAAAAAAAAATAAACATCAGATAATAAACCTAATGATCATGTAATGTGATCTCCATAGTTGTGTTGATGGTTGCTTTACCTGGGCCACAAGTCTCTGGTTCTCCATGAGCCACGTCTCCCTCATGGCAGCCTTCCTGTCAAATCTCCTCGCCATCTGCTCGAGCTTCTCCTGTCTGATCAGCTCGTCTCTCAGGACGCGTTCCCGGTCGTGCTCCGCCCTCTCCAGACGCTCCCATGCCTGAACGCAGATGATGAGGCGGTTCATTAGGATGCGCAATATTTTTTTTGTCAAAGTCGGTCTTCGCAACCTGAGCAGCAACAGCATCAAACCTATTTTAAACTATCTCTGACCATAACTAAACATGATTTCTGATGAACTACATTCATCATCTTTTATTCTGATCAATCAGCTCATTTTCACATCTAAAAAAAAGATGATAGACATTTTTGCTTGATAACTGCTTTCTAATTATTACATATTAAACAGCCATTAAAGTCATTTAATTCATTACTGGACTAATAGTTTCAGCTCTACCGACATTAACTGTGAATATATTCCGTCTTTTTATTTTCCTGTGCCTGCAGTTCTGTCAGCCTTGAATTCTCTTCATGAAATGGGTTTTATTGTACAGTTTAGTAAAGTAGTCTATAGCACTACCTGTATAATTCTTTTCATTTGTGGTTTAATTGTTGCCTCAGGATTGCACTCTGCTAAATGAATTAATTTTGTCCGTCTAACTAAGCCGTGCTGCACGTCTGAGCTTCTAACCACAGAGACAATCTTCCCAGTAATGGGGTGACAGCTGGAGACGGTTTTTAATAAAACACTATGTTTGTGCAGCTCAGGCATCTCACCCGGTTGATATCAGCAACCAGGGCTCCCTCTTTAGGCGTGTAGACCCTCTGGTTGTTGGCCCTCATACGACTCTGTATGGTGAACAGCAGCACCTCGAGGTTCCCTTCTCCTGGAACCTGAAAAGAAAACACAGACAAACAAGTCGCACACAAAAGGTGAACTTCAGCAGAGGCTAATTCATGTGCCAAAAAAAGGTCCTACAAGACAGGGACAAAAAAACTGAAATAAATGTGAGGTGGACTAATAGGACTAATAGAACAGACTAGATCAGAATGAGCACACTGCAGAGAGTGGAGAGTGGGCCTGGCTTGACTCACTTGGGCGGCTTCTCTACAGTGCGGTAGGTGTTGAAGGCCTGAAGTTGCTGCTGGACTCCAGTCAGAGAATTGGCGAGTTTTCGGTTGTTCAGCACGATGATGGTCTGCTCGATCCACGTCAGCAGGTCTGACGCCAGCGTCTCGTACTTATCGATCATCTTCTCTGTCTCGATGGCGTGATCCAGAACCTTGAGGAAGGAGGTCAAGGCACGATCAGGATAAACAGGTTCAACCAAACACATCACATCACATTGCATCAAGGAGCGTGCGTCATTTTTCCATCTCACCTTTCCAACTCTCTTGCCTTCAACAGCGAGCTGCTTCATCTTCGAGAAGTAGTGGTAAAATGCCACGACGTACGTGATGATGGACTTCTCATCTGGGTTCTCTGTGAACACATCTACAAAACAAAAGGGGAGATGAGTCCGTCACAGCCAAGCCAGAGACATCACTTTTCCACCAGGCTTAAGCCTCATAAACATTTATTTCCACGTGAAGGCGCAGCCTCCGTCTGTCACTCACCTTCTGGATCTAACAACTTGGTCACACCAAGCTTCTGTTCAGCCACGTTGAAGGCGTTCTGGAGGTTGTGGGTCGGGTTGGACCTCTTTAGACTGTTATAGTCCACCAGATCTGGCCTGGGAGAGAAATATGAAGAGAGCAAAAGTGGAATATTGAGACAAGGAGTCAGTGAAAGAGATGAAGGAGAATGAGGAGGACAGACACTGAGCAGACTGGGCTTCATGTGTGTTTACATTTCAGAGCTGGTGAAAGTGGATTTGGTAATTCATCTCCCCTTACCGGTGTTTGTGTATGAGAGCGTTGAAGGCCATGCCGTCTTTCCAGCTGGTGGTGAAGTTTGTGATGTTGACATTGGGATATCTGCAAAACAGCAGCCAGGGGACGTCACTCACTGAGCACAAGGGACATTGCTGAGGAGCTCCTGCTTTAAATCAGTGTCCAGGATTTGTTCTGTGTCTCACTGCTGCAGCTTCAGCTCCAACACATCCAGTGTCCTCTACTTCAGTACATTTCAGAGGCACTGGATTTCTTCTTTTTCTTCAGTATACAGTAACATACAGCACATACTATAAAACTATCAAGTAAATTTGGTATTGCTTCTTTTACTTAGATAAAGGATCCGAGTGCTTCACTAGTTTGTAATTTGCCTTAATGGATTTTTTTAAAAATTAAATTTATATTAAAAATTAAATAAGAAAAAAAGAAAGCATGAGTGCAAGACTGGATTCACATTCACGTACCATTTCCCCTTGGATACCTACAACAGCTTGGTTATGCTAAAGGTCACACATCCCACTTACCCTGCAGTTTTCATCTGACACCACAGAAGAAGAGCGTCCTTGGCTGAGCGCGTCTCCTTCTGGTCCGCCTGGCCCGTTTCCACAATGATGTCCTGGATCTGATGAAAAAGAACAACACGCACAGCTGGATGGTAAATAATGAAGTTTAACTAATGACTGTGAGGTTCTGAAATCAAACGAGAAACAAGTCGCAGCTGAGAACAAAAACCTAACTGTTAGTAACATGTCGCTAATAGGATGCACCAGCGGGAGAACATGCTGGCAGGGTGGCACAAATCTCCGATTGAAATGCATCATTTATCAGAGCTTCAAGTAAAACGAAGGGGTTTTTATTTGTACTAAACAAAAGTAATCTCAAGTGATAAATCATCAATGTTATTAACCGCCTGGAAACTCACAAATCTGAACCTATAGTCCAATTGATAGGAGGTGGGGTGGTAATTATTGAAGTTCTTATTTTCCCACACGGTGGGCCAGTAATTAGAGCAGTGATGTGATCTGAGAGACAGGTCCTGAGAGAGGGCTAAATTTAGCCACTTCTCCTTGGTTTATGCAGACTGAAAAGATACAGACAGGACTAAGTAAACTCCTTTCTTTCCCTGTTTCGGCTTTTTTTTTTTTTTAAGATCTGAATAATGCAGCAGGCCATATTGTTTGAACTAACGTGTCTAAAAATAACAGTGTTGCTGTCAAATTAAAAATAAATATCTGTCCCCTCCATGAAGATAAAAGAGTCAAACAGACATGTTCTGATGTTCTGTGTGCTGCTAACAGCAGATAATAATGGCTGGAAGCTGGAGGCATCTCATCTGAGGAAAAAGACCAAAAAAAAAAAAAAACACCCCAAAAGCTGAGAGCCCACTGTGTCTGTGCTACATGCTAAATGAGACTAAACAATTAAAGATAAACATGAGGTTTCAGGGTCCTAACTTTACCTGGAAACGCAGGATGATGGTCCAGATGAGGCCGAGGATGAGACGATGGTTGCCGTCGACAATGTCGTGGGAGCCCATGTTCTCCAGGTGGACCCTCTGTTCTTTGAGGAACTGCAGAGCCTTGTCCACATTCTCCAAACAGTGGATACGCATCCGGCCTTTAGTGGGTTTCGGCTACAAGTGGGTGGGAAGAAAAAAGAAAACAGGCAGAAGATAGAAAAGAGAAAAATTGGAAAAAAAAGAGGTTTAGGTGTAATACAAAGAAATGGGAAAGGAAAGATGAGAAAGAGTGAGGTGTATCAGAGAAGTCTTTTACCAGTCGTTCACCGGACAGCACCTCCAGCAGTTTAATGAGCATGCGTCCATCCCGGAGGTCCAGGTAGAGGTCAGAGATGCGACAGCCGACCCGGGACAAGATGGAGTTGACCCATTTAGTGAAGGTCTTCTTCTGAACAGCCTCACGCTCATCTGAAGTTAAGAGAGAACATGAGCTCCATGAATAATGAAAAACCACCGGAGCTGGTAGGGATTTACTGACTTGCACAGGGGCACTACAGACAGGTGGAGGCAGAAGAACCAGACTGGAATTACAATAAATGAACACTGGTTGGAGGAGACCTGCTCCACAGACACAGGTCTTACTGGTTAAATTAATCCTCAATGTGAGTCAAACCATGCACCTAACATCCACTCAGAGCTGACTGTGGACCGTGTCTGCTGATAATCACACATTGACAACAGCTCTGCCTTTCCACAATTTAGACTTGTTATGAAACAACTAATCCCCAAGCAAAAGGCCCCGTCCCACTCAAATGTAGGAGGAGGACCTCCAGAGTGGTTTTCCACAGATGAACCATAATTCTTAGCTGAAGCTGCACCTGAATCTCTGAGAGTCTTGTGCATGTCCTGAGCACTGCACACCTGTAATATAAGGTGAAAAAATACACAAACACAAACTTTGGATTGGCAGATAATAAAAAGATATTTAAAGGAATGAAACAGTTTGATGAGGACCCTATTAATTTAACTGCAGACAGCGAGTTCCTACCTGAAAATGTGAACAGTTGGCACACTGCGCCCCTAAGGCTGTTCCTGGCAGCCCAGTGTCCATGTCCACGCATAACTAAAAATGTCATAATTCAATGAAATGGTCAACCTCGTCACCCTGGTGCCCCGCAGGAACCGATGGCCTCAAATGGAGAAACTGTGCATTAAAATGCAGCCACATTAAAAGTTCTGGACCAGTCGAATCGTCCCTGTTGTAAATGTGTGCAGTGCATCTCTTTTACTGGGACCTGTCAATCACTAAAATCACCCTGGCAACAGCATCACCTCGTTAAAATGCAGAAATGACTTCAAAAACCCACAGTTTTGACCTTTTCAGCCCCAGCAGCAGCAGCAGAGTCAGTCACTCTCGCTTTTGTTGTTAAACACATGATAGAGACCGATAGAGGAGCGATGCTGCATTGTAACTTCACATGCACTGTATTTAAAGAGAAACCAACACAACGCCTCTGCGTAGTCGAGTGTAGGTGTTCACGATTTATGCCAAAGTTTTCTCCACTGTAATTTTTGCCTGAATGACAGGGCAGAGACACGCAGAGAGCAGTAGCATCGGGACTTGGGAGAGTGGTTTTTGGGAGGATGAGTGCTGCCTACATGGTGACACATCTTCCTGGGGCTCACGCTCACACTTGAAACCATGTCTCTGCACCACAGCAGATGTGCCTCCTACACAGCAGCAGAAATACAGCCAGTTTTTATGGGACCATATGGTAGCATGACCCAGTGTACGATATACTCTCCTTATTTTGACTATGTGGACACACGTGATGTGAATGGAGGTGGGGGTGGTGTGTATGTGTGTGTGTCTGCATGATTTCAACTTAACATTTAAGCAGAAATATACAGCAGATTCTTACTGTATGTCTGTTAATCCAATTATCGTCAATATTTCATTTGTGAAATAGAGTTACATTCACTTGTCTGGTGTTTCTGGTGTTGTGTAATTATGTAAAACTAGGCTGTTCTAATTGCTTTCAATCATATTTTTTGATGTTTTTAGTATTTGCAGTTGCAAAATTTTGTTGATGATCAGTTTCCATGTGCACTGCAACTATAAGAAATGAAGCCCAGAGACAACAACATCTCAGCTGGGAAACAAAAACACCACAACAAAGAGCTGATCAGACTCAGACTAGAGATAAACATGCACAACAGATCTTTCCAAACATTTCTATAAACCCTCATTCCAACAATATGAACACTGACTTTTGAAAACTCTCAAACTTGTGCTGATTAATTGTCGTGTCTAATTTACAGATGATCCAAGGACACGACGACTGGTCGAAATAAGTATGTAACAAAGATAGAAAAGACGAATAAATAATGCAGATATAATAATATATTCATAATATAACAGATGCGCTGCAAATGAATCAAATTTATTCCACTGTATCAACAAAGATAAAGAGAAGAAGAAGTGCTGCAGATCTTATGACTTGTACATTGGACATCTAGCTACAATAACAATAATATTTACCTTATAATATGAATATTGAAAACAACATTTTATATAAACTGTCTCACATATTTCATCCCTATAACAGTAGCTGATAGTGTGCGTCAGTTTTTCTTATAGTGCAAAAAGGAGCTGGAATATTAGTTACCCCCCCCAACCCTAACCCTATGAAAATTGATCAATAATACACTTTGAATAACTTTACAAAATGTGAGTGCTTCCTGGTTTTCTACATTTTCCTTTTTCATTACCTGCTGACATTTCAGAGACCAAACGATTGATCTAATCATGAAAATAATCTGTTCATGAATCAATATTTGCAGCACTAGAAGACAAGTAGCTTTTGAATGAAGCTCTCTTTATCCAGGTGATGCACTGTCTGCCAATGTGCAAGGATGAAAGGAGGACGGTGCATGTTGGCTACAGTTACCTCGAGTGCACCCACAACTTCCTTCAGACATACACTCACACACAGCTTCTTCAAGTTTACCAGGTCAAACACTGCTGATGAGACCTTCTCCTCTCAGAAGACATGTACCATGTTGCACCATGTGACGTCCCCTCGGTCGGCCTAGCTACAGTCTGCCCTGTTTATCCCTGAACCCAAATACGACTGCAAACTACAGAGTGCAAAGGACTGAATCCTTAATGACTTGTGTAATAAATGATTCAGACCCTGAGGCTGTGGAGAACAAGCAAGGAACAGCTGAAGAGGAGGAACAGAGGAAGAAGCAGAGGGAGGAAGTATGCAGTGGTGGAGGGAAGAAGTTAAAGATACTGGATTAAAGGTTAAAAAGGAGACAATCAGACAGAGCAGGAGACAGAGACAGTGGAGCAACGGTAAACCAGGGAGGAGGATGAGGAGAGAAAGAGGGCAGGCAACGGAGGGCAAAAGAGATCAAACAGAAAGTAATGGAGAGACTGAGATGCAGGCTTTCAGGTTTGGTCTACAGAGACTGAACTGGGAAAATAGAGCAAGATACATTACTTACAGTATCTCCCCTACTGCTATTTATGACTCAGTAAGCACCCACAAAGCTCCAGCTCCATTTTCAGTATCATCAAAGAGCAGAACTCATAGGTTATTGTATGTAAAACACATGGTGCAGCAGAGTACAGTAAATAAATCATAGCTCATTCTGCTCCCCTCAGCAGAACAACAGCACGCACCGCTCCGCCACATCCACACGTATAACGTCGCTGCCATGAAAAAGTAATGGCAATTAAAACGTGCAAATATCTCAAAGCTCCATTAGGAGTGTCAGCGGTGATTTAACACAAGCGATCACATCAGAATCTGTCAGCGGGGGCAGAAAACAGAGTAAAAAACAAAACAAGGTGGTCGTATGTGCAGTAAAACAAAACCTTACAAAACTATTCGGGTGCTGCCGCCAGAGGAAAATCAAAGCACGGCGCCGAAATGTGCACATGGTTGTCTCGTATCATCTCACATCACGAGACCTTCAGAGGAGACGGTGCACATTGATGCTCCCGGCCATTTAGGAAGGAGGGGGGCAGGAAGAGAGAGAGAGACAGAGAGGGAAGAGGGGGTGGGAGTTGTTGCCTTCATGCATCCCACACTGAGCCATCTCCAGAGGAGTAATCCAACAAGCTCATTATGACAACAGCTCTCTGTGCACTCGCTGCTGAACAAGCCTCACAGCAAGTTCAGCTTAACCCCGAAATTCCAGTGGAGATATTTTAGAGTTGGACAATAAGTCTTTTTTAATATTGATATTGTGCTGTGAGATTCAATATCACCTGGGATTTTAGCATGCTGATATCAAGACATGTTAAAATTAGTCTTTTTCAGGTCTTTTACAGGCCAGCAGTCAAGTCTCAGAGCTTACGTCAAAGTAATATTAAAGCATGTTTAAATGTGTTCCTGCTGAAATCAGCTTTGAAAACAGGAAGTAGTGCAGTAGAAAGGCACTGGAAGTGAACAAAAACAGAAGCAAATTAGTCAATAAAATGCAGAGGTGAGCCTAGAAGACATGGGGCCTGTGTGTGGATGCAATCAATGAAGGTGATCATCAAGACATCTGAGAATTGACATAACACATCCCATCCTTATTCTTTACAATAGGCTTACCTGTCCATGTCCAAGCCTACTGAGACTTGTGTATCTAACTACAGTTCATTAACACGACAGTCTGACTGCAGCTGAACTGCATGTTTAATGTCTGGTTGTTCTTATTTGTGCTGCAACAGAAGCTGCCACTGTCATAGCGTCATCTTACATGAATTAAATATCATATATGAGCCATATGTTCCATATATATTTCACTTCTCATCACAGTCTTCGCTCACTGACTCGGACCACAGCGGCTCCTTGTCACTTCCCCCTGCTGCTTCCCTTTTTCCAAACTTCCCAGCTCCTTCCTTCCTCTTCCTGCATGTCACTACAAGCATTGCTAAACATTCCTCTGTTTTCACATGCTTTTACTTACTTACTCTTTGACTCCAGTGAAAGCCCCATGACTTATTCATGCTGATGGATTTTCCCTGTATACAGCCTGATCCGTCTTTTTCCCACAGTCAGCTCTTACTGGATATGGCCCAGTGGTCCCAGAGCGCCCAGCTAACATGCCTGAGTCATGGCACCTTCGGGTGCTACCTGTCCGGCAGTACCATACACCGTGTCTTTACTTAGCAGCTGCTCCGAGACTAAATGAAGCACCTGCACTGTTGGCTTTGTTTTATGATTGATTTCAGTCTAAGACCAGATGTCTGAGCCTTTGATAGATGGACTCGCATTCTGCAGCTGCTGAGCATCAGATTAATCCACATTTGAGTTTGAGAACAAAACCGGCCTGTGTTTTATCGAACGATGATTAAGAGCGGATGCAAAAACAAACTCTTCAAAAGGAAATATTCACAATGATTTGAGGGTCAATTTCATGGCAAGGTTGAGGGAACAGAAGAAGATTAAGGAAAGGTGAAATATATGCAGGCATGGCTGAAGAAAGCCAAAAGGTTAAAGGTCAGTGTGTCACCAAAAAACAACTAGGCAAGATAGGACTTCTGCAGCAGGAATACTCAAAACCAATTATTGTGTCAACCTCTGAGAAAGACATAAGAGAGAGCTTGAATACTTGAGATCGATAAATGCATAGCACAGACTGTTTCCCCTCTCACACTCCGTCTATTACTTCTGCTTTTTTGTATTTCTTTTGTTATTGTTATTCTGTCCAACTTGATTCCTCTGCAGTTTTGACCAGACCTCCCTAATAGCGGTTAAATAAATAGTAAATACATTTTCATGAAATGCAATTGGTGGATCGATACACTTGGCTCCAAACACCCCCTCTGATTTGGGAGAGCTTTAAAAAAAAGTTTGCTGCTTCACGTATCAGTTGTCTCTCTGCAGCGCTCAGAATCAGTCGATACTTGAAATCTAGCAAGGGCAGAAAAAAAAACATGTTTCCCTCTCTGTTCCTGCATCATCTCCTCCATTTTCTTCCTCTCCACTAATGCACTCCAGTCATCAGGGAGTTGGATAGCATAGTGCAAGTTAACAAAAATCCACAGTGACGGCAAACCTCTCTTTTAAAACCTTAATAACACGAGCAGGGAGAAGTAAAACTGGCAGAGAAATTCATTCTTTTTCTTTTTCTTTTTACACTGACAGCACCACGATCATTCAGGAAAAAAAAACAAAACACACACACTGTTGTTTGTGAACAGTTTGTGAAGGGTAAGGCCCATATGGAGAGGAGGTGACGAGCTAAAGGCACGAATGTGTTTGCTATCTCAAAGAAATACCTTCCAGTACATAACACTACCTCGCCACAAATAGCTTTGGAGGGAAAAACATCACAACCTTTTTTGGGAGTTTGCCTATGAATTATTCAAGGCCAAGTCAGTGAACAATTAGGGCAGAGCCGCAGCTTCCTGGAAATAAATAAATTACTCCATACATTTAATAAAAAGGCCACTGCTCTGACTTTTCCTTTCTTTTCTTTTCTGTTCTTTTTTGCTGCTGCTTTTTTTCCACCTCTCTCAACAGGATGACTAACCTCACACTTACTCACATCACAGCCCAACCTCCCTGCAATCCCATCCTGGCCTAAACACAAACACAAGTTGGGGAGGGGAGGAGCATGATTGGAAAAGTGTTGTCCTCCTCATCCCTGAGGCAGGAGAGAGTGGACAATCTCTGAAACACACACATAGGCACACACACACACACAGTTTTGCCATCAGGACCCTTGTACCTTGCAGCTGCCTGAAGCGTCCATCCAGGATGGAGTTGAAACAGATGTTGGAGGTGCTGTAACTCAGCCAGCGTGCTCGCTTCATACTCTTGGCCGAGGAGGAAGAGGAGGAGGTGGATGAGTGGAAGGGGGCGGATGGAGGGTGAGGGTGGTGAGGGTGAGAGGGGCGCTGACGTCTAGGGGTGCAAGAGGAGGACGAGGACGAGGATGAGGAGAAGGGGGAGAGCCCCGTGGAGGGCGCCACGGCAAGCGGGACGTGGAGGAGGGTGCCGTTCCTCTCCGGGTGGTGCTCTGGCTCCTGCTGCTGCTGCTGCCTGATGCTGCTTCCCCTCCCTGTCTTCCTGCTTTGGGCCCGGTGGACCGGTGGGGTGCTCCTGCTCCGGCTGCTGCTCATGCCAACCCGCACAGGGGCCTCCTTCTCTGGCGGGGCATAGGGCCGGCTGGCAGCCTCCTTGGTCCCTCCGCCGCTGCTCCGGATGGCTGTGGTCTCCCTGCTGCTGGCCTTCAGGCTGATCTTGACCTCTCGGAGCCGGGGTTGGCTTATAGGGGCAGCGCGCAGCAGGCACGGGCTGCTCATCTTGACCCCCAAACAACAACAGCACGCAGCCTGGAGCTGGCAGAGGACCTTGGCTCTGCGCGTCTCTCCTCTTCTCTGTCTCTTTGGCTCTCTGTCCTCCTTTCCAGATCCCTCTCGTGCTCACTCCTCCTCCCTCCCTCTCTCCCTCCCTCCCTCCCTCCCTCCCCTCCTTCTTATTCCTCTTTCTTTCTCACTCTCTCTTCACTGCTGCCATAATGATGCTGTGCCTCCACTCTCAGGCGGCACAAGGGCTCAGGCAGCCTTCGGTTCAGTTCAGAGTGGTTTCTCTAGCCTCATCCATGCATACAATATGTTTCAATACGTCCACGTGCTCCCACGACTCCCTCCCTCCTCCCAGCACTCCCACACAGTCGTGTCATCACTGAATTTGAAGCACACGACCGGCACAGTTTTGATTTCCTATGCCAACATAAAACTACCTATCTCAAAGGTATGTGTCCTTTTTTTTTTTTTTTAGACTTGTATAAGGAGCAGTGTAAATGATTGGATATTCAATATGTTAAATGTGCGCTTGGACGACATGCTGGGTGCTTATTTCTGAGTTCACAAGCTGTAAATCAGCAGCGGGTGTCATTCAGAGATTCTCACATCTCCTGCCTCTCTCCTCACTTTCCTCCCTCCTTCTCTCCCTCTCCCTCTACATCTCTCTCTCCTTTCTCTCTCTCTCTCTCTCTCTCTCTCTCTCTGACAGGAAACACTGATTACATTACAGAAACATCAGTGCAGCAGCACTCTAACACAATATCACCAACACCCACACAGAAGTCTACATCACTTAAAGAGACAGAAAGAGATGAGGCAAGAAAAGTGGTGAGAGCACCGTCTGATAAACTGAAGGTAATTTAAATACTTCGGCCACGCAGATGAGGAGCTGGATATTGAACCGTGATACTCTGTAGCACTGATGTTCAGATTAGGCATTTCTTGATTGTAGTTCATTACATCCTCATTGTTTCGAGCACTGTTTATGACCCTTTTTTTCTGAAACAGCCTTTCGGTGTAATTGCATTCATTGGCTGTCTCTCTGTTTAAGTCAGAGACACTTGCATCAAGGGATTTATAACAATCGATGGTACAGTTAGATCTGGTGGGAAGAGAGTTTGCTCTTTGAAGACGAAGTGAAAGCGTGCATGAAAATTAGATCTCAGGGAAGTCAACAACACTTAAAAGTTATTGTTGGAAGTAGGATGAGCTGCAGCTGTTGTAAAGGCCATTGTATATCTGCAGAACCAAGATAGGAGGTTGCTAATCAGCTGGTAACATGTTTGCCATGTTATAAAGTGACCACGTGTGAAATTTGAATTTAAAAACATTTGATAATTTGGTGTTAGCATCAAACCATGAGCATCGATCTGCACCACAAACCAGAGATTTTAAACAACTCCCAACTCTACCCAGAAGTCCCCTCTCCACAGAGCACAGCTTGCGTTCTACCACCTTGCGGCTGACCTCTCTTGTGTCTGCAGCTTTACAGACATGAACATCGTGTGACCCTCAACTCCCCTTTTCTGTTACGCTTCCTCCCACAGTAGAAACGCTGCTATTTTAAAATCGTGAGCAGCCGGCCCACAGGTGGGCCACAGCTTACCAGCTCAGTCAGAAATGCCAGAGATCTGTGCTATGAGAGGCAGAAGGACGGGGCAGCTGTCCAGATTGGTCAGACCGGGGACATTCTGGGAATGTGCAAGTGATCCCGGCTCCTTGTGGAGGGTGCGGAGCAGTGTCAGGGCTCAGCTGCTGGGAGCATGTTACACCACGAGAATCATGCACTCACACACAAACACCCAACCCCACACAGACACACACACGCAACAATGCCTGCAGAGCTGTGTCTGGGTGTTTTGAAGTAAAATCAGGCACTGCCTGGAGGGTGGTTTTGTAATTTTTTGACTAAATTTGTGTGAAGGTCAGTGTTTCATTCAAGCCTATTCACCCCTGCTGGAGCTAAACACACACCCATTATAGCTCATCCTCTCTGCCCTTCCCACGCTCTTAAAAAGACACTGTCATCTCAAAAATCTGCCACACAAATACCCCCCTGAGAGGACAGGACACAGCCTGTTTACTATGCAGTCACTCACCTGCGAGGGCCTTGATGCGTGAGCGTTCAAACAGCCTGGCAGAGCTGTTGTCATTGTCTAATTCCTCATCAGAGAGGTCAAAGCGGGTGTTGATGTGGCTGTACTGCTGCGTGATCTCCACATTGTCAAAGTCTGTGGTGGAAGTCATGGCGGTAGCCAGCGTGGCAAGCGGGCGGGGGGACGGTGGCTGGCGTCCTCAGGTGCTCTGGCGTCCTCAGGTGCTCTGGGTGAGGATGGAGATGAGCGCAGGAGAAGATGGACCTGGGATATTGCAGGTAGTCTGGAACACAGGCAGAAGGACATACAGTCGAGGTGTCATTATGATTTATTATGATGATTAACTCAGGGTCAGCGTGCACAAAACTGTGACTGAAACAACTTTAATTATCAGAAATGAGGATGAAAAAGCTAAGAATAAAGAGGTTTAAAGTCCCGATAAGTTCTACTCATCACATCACATCACAGTGATGCTCTTACAGATGCATATTAGACATAAATTATTGTTTTTTTTTTTATATAACTTATGTCTGAAAACATGTCTGTGGAGGGATTTTAAGTATTGAAATGTAAATATGTAGATGTGATAGCAGATACATGTACATTTATAGAGACTGCAGGGTGATCTGTGATTCTTTATTCCAAATTATACTGCGGGGGGGGACACAGGATTAGTTTTGACTGATTAATTAATTAGCCAACAGCAGTTATTTTGATATTTCATTAATTATTCCAGTCTCTTTCAAACAGAAGTGCCTGAAATTAGACAGTTTCAGATGAGCATCTGTGAGAATTTGCTGTTTTTTCTTTATCCTGCAATACAGAAAACTGAGTATCACTGGGTCAGTTACTTTCTGATGTTTTATAGATGAGGAACAATTGATTAATCAAAGGAATAATCATTTGATAAAATCAATAATGACACCAGTTGTTATTTGCAGTTGTGAAATGATCATGAATGGGAAGTGCAGCTTTCTTTGGAAGGAGGAACATTATCTGACTGTGGTTGATTTTTTTTTTTGGGGTGTTAAGTTTCATTTTGTGAATCCCAGTGAGGAGGCGCCGCATCTATACCTGGCACAGGAATTTAATCCTGGCAATTTGGGCAAAGCTACGTGATCTCAGCTGCAGCACAGGTATATTTTTAAACAGAAATCTCACCTATCAGAGCCGTCACACTGGCCCCACCAGCTCCAGTGCCCCCTCACAATCTCCATTTTGTGTGTGTGTCACTGTGCTCAACCGTCACCCTGCAGTGTGTCTGTGTATTCTTTGCATGGAATGGCGGGTTGAAGGGTAACCACTCCGATAGCTCTATCTGGGTGCAGCATAGCTCTCTTATCATGTCACACAGAGCGGGGGGGGGGCAACCCTCAGCCCTGCAGAACATGACGAAACTGCCCTCTTTTGAATGATGCTGCTCACGTAGTTTGAACTGTGAGGGGATGTGTGTGCGTGTGTCTGCACGTTAGTCAAGTAATCTATTACGCACAATTCAGAGATCTGAACAAGGGCAAGACCTGAGGATTTGACTCCACTACATCACAGAGGAAAGAATCAAAGTTTAGTTACTTTGAAGTTTCAGATTTTAAACAACTATAATGAGCATTTAAAATATAATATGTATTGTTATAAAGTAAATTAGACAGACAGAGCCACTCTAAGTGACTACAGCATTAACTGTATAATGAGAACTTCCTTCATTCATTTTTCCAACGCTGGATAATTTGTCCTTGTGACATTGTTAATTTATTTTGGTTCATTTACTCAAGTGAATCATCTGAATACATCTCTGTGATTTCATGACACTAAACTAATAAAAGACAATAACCCAATATACTCTGTTGAGTCTAATGGAGGGAGCAGTCTATTTATTTCTCTACATAAAAAGTTCATCTCTGTGACAATGTTGACATTAAAATCTTTGTTTGCATCAGAGAGAACATGATATGCAGCACTAGAAGGATGCCTCGCCTCAGTGCAAGTAGTAATATATCCAATAACAAATAGAAAGCTGCAATAAAAAATCTGCCGACGAAGCAGTGTCAACAATAAACTGTGCTTAAATGTCACAAGTGTCTTTCAGAGCAGAGGTCCCCAACCCACAGACTGTGGCCCAGTGCCGGTACACAATCACACAGTTTACACAGTTATGACACTAATTAGTGAACTTGGCTGAAAGAGCAATAAAAAGATGAGCCAACTAGAACTTCAAAATGAATCCAATCACCTGTTCAACAGACAGACAACAACCAGAAAAGGATCACTTTCATTGATTTGTCTGCAGGTATCTTTTGTACAACTGGTAAAGCGCTGGTTAGACTCATAGCCAGTCGTTATAGTCTTGTAAAAGAGTTTACAGAGCGACAAGTTCTAGGTGAGTGAGACAGAACTGCAGAGAAGAGACCAGAGAGAGATTCTGCACTGGGCACTGACTCACCAGGACTGGACAGCTGAAGTCTGGGGAAAGGTAGCGTGCACTGCTGAATCTGGATTTCTGCTGAGAAACACAGATGGTCGGGTCAGAATTTGGCATCAGCAGCATGAACGCATGGACCCAACCTACCTTTGTTTTATCAGCCCCGGCGTAATGGTGTGGGAAATGTGAATGTGTTCGTGGGACACTTTGGGCGCTTCATAACAATCGATCATATTTTGAATGCCACAGCCTATCTGAGTATTGATGCTGATGGTACACATCCCTTTATGGCCACAGTTCACCATCTGCTAATGGCTTCTTCCAGCAGGATAATGCACTGTCACAAGCAAAGGTCTGACAGTGCGTTCAGTGAACCTCAGAGGTGTCCTCAATTCACTGGACCTAAATCCAGTAGAAAACTTTTGAGATGTGATATAACAGGACGCTGGCAGCGTCAATGTTTCCAGCACCTTGTGAATTAATGAAAAATTTATAAATTTATAACGTGAAGTCACAGTGTGCTTATGCAGGATGTTTGTCCGCTGCCTTCAGAGAAGAGGCCCTCAGTGATGCACAATGATGGCATCCTACAGGTGTCCCTCCTCCTCCTGCTCAGTATCAGCCCTCTGCAGACGGCCGTTATCGGCGCGGGGACGCTCCACCCACCACTGGGGATCCCCTTATCACCTCACACACAACCTGGACAGAAACTACTGCACCGTACGCTCATGCCGCACAAAACCTCTTTACACACTTTCTCCGTATCCACAAGCCGTCAGCTGTTTACAAAACCTATAAGTCTCTAATCGTGTCTGAGGACTGACTGCTCGACTTGGCTGCCAAACACGAACCGCAGCAAATGAAGTGTGTTGAGCTGAGACGTGCACTCTGTGATACTGTAGTTGTCTCCATTTAGAGCAGTATAAAGACAAGATGGCCTCCTGCTTATAGACAGCCCTGTGACAGAAAGGTCACGAGTTCACTGCCTGCCACAGCAACTGTGTGTCTGTCAATAGCCAAGTATCCTCTTGTGGTGGTGTCCTTGAGCGAGAGGCAGAACTCCTACATACCTGCCCACTCACACAGACAGAGGGTCACAGCTCTCAACTCTGAGTCCATCCAATGAACAAGAGCCGTGTAAAAACTCAGAGTGAGAGTTAAAATAGTACCTGTGTGTGACTGGAGCTGAGTTTTGGCTTAACTCATCATTACTCAACACTTGATACTGATTCAAACCTCTCAAATCATGATGTCAAGTTTCCATTCCAGCTGCAATTAACATCTACTTTCACTGGTAACTAATGTTTCATTTATGTCCATAATACCTCTGCTAATAGCTTAATCTTTCAACGGTCAAATAATGGAAGATACTAACAGGTCTGTGAGGTTGCTAAATGCTAATGTCAACTTGTTAACATGCTCAAAATAACAATGTTATTTGCAAAGCTTGTCAGTAACAGACAGTAAATACTATACATTTGAGACTAAGGCTTTGTACACGGCCTAAGTATTGAACTAATTTGACTTTTGACCTCATGGTGTCACACGATGACCAGACACGTCAAGCGTGATCTTCCGGGAATTGTGAGCATCTATATGAAATTTTATGCCAATCCACACAGCAGATGTTGAGTTAATGTTGACCTGAGAGAGGAAATGTCAGAGGATCACCAGCATCAGTAGGAGTCGTCCTCAAGAATCTGTGCAGGGTGCAGTTGCGCTATTGCAATGGATGGATAAAGACTGGAGGGTGGACTGACTAACACTGCTAAAAAGACAAAGTCCCAGAGCCAAGGTCCTGACAATGATATAAAACAGAGAAAAACAGCAAATATGCTGCATTTTGTGAGATGGAAATTTTGCAGATCCATTTTCTGCCGACTGATCAATATATTTAGTCTTTCAACACAAAGTTAGAGGGGTCTGAGTTTTGTAAAACTAAATGATGGAAAGGCATCACTATTGGATAATTTGATATGAGGTTAATTCAGGTAACATTTGAAATCTTCTATTGGCTCTATGATAAGACAGGTGATATAAGACTTTGGCACCACTTGCATTTCTTTCCATCACCCACTGTAGATAAAGTCCTCAGCACATGGTCCAGTGACGGCAACATTAATTTTTTTTTTTATAGCTGCACATTGTGACTTGACAAGTAAGACATTCTGGATAATTTCTCAAAAGTAGTAAAATGTCAAGACGGATGATAAAAATGTCAGCTGAGATTTCTCCTCATATCCAAGTATTGCTTGACCTTAGGGAGGAGAAATAAAACATTTCACATTTCTTTCTGCTGGAAATTACAATGACGCCAGAGGAGCTTTGATTTGTGTGCATGCAGATCTGCACGACTGCCTCTGTTGTACTTTGGGAGTATGGTTAAAAGGTGTGAATGAGATTTTTAACACATATGCTGAGTTGACGTTCTCCGAAGCCGACAGCACAATGCCTTGTTTATGACGTGTGAAAACAAACTTTGATTATGACCTTTTCTGCTTTTGATTTTAATTGACTGCCCCCACCCCCCCCACCCCCTTTGCTCTGTTCTGCAGAACTACATTATAAACAAATATGTTCAACGTAAACATCAAATCAGCACCTGAGGTGAATAATAACCCAGGCTACTGTGCACCCAGCTGGAAGCAAACTGCACGCTGATGCCTGCAGTGTACTCTGAGCAGCACAACACATTAGTTGGCTCGCAGGGAGCACATTATTCTAAATAGCATGGAGTCAGATGGAGGGGATGAAACAAGAGAAGGGTGTGGTCAAGATCTGTGACCTACACAGTCTGTGTGAAACCGAAGCAGCAACTGGACTAAGGAGAGAGAGGAAGGCCTGAGGTGCAGCAGAGTGAATCTGAGATATAAACATAAGAGATCAACGTGGAGAAGGAGGAGGAGGAGGAGGAGGAGGAGGAGGGAGCTGGTTTAGTTTACTAATTGACCCACAGACTCTGCAGCCTCAACTTTCTCCTCATACTGGCAACAACAAGGAAACACATGGGGGGACATTTAGTGTAAAAACAATGTTTAGCATAATCCATACTGTGCATTGATTTTGTAAACAAGCTGTGGGGGGAAAAAAGTCCTTTGTTTTGGTTGCAACAATATTGAGGCTGATCTGTGTGAGAGAACTGATAGTAAACTATTCCTGGAGTGTGTTTACACAAAAGTTCCTGCTGGTCCAGACACAGCGACACACACTCACACTTGTCCTTTTAAGGGGAATAAAGGAGGACGTCTGTGCCTGAACAGGGGACTTTTCATTTTTCAAAAGCAGGCGCACTGTTTTCGATCAAGGGAGCAACATGTAACACAGAGAGAGAGATAATGAGAGAAAACACGCACCAGTGTGAAGTACTGTGGGTTAGATTACCACCAGAGGAGGAGTGTAACCAAGTGTATTTACTCACTCTTTACTCAAGAACCTCCACCTTATGTGAGCAACCTAAGTGCATTTCAGAGGAAAATCAACATCTCCCTCTCAAATAGACACAAATACTTCACATAGGCTACTTTTATTCTACCTACATTACAGGTTATGTGCAGTATAGAAGTGGTTACAACAGTTCAACAGCTGTACATAACTTTTTTGCAGCAGAGTGTTTTCATATCCCCACTTTTGGCTACGGATTGGAATCATGTCTCCACCTGTGTGACAAACAGGCCAAGTAACTTCTGGAGAGCGCAGTGGCGTCATTGTGCACAAGTTGAGCGTCGCGCCTCCCTGCTCAGAGATAACGCACTGAAAGGTGTCGCTCCATTAAAACAGATAAAGGCTCGTTTTTAAACAAGGCACAGCCACAGTTTGAATGCTTACTGGAGGCTGCCGCTTTTAAAGTCTACGTCACTGTTTAACATGGCAGCCTGGGTCTGGTCCAACAGGTGGTTCAGGAGGAAACTTGTAACAAACAGTAGTGTTAATGGGATGAGCTGCGTTCAGTGACCACTGACAGCAGCTATTTGGCCAAAGATCAATAATTTCATTTAACAATGGCGCATTAGCTCGGCCTTCAATTTACACTTACTTGCTTCTGGATGTTGTCTTGTCCTGTCCCGAGAGTGTTTATGTTGAGTCTTCTCCCTGCCAGTGAACCAATTATAATCCCATTGAAGCAGTGCTGCCCTGGTCAGAGGGGACGAGAGGGTCTCCACGGCGCGAGGAGGGTACGGTCCTGCACGGGGGGACAAGGGAAAGGGGCTGAAGGCGCCGCGCGCTCCACGGTCATTCCCGAAAGCCTGCAGCGACTGACCCACCCCGCCGGGTTAAAAATAAAGTGGGCGCATCCAGTACATGATCTGTGCGCGCGCGGGGGACGGACATTCCTGACAAGAGCTGGTGACTCTAAATGGCAGAGACACTTGTGATCTCCTGAACAACCCCCCCTCGCGCCACCCCACCCCAACACCGCTCCACCCCAGCCGGGCTCTAATCGCACACACAAGCACCATCCGCACCCATAGAGACCCTCTCAGAAATGTCACCTCCACTGCAGCCACTGTGTGTGTGTGTGTCACTTACATGCCGGGAGGACAGCAGAGGTCTGGAGGACACGGAGAGAAGACCTGGAGAGGATGTCCATCAGGTACTGCCAGAGAGAACACACCTGTAGACAAACACTAACAAACAGCCCTATAACTTTTATAAGCATAAACAAGTGATGTGGTTTTAAGGAGATACAAGGACAGTGGAGTGTTTTCTGTTGTTGTCATTCATTACCTGTTGGTTGTGAAGCTGCTCACAGGAGGAAGCTCAGCAACTCAATACAACACAATAAACTGTCATGACTGACCTTTCTTAAGTTTTACATGAGTTTTACATTATTTCTGTTTGAACTGATGTAATTTGTAAGTGTTCAAAATAAAAAAAATAAAAAAAAGTTTCAAAACTTCAACCACTTGGACCTGGACTGGGTATAACTGGACATCATGTGCAGTACAAGATGCAACTTTACATAATATCAAGATATTATTCCACCAAGTAGTTTGTTTGTTTGTTTTACATTTAACAAAAAAAAACCAAAATCCTGAATGCTAATTATAGCTCAATGTGATTAGAAAACTGTCTTTCAAAATAAGATTCAGCTCATGTGTTGACATCTGCATCAGTTCCTCTCAAAAGCAAGAGGAAAAAAACAAGTAAGAAAAACAAAAAACCAATTCATTTAGAAATATGTATTGTATTCATTTATAAAAATGGCCAAAAACAAGTAACATCGTATTAGCCACAGGAAGCAGAGTTTATAATAAAACACATTTACAACACATTGACAACATAAATAACAATGCTTTTTACACAGTGAATGAGCACTTGGAAATATATAGATACACATACAAAAGAAATAAGTACAAAAGTTGTCTTTGTGTTCCTTCACTCTGAGTCTTCAGTATCTGCGTCTCTTTCTCTTTGGTTCCCTCGCAAACATCTTTAGTGTCAAACTGAGCGCTGCAGCTGCAGAGCCCCAAACAGTCCGGCACCCTCAACTACTGTAAATAATATGGCTTCATATCTGGACACAGCTGACCCAGCTGTGACTGAGAGCAGTCCAGCCTTTGATCAGCGACTGCATAGTTTCAACACTGTACAAAACAAAAACAAAACCACTTTTCTTTTTTAAATATGTAACATTAATAAATGCATCAACAGTTTTGTGCAAGCAGCTGTAAACACAGCACCGCGCTTTGCCCATGAAAGACAACTATAAAACACATTCAACAGCATTTCAAACGCAAGGCAGGAGGATCAAAAATAAATACAAGAGACTTAAGGAAAAAGGTGAGAACGGACGCCCTTAAAACTCAGCTTATGCAAGTTTTGCAGTACCATAAAGTACTAGAGAAAAAAAAAGGGAGGTGAGATGTCTGGGTCAGCTACAGAGCTTTATCCCTGAAGCTGGTATCTTGCTCAAGGATACCTCAGCAGGGCAGATAGCTTCAAGCTGCGACCTTTTATTGAAAGTCAATCTGCCTGTTTGCCTTTTGATTTATTCAATCCAAAAGGTCCGTGACTTTAGTCACTGTTTTGCTACAAAACTGTTTTAAGATTAGATTTTCTGCAGTAAGAGAGAGCTGCTATGTGATTTCAATACGCCGTGCTCACACAGATAAACAGATAAAAACCACCTTCACCTGAATAAATAATTATTTGAATTGCTTCAATACACCACGTTATTATCCGATTCACAGACCAGGGACTGTACAAAAATCTACATTAATTTAAGAGGTAGTGAGGTGAGCTCAATGTTATATTTACTTTTCTCAAAAAGTAAGGCCCCCCCCGGGTTACTGAGGTTTTCTTTGAAGTCTCCTCTGGACTTTGAAACGCTGCAACAACCTCCCTGTAACGTGTCAAAATAATATAACAGTTTAAAAGTCGGACTGCTTTTTGAATCATATACCTGAATTTAAATCTTCATACCAACTTCGATGTGCACCACGAAATGGATATAAATAAATGAGGCACTGATAAGATACAAGTCAAAACTGTGAATCTATGCATGATAAGAGAAAGCTTGAATAAAGTGTTAATCTAGAATGAGGAAAATCAAAGTCCCTCTCCTGCTCTACGAAAAGGTAAGACAAGACTACTTTTACCTTGAGTCCAGATGAAAATCACTACGCCTTGCAACTTCTCCCACCCCTCCTCTCTTCTCTAATAATTTTTGTACAGTCCCTTCTATATATTTGCTTTCTCCCTTTCTGCCGAAAAACTGTTGAAAGACATTTCAATTCAGTTTCTGCAGAATTAATGTCATTGAGTGGTTAAAATATGCAGTGTCTGGGGAAACGAGTACAGTATTTATAAGGGATGAATAATATTGGAAAGATTTCCTTCATATGTTTGGAAGTGGTTTAACCCATTACTTCAGCTGGTACTTTTTTTTTTGCATTAAATATATATCTGTTGACTAGCTCTTAAACTTCTTGAGTGCTCTCTCTGGCTACATCGTTGACCTCAAATTTGACGTATTTGGCTCTGCAAGTCACAATGTCGTAGGAATCGTGAGACACTTTATTGCTAACGGCCGTTCAGGAAGTCAAATAGCTGGTACTTGACGGGTGGTGACAGAATTATCATTTTGTCAGGTGAAGAAATGACGAATCTGTCTAAACCTACATGCAAATCTTAAAACTTCTACTCAGTCTTTGGTAATATAGGATTATGATTGTAATGCATTCATATACATGTACAAATATAAAAATACAGTTTCAATATCTTATAAAAAAAATACCATCATACAAAAGATGAGCTGCATCGACTTTCTAACGGGGAATCAAAAATGTAACAGTGCTTTAATAGAAAAAGTCAAGTAAATGAAATTCAGGTGCAAATTCAAAAGACAGACAGACTCCATACTGGAGAGAGTTCAGTCTAAGTGCTCACTGCTAATGTGTCTTTCACGTGTCCGCTGGATTTAGGAAGCGAGGAAAACGTCAAGATCAGCGATGACGGCTGCCTGACGTCGGCAACCGTGTTCAGGAGGCGGGGGGGGAAAGATGGAGTTCCTAGGTCCACCTTTAGGAGAAGAGAAAGGCTGAGTAACAGAATAATACAGTGAAGACAAACATCATTTATATTCGGTATCACCTGCCAACCATAATTCATATGGATGAATCCACATCCAAGGTGGAAGTAAATAAATCTCACTTACAAAGCGAGACAGCGAATTTTACTTTCAAACCACTTGTGTCAAAATATGTCATGTTGAAAATACAGTCATCAAATCACTGGTATGGAACATCACAGAGTAGAGAGTACACCAGACATTTGTCCCATTTCAGCAGATGACCAGGTATTGCATCGCCAGAACCCGTCTCACAGCTGTGCTGCTGTTTATTTACTTATTTTTGGTTTATTTTATTGACTCCCCATCAGGTTCTGCCTCAGCAGCTGCTAATCTTCCTGGGGCTCAGTCGCTCCAACAATAAACATCAACTCATTACATTCAAGCCCACTTCATTAAGATCAAGCAGCCTGCCAATGACAAACCATAAAGTGGTCTTGCCGGACAGCTGCCCACACCGGCCACTCCAATTTCACAGTTTATTTTAAATTAACATCTGAGCTGATTACAGTGCAGGAAACTGTGGCGTTAAACTACAGGTGAAGCCGCCTGGTTTCATTTTTATTGTGGTGGTTGGGCAGAAGTGGTCCTGTGTCAGAGGCATTTCGCACAAGATTTGTGACTGAGGGATTTACACATTCACACCCACGCGCTACCTTTATCCATCAGAGGGGGCTTTCGTTGATCAAAAATGTTTCGTGGTTTCAGCAGCTAAAATATGGTGGTGCCACTAGTGAGCACAACACATCTATCAGGCCGACAGCCAATTAGTTTATAGAAACTACGCCTCACCTGCAGCAGGTAGGTGACCCTGGTGACTTCTTTTCCACTACGTCTAATTGGCTGAAGGATCCAACAACTGGGCATCATTTCCCCTCGGACAGCATCAACACTGGGACGAGGCAGAGACTCCTCAAACACTGACTGCATTGCCAGCACACAGAGGCCACCCTGAGGCGGGGAGAGAGAGAGGGAGAGAGGGAGAGAGAGAGAGAGAGAGAGAGAAAACCCATCAATAAAACAGCGCAGCCTTTTGATCAGCTGAGAGCCAACTGTACACTGACATCCAACTGATAACCAACAGCTGAGACGGTTTCTTCCACACCCACTGGCTCAGGGGCAGTATTATTTATGCTTGGTGTTGTTTCTGTGAGCATTAGGATCTAAATAGCCTGTTTTGCATTTTGTGAATGAAAAACATTGTGTCCTTCTGTTTGCCTGTGGTGTTGGTCTCAATTTCCAAAGACAGCATTGTCCAGCCCTGGCTGCATGAGACTTTAATGACAACAAATGCAAGTTTCCTTCTTCCAAGTAAGGTCTGAGTTTGTGTGAACTGACGCTGGTATTGTTTCCTGGAGACGAAGGCGACAAACAGTAATCACCAGGAGCCGAGCAGCTGGGTGACTGTGCAGCTGTGCTTACCTGTCTGGACTCAGTGCTGATGCAGCAGAAGTCCCGCGGCTGGCTGAGGTGGCAGGTGGACGGATCTGTTAGTATGTAGACTAAACAGAAATACAGAGAGAAGACGTCAGCCTGGTCAACAGAACTTTGCTGCTTAACAAGGTTGGAGAGCAACCTTCCACAGTCAGCGAAAAAAAGGCAACATTTCCTGCATTTATAACATGATATGATGAACGACCCTAATAAACAAACTTTGTAACAGTCTGAGAGACTTGAACAGAGCAGTGTAAAGGCAACAGAGGCCTGATGATGTTGCAAATGTAAAAAAAAAAAAAAAAATGCGACATACTGCAGGTGTGAAAATGAAATTGGTCATGCAATAGAATAAACTTGTCAGTGATGAATGAGACTGTGCTGTGCTGTACTATAGATAGTTAATGGCTGAACATGCATAATTTGATGTGAACGCAGTCGCAGGGTCCATTAATACCTTACAAAAATATAAACAGTTTTGCAGCAAAGACAAAAATAGATTTATTTTTGTGTTTCTGCAAAAACTCAAATATTTTTTGCAAGGTAACTTCTTCCATTACATCAGCTCCAATAACAAACAAGGAAGACTCATCGGCATCTCATGAATGACTTCACTGGTGAGTTGATAATTTCACTTTATGATTTCATCATAATTTAAATTTCCAATCCTTCACTTCAGTGAAATTGCTAATGTGAATGTAAATAACTAAGTGTGGCCCAAGTAAAAGTATACAATGAAACTGTGGTTTAGGAGTTTGAAGTGAGTTTAGAAGTATAATGTGGCATAAAAACAGAAATGAATGCATGTTAGAAAAGTGCCTCAAACTAGTTATGTTTCACTACTACTACTACTAACTATGATAATTTATGAAAACCAAGTGAAGATATAGACTAAGATGTTTAGCTCACCCAGCTGAGTGCTGTCATCTAGTGGTCGTGTCCAGACAGAACGAACTGCCTGATTATACATGTGGCTCTTGGACAGCTGGCAGACCATGTTCCACAGGCTGTCCAGGGGTCTGTCCAGCTCCGCAGACCCCAAGAACCCATGGACAGATGGGGTGGAGCAGGGTTTATAGTAAGCCTGGATACCTCGTTCTTCTCCTTGGTACCTAGATTGACAAAATGAATGTATTAATAATCCGAATGATCACTGTTTATCAGACAGAAGTAAAACCTTTGGAGAAGCATATTCTTTGACTTTGACTTTGATATTCAGATGATTTAAGAGGACGTGAATAGACTCTGGATTCAAATGAAAACAGATAGCATTTTTGGGATTAAAAGAGTGATTTCACCTCCAGCCTGCTGAGGACTTGCCCATCACCAGGTTGGTCAAATCTCCTGCAGAAGCTAGTCGTACCTGCGGGGGAACAAATGTACTATTGAATCAGATAAAAATGTCTGCAAGCGACGATTACAAACATGGAGAATTGTTAAGATAAAAACTGGATTATAGTCGTCTTTAATGCCATCGTTTGTGCTGGATCTACAAAGCTTTTTTGGGGAAATATCTGACGTATTACCTCAGCTAGCGCTCGCCCAAGGAGAGTGGATGTGATATCCTGATAGGTTGTGGATATGGAAGAGGAGGAGCCAAAGGAGGCGGTGCGTTGACGTACACAAGTGGGCGGTGATGGAGATGAGGTCACCTGGGGCTCAAACACTGTGACAGACGGCTCAAGGCAGACATCTAATAAAAAAAATGGATGTTAGGAGACAGGTTAAATAGTGTAGAAGGCAATTCGGTGAAAAACCAGTGACAGACATGGGCCAAACTATTTCAGAATCTGGAACAATACACAACATTTCTGTACTATAATCTAGAAAATTTAAGCACAGAGTGGCTTTTTGTTTTGCACAGATCTTTTTGGGTTTATGAAGTGCTGTCCAGTCCTCACCCTGGGCAGAGAGCCAAGCTCTCTGTGACTTCACACTTTGAGGACCACATATAGGAGGACGTGTCCTGACCTTCAGCCCTTCATCCTGCAGCCCTGTAGTCTGAACAAAAACAGTAGCACTGATACAACTGGCCAGTGTTGCTCATCCAAACAAACACACAGAGGAAAGATATTTACAGGAAATCATCCAAAACATTCAATTAGTGTAAATTTTCTACAAGTTCTTTAAATAATTCAAATGTAGTGTACCATGAAACAGTATTGTACCAACCTGTCCAGGCATTACTGGTTTGTCACTGTGCTGTAGCTGGAGAGTGTTGCCACTGTTGTACCCTGACGTAGGTCCAGAGGAAAGACTCAGGCTAGATCCAGTGCACAAGGTGCTGTTACTGATCCTTGTCCGATGCCTAAGGTCATCCTGCCCGACACACAGATGGAGACAACAAATCAAATGATTTGCAACACTATCTATACCATCAAATCTATCTTAAGCTGAAACAATCTGGCAATTTATCAATTTAACAACTTTAATAACGAAGTTGTCATTTAAGTCATTAATCAAAGAAAAGGAAAAAAAAATGCTGATTCAACTTGTTTAATGTGAGAATGAGTTGTTTTTCTCTCTTTCTGACACTGGTCTGAAGTAAAACTTTAGTCTGAACTAAGGTGTGTAGACACCTGGATGAAATAATTATGATTCTGCAGTGCCACACATACTGACCCTCACTTCCTGAGACAGCGCCTGCTGCTGAAGCCTCCTCTTCTCCTGCTCAGTCCTCTCTCGCAGTCGCTCTCGTGCCTTCGCAATCTCTGTCTTGGCTTCTTCCCGGGCTCGGCCGTAGTCACGCAACAGCTGTTCAATGTCAGACGGGCACTGGCCCTCTCCACGTGGAGGGTTTGGTGCTCTGTCACATAGATGATTCAGCAAAAACTTAGTAAAATGTTTTTATATATATTTTCTAAAATTAAAATCAAGGTTAAACAACTCATGTCTCACCTGGTGCTTTCTATCACCTCTTGGCGGAGCTGTTGCAGGTAGTCTTTACGGCGGGTGGAGGATGAAGCAGCCTCTTGAGGAGGGGGGCGAGGATGTTTGCTGGGACTCAGGCTACGCGTTCTGCGGTAAGTCTGCAGCCGCTCCTCCCTCTCCTGCCTCAAACCTTCAATACTCCTACGGTGTCTGAGACAGAAAGTACAATAAAACCAGTGATGTCAAAGAGGAGGCTTTCAGTCAGTTTTACAATACCTTTTCTGAAAACAGGAAAATCAACACAGGTTCAGTGTAGGAATATTTTTTCTGAGTGGATATCTGTATAGCTTACAAGAATTTTAATTTTACAGATTTTTTTTTATGGCTGTTCAAATCTGGTTTACTGTTCTTGTTTACACATTCTTAATTAGCTTACTTTTATGTGGTTACCAGCCTCCCTGTGGTAAAAAATATGTCTCTAGCATCAAAAACTGTCAGGTACTGAAAGCTAGCATTAAGTACTTGACTGGATTTCAGCTTTGTTTAGGGTACAGTGTGTTACAGCTGTAGAATTGTGGGGTGGACATCTAAAGAATGAGCTGAAAGCTGAGGACAGCTTCAGGTGACACTTCTCTTCTTCATTGTCTACACGTAATTTGACACAGTTATTGTATAATAAAAATGTAGATTATAGCCTCTTTATGACAGCATTAAACATAATGCACTGAGGCGTGGGCTGTATTGTTGAAGAGAAAAAAACCCCAGCCCTGATTAGTGTGAAATTTTATAACACCGACATAAAGTATATTTGGGTAAAGTGTGTCCTTACTGCTCATAAAGCTGCTGTTTGGTGGGAGCAGAAGTCGGTGCCTCCAGCTCTTCTCTAGACCTCGGGGACAACATCTTTAACAGTGTATCTGTCTCTCCCAGCCCATAATGCAGCTTGGCCTCCGTCAGCTCCACAGTCAAAGGTGTTGGGTTCATGCTGAGGCTGATGGATGCCATCACCTGCTCTCTCTCCTGCCGCAGCCTCTCTATCTCTCTCGCCCTTCTGTCATTCTGTGCCACAGACTCCATGTTTGAACCGTAACTTTCCAGCTCGCCCCACTCAGCACAGTTTCTGCTCTTGTCGTGGTTGTTGGTAAGCAGGGCGGCCAATTTGTCAGAGCGTTTAGATCTTTGGTTGTTGATGCCGGACCAGTTGGTGAACTTGTTGTGCATGGGCAGGTCTTCTGGGATTATCCGCTGGTCTTGACATGGGGACACACTGGTGTCAGGTTTAATGTTCACGAGGACATCTGTGTTGCACTCACTGGGCGCCAGTGACACCATGTCATCCTCTTGATGTTGAACAGTCCTGTCACTGACTTGTGATGGGTTGCACGAATCAATGTCGTAATCCACAGAATCAGCTGCAGGTCTCGTATAACCTAATGGATTTCCAAGTGTGGCTTTAGCTCGATGATTGTGCATATTATTTTGTCTTAATATGGGAGAGACGTGGTCGTGTAAAGTTAAACCTTTTGCGGATGTAGAAGGCTTCAGATGTGGAGAGGTCACCTGCCATTTTGAATTGTTGTGATGGTTATTCTTGTCTTTCTGGATGACATTTCTCCTGTCAGTGTCTGCATATCTATCCACTGATATACTACGGGTTGTAGAGCATTTATCGGACCCTTTAGGGCTTGAACAACTCATCTCACTGACCCTCTCAAGAGAGACAGATTCTGAAACATCACACTCTGGTGTGAATATCTGATCATCATGTGAGACAGATGTGCACACTGACTGCTTGCTGCAAGGCACAGACAGGTTGTCTCCCACAGACCCCTGGTTTATTTTCCCATCAACATACTTCGAAGAACACAGTGATGGTGATTTTCCTTTCTGTTTCATAGTCAACCTGGCTCCCACAGTCAGAATGGGAGATGATGCACGATCTTTATATCTAACCTGCTTCTTTAAATGAGGAGATGGGTCATTTCTTACAGATGAGCTGTGATTTTCTTGGGGGCAATTTCTCTGGGTGATTTCAGAAATTGGAACATTTTTAGGGCACGGTGCCTCATAGACACTTTGTTTTGAGCCTCTAGAAGATGCAGATCTTACACGTTTTTGACACTGAGCTGCAATTTTTACAGGAGGCGTTCTGAGGGGGGTGTTTTCTGATTGTGAGGCAGCACCAGCATCAGGCAACTTCAGGTCAGCCGTGGTCTGCATCTTTCTGTCTGTGTTAGTTTGAACCTCACAGTGCACATCCTTGTCCTTGGAGACACTGACAGCCTCAGAGCCAATCACTTTGACTATCACATTGACCTCATGGGGTCTGGACTTTTCACTGGGTGAGTGATTGACACTGACTTCATTCTCTGCTTCTGTCTGGATCCCAACATCTACAGCTGTTTGAGTGGAGCAATCTCTCCTCGTGTAGTCGCTCGACTCACTGTAAGAGATGCTAAGATTTGACAGGTTCACACTCCTCCTCGGACTGGCTCTGCGAGCTTCGCTTGTTCTCATTCCCTGGACATCTCCCAGCAGGTTTGAGGTACTGCTGATCAACTTGGAGAGGTGAGCTGACATGCTTTCCATGCTGGCCCACGTAGGAGATTCTTTAGTAAAATTTACTGTTCGAAGCCCACGCTCAGTTTGGGTGCCATGTTCACATGTCTTCTTCCTTTGGGTCCCTGTTTTGCTGTTTTTGTGACCCTCTTGTTCAGACGAGTAAACATACATAATTTCATCCACATGACCGGAGCTTTTGCCAAAACTACCAGGAGCACTGTTACTTGAAGAACTGCCGCTCACTGACAGACTGGCTAAATGACTGTGAATATCAACGGATGTCTGCTCACTCAGTGTAAGCTGAGATGTTTTGCCTGTTTGCTCCTTATAATCCTCCATACTGCTGAGGGTACTGGAGAGCCCTTTGTTGGTGGCGTAAGTGCTGAGATGTGAATTAAAAGGAGAGTTCTGCCCGTTCAAACCATTGTCAACACTGCAGCATCTTGTCATTCCTTTTTCACCACTGTTTAAAAGAGGAGATTTGCAGGATAGGTCGGCAGCACTCCCAAACGACGGGGTCTTGTAACACTGCTGGTTTGAGTCATTCTCTTGCCACTGGTGAACAAAAGGATTGATGTCACTTGAGGCAAAATGCATTTGGGAGTCCTGGGACTTCAGTGTATGCTGTAGTTCACGTTCCGCTGCATGTGAAAAGATATTTTCCACATTCGTCTTTTGTGAGATAGCCTGAGGGAGTGAGGAATGTCTTTTTTGGTTATAATCTCTACTAAACTTAACCTCACTTTTGAGGGCAGTCCCAAGGGAACAAGTCTTAACTGACAATGGCACAGAAGCATCTGCATTGTTACTTGTAGCCTGTCTTCCCTCTTGTTTAGCATTACACTGGGTGGAAAGCTTCACCCATTTAGATGAGAGTCGACCGTGATGCACTCTGGGTGCTTTATCATCTTCCTCATCGGATGACTTAAGGGAGGAATCAGAGGAAGAGGAAGGATGGATCTGGATCTTAGACCTTCTCAGTCTCTTTGACTTGGCCTTTTTTGCCACAAGAGGAGAAATACCTTGTGTTCCACCAGGTGTGTTTAAATCACCCTCTCTGGACATGTCAGATCCACAACAACTTGTACTTCTGACACCATGTCCCTGTGGTATTTGGTTTAAAGGCTGTATGGAACCAGTAACAATTGATTCATATTTCAATTGAGAAAACATCTCTTGGACCTGTGTTTCAGCCTGGCAGGTTGATGTCTCTTTGTCATTTTTCATCACACAGTTTACTTTACTATCAACCTGAGTGTGTTTGTCCAATTTGCTCTGTGAATTTGATGGATTGTGGCACCTGTTTGTAATTCATATTGACCACACAAGTCTGAGCCAAATTATTTGAATCGCTGTGTGTACAGCTAAACTGATCCTGTGTTGCAATGGACATTTTACTTCCTGCTATGGTCTCTGATTCACCATTGCCATCACCGCCAGGAGTAACTGCAATCTCCATCACAGAGCTATTCTCATCAGAGGATGTAATGTGGTCCCTGTTACGACTGAGTGATTTGAATCGAAGACTTCCTTCATCAGATATTAATTTTGTGGCCCCAGATGCGCCAGGACTACACTGGAGATGCTGCTCAGTCATCTGTGGTGAGCGTTGTTTGTATGAACAATGGTCTTCATCTTTAACACTGGATGCAGCTCCCAAACTGATGGGCTCTACACAGCTACATCCAACTGTCATATCATCAGTGATAAAATGTGATTCATGGTGTATTTGGTGAAGCTCCGGGTTATCTGGATCCACAGGAGGGGTATCAGAAGAGGTCTGGTTCTGAACTCTTTTTGAGTCGTTATCATTTAAAGTTGAATCAAGACAGAAAGTTACTTTTTGTTTGCCTGTATCATTCATTTTTTGAGATAAAGCATTTTCCTCCACGGCGCTTCCTGGAGAATCAGTACATTGTCTTCCTGATGTGGGATCACTCGTTGGGGACAAAGTAACTGGTTGGAAAACAGTGTTTCCAGGGTGCACAGTATGTCCATGGCTGTTATATGTCAGATTTGATTGGATGTTGTTGGATGAATTTTGAACAACACTTTCATTGTTCACTGGCTTGTTTGAGGTCTCATCAGAAAAGTTAAGATCAATCATTTGAGTTACTTCAGTTGATTTAAGTACTTCGGCCTCATGGCTAGTCCTTATTTCAGCTGGTGGGTCTGATGCCAGGTGCTCACTGTTGTCCTCGGTGGCTTTGATTGTTCTTTCCACTGAGGCGTGTCCACTGTGGTTTGTTCCTTCTTTCACCTGATTTTTGCTTTCATCTCTCAGCTCTTTTTCTGTTGGTGCATTTTTGTCACTATTGCAGCCAAAATGACATGCATCTGATGCTAAGGCATTCAAGCTTTGACTCCTGTTTGTCCGATCACCATCACTGTCAGTCAATGACAATCTCACATGCTCCTTCATCATTTCTGAGATTCTCAGGTCAATTGCACTACAAATGACATCAGACCTGCGTATGTGTTTTCCATTTCCTTGATGTTTTCTGGGGTTATCAATTTTGAACTCTCCCCCTTTTGTTTCTTCAACTACTTCCTTTACTGTTACATTTTCCCTCTCGACCATATTTCTGTCTCCCACAGAGGAACCACTCTGAGAGGTTTTGTCAACATTTTTAAGCTCACACTCAAAGACCTGTCCAAGTTTCCAGCTCAGAGGATCAGAAACTGGCGATGCCACTGAAGCCACTTTGTCCTCTCTAATGCTGCCATCAGCACAAGCAGAATCAGCTCCATGGCTGTCAGTTTCCACGACAGACTGCTCTGCTTTAGAGTCGCTTCTGTTGTTATTGTCATCAGGCCAAATATGACCCTCGCTGCCAACTGTTGTCGAACAGAAAGTTACCAACTCTCTGCTGTTGCTCCTTTTTGGAATTTTCAGACTGCCCAAGAAAGCATCCTGTTGCTCTTTGTTCCTCTTCCTGGAATTTTTACCAGCTGATTTAACAAGCTCCTGCTCTAGTGCAATATACTGCTCAGCACCTTTGGTTTTATCCCTTGCTAGTGATACATCTTTGGTATTCTGACACTCGTACTGATGTGCTTCCTTTAGCTTTTCTTTTCCATCTAGACTGCACAGTAATTCATCCTCAGTTGACAATTTGAAGGCACTCAAAGCCTCAGACATTTTGTTCAGCACTTGGCCTTGGTTAGTTGGACTTGTTAATGATTGACAACCTGCGGTGCAGATTTCAGTGTCAGAGGACATACTGATATCCCCAGTGAGCATATCAGGTGCATCTGGAAACATCTTAAGCAGGTTTGCTGTTGCTGGTTCAGTGGGGGAAACGTCAGTGTGCGACAAAGATGTCTGATCTGAGGTGGTTAACAATGCTGGACTTTTGTTGTTGCTGTTGTCTAGAGCATCTATAATAGTATTTTCCACATGTTCTGATTGTTGCCCTTGTTGATCCCCATCGTCCTGGTCCAATGAGACTGGACAATCTTCTGGTGCTGTTAGAGCCTGTCCTGAGATCAAAAGTCTGTGTTCCTGCACTGTTACATTGACACCCTCAGTGCTGGTGCATGTTGAGCTGCAGCCTCCATATCCACTCTGGGAGTCAGACAGGTTCATAGTGGTCAGACTGGAACTACTACTGCTACTGTCCGCTTGTCTGAAAATCATTTTTCTTTGGAGAGGTAGAGAATCTCTGTGAATCCTGGGACTGTCTGCTGCATCGGTGGATGACCAGGCATCGGTGAGTGCCAGCAGGTTCTCTGGCTCCCTCACACTGCAGCTGCTAAGTGAGCGTGGACTGCTGGTTGAAGTAGTTTGCATGTTCCCAAAGTCTTCAGTCAATTCGTGCACAGTGTCTGTACCTCTGGAATATGCTGCTAATTCACTTTGCGACAAAAGATTCTTTGTTGCACCAACTTCCCCTTTATTTGCAGATTTTGGGGAACTCTGATGGCTCCAGTAGGCCTCTGCAGGGATTACATGGGTCTTCTGTGAGCTCTCCCAGTCTAAACTGCTCTGTACATTTCTATTTTGCCCCATGGACAAATGAGAAGAATCTGTCACCAGTGAGTAACTTGGTACCACTGTTCGGTTAAACCTCTCTGTTGTAGAGTATTTTCCACTGCTTTCCATAGCCAAGGAGTCTTTAGACATCTGACTGTCTTCGCTTTCCGTTTCACTCTGAGCAGCTTCCTCGTGCCTCAGCTGCTCTGCCAGAGCTGTTGCATAAGCAGAGGACAGGGAATCAAGAGAGAAAAGGCTCTCACAGTCTGATGTCCCTTCATTCCACTCCTCTTGGTCTTCCTCCCATCCCACCAATCCCTCCTGCCTCTCAATCCATCTGCTTGTCTTTTTCATGAGAGCCTCAGAACTGTGCCACCGCCTTTGTTTCATGTCCTCAGAAAGATCCCTCTGATCAAGCTCCTCACACGAGACAGCCGTTTTAATGGCACATTTGTTTTGGCTCATATTGGGGTCTTTTAAGCTCCTGTCTCTTTTTTGTCTCCAGCGAAATTTGCTTGCTATCTTCCCAAAAGGTTTGGGACCTCGTCCTCCATTTGCACCTGATGGTGGTTTTCTGAACACTTTGGACAAGGTTGTTTTTAACCTGGGCCCCGCAGAACTAGAGCAAGGTTCCCTGGTGGTTTTTAGTCCACTATTATCAACATGAAATGGGGTTCTCACAGTCATACAAGACACAATCTCAGAACTGGGTCTGTCTGTTGTGGGTCGTTGTATATTTTCTTTGCTGACTGGCTGCACATTAGTTCCAAGTGGTGACTTCAGAATAAGCGTTGAGTTGTGATCTGATCTGTTTTTAAAAGACAGATCTCGGTTTGGCAGCAGAGGTTTTCTTTCAGGCCGTTCTCGACAAGGCGGAGCTTGTGGTTCTTCTCTGGAAGTTTGCCTGATGTTTTCAAAGGAGCTAATTCTACTTGGGAGGGATTGGCTTGGTCCTGAGAAGGTAGTCCCGGAGCAACTTTGAGTCCTTTCCCGAGGAAGACACTCGTCTGAAACCCACTTCCTGCTGCCAATAGAATCAGATGTTGTGGATGAATTTGAAGTCAGTTCTGTGGATCTGTTCCTCTTCAGGAAATGTCTGCAGGAGGAAAAAAGAAAGACTTAATTTCTAATTCAAGTAAATTATTCACACATAGGTAGGAACATGAAACCACACAACAGCTAGAGAATAACATTTTTCTCTGCATTAGCCTCTGTTAGTTAAGAAACAAAGTTTGCTTCAGGTCTTCAGCACGACTGACTTCATAGTTTAACGCTGTACTCCATGTACTCACCTGAAGATAGGGGTGTGCTGTGGGTAGAGCCGGGAAAGAAGGTCAGCTGAGAACGAGTGTCTGCGAGAAGTGAAAGGTTGTCCTCTCGGCTTCGAGGGGGAGCCCAACTCAGGAGACTCTGGGCTTTCGGATCCTGGAGGCAGGGCCTTTTCCAGCTCCTGCAATTGCCTCTTAGCTTCCAACAGATGCCTCTTGCGGGCAATTCTCTCCAGCTGATAGTGGAGCCTTTTCTGATGGATGCGACTTTCAATACGGCAAAGGGCGTGATGCTTTAGTAGCTCCTCCTGCACGGCCTTCTTCCTGGCTCTAACGATCTGACAGGGAGGATCCACTGTCAAATCCTCCTGATCCTCACACACCTGACTTGTCAGCCTCTCCAGGAAAGATGCAGGGATAACGTCTGTTTGAACTCCGGACTCCTGGGTGACTCTCTGTTCTACTGTTGTCAGGCGTTGCTTCTCTTGCAAAATCCACTGCTGAACTGTTAAATAATGATTCAAGGAGAGACTGTTAAGTGTGTAGAAATATTCTCAACCATATCATTAAAAGAAAACTTTGATTTTTATTGCACTTAAAAACTACGGTGGAAAAGCTGATGGGTACTGACATGAGCAGTTGAAATAAATTTCTACGTGTGCGTGTGTAGAAAGTACTTACTCTCAGCATGCTGCTGTCGCAGGTGGGCCTGCTCTCTCTCCAGCTCTCTCTCAGCACGTCTCTGTGCAGCCTGGATCTCCTGTCGTAAACTCTCCACGTATCGCTGCTGTTCTTCCACCCGCTGTCTCACAGTAGACTCCTCACTGGGGGAGACACAGGTATCCAGCTGCCCCTGGAGCTTCACCTCTTCAACACTATAAAACAGGCACAAAGAAGAAACAGAGTGAGAAACTATTTTTGAATAAAAGACAAACTGCAGTAAAAGGTATACTTACTTCAATTGAACATAATTGAATGTTAGAATATAGTAGTGTTGCAGTAAGAGCAGAGCGGTAGCTTCGAAGTAAAAGCTACTGTTGTTAGTTTTCAGTTCAGTATCTCTGTAGTAACTAAGCAACGCCTGAGCCTGTCCTGTAAACAGCTAACTGGGACTGTTCAAGAGGGTGGGGGCAAACTGAAGCACATGCTTTCTCAGCATACTTAAAGAAAACATGCATGAAGCACTGTCCTATTTCTACAGCATGTATAATGGTACAACACTTTGTAACTCTTATCAAATATGTATGCTGTGACTTGGAAGAAAAAAGCTCACACACACGCTGAGTTGTGTATATTGTCCTAAAAGACTGTTTCTTGGAGGCATTATTTACCTGTGGTCAGGAGTAGAAGGGCAAAGGTCAATGTAGGTGCAGGTCATGCCACCTTCACTAGTCTGTGAAGAGTAAAGAGAAGATCCACTGTAATATGTACAACAAATAAAACTACTACAAAACACAGAATGGATAAAAAAAAAGTTGGCTTTTTGTACCAACATCATATTTTTGTGCCCTGAAGCATCTCAATTATCTGCTCATCATCAGTATCATCTTGATTTCCAACTTAGGCAGCAAATTGATACCTATTTTCTTAAGAGCAGCACTTACCCGTCTGCGTTCTCTTAGGACTGCTGCTTCTGCCGGGTGGTTGAAGCGGAACTTATGCACTCCTCCCAAGGTGATCACCATCCCTGGAGACAGACATATATATCCTTCATCACAGGCTGTGATCATCCTGTAGCATTGTGTTGATGTTAACTCGTGTACGTGTGTTACACTGTGTAAGCGCAGCGGGGCGGGTGTGAGCGCGTGTCTACATTTTTATCCTTAGGACGACTCAAATGTGTGTGTTCATGTACTATATCATCATACGCTCACCTAGACTTGATATGCAAGTCACAGCCACAAATCGCTCAACAGGCCTTAATGCTCAGTATCAAGAGCTGTTCATTCTAATTTTTGTTTGTCACTTGACATAAATTCAAAGCATAAATTATTGGTAGTTTGTCCTGAATTCAGTTAAATCTGACACTAAGGTGACTTTTTGTTTTTTATCAAATTAAACCCAATTTTTGATTCCACCCATGGTTGGCATTTATTCTGTCTCAAGCAATTCAATGAATGTATACTCATCAGTTACCTCTCTAAATAGTAGTTTAAGTCTGAGTCTACAATTCCCACACTGGATTCTGGTTGTAAGCCTATGCACCAAGGTGGTTCACAGAAAATTGCTGCACGCAGTTCTGAGGATAAAAACCGGTGTTCACACACATCACACATAATTTGTTTGTATATGTCACACATAGTGATGGGATTTTGAAGAGCAGAAGGGCTGGTCTTGGGTATTTGAAGGGGAAACATACTGGAGTTAGTACAAGTAGTGCTACAGCGTTTTACAAAGAAGACATCAGAGTTTCATCATGGCCAAACAACTTGTCAGCGCTTTGACGCTCAGTGATCAATGAATGTGTCATTTTGAACACGACTCTGGACTTGTATTATTCAGACACAACAACATCAATCTAACCAAAGCTGAAATCTTTGAGATTAAAACTCTCTATCAACTCTGTCAAGCATCCACCAGAGCTTAACTTCTATAGGCATGAGAGTGATAAAAACTTTCTGAGACAGCACTAGAAAAGCTTTGAAAACATGCAATTACTACATTGGTCTTTTTGGTATTCATCCAAATATCAAATTTGGTCCCATCTACGGGGAAGAATGCTGTGTGAACATACAGTTTTGAGGACATGAACTGACCTTGAGCCAGTCTGCAGGACTCAGTGACCTCCCTGTCGTTGAGCAGGCAGGAGCAGCCTGGCAGTGGCCTGAGTGTTACCACACCTCCGCGGTTTTCAATCTCACAGCTGGAACTACCCTGCAGAACTAGAAAGGAAAAGCAGAAACACAATCACACATACTGATTTAGGCAGTTGTACTGAGGCAGCTGCTGCACTGTTAAATATATTCTGTGCTCAATGCAGCATTTAATGAAAAGTTAACAGGCCATTTTAGGACATATTATGTTTTATCATCCACTCTCACGTAACAATTACAATGTGCTGAACATCCTGTGATATCCCAGTCAGTGAACTGCATACTCTGTTTTTCTGTTTTTTGCTGCAACTTTGGTCTAAAACTGTCTAAAACTGTCAGTTTGTATATTTACTCTGTGAGAATGGTTGGTCGTAAGAGGCTGTGAGGATTTCCAAAAGAAAAAAAAATCTCATTAAACGGTTTGAAAAGGAACAGTTGTAGCTGAATTAGGAAACACTGACAGCAAATGAATAAGTAATACCTATTTGTGGCTCTTCAAACTGGTCTTGAGGTCCAATGTGTGTGACTCCTTCCTGCAACAACAATAAAAACATGATGAATAAAAAACCACAAAAACAATAAAATCAAAACAAACCTCATCCATGTCATTAGCTGGGTGTGCTCCAAACAGAAGTGATAGTACATATGATGACAACAATTTCTCACAATGTCCTTTGAATAGCTATTGTCCTTTCACTTCTAATCTTCTACTTAGCTGACAGAAAAAATGCAATTGTTTACTTTGAGCTCTTATCTAATGAGATTAAAGGCTTTCTTATATGGTGTCAGGACCACATGTGCTCCCAGGTGGCCTCAGCTCTTCACATGCGGGAAACAGTGTAATTGTCAGGCCTAAGGGTATGCTTGTCATTGTCAGAATCAGGACAGCTTAAGATCCCCTGAGTCCTAGCCTCAGAACTAAGAGCTTCTTATCCAAGTGGGCTTTATGCGTTGCAGAAGACATTCACGCAGAAAGATGGGAGATCGACAGGACAGTTGGAGGGTAGAATGGAAAAAAGAAGACAGTAGAAACACACCTTTTCTCAAGAGTTTTTCTAGCAGAACAGAGGAAAAATAGTAGAAGGAGGAGGGGGGAGAATCTAGTAGACACAAAAAAGAGATGGTTTCAGTCAAGACAGCTGACAAAAACAGGAACTTGAGATTTGGGAAAAAGTAGAGCAAATGAAAAAAAATATTAGTGTGTGGGAGGTTGCATCATGTTGTTCACGCAAATGTGTATTTTTAGTGTAATGGAGTGTGTGCAAATGAGTGTTGTGCGTCTCTGAGGATGAACAGAAATGAGATACAGATAAGAAAATACACCATTTCAAACAAAAATACCATTAACACTATTACCATTAAATCCAGCATGTTACCTGTAATTATTATGCCTAAACTAACATGTATTCATACACAGATCCACCAGCTGTGTATTTTTTACACTGAAACCAACACACATATCATAAAAATGCAAAAAAAAAAAAAGAGAAGACCTCATAAAAAGAGATTATAAATAGTAGCATAAACAGTAAGGATTCTGTACATGTATTTGCATTCATGTCATCATACCCTGAGGTGATAGAAGACAACCCCGGTGCTGAGAACATCTCTATCCAGGGTAACTAGGTGTGGTTGGAGGGAGTTGATGAGGAAGCCAGCCCGGTCCCTGTCGATGTCCAAACTGTACTGCCCCAACAACTCCTTGTCTCTCCAGCTCTCCGACCAGTCCTTCGTCAGCTGCTCCACCTGAGGAGGGGATGTACATGATGAAGGAAGCACATGAAAAGAGGACAATGATAATGTTAAATGTTCCGATTGCTTCTAAAGTAAAAGACCAAAAATATCCCACACTACTCAACATTTTGCCAAAGGATGAGCTCAGCCAGATTCTATACATATTCAGTGAGGTTTTGAGACTGGACCTCAGCCACAACCATAATACCCTAATACAACCAATGTGAATGGAAATTAATGTGTTGCTCAATGCGTAAATAAATCATCATAGCAGAAAAGCTTGGTAACTGTGTGTTTTTCAAGAAACAACCCACAGACTTTAATCTGAACAGTTTTATTTTTATATCAGGCAAAAAAAAAACAGATCTTAGTGAATCATAAGGACATAAGAGTCGCAGAGCAGATATCTCAGAAACTGGGAAAGGAAAAATCCTGTCTGAACTGCTAAATACACCTAAAGGCATGTCAGATTATTTTGGCATTTGAGTAAACTGATCCTTCGTAGTATGTCATATATATCTAATATAAATCCTTACACAGTTTTTTGTATAAATCTACATGACACATTTCTATCTCTGTATCTTACTGTATCTAAAGTCTTCAAACAGAGTTTGGCTTGAGTTATTTTTAACCCCATTAGGCCACACAACACAAATAATGATAAATCAAAAGGTTGATGCAACTTATTACACTGTGCCATGAATTTCTTTTTTGTAAATCATCAGAGTCATGAAAGAAACATTCAGTTTAACATAAAAGCACACTGGTTTGATGTGTCAATGACTACTGCATTCGTCAGGCAGATGTAACCGTCTGTGTCGACCCCATGTTACCTTTAGCTCGTTCTGAAGCACGATGTCAGAAAGATTTCCATCCCTCTCATCACTCAGGGATGGACTGGGATTGCGCTGCTGTCAGTCAAGGGGGTATAAAAATGATCAGTCAAGAAAAACAGTAGAGAGAGAAAACGTCACGCATGATACAATGCACTTCAATCTTTACCACTCCAGGGATTAAAAACATCACAAAGACACAAAGCATTATATTAAGCCTTTGGTACAAAAACTTGTATTGTCTCTTTTATGCAAAACCTTAGAGTACTAGAGGACTTTTCTGGGGTAAACCCTGAGAGAGTTAGCTGTATGCTCTAATGATAAAAGGTCACCATACCATTTCAAAGCTGAGCAGCATGCTCTTCAACCTGTCAATCTCCTCTCTCAGCTCCCGGATGAGACGCACGTTGGCATCCTGCACAGAAATCAAAGCACACACATTAACCTACCGGACACATTTAGATCAAACAATATACTTTGGCATCAAACTCTGCACTGACCTCATTAACACGAGGCTTGTTCACAATATTTCTAGCATGGGCAGCATAGCGCAGTGTGCTGAGGGTCTCATTGTAGCTGTTAGCGGAGGGTGAGACCGCTGCAACACAAAAGCACAGTCAAGATACATGTACAGCAATTAACACTCACCTCACATGAAACAGTAACGTCAGTCTAATAAGTGTGAGACTACAGCGGCACCATTATATTGATGCTGGAAACAAAAAAACATACATTACTGTGAGCCATTCTCACAGCTTATTCATTAATATCTCACCATCCAGGCAGCCATCATCTTCATTTATTGCCAGGATAAAGCAAAACTCAAAATGTATGGTAATTTAATCTAATTTCAATCTTGGGGATACGCCTCTGAAACAATAATGGCACCTGTGACACTTACTTGCAATCATAATGGTCTTGGAGTTGCCACCAAGGCTGTCTTTCAGGAGCCAAGTTAAGACAGAGTCTCTGTAGGGGATAAAGCAGTGGCGTCTCCCTCCTCCAGACAGGGAACTGCTGTGGCTACCCACGGTGCTGCCATCACCCTCTGAGGCCATGCTATTAATGCTCTGGCAGCTGCTGGACATCTGGGAGTTCTGGGCTGTGGAGGCAGTGGAATAAAGAGATGTAATTTGTGTCGGTGCTTTTACTCAAAATAAAAACAGTTGTCTTATCCAATGACAGTATCACTCAAATAACAAATATTTTAACAGGAACTTACCAAGAGCAGAAATGACAATGCCCAAAGTGACCAGTGACTTGTTGATGTTGGAGCCCTCTGTCAGTCTATCCCTGCAGTAGTGGGGGTCTGCTCTCTCACTGTCCAAAACAAAAACAAACATGTCATGAGGTTCATGTCATTTGTAAAGAAAATGTGGGATGGGGAGAATATCTCAGGACATTGGCAAAGCTCCACTAGGGGGCAGTTTTGTCATGACTTTGCGTTAAAAGATGTTGATTACAAAAAACAACAAACTAACAAACATATGTACAATCTCACCTTCCAGCCAAGTCCACCAGGTTAATCTTGCTGACAATCTCTGAAGGAAGGTTATTTTCTAGGATTGCCTGTGGTGAAAAGACAAGAGAAATCATCCCTGAAGCTGCTAATAGTGATAAGTGATCACATCTAAATAGCTGCTAACAATATTAACTGCTGAACCCAAGGAGCAATTATTGGCAAAAAAAATCTGAAAGAGAATCGTTATGAGACTGATTGATTAAAAGATAAGTGTAACTGTCTGGGTGTTTAGAGATGATGACCTGTGTGTACTGGATGGTGAAGATGGCGTGAGATCTGCTGCTGGCATCATGGTTGTGGGTGGCTGCAGTGATGCGGTTGGCAATGCCCTCCTCCAAAAGGCCCATGGCCTGTTTGCAGTCTGTGACCACATGCTGTGACAGGTCTGATAAGACACAAATAGACAGAAAAACTAAATGTTGAGGAATGCATCCAAGTGCACTGCATTGTTTGATGTCAAGATTCATCATTGTATGATTGTTGGGAAATGCAAAAAATGTGATGTGAAAATGTGATTTAATAGGATCATCCAAAAACACATGAAAAGGAATGAAGATCAAAGAGTAAGAATATCATAGCCTTACATTTACACTAAAGATAATTCATGCCTGCCAAAGGATTAGCCTTACACTGAAAGAGATGTAAAACTGACTGTGAGACTGAAACAAAGACACTGAAGCAGAGGAACTATACAAGCAGGGAGATAGAAATGTGAAAAAGACACAAACAGGAAATATGTCTCATCATTGCATGCTCTTGTTTGATTCATAATACTTTCCAACAGCATTTAGTATCACAAAAACCTGTGACAATGCTCTGCTTCCAGGCATGAATCACATCATCTCAGTGGCTGTAAAACATGGACAGATTACGACAGAGTGCCTGGGAGCTATAAGATCTGGTTAATTATTCTTTGTATTCATTTAGCCAGTAAAGCAAACATGTGAAATGTTTCAAAACCGTAAGAATGACAGTAAGTTGCTAATGTTGAACCAGTGTTAAGGGAAGTAAAAGCTGTGAGTCCTGAACATGCTGCGTGTATTGTGACTTGGTCTCCTTGGAATCACACGGAAATGACTTCACTTCCTTTGGTCATCTGGGATTTCTCTTGATACAGACAATGAGTGGATGTTGGCACTTGAAACACACAGCAAGTGAAGGAAAAATAAAGGAGTGGATGGGGTGATGGAAGGAGAGAGAGAAAGAAAGAAAGAAAGAAAGAAAGAAAGAAAGAAAGAAAGAAAGAAAGAAAGAAAGAAAGAAGAAAGAAAGAAAAGAAAGAAAAAAAAAAAACACTGGATTAAATCCACAGTGGCCAATTCTGGACACGATCAAAAGCTTAACAAGGAAACAAAATTTCACCACTGACCACATACCACAGTGACTTATAAACTAAACACACAAGACAAGAGCATTGCTCAAAATACTGCGGACCATGTTACACATCCAAGTCCATAATTTGCCAAAATTATGTGTCTGAGTGTGTATGACAGTGTGGAGACACAACGTTTAGCATTTGGTATCCACTCTCATCCTGACCCACTATATACCAAGTGTTTCAGACAGACTCTCTTACTATATGATTGGTTGGACAAATTTGACTAATGGTCTTTGGAGGTTTCTTAGTGTTAGTCTGTGAGAGCACCTAATCACAAGGCCCTAAAATTTAAATATGCAAAACCCTACTGCATTTGTGAGCTGTGAGGTTGCTGCAAGAAATTGTTATCTTATTCTAATCTCAGTGAAATTATTCTGGTAGGGGTAATGGTAATTTGCAGCCTCTAGACCGTAATCGTATTTAATCAAAAAGATAGTCAGAAAAAGACAAAAAGCATAAATGAGTTAGTTTGTTGAGGCAATATTTTGTGCAATTACACCTGGAACCATGTTAGCAATTTCAGCACTGGAATTATAATTCATTTAATTTGTTTGACGTGTTTTGGGTTTTTTAGAATAGGTCTTTATAAAAGTCCTGAGTGTTTCCAAATTACTTTGAAATTTAACAACAAAAATAATGATAACAACCTTTAGTGCACTACAGAGATTTGGTTGTTTGTTTTAGTGGCTATGTGTATGTCCATATGTATCTGAGTGTGCATGCACATGGTTTTCATGTACACATACAGTACATTTATCTTTAACATCCTCGACATTGCTGTCTTTCTCATGTGTAAAGAAACAAACATTAAAACATATAAAATATGACTTGGTTTAGGTGAACAGTTTAAGACTCAGTATTAGTAAGCTTTAAAGTTTAAATTGAGTTTAGCCTTAGAAATCAATGTGCAGCTGCCCTGTGCATTCACCTTGTACATATGGTCCTTTCTCAGGGTGCTCTCTAACTCTCAGGGAGGCTCTCTTCTTCTGCTCCCCTCCTTTCAGCAAGTCTCTCACACGCTCATTATAAATTTCCAGGAAGCTGCAAGCAGAGGGATAAGACAACATGTCACTATGAATCCTAGTTCTCGTATTATATGAGGAATTGATGCGTTAATGCCCATTTCCCTACTCAGATGCTAAATTTATCTGATGGCAGGTCGTTTGCTGCATCCTTATTTTCTACGTCTCGCAAACTAACCAGTCGTTAAGTCTACTACTACTGGGAAGTGATCTGTATGCAAACAAAATGTGACAATGGACCCTGGCTGTATTTGAAGTAGGCAGTTGTAGTTACTTTTTTAAACTGTTGGTTCAACCATACAATTCACAAAACCTGAGGAAGTTTACATTTTTGGGGAACTCCTCCAACAATGGGTTTTGAACTGCCTGTATTTTGACAGCATAATTGGACTCATCTAATTTGAATTCCAGCATAATGAGAAGGCTGGACTGCACTGATTAAAATGGAAAAGATACTAACAGAGTCCCACGGGAACCACCTACCTGATCTCGACTCTGCTTGAATTTTGCCCATCAGGAAAAGTGTCTTCAGACCTAAAGAGGCCCTGCAGGGAAAGGAGAAATGCAAATGACCTGAAATCCCAACGGCAGATACCTAAGCAGCTGGATTATAAAGGTGCTCACTTCATTCATGATGCTACTTGCAGAGATTATAATCAACTAGCTCACCTGGCAGATGCGAGGGGTCAAGCCAGTAGAGTCCTGACAGCACACACACACACACAGAATGAGGACAGAGCAGTATGCACTTGACAACTTTTCTTATTTGCAGTGTAGCACTTGTTTCTGCTGGTGAGGTCAGTCTCCAAAACTTAAATAAAATGCACATAAATAATACTTCATGCCATGCAGAGATTCTGGTGCACACACCCCACCCCTTCTCCTCACCGGTGTCCCCATCATGGTGTACGTCTTCCCTGATCCTGTTTGGCCGTAGGCAAACAGACACACATTGTATCCCTCAGAAGCTCCGGACAGCACCAACACACCCAGGTCCTGGAACACCTGTGGAGATCAACACACACCTTTAATCACACATGCATGAGTATCCTGCAAACACATCTGAAACTTATTTTACTAGAAAAGTAAATGCACAAAGTGAGGTGGTGTTTACAGTGTAAGCCAATGTCCTTGATCCTAATCGCATTGTGTTTTTACACACAAGGTTTCCCCATTACAATGCTGTGGCACCGGGCCAGTGGCAGGGAACTAATGTTGCTTCTTGCTGAGGTGTTTGAGTAAGTAGCAAGGAGGTCAGCTCATACTCTAGGTAAACAATTTTGCAGAATGTGTATGGGAGAGAAACAAATGTGCGGGGAAAAAGACTTTGAAAAGTGACTTAGTCGGGAAAATAAACCTTGCCTAAAAGGGCAGTGCTGATGTGGGAGATCTGAGAGAGTCCAGCTCAAAACAATCAAGTGAGGCCTCCTGTTTTCTCTCTCTCTCTCTCTCTCTGTCTGCATCAGAGAGCCAGGGTCTGGAGGTTATTAGCATGAGGCCATACCAAAACCATTTTTCCTTATCTAAAGTTGTCAGGTCTCTAATTCTTTTGTTGCTTGTGTGTCTCTTAATAGGTTTCAAACCTGTCAAGAAACCAGTTACAGTCCACTTACACAGAGCTGACAAACAGTCAATCAGCATATTAAAGCCCTTGTGGTAAAGCTGCAGCAAAACAGTAGAGACGAGTGAGAGCACCCACTGTTTGGGGGTTTGTCCATGGTGTCACAGAGGCGTAGACTTTGTAGATATTTGTTTATGATAAGTATCAAAGTCAAACACATTGTGTGATGATAACAACTGACTTTGGGTGTTTACCACTTCATATCATGTATAATAACAGCCAGCTGTGCCTACGTTTGTGTGTGTGCAGATGTTACTGGTTAGGCAGGCGTAAAGCAAATGGATAAAAAAAAAAAAATCAGTCTTATCTATTATTATCGTTCCTTTGTTCGTTACTGATAAGGAGAAAGAAACTTCAACACAACCAGCTCCTGGGATGTGTGGCCTCGTCAGCAACCCAACAGCTCAGTCCAAAGGCAACATGTGCCTTGAGGGGGGGCAGCAACCTGATCTAGACCAGACCTGAGACCCAGCACATTCCCCCAAGAACCATAACACACCCTGGGATCAGTGAGGGGGTTCCCTCCCTTGGCCCCTGGGCTCAAGCCTGGACCACAGAGACTGGTGGGTAAGCGCAAAGAGCAGGGAGAAGAAATGCTCTGGTAGGTACAACGATCTCACCTTAAAACATACCTCACATGTCTGTGAATGTGCGCAACTACAAGCAAGTTCCTGGAGTTGAGCCTGTGTATACGCGAGGCTTATAAAACGGTGGGAATAGGTTTAGGTTGGATGTGGTTGAAAGCTCTTGTGAAAGGCCCGGGCCTTGTGAAAGCAGCCTGAATGGACTCACTGGTCATCTGGTTGTTCTTAAGGCTGCACAAACCCGTGTGTGTTAACATTCAACAGCCTTGAGTTTTCTCTAACAGAGGTAAAATGTTCAACACCGACATGGTGGAGTGAAGCTCACACAGAGACCAATGTCTTATTTAAACCACCATGACCACCAAGTGAGTAGAAGCAGTGAGTAAACCAACACCCAGTGTCAGGACAGAGAGACTTAATTACCTCCTTCAGTCACTACTTCAGTTACTTTGCTATCAGACGCCACACAATATGCAGTAAAAACACCACTTTGTGTCAATTCTTGGGTCAATCAACAGAAAATTGACAAAATAACATCTTTCAGAGAGCAGAAACGTCATATATTCTCCTTCCAGCATCGCAAATGTGAGGATTTGCTGCTGTTCAGTTTATTATCATTACAAGCTAAATATCCTCCCACTGTTTCAGATCAAAAACAACTACACAGATAAATCAATAAAGGAAACAACTGCGGGCTGCTGCTGTAAACACACATCAGACACCGTTTTTTATTTGAAAGTATTTCTCTGTAGCCTAGCCAACCACGCACAGACAGCAGCCACGTGCATCTAGTAAAAAGTGCTGCTACAACGGCTGTCTCACTCAATGACCTTATAAATCATCCAACAGGCTCTGTGGTGGAAGCATCTCACACATTGTCACTCTGACAAGGTTGTTTTTGTTTGTTTTGTTTTTTACAATTTTCAAGAATTTGTAAAGTATAATGAATGGCAATCATTTAACATGTATGCAACATTGCTTAGCATGTGCTGTATGTGAGTCTAGGCACAGAAAACAAACAATATTGTAAAGACAAATCAAAATGCACAATTCTGCTTTAATTTTGTTCGATGCCAAGAAATGAATTGAGAAAGAGAGCACCTTATGTAACTGTTGCTCAATAAACAGTGTCACAACTCCAAATGTCAAAGTGTGTGTGCAATTCACTGGAGTCCAGACCACCAACTGTTGCCCCCTGCCTCTTGGCTGAATGGAGGCTTAAACATGAAGACAAAAAGCAGCGCCACCCCTGTCTTGTCCTCATCCCACTATCTTAAACCAGACACAGACACACACTCCCCTCCCTCAAACAGAGAGAATCAACACGGCTCTTGTTAAAGTTGACCCTCTTAAAGTCCCTCTATGGGGGCAATGTCAGGGCTGGGGGTCCCTCCAGGCTCTGCACAAAGAGCAGGAACTTCACTTCAACTATCCGCTCGTTCTTTGAACCTGACTCTCTCTTTACCTTTGCACAGTATTCCTATTGTTTCTGCCATTTCTGCCTGGTTGTCTTTATTAAAAGTTAGCAAAACACACACACACTGAACAAAACCACAAGGAGGAAGCATGAACTTATCTGAACCTCTTGTGCGATTTAAAATTGTTTGTTTCAGTTGTCTAGACAGGCAATATTGTTTGTCACCACTGTCACATCAAATCAAATCAGCAGATTGTAATGTGTGTCATTGTACTCTGGCTGCATAAATGGACACAATGGCCCTCTGTCACAGCCTACTTTCACAGTGCAGCAGCCTGCAGCAATGGGAGGTATTTTGAGGTTAACAAAGCAGGTGAGGTAACAGACAGGTTGAACATGGAAATGTACTCCAGAGATGAAGCAGGAGAAAAACAACCTGGAGATAAAGTGACCTGGCAAGAGCCAAAGCAAGCATGCACACCAGTTGGTCACCTCAACATACACATGGGACAGACTAAACACTTCTATTAACAGGAAGGCTGTTGTCATGAGCAGGCTGTTGCACGTGTATGTGAGTGTGTTTATCTCTGACCGGTTCAGCAACTGAGAGGAAGCAGCAAGCACAACAAGTACAAAAGCTTCGGAGTTTGCTTCCCTCTCTGAGAAAAAGTGCACAAACAGTCGAACAATGAAAGAGGAAAAGCAGAATATAGTTTTCATTCTTGTGCAGGAAATGCAGGTCAGATTCATTGGGTTAAAACAGAGAGAAAGGAAGGAAGAATAAAACAAGGGTTTGGGGTAATGTGTCATGGCAGAAGGCCGCGGGTCATGAAGAAGAGGAAGGTCTGATGCGGCTTAGATGCATGACATTAATAGTTTTTCCAATTTCAAAGCCAGTTGGTGAATTTTTGCACAAGCGGGGATGATCATGATCGCCCATATTTCACTGCATCTCTCCATTACATATAAATCTAGCAGAAAAAGCTGGTGGAAAACAGCCCTCAGATAAAACAGGTGTCACTTTACATGCATTTAAAATGCTTGCGTGACAATGTGTGTGTGTGTTTTTAATGCATCTAAACATGCAGAAAAGAGAGTGGATGTTAAAATTTGTGGCTTGAATTACTCTGATCTGTAAAACAACCACAATCAAAACAAACCACTATCTCCAAATGAAATAGACGACCAGGCTCACGCCAAGATTCAAGTTTTAAGCAAAGCAATGTCAAGAGCTGGTAATAAGAAGCAGATTAGACTTAACACAACTTTACACTGATATCACCACATTACATGTATGGCTGCCATATTCAAATTACACCATGACAGAGAGAGATTATTATTTTGTAAAAACCACTTTTGGCAACAGATCTCAAGAGCAAAGTTGAGATGTGCATCTCACGTAGATCTAACTAAGCAGGGCCAGACTCCCAGACGTAAATGAGGTCTGCAGGAACCAGCTGGGTTTCATGCCAGAGATCTGGACCATGATAAATACTGTGTTCCACATTTGTTTTGAAACATGGGAAACTTTTTTTTTTCCCCCCCCAAAAAGGACGTCAGGGTTGCGGCCTTGTAACAGAGACAAGGCAGTGAAGTGGGTAAGAAATGTGGAGAAGTCATGGCAGTCATGAAAGAGAAAAGACAGCATGATGAAGACAGGCTGACAACAGTGAAAACGTAATGCCCCTGTAATGAGTTAAGCCCCGTAATCACAGCCTGTGTAAAATGCCAGTTGCTTGCCTGGTTTTATGTGGCCTGGTGTACACTAAATCCTGGAGAAGTATTTATGTTTAGTGTGCGAGTGCGTGTAAATGTGTGTGAGATGTTGTCATGGGTGATGGCAAAAGGCCAGCCCAGCAAAGTGAAGCCAGGTTTGACGCAACCAACAGGACTGAGATTCATTTTCCCTCCACAACCACTCTCTCACTGGGAGGGAGTCTCCCGCACAAAGCGAAGACATAAGACTGCAAGTCGAAAAAGCAAGAGCAAAAGGAGATGCTGCTTTCTCCCAGTCACACAAAGAACATCAGTTCATATGAAATGATTTCCCCCCCCCGTTTCTCCCTGTCCAGGAGTGCACAGCTGCCGCAGAGGCGAGGGTCACGCGATTCCCGCCCCATGTTTTCCAACTGGGTTAGACAAACAACAGCTGGGCTTTGAGCAAAATTAAATGCTGTTGTTTAGACAGAAAAAAAGGCCACTAGAGATCCCTGTCCTGACTTCCTGTGAGGAATTTAAGCTGGAGAATCAAAAAGTGAAAAAAAGAGGGAGAAAGGACCCGACCGTGGGGACGACACAGACAGGCAGACAGAGACGCACGCAGCGAGAAGACAGAGAGGAAGCTGTTTGGCCGGAGTTCAACAACGCTGCAGTTTGTCACACTTGGACAGAATTTGTAGGTCAAATTAGCATGGAAGGACCGAGAGGCTGCGAGAGAGGGAGGAGGGAGCGATAAACAGATAGGCTGCTCTACATTACTCAGGCCTCCCTACACATGGGAGTGAAGCACAGAGGGAAAACAGGGAGCAGAGGACAGGAGAGTTAAAAATAAAATAATAATAAAGGCAAGGGCCACTCTGGTAGTTCATTCCACTTTTCAGCATCCACTTTTGCTTTAAACCGACACTGGGGCAAAGGCTACGCTGAAAACATATAAATAAACCCATATCTGGGAAGGTTTGGGGATCTGCAGCTCCTCCCCCAATCCTCATTAAAGAGGCCAGAGCTGAACGCTGTAGAGCAAATGAGAACGTCGCACTCTTTATTGCAGCCTGGAAATTACTTCTCCAGCCTTCAGACTGATGGGAGCCTCCTACCATATTCATAGGCTACAGTGGTGCAGTACTGATTCCTTCACTAAGCAATAAAGTGGTGCAACATTGCTGCAGTTCAACATGAACTCAACTACAATCCCTGCACTGTTGGATGTAATTTGATGTAGGAAGCCATCAGTTGTAGACATCTACAAATATTAAAAGTCAGACTGGGAGATTAGGAGAAAGGATGCTGATGGATAATGCAATGTTGATCAACAGAGAAATTCTCATGGCTCCATTTGTGATGTCTGATTATGATGATTACCTTTCCATTGCTAGATGATGACATTCACCAAGCCTGGAAAAAAATCCTTTAAGTTCGTTGTCTTACCAGTATGTAAAAAAATGTGCATCCAAATGGGCGATGAGGCTTGCAAAGAGAAGCTATGAGGGAAACTCCGGGATACACTGTACATTTGATCTGCTGCAAAAGCTAATCACTTGCTTCTTGACCCGAGACATCATTTTCCACCAATTGCTGCAAAAAATCTGTTGCAAGTTACTTGAGAAAATGAGCCCCAGCAAAGTGTTTATTGTAGCTATGGATTATACAATGATGCAAAGAGAACTGAAAAAGACTTTAAATTCTTCTCTTAAATCATTCAACCAAGGTCTGATCTGTTCATTTATATAAGAAAGAAAACAACATTTCACTTCTGTTCTGCTTGTCTTAAAGTGAAGATCCAACCGCTTTTAGTCTTTGTTGTAATAACTCTTGTCATCCCCGACTGTCACTGATAGAAAGCTGGAGGTCTATACATAAATCACAGGTGCTTTTCCTGTATCCATCTGGTCTGGGTCTCATATTTCTTTGCTGACAGCATGAGGTTTAAATGGCATCCTGTTTGTAGTTAATCTGAACCAGGCTGAACTGGACTTCTGGCTGTGGGTCCAGCCATGTGTTGAGGGGGAGTGAACGCTCACGTGTGTGGAGGATTCTTCATATACACAGAGAAACTATTCTTCCCTCAGCCTGCAGCACTACTGACACAGAGACCTAGAAACACTGCAAACATAATCAAATCACGCACTGCACTGACAGAGGCACAGAGAGACAGAGGAAGAGGAGGAGGAGGGAGGAGAGGGAAAAACCCCAGCAAGTCGACTCCATTTGGCCATAAAAACAGCATTGTGCTCTGAGCTGAATCCCCAGTAGTGACGTCTTTGCGCTGAAATTTAACTGCAAAAAAACTTACTTAGTGAGGCAGATGCGAGCTTGGCAGGCGTGGGCTGGGGACTGCAGAGGCACAGAATTCACATTCCCACATTCTCTAATCAGCTTCTCTTGCCATTTGCTATCGCTCTATCCAGGCTCTAATTCTCTGCTTCTCTTTCACTCTTCTCTCCCATGGTTCTTACTGTCAGAGGCAGTAAACAAGCTCAGGGGTTCGTTAATATCTACACCCCAAACAAGGGCAGCCACGTTTAGACAAATGGTCCCAGTTCATTTATGCTTTAACTCAACAGCTGGATCCTGTTATGGATTATGGTTCCCCTCCAAATCCTGCTTCTCCTCACCTGGTAGAGACGTTTGCCTCAACCCTCATCCACCAGAAAGCTTTATCATCCAGACATGCAACTTAAAAACTGAGCTTCTCTTCCTGTAAGACAGGTTTTTGGTTTTTTTTTTCCTTGAGGGGAGCCCTCAGCGACAAGAATGCAACCACGTCTGCACCTCAAGAGTCACATGTCTGATTTCCCTCTCTGTTAAAGGGGAAATAAACCCCCACATGTCAGTGATGCATGGACAGCAGACAGTGGAGAGGGAGGTACAGGGGCTGGGAGGCCTGTCTCTAAGGGGTGCTGGGTGTGGTTGGATAGTGCTGCACTGGGGAGGCAAGAGTTAAGATCCAGTTTCCCCTCAGTCTCATGGGGACTAAAGACTAAGATGAATCCAGTCCCTCTTCCTGTTATGAAAAAAGTAAAGCATACGAAAATATATTTTTAAAGTAGAAACCCTGAGAAAATCTGCTGCTGGCAAATGCTACATTTATACATTAAGCTGGAGAACGGGTAAAGACTGTGAAGTGGTTAGATATTAGATAAAAGCAGTTAACTAAATATACTACCAGCATGTGAAATGACACACAACAGAGTATTGTTGCAGCATTTTGGTTGTGGGTAATATTAACCTGGCTTCCTGCCCCGCAACAGAAACAGAAACACAGCCAGTCACTGTTTCTTCAAATCCAACATTGAAATAACTGCCCTGCGCTTTATTCAGATATTTCAGCTGTTATGTGATCAGTAAGTGGCTGACGTTGTCATCCAGCAGAGTGAATTCGTTGGATTCTCATGCAGGAAGAGAGGTCAGATTTTAACTCCAGCTTCTCTGTCCTTCGGTGGTGTCCTTCCACCCACCGCGGGTCAACAGAGGAATGTCTGGTGGCAACCAGGCCACTGTGACTGGACACAAATCTGCTGAGGACAGAGGCAGCCGGCATCAGAACGAGAGCGGAGGAAAAAAAAAAGAAAGAAGTGTTGTGTTGTCTGTTGCTCAGTTTTGTGTGTAGGCCGTCGTCACAGCCCCATCTTTCTTAAAGACTTACAAAGACAGCTCTGACAAGAAGAGAGACAAGCAGTGAGGGAGTGGCAGAGGAGGGACCTCGGTGGAGAAAGGATAGAAAAAGTGGACCAAGTGCAGCTATTGTAGTGAACAATGAAAACTCTGTGGAAATACAAATTAATAACAAGTCAGTTTATCTAAAAAAAGAACTGTCTTTAGAGGGATTTCCTGTAATGGAAGCAGGCATCAGTTCCTCTCAATCTGGACTGGAGCCCTTCTCAAGCTCCCGAAACACCCACACCAATCAAAGCGGCACAAAGATATCTAATCGCCCAATCACAGCTGGGAGATCAAAAGTGAACTGAGTGTAGCCGTGCCGTGTCTGAGGCAAAGAGACTCCAGCATAACAGATAGAGATGATATCATATCCCCTGAGTGGCCATCAGAGTAAAAACATACAACACAACACACACCCCTCTTGTTGTGGTTTGTCTACAAACACGGTGTTTCCCTTGGGCTTGTTTCTTGGTACAGAGATTATGTGTGCCTAGTGTCAACTTGTGGCCAGTGCGCACATGGTCTCCATCTACATGTCAAAACAGATCCTGTCAAAAAGCCAAAAGGGAAATATTCATCCAAAGACTGACTGTAGTGAGCATGTATTAAAAAAAAACATTGATTACTGCGTACTGTTTCATTTAGAGTACAATCAATAAGCGGACATTGTTGTTCATATAAACATCCAGTAAGGGAGCAGGGTCATTACCTCCTCCTGCGAGGCGTAGTGAGGGTCTGCAGGGTCCACCGACCAGTAGCAGTAGTCAAAACAAAACTCCAGAAGCTTCTCCCTGGAATCAACAGCACCATCCAATCGTCCATCCAGCTGCAGGGAGGAAAACAGAGGGGTGAAGGTCCAGGTATTGACTTATCTGTTTCAGCTGAACTCCAGTGGCTTATCTTCAAACAGTGGTATGGTGAGTGGTAGGTGGCATCGTAAGATAAATAAATAGGACACACGTTATGGGGACAACATGAGCATACATTTAATAACATGAAAAGTGAAGTTTAGTCAGGTATAATGGCTTTTGTTTTGAAAGGACTGCCAGGGTGTGGAATTGCAAGCAAGCCGTTTCCATTCATTAACAATGCGTTCACTCCTCCTCCAGTCCTTTATTCGCCTCGGTGCATTAATACTGAACACCTTTCTGCTTACAGTGAGTGAATCCTGAACTGAGGAAAAACAGCACAGCGGGATTTGGACTTGTCCAGACACAGCAGCTTTGCTGAGACACACTGGGAAGCATTTCTTCTAAATCAGTGCATTCGATGTAGAGAAGCATCTAGGCTCATGGATGTTTGATGTATCCCAGGATTTTCTTTGATATCGAGCCTTGTAAATCTGATCCATTGCTTTTTGGCCCAATGGCCATAATAACATAAACTAACGCTGACACTTGTAGCTATTGAATGAAACAGTGAATTCATTTGTTGATCCATGATCGTCGTGTAACGGTCAGGAAACCAAAAATCACAATGTGCATCCCTACTGTGCATGTCTGCATGAAGTCTTTTACAAGGAGGTAGAGAGAAGTCAGGTGAGAGAGAGGCGAGCGAATTTCAAAGGTAGACTATGTTATTAACTGTAACCGTACTGTGAGAGCTCCGACCTGTATTCATGGTTTTTACTTGTCATCTGCTAAATTCATTAGCTGATAACATTAAGATGCTCTGTTAAACGTCTGTGACTAGTGCCGATGCTGCACCACCACATGTGATCAAATTAGAGATGAAACAATTATTTGGTTAGTTTGACGTCTTTGTCAGTTGATCTTCAGCACTGGGCGACACTAATCCCTGGCTCTCAGTTTTGTACACGGCCTGAGAGAAAGATTTTTTTAACCCCTCTGCACGTAAATGAACTGCAACAATGGCCTTGTAGTGTGAGGGATCAGCCAAGAACAACACCAGCCACAGGCAAAACTGGCTGACAGAGCTCCCACCACAGACGAACAGAGTCAGGGAGTATTAACTTTACTGCTTGAAAAAGATAACCCTTCATCTTTTTCGAGTTTCACCAGTTTTAATTTAGCTCAGTAGGTCTTTATAGCTCATATCACTTGATGTTTATAAGGGTCACATTTATTGTCCTGTTAAATCCCAGGCTTTTTTTTTTTTTTTCTGTCTCACATCCTGCAAAACTGTCCCACTTTCCATAAATAATTATTCCCATGAGCTTTGAAAGTCTTGATCTTTTTCCATGGCAGAGGGAAGCCACATGTGGTTCGTCTCTGTCACATCATTTGTAACAGATTTCCTCCAGCCTCCACCCAACTTCTCTCTACAGGTCTGAAGGTAAAATAAAAATGAAAAGGGGAAATTCTGTCAGCACCAAACTGTCAAACAAAGTACCTGTGGCAAGGATGAAGCCAAAAGTGAGTCCTGAAATTTGTTTCAAGCTGAATTCCTTTCATCTTTTTTGCAGGTTTGCATCATGTGTAAACATCTGACACTTTTGATATGAAACTTCAACAGGGCTCCTGCAAACTATACCCATCAACTTCTATCGTCTCGCTATTAGCCAATGCAAATATTCACATTAATGAAAACAGTGTGTAAGATGTTCCACACTGGAAATGTAGAGGCGGCCGCAGACTGTCTGCAGGCAGCGGGGCTCAACCAATCAGACAAGTCGACCGAGCCATCTGACACAGCAGGTTGGTAACTTGGTCAAAGTATCAGCTTTCAAGACTTCACAGCTCACATAATTATTTCCAAATGTGCAAAACGTACTGATATTAACTTCTTCAACAAAAAAACTGTAGTATATGCTACACTATTTTCGGTCAACAGAAAGTATAAACTGCTCTTCGTGGGGTCTGGAGACTGCACGTGTTTGACAGGAATGGTCCCTTAACCTGTGTGTGTGTGTGTGTGTGTGTCTCTGAGTATGTGTAAGCTCAACAGATATAATAAACAACAGTGACATCAAGCAGGAAAAGGCTGACCCAGTGCTGTAAACATCCTGTTGCTGTGATGATAGATACCCTCTACACGCTACTCCCAATTCACCCGCTGCAATGCACCATAACACTCCCGAGCGCAGACTCCATCTTAGTGATTCGGGTGCCGATATACTCACCTTCACATTTTGGATCCTCACAAACTTATCCTCCACCCGCACAGCTAGCCGTCCTCCATCTGCACATTCCCTGTGGACAAGCAAAGACCAACTATCAACCTCTGTCAATGGAAGATAACATTAACTTGTGCTTCCAACTGAGAAGATCTGAGAGACACTATCAGTATTGATCAACGTTTCTCACTACAAATGCAAACCTGACAGGGATTTAACAATCGTTTTACGCTGGATTCAGATACTGTTTTATCACCATACAGTCTGTTGCAAATTGGTTTAAGATGCCCTTTTGCTGTTCTTGATATAATTGAGAGGGTGTCCAGATAAATTTATCCGAGCTGCACTTGACCAGAGGCCATCACATGACAGTTACAACAATGACTCTTTGTGTGCTTGTGTATGTGCCCATGTGATCCATGAAATCGCTACTCAAGACTTGTGAGTACCACTGACCGGTTTCAGATTCAAATGAAAACAAACTTTATCCACTCTCTTGAGCCCAGGCTGTTATCATGAATTTGAGAGAGTGCACAAGTGTTGTGTGTGTGTGTGTGTGTAACTGGGATAACTGGGACCAGCGTGTGTGTGTGTGTGTGTGTGTATGGGAGTAAAACAAGGTCAGCTCAGCTGTGCGAGCTTCAACAGCTGGACCTAGCACATCTGATGCAACACATGCGATGCTAAAGGCAATCACAACAAGGAGCTGCTAGAATTTCGATCCCCAGGAGCAATAATGATGGCAAACTCTGCCTGTAGTGCAAACGCTCCATCTCCGTGGTGGGATGGGGGCAGAGAAGGAGGCTGTTGTAATCGTCACCTCCCCCTTGCGCTTCACCACGTGAGCCTCATTTTGCCAACCCCAGCACTGGCGACCCAACCCAAAACCACCAACCTTCAATCTCAGGCTCTAAACAGCATGAAAAGGAGGAGGCCGGGGTTGGAAAACAGTCAACCTTCAAAAAAAAAGTGCTTTGATTCAAACCTAGGACCAAGTATTTCACAACTGGGCTGACATGTTTCTCGCACATGTGAGACTCGGCCTGCACACTTAGGGAGGCCCACTGAATCCTGTTGGTCAGCTAAAACAAAGAGTAACACACTTCTGTGCCCAGTGAAATGAGGAGTATAACTAACCAGGCTGGTGTAAATGTTATCTCTGTCATACAGCATCTCCCTATTCAAATACCCCAGTAAGGAAATACATCTTTCACTTAAAAACTAGGAGAAGCAAAGAGGACAGTATGAGTGTCAGAGCCAGAAACGAGGAAGGACACATTTGCATGACAGTGAACGTTGCTTATAACAAATCCTTTTGTTATGCAAAGAACCAGGAAGACTGTTTGAAAGAATCATTGTCCAGCCCTTCATAGCTTGAATAATGCTTTGTTATGGTACTGTAGTGGCCTTAAGATCAAGCACCCCTGCAAACCAGTCAGCAGGACTTCAACATAATTCACTGCAACACTTGAATTCAAATGCATTACATCTCCAGACCCTCATGACCTGTTCGTCAACATGCTGCAGCAATTTCCCTATTAATATAAAGAGGTGCTCCAGTGAAGCAAAGCAACTTTACAACATTACTCTGCTACTTCAACAATGGGTTTTACAACACCGTAAAGATGGGGGAAAGTTGTTTTTTTTTCCATAAATGCCTTTCACGTAATGAAGGGAATGGCTTAAAGTGAAAATGCAGTATGTTTTGTATGCAGACTGTTGTGCAGAGAGGTAAATATAAACTAATAAAGAAGAATATGTCTATTTGAGGGAGGCACATGCACCCATAAAAACACTAAGAACTGGGACGAGTCAATACAGAAATATCACACTGTCAAAAAGAGTCGAATAGTGTGATTTTTTTTTTTTTTTCAATTGATGGAGCTATTGATAGTTTTCTATACTGATGAACTGATTCATCATTTTGTCAGTGCAAACCAATTTTGATCGAGGTGACACGTTGAAGCTGTGAACTTTTGCTCCAAGAAAGGAAGCCCTTGATATTGAGTTTCATACAAAATAAGATTAATTAATTATCAATATGGTGATGGAGTAAGTTGAAGCTATAATGACTTTCCCAATAGTAAAGCTACTCAAGCAGAGAGTGGGTGTGGAAGAAGGAAAGAAAGAAAGAAAGAAAGAAAGAAACTTTAAGCACTTATTATTGGTGATAGTGTCTTTCGTTCCTGCATAGATTTTGCAGGTCTTACAAAACACTGACTCACTGATCCAGGCCTGCAGACATACACACAGATAGGCAGTGAAGATGTTATGAATAAATCACAATTAATTTCTAATTATGAAGCCAATTAGCCTTATGGATGTTCACTAACTGCCTCACCTGACTGTCCTTTTTTCTACATTAGTCAGCACCACACACACACACACACACACATGTGCCTCTGTCAGACAACACTACTGACAGCCACAGATGTCATTATTCACCATGTGCGTGCACCACTTGTTCCGCTGTAACAACTACACGAAGTTTTTTTAGGCAGTTAGCCTGTTAGCTTAGCCTTCATGTGGCAAGGCAAACCCGTCCACAGCGCCAATACAAAAAGGCAATATGAGGAGCAGAATGTTTTGTATACGACTAGCAAATTCCCATGGCTAGCAACAGTGTCAACAACAGCCCAGAAATAAAGTTAGCAAAGGAGACAACGAGTATTTTAGCTCATATTAGGTAGTTTTCTTCAGCCGTTAAATTAACGTTAGGTTAACTAGCAGCAGGGGTCGGTTAGCTAACGTTGGAACTCACCTGGCGTTGGGAGGACGGACCCGGACGGCAACTTTAACGTTTGCCATGATGCCTCAAAGTCCAGAGTTTACTCACAGATTCTGGTGTTAAGACAACCGTTTTCCGTGTGAGCATGTCAAGACTTTCCTGCTGATAAGTCAGTCAGTCCGATAAAACTTCAGCGGGGAGTGAAGCTGCCCATTCCTCCGCTGCTCCAGTCATCCTCCACCCGCGTCTCCTCCAAAACTCCCAACCGAAGAGTGAAACTTCCTGCTGGACAGAGGGGGAGGGAGGAGGGAGGGATGCTGCCGCTGGATACTCCTCCTACACGGCCACATTCAAATCTGCTGTTTGCATCTCTGCTGTTATTTAAATGAAGTGAAAGTGTTGAACTGAGGATTATACCTTTGTTTAATGATAACAATCTGATTTTAATTATGAACCAAAACAGGAAATTCATGAGATTTTTTTTTTTATCTTTTTTTATATTTGGCTTACAGGCATTGTGTTTTGTCATGCCAAGTCCAAATCATAAGACAAAATGTCCCAGTTTTGACGTCTTCTTTATCAAAATCTTTAACTTTGACAAAAATTGAAACATAAAAAGTAAAGTTTTCATAGGCAAACTTGTGACTGTCAAAACTATGAGAGGTGAAACTCCAACTTCTGTTGATTCAAGGCTGCACCATTTCACTGAGACATGATTTTCTGGCCACCAACTACATTCACTCACATTCCTGAAGAATAAATTTCAAGGACATGTATTTGCTCTCCACTTCTGCACAGATTCAGTCCTCAGTGTTTAAGTGGTAAATATAATCTTTGCACTCAATTGCACTTGATTCTTGTATCAGTACTTGCACTCAAAGGATGCAAGAACTTCTTCCACCACTGAATAACAATAGACAACAGCCACATAAACCAGAATACATCTTTATTATTATATTTTCAATTTTGTGGCAACATAAAAATAATTCAATTTAAAAGCAGCAGAGAATTCAACGCTCATTCAACATGAACAAAAATCATCACAAATGCAGTTTTGCATTCATGAAATAAACATGCGATTCACTAGTAGTGGCGGTCATAGGCAGTGTGTGAAAGTGCTATACTAAAATAAAGACATTTATCTTCTCTGATGGGTCTAAAAACTAACAAAAAAATTTAATTTTTCAATCCATGTTTAGAGACTGTCTGATGCAATGTCCATCAAACCTTGACCGTGTCAGAATTAAAAATATTCAGCATTTGTTGTCAATTTTAATGAGCCACTGTCTTTACATATGGCTTAGAAAGGTTCACCCTGGGCTTCCATTTTCTTGTCTTTACTAATAACCTGCTTTGGTCTTGACTGTTTGAAGTGCTTGATCTACAAGTTATGCCCCTTCGGATACAACTGTACGCCCAGGTTTGCTTACAGTAAGTAACATTGATCTAAGGTAAGAGATGATGTGGTCCCCAGCTGCTACCACTGACTGGCAGGGCTTTCTGGTTCTAACCAGCGCCCAAACAAAACAGCAGAGGGATCCACGAAAGACAGGTAAAGAACAAAAAATCTGAAGCCTGCAGAGCCTGTGCAGAGGCTGACAGGTGGAACAGCTTTGATGCGCTGTGCACAAACAGCAACTGGAAAAATGGTCAACAACGTGAAGTCACCCAGAACTGTCTCCCCTTGAACAACACACTGACAGATGTGACTAAAAACACTGCGTTGATCACACAGAAGATGCCATGGGACGTTTAGTGATATTATCATTGTCACGTAGCGCCCTCCACTGTCTGATGCGAGACCTGCAGCATGTCCATGTGACTTGGTAACTCAGCCAGGGGCAAGGTGGGTTTAATACCCTGTGACTGCAGCTGAAATTTCTCTATCAGCCCCTGAAATGAGACAGAAATTAGAGAACAAGGTGAAGAAGGAAGAGTGGAAAAGGGTCAAAGAAGTCAAAGCATTGAGTAAAAGAGAGACTTCCTAAGGAATGCATCACGATAAAAGCAGTGAACCCTCACCGCTGGCAGGGCCAAGCTTGTTAGCTTCTTCCAATGAGATATGACCTCTTCCTCACCCAAGATTCCTCTGTCAACCACCTTTCTAACCAGGAACAAGTAGTTGTTCCACTAAAAGAGACAAACGAATCCTTCACATCGCATCAAATCCAACAGTCACTCACTGAAAATTGCATTTTATAAGTAAAAAAATTCATGTTTCAAGTGTTGTGTTCAATTTAAAATAAGTAAAATGTCATTTTCACATCTGTATGTATGTCTATGAACCAAACTAGTTGTATAAGCATCATTACTGCTTTGATATCAGTTGAAATACCTCGGTGTCGCTGGCCTTCAGCACAGCAGTGACAGTGAGTGGGGTGAAGAGCAAGTGGAGGGGGGCAGAGGAGCAGCAGTCTCTCTCCCACAGCTCAGCAAGCTGCTCCAGCACTGATCTGACAGGAGGCTCTGACCCTGAACCAGGACCCACAATAACCTCACCACCTCGGCTGCACCCTGACAGGGACAGCACCGGCAGCTCTGCAGACACTGGGCAGATAAACACAACAGGCCTGTTACACAACACACTACATCAGCTTGTTTTGATTTTCACACAGTGCAATTGCACAGAGCAATTTAAATAACAAATGAGACTGATTATGAAGCCGCAGGACTTAGAGGAATCAGCCAATTTACATTTTAACACATCATATACTGACTATTTTCCTGTAATTAAAAGTTTATCATTAAAACCTTTGACACTTACCCAGTTTGCAGGCCAGAAGGACAGTGGAGTTCAGCAGCATCTGCTCCGACACCACAGTTAAAAACTAAATGAAGAAGAAAAAGAATGAAATGTGATTGTTATTATTGGCAAAAACCAGCAGATGTGTGCTGTTCTGTTGCAATTGTGCATCTCGGGTACCTTTCTACAGGCCAGTGTGTCTCCCACTCTCTGTAGCAGAGTTTGGAGCTGAGAGCCAGTTGGCAGCTCCTCATCAGTCCTGGGGCCGACTGCGATGCTCAACAACTCCTACATTAAAAAAACATTCAAGCAGAACTTGACACAGAAATCTATAACTTTCCCCTCAGTGGGGAGTAGTGGTGAATTTCCTCTCCAACATCTGGGGGAGGATGATCAGTGACAAACTTGCCAAATAAATGAAAAGAGAAAATAATTTCTTAATAAAATATCCTCTTCTGCAAATGTACCTTCAGCTCGATGAGGATGTCTGAGGGCAGTGAGGCACTATGGCTGCAATGCGGAGGGCAGGACATCACTCTCTCGCTTCCTTGTTTTCTCTTGGGAGTGGTTGGCTGCTCCTGGGTGACTAACTCCACAACAGCCCGTTCTGCATCCATCACATCTGGAGCCACAGGACCACCCAGAGCCTTCATCACGCGATCATATCTGCTCTTCCACTCTCGCCTGATGAGCGCTGGATGGTGAAGAGAACAGAAAGGACAGTTACAATGGAGGGCTTTGTGGGATCTTTTAATGACAGCACTGGTTTCTCTCTTTTTGCATCGACACTGGAAATTATATTCTGTGACATGATCTCATCCCAGCAGCACTGAGAACTTTAGGTGTGATTGGTTCACATTGTCCCCAAGCACAAATATGAATATTTATAGAAGTCATTCCATAAATTGATAGTATCCTGCTGTGATTGTATATTCACAGTGTGCAGTCAAAGTATTAGTTGTAGTTATGTCACTTACCTATATTTTTAAATAGCAATCTGCTTCCATGTTTTGGTACAGTCCTTTTTTTAGACAGAGTTTGGGGTCAAGTACGTGGATCTGGGCCAGGTTCTCTGATGTTACACTTCACATCATATAACTTTACCTAGTTTCAGTGAGTATAAAAACTGCAGTCACCATTTAATAGGCCTGCAAAAATATTTTTTGTCAGTGCTGCTACAAAGTTCAGTGTTCCTGTTATCAGTCGCGGCAGACCAGAGCAATCCCCGACCTCCTGTTCCTGTCGGATAATGAGTCCAAAGCAGAACAGGGGAGAAAGAGAGCAATGGTATCGGATTGCTTTTTTACTATCAGCAGATATCCTGAGTCAAGATCTTAAGTGGAAGAAAAAGATGTTTGACCGGTGCCTCCCTACAGGAGAGTTGCTGGACACACACACAGATTTTCATAGTATGTCTGTCTTCAAATTGTAAGATACCTTTTCTGCATGCGTATCTCAAGCTACTGGTATGAATGAGAAATTAAAGTATAAAGTATTAAGTCGGAAAATACAGAAAATATGTTGGAAAACAGGCGGAATGAATGTGGAGTGTGCATCAAAAGCATCTAACAGGGTAAACACCTGCAAAAACACAGGCATGGTGCTCGGACTAGCTACCTGTAATGTTGGCTGAAAGCCAGCTGCAGGCTTTTTCTGTTGCAAGACGTTTGGTGATGTTCTCAGATGTGGTCAGGACCTGCAGAGACATGGGAACAATCCACACGTTTGTAAAGTGTGTTTTTTCCCCTGTATTTACAGACTGGTGTTCTTGGTGTAACCTGATCCCTGTTAAGGAACTCTGATAACTATTTTTTGACATTACATCATTTTAAATATTTACATGGTGATCTAAACAGGACTCACAGCAGGTGAGGTCTCATCGGGGAGCAGGATCCTTATGGCTTCAGGACTCTTCTCACAACAGAATCTGCAAATCACATAAGACTGGGATTACCATACAGAAAAGAAGTGAGACACAGTATGACACATCAAATCAGTAAGTCTAGTAAATAAAATTGTGTTCCAACTTTCATGTGGCCAATTCAAGGTCTGCTCGCTGCTTGTTAAAAGAGGTTGCTGCACCTTGTGGCTCTTGCCAAAGCCTCTAATCCTGCATCACACAGCTGAGCACAGATGGAGTCATTCAGTTTTGAAGGATTTGAGTTTGGCAGCTCCAATCCGTCTCTCAACATCTTCTCTCCTCTCTCCACCAGCTCACTCACTAACGTCGCCCTGTTGAAAAAAAAAATCCCCAAATAAATAACACACACATGCACAGACCTAAAAAATGAAAAACAAATGCATAATACATGAGTTCTGAAATACAGCTACACAGGGAGTTCAATTTACATAGACCACCACATGAATGCTGGTATATTTGCACTGTTGAACAATGACTAGTCTCTTAGGTAGGCAACCATCCAAAGTTGCAGGCTGATTACCTCCTACTCTGAAAGTCCTTTTCAATTCTAAAAAAAGTAATTTAGTCGAAGGTTGCTCAAGGTAAAAGAAAAAACAGTGAAAGATACAGTTGATTTAGAAATTCATGACTTGGAAATCACTAAATCCACAGGCCCAATAACACCCCCCCACCCACCCCAGTTTACAGCTCTGTGAGACTAACTTCATATGCTTGACACCGTTGGATCCAATTCTTTCGGCTACAAACTCCACGGTGCGACGCAGCGACGGAGGCTGGTTGTGAAAGAAGGCTTGCTCCAGGTCCATCTGTCACATCAGAGCGATTGGCTTTAATACCCACAAACAGGCAATTTATTGAGTTTCTGTTTACAGCCTCTCCTGTTTACTCACCTGTAGTTTCTGCTGCGACCTGTTGGCGGTCGGTGTGTCCCTGAGCTCAGCAGAAGTGGGAGTGATCTTGCGGATAATTCCTCCGCTTTTGGCTGTGCTTCCAGAGACAAAGGCAGCAAGGAGCTTACGAAACTCACCTGGACCAATGAAACCAAGCAAACATCAATCCAAAACATTAATAAGAGAACACAGATACAAATGTACATACATTTAAAATTCTGCTGGTAATTATTGAAACAGCAACAAAGATTATATATTTACACTCACCAAGAAATGGGCAGCATGTATAGAGAAGCTGCTGATCCACCAGGGGAATGCAGTCCTGAAATAATGAGTCAACCATCAGCGTAAATGGGCATTAAATACAAACATCTGCTAAGATGGATTTTACTTACAAGTCCTGTAGCACTTATGTTGCTTTCCTCCAGCTTCGCCACCTCAGTGAACTCATTGGTGAAGAAAATGTCCTCAGGAATCACAGGGATCTACATGAGTTAAACACAACTAGTTCAATTACAGGTAACTGTAAGGGTAAACTGAAATTATATGTTAAATGTAAAACTGAGCTCTGTCAGTTTTAACAGCATCCAGCTGTATTCTGCTATTGACTTTGTGTCTCACCTGGAAAAGCCAACCTAATACAGACACCATCAGCAGTTTGTTCAGGTAACACATTTCTCCACATCTGCCCAACAGCATCCTCCTAAACAAAAGTAAACAAAAGTCAATTTTGAACAACTTTCCAAGAAGGTCAAGCATCGACAAAAACAAAACTAAGTTTCTCATCTGTTTGTTGCTAATTATTTATTTAAGACTTTTATTAGTTTTAGAAATGTTTCATGGATATTCTTTTTTGTTGTTGTTTTACCTGTACAGCAGAAGCAGTGTCCCTAACGCAGTCCTGTAGCAGAGCAGCAGAGGACCGATAAAGTCCAACATGGAGAGGAACTCCACAAGCCAGGGGACTGTCAGGATGGTGCGCCTCCTTTTCATACTGTTGTTTAGCACAGCGCACACATCCAGCACTGGGACGCTCTGAAGGACCATGAGAAGAAAAGATTTTTCTGTTGTAATTAAATGCCCTTGCAGAAAACGTCTGGGAAAAAAACAGCTTTATTTCTTTGATGAGATTTAATTTACCCTACAAGAGGAAAATAATCTTTTAGGTTAGCTTGTGCCTGCTTCATTTGAAACAGGCTTCGATTAATTACTTCACTACATCATAAACATTAATTAGTTTCTCCTCACCTTGCTGCGCAGAGCTATCGCAGTCTCCTGAATCTCTCTGGATGGTCTCTCAGATGTTTGGTAGGGAAGGAAAGAAATAAATCCAAGGAACTTAGCCAGGAGACGAGCGAGGAGCAGCACTGAGGTGAAGCGCTGCTTCTCATCCTAATGGAGACAAATGAAGAGGGTTATGTAATAATTAACAGCACATCAGACAGACTGTTATTCTCTAAATCTGGCATGTTTGTAATTTCACAGACCACCACACAGAAATCTTTTGCCTACCATGGGAAATTCTGCAACACTGGCATCTCAGTAACATTTCTTTGTCTGACTCTAGTCACATACCTGCTGCTCCATGTCCCCATCTCCCTCCTCCTCTCCCTCACCGAGTGGGGCAGGTGGGCTCAGGATGGATACCTCGTCCAGCTGGAGGAGCTGCTGACACAGGCTGTCCTGCAGGTGCTGGTTCAGCTGGCAGCTGGGAGACAATTTGTAAAACAAGTTAGATCATGGAAAACAAGTCAAATTGTTTAACATGTATTGAAAAAGGGCATATGCCAAAGAAAAAATGACCTGCATAATGAGCTCTCACATATACCTCCATGCAGTTTTTGACTACTGATTAAAAAAATATATACATACATAATGATAACATGATCTTACAATCTGTCCTGTGTCATTTTTATATTCTAATGTTCAGCAATGTGTTGCTGATGGTACAGTATTTGCCTTGACATATTCTCACCAGCTGGCTGTCTGCAGGAAGTCTCTGAAGAACTCCTGGTGGCCAGGGAAGGATGGGGGAGGACAGGGACCGACTACTCCATGAGGCTGAATGAGACGCTCTTCAAGACGCTTCAGACGCCCCAAGCTGTCAGCTCCCAGCATGCCTAGCAGGTCGGTGTCAGGGGTATCGCTGGGGGAGTTATTCATACGGGGACCTTTACACATCTATAAAAATGAAAAAAAGAAGTAGATCCATATAAGAAGGAGATACATATAAGAATACTGCTGGGCTTTTCTTATTTGTACTCTTAAATATCATTATCATCAGGGTGTATTATATCATACAGTCTACCTGAACAAGCTGCTTTAGGAACAAACGAGCAAAATGGGAATGGTTTCCTGCAGAAGTCAGTTGACTCATCATTCCTCTAGAAAAAGAACATAGCACAGTGAATGAATATATGCAAAAGCAGATCAGAAAAAGTGATTAGATAACTACATAATAACTATATAATTAACTACTTTTCACATTTTTATAAATTACACTTGGCCCATTAGCCAATTAGAAAAAAAAAAAAAAAAGAAGTCTTGCCTTATCCTACTCCCCAAAGCGACATCAAAATTCCACCCTGGTTCCATGTGAAAGTCCTCCCATTCTCGCAGAACCTCATAGAAAACATCTCTGAGAAAAGTGGCAAAAATATCAAATGCATGAGTTTAAGTTATGATCATCCTGTGCCCAGTCTGTCATAAGAAGAAGCTGTGACATACCTCTGCTTTTTAAAGGTGTGGAAAGCCTTGTCACTGCCAAAGTTGGATCTGTTGTCCGTAGCAGGACGAAATGGGACAGAATGGATGAAAGTGGAAACTGACGGAGAAAGCTAGAGAGGGAAACAAAGATGTAAAAATATCAACCTAACAAGTACAGCATGGTACAGAACAGCTGTAAGCTGAGGGGCAAAAAAGATTTCTAATAACATAGAGCAAACTAGCTGCATGCTCAATATCTTTATTAAATGATAATAAGACAATACACATAACGATAAAATACACATATAAAATGCATAATGGAGTTTTGAGGCCTACTTAAATTTATTCAATAACACTCCAGGAAATAAAAACACTTACTTTAGGACGATAAAGTGCGAGATAATTACCTTGGCTGTGCTTCTGTCCTGGGCTTGAGTGAGATGATCCCTGAGATCTGGAGAGAAAGATGCTATCCTCTCGTTCTCTGCCAGGAGACGCAATGTACACTTGTCCAAATTAGCCACCAACCTTACATATGAGAAAAGAGGACACTTAATTAAAAGGCAAAATCCTGTGAGATGATCAATCGTTGTTAGTTATTATGAGATGACTGATGAAAATTGGTGACACAAGAAATGAATAAACTCACTGAAACTGATTCTCCAGAACCTTCACAGCAAAGTATACACAGTTGTGTACTTGTCTTAGATAACACCTCTCAAGTATATCTGAAAATATGAAAGAGTGACCCAATTTCAAACGAAAAGCTGGGAAAATAAAACAGATTTAAGTTATAGGACTACAGAGAAATAAAATGACACACCTGAGGTCACAGCACATAAACTGCCCTGTTCATCATCTTCATCATGAGTGTGAGGGGACCGAGACGTTAGCAACTGCATGACAAAGAAAAGCTCCAGGAAAATGTTTGGCACTAGGTTTTCTGTAAGACAAGAAAAAAGAAACAAAGAAAATTTCACCATTTGTACTTGTTATGTTAGTGTGTCTTTAACATTATTATTTTATTATTTACTCTTATTTTTTTTAAATGCACAAATAAAATATAATAAATTCAACTTTTACTTCAATTATTTCCAAATGGCACAATTATGACGCCTTGTGGCCATTTACCAGAAATGCAGGTGCAATACAACTCTGCCAACAGGTCCAGTTCCAAAGAGAAGGTGACTTTAGATGGTTCAGGACTAGGTGTCTGCAGTTCTGGTGTAATCTTAGATCCAGTTCTAAGCCCTGACTTGGTAGGGGTGCAAGGGTCCAGAGAGGAGGGCAGAGGAGAGCCGACCTGCTGGGCACGCTTCGTCCTGAGAACAGTGAAACGGAAGAGATCAACTGAGGTGAAGAGGAAGAGATGCTGTGAGTGAACATCAAACAGCAGAGCACAACACAATGTAAGACACGTGTAAAAATATGAAGACGTATCAATATCATAACAAGTGCATAAAATTTGAATTACAAGCTTATGTTTACATTTCTATAACTCACTGAAGAACGCAGTAAAAGTATTACTGTACTTACAATGCTGAAGAGAAAGCAGTACTTCTGCTTTCACAAATGCAAAAGCCAAAACAAACTTATTCACGTCACCTTTTCTTCACTACTTTAAACTTGAATTTCTGTAAGAATACATTGAGTCATTCTGCATGTTCACTTACTTCTCCCTCTTAAGTAATTCCCTCTCTTCCTGCAGGCTCAGAGGACTGCCCACTGTCATCGACCCCAGAAATCCCTCTACCCCTGATGGAGGGCTAGAGGGCTTCCTGAATGGGGTGGAGGTGAAGCAGGTCTTTGGTTTAGAGTGTGGCCGCTCTGCACTGACTGGTGTCGGGTTGATTCTTCTAGATGGTTTGGACGCCCTGAAGGAGAAAGTGAGCCATTAGACACATCTGGAAATAAATGCAGGCATCAGTGTGGACATTTGCTCTTGTTAAAGTTGTGAAGACTCACACTGGTGAAACTGGTGATGAACCAACAGGAGGGAAATCATCCATGTTGCTTAAGTTGAGTTGCTCCACAGACGGAGGTGATACATGCTCGTTTATCTTACTGTACCCTCCTCCTCCTCCTCCTCTACCTGACCTTCTGCCCCCACTGTCCCATCGTCCATTCTCATCACTGTGATGTCCTCCACGCCCTCCTCCATGCCTTCCTTGTCCAGCCATGCCACCACCACTCCTCCTGCGGCCCTTCTGTGATTGGAGATTGGGGCTGTTATGAAGGTCTGGAGGTGAAACCATGTAGTCTCCCAGACTGATCCTCTGGCCGGCTCGACGCTCGGAGCCTGAGGGCCTGGAAGCAGGGCTCCATGTGGTGGTGAAGGAGGGGCTGCTGAAGGCGCTGACCCCGCTCAGACAGTGAGACTCTGACTGACCAGCTGCACCCGTTTCAGTACCAGGTGACACAGAGGTGGCCGGAGAAAACAGCTGGACCCGGCTGGCACTCCGTGAACCAGCTCCACCACCAGCAGACCTGCAGCCCCTCTTGTCCATAAAGCCTTGTGTCTGAGCAGCAGGCCTGGGTCGGCTGGGGGTCTTGGCTGGCGTGGCAGGGCCATGGGTTAGTGCTTGACTGCTCTGGTCCCTCAGGAAGTTTAACAGAAAAGGCACAAATTCTTGTTTGTGAACAGTCAACCCAGATTTACCGAGTGACAGCTTGTCAGGCTCCTGATGAAAAGAGACATCATTATAAGAAAATGAATGTGATTCATGAGGGATTTATAAAGCTGTAATTACACAGATGACCAGTCCTGATTAATCCATGATGTGCCAAAGACAGAGTAATTAGGTCATCTAATATTTAGCTTCGCTGCTTCAGGACATTTCTGCAGAAAATAGCCAGATGACCTTGCTAACTATGCGCTGGCTAACATCTGCTAAACCACGCAGCCCTCTCCGGACAGTAATAATAATAACAGCTGCAAACGCCAATGGTAATTTTTTGTCTTTTTGAACGCTAAATCTTATTTTGACTGATGGGAAGCGTCTTGTCTGGAGTCCATACCATCCAGGCTACATTAGCCCGCTAGCTCAGCAGCTAAAAGTTTTGTTTACACTCTGTTGTGAGCGATGTCATCTCATAAAACACGCTATACAAAGGTAGGCGCGTGTCAGATGTGTCGCTCGTGTGGCCCCGGGTTACTTCATCCTTACCTCGAGGTTTTTTAACCAGTCCGTGACCGTATTAAGATCCACTTTCTTCGACAGAAGTGATTCCAAAAGAGCCGCCATTCTGGCCAGGCGCTGCGCGGCTGCAGGACTGAGAGGAGGGGGCGTGACCAACGGCTACGCAGGCACGTACTGCGGGTGACGTACGCCCACCACGTGTGCAGCTGGTAGACGGTCTCGTGACAGTTGGCCTGCCTGGCGCTGTGGCTGAAGCTTTGTTAGGTCTAAGTGTTTGCTGTGCTGATATTGACAGTTTCCATGGTGTTCATCACTGCAGGATTAAAAACTGGAGCCTTTCACAAGATTCTGTCTGCATGCGGAATGAGTATTTTATTTATAACCAGTTTATAAAAATAAAATACAAAATAATTTTAAAACAAAAAAGAAAAAAAAAACACTGTACAAGGCATTGATATGATACAAATGATAGAATAAACATAAATAATTACAGTTATATACAATGCAAAACTCCCACTTGTTACATTCTTTCTTTTGAGACTGTACAGTTACATTTCAAAACCAAGACATACATTACAACACAAAAAATATCAATCATTAAAAAAAAAAAAACAACAACAATAGAAGTCAGAACAATGGATGGGCAAATTAGCAAATGTCACAATAAATAATTTCTGTCAAGTATTTATAAGTTATCAACAAGTAATCTGATGTTATGACATGAGACGTGTACCAGTGCACACCAAAGCTTTCATTAGTTTCCGTCTCACCTTTCAAACTAAATCAAAACAGCTGGGGTTTGCTCTCATTGGCCTATAGGTATCTGTAAGCACAAATACCTGCAAAGCTACCACAAGTATGACACCTTCAACAGCAGGCCACTTTAAAAAAGTGACGAAGAATATCTCATCTGGAGGGTAACACTAGGACTACAACTACACACCACTTATGTGCAATAATAATAATTGAAAAAAAAAACATGAAGAAATCTGATTATCTTTTAAAACCAGCAGCACTCTTTAGTGTTCCTCCCTTTCACTGAAGCTTGTTAGCGTATAAGTTAAGGTTTTACAATAATGATTTTATTTAAATTTGAATATTTTACAGGTATATATTAAAAGTCTGCACAACAGCGTTCTGAAGTTTGAAAGCTTGAGTTATCTTGAAATATCTGTGAGCTTGAAACAGAGGAGTTGAAAGAGGGAGAATTCAGCGACTGATTGCTCACGACGTGTAGAAATTTGCACGCCCCTGATTTTAAGAGCATGCAGGCATCGCACAAACGAACACACCTTGGATACTGCAGCCTGAAATGTTCTCATTTCCACCAGTCGACCAATAATTGGTGCAGGCGTTCTCAGAAAAAAGACAGGAAGGGAGCTCTCAGGCAGAAGCACACAAGTCTGACAGCACTGATTTCAGCAGGTGATGCACTGACCAGGCTGACAGGCATGGCAGCACGTACCAATTACAGACAAGAGATAACTGACAGGAAGGCTTGGCTTGGCCCTATATAGTGGAATGATCTCCAAAACAGACAAGGCTCAGTCATCCCTCGCTTTGCACAGAGGGGCAGAGAAGAGACATTAAGGCGGCTGACTGACTGAACACTGTCTGCCTTCAGGATGAGTCATCATAGCTGCTCTGTGAGGCTGAGCGTAGGATACGTGCGAGATCTGCACGAGCACATTTCATATCAACAGCGCAATGTGCCCATTCAACCTCCAACCAAACCACATCTGCAAAAACTCAACAAAATATTTGGCTTTTTATTTGGATTTTTCGATTTTCTCACATGTGCAGTCATCATCATCATAGAGGCTATGGTTGCCATTCATCTTTTAACGCCTGCTTTTAGTACAAATGCACACAGCAAAGTCTATTCACCTTTGTTTATGTTTATTATTTGGTGCATCATGTCCTAGGCTGGTTGCACTCATAAAAAAAAAAAAAAAAATACAGTCTATCGTTATCCAGCAACACAATCATATCAAGTCAGTGCAGGAAGCGCAGAAAACTGGTGTCATAGATCAGATGGGAGCGGGGAAATGAATAGAGAGAAGGGACAGAGAAAATATACAGAAATCAAATTGGCTCGCCCCAACAGGTAATGAAGTCCCTGTTAGGCTCAAATCTTCACAAGATAATTGCCCTGTAATGGGTGGTAAGTGGTATGCAGCTTTTTTTTTTTTTACTCAGTAGTTTGATTCTGATTCTTTTGTTTTTCTGTCTTTTCTCTGTTGAGCATGCAAAGAGTAGCACTGGAAGGAAGCTGGAGTTCATTTATTTTACAGTATCTACAGTAGCAGAGGAGTGGGAGAGCAGGTTGCGGAGGAGCGTTTTCAGTGAGGAATCCTAACTAAATTAAACACAAACAATACTCTGATTCCTTTGCCTTGTGCACAAACATACTGCAGGTCATTATATAAAAGACATTCTCCAGCACGGGAGGAACCGAAAACAAAACAAACAAAAAAAAAAAAACATTCTTCATCTCATTTTGGTGTGAGAAATATATTTACATATGGCCTCCATGTTCAGTAACATTTGACAAAATGTTGTTTGAGGTCTGAAATTCACATTTGTTCAAAGTTCTTTTTTCTTTTTCAATATCTCAAACACTGACCTGCTTCACACAGGACGGCTAGAACGGGTTTCACTTGAAATATTTCAAATTACAAATAATAGCTACTCGGTCCTCAAGTAAACTGTTGCTCAAATTGTGTTTGATCTTGTTTTTTTTTTTTTTACAAACAATTGCGTTGCTACCTTTTCTACATGAAAGAATACTGGTGAAAAGGGTCGTCTTATAACGGCTGGCACAAGTCTGTTTTTGGCTCCTTCATTTTTTTCTAATGACAGACACACCAGAGTGAATCTTCAAGCTGCCCAAAGTGCCAAGGCACAAATATCTGCGTCTGAACATTACTCATCAGTAATGTGTTCTTTAAGCTCCCTACTGCTACTACAAACTACTTATACTGGAAACACAACTGTCCCGTTAACGCCTTCCGATCTAAAAGGAGTTCCACTATTCTAACCTGTAATTCCCTCCAAATTCCCTCTTGGCAACACAGTAGGCACAAAAAGGTGCGTGTCCTCACACACTCCACATGACTGATTGTATAACGGATCACTACGGAGCGATCCAGTCGATTAAACATTTAAAACTAATCTGAGTGACACAAAAACCACACATCCACGATCACACAGAGGAGGGTAGGAGTCGTAAGCGTCGCTAAGCATCAAAATAAATATCTCAATAAATACAACTGTACACAAAGTCTGGCTTTATGCATTCACACATAGCATAAAGTAAATATTAGTATACCCTGCCTGCAAATCTCCAAACGCACAGGAGATAACTGAGTCAACCCCAGGCCGATATTTAATTAAGCTGTGATCAGCTACACTGATATTCCATCAGTATGATCCAAGTGCATTAATACTGGGGATAAATAAGTTACTATATATCATGGTGCAGGATGGATTAAAGTTGAATAAGCAGAAAACTGATTTCTTTATGTGCCCACTGGCTCAACTATCTATTGATTTATGTATTATAGAACTTCCTGCATCGGGAAGCAACTGCTTAATTTTGCAGCTACGCTATTTTGCTCTACAGCATTTTGACAAATATGAAATGAGGACAGTGACATGTCAGTATAGTTTATGTGTTAAATTGTCATAAAGGGGCACTCCAACTGGTCAGTTCACTCACACAGAGGAGCCGGGGAAAACAGAAGAAGAAGAAGCATTTTTGGAGCTTATTAGACTAAAAGTCAGGACGTCCTGGTGTCTGCTGCAGAGATTTTGACCATTCTTTCACAACTCTCAGTCCGTCAGCCTCATTGGAAATTCAATATTGAATCATTGGAGTACCCCTTTGAAGCTGGGTGGGCGCGTAAATGAGCGATGAACCCTGTGTGCAAATAGAAGAGCAGTGGGAAGCGAGTGAGACAATTGCTTCTGACTGACAGGGATTTCTAATTACAGAGGAAGACTCAGGTTTTTGTCCTGACTGGTGTCTATCCTATGGTGATTGGAGTCTTCCCATCCTCTGCTGTGGCAGCACAACCTGGTGGGCAACTATCTGCTCAGCTTGCTAGAGCATTTGCCCTCACGGCTGCAGCCTTTACCCCTGGATAGGTGGAAGGGGCCCGTGCGTGCCTGGCGGCTGCAGCAAGTCTCCTGGTGGTGGGGGTAGAAGCGACGGGGAGGCGGTGAGCCCGAAAAGCTTGGAGGCGAGCGGCTACGGCCGAGGCAACCGCCTCCTCCACCGCCACGGTGCTCGTGGCGAGAGGGTGAGGAGCTGACGGAGCGCTGCAGGGAGGAGGAGCTGCGTGGCGAGGCGCTAGAGCTGCGGTGGTGGTGCGGAGAGCTGGTCAGGCTGCAGATGCCCATCCTTGAGCCCCCGTGCTGGGCTGAGGACCGGTGGTGGAGTGGGGAGCCACGGGAGCCATGCATCAGCTGAGCAAGGCATGTCAGGAGGTCTGAGTCACTGGTGCTGCCAGCTCGGATGCGGTAACGCCTAAGCCTAAGTGAGTACAGAAAGCAAAGCAGGGGATGAAAAACAGCCAAGTCATATATTTCAAAGCAAACCAGGAATCAGTGTGATGAATTCCCTGTCAAGAGTTGAATAAGCAGATCAGTCTCTTCCTCTCATGTCTGTATTTTGGTCGGTTCCTTAGTGTTAAGCCAAGCTAATCAGTTCCAGGCTCTTACTTCATATTTGGCACCGACATGAGAGAGGAATCAAACAATTTATCACAAGAATAAACAGGAAAACTTCAAAATAAAGTAAGTAAAGTTTCATATTTTTGTCATGTGTTTCTTAGCCCTCATGCTCTTTCTTTCATGCTGTTCAGAATAAATGCTCTACAGATCAATAATGGCAGGACTAATTATTGGATGAAATTACCTGCCCTCCACTGTGGGGCGACAAGGTGGCTTTCCAGGGGGTGGGCGGGGCAGGAACTGGGAGGCCAGCTGCTCAGCAGAGGAGGCTGACTGAACAGGTCGAGGGATCCTACTCTTGCGGGACAGAGGGCTTGAAGAGGAGGAGAGGGATGGAGCCTCGTCACCCTGGCGGTCAGAGCGGGAGCCCATCAGAGAGTCCTCATCCTGGGAGCGATCAGAAGTGGAGGACAGAGGGTCCCTTGCAAGGGAAGCAACCACGGGGCCACGCCTATCAGAGAGGGACGGAGAGGCAGTGGGAGAGGGGACCGGGCCCTGGTGATTGGCTTTCTTCTGCAGGAGTTTCTCCTTGGCTGAACCGGGAGTTGGGAGCTCCAGCAGACTAGAGGGCTCCAGGACAGGGATGCGACTTTGCCTGCGGCTGGGGTCCTTCCGAGGAGCAACTGGCGAAGAGGAGATTGGACCCTTAGTCTGATCAGGGGCCTGGTTGACCTCCCCACTCTCGTCCTCTCTTAGTTGAGGCTGTGTGTCACAGGGAGTGCGGCCAAAATCATTCTCAGGGTCTCTCAGCTTGGGGAAAGCTCCATTACTTAAATCCCCTTGGCCAGTAGCGTGAGGAGAGAGATGTCCATTGGCAAAAACAGGACTGCGAGGCGAGCGAGGAGAGCGGGGAGAGTGAGGGGAGCGAGGAGAACGAGGGGAGTGTGGAGAGGAGGGCAAGCGCGGAGGAGGTGAGCGTGGAGAGCGCGGGGAAGAAACGCGGCTTGGCACAGGGCTTTGAGCTTTGGTGTAGCTGTCTCCATTGACCAACGTCTCAGCCAGGGGGTCTGTGGGTGTCCCTGGATGGGTGGGCACATGGTCCTGGGGGGAGATGATGTCGTGCTCCTGCACCTGCTGAGCCTCAGCTTCAGCTTCACCACGCCTCTCCAGCAGGAGGCACTGTGGAGCACTGTCTGATCCTGACTGGGAGGACAGCCCAGAGGGACGCTGAGCTGTCAACTGAAGAGGAGGGGGAGGTGAAGACATGGGGAGGAGAAAGACACACAGGTGTTATTTAAAAAGCACACTCCATTCAAAATGGGAATAATATTCGAATTGTCAAAGGCCTGTTGCTGATAGACTACAACATGTCGAGTTGTGCTGTAGTTCTGTAGCAAGAGCCAGATGCAGATGTGTGAAAAAGAGAAGAATTTTACATTATGGCGTAATAAATGGTGATTAGTTTGGCAACAGCATGCAATACCATAGCTACCATTATCAGACCGAAACACACAAGTGCTATGGCAGTGTCAGTCAAGCTGTGAGTACTAAACCGGCAAGTAGGACAGGAAACGTTCACGCAACTTCGCAGGGGGCTTCAGCGAAGAGAGGGTGAGGAACAAATACAGGGAGAGAGAGAGAAAGAGAAAGATAGAGAGGACAAAGACGATCTGAAACAAAAGAGACCATGCAACCTGTAGTCATGACTCGACATTCCAAACACACATGCCACAATCAGACAAACACACACCCCTATTCAGATCACAAGAACACATGTCCAGACACAAGGACACATCTGACCCATGCTCTGTCTGGCCTGCACAATGCCCCTCATGGTCTCTGGAGAGAGCTGCCTGACAACAACACAATAAGCAAGCCAACTGAACAAAGGAGCCCAAAACAAGCAACTTAAACAAAAAAGAAAATGAGAGAACAGAAAATGTTGACAGCTGTTGTGTTGCTACTGACGTAGAGGAATCTGAATGGAGGTCTGTTTCTATCGTGATGGGCTCGTCACCTGCTGAAGCTGCGCACGTGTGATGCGTATGACAGAGGGAAACTTGGCGTTGGCAGCGCCCGCCGGGATGGGAGGCAGTTTCCTACGACTGGGCGAGCGGGTGCCGGGGGCGGGGTTTGGTGGTAGTGGAAGTGAGGCATGGCAGGAGGAGGAGGAGGAGGGGCGCTCCTGCTGCTGCTGGTCGGCAGACTGGCTGCGCCTCATGCCCGGCGGGTGGCGCTGGTGCAGCGGGTCCGACAAGGTGGTCAGGAGGGTGTGAGGGCTGGGAGAGCGCAGAGGGATGGGGCTGGATGTCCGCACTGCAACTTCCTCAGGCAGGGATGGAGGAGAGGTGGGGAACTAAGAGAGGGGAGGGAGAGAAGTGGGGGGTGGAGAGAGGAGGGGTTGTGAGTTTGGTGAGGGAGTGAGAAGATGGAGGAGGAAGTACGGTGGGAGTGCTGTGAGGCCGGTCGCGCTGGTTCAGAGCACGACGCAGGACTTGGGGTTTTGCAGGGCTACGGCACCGAGAGGATCATTAAGAGAATTCAGGGGGTTATTTTAGGCTAATGAAGGAAGGGGGGGTGAGGAGGGAAGTTCTTGTGAAGGCAGTGTACATTTTCAACTTGGAGGAAGAAGTTCTGGTTGCAGGAGAGAGGGAGCGGACAGTTATTCCTCTTGTAGTGAAGAAAGCATCTCTACAATTTAAGTTAAAGTGGTTTATGTTCAACTAGAGCAGGATTATGGACCTGAGTGGGCTGGTGGTATGTTATGAATAGCAAAGGAGCAAAAAGCAATTTCAACAAAGCAAACCAAAGCATATTTAGAAAAGAAATCACTCATTTGTAAAGTAAATCAAAACCAACAGTCATCTGCAAATGAGACAAAAATTATGCATGAAACCTTAAGAAAATCAAAGTAAATCCCAAAGCCAGAAGCTCTCCCTTTCCTCCATGCTGTGATGTGATCAGAGCTCTGCAGTTGTGTCACATACCTTCTACTAACAGATATACACCAGTGATGAAGCGAGCAAACATAAAGCAGTAACATTTAGCTTCAGTATACAGCAAGATGCAGCTGGTGGATCTCTGATTGTTGTATGACATTAGCATTTACGTTCTAGAGCTAGAACTCTGACTCTGTGCAGCTTTTTATCTCCGTAAAACGCTGACTACAGTCAGTATCATGTATGACATGTTGTGAGATGACCTTCAAATGAAAGAGCTTACCTGAGTGAGGACTCCCTCTGCCAGAGCTTCAGCCGGGCTGGTTGGAGTGACGGGGGGCAGGACCCCTGCAGGGCCCACGCTAAGCTCCAACTTGTCCACTTTTGCACTTCCCTTGGAGGAAGACATGCTTTCTTGTTTGGCTTTGCCATAGCTCGGGCTTCGGCTGCCCTTCTCCCATCCAGGAGACTGTTCCCCTGGCTGGAGTACCTCCGGTTCCTCGTCCTCCTCTGAAGGGCTGGTGGTAACCTTAGCTCCTGGGGAGCCACTGGGCCGCTCCACCATTACCCACTCCCTTGAGTCAATGTCCTGTCTCCCAGAGCTCAAATTGAGGGCCACAAAGCCCCCGCTGCTCGCTGCCCCCTCTCCCTGCTCTAGAGATCCAGGGGATGCTGGCTTAGGAGAACCACCACCAGACCGGAACTCCTCATCGTAGTGCCAGACCCTATCAGGACGGTCTCCAGCCGGTACAGTTTGACCCTGAGTTACTGGGATGATTGCAGCTCCCTCCTTGTCGTGGTGTAGGGTACCAGGCTGCTGCTTTGCTGAGCTGAGCAAACACAGGACAAGAGCAAACAATCAGGTCTCTACTCAGTCCTAAGGGGTTAAAACGTTGGAAAAAAGAATAATGATAAACCTACCAAGCCTCCAGGAAGCGCTCTGGGCTGGGCTTTGACTCTAGACCAAGTCTCCTCTCCAGTTCAAAGCTGTGGATGTTGCGGAGCTTCCTCAGCAGAGGGCCATCACGGTCCGAAGCCATCACCTCAGAGGGAAGTTTGACTGGGGAGCCCAGGCTTGGCCCAGCGTAGGGGCTCTGGTGTCCTTGGTTGCCCTGGTTGTTGCTGTGTTCCTCCTCCGCTGCCTGTGGGAACAAGTCCGTTTGTAACTTATTTACCAAAGAAATAAAGGATTTTCACTTTTATTTTGAGGTTAGTTGATGTGATTAAAGTCTCATATTAAATGTAGTTTTTGTGTTCACTCATTGTGTACCTTCCAGACAGCCGTTCTAATGCGGTTCCGGTTGCGGTCCAGCTCCTCCCAGACATCAGCCTCCTGGTTGCGGTGCGGGTGGAGGGGAGAGCCAGGGATGCGCTCAGGAGCTGGGTTGTTCTCCACGTCGCTGAGCTGCTCATCCTGCAAAACCTCATCGGTGTTTTCCCTCATCAGGTCGCCAGGTATCAGGGAGGCATTTGCCATGCTGGGACAACAAAGTACAGTACACACTTTATACCATGAAGCCCAGAGGAAAGTGTGCAATTTCAAGCAAAATGGAGAAAATAAATAAGCTCTAAAAACTTGCTCTGGTGTTAAATAGAAAAGATAAATCCTGAATAAGTTCTACTCAACTTGATTATTTCAAGTACACTTACCCCATATGTGCCGGAGTGAGGCGGGTGTGATGTTGTGGTGTTGTGGCACTGGCACTGATTGTCAAGGTGCCGTCTGTACCAGTTCGCTCCCAGTCGTAGGGGTCATTCTCCACTACATTGTAGGTTTTCATACTGTTGTCAAACACTGACATCAGCAGCTGTAACAAAACACACATGCAGTTTTTTTTATTCAGGACAATCCACCAGAGCTCTAGATAAAATGGGTTTTAAACACTTGTGGTACTTCAGGTCATTTGGGGAGCTCTCCTGAGTGCATCAACTTGAGCAGACCTTTCTAGGGCATGTAGCACACACTTTTGGTTTTTAACAGGGGAAATATAGACGTGTGTATTGAAACGGAACAATTTTATGCAAGAACTGCAGAATTAAATCTGAATTAGTCACCTGGTAATCAGGCTTGGTGAAGTAGTCCAGGGTGGAGATGTGATCCAAAAACACACCAAACTCTGCTGGCAGATGTTTGAGCATCAGACGATGGTCGTAAGTCTCCTTCAGCTTCCCCACATGTTCCTGGAAGTGAAGACACACACGCACACATCTGTCACTTCTCATCACTCAAAGCTGGATGGTGCTGTTTAGTTTCAAGGAAGTACAACTACTGGCCACCCTTACTTTGTCCTTGATCTTCCTCCATGGCAACTGTCCAACTAGAAACTCCACCAGCATGTAGAAGAGGGACCAAAGGTCGTCATGACGACCCATCTCCTGCAGAGTTAGAACAAGACTGAGTTAAGCTTAATCAAACAATATTTGATCACAGACAAATCATCAGGGGGAAAAGAGAAAGTTGTTGGATAAAGCATATGAGCAGGCAGTTGTGGGACAGCACATTTTACACAAGTCACAGATCACAGATTATGCAAGAGCTCCAGGACAGGGTGTTCAGAGACTGACCTTATTCTTATGTGCGTTGACTGATGCATAACGGACTGTTCCCCTGAATCCTGCTACTGGACGGGGCTGACAACACACAGACAGATACAGTCATCCAGTGCTAATACAGGCATAATCTAACATGAGTAAGCTTAAATCCAAACCGTATGACTGCACAACATCAGGACAAATAAAAACAAATCTACTGACCAGAATCAGTAGATCATATTATATTAGAAGACCCAAAGAGTTGAGGCAAACTACAGAGTGATTTTCTGTGGTTAGCCACTATAATTTGATCCATTGTTAACATCAAAATATTGATAAGAGAAGGTTTAAACTCAGTGTATAGTTGGTAACAGAAGAGGGCACTTACAGGGCGGACCTCCTGGCAGGAGTTGGTGAACTGGCGAGCTAAACCGAAGTCCAGCATGTAGCAGGTACGGCAGGTGCTGGGGAAACGACCCATGGCGAAATTGGACTGAAGCAGTAAGGTAAGGAGGCAAAGGTTAAAGGAAACTGATTAGGCATGAAATGTAAAAGCAGTAATATTGTAGATTCATGCAAATTCAGGGGGATAAATAATCCTGTGGTGAAATATGATTCAGTGCAAAAGGCCCAGACGACAAACCATATGTACATTCTGGTACATTTTGGGCAATTAGCCAACATTCACACTGAGTCAGTCAAAAAACAAAAAACAAAATACTGAATCAGCAACAACACTTGCAGGGAATAATAAAAAAAAAAAAAGGCAGTAGTCACAAACACTTCCTAGACAATAGAGGAAAATATATTCCCCTGTGCCTGGAAGTCTGAAAGTGCTAAGTAATGAAATGCAGCCAGAGTCCTGTGACTCACCGGTTTGATGTCACGATGCAGGAAGCCGACCGAGTGGATGCTTTCTATGGCTTCAAGGATCTGGCGACCCAGACGCAGGGTGGTGCTGATGCTGAATGTACCTCGGGCCATACTCCTCCTCAAGTCGGCCAGGTTACGACCCTGAGAGAACATGTACAAGATCCATTAAGCCAAAGGCCTGAGTATATTTCAACAAATGTGATTTAGAGAAAAAAAGAAAGAAAGAATACAAATGTATGTTTTTTTTTTTTTGGCTGTAGCACCAAAAACAAAGAGATATATTTACAGAGAGAAAAACACAGAAATCACTTGACTGTCAAATGTGCTGAGTGGACATCCAGCAAGTCAGCAGAGACAAAAAATAAATACAGCTGCACCAATCATCTATAATTAACAATGTGGTGCAGCTGGGAGTCAGTGCAGCTCATATAAATATACCATTCCTGTGGGTATGGTTGCATAAATTACAACTAGACCACATTTTCACAACAGATCCAATGCAGAGAATGTATTTGTGAATTTATGACAGAGAGTTGGGAATCCCAGCCCTATGCTGAAGCTAATTTGATGCCTCTGTGGTTCGCAGCAGGTGACATTGTATATGAGCCTGCAGTGGTGCTGCTTCAATCTCAACTGAGTGTATAGCTGCTGAAAATAGTTCCCTTTTTTTTTTTTTTTGCTTGATGCTCTGCTCTACAATCTGAACCAGCTTAAATATGTAGTGCTCATTTCCCCATACATCTAGGCCACTGAAATGTATGGATGCTAAATTATTCATATATAGCAGTCATTCACAGGAACATCGCTTGGTTTCTTGTAACGAACCTCCACACAAGAGAAACATAAGAGACAGTCGTGCTGTCCCTCTGTCCCAAATTCAAAGACAAGTCAAGTTCAGAGCGTTGACTCAAGATGGTTTGACGCAGGACGGCATTAAAGTGACAATTACAGCCTAACTGGGAATGCTATGACACAGTTTAGCAGCAGTAGCGCAGCTACAGAGGAGTCAGGACATAAGCAGACTGCCCAATCACAGAGCAGTATCCAGCTAAAGTTTGCTTGACATTTTTACTTGATAAATGATTTCACTGAATAATTTGACTGGTTTTTGGTGAATAAATCATTCCACTAATTCTTTCAGTTTCTTGCACTGAGCTTGGACAGTTAGCTGAACATCATAGTGCTTATCCGCCATTGAGTCCTCTGCATTGAGACCAACCTGAAGCTCCATCACCACATAGTTAAAGCGGTCGTTACGGCCACATCCCACAAAGCGACACACGTGGTCTTTACCTAGGAAGAAAGAGAGGAGAAAACACTTTCATGAGAGAAGATGAGGTTGTTTAGGTGTCAGTGCTGCATCATTCGGCAGTAAGCTGCTGTTTTGTTGAGCGACTCATGATGATGCATGCTCACACGTCGCTGCCCTTCCCTCTCTGTCTCCAATCACCAGCTTCCCTGTGCAGCTACCCTGCTGATTTATAGGCAATAGAGTGCAACACAGTGTCTACACATGTGCATGAATACCTTGTGTATTTGGTCTCAGCGGACACTGCTGCACAGGCAGCTTGTCTGCAGCCACACCCAAAGGCCCTTTAGACAGTTATACTAACAAAACCTCCACGTTAAAAACACAGATTTATTGGATGCCTGAGTTCACCAGCTGCTTTTATAATAAATTTAAACAATCCAACTAAAGGATCCAAATGAAAAGCTAAATATTAGCTTGATACAACCCATTAGTCTTCTAATGAGGCTATGGGCTGATGTTTACTCTTTCCAGCTGGGTGGGTCAGCAGTGTTTGGGGGACTGGAGTTCAGCCCATCTCAAATTACATGCTGGTTCTTTTAGGAGGCAGCAGAACCATGATGCCCAAGGCCACAAGCCATTAGACAGCAAACATGATCCCGGCCCATTGATTTTCCTCTCAGAGGGGAGACAGAAAAAAGGCACATTGGTTAAAAGGCAGGAAGGAAGAGGGGAGGGAAAAAAGAGAAAGGAGTAAAACTACACAACCCCCCGAAGAAGCTCTCTTCTGCTGATCCTGTTTCTCCGCTGTGAGAAATTGGGAGTGTCCACGAACACAAACATACACTTCCTCTGATATGAGCACCCCATCTCCTCGGTTACTGTCATCTGAAACTACCAAGACGTAAACCACCACTACAACACCAGACGTGGAGTACAGAATGATTTATCTGCTGCTTCGGCTGAATGACGGTGTATTTTGTGCTGCAGACATTGAAGCAAACTGCGGTGAACCAACAGGCCAAACTGTGCTTTCAGATGAGTCAGATGATCTATATGTGGTCTCAGAGGGAGAGATATTCTATTCTGTGATGGATGCCTGCTGGCTATTCCTGCATTTTCTACAATCACAACATTTCCCGAGTTGCCTCATGTTTTTTTTTATTATTATCATTATTAATAAAAGAAAAATTTCCCTGCAAGTTTGCTAATGATACGTATATGTAAGTATCCTTATGCAACTCAATAGGTCAGTGTACCAGTGAGGATCAATCAATTCCAGAAAGGTAATCAAATCTACTGAATCCATTTCCACTCACCCTGGAGCTTCTTGAGCACAGCGACCTCCATCTTGAGCACCTGCTTGGGCTGCTGGGCCGACTCCACCTTCAGCGCCACGCTGACCCGTGTCAGCAGGTCCAGCGCCTCGTATATCTCGCCAAACCCTCCACCCCCGATCTTCTTCACCTAGAATGAGACGAACACTGCTTCAGACCTTAGCATTCAAAACATATTTCCAAATAATATGTCCACAGGGATGGGGGGATGTGTGAAATAACAAGACAAGATTGACAAGAGGGTCTTGTTTGCGCCCTTCTCAAGGGGGTCGGGGATCAAGGTCAGCAACAAATCAGCTTTCATGGAGGTGGTGGGGACTCTTCAGCAGAGACGAAAGCTTTCCGCAACAAATCCCAGAACTGACTTTCAATAATGGATAAAGAGATGATTAAAATCCCTTATCTTTTATCCCTTAATAGTGTTTTGGTCAGGTTTGATAGCAGCAGCAATAAATCACAAAATCTCCCCAACTCCTTTCAGTAATGCACTGCCAACATAGCGATTTTGGAGATATGATCGAGAAAACACAAATTAAAGACTGGTGACGTGTCATTATGGTATTGATTTCAGCAATGCGTCTATGAATGTGTGTAGTAAGGTTACATTTATCTAGACAGACAATCCCAAAATAACAAAAAAGGCATCATCAGAGAGCGGTTAGCTAGTTCCTGCAGATGTGAAGTCTGTAGAAACTCTTGCAGTTTCCAAATGGCATTGATTTAAAAAAAAAAAAAAACGAGTCTACTACTTATAAGACATAATGAGAGCAATGTATAAGACTAATGGAGGGACGCTTTATAAAGACAGGACACTCTATTTATACTAATAGACCTAGAACATTGTCCTGACAAATATAAACCCCCTTGAAACCCCCCATGAAGACGCCTCCTGCAAAAGTATATTTTATATTCTGATACAGAATAATAAGACAAGGGATTAACCAAATGTCTTTTTTGGGTACCCATGTACTTTTTACCAAGCTTTTATCATTATGTCACTTTTTCAAATTTCCCTCAACACTTCCACCTACACACTCTCATTGCTCAGTACTACGAGAGCTTTAATTTCCCCTAAGCTCCCACGTGTCCTTCACTGTCCTCCATGCACACACATACACATACACAGCGTGAGTCTTGTGTCGCACTAGGAGCTAAAGTCGTAGGATTAGCTGCAGCATTCTTATGTAACTCAGCTCCTTAGAAGACAGAAAGTGGTGCCAGGCTGCCAGTTAGGAATAACAGCCTCACATGGCACCCAGGCTGGAGCAGCAGTGAGAGACATGGGCCCTGTGGGAACACAGTGCAGTGTGCTACTGCTGCCTATAGCACACTGCACTGCCACAAATAGACATATGGTCTATTTTTGGCTCTCCCATACTGCAGCAGCACTACCTGGACAAAGAGACGTGACCCCAAACTGTCCAAGCCACAGGTGAGATCCTTTAGAATAAAAAGACAAAGACTCGTAAGCAGGGGAGAGCTTTGTTTGATGAACAAAGAGTTGTTGTTTACGGGACAGAGGGTGAGCCCGGGACAGGCAGTGATGGGGCTCGACAAACACACCCTCCATTGTCGCTGAATGACGCCTCACTTACCACTTTCCATCGTTCCTTGACCAGGGAGAGCACGCTTAGGATGTCAGCTTGCTCCGCTCCCCCGCTCATCCCGTCTGCAGACCAGGGACGCTGTCCTCACTGCTTCCCCCCTCGACCAGCTGCCTCAGACTGGGCTGGGCATTTGGGCCTTGATGGAGAACCCTACAGAAGCCTGAGAGAGACAAAACTGTTAGAAACCAGTGGAGGAATGATAACTGAGGTTCAAGGAGGTTTGATAGTGTCTGTTTGTCAGGCCTGATTGAATCACATGTGAGAGGTTCAAAGTCTCCCCAGTTGAGAGACAAAGTTAAACCCTGGACTTAATGTCCAGAGCTCTCTGATACTTGACCAGCGCAGCAGCTGCCACACCTGCTGCCAGCAGCTGTCTCTTTTAAACAAATTCACACCACCAAGTCGCAGGCAAAAAAAAAAAAAGAAAAAAATCCTGAATCTTAAATTACAAAAGGCTTCGTCTTAGTATCATTTTGCCTGGTCGTTTATCTTCTGTGTGTGACAGCCAAGGAGCAGACCCTGCAAATGAAGCAGTATAGGTCGCACCAGACATAATGAGACTGTTTAATCTGCCTGCTTTTGCATTAGGATGACTCAGTGTTCAGCTGTTGCTGTGTGATACGGTGAAATACAGCAATATTTTCACCTACTGAACCATAAGTTCTGTTGAAATGTATTAATGTTCATTACATTTAACTGCATAAACCTTCATTCTTCATTCAGGGCAATGGAAAATATGAATCATAATCCATCCTTACCATCACAATATGATGCTTTAAGTGTGTTGCCCTACAGTCCTGCACCACCTCACGATGAATTGGTACATCCTCTTAAAAGGTTTCTATGTTGGCTTACTAAAGGCTTTATAGTTAATAAATAATAATTAATAAATAATTCACTAATGCGTCTTAGAACAGGTATAAGCTGCCAGCTTGTGAAAACCCTCTGGCTTTTGTTTTTATCCTTTCAATTTAGTATTAATAGATTATTTGTACTTAACACTTGTGGGTTACACAACACATCAAGTCAGCTGCAATTAATTCTTCTTTCTATCATTAAATATTACAAATAATACATACTTTTGATATATTTAGCTTATCACCACAGATTAAGACCGAACAAAGTCACAAATGGCCATTTAAGAAGCTGAAGCCAGATTTGTTCTGCTCAAAACCAGATTTAAACGATTTGTGATGTGATTTGTTGCAGCATTCAAGATGACAAGAGACAATTGTTAGGAAGAACAAGCTTCCTTTAGATAAAAAGCAGGCTGCCAAGGATCAACTGGAGATTCCTCTGTAAAAAGCAGTATCTTCACTCCTGCATGTATTATACAACATCCATGTCAGAGATAAGCATTCCTCAGGAGAGCACACGCTGGTTACTCCCTTTGGTCTGGCTTCAAATACTCAGAGCGAACCCGACTTTGCTTCATCATTCTGCACACGGCACGCTGGCATCTTACGTTATGCAACGAGCCTTCAAAACACTATTTGGTTACAGGGCATGATCCTGACTTCAAGGAGGCAATCAATCCCATCATGTACCAGGATGAGGTTGGGAGATGATGGAAGAGGGCAAATCGTGGTTAGTCTAGATAACAGCAAAATGACCAGCATGAAATATGACCCGGGGGGTTAAGACTCAGGAGTAAGGTGGCCTTGGTGCAGCTGCACTGCTCCAACACACACACAAAACACAGACACTGGATGAAATGTTTCAGGATAATAAATCTCCTCTTAACACTGTCATTACTAATAGACTTTGTATCTTTACATATTCTAACATTTACTAATCTTGTGCTAAAATGCTGTATAGACACTTATTTGAAAGTTAACATAGATTTTTTTTAGATCATATATAATGACATACACACAAAACCTTAAAATTGCACCATATAGTTGATTAATTCGGTCTCGGTCATTTCTGAAGTAAGAATTTGAACAGTTGCTGGTTGCAGCTTCACAGATGTTTGGTTTATGCTTGTCTTTGTCACATTTGAGAGTTTACTCCATGGAAATGTAACAAGCACTTTTCAGTGTCTTCTGATCTTCTTAGGGACAAAATGATCTTTCAAGAAAAGAAAATATTAGTCGATGACACATGAAACTATCAAGCCCTGATTTATAATATCTGTTTGCCAATTCACTTTTACTGCACAAGCCATTTTGTGGGTACGTCTTGTGAGTTTTACCCACTGGTATTTCCTTGGTATGTCCTTCCTTTTAAAGCGGACTATCTGTCTGTATGATGTGAAGTAATGTTACCATTGTGCAGTTTCATCAACATCATTCATTTACTACTAACAAATACAGATAACTATACCATAGTAGAAGATAAATGAGAACTAAGAGTGTGCAGCCATGCTAGCATTTCTGTTATGCTACTGTAGCAGCGCTCTGAGCTGAATGCTAACTATAACATTTGCTGCAGTTTTGCATGATATGATGCTTTGCTTTGCTCATAACCATTACACACAAAGTGCAGTTGAGGCAGATCATTAGCTTTGCAGATATTTGGCTGATCAACCAAAAGTACAGTAGATGTTTCAGTCTGGACCAAAGCAAACCAACCATCACTGGAGTGACTGAAAATCCTGGTTACAGTTATGAATCTGAATCTTTGTCTTCTGCTTACTGTAGTTCAACACAGAAACACAAACTGTAAGGACACAGGAGGAACAGACGTCGAACTGAGTCAAGCTCTCTTTGTGCAAACACCTCTCTATAAATCCATATGGACCAAAGCTCAATCTATAAATGTCTCCTTCTGGCAGCAACTTGTATCAGTGTCAGGCACTAAAACCTGTGTGATATATCATATTTTACCTTATGCATTGCATCTGAGGGTCTGCGAAACAAGTCAGAGCTGCAACACACAGCTCACACCATGAAAACCACAGAGGAAACATGCTGTACAGAATGCTTTTAACCTCGAGGGATAAGAAGCTCACTGCAAACACTGTGATCAAATAACCTCAGCTGTGAGTCCTGGGTCAGAACTTCAAGGTCACACGTTCTCTGGAAAAGCAAAACCACACTCTTTCTGTGACATCTGTGGCCGTCATGCATGAGACCTCCTTTCTGGATAAGTAATTTGCTCAAAATTCATCAGGGGTGACAAGACTGCAACTTCTGCAACGGGTTAGGAGTGTGAGCATGAGGGAAAACAATCTCCTGACAGAAAACTGGAAGATATGGAAGAAAGGATGGGTGTCTGATGAGGTGTACGTTACCCACTGTAAACTATATGTTTACGTTAGAGAGTCTGGGAGCGTCAGAGCCATCGATCATAGCTCCCAAAAACAGCTTGAGTGGGTTTGAGTATCAGCCATATCCAGTCACAACTGCATATGACAAGCTGAAGCCACATACACAAAGTCATACACATAATGCATTTAGGCGCACACACACACACACACACACACACACACACACACACACACACACTATGCACAAGCAAGGCTGCCTCACGCTGTGACTAATCTCACACCTCACAGAGAGCCACGGCGGTGCTCTTCCTCCTCCTCCTCCTCCTCCACCACCATACAAATCACCATCAATGAGGGAAAAGAAGAAAAACAGCCACATGGAGCAAAGAAAGAAAAAAAAATAATTAAACAAATCTCTGACAGCCAGCTCCTGCCTCACCATGAATCACACACGCTTCCTGACCCTGGCATCTCCATGGCGACAGTGGTGCAGTGCCATTTTCCTTTGCTGACTGCAGCTTGTCGTCGCCTCTGCCCTTTTGGTCTACAGGAAGATGCAAGTTTACAGCTGCTGCACATGAGGCATCATAAAATGTCAACGTGTGATCCCACCACAGAGGACGCCTCAAGCCCTTCATCCTAAAACTGAATTCTGAAGATGCCATCTACGAATGCATGTACCAAAATAGCGTGATTTTCAATCTAATTCCAGTGAGGCCTGGTTCAATAGCAAGACAGGGGCAGAGTTGTCAGGCTGCTGCTGGCTGAAATTAGTGTCTGGTCTGTTCACTGGAGAGGAGCCAGCATGGGGAGGTCCTCCACAGTCTGGTTCCTTTCAGATGACAGCATGGATGCAACTAATCCTGGCTGAGGAAATGGTGTAGGATGAGACCTGGAAGTGTGTGTTTATGTGGCAGAATAGCTCCACTGAGGCCATTCAGCTTCAGAGCAGCGACTACTGTCAATGAACCGCTTCTCATATCCTTGTTAACGCTAAAGCAGAGTCTGACAAATGGAAATAGACAAACACAAATAGCCTACCTCTGCTGGCTTAAGTCGCTTTCAATGGGATGTGACAGGCAGCAAGCTGCAGCAGAAATTAAACGAATCCCCCTCTTATCCTCCCTGCAGTGAACTGACTGGCTTTGCTGTGGAGAACTGTTGCATAGCGAGTTGGTTGCCACAGCAGATTTACTCAGGCGCGTCCACGCACATTGACCGTCCACAGGCCACGCAAGCTCGTTTAGCCTGGCGTGGAGGTGGTTATACGGTGAGCTCCGGTAGGCAACATGCAGGATAGCAGACGCTGGATGCATGCATCTGCAGGCGACCAAATGAAAAGAGAAAGAGGGTGGTTTGGGTGCCAAACCGGATGGGCACGGCCTCCCGGTTCTGGATCCTTACCTCGGCTCTTTGCTGCCAGTGCTTGATCCAAAGAGGGGCCGGGTGTGGTTAGAAAAAATCGTCTACGTTTGGAGGCGGCGGGGACGACACGGAGCGGAATCCCATAGCGAGAGAACCGTCCATAGGAAGAGGCGGAGATGGTGGCGGTCGGTGACTGGAAATAAACAAGCGGAGGGGGGGAGGAATGTGTCTGAGAGTGATCGTCCCTTTTCTCCTTCTGCCTGTCACCTCAGCATCTCTGTCGCTCGCTGCGGATCCGTGACGTGACGACTCTGTGGCGATCAGCAGCCTTCCTGCGCGCGCGTCCCCGATTCGATCGCCCCTCGCAACAGCTCGGGCGCACGCACCAGGGTCTTTAAAGCTCGCTCATGGCATATCGGTGGGCGCGCGGGGCACGCGGTGTTGCCAGGTTTGTCTGACAAGCAGTAGACCAATCCGAAGAGCCCGATCACTGTGCGTTAAAGGTGGTCCAACTTGTCATTTTCACGTAGGAGAGCTGCTTTTCCACATGTTCCTGATGATTACATTAAAGTTACTTACTATCACTTACGACATTGATACTGAAGACAATGTAAAAACGCGATGATTCTCAGGCAGGCTCTTTCATTTCTATGTGGGTTCTTTGGAGTTTATTTGTAAATAGGCTCACACTGAATATTTCTGTAAAGGTTTGTCTTGAGCGTCACTTTTTTTTTTTTTTTTTAAAGACCACCTGCATGAATTTGTGGGAAATCGCCCGATCTGGCAACATGCACTGCACAGTGCAAACGATCAACAAATCAGCATCAATGAGCTGCAGTATTTAGTCAAATATTATAAACTGTAGGCGATGAATATGAAAAAAACCCATCAAATTATACTAGATAATGCCACTTGGGCAGTGTTTAAGGCTATCCTATCTAACCAGCAAAAGAAAGACACTTTTCGCAAGGACCACTGTGGGGCGCCATTAACCCAAGGATGGCTCAAGTAGGAACCAGTTTATGCATCACAAAAAAATGCCACGAAATCCAGGATGTCTCAAAAATGGTCGTTGCAGAAGTGTAGCCTTTTAAATTCATGGATATATTTGGATGCATCTGGAAAAGTCTGGGGCTTATAACACAGGACTAATCTCTGCATACCCATAAACCGACAGGAGACTGTTAGAGACTGTTTGAGGCTTTGATTTCATTTGTGGTGCTGATGAATTGGATTTTAATATAGTATACTAATAGCCTATACTATATTAATCATATGTATTTTGTCAGAGATGCTCTAACTAACAAACTTGACAGTTATTCTCGAAATGTCTCGCGGTGAATGACAGGTGCAGCTAGACTGCGGTGCTCGGAAAACGAAGGCGGAGTGGGAGCTCTTTCTTCGCTCACTATCTTTTCACCCGGCGCTGACGTTTCTTCTTCCAACAGGTCAGTGTGCCGTTGGAGGCTGGTAGAGAGCTAGCTGCGGAGCTAACCTGCTATGCTGCCTCCTCCTCCTCCGCCTCCGAAGGCAGCTGTACGGAACCCGTGAATGAACCCCGCTCCTCCATGCATCTCCTGTGGCCGCGATGGCAGCGACAGAAACGGTCTGAGTTTTAGCTCTTAGCCATGTAGTTGAATGGTCCACCCTGTTGTGTAGTCAATGTTAGTGTGATTCGTGCCCTTAGCTGTTTCCACCAGTAGCTAGCTTTTTTCTGTCCGGGACAGACGGCGGCAGCTAGCCCCCTTTCTCGCCACTACAGGAGGATGCTGAAGCTGTTCGGTGCACTGGTTATCCTCGGACTGGCCCTGGCGTGCATCACCTCCTGGGTGTTGGACAGTTATGACACGGCTTGGCACCCGAAACGGAGTGTTCAGCACTCGGCTGCCGGTAATGGAGATGTGTCTAAGGGGAATTCACCACCATTTCCCGGCGGCGAGTTGAGCAATATATTCTGGTTTATACAGGTGGGCTGTTATTAAGCTAGCTTTGTTTGCTCTGTCAAGCTATTTATTCCACGCGAAATGATTCTGTCAACACTTAGCTACTGTCTCCTTTTCCTTTTCAAATGTCTGTGTCATATGCCATAATGGCTTTGCAGTGTTGTCATAGACAGCTAGCCGTGGTGGTTGAACTCTGAATGATTGACTGAAAGGGGTCACTGACCACAGAAGTGTGTCATTGTCAGGTAAAAAGGTGGTTCAGCAACACAGTAAGTTATAGTCAGACTTTGCCCCTTTTGTGTTCTGCAGCGCTCTCACTGCTGTGTTTAAAAATAGGTTACACACAGTGCAGGTGTAAGACCAGTTTTAATCTTGTCTTTATCCCCCAATTCTCAAGGTGTCAGACATTCACATCAGCCGCTTTCGTGACCCCAGACGCATCCCTGATTTTGAAAAGTTCTGCACAGACACCATTGAAGTGATCAAGCCTGCTCTGGTGCTTGCAACAGGTACACCTTGCAACCCCCTTGAGCAATTTAAGTTGCTTGAAAGTCTTTGTTGTTGTTAACAGACTCATCGGGGTGTGGCCCTTCATGTCTATGCAGTCCAGAAAAACTGACTCGTGCTCTCCGTTCCATGTGTCTCATATTTTCTCTCTGCTCCACAGGGGATCTGACAGATGCTAAAACGGAGAGCAAGGTGGGTTCCCTCCAGCACGAGGTGGAGTGGCAGGCCTACCACAACATACTGAAGAGGTCACGCGTGATGGAGCGCACTCGGTGGATAGACATCCGTGGGAATCATGGTGATTGACCGCAGCACTTTGTTATCTTATCCTCCTTTTATAACTCAACACTTCTGAAGATATTTTTCTGGAGAATTCATTAACTGCGCTGCATCTTAACAGCACACAGGAAGTCATCCCACCCCTCCTCGCCACTGCCTTCTCCTCTGTTATTGGATCGGGAGCTATTAGATGTGAAACAAGATAGCCTTACTTTGTAACTGTCAAAAAAAGAAAGATAGTTATTGGATCCTCAGCTTCCCTGACGATTGTTCTGCTGCTATTGATTGTTGCCAGTGATGTGTGTCCTGTCTTTATCAGTCCATGGATTCTGTAATAACAACACATTTGGTTCAATATCTCCTTGTATCGTGATGAAACCTGATGCCTCGATTAAATATGCATCATTCTCATTAGACATTCTGTTCAATCTCACCATTATTATTTCTTCTGACAGATGCCTTCAACATAATGTCACTGGACAGCGTCAACAATTATTACCGGTAAGAATGAGTCAGTAAAAGCCTGATTTAGATTCAGTCCTAGTATTTATGCCTGCATGCCCTATAGTAGCAAGCTGAATGTGAAGTCAATCAGAGTATGTTAGGATTTCAATGCCTCTGAAACATGAGAAGCCGCGGACCTATTTATTGACTATATTCCAAGCTGTCTGAGCTTTGCGGGACTGAAATAGAAGCAGAATCTACATGAACAGACCGACACCCTTATCTTTTGAGACAAATTATATTTTATGTGGAGTTGCTGCTACTGTCGATGCTGACTGATCTTTTATCTTCCTAATATTCTTAATGATGTGGTCATCCTCTGCGAGACAAAGTCTGTCTCCCACGCGAGCCTAATTTATTTATTCAATATGCATTAAATTATCTCAGGGCAGCAGCACTAGGGTTGGAGCTGCTGGCTCCATCCCAGTCTACTGTACAGGATCTGGTTGCTCACAATGGCTTTGCTCAATTTTCTCTAGGAAATACTCGGCTAATCAGAAAGTCGGCTCTTTCCACTATGTTCACAAAACTCCCTTTGGCAATTACTCCTTTGTCTGTGTGGATGCCACTCTGACTCCAGGACCCAAGAGACCATATAATTTCTTTGGTATTCTCAACCAGGTATGTCTGTCAAACACCTCCAACCAATATTAATATACATTGAACATACTAGATACAGCAAACACTGTTACACTACTACAACATACACTATACTCATATTTGGCATGTTTAATAAATAGTAACTTATAAACTTCCTTAAAGGATAAACATGGTTTCCAATCAGCATTTTGTCTGTAAAGGTAAAAACAAAGGAAATGCACACAGTAGATTTTAACTGTCATGGAAATCTCTGTTCTTGATAAATGGTTGTTCTTCTGGTATGACAGACTCAAATGGACTTGCTGAACACGTTCAGGGACGAGAGTCTGAAAAGCAACCAGTCCATCTGGTTTGGCCATTACACCACATCCACTGTTGTATCCCCTTCTCCTGGGGTTCGAGACATGATGAGGTAACTAATGCCTGGATGATAAACCAGTTTTAGAAAGTGTGTCCACCCAGTCATTGCGCAGTATTCAATGGCCTGCTTTAATTTCAATTCAAGCAACGTTATTGTGCAATATTCATAATACTGGCAGTTATGAACATACTATGATTATGTCGTCTTGTGGTCAGATCTGCAGTTGCTTATCTCTGTGGCCACCTGCACACGCTGGGCGGCCTGATGCCCGTCCTCCACAGCCGACACCCACAAGGCACCCTGGAGCTGGAGCTGGGTGACTGGATGGATAACCGCAGGTATATAATACATCAGAATAAGTAAATATTTGTATTTAGGTGTATTATCTTTTCCATACACTCTTTCTCTTGTTATTGCTTGGTCTTTTTTCCCCCTTTCTCCTTCACACATACAGCTGTATATACCCAACATTTAAGTGTGCTTTTCTCACATGTGCATCCAGGTACAGGGTTCTGGCCTTTGACCATGACCTGCTGAGTTTCTCTGACCTGAAGTTTGAGCAGTGGCCTGCAGTGCTCATCACCAACCCCAAAGATGCACAGTACCTCCATCCAGGAGTGGAGCCGCTGGGACGAATACGGAGGTCGACACACATCAGGTGTCTGCTGTGTGTGTGTGTGTGTGTTTACTGTTGACTAGAGCCATAAACCTTTCACTGACTTGTACATAGTTGTACAATGTTTGGTTTCTCTGATATGATGCATGGGTATGTTTACATTTTCCCTGGCAATATATTCAGCCTGTGATGTTACTCATGCTTGGTAGCATTGTCTATTTGTTTACAACACTAAACTTGGTAACAGATTTCAGTGTCATATGTTAGTTAATCTTAGAGAGGTAGATTTGGATTATGAGTGTTTTTTTAATTACTTACTCACTTACAAAACAAGGCAACTATAAATGTCTTGGGCATTTCTCATGGATTACAGCACTTTCCAGAATCAACATAATAATTTTCATTGTCAAAGCATAAAAAACCTATAATAAAGCATTCATTTTGTTGGTTCTCAACAGGATCTTGGCCTTCTCAGAGGCTCCAATCACAGCCGTGCACGTGACCATCGATGGGGAACCTCTGGGGAAAGGCCACTCCGCTGGAGGTCCTCTGTACGTCCTGCTATGGGATCCATCTCGCTACCTCACTGGACTACACACTATCAGAGTTAAAGTGGAGGTTAGTACAGGATTCACTTATCTTTCACTGAGAGTGGAAAGTGTTTGAGAATTATAAATATTTCATAAGTCTTAATTTAGTTTGTTTGCTTGAGTTGAATTAGGATTCACTAACAGCTGTGAGAGACCCGCTGTCTGTGGTTGTGAAATACAACGTAATATTGATGTCTTAGTGCAGATTAATGTGTCTGACTCTAGTATTAAAATAGTATTAAAAATGTGTGTGTTTCTCATCTTTGTGTGTGTGTCAGGACTCGGCGGGCCGGTCGTCCGTCCGCGAGCAGCACTTCACTCTGGAGGACGACCTGACTCCCAGCTTTGGTTTTGTGCAGTCCTTCATCCTCCTCACAGACCACTATATCCTGGGCCGAGTGGCCTTCATATTCATGATGCTGCTGAACATCGGTGTGCTGCTGGCCTTTAGGTTCCTGCGTGTTCCCTCTGGCAGAGGTGAGCTGTCACTGAACACCCCTCAGATGAATACATCATGTTAATGTCATTTGAAGTACAGCTGAAGTGCAGCTGCTCTGATATTACAGTCTGCAGAGCTGTCAGTGGACACAAGCAGGGTTCACAATTAACCTGTGCAGATAACATATTTTATATATATATGTCTGTGTATTTCAATGACCGTTATTTTTGGTTTCTCTGTACAGGATTGGCATCTCAAGCGTGTATGTCACTCCATCTCGTCAGTAAAATGGACACGTTCTACTACTCTCTGCTACTGTTCAACCTGTGTACAGCCTTAGGTGGGTCAGCTACTTCCTACACACGTATCTGTTCACAGTACACACAAGTAGTGTTTGCCGTAAAAAATCTGTTAAAGACTAGTCACTATAGTTTAATTCTTCAGATTAAGACGAATATAAAGAATCATTGTCCACATGAAAAGCTGGGTTGTTGTAAAGGATTTCTGTGTAATCCTGTGCATGTGCTTGTATAACCTAACACATCCATTGTCATAATAATCTGTACTGTTTCTTTGTATCCGCCTGCAGGCCCGTGGTTCATAGGAGAATTGATAGACGGCCATAGCGGTGCCTGTTTCGCCTTTGGGGTTGTCATCGAAGGTCACTTCCTGGAGGGCAGTCTCACATATGTTGTCGGAGTAGTTCAAGTAAGAAAATGATTTTGATTTAAAACATCTACCTCAGAGCAGAAAGAGTTGGTCAATTGATAATGCAGTTAGGAGTCGTCTTGTGTTATGGTAAACTCAATTGCTCAAAACAGTCCATTTAAAGACGGCAGCCTGGGCTTTAGGAGAGAGTCAAACATTTGAAGATTGACAATTGAAATAAATCAACAGATTTGGTAATGGCAGAAACGATGCAGCCCTAATGTGCTCTACTTCTCAGTGATCCGTAAACATGCAGATATACGTTTCTGTCGGACGTTTTTCATTTAACCTTTCCTTAAATTCTCTCTTCCTTTCTGTTTTGGAACAATAGGTTCCACTGAATCTACTCATGCTGTTTTACTCCTTAAACACATCTGGAATTTAAACCAGTGGTTCCTGCCCTGGGTGTCAGGGTCCTGAATGCATCTGCAGAAAACAACTGGGACAAAAATACTGAATATTTTAACTCTGGTGAAATCATGTTGCTCCAGCCCCCGATGAGAGGGCACAAGGAGATATTGTGTTATTGTAAGTGATCACAAGCCAAACAGACTATGACCAATCACGTTAATGAGTTTTTACTTAACCCTTTTAACTTTAATTTCACATTCTGTTGCCGCGCTGCTGTATTAATATGTTTTGGTGAAACCACCCACAGCCATTATCAAGGCCTCATCTTATTTAAGCACTGACAACTGCACTAATCACATTTAACTGAACTAATTTACAGCTGCTGTTCTTCAACATGCCCCTCACTTCTTACCTCTGCTGGAGCCTCCACCACCGTTGCCGCGGCAACACCTTCCGATCCCACTTCCTGCGGCCAGGCTGCCGCTGGCGGACTCTGGCGGTTCACCTCTTCATGCTGCTGCTGCTCACCTGGCAGGCCCACTCCTGCTACTTTCTCCTGGAGACCTACGGCCCCATGGCCTTTTTCCTGTCTCCTGTCCGCACGTGGGCGTTAGGGCTCAGTCTGCTACTGGTGTACCGCGCCTGGACAGGCCCTGCCCCTTTCATTCGTGACAACAGCAAGAGCGTCTCTTCCTCTTGACAGTAATTGCACTGTACCACCATGTTTTCCCTCGAGCCTGACTCACAGATATATTTTGCTGTCTCTATCCACCCTGAAAGCCTCAATTTTCCCCACACAGCCGATCCTTCCTTTGTTTCTCTCCTTCCACAGCCACATCACAGTACATCACTCACTATCCTGTTTCTAGATAGTATTGTTTACTTAATATGCATGTTATTGTAAAGCACCGGTGAGCACATCTCTGGCCATATTCATAGCAATGTGTACAGTGTTAAAAAAAACAAAAACACCTTGGATACGTTAAGGAGGAAATAGCCTGCTGGAGCTATGAGAGGACTAGTCCAGTGTATGCTGCAGCTGACAGTATACTGTACAAGAGTATTCTGCTGTGGTTTAAGCTGACTCATTTACTTGAGCTTTAGCACTTTTCTGGAAGTGTTGCCTTGGCCGAATGCTACTTCACCACTGCCAAAGGATGAATAAGAAAATTTTCATCTTTTATTCTTCCCTCTGAAAACCATTTTCATTCACTAATGAAGGCTGGATGTGCCAAACCAATCCTTGAGTTTACGTTCCCACAGACAAATGATGCAGATGATAAAGGTGTACGCCTCGTTTTATACATGCCGCGCGCTTTTCCCCTAACTTCCCATGGCTGACAAGAGCGGTAGTTACTTTGGCGGAGATGACATGCTGTAGGTAATGACACTTAAGAGAATGATATTTTTAAGTTCCACACACAATCACAGGAAATATAAAGGAAGGTAATTATAAACCAATCAAGTGCTGTCGTTGAGCTCTGTACAAATAGTTGATGATTGAAAGTGTTTTTTTAAAAATCTGATTAATTCCATTGCACACAACTGCCACTAAAAAAAATATTTAAATATTTTACATTGGAAGAATCATATCAAAAACTTCAATGCCACTTTTCACCAAATCGCAGAGAAGCCGGCCTGACTCTTCATGCTCCTTCAAACGTGACTACAGAAAGCAGCTGTTTGTTTCTCAGGAATGTGAGCACTTAACAATAGGCTGGTCCCAGTAGTTCTTCAGGACAATGTTTTTATACTCCATAGTAGCTCAGTGAACTCAAGAAAAAAAAAAAAAAAAAACATGTTTAAAAAACCAAGTTGTGTGGTGGCTATTAAAAACGACAACAAAAAAAAAACAAAAACAAAATGAATGTGTTATAGATGTGATGAAATGAGATGAACCAGTACTATGCTGTTTTTATTTATCCATTCTGATTGTATTGTGTGATTTTTTTTTTTTTTCCCTCATGTTATAAAACTGCACTGGAAGGGACGTTCTTCCCCACCCCTCCCCTCATGGTGAGCGTGGTAGAAAGACATAAGGGCATTCCCTGCACTGGAAGTTTACTTGACAGCCTCCCACCTGTGTGAAACCATGTTTGTGCCGTTCTGAATGTTAATCCCTTTTTTGTGAACCTGCGAGAGTGGTAAACTGTGTCTGTTGCACTCTAAATTTAGTCCTCTCTAGCCAGTAGTAGCAGGTGCCTGGATTCCACCAGAACAAACTGATCTAAAAATGAACACACACACACGCACATATATATGTATGTGTTATATTATATGAATAGGGTGGATCTGCATATTTTTATTTTTCAAACCATGCCTAGTGTGAGTGCAGAGTAATTGCTCAGTGCTGTTATTGAGATGTGCAGTTCAATATTAGAACACCTGCCAGGTACAGGGAAAATGAAGTTATGTGCGCTCATGCTGAAAATGGTTTATTTTTTCTCCCTCCTTCTCTGTATAGACAAGTCTTTTTTCATTTGTACAGGAGCACTATCAAGTGTTTTATTCCAGCATGAAGACGGGTATTTTCAATACATGGACTTATGTTATTGGGGAGTTTTCCTCCAAAGATGCTCAGCTGCTCTCTCAAGCTCTGTCGTTTGTCCACTAGGAGGCAGTATTGAATGGATTTAGAGGAGGATGATGACTGTGCTGGATTTTACCTCCACTTCCAAGTTATGCATGGGACTAGGACTTTTTTTTGTTTGTTTTCCGGAAATCACCAAAAGCACCATAATTTATTCACACTTGCAAGGTTATGGTTGATAAATCTGGTTGTGATTGTTCTGTACTGTACATCAAATTGACTGTTGGGTGAGAAAAAAAAAAAAACTAAAGAAAACGTTGACTCAACCACCATTATGTCTCAGAGAAGGAATCTACTGTAAGTGATGCACTGGTGTTCACTTGACTTATTCTGCATCCCCTCCTATGTTCACACATTAAGTATATGAAGGATGTTGATTTTACACCTGCCACATATTTTTCTTGTGACAACTGAACTTAGAGCCAACCACAATTTTATTTTGTTAATGGTTTATAGTGCTGTGGAATAAAAAAAAATGTTCATTACAGTAAATCATATACTTTGTGTTTGTCTTCGGGTCATTGCTGCATAATTGTGCACAGGAGTGATGGAGAAAAGGAAACAATCAGTGTAACACGACTATTTCCATTTAGGTGTGTGTGACATGGTTAGAAGACAATGTCACAGCAGTTTTACATTAAAATATATGGTGATGGAAAACATGAAAAGGCTTGTACAGTTTAGTTTCCAGCTCAATAACATACTGAGAAGGCTGGTGCTGTGAATGCTACACAGTTTTTTCCATTGCTCCACTGATGTTAATTTTATCTTGATACAATTTTCTACTTATTTGAACTTTAACTGGTTGATTTAACTTTTTTCTTTTTTTTTTTTTTTAAATCCATTGTGATTGTTTAACTGACTGTATTACATATTTGACATATGTGATAAACCTTCACTGCTAGTGCTCGTATAATATGGGTAACAATCCTTCTGCACTGGGAGACTTTAAAACCATGACATAATATAACAGTGTATTACATAGCTTAATACCATAAGTACAGTAGGGTTCGGGTTACTCTCTCTCACTAAATAAATATCAGAATTATGATTTTCAAGCACTGATCACTTCCATTTTATTTCTCTCAAGAACACAAGTCCATAATTATAATCAATTGTCAGCTACTCAATGTAATATCTGATGAGGGTTCATTAAGTTAGTGTTAACAGCTGCAATAAAAAGGCAACGGTGGGTTAATTTCCTCAGGTGTCTGGTGAGACAAGTCACTACGGAAAATTACGGAGCTTCTTCACTGTGAGATCTTTATAATTTGCTTGCCAATGTTTCCCCCATTCATCATACAGCAGAATGCCTCTGCAAGGAAATGAAAGAAATGAATAAACTCTTGACTGTCAAGTCAAAGGATAAAAAGTCATACAACAGGGAAAATGGTACAATTGAAAGGTGCATACCTCCCATATTTTCAATCCCATTCACCACAGTTTCCAGCACCTGCATATGGAAGAAAAACATGCAACAAAGTGATGCAAACTAAAAAAAGAAGAAAAAAAAAGCCAAGAAAAGAGGCATATATTTCACAAAAAACAGAGACGCCCATACAGTCAACCTCCTTACCTTGACTTGGCCTGATTTAACACACTGGCTCAGCTCAAAGAGGGCAGCATCCGCTTTGTTCATGTAGTTAAGCACCATGAATCGCTCACGGGTGATGTTCTTTCTTTGCAGGGTTTCCTGAGTCTCCTGACTTAAAGGCGGAGGATATGGCACGTCCTTGTTATACTGAGAAATCTGCCCACACAAAATCACATGGCCCCCGCTGTTCATCTGGAGAGAAGAAGCTGAGGTCAGTGCATCAGTTTGAGATTGTACAAAACAGAGTACAACGACAAGGAGACACCACTTATACAAATAATGGAAAAAAAAACAATTGGGGAAAGAAAAGCAAACTTAACCCCTCAGAACTGACATAATTTCAAGGCACATTAAAGAAAAACAACAACAAAAAGATGCAATCCAAGCAGTACCTGTGCTATCACAGTATCACTGGTGACACCTCCCACGTTGTCAAAGTAAACATCAACACCGTCAGGGCAGCACTCTCTGAGCCGTGTCGGAACATCCTCTTGGCGATAGTTGATGGCAGCAGAGAAACCCAGATCTTTCACTAAGGCTTTGCATTTCTCATCGGATCCACAGATCCCAACAACCCTCACACAACCATCCAGCCTGCCAATCTGGAGGAGAAAAGTGGGGTGAAATAAAAAACTGGGATCTTGCTCACTGTTTTCCTGCAATGTGGACTGTGTATTAAATCTCCTTTTTTTTTTTTTTACAGTATGCACCTGTATATCATATTAGACAGTAAATGGACTCAAATCTGTGGTTTCCTGTATTTACCTGTCCAGCTATGGAGCCACAGGCCCCAGCTGCACCGCTGACCACCATGGTCTGATTGGCCCCTTTGGTCACGTGACCCTTCTCTCTTACACCCAGCAGTGCAGTGAGGCCTGTCATGCCAACTGCACCCAAAAAGTAGGACAAGTGCCCATCAACCAACTGTGGTTCAACCTGCAATATAAAGATAGAAGCATTAACAACTGATATAACACAGCTTACCTGTCACATGAAGGATGCCATCTGACACTGCCTTACTTTTTTTTTTTTTTAGGGATAACCGATGAAATCAAACCCTTACATAACATATTCTAATTTTCCCCGCACACATCACAACATCACTCTCCTCTCTGCAAGAGGATATGCCACTGCTGAAACTCAGTGTATGCCACACCTTCTGTAAGACACTCCCTTTCATTACAGCATGTGTCTGCCAAGGCCAGTTGAATGAAGTGACCACATCTCCCTCAGAGTAAGAGCTGCAGCGGCTGGACTCAACCATGCCAACACCTCCACCATCCACACACTCAGACAGCTGCCACGGAATCAGGTAATCAGCACCGGTGTCATCGTTCATTCTGCATCTCTGTGAGACAAAGACAGGGAGATAAGAGTCATGGGGGTGGTGAAGCTCTGCTTGTGGTTTCATGACTACTTGATTGTAAGACGTGATTTTGATTGTCTCGTTGCAATGATAAGAAGGTGTTAAAATGACTGGAAAATAACTTTTATTGAATATAATGCACTTAACTATGTAATCTGGAATCTACACATGCTGCGATAACAAGGTAGGACAAGGTCTTCTATTTTTTCCCCCCCATCCTGAGTATATATCAATACCATGTAAGGGTCGACTGAAAGGTAAAGCGTCCGAACAAGGACCTCTCCATCTTTCAGGTCAGGTGCAAAAGTCATCTCCTCCAGGCGGAAATTTTCAGGAACTGGCGCCCCATTTTTACCTTGACGTAACACAGGTAGTTTGAATGGTAAACGTTAGTCACACTGGGTTGCAACACATGAGATTAGACAATCGTCTCCTTATAAAAGACGAACAAGCTATGAAGTTGCCAACCTGGTCGTGAGTTGAGAACGACTCTCTGCACCAGCATTGTTCTGTAATACCTCTGAATTCAAAGAGGTGCTTGTTTAGAAAACACGCTAAACTAGCTAACTCCCAACAAAACCGTTCTCCAAATGCTGTGTTTACATTAGCCTGTGAGCTAGCTGCAGTTGCATTGAGATGGTTCCCTGTTAGCAACTTCCGTCTTCGCTTAAACTCCGTTTGGGCAGTTGGAATGAACCATTTTTAGCGGTGAATCGCCGTACTTGATTACGTCTTTGCTGTTAGATAATAATTAAGAAATCACTGAGCTACTGAATGCCTAATTTAATGCCCACTGTCTCTTAAGGTGAACGTTAGTTGGTTAAACGAAAGTAAGACATTATTTTTCCAACTTTCCGGTGTAGCGACGGGTTACTGTCTTGCTAGACATGTGCTCTTTTCCCGAGGTGCAGTTGACTTGACCCGTTAAGGCAGCTACAGTGAATCAGAAACGGTACGCGCCTCCGGCAACAGATTTTATTATTTCAGCACTGCGATGTTACGCGGTCAGAGGTGAATGTATCTACATTTATCATTATAGTCGACGTTTTTAGTGCAATCGGCCCGTTTGTCGTTAAAGATTAACAGCGCGTGGTGCAGTATCGATTGGTGCTAGCTTGAAAAGTGTTTCAAAGTGGAACTGGGAAGTTACGTCTTGTGGAGTAATGTGAAAAAAAAAAAATTCAAGTTGACAGGGTTTCACCAGTGAGTGCCGCCGTCACGCTAGCTTACTGTCAACTTTGGCTGCAACAGGGCATCGTCAGAAGGACAGGGAAATGAAGGCTGGTGTGCTGAAGAGGGACAGCGTTTAACGCAAGTATTGCAAGGCTAATCGTTTGTGCATGCAAACTCATGCTAGGTGTTTTCTTGGAGGGGGGGGCGGGTATACGGTGGTTTAGTGCACTGTATTTAGCCACAGTGATGTGTAGAAGTAGCTGTGGTGAATGTAGCTAGCTTCACCTGACCTGACCTCCCCCCACCCCCACCCCCACCCACATAACGCACGAAATGTCAAAAAAAACCCGAAAGTCCCAGGGGAGAGACGCCCAGTGTTCAACACATAGGTGGTCAGAGGTGGAAAGTCATTTCATGTACTCAAGTATACCTCTGCTCCACTGCACTACAGAGAGAAATATATGTACTGTCATACATACATACACACACACAAGTGAAGTTACCTAGCAATATATATATATACACAGAGCAATCTGGTCAAATGTCACTTGACTGCAAAAATCTGTAGGCAGATCCTGTCTCATGCTTTCATTATTATATATGAGTTGTATGACAGGATATTGACATCTAGGGATGCAAGAGCGACTATTGATCATTTTCATGATCAATTATTCTGTCATTGCACTTCTCTATTAAGAGTTAAAGTGATAATGCCTGGGCCAATATTGGAAAAACGCCCGTCACAACTAGCCAAGTGCCCCATGTGGTGCATCCAGGTTGATAAACTGTCAGAAATATTCAGTGTGAAAAGATTTTAAAAGCAGCAAATCCTCACAGTTGAGAAGCTACACCATCAAATGTGTGGCAAATTACATATGAGATTCATTATTTATCTAATTAGGAGCCTGTAAAGTGACAAAATGATAAATGGACCAATTGTCATAGCACGCCTGCTGTCTTCTTCGAAAACCCAGCAAAAAAAATCTGTTTTGAATTCACACAGCAAGCACACACAGTCGCACCACAATTCCCAGTGCTGTGACGGTGTCATCGGAGGCAGCCATATCAGCCTGACTCGACTTCTTGTCGACTGCATCTGTGAATGTTTTCAGGCTTTGCACGTTATTTTAAGGGCCAGAGAGCTGAGAGAGAGCCTGGGAGAGAGACTACAGTCCTGTACAGTCTGGCTGGCACATGCTTGGTCATGTCCAGTGACAAGATACCGTGTCATCACTTACCAATAGTCAGGCAGTTTGACTTCCTATTGTGATTATGATGATTTTGACTGAGTCGTCACAGGAGAAAAAGCACAGGAGTTAGTAATAATACAGGGTTGGTGCCATTCAAGAGCCATAGTGACCCATCACAGTGTGATAGTGAGCTAGCATGCACACAGCAGCATCCTGAAAGTGAAGCAGGACATCATTCATTCAGTTATTCTCATCTATGGATGTCATTTTGCACAGAAATTGACAATTTGTCTCATCTCTAAAGTAAATGATCAGTAGGGTTTGGTTGGTTGAGTTATCATACAAATCATATTATAGTGTCCCAAGTGCTTTATACAGGTGGTTTGTTGCCTCATGATGATAAGGGTCACTTTTTTTTTTACCATGTCTATTGCTTTATTTGACATTACATCAGCGAGTAGGCCGCAGATCACATTCCAGCAACTTGGCAATATTTAGTTTCTTAATAATCATTTAAACCAATATGACAAACAGTCTGATGCTTTGTTTCTTCTCATTGTCTCTGTAAATGTATGTAGAGTATCTTTAAAAGGTAAGGAGGGTATCTGTGGAGCAAAAGGAGATGTGCACTGTGCACTTTTGGAAGTTATGGCAGGTATTTTTACAAATTCAGTCATCCATGGAGAAAATAGCAGATTAGTATATTAAAGAAGACAGCTGTTGCATTTATGAAGTAATACCAACTAGGCTTCCACCTCACTTAGCATGAGGATCCTCTGTTCAATATCAACTGAATACTGAGAGCTAAACTTGAGGATCTGTTGCTGATGATCTGTGTAATGAATGTGTTGTTGTATTTTCCTGTTGGAACACATTGCATTCATGCTAGCCTTAATATACACACACACACAAAAAAAGTGTATTTTCACACTTTTCCTCCCACACCCAGAGGAGCTTTTCCAGCAGCCTCCATAAATAAGTCCCCTGTTTGATGTTTGACACACACCAGTGCTGCAATTCAACACCAATTTCCAAAGAAACAAGAGGAGGAGGGAGGGAGGGGGGAAAAGTGTTTCTTTGAAAGGAAAGTGAATGTAAACCGTGAGTGTGTGTAACCGGGTGCGCCCTTCCCCTCCAGCCCCGCCGTCCTCCCATGTGTGTTGGAATTTCCCGCATGGACTGAGAGGGATCTTGCTCCGTAAATTACAGCGCCTTCCATGTCAGAGGAAGACCTTATATGGGCAGGGAAGTGGGTGTGGCCAGCGAGCTTGTGGCGGTGGAGGGAGGGGGATCACAAGACAAGCAGAGACACGGAGAGAGTCGCTGTACAGCAAAAAGGCCGCATTGCCAGCGTGAGTTTTTTTTTTTTTTTTTCGTGCAATCCTAGTGCAATAATGTGCAACAGAGAGCGGCGGCTGTGCGCCCGCGTCTCTGCACGTTAGCGTCTGTTTCCAAGCCGCGGAGGATTCGTGTTGTGTTTACGCACCGACGTCGACCCCCTTTTCCTCTTGACTTTGTAAGGAGGAGGTGTGGTGGTGGTGGTGGTGGTTGTGTTTGAGGGGGGGCTAAGGAAAAAGAGAGTACCAGTGAGTGAGGTCAGCGGCATAGCATGAGTCAACCTTGGGGATGTATGCAGTCATCATCGCAGGTCGGTACGGTGCGGGCCTGCTGCCGCTGCTGGCCGCACAGAGCTGCGAGCGTGCGATCCTGCGGGCTGAGCTGCCGTTAGTAGCAGCTGAGCTCTCCATGACAAACACAGTAAGTATCGGGACAGACAGAGGACTCGTGGTAGTGGTGGAGTGGAGAGGTGGTGGGGGGGACTGGACTGGACTGGACTGGAGCCGCCGTGTCCATGACTGTTGTTGTTGTTGTACTCGACAGTGCGCGTTATTGTGGCCGCAGCTTTTACTGACAAAGTTTTGTTTACGGAGCGGGGCGCGCGGTGCTCGGCTGCAGGATGTGTGTAATGTCACCGCGCGGACGGTGCAACGAGAAGACAGAGACATGTGACGTATTAACCTTGTTGACAACTTGAATCGATCCGTGTGTGTGTGTATGAATGTGTCGATCAGCGACTCTGTTTCTGCCGTACAGTGTTGCACGGTCGGCTCCGGTGTGTTGCAGTGGGACTCGGCATTAGTGGCTGGATAATCCGTTTTCTGCAACAAAGGCTTTCTCGTAAATAGCGCTGAGCTGGCTGGACACAGAAAGTGATGAGGAAGGGAGGGAGGAGGGGAGTCCTGCCGTGGAAGGACTCAGCATGTTTTTCCTTCTGTCTTCTTTATTTGTCGTCTGTGGCACGGGGTGCAGGCCGCGTACGTCGGGCTGATGTTGCGAGCCATACCATGCCATGCCATGCAGCGTCAGGCTGGGCTGGGCTTGCTTAAATAAGGAAACGGCGATGGATTAGGCCCGCTAATGATGCTTGACATCTATTTAAGCCAATTTAACGTGTTAGTGTGTTTATTGGGCTAAACCCCGGGCTTGTGTAAGGGTGCACTTGTGATGCGTCATGATAATCCCCTAACCTCAGATGAAGTGTGTGTCTGTGAGATGCACAGTTGTTGTGGGTCACTCTGCAAGAGAATACAATGTGGTTATGTTTGCTTATATGCACCTTTCTAATCGCGGGTGTTTCATATGATCTGATAAGACAACGAGGCTATAGGCATGTGCAACATCACATGGCCCTGCTGATGCACACACACACACACACACACACACACACAGTTAGCAACATAGCATGGCCATTCAGTTTCCTCAGTCAGCGGCGCCCCTGAGCCAGTGCAGGATCTGAACAGCTGCAGCTGTCTATTTTTAAGGAGCTTGTGTTTTACTAGGCCACCAGAGTAAAGGGTGACAACTGTCAGTCACTAGGTTGTCGGAGATGACCCCTGCCAAGCCTGTGTTGTACAGATCCTAGTATTCATTTATGTAATCATCCAGACTGATAGTTTGTGTAACGTGAGTCCTGCAGCAGGCCAGAGCTTCGATTATTGGGATTGTAGCAGCAATTAAAAAAAAAAAAAAAAAACAACCAACAGCATTGTAATGGCCTTCTGTTTCAGGTTGCTGGTGGTTGCACAAGAGAGACAGGATTTTAATCGTATACAGATGGAGTAAGGGTTGAAATGTTTCAAATAGAAACTCTGCGATCAGGAAAATTTGGCAGACTTCAGTGTGTCAAAGTCTGCTGCAAAACCTGGCCATAACATAATAATTTTTTTATCTTATGATAACAGGTTACCATGGCGATTGTCAAGATCTCCCCACGAGATCTCAGAGCCTCCACGGCCACTGTGGCTTTTTTCCCCTCGCATAGATCTTTTCATCATGACTCATGCTCGCTCACTTTCAGTTGCCCTTCCTTTTTGAGTGTGCAGCCGTGGTTCAAAGGGCACCAGTTCCCTTTTTTTCTCCTCTGATGAGTCACATAGTTGTAAAAAAAAAAAAAAAAAAGGAGTAATTTCTCTCATGCTCAACCGGCCGTCTGTGGGGGGCTGTTTGGCGGGAAAGAGAGTTTCCGTTCTGTTACAGGTCAGTTGAGCTGTGAGGGTTTTTTTGACAAAGGTGGTTAAGTTGCAAGTGAGCCTCAGTGAGTGTCATCATCATCTTCCCAGTGTGTGCTTGTGCTTCGGTGCTGATGTCGTAGCCCGTCATTAAACATTGTGCAGTCATATCCTGTGATGACATTTCCAGGAGCTACTGATTCAGATATATCTAGTAACTACTTTCCCAAAGAATGCTATATGCAGATTCTTTAGCATACGTGTTCAGCTGCATGCAGGACCTTATCCCTGTGTCATGTGAGCTTAGCGAATAATGACACAGTTTAAACCCTCCCCACCCCTCCTCTATTCTCACACCCGATACCTTTCAGTGGAGGTCTATTGTTGAAAAAGCAAACAACAGGTTTTAACATGGCTGAGGCAGGGATGATAATGAGAGCCCCCTGTGGGGACCCCTTTTAGTCTGATGGCTCAATGCTTGACCTCTCTGTCGTTTTCTCTGTGCAGGGTGTTGCCCATGAATGAGAACACAGAACACACAGACTACTTTGGATCCTTTCAACCCTGGCCGGCGACCTCTGGATGGGTCAAGAAGAGCTTCAGAGGGGAAGAGAGGATTATCTTGGTTGACCTGGCTCCTCCTCACACTGATGTCAATGTAGTTGTACAGCTTTTATTTAACTGTGGGTACCTTTTTGATTTTTGGACTGATATATTCCAGTGACACCCACCGCAGCATTAGTAGTTAGTTTGGTTGGAAATTTTCACCTGGCTCGGCTTATTCATGCCCGTCATGAGTGTGCCAGCCCAGCAGAAACCCAACGCCAAAAGAACAGGCAAACGCATCACATTTTTTAACGATCAAAGCGTAGCAATGAAGGAGGCTCCTCAGCACCCTGAAGGGTCCTATTATGTCACTGGTGGCACCGCTTCAGATCCCGGACAGAGCGAGGCTGCAAGCACAGTGACCTCCAATCCTGAGGGCCCTCACATGTACCTCAGTTCCGTTATCTTCAGCCCAGATAAGGGCGACCAGAGTAGGGGTCATTATCAGCAGACTGTTCCTATGAAGTGGGCCCATCAGGAGCCCAGTCAGCAGCAGCCATCGCAGTCCCTGCAACAGAGAGCCTCCTGGACCACCATGCCCAACTGGGGACAGAACTTTACAAATTACATCGGAGGAGTTAATGTAACAGACTCAAGGACCCAGAATGCATTTGTGAAGTCGATGCATGAGGCTTCTGGCTTACAGCCACACCAACAGCCCCAAAACAGAGCTGCAGACAAGCAGCCTCTAGGGGCCAACCCTGCAGTGGAAGCCTACAGGGATGCACCAAAGGCCCGGGGCATGGAATGGGAGCAGCAGCAACAGTCTCAGTCCTTTCAGGAAACATTAAAGCCGGGGGCCCTGAACACTCAGCAGCACAGCACATCCCACCCAGGAGGAAGCTCAGTTCTGCAGCCCTTCCAGTTGGCCTTCGGTCAGCCCAAGCAGCCCAACTTGCCGGCGTACTACCAGACCTTTCAAGGCAACAGGACAACCTTACCCAACCCACCAAACTACTCGACACAGGTAAAACCCCTGCACCAGTTACAGCAGCTGCAGAAGCAAGAGCAGATACAGCGCCAGCAACAACATCACATAATCCAGCAGCAAATTCAACAGCAGCATCACCAACAAATGCAGCAACAACAAATCATTCAACATCAACAGCACGTACAGCAGCAGCAACAAATACAGCACGAGCAGCAGCAACAAAAGATACAGCAACAGCAACAACAGCAGCAGCAAATACAACAACAGCAGCAGCAACAGCTCCATATTCAGCAGCAAATGCAACATCAGCAGTTGCAACAACAAAACCCTCATGTGCTTGACTATTACCCCGGTGCACAAAATGCACACCCTCACCCACATCCACAGCCGGTGGTGGTACACTCCCAGGAGTCCTCTGCTCCAGCTCCCCCAACGATCCAGGAACCAGTCATCCAGGACATCACCCCAGAACCCCAGCAGTCGTCAGATCCCCTGCAGCCCCCTCTCCAGCCTGAGCCCCTGTCCGAGTCACAGTCCCAGACGCAGACGCAGCTTCGTAGATCACGACGGCTCTCCAAAGAAGGAGGGGCGCCATCAGACAACCCTTTTCTCTCCGTCTCTTCGGATCAGGCAGCCCCGGGGCTGCAGGGCCCCCAGAACGGGGCCCGGGACATTCAGGCAGCCCCAACGGGCGTCATTCAGAGCACGCGCAGGAAACGCAGGGTGTCCCAGGAGGTCAACCTGGAGACCCTTGCTCAGAAGGCCTCGGAAATGGAGTCTCTGCCGTCGCATGTTGTCAAGGTAAATGTTTTTTCGTTTAGAAACGATCAGAAATGCTCAACCATTTCTCTCTCTCTTCTATTTGACTTTTGTCTTTCCCTCGTCTTCTATTTTTTGGGTCTTTTTGTTTCCCTTGCTCATCTGTTTCTCAGCTGTTTCCTCTCAAGGAAAAGAACCACAGAAATAACCTTAAATAGAAAGGGACAGAATGTTCTCAGTCCTGATCATTACATAGCAATTTATATCTCAACTCATCGCTGCAAGCACCGAGCCTTAATTGTGAATATCTCGGTGAGAACTGGAAATCTATTTTTCTTGTGTTATCCCAGGTTATAATTGTAGTGGGACTTCAGCTCCCTGAACAAGAGCGGGAACTGGAACAAACAGCCTCCTGCCAAGAAAACTCTGCCAAAACTTGTGTTGTTTGCGATTAACGTGTTGCTGGAGGAGATGCTGGGTGTAATCAACGCCCAGTGAACTCAGCTGCTCGGCTCTGCCTTGTGGAGAAAAATCTGTAGCTCAAGTTTTTACATTGTGAACATTGTTAGATTTACGTTATAAACAGCTTCTTATGTGACTTCTCAGCTGTTACAAAATGGTTTAAAGGAAGCATTTAGCCGAGTTGTGCCATATGAAGGCATGAACTTATCTGTGTTTATCTACTGAATGTCTCGATTGTGCAACAAGTGCTGTTTCCAAACAGCACCCAGTCAGAATGTCTGTAGTTGAGCTCGGCTGTGCCCTGGATTTGCCTCATGGGTAGCTGATCATACAGGCAGTGTGTTTGGTTACATGCCTGCACACACCTCCCCCCAACCCATCAAAGGAGAGAAACTCCAGCCTGGCCTTGTCTGCCCCCCACCCCACCCCCTCTCTGTCTCTGCACGGGGAGGGGTGCAGGGCTGCCCTGCGTGCAGCGCTCAGCAGAATATCTCTCCACCACTCTGGTGGAGGGACTGGAGTTTTCCACCAGCAATAATGAGCGGAGGTTCAGCGTAGCCCACACCGCTGCATGCCTCCCTGCCCATGACGATGCAGCGTGCAGCGGCAGAATGCATCCGTCTTCAACTGGCCTCTGATGTGGTGGTTTAGATGGCTTTGAAGCTGTTCCAGAGCCGATCGTTGCTCTGAAGCACACAGGCTGCTCGTGCCCACTCATTACAGTTTCTCAAAGAAAAAAATGTGAAGAATGCTTTACGGAGTGGTGCCTTTGACATGCACGTAAGATTTGTCATTTAAGTGCTGCACCTAGCAGTGTAATATCAAGCCAAGACATGGGAGTAGCCATGAGTTCTGTCCTCAACCTGTTTTATTTTGAAATGCCTGTTTACAGCAGTTCATTTTCAGTGTTTGTAGAAACACACAGAGCCTTGTTTAATGTTCTATCGACCTGTTTGTTAAGACTCCGTTTTGAGTATTGACTGAATTCTTGTTGCAGGTTTTGTTTTTGTGAGAAGTGAGTAATAAGGTTGTGAGTTTTTCAATTTATTGAATTGATTTTAATTTGGCAGCCGTTCAGCTGAACACCATTGTACTGGGGCGTGCTGAGCTGCAGGTACTTGAAGGTGCTCTGTATCAGCTGCACCAGTTAAATTTTATTAATGTGTTGCCTAAGCTTGTGTGATGCAGTCCTGCAGGTGTTGCACTGAGGACTCGATCACTGCAACAGGATGAAGTTGATGTCTCTGGTCTTGAACTGTCACAGTTTTTTTTGTCACCTCCACAAGGATGCATTTTTTTATTGATTTACTTTATTATTGATTGATGTTCTGCTTTGTCTATTGCACACAAAAAATAATACACTGAAAAAGGTCTATGGAATCTCAAGTTAACAGTAATGAAAGACTAAAAACAACAACAGCTTTTGTTTTTGATTGGTTGATTCACCTAATGTTTCAGCTGTCCAGTGTCAACCAGTTCACTTCGCAGTATGCTGGCAATGCATTTGCATAATATGATATTGACATATGAATCCACTATTTTTATTAGGAGCCTCACAGGCCGTGGAGTCCTGCTGAATCTGAGGCCAAGCGTCCTCGTGACGACAACCTCCTCCCGCTCGTCATCCCCGTGTCTGTTCCGGTGCGGAGGCAGGAACCCTCCTCCCCGGACAGAGATGAAGCAACCCTGGCCTCCAGCTGGCCCCCCAGGCCTTCAAACCCCCAGGACCTCGGCCATGCTGACCACAAACCCTCGGTCATTGTGACGCGGAGACGCTCACGCAGGAACTCCTTGTCAGAGAGCTCAGAGCAGGTCAGCACACTGTTCAGACTGTTTGTTTGTTCTTGCAGTGCCAGCAGAGTTTTGGTCAGCCTTTCTTTAATTGGTCCATTTTCATTTACATTAATTGACCAAATCATCAGGTGACAGTCTGGTGTCCCACTCCGTTCCTCCGTTTTCTGTCTCTGTCTAAACTGCAGCTGTTAAATCCTTGCATTTATGCCACATCGCCCCACCAACACACTCTCCCTTCCCCCCACTATGCTCAGTGTCTCCCCTGCCCCCATTTTAGTTGTCCACACTTTTCTCCCTTTCCCTCTTTCATTTGGGGAGGGGGGTTGTGAACTGGTTGCCCTGTCCTAGATCAGGCAGATTATCAGGGTTTAGCACTCCTACACTGTACATAATGTACTATACAGTTGAGGGTTGGGGCGCCTTGTTGTCTAGGATTTCTCTGGATAAACGTATAGAAAGGCCACTGTGTCTGTCAGAGTGTAAAGCTGTGGTTGAGTTTTCTGTGTGTGTTGTTACATAAGATTAAAAATAATGATGTGTGAAAGTGCACACAGAGACATTTTGTGATAAATTCATCCATTAAAATGATTTTTCCCCCCAGAACGGTGGCACAGAAGGCGAGAAAGACGACGATGGCAAAAAGTCCAAGCGCCGTCCCCGGCCGGAGCCTCTCTTCATCCCACCACCTAAACCAGGCTTATTCATCGCTCCGCCTGTCTACTCCACCATCACCCCTTACCAGAGCCACCTACGCTCCCCAGTACGCCTGGCTGACAACCCTCTGACCATGCCCCCGTACACGCCTCCGCCGATCCTCAGCCCTGTCCGTGAGGGCTCAGGCCTCTACTTCTCCACTTTCCTGTCTTCTGCTGCAGCTGCTGCAGCCAGTGTCCAGGGCCTGCCGCCTCCAGCAACGCCCAAGTCAGCCACACGCAGCCTGTTGCGTTCCAGTAAGTAGAAAGTGAAAGGATGAGTTCATGAAACATCACTAAATTATCCACAGGAGGTCCAACCTGTGTATATTTAAGCGTGTAATAATAAACGTCAGGCAGTGATGTATGATTCATCTGTGAATCCCTGTGATAGTTCCCATGTGAATACTTGGCTTTAGAAAATATGCAAACACTTCAAAAGTAAAAACCCCTGTGAAGCTTTTTGATAATGTCACTGAGTGGATTCTGTGTTGCTGCTCCTTCAGACAGCTGCGACATCACACCTCCGGTTCTGTCTGCTATGAGCGAGGCCACTCCTGTCAGCATCGAGCCGTGAGTATTTTTCCTCTCCGCATCCCAAAGTCATCATCTTCCATTATGGAACAGGAGGGTTGGGGGATGGATTGTGTGTGTCATTTTCAGATAAATTACATGGTTACTCACCAAGCATGCCGGAGTAGTAGTTCTGCAATCAATTATTCAAACCATAACATCAGGCTGAATCATGAAATGTCTTGAAAGAGAGCACGGACTTCTTGAAATTTAAAACCCATCCTCTCAGGCGGCCCTTCCCTCCCCCGCCGTTACCACTGGAATCTTTTGCCCTGTCATCCACAGCTCGCATTAGTGGCAGCATTCACCTTCTGATCTAACAATTCAGCCCAATGTCTCCCCCAGTGAAACGCATCCTGTCAAAACAACTCTATATTATCTGTCAAATGAAAGCCTTGAAGCAGTTTGAAAACTAAAGACATTAAACATACCAGAGGCCTGAGCCCGTGTTCTTCAGTGTGTGTTAGGAAACAGATCAGAGTATTGAGATTTTAACTGAATCCCCCATGAGGCTTTTGTTGAAGTTTGAATCCTTCGGAGGTCAGCCCCTGTTGATTTTTAGATTCACTGCTTGGTCAGAGTTACAACACAAGAGGAAATGGTTTATTTATTTACAGTGCAGACACGTTTTAAACTGCTCTAACCCCGTTTGCATGGGATTCCCCTTCTACAGGTTCTCTGTTGTGAAAAAAAAAATCCGTTCACTATTTATACAGAGAAAAACTTTAAGAATGTCTTGTTTTTAATAACCAGTACAAGCAGAAGCAAGCTATATAATATGCTGCACTTCCTATGTCTGCTTCACAATAAAAGCCTCCCTTTGTTCTATATGTTTGGGCACTTTAAATGTGAAGCAGCAGCAGCACCAGGAAATTTATAGCGATTTAAAACAGCCTTGATACATTCAGACAGTAAACAGCAACAGTGATACCAGTGAGATAAAATCACAGCATTGTTTCCATCCAGTCCAGTGCTGGAGTGGACCAGTGCTTTATACTATATAGCTGCTTTATATTATAATAACAAATCTGCTATACAGTAATTTTAATACAGTGAATGACAATTACAGAAAAATACAGTCCATAAATATGATAAAAATTGAAGAAATGTCAAGTTGCTCCTTAAATGTAAACAAAGCCATCCAGGAGAGGAGCTTAAAGAAAACTGAGAGCCCCATGCTTTAACCCTATAACCAGAAGACAGCAGTTCTTCTAGTAGTTTGTTAGTTGTTGCATTGACACCGAGGTGCAGTTTATGAGGGCGCAGTGTGCAAGCTGTTGTCTGACTAGTGCCAGCTGCTCTGCAGTGAGTTCGCAGACGAGCCAGTGAGGCTTCTCATAAATCATGGCTTCTGCTGGGTCTGGTGTGCTGCTCCCGAACACACAAGAAGGTATCACAGTTCAACTCTTAGCAGCCCACCTTCCCTGGAGGAGGTAGCCAGAATACATACACACACATATGTATACACTCAGACACTCTCACTCAGCGGGAAATACTGCAGGCCTCCTGGAAATGCAGGGAAGGGAGGAGACATGCTTGAACGGGATTGTCTGTGTGAACGTGATTTTCACAACTGCATCCCTGTGATATTGGGTTTCAGTCCCTTGAGGAATATAATCTTTAACTTTCAGCATTGGTTGGATTATGAGCATTTCTTCTGGTTTGGCCTCGACCTTTGTCCCACAGAGGAGAGAAGATCCATTTACTTTCAATCCAGCCAATTTATGAAGTGCAGTCTCTTCTAAGATACAAATTTTGAAAGGCATTTGCATTTTACTCATTATGCTGAGAGCAGAAGAGAGCTGTGTAGCAAGCTTGAATTCAAAACAGTGCAAGAATTACAGCACTCAGAGCCTGAGTGCCTCAACGATCTCCCTGCAGCTATTTAAGGATCACGACAGGAAGAAAAGTGAGGAAACCAAAATATGAACTGAGAAGTACAACAACAGCTTTATTCTCTCTTTATATTTATAAGTGAAAAAATGTCTCAGAACTGCAGACGATCGATGAAATTAGAGCAAATTCAAATCTGAATGGTCCCCAGCCTTGTTGCTCACATTGATGTCCTTTTCCCAGACGGATAAACATTGGGTCGCGGTACCAGGCGGAGGTGCCAGAGCTGAGGCAGCGGTCAGCTGTTGAGCTGGATCACCACGGCGCAGATCTGGTTTGGGCTCCACTGAAGGAGCTGGAGGACAAACCAGACTTCCATGAGAAAGGTAAGAAAAGTACCTGACATGTTATTTCACAGCTGTTACATCACCTGAAACCCAGAGCACAGATTTTGTCACAGGCAGGTTGTTTGGTGCTGGAACAGGATGTTTTGTGCAGGATTTGTGAGCAGAGAGCGGCCAACTATTATTTCCTGTGGAGCTGACTTTCTCTTCTTCAGAGTCTTGATTGGTGTTTCTGATAAGAAGTCCTTTGTTTGTACAGAAATCACCCATTTTCTTTGGACTCAATCCTTCACAGTTTCTGTTCATCCTGAAACTCATGTACATCATTTTCCTGTTTGCACAATGCAGAAGTTACTGTCTGTTTTTTATGACTGTGAAGATAATGATTTCAGCAATTCATGATCAAGATGTTGCAATGTGGGACTATTTCTGTACGAGCAGTTTGAACTCTATACCAGAGGCAATGTAATATGGTTAAAATATACTGTATTATGAGGGGGAAGTTTGTATTCAGCTCATTCTACTGAAAAACCCACAAAACTGTACATTTTATACAGTTTAATATCTTTTTATTCGATTATGGTTATTACATTTCTATGCTGTCCATTGTTTCCATTATAAACTCACCAAATACTGTTTGTAAAACTCACTATTCACAATCTCTCTCTCTCTTTCAGTGGAAGACCTCATGCACATGGCGTGCTCTAGTGTTTTGTGTGGAGGAGGCACCAACCAGGAGTTAGCCCACCATTGTCTGTACGAATGCAAAGGGGACATAATGGTGAGTGTGACAGAACAGTCCGTAGTGATTCGTCAGGCAGGGATGTACACTATTAAACATAAAAATGAACCACACATTCAGTCATTTTTCCTTCTGTCCCACACAGGAACAAGATTTATCTCATAAAAACATCAATGTCCAGATTCCTCTCAGAAGATCTAATGTCACGCAGATCATTTTAAAACATTTCAGATATAAAACATTCACTTCTATAGAATGACTGGTTGAACAATAAGACTTTAGTTTATAGTTGTGTTTAATCTGTGTGAGTTTTGTTGTTGTTCTTCTGAAGCATTAAACCATCTTGAAATTTGATATTTAACCATTATTTCAGAGATAATAACATTGAATGAAAAGATGGCCTTCTGAACAGTCCACTCATGATTGTATTAGACATTTCCCTCGAAGCCTTGATAGAATATGTTTCTATGTTTTGTAAATTCACAAAAGCCCATTACTGTAATGTAATCAGGTTGTTTTTGGCCTTCTGCACAAACCTGAAGCATCACATACACTGGTCGATTTCTGTCCGATTCCTTTTCCTGTGCACCTTTAACCTTTTTCTAACGGGGTTAAATGCACTTAAAAAAAAAAGAAAGCCGCAATTCAAAGATGTGAGACGTGGGCGACGATATATCTGATAATGGCCAGCTGCATGTAAATGCAAAGTGTAAAGTAATCAGACTGATGCAGTGCACGCACACACAGACACACACAGACACACACACACACACACACACACACGTCCTCCAACTTCCTGCCCTGCTGCCTCTCAATAACCTGGTTTCTTGTCCGCATATAGATGTAGTGAATGTAATGGTGATGCCTTCATCTGAGTGCTCTGTGATTTTTGAACGGAAGTGACTGATCTGTAGAATTTCACTTTTGCTCCAAACTGAAACTCTGTGGTGTCCTGAGATGACTGACAACGGTTTGGTGATTTTGCCAGAGGCAGAGTGAGACCGCTGTGTGTGGAGCAGAGGAGCAGCACATGCTGTCAAAGAGCTGTGAAGCTCAGTAATCAGACAACAGGATGAGTCAGGAACCTTTCTGATAAATATAGATAGTTGTTTGTTTGTTTGTTTGTTTGTTTGTTTTAACAGATTTGCTGTTTTTCTTTATTTTATGGAAAGGACAACAGATTGAATATCTCTGAGGTTTGGACTTGGACACAATTTGAAAATGTCACCTCTGGCTTTAGGACCCTGTGACATGTGTTTCTGTTTGTTCTGTTTATTTTATAGACAATAAGATTTATCATTTACAGCCTCAGTTGTGTGGTTGTGTCAGTATAGTGCAGTATATTGCTCATGCTGTAACTGTGTTAGGTTTCTATGCACATGGTCAGGTTTAACAACATTTCTTACTTAAAGCAACTTTGCTTCATAAAACATGAAAGTCATGATTGTGCTTGAGGGAGGCTGGACAAATCCACAAATCTTGCAATCGATGATTGTTAAATGTGACCAAACCGGTCAGATGGGTGCCCTATCTGTACTGTAGCAGTGATGCATGCTGCGTCTCATAACCATTGCACCAGTGTCAGACCACTAATGACATCAGAGATCATTATCAGGGATCGTTCAGTTTGCAGAGCATCAAACCGAGGATGTAATCCTGCAAGAGCAACCAGACTCCAGACTCATATGTGACCACAGAGTCAAGCAGATCAAATAATGACTTGGGATGATAAATCTGACTGTGCTGCTGATGGGAATTCACAAAAAAAAAAAAAAAAAAAAAAAGGAGTGTGCACAGAGCTGGTCGTGATAATGAGGCCAAATAGCTGTCACTGTTAAATGCTGTGAGGCAGCATCTCAAGTGGCGCTTTTCCTGGTCACATCACCCCATTGAAATACCAACAATACAACATCAGATAGAGTCAGGCAGGGTGCTGTTTCAGTGGATTCAACAGAAATCAGTAGTGGGAGGGCTGGAACAATGGTTGCAGATGAATGCTGGGATATTAAAAGAAAAAAATGAAGGCTGAGTATCTCAGAATAGCCGTGCTGCATGAGACCAGCTTTTATCTGAAGTGGTTTAGATAAAAGTTAAGATAAGATAAGGATGAGATCGTTTGAGTCTTTTTTTTATGCAGATTATGCTCATGATAAGAATTTCAACCAACAACAATTTACAAACTTTGTTATGATGTAATTCATTTGTCACAAACTGAAATGCACCAAGGAAATGACTTACGACTTATTTTGTCACGTCTAAAAGATCAACCCCCCACCTACCCACCCCCCCTAAGACAAGAAACGTCTGCACATTGACATCAAATGTTCAAAATATAAGTAACAGCATCTGTGGCACCTAATGTTATAAGATATTTAGTTTGAAAAGTAATTATCATATCTTAAGTCCCACTTCTTCATGCACAGACTAGCTCTGTCTTGTATAAAAAAGACCAGATAGTGCAGATAAACATTCAGTTTTGACCAGCACAGAACCAACTTTCACAGAGAAAACAAATGTTTGTGTTTTTCCATCTCACAGGCTGTAGAGCGTCTCAAACAGTGTGATCCTGAACCACCGCTTCCACTGTTGAAGATGTACAATCTTGAGTGGATGCCTGTTTCAGAGCTGTTAGTGCTGTGTGGTACTATACTGTTGGAGATTTCAGGCCCTAGCGACCAGCTCTGGTCCAGCGTTGTCAAGGAAACTATTAGGAGGGGGTGTGTGTGTGTGTGTGTGCGCGTGTGTGCTGTCAAAGCGCCCACTCTCTGCAGCGGTCTCGTCTTTCAGCATTCATGCACAGTGAGACGGTTTCTTTTTTTTGACAATGCCAGAGAGTGTATCAACATAATATTCTACACTCAGGCACTTGATCCTTGCAGGAAAACGAGAGCGATGGTTATCTCGCTCCCTGGTTACGTGTAAGATTCACTGTGTGTTTTCACAGGTTTGTAAAGCACAGCTGGAGCAACCTAGTAGAGCAGCAAGAGTGCTTGGCAGGAGTGACCTTCTGTGTGAAGGCTCAACAGCACACACCAGCCCCTGTCGTGCACTTAATGCAGCTAATGTGCCAAGTGGCTTCACTTTCAAGTAACGTCACCATGTTGTTTTTCAGGCTGCTCTGTCGCTCCTGATGCTGAAGAATCCGATTTTCCCCAAGTCTCATCATCTGTCAAACTACCACTACTCAGGTAAATATTATAAGAATATCTTTCATTAGTATTTCCGGGGAAAAAAAGCAATCATTTTCTGCATTGTAAATAGATGTGTTTTTAACTAGTTTCAGTCATTTAAGCTAAAATCAGTCTGATTTGTCAGATTTTTCAACAGCTGAGGGTCAATTATTAGTATTATTATTAATTGATCAGGACAAAAATGGTGACTTCTTGTACCAACATCTCCTGCAACAAATGATCTGCAACTGAAAGTTGACTAAACTGATTATCAGTCACTGCCTTAATCCTCTGGCTTCCTGTCTTACCTCATCTGTTAACCCCACCCGTCTGGTGCGCAGAGAAGTTCGAAATAAATGCTCAGAAATGGTTAAAAATCCAAATCTTAGCCGAGATGAATTCTTGGTTTATGTTTGTGTTTATATTCGTGTCTGTAGTTGATTATCTCCCCCTCCTCATTTCAACAACACTGGACTCTAAGCCTTGGCCTATAAGCAACAGCAGCTGCAGTAGCGAGAGTGTGGTGTTGCTGTCGGTGGGGGTAGTGAGGGACTATGGAGAATTGTGAGGGTCAACATGATGAGGGAAGGTGGGGAGGGGGTGAGTGAAATAGGGAGGAGGGGGGTTTTACAGCATGCTAATCCCAAGCAGAAGACAAGGAGAGCCATTGTTTATCAAGTGATTTGAGTGAATGTGTGTGTGGTTTTTAAGAGGGGGTGGGTGGTGGGGGGAAGTGAACTTGTCTGGGTCTCCCACACACCCAGAATAAAGCAAGATACTTACTAAGTGATTAAGTGTTTATAAACCGGCCGCTAACTCTGCTGCATCCCTCTCCCCTCCGTCTTCCTCTCCCTCCCTCAGGATCAGACAGCTGGACGGCAGCTGAGAGACGCCAGTTCAACAAAGGCATCACTGCGTACAAGAAGGACTTCTTCATGGTGCAGAAACAGGTACGTGTGTACTTTCACAGGGCCGGGACAGCAAAAACAGAACTCTCAATTACAGTCATGTTGCCACCTAAGTGGCGGCAGCAGTCAACAGAAGTTCCCAGTTCACACCATACACACATGATAATATCCTCTGGTGGGAAGAGGGAAATACAGTCACTCTGGAACAATGTGTCCTCCACATTTAATCATTTCCAGTGTCGCAATCAGTCACTGCTTTTCCGCAACAATGTAAAAGTATTTAATTTTCCTATCCAATGGTCTGCATGCATGACATGGGAAACACTGCAAGATGAATCACAGCTTTGATAACTGATCAGTTAAAAGAGTCAAACACTTTGTGATTTCAGCCTCTCAAATGTAAGATGCATTGTTTCATCGTGTGTTAGTAAAGTCAGTGGTGTGATAAGATGAAATAATCTGCAGGTTAATTAATAATTGATAAAGGTGGTATTTTCCTGATGGTGCCAACTCCTTAACAGCTCCTTATGCCATGGGAAAATGGCTCAGCAACAGTCGTTTGCATTCAATTTAACATTAACAGGGTGAGTGTGTGTGTGTGTGTGTGTGTGTGTGTGTGTTTTTACAGGTGACCACCAAGACGGTGGCGCAATGTGTGGAGTTTTACTACACGTACAAGAAACACGTCAAGATTGGCCGCAACGGGACGCTGATCTACGGGGAGGCGGAGCCTCTGGAGAGCAAGACCGCTGAGGAGGAGATGGACCACAAGGTCAGTGAGCGGTGCAGCAGTGACGTGTGTTTTATTGCTGATAGTAAAGATGAATGTTTCCACCTATCTCTGTCATGGACACAACTACAATCTGCAAAATATTGATTCAAAAGGACTTTACTAAGAACTAAAACAAGTCAAATCTGGTTAGAAATCATCAGAATGAATGGATGTGTTCTACCACACTGAGATATGATATGATTAGACATGAAACAACTGCAGAGTTTTTTTATAGGTGTGAAACTGTTGAGTGTCAATTCAGAAATAACCGCTCAGAGCCTCTTTATTGATCCACTGAACCTTCAGACAAGCAGCGCGTGAAAGGCTCCACCACGCCACCTTTTATTCACAGTACATGCAGATTTTTTTTTTTTTTAACCATGTAAATGTGGTACGTGCAGTTTGCTTGTGGTTATGGAAACTGTGCTATATATAGACATAGTAACGACAAGTCAGCAACTTCCTCATCATCTTAATCAAGTAACTCACTTTGCTTTTGTAGCATTTATTGTACGAATTAAAATATAGAAAATACTTCACGCTCTCCATCCTGGGCCTGCAGGGCTCTCACAGACTGGAGCCGCAGCGGGAGGAGGACAGCAGGAAGTGGGAAGGATCAGCTGACAGGAAACAGGATGTTGGCCCCACCAGGGTGACACACGCGCTGCAGTCCACCGAGAATGTGAGTGTGAAATTGAATTTTTTTTGTTTTTTTTTTGGGGGGGGGGGCAGACACTGCGTGGGAAATGAACCAACGGCTGAACAAACAAAATAAATAACATGTAGATAAAATGATGGAATGACTTTGTTTACAGATGAAGATAAGATAAAAATGTTCTTGCTGAATGAAACTCTGCTGGTGGGCGACTGATTTCTGTCCTTAAAGCTTGACGTGAAGCATTTCCACACACTGCAGGTTTCCAGTCCCAGCCCAGTCAACAAATCCTGGAGCATGTGGAGGCTTTTAGTCATTCAGACATCCAGGCGTCTTTCATTGTGTCGTCCATGTTATCTCTGTTGCCTTCTTTGTGTTCAATAGAGACGCAGCATTGAATGACAGGAGTCTGGATGCTGAATGTAAAGCCTTTGCTTGGATGTTTCTTCCGTTCATCCATAAATTAGCATGTAAATCCTAACTAAAGGGTTAGGGTTTGTTTTCTTCTGCCCTAACCGCACAGGCCGTTCGTTTTATAGATTTTATATGATTGACATGAGAAGAACTCGGCAACTTGGCGTTCTCTCAGTGTTTCCTGGTTTATTATTTTCCCTGTGCATAAAGGGTCAGTGCTGACATAATTTATTGATGTAATCTCACAGGGTGGAACGAGATGTGCAGCTTCAGCCTTTATATCAAACTAACAGTATTCATGTCAAGCTTATGTCATGTTCAGGGTGTTATAGAAACCTTGTGACGAAAGAGACCAGCGTCCTTATTTGTTAAACTGCCACCAGATAAAAACAACGGGGGCATTTCTCAAAGGGGGGTAAACATGTGTGGAGCCTCTCGGAAGCGACTGGAATGATTTTTATCAGGATGGTTATTATTTTTCCTACTGTGTGTATGTGTGTGTTGTTCTGAGCTGCTCAGTATGATGTTCACTGACAGCAGTATTTCTCAGCTCCACACCAGATTATTTGCTCCATCTGTTTCTGCAGTAAAGATGTTGCAAGATGCTTTTTTTTTGACTAGTTTTCCTTGCATGGAGGCAAGATATGTTTCACAAGCTATTAGAAACTCCCACAGATTTAACTGGGCCCCCAAAACACATAATTGTCTAATAACATGAAAAGACTCAAAAGCCATAAACTGACTCAATGAAACTGGTGACTGGTGAGCGGCAAAACTAAAGATCTCTCCTAACCTCTCACTAAGAGGTACGAACAGAGGAACAAACCACCAATCGATGTTAGTGAGAAAGAAAACCTCAGTTTGACTCTCCAGACGCATTTGTCCTTTTGAACTCTGCTGGACTCTTCCGGCAGCTCGGTGTTGGATTTGCTTCCCCCTGCTGGATGTTTAGTGTGGAGAACTTGACTGAAATCAGCCCCCTCTGGATTGTGTAACTCCATTATGCCTGACAGTAAACAATGACTCGGCAAGAAGTGCTTGTCCTTTTTTTTTGCACTGCATTTCATCATTTAGTTGTCCAAACTTCCAGGCTGTGTATGTTCATGCTTTCTGTAACTGTGTATGTTTACTGGCACATGTTTGCATGCCATGGTAACACAGTCCTACATAAAAGGTGATCGTAAAGTAGGTGCAGGCTCATTATTTTCTCTCCTAACTGCCCTCAGTGACTGTGTTAAACTGGAGCTTTCATGTTAACCTCACCTCTCTTTTATTGTGTGTGTGTGTGCAGCCTGGGACCGTCCTGATCATGAAAGGCCAGGAGGACATGGGGAGGGACCAGCCGCAGCCGCTATCCCGAGTCATCCACGCCCCACATCCACCTCCTCCCAGCTCCAAATCACGCTATGAAAGCAACGTACGCCGGCCGAGCCCTTCAACGGGCAGCAAGGGCTCGGCCGCCGGTCAGGAGGGAGAGTTCCCCTGCAAGAAGTGTGGCAGGTCAGTGATCAGAAAGTGTCACATCAGTCACTGCTGGGATGCTGCCCCGGCTTTGTTTACTTGTGCAGAGCTGACAGCAGCCGTCAGTCGAATTACATAAACAGCCTCAGACACAACTATCCAGATATAACTTGCAGGGTTTCTGCAGGAAGCACTGCTAAAGCCACTGCCCACTTGGAGTATGGATTAGTAAATAGAGGCAAGTGTCTTGTGGTGTCTGTTTGAGAGAATCAAACTGTCCTGTCACGCTTTGATTAAATAACAGCTCGTCCTCTGGCAGCGCTGGGCCTGTTATTGCCAGCCGTGTCCTAGCAACTGAAACACAGAGTAGACATGGCACATCGTGCCACTTCTACCCAGTGACATGACAAGATCTACTGTACACTCTCTCTTTAAATACTCACACTGCTCATTACAGAGTGTCCACCACCACAGAGGCTGGTGTGTTGTGACACATTAAGTCCAAACTGGTTTATCAGTCATCTTCAGACTTTCAGACTTTGTTTGTGTTTGTCCTCGCAACCAACAGATCCACTGCTGTGTTTTTATTATTGTGTTTAGACCTAAACTGATCAATTACGACAGAAATGTAAGTTTCAAACTTTATTAAAATCTCAAGTCAAACATTTTCTGGTACCAGTTTATTTTCAGCTTCCTCTTTTGACTGTAAACTGAAAGTTTTGAGGATAGGTCATTAAGGGAAATTAATTGACAATCGGTAAGAAAGTCCAGTCACTGAGTCCCAGCATCTGAAATTAGAGAGTGGTATGGCCTGTCAGGAGATGTGTTCAAGGAAGTGCTGAACATTATACAAATCATATATGAATTCAATATTAACAGTGATGTTACGAAACTCAGCAGTTGTGTCCAAAACTGTTCCACTTACTGACACTGATCGAGTCATTTCCTCTGCATCATCTTTCTGTCTTTCTGCGCGAGTGCAGTGAACAGTGTATGATAATGGTTACTGTTGCTCACAGTGACATACACTGTATACTACTGTTCACAATGCATTGTTGAAACCGTGATCATTATCAGTATATATTTTTCCAGCACTCCCTATATAGTGGACTATATATAAACCTATGCAGTTGTTTTTTCCTTTGCTCTGTACTGAAGCTGCTGCTGCATCAGCTCATTTAAATAAATTAGAGGCCTGCACTTTAACTCCAGGCCGTGATAATGTCAGCCTGTGTGTGGCCTTAGTCCTGCTGACTGCTCTGCTGCACACGTTGACATTTTGTTGGTATATTGGAAAATTCATCAGGCGTCCAGTCTACGTTTAATATGGATAACCATTGTGATTTTACTATTTATTTCCTTTGCTTTACTTCTTATTTAGTTTTCTACTGTCTGGTTATTGATAGCTTCTCAGGGACAAGATCTCTCTGACCCCCCCCCCTCTCTGTTGTCTTTCGGCAGGATTTTCTACAAGGTGAAGAGCCGCAGCGCTCACATGAAGAGTCACGCCGAGCAGGAGAAGAAGGCCGCAGCGCTGCGTCAGAAAGAGGCCGAGGAGCGGGCGGCAGCAAAAGCAGCGGCCGAGGCCGCCGCCATCCTGGCTGCCCGTCAGCAGAACGGGACACGGCAGGCGAGCGGGGACAGCACCAACGACGACTCGTCAGACAGGGAGGACGAGGACGATGAGGACTGGCAGTAAGAGGACGGCCGAACACTGATTGTGAAGCGGCTTGTTCTCTCGGAAGAGGAGGAGGAGGAGGAGGAACTTTTTTTAAAAAAAAAAAAGAAAAAGAAAAGAAAGACGTGAAGAATCCCTCCTGTGAACTCTCTGTACATTTTGTGGAACAAGAAGACTTCCGTTGCTTGGCACATTCAGGGACAGATTTCCTCCTGTGTATGTGTGTGACTGGGAATGTGTGAACTGTGTGTGTGTCACCAACGCCCCTTTACTCTGCTTAAAAAGCTTTTCAGGAGTTACCTCTCTTGGTCATAGGGCTTGCGGTCAAATCAAAGCCATGCCGCTCCTCTTGGCGCTGTCCTGCCCTCCACGCCAGGCCGCGGCTTCCCTCAGCACTTTGAGTCTCGCCCTGCTCTGTTCGTCAGGCGTGGAACTTGCTGGACCCCTTTTTCTTCCCCTCTTGATGAGCCACAGCACGCGCTGGCTGAAGCTGCGTCCCAACTTTCCGGCATCGGATGAAGTTTTTTTTGTTTTTTGTTTTGTTTTGTTTTTTTGTTGACAATACGAACGCTGAAATCTGACAGCTGGGGGTCGGGGGGTGGTGGTGGTGGTGTGGGTGGTGATGGTGAGCGAGGCGAGATAACGGAGGATGATGAAGATGGACAGACGAGTGGACGGCCTGTGTGAACCGTTGCCTCGGGGGTTTTCGCCGCTCTTCTGCATTCAAGGCTGCCAAAAGCTTTCTCAGACGCATGATGTCCGCCACAGCGGGTCCCCTCTGTCTGTGAGCGTTGTTCATTTTGGGCTTTAGTTCTGTGAATCTCCCCCTTCAGCCCTCGTCACTTTTTATCTGAGTTTGTTCCTCACTGTTGATGCCTTGGATGTTTAATGCTTTTTATCTTGAAATGACAATCAATTTTACACTGTTGTTGTTTTTTTATATGATATATATACAGGTAAACGTTACTTTTTCTGCCTGTGTAGCTATGTATGGTTATTGTTGTTGTTGTTTTTGTGAATATTCTTGTTGATGATTATTAATATTATTAATATTATTATTATTATTATTATATCCTGGTTTTGGCTGCAATTTAATTGAGCGCTTTTTTCTGTACTTGTCCATTGCTTTTTTTTGTTTTGTTTTGTTTTAATTTTCTTTTTTTTTTTTTTTTTTATTTAAACAAAAAACAAAACTAATGCTACTTGCTGCCTGTTTATAACTGTGAGATTTTTTTTTTCTTTTTTTTGGGAAGCCAGACATGAAGAAAAGGCAGAAATGTATGTGCAATAGAACAAGTTGATCCCCTGTTACCAGAGCGTCCAAGCCTCCCCACCCCCAGCACCCTCACCCCTCACCCCCCTCCTCTCTGTGTCATGCTTGCGCCCGGCTGCTCTGGATGCCTCGCTGTCAACTCTGTAACTGATAGGAGGCGCCGACTCTGCAGGTCTCTATAGATACACATAACAAAGTGGGGAAAAGACGACAAACAGCACAAACTAATTCTAGGCACATGCTGGAAATAAACATCCACGTTCTTGACATAGACTTTTGCATTAAAGAAATGCATTGGTCAATACATACATACATACAATACATTGGTCAAACCAAATTCAACTCGTTTATGGCTAATTTTTACAGGTTTTGAACTTGTGTTTACTTCACTTTAACCACAGACGACACAACTCAAGTGTCACTCTTTCTTTTGTACAAGGGAGGTTTTGAACTGACATGTGCTCCTGTCCTGGCATTTCAGTCAGAGGTTTACACTTTTCCCACAGACTGTTATTAATTCTCCCAAATATACTGTTACAAACAGGCACTAAGTCAAACTTAACTGTAAACCACACATCAGCTAGATGACTCACTTAAGTTTACTTGTCAGTAAATATTCACTGTCATCAAAAAACAGACCTTTAGATGCAGAGGCATCCATTTCTGTAGACCAAACTTCAGACAGATGCTGCTGGGTTTTTTCTTTTTCTTTTTTTAGGATTCCTAAAATTGATTCTCAGTTTTGCCTGCACACAGTGGCTGCCACTTCCTTTAGGTCGTGGTGACACAAACACACACTCCGTTGAAACCTCAACTTTGTGGGTCAGCTGTTACTGAGGCGCCGATGTATGAGTGCGATGACTTAAAAGAGAAAATGTGCAATTAGTAACATTTAATCATAGACTTGACTGTTTGTCAGAGTACGGTGGTGTTTTGGAAAGAGTTTATACAGCATCAAAACATGGCGGCCGTTATCAAAAGGCCGATATCATCTCTCTCTATTATCGTTGGTCTGACCCTACTATGTGTATCTATGGTTGCCTTTTGCTCTGTTTACCCTGTTGCTGATAGCAGGCACTGGATTGGACTACGGAAACAGCATGTTTTGATCTATCTCTCTCTACATATCTCTTATGTTAAGCCCTTTTCGGCTTGGAGCCAGCTTCTGTTGCCGTAGCAACAAATGGGTTAAAGGGTTATTTTTCCTTTAAAGGACAAACCACAGTGGGGAGTTGGGGGAGAAACGGCTCCAGTTACCAGTTACTCCACAAGTTAAATCTGGGTCTATGCACAGACTGTGTGTGTGTGTGTGTGTAAGTGAGTGTGTGTGTTTTGATGAGTGGACATACTGTTAAAAGTGTGTGTGTGCGTGTATGAGTGCTTTGAGGTCTAATGTTAAACTGTATGCCAGTCAATGGAAAAAAAAAAAAAACAAGATTTGCAGACTGTTCACATGTTTGGTATGTTAATTTATATTTCCTTTTTATTTGGGCTTGTCTTGAGGTTCTCTTTGGGGGAAGTTGTCATGAAAAAGGTTTTCAAGCTGTTGACATCGAGGCCATTACTCTCAAACGGCTGTAAACGTTCCTCATTTCATCCAGTTGGTAAAAGCAATTTTGGGGGATTAAAAAAAAAGGTTTATTTAGCTAAAGATTAGAAAATATATATGAATGAAATTCTATGTTTGCATACTTTTTATGCTATTTTCATATGGGGTTCACACTAATGATGAAAACAGAAAGGAATCTCAAGTGCTTTTTACTACAGTGTAACTTATTTGTTCCGATTTGATTTTTACCACCTGTGTTTTTAGTAATGATTCATGAAGCACTGTATATTAAAGTTTTAAAATATTCAGCAAACTTTTGAATGTGTCTCTCTGTTTCCTTTCAACAAAAAGTAATGACACTATTGTTGATTTGATTTCATGCATTCATGGTTTGGTTTGACTTGCGCAGGGGGGCAGCATCGGTGCAGCCACTCATGCAGTGGAGTACCAACAAAGAGCAGAGGGGGGCGTCGTCGTAACACTTAAAGTGTCTGATGGCTCTGACAGCTTCATTTTGAGATGCGGTTCTCAATCTGGTTCTCATACAGTGGTTTGATGGGTGAGAGGTCAAGTCAACTTTACTTTTATGTATTTTATTTACAGTCTGGAGAACACACTGGTCTCCTCCTCCTTACTGTAAGTTTAACCCCTCTGTAATTTTAAGTTCACATGGGGTCACAGCTGTAGTTTGATTCATCATCTTCAGATTCATTCCAGAGGAACTCATAAGAAATAAAAAAGTGGAGCCCTGAGATGATCATATTACAAACAACAGTTTATAATATGTATCTGCTCCCATTTTAAATCATGTTAAGCATCTTTATGAACCAAGGAAATCACTATATATATAACATGTGTCATTGTCATGATTGATAAAACTCACTTCACATAAGAGACAACGTCTCCTGCTGTTGTTCTCCTCCCTGGTGTTGATGTTTCCTTCCCACCACAAAATGTCAGCAGTTGTACAGGAAGTGGAAATGTAAAGGTTCAGGCCTGTATAGGAGCCATGTCTTTGTGCATAGGACTGTGACTGTGTAGGATCTGACACTGAGGATGAAGCGATGAAGGGAACTGCCAACTCTCACTAGCTCGCACCAGGGCGAGCAGCAGGGCAGTCCGGGAAAGGCAAACAAGAACAGCATGCGGCTCAGATGTGTCCTCGTCTACTCTTTTTGCTTGTTCCAACCCGTGGGAGGAGGAAGACAAATAGGAGGGATGGGAGTCAAAGATGGGAGAGAAAAGGCATCTTGACTCTATCTGACCATCTTACAGCTGAAGAAAATTAGAGATCAGAGTGAGGGATTAGAAGATTTCAGTGGGAAAACACTCGATCACTGCATGAAAGCTTCTTCACATCCATCTCAGTGTCATTGGACTTCTCAAAAACTGCTTTCGTCTTTTACATTTAAAAACACAGTCCTGAGAAATTCCTCAAAATTAATGATAACTTATATACACGCTGGTATTGCAGAGTATCCATCAAGTAGTCACATGGAGACCACAGGTTATTTATCACATCCCTCATGCAACCAGACTGTCTCCAGTTCCCCCCTCAAGGTTCCCACAACATGTCCACAGAAAGCCTGGTGGATGTGACCAGGTGCTCTCCTTCTGTGTGTGCGTGTGCGTGTGGAGTTACACAGAGGAAATTAATGCTGGGACTTTCATTGTTTGTTTTTTGCCCTTATTCTCAAACACTCATCAGTTCCATCATTATGCTTCAAGCCCAGTACGATACTGTTTGTTCCTGGCCATCAGAGCTGAGCCCAGCAGAAACCTGAATGAAGCCAGTAATCCTGCCAAAAAGCCTGGACTGATCTGCCATAGCAAATGGCAGATCAGATCATTGTTCTGTGAAATATAACAGCTAAAATCTGTTAGAGGTTCCCATCGAAGGCCGCAACTAAGGACTCTCAGCATTTAATCTATAAAATGTTAGAAAATAGTGAACAATACCTCTGACAATTTACCAAGCATGTTTAGTGAAGTGATTCCCAGACTACAGCCACATTCGCATGTTTTCATTCTTAAAAAAAAAGGTTTCTGCCCTGTCAGTGTCTGACAGCTGGAAATGTGGCTGTCAAGATTACTGTTCCCCCTGGATTCAGAATGACGGAAAGATCAGAAATCATTCATATTGGTACTGCTGACTCTTCCACCTGCGTGAAATAAACCCTGTGAATTTCAGCCTGATGCTCCCAAATAAACATCATAACATAATGGAGGTGGATGTTATTTGATGGCTGGATGTTGGCATGTCAGATACGGTTCCCCCCTGGGTTCAGTGTGAAGGGAACATCACAAATCAGTCCCACTGAGAGAGAGAGAGAGAGAGAGAGAGGCTCAGGGGACCATCAGCATTTCCAAAAGTTTGGTGTGAGTGGTGTGTGGACACAAACTGCAAATGTAGCAAAAGAGATGCAATTTAAAACTAAAGTGTACAGTATGTAGTCTCACACACTTGACTTTTTGAAATCACTACTTACAAGAGAAGCGAAGTTGTTGCCGACTAAACTCTATAATGCTCCACCAGTTATTTCAGTACAAAGTAGTCCAGTACTGGAGAAATAGATGTACACATAGATACAGATGCAGAGGAGTGAGGAAGGTGCAAAGTGTGTGAATCAGACCAAACTAATATTGGTGTGCACTGTTAAATTGCACTCTTACAGGGAGGCCTTTGTTATTGAAGCTGCTAGAAGCCTAATTAGAAATGAGGTATGTTTGCCAGATTCTTAGCCTTTGGCTCCAACAGAGGAAAAACACGACTGATGCACCAAAATGCCCCCCCCCCCCCATTTTTTTTTTTTTATCTTTTTGGATTTGCAGACAGAGGCTCAGAGGCCTGGCTACCTCATTATCTACCCCAGCACAGAGGCTTCCTCCTGGGCTTGGAGTTTCTGATGAATCCCTTCTCTGTGTGTGTTCACAGGGAGCTGGCTGCCATACAAATGTTCATGGCAGCAGCTCCTCTTTTCTGCACACACTGGTTCCATATTAGCAATTACAACGCCAGAGGGCCTATTTATACACATCTGCTGAGATGGGGCGCTGCAGTGGAAACAGATACATCCAGCAGCTCTAATCATCTGCAGAACAAGCCTGGTGAATGAGATGCGAGGGAGGACGAAGGAGGTGGGTGGGGGGTGGGGGTGAGGGGCGGAAAGACAAAAAAATAAGCAAACAAAAAAAGCAGCAGAAAAGGACGGAGGAGAGGAATCAAGGAGTGGGAAAGGGAGGGATGTGAACTGAGGGAGTATCAAGACAGCCACACAGCTTCAAGTGATGGAAATGAAGACCAGATTCTGCTCAGTCACCAAAACAGTTCTCATCCCACCGTCGCCTGAGTGATCATTCGCCACAAATGAAACTCTGCTGGATTGAAACATCCAGGCAGATTCCAGCAGGACACCTGGGGACGTTTCACAGGCCCAGAGTTACTATTTCTCAAGACAAGAGGCATGTTTTACAGATTTCAGATGCTGCACTTTGTACATCCTGAGCGAGTGATGATGATGATGATGATGATGATGATGATGATGATGGGGCCATGGACTGTGTTACTGCTAAATTACCTGATCCTGGATGCGATAAGAAAAACCTTCTGATTTTCTTGACAGCTGTTAGAGTGAGATTACATAAAGACGTCAGTCCTGCAGCGGTGTCTTGAAAACCAGAGCTAGTATGTGTGATGTGGGAGCAGGAATGAAAATGCTGTCCAGTCTCGCAGTAAGCGGGAGACCTGGTCACCAACAGATACAACTCTTATGACTGTCGGCTACTTTATATATAAAGATGCAGCAATGAGATGTTAGCTTAGCTTAGCGTAAAGGCAAAACAAGTTGGAAACAGCTAGTCTGGCTCCACCTTCATACTGTATAGACATGAGACTGTACTCTATAATACAAGTGCAGCAGGTTATTATGACCTATAGTTACATTGTGTTGTCACGTGACATTATCTTGTGATTCATACTGCATCCCAGGTTAGGAAAGACATGTTTTAATGCATCTTTGCTTTACTTTTCTTTTAGTTTCAGCCGTGTTCACAGGGTCCTGTTGTGTTTTGACTTAACGCTTCAACAACCTTGTAGAGTATGACACGCTTTGTCTGAATTACTGCTTTCAAAGGGAAAGAAAAAAGCTGGTCTGACATTTGTCACACAGGTCAACAGGTTCAAAACTTGAAGTCTAAGAGTGGAAGAAGACAGATGTTTGGTAATAGCAGAGGCGTGTGTGTGTGTGTGTGTGTGTGTGTGTGTGTGTCCATATTAAAACCCCGACTTTCCCGGCTTCTTGCATCTGATAAAGTTTTACAGTCTTCATGGTCACACTCAAGGCTTTGAAATACTCTAGTTGTGTTGTGTTTTTCTCTCATATTGTCTGTTTTACTGAGGGGAACATGAGAAATATCCTGCGATAAAGAAAAAAACCAATAATGGCCAGATGTGCTGTGGTAATCTGAGCAAAGTCTTCAGTACAGATCCTCTTTCACAAGACGTCATGAATCTGCCGCCTCTCAACTGTAACATCTCATGTACAGGAAGCAGTGAAACTACATTTATTTGATTGCTCTGCTCAAGTACAAATGACAGTCATTGGGTAAAATCTTCAGTAGAGCAGTATAACGCTGCTAATAATCCAGCTAGGGTGCCATTGGAGCTGCTGTCAGGGTGTGATCTCTGTCAACATGGGAATCAACATCAGGAGTCACTCTCTCTGGACACTGACATGAAGGAGCTGTCAACCTGTCTGTGTGCATTTGTGCCAATACCTCTCCCTAACCAATGCAAAGACTTCTGTTGTGCTCTAGCCAATCACAGAGTAGGGTATTGGTACTGAAGAAGAGCATCAGCTTTGTCATTTATTTGAGTTAAAAACAATAGAAGACAAAGCAACAAATAGAGGCGAACAGGCCTGCACCCAGCCCCTGCCTCCATCAGAGAGCCGGAGACAGGCAGCCTTAGCCTGGCTGGCTGGAAAAAACAGGAGACAAGGGTGAGTGCTGAAATGAACAAAGAGCTACTTCAAAGTATGGATGTGAGTGAAAAGTCCAACAAACAAACTAGCGGAGAATGGGTGGAGGAGCTGCTCTTTTCAGATGTGCAGGAGTGAATGATGGGCTGCAGGTGTGCAAAAACTGAAAGTAGGTCAGTCAAGCCTAACAGAAGAAGACACACAGCGAGCAAACACAAGACAAACACCGAACACACAGGGGAATGGAAACAGTAGGAGACACGAGGAAAACAGGAAGCAGCAACATCCTAACATACAATACTTAATGGATTGCCATGAAAGTTTGCACATTCATGTTCCCCTGACGATTGACGACCTCCAGTGACCTGTGACCTATCTTACTTTTCATCTAGCAACAACAGCAGCAATGACATAATTTTCTTTTATAAAGACTTTGTGTTCAGTGCTAATGAACATCATAAACACATCTACATCTACTATTATGGTGTTAGTTGTATATCAGTACCAATCTGTACCAAAGTAGAGCCTCACTCACTAACCGCTCTCATTTCAAAGCCTATATGAGCTCCATATATGAGGTGAACTCCCCGCCAACAACTCTACCTCCTGACTCAGGGAGTGCAGCCTCTCTTGCGTGTTGTGCCTGGATTGTGTTACAGCTATTGCACATTTGTGGGAGTTTGAACTCAGGTCAGGACAGCAGGGTGATGTGTATTGTTTCCAGCCCATTCATCATAGACAGTGGGTACTGGGAGATGCTGTTGTGTGCAGGGCTTCCCTATTGAAGTGTCTTTTGTCAAACCACCACTAGGAGACACCAGAGTCAGAAAGTTGTAACCTTACACAGACAACATGAGGCTCAATACAAGTGGTTGTTCAATTTTGGATGTTTATATCTGTCTGTAATACCCTGATAAATATCAGTTGTATTTAATTTGGTTTCCTCTCATGGTAATAAGTTAATGATAAACTGCCTGAATAATGGCCAGTTGTCAAAAATCATTTAAATCGGTTGAGATAAATAAGATATTAAAAATTTTAGCTATAAATAACTGAAGTTTGAGTTTGAGGTTATATTTCATGAGTTTAAAAAGTAAAACAAGAGCGAGTTTAAAAGTAATTCCTATCACCTGTGTAAGTTCATGACCTTAGAGGGTTTTTTTTACACTTCCGGGAGACCCGTGCGCGAGATAAAGATGGAGCAACGTGCTAATTGCGTAGAGCAGAGACTCTGGGACTGTGTTTTTTTTTTTGTTTTTTTTTTTTAAATCCCTGACGGACTGTGAACTGTGTCGGATATCATGCTGTGAGTGTGTGAGTTCAACTCTCCGACGCTGTTGAATGTTTTTTATTTGTGTTTTGTTGGAGAAGACGCGGGTTCGGCTGCGTTGGCTAGCCGCAGCTAGTGCTAAGCTAACTGCACAGTGGTTGACGTCATCGATGGAAAGAGACGGTGGGGAGGACAACGCTCGCCCAGAGGACGAGGATTGCCGGGACGTCACGGAGGAGTGCCGGGACGAGGGAGTGATTGAACATCTACAGCCTGGTCCCGCTGGATTCACAAACACACAGAGGTACTCACAGTCATTACAGCAACCCCCTTGACCTCCAACTACCTGACATCCTCTGTTGTGTTATTGAATGGTGTTTTATTGTTTAAATTGTCCAGGCCACATAATTTAGAGGTCAGAGGTCAGGCCAGTTTCTAAATAAGTATCAAGGTGAGTTTCCTACACGAGCCGCTGGTGAAAGGGTTACATGTTAATCTTTGAAATTAGTTTTAGTTGTTGTTGTTCTTCCTCTTCGTCTTTTGTTAATGGTACAATTATGATATTACCTAAGCGGGACCTTATACGACCTAACGCTGACGCCCTTACTGTGTATTCCAGATAGTTCATTTACAACATGTATTGAAAAGCCATGCCCACCCATGTCTGCGTGAATGCTTGCGTTATGAAAGCCATGAAAGATGCTTCTGCACTTATTTTCCAGTCCTTAATGGGTTTATGGGTCTAATTTTACAGCTTCATGACTGAGGGGCTCTGATTCATGCTGACACAGCAGGTCTTCACTGGGAAATAACCTCAGCCCCCCCCCCCGCTCTGACTGAAAAAAAGAAACAGAAAACAGGCAATACTTCACTTTAAGTGCAGCACATGTCAGCACAAGTGCTGAATAAATGTACATGATCGTCTCATTAGGAAACGATCGTGCACTTTAATGCATCAGGCTTCAGCATTGTGAATTGAGTGTCTCGTAAGACTGCGCGGAGCCAGAAATATATCTGGTGCCTGCTGCTTCTTCTTTAATGATTCATTTCTGGTGCATTTATGGTGTGATTACTAGCCTATAACAATAGTCACATTTTAAATACCAGGACTCGTTGTGGACACTTGACTGATGCTGCAGTTTTCACGCAAACATCTGGACGTGTCGCCATGACTACAAAGATGCAGAGTGAGAGAGACATTTGAATACCAAAATGAGAGCTATAATTATCAGAGGAGGAATCTTAACACACTCCACTAGACCATGTCCAAACACTGACTACACAAACACAGGGAGCAGAAACTATTCCCCTGTTCATTCCTCTCTCCTGCAGATGCATGTGTCATTCTTTCTTTATTATAGTGCTTCATGTCCACTAAAGGCATTCTTGTGTCAAAAACACATGATAGGAAAGACTGAACATGTCTATAGCATGTAATGCTCATCTCTCTATCTACACAGAATCCACAAAATATGTGAATAAGCTGTTTTTGTTTTGCATCACAGAGCCAGTTTTGGGAAGAAGCTGAAATGTGCTTCTGTGCCAAACATCCTCTGCATGTTTTCATCAGCTGCCTCAGTGTCTGCGGCCTTGGTTGAGATTTTCCTGTGACACTGAGCGACTTTTGTTGCAGAGAAAAAAAAGGGTGACAGCCAGACGGACGGGCACACTGGCTGCCTGTTGGGGCTTGTTTGTGTCTGTTGCCATAGCAACTGTCAGGCTGCGATGGCAGAGGCGCGGTGGAAGCAGCGGCTGCTACGTGATTCATGGACTCCGAGGGCGGCCGAGCAGAGCAAAGGTTTGGCAGCCGAGCCGAGAAAGAACCAGAGAGGAAGCATCTGGTGGATCTGCACAGACTCAGGCTGGCCTCAGCTGCACCCGCTGTTACCCACAATGCACCAGTAGGAGCCAGGTTTTAAATCTTCTAAATCTGTGCATTATAAGAATATATTGACTCAAATTAAACTTGACTTAGACTGAGAGCGAAAGTGAGGTCTTGAGTTGAGAGCCGTGTTCCCATCAGGTCTTAGGAGCTTTCAATAGTCTCTCACAATGTCCCTCAGCAGATCCAGCTGCCACAAAACCATAGATGTTAAAACTGTGTGTTTCTGAGCAGTTTCCAAGGTAAAGACTGGATCTGCATTCTTAATATAGCTTCAACACCAGCAGACAGGTGTGAAGATGTAATAATGAGGCTATTAAAAAAAAAAAAAAAAAAATGGTGCTGTGAAATTATGATGTCATGAAAATGGAAATTGGCAAAACAGCCAGACAATGTCAAAGGTCAAGTCAGGGCTCACATATGAGATTGTTATGTCATCAGTTGTTTCCAAAGATCATTGTGAACATTTGGTCCTCATACAATCTTTATATGATGATAAATGATGTATTAATAGAATATTGATCATAACTTTATAAGCTATTCAATAAAACATGGTGTTACTTGGCAACACAGGTCCTGAAGGATGAAAGAGTCTAATTTTAGTAACTAAAATGCTGAACATTCCCATGTGTTATGGGTTTAAAATGGATCAGGGAGCACAGATTCAATTATACAAGATGACAGAGCACACTGGCAAATGAAATGACGAGCTCTCGTTGATGGGTGTTTGTCACAGAGACCAAAAAGTATAAATAAAAATGACACAAATTTTAAAAAGTGTTTAATCAGAATGATTAGAGGGGACCAGAGGACAACCACTTCATGACTACATCACGGGAATACACAATCATCTTCAGAAAACAGAGACAAAAAAAACATGAAATAAAAACACATGCAGTCGAAATGTTTCCTCTCAGTCAGAGTGCAGTGTTGTGTGTTTGCTGGTTCTTAATGGGACATGGTGACTTCTTCTTTGATCTTGTTTCCGAGCAACATCTTTACTGCGACGCCTGAACCTGAGGAGGAGGCAGAGAAAACACACATCAGGTGCAAAGTACAGGGATGGATTTTACTGTGGGTATTGCTTCTGTTTGGCTTAACAAATACCATGTAAATGTATGACGGGAAAGAATGAATGCATGTAAATGCAAATGATTACCTGTCTATTTATATGAGTGGCTCTCAGTTCCACCACGGCCGAAACCTGAGAGGAAAATAAGAGAGGAATTCACATTTAGACCAGAAATAAAAATTCAAGATGAAATGAAAGTAGGTGGGGAAAAAAAAATCTCTCAGACTCTAAATTCTAGCTGTTTCCTCTGGACTGTTATATAACGACTGCTTCATATCAGGTGACATATCAGCTTCAGCATTATCACATACAAAACACTGTCCACGTGATGGGTGTCAACTGGACAAGACAAAGTCTTGTGACCAATAAAGGTTACTGAGCCTCCACAGCTGCCAGGACAGTGTTTTAAAGTGCAGATGTTGTGATTGCAGCGTCAGGGGGTCGGAGAGAGTTCATTCACTGTTCAAAACAACACAGATGATGAGCAGAGATTGCTCTTACCTTTAGGTCCAAACAATGCACCATAGCAGGGGTTGTTACAGTATGGCTTGCCATCATGCTGTAAGAAGCAGAGTCATATTTACACTCGGTTAAATATTAAAGTGACAAGTGGAGAAGAGTGAATGGGAGACTGCTTGTAATGACTAAACTAAACAGGCAATGTGGGGTGACTGCATTGTCTGAAACAACTATATAAATATATATATATAAGTGAATTTCAGTCAGTGGCTTTCAGTTGTTAAATATCAAGTTTTTTTTTAGTTAATCTTATTGAGAAATGAACATAAACACTGAAGATTCAGCTCAGTACTTTGATAAAAACCCTGCAAGCGTGAGCCACAGTGACAGGATGTATAGGATCAGTGTTGTGTACTCCAGATTTCTCACCTCTGCATGTGAGCCTGCTGACAGCGTCTTGTTGCACTTCTCACACTTCAGACAGGGCCTGTGCCAGTCCTTACCCAGCGACGTCACCCTCTCAGCTGCAAAACACACCAAACAGCCGGATATGAATGATCACATCCTCGATCTTCCATCACAAAGAGAGCTAATGTTGTCTGGGGAGAGGAGAGGCAAGTGTCACAGGGTCCACTCTACTCATGGTCTGCTGGTCATTTAATGAGTCACGGTGCTGGGAATTTATCAGCTTTAAAAGCAACAAGAGGAGATGTGGTCTGTGCAGATAAGTTTGAAAACATTTTCTGGGCGTGGTGCTTGATAGGAAAAAGAGCACTGAGTGTCCCTGACGAATTTGCCCCCCTTTCCGCCTCATAAACTCAGATAAAGATTGTCTTTATCTGCAGGGTTGATCTGTGCAAACATCTCCCTGGAGGACTGTAAACAAAGGGAAGAACCCAAGGCTTTATCGAAGGGGATGGACGAGGCCTCAAATGACTTTTGAAACGACAGACAGAGAATCTCGATGCAATGACAGATAAAAGCTGGTTTGCTCAGAGAGGATGACCACTGAGACCAAACCACAGGAAATGTCGAAAATGTAGAAGTGTTATCGTGATCTGAAGCCATGTCCTCATACATATGTTGTAACTATGCACCACAAAGCACGAGTAACTTCTCTAGACTCTCTGGAAACATGACAAAAAGTCAGGAGGGATGGCCAATGTAAATAACTCGTGGTTCAGGTGATGCCACGAGCCTAAATCCTTCCCACAATATTAGGATATGACATATTTCCTTTCTAAAAATAGCCCTGATGTGGCATGAGATTATGCAACAGGCAGTGGAAAACGGAGAAAGCGCTCCAGGGTGGGGTCAGCTGAGGACTCGGGCCAGCTCCATGAAAACATTTCAGCAAAATGTGGCAGGACTTGGATCACAAGTCTGACCCCAAGTAATTACTGTGCTTAACTTCAAATACCAAAGCAGTGGACTGAGCAAACAGTGGGTTCCTGTCTGTCAGAGCAGGAATGGAGGAGAGAGAGCAGAGAGCTCAGTCCTACTGACGCTCGTGGGTGCTGCTCTTCTCTCATTTGTATAACAGAGCTGATAGAGCTCACTTTTGTGCATGGGTTATTTATTTTACCTGGTGATATGAGCGAGCAATGAGGTGTGACAGACAGAAGAATAATCCAATCTGCCCTCTCTATCAGCTCACACCAACTGGGAGCATTGTGGAAGCAGTCCAGTACAAACAATCACATAAATCTGAATGGAAAAACACACTGTGAGGGGAGGCTGCTCAGCTATTCACTTCATTCCATCCTCAACAACAAAAAAAGACTCATGGAGAGGTCAAACAACACTTTGTGGAGGATTTAGAGATGTGAACAGCCTTAAATACAGTCAAACTCCTTTGATCTGTTAAAGTTTAAGGCTCGTTGAGATTGTTATAGGGATAGTTAAATGTTTTGACTCATTTCTCATTACAGGGGGGGAAGTGACCGTAGGCTGAAGACACACCCAGCGGTCAGACAGTTAACTCAGAGGAGGTAATAGGTGGACTGTGTTACTTTTGGACAGAGCCCTGTGTGCTGCTTCCAGTCTTTATCCTGCTAACTGTGGCCTTAAACTGAACAGACAGATATGTAAGAGGGAGCTGACACTCTTTCAACCACACATTAGTGTGATATCTCTGCACCTTCACTACATGTTAGTGGACTTTTTTTTCCTACAAGTTTCCAGTGAGAACAAAGTCTCTCTCTCTTTGTTTTTTTTTTCTTTTGGATTTCAACCAGACCCCCCCTCCATCGTTTAGTGAAGCAGCAGTAGCCTGATTGTTTCCATCTGAGAGCTCAGTAACCTTACGACAGATGAGTAGCAGAAGAGGCGGGGGGGGGGGTATGGGAGTGGAGCGGGGAGGTGTGATGGAGACGATCTGAGACTGAGACATTAAAAAAAGTGTTGGTGGGAGACGGTTGCAGACAGTTCAGGACAATGACAAGACTGTGCATCCACAAGAGGAACACAAAGCCTGCTCCTCCCTCAGCTATAATATCGCTCTCCTCCGCTACTTGGGGGGAGAAAAACAACAATTGGTTGGCTTGTTCTGTCCCAAACAAATTGCTTCGCTTGTTTTGGCCAGAAGAGGAGAATGGAAAGGATGGCTCCCCAGTCTCTAGGTCAATTCATCTGTCTGACAATCCAAAGACTCTGCATTGGCCTGTGCACCCCTCTGGAGGTTTCACTCTGTCGCACTACTGAGCCGGAGACAATGTGGTAAATGGATTAAGACACAAATAAAATGGAGCTGTCCCACTCCTCCCCTGGATGAAGTAGTCGGTCGCTGCTTTGATTGTGTCCTCATGAGACGGACCTACTGGATCGCAAAAGATGTCAGCAGAAAAGAAACCTGCCTCCCCTGCTCCATCCCAGCCGTTATTCATGTCGCTCATGAATCATGAAGAAAGACAATTGAGTTCCTGCAGGGAGCGCAGGCTTTAAACTCCTAAGTAACGTGATAACAAGGCAGCCTGCAGAGTGCAGTGACCCTCTGAGACCACAAGGCATTAATCTGCAAACTGCACACATACAGGCAGACAGAGAGTAAACCCTACACTGGTGAAGAAAAGAAGCAAGTCAACAGAAAATAAGTGATAAAACTTCAATGATGGAAAGTAGCTGAGTACATTTACTCAAGTCCTGCTCTCACCTCAAGTACCTCTATTTCACTTTTTCTCCTTCTATCTCATACTTGATCATTTTCAGATCAATAACTTACACAGTACGACTTTATGCAGTATGATCTATTACAACGATAGCAGCCAAATGGCCAAACAAAAATAGAGCTGTTGAAAGTAGGCTACCGCGCCACAAAGGTAAAAGCTTACATGCTCATGTATCTGTGGTAATCAGAGGTGGAGGAAGCGTTCAGATCACTTAAAGCAGCAGTAAACTAATGTAAAACTACTGCATTACAAGTTACAGTAGTGGAGAGTAACTCAGTACTTTTACTCATGTACTTGAGTAAAGGATGCAATTTGGAGGTGACTTAAAAACTTCATTGATTATAGATTTACAAGCCAAATATGTCATATAAAACCAACGAAAGCGACAGTGCACTCCTGTGTATATATGAATGTGCATGTGTGCATTATTTTAATTTATAATGGAGTCGATTTATTTATTTATTTTTACATTTTCTTTTGTGTATTCAAAAGTACATGCTTGCACACGTGCACTCACAGCTTCCTGTTTCTTCATGTAGTGCAGAGAAGCGACAAGTTTTCATTAACCAGGAAATGTGCATGCCCATGCATAAAAAGACGATATTCATCTCTGCAAGTAAAACGACCATAGTTTGGAGGAGAGTCAAAGTAAACACAGTCAGTCTTACCGAAGTAAACTTCCTTCTGGCACTTTGGGCACTTGGGCATTTTGCTGTAGGTGGAGTGGATCTGCCTCAGAGAAAAGTGGAGTAGGTATCCTGCGGTTGTACCTGTCAGCTCCGACTGGCCACGCCTCGCTGTGAAGTGCAGATGTGCGCTCCGTCCTGTATTTATACCGTCGAGGAAATAGTTCAGCTGAAACTTTGTTTTTTTTAATTCTAACAGGGGGAGAGGCTTGTGATGAGTCTGTGCGTGTGCGCGCACCAAACATCACAAGGAATTAAGCTACTGCGAAGCAACTCCCCCATTCAGTGGAACAGCCCCCTCCACAATAAAGTTTTATATGATGTGTATATGATGGGTGATGATGGTGATGATGATGATGATGATGATGTAGATTTATATGATGATACGATGAGTTATGTGTCTTTATATCTTAATCTCACAGTCATTTGGGTCAGTTGTATCTGTTATAGCTCCAATCTGGAAAATCACTCCCATTGATCACAAATTAGATGTGAGAGGCCACAGATGATTAATGATTAAGCAAAGTTGAAGTGATTGGGCAGATATTTCTCTCATCTCTACTGTTTTCTTGGGAAGCCTGTTCAGTATTGTATATGTTATACATCACTGAACAAGTTTCGTTAAGCAGGCTCAGCAAAAAACAACAAAAAACAACAGAAAAACAGTATAAGCAACATAAGTAAACCATCTCATGGTTTGTGGTGTATGTATACAAGAATATAAAACAGGTCACAAGTTAATTTTACTGAACTTTCACCAAAAAAAAAAAAAAAAAAGTCTGTGTAAAAGATAAACAAGTCATTTCCATCATTTCCAAGGATCTTCAGGTGATTTAAATGTAAACCGATAAGCTAATGTACAATAAAATAAGAAATACAATCTCCTTTTTCTGGCATTTACAAGCCATATTTCATCACTGTGACTAAACTTCAGAGTGTGCGTGCCAACACCTGGACCTGATAAAGGTCTGTGGGATTTCATGCTATAGTCTGTTAACTAATCCTGCATGTCTCAGTGGCCCAAACAATGAATTATTAATGTACTGAATAAAAGCATTACTTTTGTTCTTCTGCACAGACCCGGTTTCCTTTTGCCAAGACCATTTAACACCTCCGCAGAGATCAACAGAAAGGGAGGGAGCGAGAGAGAGGGAGAGCTGCTGAGCAGCATAACACCTCCATACATAATCATGGGGTCACAGAAAGTCATCGCTCGGAGCTCCGAACTTTTTGTAATGTAAATGATAACGGGGTGTACGTCACAATATCCTTATGATAATCTTAAAAGGAAAGATGGTCGCCCTTGACAGGCCTGTTAAAAAACTGAAAATGTCTAAAAGTCAAAATACACTTATAATATAAATGTGTAAAGATTAATTTTGAGTGATGGTAACAGTGTTCCCATCCAAATCAAACAATGCTGATTCTTGAAAATAACATCTTTAATAAAATAAGCCATAGATTTAACAATGTAAACACACTGTGTTACCATTCACCATTAAATCCTACAGCCATGGTCTACTCCATTATTTACTGTGCAGCGTGACGTATGATGTCAATAAAAGGGACCTCCCTGCTACTCTGTGATAATCAACCTGATATATGACTCCACTGGTCTATTCTATTGCATAATGGCAAGATAACCCACCCTGATGAATAGTCCAGGTCAGGTGACTCTAGACAAACACAAACACACACACACCTTTGTGGATCCAGCTGTACGAGCCATCTGTCATACAGGTGTAACTACACCGTATTCATATTTACAGTAGTATAGTAGAGAGTGACACACCAGGGATTCACACCTAGCTTTATTGGCATTTAAGTGATCAATTAAAACCATAAGAGAAAAATATCCCAATCCCATCAAACATGGGGCGTGGACAGGACACACCCTGGACAGGTCACCAGTCTATCACAGAGCTGATATATAGACACAAACAACCTCACACACCTATGTTTACACCTATACAGTGCAACATTGTATCAATATCTATATTTATGTTAAGAGTTTTGAATGATCTCTAATCGATTCCAGTGAACACATCTGGAATATGGCTTGCGCTGATGGATTAAATCCAGCAGGTTAATTGCTGCACATCTGAGATTATAGGTTATTGATTTGTGATTAACTGTGATGGCTCTGTTTTGACTTATAGCTCAGAGTCCAAGGCGTACTCTCGACAACACAAGCCGATCACACCCGAGTCCAGGACAACTTGTGACCTGATCTGCTGGGTTGAAAAGTTTTTGTCATTTGTGTGTGTGTGCATGTGTGTGTGTGCACAGACAGTGTGCGTGTGTTTATATGGGGGTTGTTATGTTGTTATGCCTCCTTTAATGTGGTGTCTTCACATGCAGACACACCTTCAGTACAAAGTGTGTTTATGTCTGATTTCTGCCATAGTTGAATGATTTCTAAAAGATAACAAACCCCGAGGGGATTCGTTTCATGAAGGTGCCATGGCAACCAAACAGAAATCTGATGTTGTGAGGGTGACGCAACACGGACATTTGGTACTTTTATTCTCGGTTGGGACATCCTTCAGGTGCCTGCTGCCCAACCTAATCATGATGTCACTTTATTAGAGGTACATTTCCATTGTTCTTGTCTCTATTAACTTTTGACTGACTGACTGATTAAAGTTAAATCAGGCAGGAAACTCTCCTGAGATCAGCGAAAGTGGAGGAAATGTCTGCAGCAGTAGCCAACACATTCAAATAAAGACACATTAAGACAAAACTGCAATTAGGCCCTATTATCCACACTTGAAACATGTGTGATCAGATCACCTCAGTGGTGGAAATGCTGGGCTGGCACCTTGTGAGGGAAAGACCCAAACAACCAAAATCTGGTATACCTAATGATATGTCATCAACTTCAGTTCTGGTTCCCAGTGACAAATTTACCTGCAGGGTCTGGAGATTGGTGGTAATCTCAGAAAATCCTCAGGGGTTGAGAGGTTTGCCTTGTAATTTGCTTCATGGGATGGTTTCCATTAAATCAGAGATGCTAGGCAGAAGCTGATTAATCAGAGAGATGATCTCCCCCAGCCACCCAGGTAGCTGAAGGTCATACCTCAGTGGCTTTTGGGGTGAACTTGGCTCTCATCCAGCCTCTGGGTTGATGCTCGTCTTTCGTGTCTCTCTCACTGCCTTGTAATTACATCTCTCAGTGATGAGCCCTCCTCCTTTAAATAAGACAAGAGTAATGTGCGGTTTTCATGTTCGACATCACTAATCAAGTACAGAATAGACGTAGATTTTGGAGGGGGGGGGTGGCACAGGGATACGCCTCTCTCTGCATGAACTTTGTATTGCATTTCAGTTTGAGTAACATTGGATTACAACACTGGAAAACCACCTTCAGTGCTCCACATTCAAATCTTGTAAAGCAGTCAGTTTGAAACCTCATTAATGATTTAACTGAAAACATGGGTTGGATTTGGACTCCAGTGTCTGAGCTGAATGATAATAATGTCATGTTTTCCACCACAGGGACTCCTTTATGGTCCTATCACATCATTCAAACACATGGAGACTGTGTGGTGACCTCTGACCCGTGACTTCATGTGAGCCAAACCGGCCTGACCAAAAGCAATGCTCAGTGTGACCCCACCCCTTTGGCTGAAATTCACCAAACATAGAGGAGCTACTGTCAAAGCTGCTACTGTCAAATAAGAGTTTTTTTTTTTTTTTTTTTTTTTTTTTACCTTTGGGAGCTCCTAAATTTTGTAGCATGAAGTCATAGCCAGTTACATCCATATTTGCTCTCTGTGAAAGAAATTCATCATCCAGGAGTCAGGAAAATCAGAACATTGTAAGGATACTTTCAATATTCCTGAGGGTTAATGAAAGAGAAAGTTCAAAATGACTTGTAGAGCTATGAAATGAAGTCATATTTCCTGTCATAGATGTGAAAATAACCTCTTGCTTTTGCTTATTTTTAATTATAGCAAACATTTTCTGGTTTTTGTTGAATTTATAGGGGCAGCAGGGTAATTATACACAGTGAAGGGTCAGGGGTCACACAGAGCAAAAACACAAGCAAACATAATCATTTCAAGTTTGTTTTTTTAGGGAAATCAGGGAGTGAATCAAAACAAGGCGGAGCAGCAGGGTTTTCAGCCATCACTCCGCCAGATCTGAGAGCCAGAGGAGAGAGATGAGGCTGGGAAGAACATGAGGCCAGGAAGCACCACAGCCTGTTGGAGGAGGACACTGTGTCCATTCAGAGAAGCACATGCTGTCAGAGCAGAGCTGAGTCATCGAGGGAAGTGCTTCGTTTCACACACTTTAGAAACTTACAAAATTCTGCTGCAAACAAACACTCAGCAGCCACTTTATTAGCAACACCTGTTCAACTGCTCGTTAACACTAACACCAACCAGGTTAGCCACATGGCAGTAGCTCACTGCGTGTAGACACAGTAAGGACAACTGAACGGACCCACTGGGATTTTCATACACAACCAGAAAATATCCGATGTGCTGCAGTTCTCTGTGAGAAAGCACCTTGTTCATGATGCCAGAGGTCAGAGGAGATGGAGCCAACAAATCTGCAGCCATCTGCATGATGTTAATGTCAATATGAACCAAAACTTTTGAGGAGTGTTTCCTGCACCTTGTTGAATCTATGCCACAAAGAATTAAGGCAGTTTTGAAGGCAGAAGTGCGTCCACCTGGGCTGGTGAGTGTGGATGTATTTGGTTTAATATTTCAGCACTCTGCATCCAGTATGAATATGCATACATGAACTATTCAGATAAAAGACACATAGAGGATTGGAAATGCTAAGATGACTGCGGCCAAACTGACAGTAGTGCTACATGTGCTTCAAGTGTATATAATCAACCCTTTTATATCAATGATGGCTCACAAGATGGCAAGATGGCACAAGGCACTGTTTGAAGTGGCAAACGTGTTTCCTTGTAACAACAGAACAGTGGAATCTGTGAGTGGAAGATTTGAGTTGCACAGGTTCACACGCTGTTTGTTTTCTTCTCTCTCACAGACACCCTGGTTTTTCCAGGGTCACCGTCTGCGCTCTTTATCTCTGCTTGCCCTTTGATGCTTCCCACGATGTCACAATCCAACACAAGAGATCTGAGTCAAACGAGAGGAAGCACTGGAGCATCTGCACTTCGTTGTGGTTGCCGGGGGTGATTAATCGTCTGCGGATTGATCATTCATCCTGACATCAGAGGCAGACATCATGATTGGCCCTGGCACTGTAAGTAGCTTTTGTCAGTCTCTCACAACTGCAACGATGATGCTTTTGGAAATCAGAAAGAGTTTAAAGATGATGGGAGTGTATAAGGAACAAATGGACTTAACGCAATGTTGAGAATGTCACAAGTGCAGCAACAGGTCCATACAACATTGGTGTGAGCTTTTGAAGACTTTCCCCAGTCACACTAAACATCAGTATCAGTCACTGACATTTCACGGACATTTAGTGAAGTCATTAACCTTACATTACATCATCTTGTAGGTGTTGTCTCACTTTCATAATGCTGTTCATCCACTGCTGGGTTATACTTAGCTTGTTTGAACATGTTTACCACTGCTGCAGCCAATGGGATGTGAACATACCTGTGCTGCTTCTGGCATGATGCTACCTGGGTGAGATGAGCAAGTGCCAAACGTGTTGTGGCTGCAGATGAATCCTGATGTCATGATGATTGGCAGGAAGATTTTCTGAGTTGTTCAACTGTCGAAATGCTTCACAGGCTCTGTGGGAGCAGTAGCATGTTGCTATTTGAACTATTGCTATAGTGTCTTCACAGTCTCTGGCTGCTAATGTGCTGCAGTCCACGTCTTTGGCTTCTGTCTCTCTCAGGTTCCTGTGTGTGATAGAGCTTGTTTCAAAGTATTACTGTTGGTTTATTGTTAGGTACTACAATGTATACCTACTTACCTACCTACCTATGAATTGCTGCTACTTTATGAATGAGCTGCATTTCTTAGAATATCTTGTACAGATTAGCTGCATTGCTTGTAGCTGCATTGCCCATTCAGCTCTAAAGAGAAGGAAGGACGTGTCCCATATTTGAAGCAGCAACTCTCCAGTCATGGTTTTGTACCCAGCAACGTGTCCCAGTGTACTTTCTGTTTGCACATCGGTCTGTCTCCTTTTTTCTTCCCATGGTTGCAAAGAGTCACCTAAATATTCCAGCGCTGCTATGCAAGAAATCAGAGATGGCAGACAAGTCCAAGCCATGTTTGGCTTGGATGGCTTTCATTTGTGGGCCCCTCAATCAAAACAGTTACACTCATGTACATGCGCACACACACTCACACGTTGCATGTGCAATCACTGTTGCCTGGGGTAAATCCAGGACACGAATTTGAATCTTCATGGGAAATGTCAGGGGAAGAAATTGGGCATCACTGTGTGTGTGTGTGTGTGTGTGTGTATGTGTGTGTGTGTGTGTGTGTGTGTGTGTGTGTGTGTGTGTGTGTGTGTGTGTGAAAAAGGATCACATTAAAACCAGTCAAATTGTATGAATTCAAAACAGTCGTCTAAACCCACTGGACTACAGTGAACCATTGTCATTAAGGCTCGTTTAATGCTGGGACCTGGCAGCAGCTCAACTATTTAGTAGGAAAAAAGAAGGTCAAACAAATAAACACTGTGGTAAACTGTAATTTCCTTGGCAACCAGTAATTGTTTGTTGGGAGGATAGTGTCCGCTGCTATGGCAACAGTGAGTTCCTCAATAACAGGAAATGAAGAGGCAGCATGTTTCTGAGGCTCTGGTGTGATTGTTTCCTTTTAAAGATATGAAAGAAAATTCACCCTTGAGTCACTTGTAACTCAGTTGTGACTTGCGATATAAAGAAAAAAAACATCACATATTTTCTACTCACTATAATCTCTCCTTTCTGTTCAAAGGAGAAGTAATTGATTAATGCTATTTTAGAAATGTTAAAATACAGTTTAACAGCTACAGCACATTCTTATAAACCATGAATCATGCAGTTTGGTTTACAAGCAGAGTGTCATGTAATTGTAGTGATGAGGAACGCAGTCTAAAATTGGGACTATTTTATACGTTAGGGAAACTTCTGATTGGATGGTGTGATTGGAGATGGTCTACTGTCTAAGGTAGCGGTGGAAAAGGAGTGCAGGTGCAAGACCCATGCAAGGGGCCCAAGCGTGTGGCCGAGCCCAAGGCCACATGGCCTCAGTGCTCTCTGAGGGAGGCTGGGGCCCGTGTGAGGCCCGTGCACGTAGCCGAGTCTAGAGAAATTGGAAAGCTTGACAGGCATAGCAACAGAAAGATGGGACTTAACTGAAAACACGACACCCAGACTAAACCCAGACTGAGGTTCAAGGGTAAATGCAAAACAGTTTGACAGGAAATAGCCTATTGTTAGTCCTAAATCTGTGAATTAAAATTTGGATGCGTGCTCAAATAAAACAAGTAGCCTGCTGCTTGGATACTTCAGATAATGTATTTTACCCAGGAGTGCTTGTATATCATCAACATCTGGTTTTGACAGTTGCAGTAGTTAGCTTCACAGTTCTCCCCCTGGAGTCCCATTCTGTGCTTTAAGATCTGTTGCACGTACTTGCCTATTCATTGTACTGTAACCTGCTTCACATAATTTGTTTTCTGACTGAGAGAGAAATGTTATATTTCACTCCTATGAGAGTCTGTTTTCTGGTTTGTAACAGCAATGGTGACATGTTCAGGTATCTCTAACACAATCTGATATGTTTGCTTGTCAACACAGACATACATCCTGGTGATGAGGCTCCTTGTCAATATGCTCATGTCAACTTGAAACCATGGTGACAGATCCTCATGTCACATCACGTGGTTGTCACTCATTCATTCTGTGAGGTAACAACAACAACAAGTCCAAACCTGCGTCTTTCTTCTTATCTTAGAGCCGCACTTTTACAATATCGCCTCATATTTACTGTCAAAAGCAGCTTTGCTGGAACTCATTAAGTGAATGGCAACTTGCAGAAAGGCATGCTGGATCAAATTAAGGAGCGTTTTGTTTTTCTAAAAAAGCATGACTACAATTTTCCACAATCAGACAATTACTTTATATAAAACAGCGCTTGGGACTGAAGGTGGGATTTTATTTTGGAATTAAAGCACAACTGAGATCAGTTGAGGCTGATTAAGACCCACATGTTTTCATGACTTTCAGTGGTATTCCTGTTTTTGAAACACTGATTCTAAGTGTTTCCTGCTGAACTCTGCAAACTTTCTTCTTCTTACGCTCTGTTTTTGTGTACTCTTAGAAAAACTATGAATTTCTACTTGGATGAATCATTGATTAATGAATACATAGACAGCAGAAATTTGTCCAGCGCTGTTGATTAAATATTTACACTTTATCAACTTGAATAGTTTCCTCCATGATTATTTCAAGAAACAATCAAAAGACACAATCCTCTCTTTGTTCACTGGCCTCCACAGCTTCTGCTGCCTACACTAAATCAAGTTTCTCCTCTCTGCAGCCCTGAAGGCGTCTTCCATCTTCCATTCACTGATGTCAGAACAACCTTCTTCCAAAAACCTCCCTCCTCATCTAAGATCAAACCGCTCAGAGCAGAGGTGTCAAATTTCTCTTGACCATGGGCCTATAATTCAGCACCTGTTGACAGACGCTCAGTTGTTCATGACTTCCCTGCTGGTGCCTCCAAAAACTCTGAATGTGTTAAGATTTCTGCTCATTAGAGCCTGATATTTGGCCCGTGCCGTGCTATTTCAGCTCCACTGGGCCTATTAGAAGTATGAAAAGGTGCACAGAGAGATTTTTAGTGTATTTCTTGGAACATAAATGGCAACTCATTATCGCAAACATGGGATTTGTAGTTGATTGATCAGAACTCATTTGTCAGTTTTTAAGAACTCAGTGGATCTCGTCTCACCTCGTTGTACACTTGGCAAACGGTCAAAACAATCACAAGGGTTAGGGTTAGGGCTGAAAGCATGTCCCACTGAGCGGCTACAAGCCTGCTGCTTTCCTTTCTATTGCTTTTGCCTTTTTAAAGTTTTTATAGTAGATGGCCACATGGTTCACTACATCACCAGGCTTCACTTGGACAAAAGATGGCTTGTAAATCAGCCGCGTACGACACAATTGTCCAGAATCTGCTACTGTGCCAAATTGGCCTTCAAGGCTGAAATTCAGGACCAAAGTCTGTGGCAAATGGTCTGATTTTATTCTGGCTGCTTCTGCGTCATAGTGACAAAAGCCTCTTAATAAAATTTGTAAGTAGGAAGCTGTTTTTTTTTCTTCAGTTGTAGGTTTTCTGTCAGCTGTGAAAGGTCTTTGTTACACTGACTTTTGCATTTAAAGCGACAGTGCTGAGGGAAATGATTTGCTGAACTGTGCCGACTCTAATGCACCGATGGTCTAACTCTCTTACTGAATGGATGCAGGTGTTTAGCAGCTTTACTCATATTGTAGACTGAGGCTTTCCTTTTATTGACTTGCTTTGTGTATTTATTACTGAGATTCACCTCAATCACCTCCTTGTTCTTTTAGTTTTGCTGTGTGGAGGTTTCACCTCATCTTGTTTACTTATTGCCAGATTTCTTTGTACAGGACTGATCGCATGTCTTCAGATCTAGTCTCTGGCAGTTGTTTTCATAAACATGTGTAATGTTTGCGTCTGTGATCGATGATGTTTTGTCATCAGTGGGAAACACTCCAGTAAATAAATAGCTTCACCTGATGTTGCTCCATCAGGACCTTGAATAAACCCTGTACAATTTTGCAGTTTTGTATATAGACAGCTGGGGCCAATCTCCCAGTCAGCCTGTGGGTTGCATTGCCTCTAATGCATGCTGGGCCCGCCTGCAGGCCAGTGCGTTTTAAAGGGTTAAAATCCCACTGATATTTTTAACTCCACAATCCAGCCTTGGAACAGTGAAGTGTATCTCATACCATGTTTAGATAACAAAGGCACTATTAATACACGGCCAAATGTTGTTTATGGGTTCTTTCTTTTACTGACAAATAAATCAAATCAAATCAAAAAGTGGCCTTCTCTCACAGGAAGAGAGTCTGTGACGATGCAGGATATTTAGCTTAACTATGCCTGATTTTTACCTGGATTAAACAGCTGCAGAGTTATTGCGATGGTTAAATAAATGACTTGTGGCTTGTTACAGGGAGAGTGGAGGATGTGTCTTCCACCCAGCACCTCTTGCCTACACAAATATACACGTCATAACGTCGTAACATCGTATATGTAACGTTATCCACCATTTTATTGATTGCTTTCTTTCCAGCTTCATCGAAAACAAATGCGCACGGCCAGGAGGAGGTTTAGCAAAACAGTGGAAAAGCGACTGGACTTGCAAAGCTCCCATTTAAAATCTGGTGGTAGCTGACAGGGCCTTTATATGGTTGTCCAGACTTTTATCACGAGCCTAAGTCTATCAAATTTTTCCCTGAATCGTTAACTAGCTGAGTTTCTTTGAAGCAGGTGAGAAAATAGTGGTTTACGTCACTGTGGAACTTGCCCTTGCAGAAACACACCAATCCAAGTGGGTTTCCTCATCCACCAACCACTCCCAACAGGCCGTTTTCATCACACGGCGGTTTTCTTTTTCTTTTCTTTTTTTTTTTTTGATTCTTTTAAAAGCTTCATGCCTGGTTTCAATCTCAACTGAAACTGCACTTAAATCTTGAACACTGCAAGCAATCATCAGCCGAATTGCTTTGAATGGCTATTTTTATCCTGTAAATGCCACATAAACCCCACTACAGATCAATCACCAGACTAATGATTCACAAAGTGCCCGAAATTACATGCTTGTGCTCTCCTCCTCTTCCCCCTCCTCCTTCTCCTCCTCCTCCTCCTCGTAAGTCACATTAAAGACAAGCAGCGGGAATGGCGACCAATGACGGGCTGTAGATTTTTAGCCGGGGCTGACTTTGTGGTCAATCAATACCGAGTTAGTTTGGATGATGGAAAAGTTACGGTGTTCCGCTTTATTAACTTCTGAGTGTTGTGGAAATGCAGTTTACATAACGTTCAGGATTGACGTATTAATATTGAACCAGATGAAGTGACTCTGATTATCAGGAGTAAATTGAAGCAGCATGAACCTAATGAGCCAGCTGTGTGTACAGATACACACATTATTAAAGCTGCTAATGACACTGAAAACAAGCAACTTTCACCCTGAAGGAATGCTTAGTAGATTCTCCGAATTTGCATGTTTGACGTGTCTAACAGGCTGATTTATCCGCCCCATCACACTTTCCCATGTTTCATTTCATATAGAATATGAGTGCGACAAATTGACTTGAATGCCAGTATTTGGAAAATAACCACTGTACAGTATGCGCTCTGCAACTGGAGAGTTCATTGAGTGAATGAGACCAAAAAAAATAAAATCTCATGATATTTATGCTTCAGTGCTGCTGGAAAACCAATTAGCCGTTCCCTCAGACATAATCGGGGGATGCCAGTGAACGTCGAGTTGCAGTCAGAGAGTCATTCATCAGCTGTGTGGTGCACATGTCTGTTTGTCTGTCTTTCCATGAAGTTGGTTCAGCAGCAGAGAAAAAGTATTAGACTGCAGACAGCTGGCCAGTACCGGAGGTATGTCGACTGTGCAGATGTAAAGTTTGCAGTATATAAAAAAGACGACCTTCAGATTTGTTTTAATTGTTCCCCGTGTGCCTCCTGTGGTGGGTTTTATGTAGCTGTAATCCCAATGAAATGCACAGTTTCAAAGGATTTATGGAAATTGAACCTATGCAACTTTTTGTTTGCTGACAGATTTAGTTCCACAAAGTTGTAAGGCACCCCCACCCTCCTTTGCTGTCTTCTGTCATATAAATTGTGTGATTTTAATGCAGTATTTTAAAGAGGATCATAGTTTTATGTTCCTAGCTCTACATCAAACACCGTCTCTGTTTACTTTGGTGTTGAGGCCTGGACGTGCAGCTTTTTTAATGCGGCGCGGCTCACCTCCAGGAAAACCAGGAAACCATTCCCTCCTGTGACTCGATTGCATTCAGCTCTGTCTCGATAAAACAAGCGCTGTAGATTTCGTAATTGCCGTGTGTGATGTGGTGAACTGCTGGCTGCTCGGTGAGGCTCTGCTGTGAGCTATCTCTCAACGAGGGATCTGGACGCTGCATTGAGTGGAACACCAGATACTGAGATGTGCTTTTGAAGTGTGTGTAGATGTAAATTGATTCTGACAAAGCTTAACGTGTAAGTGGTTCCACTGTGGTGTGTTTTTGACCTTCAGTTGTCCAGGGAAATTTGTCACTCTGTGTGTGTGCGGGGGGGGGGGGTCTTTTTTTTAATCATGACATAATCATGCCTAGTCACATCTGGGAGCTCATTTTGGTTATCTTGATCTGCTGCACTAGGGGGATTTGGAGGGACACAATGACTTCTGCTTTGGGGCACATTGTTGATTGTTGTTGAGGAAGAGGAGTGTCCTTTTCCTACTCAGCATTTCCACAGAGGAGTGGACTTACTGGACACTGTCTTGACTTGTAAATTGCAAGTTTTGATTTTTTTTAAAAAGCACAGCAAAACAATTTACAAAGCACATAAATAGTGCAACGTGATACATCACATTTGCAAGGCCTGGCTCCTGTTAGCTGCAGTTTCTCCAACCTCAAGCTTTCCAGTAGGAAGCAGGGAGACTGGAAGACTTTGGTTTCTGCAGTTAAGAGATTTGTTTTTATTCAACTCTCTTGTTCAAAAGTTTTAAAGGCCTAAAGATTTTAGAGGTGTGGCCTCTTTGACCAACAGTTGAGTTAACGTCGGTCTGCCATCATCAGGCTCTGCCAAGATGATGACGGCACAACATCTCACTCTCAGCTTCAAGGTGGCTCTTTAGAAACCTATGGATGATGTCATGGAGGCTACATCCATCAGTCTATGGTGTGTTTGACCGTGATGGCTAATGCTGAAAGACTGAGGCTAAAACTGAATTAACTGAACGGCATCCTCGTCAGTTGCTGATCTACAGCAGCAGTACTGGTCTTGTGCTGCAGTGCTGGTAATGATATGTGATGATCCATTCCTTCCTTCCTTTGCTGTTGTAATTTGGGGTTTGTTAAGGGTTAGAAATAGACTCTAAACTCAAATATACCATTTTGCTATTTAACTACAGGCCTGAAGCTTAGCAGCTTTTTCCCCACACATTAACCAACATAGAAAACATGCAAATATATGATCTGACAGTTTAAGAGGAGCTGTTCATCCTTAACACTGCAGAGTGTTTTTTTTTTTTTTTTTTTTAGGGCAAACCGCTCCCTTTCCAGTTGGATGGGATCATAAAAGTCTTGTGGTTTTCCTCGATAAATTACTTCTTGGACCAAATCAAATAAAGGTTCTTGTGGCAGGGGGATTTTTGAGCCACATACCTGGCAGCATTACCAAGGTTGTCCAACCTCAGACCAGTTGAATAATCAGACATGTTATTTATACAAGACATATGATTCTTCAGACATGTTTGTATCTGGAACTGGATGCATTTGTGCCTGATTTTTTTTTTTTTTTTTAATTCTAGTTTCCGCCCAAAAAGACATGGTTTAACATGGAGGAGGCTCTCCAAGTCATGCAAAAAAGAAGAGATAGAGAGTTAGAAATAATCTGGAATGCTGCTTGTCTGAGAAACACAGGTCTCCATGGCTACCGCCTCCCCATAACACAAACAGGCCTCCATTCCCTCGCCAGCCAAATAAAAGGCAAATGCGGAGAAAATGTTTTCCCAAGTTGATAGGCTCTGGAGTGTCCCTGTGGTGGGCTTTCACTATGTGGGAACACTCTGTGACCGCTGAAGAGGTCTGTGAAATAATATCAGAGCAACAGCTGGGGTCTTTGCAGGCTAAGTGTGCAGAACTGACATCCTGTCGCTGATCGCTTTGCTCTGGTTTATATTGAACCCAGTGTTTTATTTGTAGTTGGCCTGGCACAGTGTGCAGAGATCTAAGTTCAGAGACCGAGATCTGAATATAAAACGATATAAGAGCAGACATATTCAAGCTGAAGTCATCTGATTTCCCATACAGAGCTATTATCACAAGCCTCTGTAAGTCAATGCGACCTCACATTCGGCACTTCTTGCTCCTGGAGTTTACTGTACTGTCCATGTTCTCAGACAAACTGACATCCAGCAGCACAGCTGTTACAGTCTGAAAGGTAAACCATTCAAACTCTGCCCTTTGTGGGATACAATCAGTATTATTGATCATCCATGCAGGATCATGACGAGTCTGTAGCTTAGGCCTGTTAAAGTCTTTTTCCCTTTTAAATTATTAGTTGAGTGTCTAATCCACATCGAACTGAGTTTTAATAGTATTCAATAAACAGCCTTAAATACACAGTAACTGTCTTAAAACAGTTTTTTCTTCTGGAAATATTCAGAGCTCTGATAAAGTCACTGGAACTAATAATGCAGTTTGAGTGGGCCCTGTGCAGTACCGTGAATGCCCACTAGGACTAATAGGCTGCTGACTATAGGCCGAGACTTGAAACTCAACAGCAAAGGGTTTTCCTGCAGCAAAGTGCTCAAATCAATGATAACAGCAAACAGTAATGGCTAACAAACTCTGTCTCAGTAAAACTACAGAGCCAACTTCACCTGGAGCCAAAAGTTCCCGCGTGTACTCAGAGCAATCACAGCAGAAACATTTCGCTTCAGCTTTCTGAACAATACCACTCCTGTGTTGGGAAATGTGAATCTAGCTGGAGCATTTCTTAACCCTGGTAGCGTTTTTCTCTTGTCCTCTGTCATCATTGTCTCTCTACCTATCTTCTCCTCTCATTGACATTCCACTCATTGCTCGTCCTCCTCCACTGGCGACTACAAACGCTTCAGCTCGGTGCCCCTCCTCGCTTGTTTTTCCATCTCGGCCTGGCAGCGTGTACACTGGGTCCATTGTAAACAGAAACTTTACTGGATACTCGACAATGAGGGAAGCTGCTGTGACCTCAGTGGGTGCGGCCTTGCACGCAGACAAACGCCCTCACTGATTGACATGGCAAAGTCCTACCGTGTGAATGAAGGGCATGAAGATGGAAAATATTAAATGTACAGAGAGTTTGGGAACCGCCATTAAAAAAAAAAAAAAAAAAAAAAAAAGTTAATGCAACATGTTAACAGCTAACTGTTGGTCTTCTGGTCCCTCTGGTGCAGCTGATAACCATTTTCTAAGCGTGTCTGTGTGCACAGTGGCTCCAGGCCTGGTATTAGATCATTGTTTTTATATCTGAGCTCAATTAAAGATAAGAATTAGATGTTAGTCATAGCTGCTGTTGCATTCACAGACATTCAATCATGCATTCTTCAGTATGGACTTCTTTCTTGCTGGATGGACAATTTATTTTTCATCCATTTGCACAGGTTAAAAGTCGCCTCCTTCCATTTTGTGGGTCAGAGATCGAACCATTTATTGCACTCATCTTATAATCATCATCATTTTGGTGCACACATTTATTCACATTTCCAAATGTGTTGCATCCACATTATGAATGTACATCCAACATTCACTCTTCTCCTGGCTCAGTTTTGGTCTCCACCAGTCCCTGCTGCTAATTGCTGCTGCACAACGCTCACCATGGTTTGTTGTGTCTACTAGTCGTTGTTGGTGCTGAGCAGCTACTGTATGGATTTTTTTAGAGTTTAGAGTACTAGTCTTGGTGAAAGTAGAGACACATTGAAGTTTCTTTTCTTCTCAGCCTCTTCTCTCTTCAATGAACATTTCATAAATGGATGACGCACAAACGGATCTGAGTTGCAGCAGCCCACCTACAACCCTTGGACTGAATCCCACCTGAACTGCCTGTCCTGTCTCTCCTCTGGTTCAGCACTGCCTCGGCTTTCCAACTGGCTGTACAGAATTAGAAAAAAAAACAAAAAACTAAGAGTTCAATGGACTGCCAACTTTCCTTTCAAAAACATAGCAACAGAGGTCACTAAAATTTCCATATTAATTCTGAGTTGTTGTTGTTTTTTTTTATCCTCGCGACCATTGATCTGTGGCCCTGGCGCTGAATAATTCAGTTATAACTCCTGTAGGTATATGCAACCTGATTTTTTTTTTTTTTTTAAGTATGCACAGGGGAGAGCTGCAAGTACAAAGCAGAAAAACAGGAAAGAGTGACAAGAGGGGAAAAGAGACGTAGACGTGATAATGAGGAACCTACCGTTCCATGTGATCAGTTTAACAGCTGCTTCCTGACCATCTGAAGGGTGTGGCTGAGCATTATGTAATCGAACTGACATCAGCAAACACATAAAATCACATTTTCAGAAGTGAGAATGGGCTGTTCACGTGGCTTCAGTGCTTCTCTTGGCTTGTAGATATTTTGGAGAAAGGGCAGCAGACAGGAAGGTCAAATAGGGGAGTGTTTCTTCTGGCAATGATGACGATGACGTGTAACTTCAGCCAGAGCTTCAAAGGCATCATTCTGATATCAGGACACATTTTTCTAATGTTTTTACAATCCCACATTTTTATTTTTATCTGTCCCTTTACCCCCCCCCCCCCCCCCCCCCGTTTCAAATGACCAGATCAATTGCAGACGAATGCCCTGCAGGTTCGACCCCCCAAAAAACTCCGTCTTTTGAAATCTTGTTGACTCATCTATGATATGTTTTGGCTACATTAACCAGAGCTGAGCCAAAACCTCTAATTACCCCTGCAATGTTGTGCTGCAAATACCATAGGTGTGAGATAACCTGGAATACCAGCTGGTCTCTTTGAGTTACCAATACTCCTGCAAAAGCTAGAGCTCCTTTTACCAGAAGCACGATAAAAAAAATCCCTTCATTGTGGGCTGGGCAGGCCCTGAGGGACCTGTGGGAGAGAGGCATACAGAGGACTCAAAGCGTAGGAGATGAGAGAAGGAGGGGTGAAGAGTCTTGGCTTCAGGCCTGGACAGCGGCAGCCTGCCACAGTTTTCATGTCTCTCTGCTGCTGCTCTTGACAATGTGAAACAGCAGACGGCCCACCTGTGCTGAGCAATTGTTCATGTGGGGTAGCAAGAGAAAAGAGTTTGGACCATCAGGGTAGAAAGGAGGTTCTGGAGTTCAGCTTCTCTACATCTTGGGTTGTTTTGTTTTTCCTTTCAAAATGGCTGCAACATTATATCCCATTAAATGCAAGTCTATCTAGCTGCGCTGTGTTGAGGCGGGGCCAAGCTGTTGCAGCCGCAGGGAGGATGTAATGAGCAGAAGGAGGGAGAGGCTGGCTGGCTGTGATTAAACTCTCACATCTGCTTCTTCTTGGGTAATATCACACACACTCACTCTATACAGATGAGTGCCGCATAAAACAAGTCAGAAAGACCAGTTTTAGTAGCGAGATGACATCCATGAGTGTGGAAAACCATCAGGCTCAGTGGAAGGATGTGGACACAGATGGCGTTGTCAACTATGATGAGGAGGACAATGCCTGTAAAGCCCCTGACGCCTTTTCCTAATGTGCAGGATCTGATGTAACCGTACTGTTAAACCAGATTGAGTCCAGGCACACGTGTGACTTGCATTATTAAGCAGCCCCCCCTCCCCCAAAAAAATCAGATATTGTTGGCTGGATCGAAGGCTATTGGAAAAATCATAAGTCCCGGAGAGCTGTGTGACAGCTGTTTTACAGTATCAAGATCATGCTGACACCTGAGGAATTAGATGTTATAAAGATGTCATCATGCACCGCACCCAATGCCTTAAGCATTAGCTGCACAGTTAATAGATTGCTGATAGAGAAAACATGAGAATCAGTGCTTTACAAGGCAAGCAATATATTTCCTTTTAAGGCTGAAACAGTAGTGGTGATTTCCATCGACAGATGTGTCTGTGCAGGACAGTACACTTCATACCCTGCATCAGTCAGAGAACAGCAATGACTGAATCAAGGTATAATCAGTAGATGCTGCTCGGCCAAATCTGACTGAACATAGTCATGCCAATATTTCACAGTTATATTGATTATGAATTTCAGATTAGTAAATAGTGTTCACGTCAACATCCAAATTGAATTATATCTTGTAACAACAAACAAATCTTTTCTTCTGACACTTTCACAGGTTCACATTGAGTCTGCGCATGTTTGCACTGCAGTCTGAACAAGAGAGAGTGACATAAGGTGTTTTATTTGTCACCAAACCAACAGCCAATGATATACATGGAAACATTACAAACCTTAAATTGTGTTTTTGAGTACTGTGATTAAAGGTCAGCTTGCTTTTAAGACAAATCCATACAAAGCTCCATGTAATCCAGATGCAGATACCAGACATGCTGCCCTGGACACTTCCTGTTCATATCGACATCGAAATACTGAGTTTATTTAGAGACATAGATTCATAACAGGTCAGGGCTTTAAGGTAGCGCTTCCACCCAAACCCATACACATTTGTATCGCACACCTAATACAACAAGTGCTTTACAGAATGAGAAAGTATACAACATAATAAAAGGCACAAATTTAAAACGAATGAGTAAAGAAAGTTATATCATAGCATTTCATGCACAAAAGAGCACAAAAGAGCCACACTGTTGGTTGTGGGTGCTGGTGCTGCTTTATGTTTGCAGTGTCAGACTGCCAGGGAAAGTGACAAAGACGTCCCCAGAGACGTGTCCTGGTTCCATTAAAATAATCCCTACACCCCCACTCTTCCAATACTGCTGTTTTGGTCACTTCAGCGAAGCCTTCGGACATCTGCTAGATGGGTTGAGTCCATGGAACGTTCACAGTGTCAGTATGTAAGATCTATTTAGGGAATAACTGTAGATGGTGGAAATATTGTTTTATGATGTGAGACAAAGTCTCGCACCCCTCAATGACAAATGAATGGTCCAGAGGAAAAGACAGACCCAAGGAGGAACTGATATCCCCTCAATGGAAACGCAGTTATGAAAAACATTAGGCTACATAAAGAGCAGATATTCCCATACCTGACACCACTGATGCAGAATGACTTTATTCACTGAGTGTCACACAGGAATGAAGCCCCACTAGGCCTTATGCAAGTGTCAGCGTTTCTGAGAAGCTCAATTATAGTGGACACAGTCAAAAGTGCTAACGTGCTAACATAGTGACAAAATGCTAACATTTAGCAGTCATTTACCATTCATTTAAACATGCTAACATTTGCTAATTAGCACAAAGTATACCTGAGACAGATGAGAATGTAGTTAGTTAAGGTCTAAACAACAACTCAAGTATTACAGGAGCTACATTAGAGTACACACAATCACACAAGAAATCTGGGTATTATCAAAGTTATCCTGTGGGAAATATAGACATCTGTATAAATTTTCAAGGGAACCCAGCCAGTATTTATCAGATATTTCTGTCTAGACCAAAGCAGATCGTGATCATCAATCATGTAGAGTGGCTGAGTCAGAAAATGCATACATTAGTTTTGTTTCTTTGTGGGGTCTTAACTCGTAGTTTACAGTCCTGCACCAAATCCCACTCATCTCATACCTGTTTTTAGCCTCTGCAAACTGCTATATCTAAATGGATGTTCACTTTTTTCACGTGCTTTTTTTTTGTGACCTGACTTAAGCGTGTACTTATAATGTTAACCAGCAACCAGCATAATAAAAACTAAACGCTAGCCTAACCTCAACCTTATATTAGGGTTCTTCAGCCACTGGCCTGCTAACGATGTGGAATGCTAACAAAGCTGGGTAAATACAATTTTATTGAGTGATTGATTATTGAGTCCATAGGAGGTTAATCTGCAACTATTAAGATAATTGACTAATCATTTTAATAATTTAAAGTAAAAACATCCCATGTGTTTTGGTTCCAGCTCCACAGATGTGAATATTTTACTGGTTTCTGCAGTGTTTTGCCTGGAAACCGGATTGTCTTTGGACTGTTGACTGGTCGTCAGACAAAAATCATTTATATGAAGATGTTTCCTTGGATTCTGGGAAATAATAACCAGATGAATAAATGATGAAAATGATTATTAGTTTCAGCAGTAGACAAAAATGGACAAAGGGTAGAAATGACTTTATATTTCCATGTTCAGGATAGGAACTAACTGGTCCTGACTGAAGCTGTGAACTCTTTAATCCTGGGACCAGCACAACTTACAGGTGGTGACAAACTGTATTCTCTGCTAAGTCCTGTGTGTCTAATTTTATCTGAAACAGATGGTTTTGCTTGGCAGTCTCCATCACAAGGACGCAGTCAGTCTGAGGTGTGTGTGTGTGTGTTGCTCTGTCGTCACTGATCTGAGAACAATAAAGAGTGCACATGTAGGCGGCCCTGTGGCTCGATATATGATGACATCTGTTTGGTATCCAGGCAAAACACATACAGTACAGTTTCCTGGGTGCGGCCCAGTACAACGGTACAATGATGTTTCCACAGTGTTATTGAATGAGACTGAATGCGGGAAATGTGGTAGGCTAGTTCATATTTTGATTTTCTAGAATGATGACATAGTGTGCAACTGTGCAGCATTGCATGAGTGTGTGTGTGTGTGTGCACATGCAGCAGCAATGCTACCGTACCTGTAGTGCAGTGAAACTTCAGTGAGAGTGAAACCGCGCAGCAGGGTGAAGCTTTTCCCCCTGCTGTCAGTCATGATACTTGGATTGAAGTGTGAAGAGAGAACTGAGATGAGTGTTGCTGCCTCAGTATCAGTGTAGCCTGCACCCTCCAGTCATTTCAGACTGCTTCCCTTTAGGTTTCTGCATGCCGACAGAGTATCACTTTCAAATTCAAACAGAAGTTCATCTCATTCTTACTGGTTAGCTACTGGTTGTGCTCCCTCTGCAGTGTATGAGGTACTTGCAAGGGGTGGACAAAACATCAAGGACATCCTAACGATACAACTGAAGTAGAAAACTGCCTTGCAGAAATTTTGAGAGCGCCACGGGGGTGTGACCTCTCTCAACATGGGAATCAAACCCGATGACCTCAACACACCATAAACCAGACTTTGTTTCTAGGCGGTTATGGCAGTTGAGACTGACCTGAGATGAATGAGTTTCTTAAGCCAGTGAGTCATTCAGTGAAAGCTTTCTGAACATGCTTACTCTCCTCTCGTAACGTTTAACGGTCACTGCTTCATATATTCTCTCGTATCCTGTTGTAGCTTGATGGTGCAATTACTACAAAGAGGGTGACACCATCATTTCCCTTGTTTTTGTAACTGTTTTTTAAGCAAACGTCATCATTTTGACATAGCTTGGTGTGTGTGTGTGTGTGTGTGTGTGCGTGTGGGGTCAGACTGAGACTGTGAATTCACGACTTTATTTTGATGCTAATTATGAAATCTCACTTTCAGTCCAGTAAAATCAAAGCAAATAAACAAATAATTTGACAACAAAACCACCGCGAACTCACATCACATGTAATGTTTCTTTATTGCAATCCATAATCTGTCAAGCAATAATCGTAGTGTAACAGAAGAAAAGTTTCTGAAATATTTATTCAAGGGATTAAAAAGACAAATACAGCAGGGCTGAAGTGCAGCGTTTCAGTTCTACAGACAGTGAACCCTGCAGTGTCCCACAAAGCCCTACGATGCCCGACAGTAATGAACAAACACAGTAACAGTCATGGACAATAATACTAGAATGCACATTCTTACAGAATGACTTGTCTGCAGTGTCTCGTCTTCTACAAGCTAAGCTACTGTTTCTGCTAATGGCAAAAAAAAACAAAAAAAGATACTTCAAATAGTGTGTCATCTCTTGGAAAATAACAGCAGGGTTATTTATTAGAAAATAACAATAAAAATCTTGATCATAGAGAATTATACAGCTTAAACCACCTCATTTGACCTCCTACATAATCAGTCCTGTAAAGGATAGAAGTACACGGGCTAAGGACTTGACATAAAGCAATAAATACATGTTCCTCCCTCTGGCAAACCACGGCCCAACCTTTCCAAAGCTTCACCCACATTCAGCCACGTTTTAAAAATAGTACTGTACTGTATAAAACAATAGGGACAAATATGTTATTTGTTAGCATAACATTTTATAATCCAGATTCTGCCATAAAACTGGTTAATAATACATGGTCAAAAAGTACAAAGTCTCAATACAGCCTGAAAATCATGTAACAGTCGCCTCACAGGTGCACGTTCACACCTTTTTATACAATATGTTTGGATTTTTTTTTGTTAATTCTTAAAACAAAATCTCACTTTTTTTTAACATAAGGAATGTCGTCAGGCAGCCAAACTGTAAATATGGCATTTGTAAAATACAGATTATTTTTTATTATTGGCAACATGGTCCTCCTGAGCACCAGCTGTGCGTGCAGCAGCCTCTCAGTTGAGATTCCTCAGCTGTCAGCACAGTGTAGGTTTCCAAACCTGAGATTCACTCTCCATCTGATTTTTTTTGTTGTTGTTTTTTTTTTTAAACATACATCATGTCAAAACATCCTCTCACTGTTCTCTTGGTGCAAAACTGAATTGTAAGACCTTAATACTTCACTGTAGTGACGTCTAAAGTGTTGACATAGAAAAAAAAAAAAAAAAAAAAAAAAAAGTTGAAATTCTCTAACAAATATTTAACCATGTGGGAATGCTGGGTGTGGTTGTGCTGAGGGACGGCCTGGAGCAAATACAAGGTGTCTATCACATGTTTGTAATCAATAATTTCATCTGATCTCGGGAGATGAGGGGAGGGGAAGATGGGGGGGTCTGGAGGAGAAGGTGGTCTCAGGTATGAACACACAGGTGGGGGGAAAAGAGCATAAACAAAAGGCTACAAATAATAATAATACTGTGGTTGACGGTCAGTGTTGTGCAGAGAAGAGGGATGAGGCTGAGGGGACAAAGGTTCAAGGCTGGGTCACTGCACTGGGCTCCTTGTCATAGATGTAGCTGCCCACACCACCAGTGTTCACGCCTGGAAAAACCACAGGGACAGCAGAGGGTGGTTAGGGGGGGGGTAAAAGAGAGAGGGCAAGAGAAGGTACAATATGAGCAGGAGAGGCTGGAGAGAACGACCCCCCCCCCCCCCCGCCAAGGCCAAAGAAGCTGCAGACAAATGTTATAATGAACTGACCGTTGAGTCACACTTAATTCTGTGCAATGTGTGCAGCTTTGGATCAAGAGCTCAAACATTACGACATTCTGTTTCAAGTGTAGCTGATAAGTGGTGGGTGGACAGCACCCCCTAGCGGTTACCTTTGGGCCCGAAGAGGACGGCATAGCAGGGCTTGTGGCAGTAGGGCTGGCCGTCGTGCTGGAATTTAAAACAGAAAAAAAGGTGATTGTGAACATTAACACAATAAGAGTATTGTTTTTCCTGTCCTAAAAGAGTCAATCTGCAGGAGTCATAAAAGTTTTTATTCAATGATTGAGACAAACTGGAAATCACATAATAAAGTGTCTAGACATTTAACTTGAACGCAGCTGTGTATCATGTTTTTTTCACCTTTATTATGTTAATTAGGTGCTGAGTTCCCGATATATGCCACATTTCTGTTCAGTTCTGTCTGTTGTTTCGTTTTTTCTTAGTAGATATTTAGGGTTGTACGTCGATTTAGACATTTTATATTGCAAGTGATTGCATAAACACATGGTAGGGTTCTTCAAGGGTTTTAAATATGGACAAATATGCTGCTTGTGGAAATGTAACTTATACATTAACCATTTGTGAAGCTCAAAATAACAGAATGTGCCTGAATCATATGTATAAAAACAAAAACTCTCAGTTCTTCTGACTTTTCACTCCTCCTCCTCCTAAACACGTCTCTGTCTCACCTCTGCGTGGCTGCCAGCAGATAGAGTCTTGCTGCACCTCTCACAGCGCAGACAGGGTCGATGCCAGTCCTTGCCCAGTGATGTCACCTTCTCAGCTATTGTGACACAAACACATAAACACACCTGTCAGACACCATGACAACCACTTCACGATCCACACCCACTGCTGCGACTTACCAAAATACACCTTCTTGTTGCAGCGGGGACACAGATTGGCCTCTCCAGAAAAAGTGGTGATGCTGCCAGCTGCCAAAACATTACACACACACACACACGTTACAATGGTGGAAAAGATGGAGGCAGCAAAGGAAAATGGTTCCATAAATAACTACTGGTTCTTCCAGTTAGGTGTGAAATTCAGTGTACTAATAATGTGAAGGGAAAACATTTGAATGGAGCCAGGTACTAAACAGTTTTTATAAGCTTCAAGAAGGAATTATTGAGTAAAAAGGCAAATAGATATTCAGGTTGCCAAGTGAAAACACTTCTCTCACTCCTCGTTACAGGAGCCAGGCATGGAAGTTGAGGGATGTTTGATTACATGCAGTGCTGCACTGGGAACTGCAGGTGGTGCTAAAAGGCGAAGACTGGATTAGTTTGGTTTTATTGTGGCATTAAAAAAAACCTACTCATGTAACTTTTCTACATAAAATCACAGAGACTTAAACCAACATAAAAAAAAAAGCTGAAAGCAGAAACACAAAAGGAATAGAGTGACACAATAAACAGTGCATTCAAACAGTAACTGGAAACTGCAGAGTAAAGATTGATCGCTAATAAAAACATTATTTTGTTCCTGCTGACAGAGTGCATGTCCCAGGAAATCCTTATCTAACACGTCTGAGAAAACCCCCCTCATGTCCCAGGAGGTTTTTGTGTATCGATGCTGTTATCACTGAGTCAACAGCAGCTTTTCCAGCTTCTTGAAAACCCAAAATCCTGCTGGGAAAAAGAAAATCTACAAGTGAACTTGAACACATGATTCTCTTTTACCTTTTGATGGCGCCTTAGGTGCGTACACTCGCTTCTCCTCAGCCTTGGGGGCTGAATCCACGCTGGTGGTGTTGCTGTTGGCTGGAGTATCATACACATAAGACCCTGCTCCGCCAATGTTCACACCTGCAAGACAAAACACAGGGGGAAAAGACATTCAGTTGTAAAATCTGGACTTTACCTGACTGCTGAAAGAAGAATTTACTTATATAAATAAAGGTTGATATAAAGGCAAATATTTTTTAAAATAATAAGTAATCAATCACAAAGTAAAGCAAACTAACATCAGTATCAGGTGTTTCAGTCAATTAATATCCAAACACATCACATAAATAAATAAACAAATATAGATTTGAATCTAAACTCAACTTTTATTCATCATTTTTATCCTGTAATAAAAATAAGAAAATAAAATTATTTCTTCATTCTTCACAGTTTATGTTTTACTTACTTATTTCAGCATTCATTTGTTTTTTTCAGTTACGGTTTTCCACATAATTCAGTGTTCACCATTCACTAATTCACTGTTGAGCCTTTACTCATTCATGACTCATAATTAAGTCATAACGCATAACTGATCCTTAACATGACCCACTGTTAGTTTTGTTGTGTCATTGTCAAATGTGAAGCTGCAGTTGTTGAATAGGATGAGATGTACTTCACCTTTGGGCCCGAAGAGGGCAGCATAGCACGGTTTGTGGCAGTAGGGCCTTCCATCGTGCTGTGTGAGAGAGAGAGAGAGAGCAGGAGATACGGATGAAACAAACAGTAGAGACGTGTAAGGATGAAAATCAAACCTGATGACGCAGATGAAAAAAACACAACAATTGCTCCCTGACATTATGAGTCTCACTTTTTCTGACATCATACGTTTTAGTTTTTGATCTGTTTTGTGGAAAGGAGGAGAAGAAGAAGAAGAGGTGGAGAGAAAATGTGTCCAAAAACGGAAATTGAGTTAATTTTTTTTTCCAGCTCACAGCCGCCTGATAATGATGTCACTGTCACAGGTTGCTTCAACACATAACAACGACAGCGGCTGTTTCTAAGAGACAGGTCTGTGTTGATGAATTCATCGCCACACTTCAGTGCAACCGACATGATTTGAAAGGAGATGGGGTGGGGGGGGGGTGGACTCGGAGACATAGATGGCCTGTTACTGATGCATGCTGGGAATGTGGCGATGATTGAAGCAGGAGCATGTGACCAGCTTGTGGGGCTCAGGGCCAGGGTGGCTACTGGTCCAGAGCCCAATGCCCAAAAATGAGAGGAACCAGGCAACTGCAGTGGGCAGGATGCCAGGCTCTGGGGGTGAGGTGGGGTGAGGGGTAAAAGAAAGAAGGAACAAGGGACACTTCTTCTTCGGCCACATGAGCTCCTTTTCCTCAGAAGATGGTGCGGCAGTGAAAAGGATTGTTCTCTCACCTTTAATAATGCATTAACCATGATAGGATCAGCTACTGTTAAAGCAGCCACGCAGCCCTCTCACACGTCCTGTTTGACATTTATGAGATCCGTTAGGGTTCGTGCAGCAGACAGCGAGCACTGATGACTTTCTCAGGACAGCACACACACACACACACACACACACAGGGCTTCATTGTCAAGTGAACTGAGTGGTCTGTTGAGAGCTTGCTGTACAGCACTAGCTGTGAAACACGAAGAGGCCGAGGGACCCTAAAAATGGATTATCCATCTCTGCTGCTCTGCCCACTCTCTTCCCAGCAGTTAACTTCCCACATCCTGACACTGAAATATGTATTCTCAATATATCCGTCTTTTCTCTCCTAACCTGCTCTCCTCCTCATCCTCCTTTGGCGCTCCGTGCTCCTTCGCTTCAGCCTCTGCTTGCTGCTTTGCTAGAATCCAGGACCAGGATGAAGTGGGGATTAACTTTGAACCCTTTTGTTTTTGTTCTGCTTTTCACCTCCTTTATTTACAGACTTATGGCAAAGTCACGACATCATTCAGCTCTTAGTTATTTTAGGACCAAGTCAGACTTTTCAGGGATATCCCTACTTAAGCTTGGCTGCGACACTGCACATGTATTTCTGGCTTGTTACTTTTTTTAATATCAACTTGTGGCTGAAGACCTGTTTGGAAACTCCCATGGAAAAGTGCAGATAACTTGATAATGGAAGTGATTTGCAGAATGAGCCAGTTACCCCTCCTGTCTGTCATGAAACAGAGAAATATGGTGTGAAAACACTGCAGATATTGTGTGAATCTCACCGTGACATCTTCATGTCATTCCTGCCCCCTGAGAATCAGAAACCTGCTGATAGCTGACTGTCACTGAGAGCGACATGGTCACAGCAGGAGTTGTTTTCAGACTGGATTTTGTTCATATTTGAGGAAATCTGACAGAAACATATTTGAGGAACTCTATAAAGTCTATAAATACTGTTGTGTTATGGCTTGAATCTGAAGGTTACAAATGTTAAAACTGAGAAAGGACCTCTGACCTGTCACCTTTCTCCATTTGGAAACCAGCAGCTCAAGCCTACGGTAGCTGTTCCTACCATAACACACCCAGTTATCTGAACTATCAGTGTTTTTGTATCGTGTGTATTGTGGATAAAGAAAGCAGGCGCCTGGATTTGACATGGAAATACTGGGGGTGACAAAATCTCTGGTGGTGTTCTCTGTGTTTTGGCACTGTTGTTGTGAGTCATTGTGATGTTGTAGGAAGGCGGCGATTTATTGAAACTGTTTGGGTTCTGTTTTGAGTTTCCTTTGAACACTGAGCGATCAAAAACATTGATATGGACAGATTTACTGCACCAGTAAAAGTCATTCTACATTAGCCAGTAGTAGCTTGTGTTTCCACTGTTGACGGACGCATCTACAGTAAAGAAAGCAGATGACCTTATTTAGATACGATTTACATGACGATGATTATGAGGCACAAGTTTAAATTAAAATAAACTCATGTTTATATGGTTTGTCTGCAAACAGTCGCTGATAAGTGCTCGATGTCTGTTAATTCACTGTTCTGGGGCTTTCAGTTGTATCACATCTGCTTCATGAGGAAATGCATTGAACCCACTTTTCCTGGCCTTTTTGCTGTGTCTTTTTAATTCTGCTTTTCACTTCCTTGATTTACAGATGTACACACAAAGTCCACATGTCTCAGCTGTGAGATATTTTAGGAATAGTTCGTCTTTTCACAGACACCGTCAAGTCTGGTTCTTTAAATGTTCTGTTTCGGACACAGAGAAGAAGGTGTGTGATTGTCCTCATCGAGTGGGAAGAGTTAATAGAGCCATGATCATGTAGGGTCAACAGTGGAGACTTGTCACCTTGTCTTTTGCAGCCTGGCTCTGTGCCACTGGCCACAGGAAGCTGCTGCTCTCCCTTAGCCCGCAGACGACAGACCCCCACCCCCCCACTCCTCCCTCCTCCCCTGCAGCCTCTGAGGTTCATAACCTTCTGCATACCAGGCCTGAAATGACATCAAACACCCTCCCAGACAATCCCACAGCTGCTTTCACTTTTTTTTTTTTTTTTTTAAGATGTAATATCCCTCAGCCTCACTCTGTTTCCATGACAATGATTGAGCATCGAGTTTTGCCTACTAAAGTCAGGCTTGTGGCACGGTGCTGCAGCCCAGGGCAGGATTTGGATGTTGTCCATGGAGAGAGAGTCAGAGCGAGAGGATGGGGGGAGGAGGATGAAGAGTGTGGGCCTCGGAGAGATTGTGTCACTACATTACTGTAATCATGCAGAGATTAAACAGCAGGACCAGCATCCTTTGGGGTCTGCAGGGACATCGCTTTTGTGTACAAAAAGGCTGAGATCACATCCTCCTTGTGCACAAAGAGAGAGAGAGAGAAAAAAAAAGAGGCGGGAGAGTCTGAAAAGTGTACGAGGGATATTTGGCCATGTGCTGCCAGAGAGAGAGAGAGCGGGTGAGAAATGAACCACTGGTCGGGTCATTAAGGTCAATATAAAAGCGACATGATAAGAAAATCCCCAGAGTGACAGCACCAGATAGTGAGCAGCAGCAGTAGCAGCGTTTGTTTGAGGGTCACAGTCGGGGAGACGCGATACTGCAGTTTGATTACGTAACAGAAAAAGGAAAAGGGATCTGAAGGCAACTCGGCTTGTAACGCTAAGGGAGTTCAAATTCCCACCAGGACAAACCATATTGACAGATGTTACCAGGCAGGAAAAGGACATTTACTCTGCAATTTCCTGCAGAAATGCACAAGTTCTGTGAATGAAATAACCAACTTAAAACTGCACTTCCACTCGGACTTGGATGTTGTGTTTTGTTTTTTTTTAATCATACTAAGTGTAACAAACTATAATTTTCCATACTGGGAAAGAAGCATAGTGACATCTGGTTTTTTGAAAAGCCACAGCATCCACATTGTTCACTGAGGATTCATTGTTAATAAAGGCTGACTGTCAATAAGTCAATACATAACCAGGCAGCACTGGCTTCCCCCTTGTTAGATTTCACAATAAGAGTCATTGACCTGTGGCACACAGTCTGTTGACCTTTGACCCTGTGGGCCCAACACTACTGTACTTTTATCCAAAGCCTGTGTTCAAGTCCAAGTTGAAGTGGTTTTAAGCAAGAGACTAGACTTCTGATTGCATTGATAGCTTATAACACACAGGGCTGGGACCACGATCAGAGATAATGTCTTCATTACTCAACTATTCCATTAATCACCATTTTCTATTTACCTGATGAAACAATGATTACTTGCAGAATGATAGAAGATAAAAAATGAGTATCACACGTGTATAATTTCAGTGTTGATGGGACAGTGGTGTGTGCTGTTGCCTGGTGTTGTTGTACTGACCTCAGCGTGACCTCCAGCATTAAGAAGCTTGTTGCAGCGGTCGCACTTGAGACACAGCTTGTGCCAGTCTTTGCCCAGTGATGACACCTTTTCAGCTGCACATGAAAGACAAAAGACAAGAGAGGAGCGGAGGCTGAGTGTAAACATTCACACACAGCTGCATTTATATACATTACTCCAAACAACAGCAGTTATTCTCTCCCATCAGTTGTGTGTGCGCTTTGTGTGTGTTATAATGTGTCAGTTGCTCATCGCAGAGCGGCATGACGTCCCCTCATTGCTTCACTCTCCACAATAATGATCAGCTTGTGTGCCAAACCTCGATGGAAATCCTGTCATGTCAACTGAATGATTGTTTTCTGAATGGGTGGAGACAACGGGGGGGGATACTGGGAAAGCCTGTGTACCACACAGGATGTTGTCATGATGTCACTGCGGCATAGGCAGACAGTGGCGTGAGTCCCAGTCCAGCTGGAGCAGCAGGGGGGGTGCACACATCTAACCCAAATCCTTTGTGTTACCCCTCCAAACGTACACACACCCCATCCCCCAGTTTACAGTACGCCCCTCCCTCTGCACACGGCCCCTTCAACCCCATTTCCGTCGCCTTCTTCTCCTCCAGACTGCCGACTGCCCCTCCAGACAAGCAAAGGACCCTAATTATACCCTTTCCAATAATAAATCTCTGCTGCTTCCACACAATGGGCCTAAGGAGTCATGCAGGCAGCAGAGGAAACACCTTCTCTTATCAGGGTAGGGCACAAATAGCCGGATACTGGAGTCGGTTTCCTACATACCTTCAGTCAAGGAGCACACACAAACATATACACACATGTACGGTGTATATATGCAGACATATAGACAATTGCTTCCTCTCTTTCACAGCTTTACTGCCTGAACTGTAACCTGTCAGAGTGATGTCGAATTCCTTTGTCGGCTTCGTGTCAGGAAGCAAAACTGCACCAGACATCGGAGATTTGAGAGCGTGCAGTCCAAAAACACGAGAAAATTAAGAAAAACAAAACTGGAAGACAAACTATAACTAAATATGGATGTAACAAAAAGGATAAGGTGAATATGAGAGCTTCTTGAATTAAAAAAAAACAATTAGAAAAGAAGCAAACTGTTAAGCAGCGAACAAATTCAAACAAACATCGACACTAAGATTTTATCTTAAAACATTTGACCAAATGCACTTTCTTCTTTTGATAATAAAGTTAAAATTAGATTATTTTGGATTTAATTGCTTCTCTGCACTGCTGTCAGAAACCTGATGACTCCCTGTGGGGAGCTCTGTTTACTCTCCAATCAGTTTCACTGTCAGTTCTCCCTGTCAATTACAGCACTGAGACAAATGGCCAACAACAAGACCCTGGAGAATGGCTGAGGATGGAGGGGTGGAGGGGTGGGGACTGCCAATCAACATGAGAGCAGGGGAATGCTGATTTGGCCAGAAGACACTGCCAGAGATGTAAAACCACTCTAAAGGATACTGTTATTGAAAGGAAAGAGTTTGTAATAAATCACTCTGCGATTCAATCAATGCTCTTCAATCAAGGCTGTAAAGCAAATCCTCCGCATGACACTAGAGTTAAAAAAGCTGCATTCATCACTGCAGGGTGGGTCCCATGGTGCTGGAGGAAAAAGCAACGACAGTTTTCCACTGGTGGAGTAAATAATCATCCAACCTGGGAATTTACCCGCGCTCGTATCAGCCACAGCCATCACACAGGACATCCCAATGGATTTTTGATTATTGCTGGTGACATCAATAATCACCAAGAAACCGAGGTCGACCTACACTCAGTGCTGCACCTGAATGCATCTTGTGCAGACACAGACTACTGCTGCTGCTCACGCTGCAACTATTCGTACACCTCAGACCCATTTAAGTTGTTCAACTTCAAGAGCTGCACCTGTCAAGCAATATTTGACCATGTAGAGATTTAACATGCTGTGTGTGTGTGTGTGTGTGTGTGTGTGTGTGTGTGCATGCAGCCTCCAGTGTGTAAAATTAGCTTCTTAAATCTCTCTTAAATTAGACAATCATCACAAACCTTTCAACACCTTGACAAGATGTGTAAAGACAGACTGGGCAGGAAGCAGCAAAGGCTTAACCTGTCTGCGCTGAGTGTGTGTGTGTGAGTGTGTGAGTGTGTGTTTCATTTCCTCCTAAATCTGAGGATAACCATAAACCTCACGACACCTCGACACTGTTTAAAACAGGTTGCATAAACAGACCGCAGAGGAGCCCGTGCCAGTGTGGCCTAGGTGTTGTGTATTCCTATGACTGTGTTAGTGTGTATCTGTCATCAACTGACTCATGAATCGCAGACACACCTCCGTTCAGATCTGAGGAGTCAGTGCATGAATGGACACAGACGTCAGAGTCTCACCAGAACGTCCTCATTCCTCTGTATATGACTGTGTGGTAACAAAGCCCACTGTTTAACAGCTCCCTGTTTTAAAGGCCAGTTGTTATTGTAAGAGGGGTGAGCCTGTCTGTCTGTATTATGTGCTGTGGGAGTTACAGAGTGGGGGAGGTGGAGGGGATCTGCATCTGGCCCAGATGTTTATACCCCCAGCTTTCAGGCCAGCCTCTCTGCTTATTATCTTTCATATAGCCACCGACTGCTGGAATTAATCCAGAAAATATGCATCCGCGATTTGATGTGTCACACGGATACAAACGGAAAAGAGAAATTTAAATTATAAAATAATATAAAAAAAATTACATAATGACAGGCAGCCAGTTCTCGGTATCCCAGAATAGCACACGTGGGCACAAATGAAGCGAGTGAAATGCCACCGCGTCCTCCTCTACCTCGCTGCAGCAACAACGTGAGGTAAAGACAAGCTGCTGCTCACAGGGAAGTCTCACCACAAATGCACATTTACATTGTCAACACCGATGAGGAAGTGCCAAATCCTTTTAGCCAAGCTGTTTTCTCCCATAACAAGTCTGTGTGGATATATACACAGTAAAACCACAAGTGTTCAGACACCTTTAGTTTTTTTTTCAAATACTGTTATATTGCAGCCTCGTGCTAAAGAAAGACTCTCATTCTCTCAAATCTCATTAGAGATACATTTTTACAAATTTAAAGAGGAACTATGCAGGATTTTTACCTTCATTAAACAGCTTCAGAGTAATTGTGATGGTTAAATAAATGACTTGTAGCTTGTCACAGGGAGAACGGAGGCCTCCGACCCGGTGTCCCAGCTCTCGTCATGGCGGCACCACGACATAAACGCGCCCCGTAACCCGTAATCTCTTATTTGTGACAGATAAGACTACAGAAATATACACAACGTAACACATATATGATAAATAATGTTATCCACCGCTCCATGGATTCCTTTTCCTGCCAGCTTCATTGAAAACAAATGCACGTGGCCAGGAGGAGGGCTAGCAAAACAGCGAAAAAGCAACCGGACTTGCATAGTTCCCCGTTAAGGTAAAACTGAGATACCACATTGATGTAAGTATTCAGACACTTTGCAATGGCGCTTGATGTTTCTCCTGATCATCTTTCTGCACCTTGATCGGAGGTAACTGTGGTGAATTGAGTGATTTGGAAATACACACACCTGCATACAATCGTGCTAACTTCATTAGCTGCACTTGTTCACCTGCTCGTTAATGCAAATATCTACCAGGTCGATCACAGGGCAACAGCTCGATGCATTTAGACATGGTCAGGATGATCTGCTGAGGTTTAAACCAAGCATCAGAATGAGGAAGAAATGTGATATAAGAGACTTTGAACGTGGCATGGTCGTTGGTGCCAGATGGGCTGGTCTGAGTGTTTCAGAAACTGCTGACCGACTGGGATTTTCAAGCTCAACCATCTCTAGTGTTTAAAGAGAATGGCCCCACAAAAAGAGAAAATATCCAGTGAGCTGCAGTTCTCTGGGAGAAAATGCCTTGTTGATGCCAGAGGCCAAAGTGAACAATCACAGGAGAAAGGACTTGGTCAGATCGGTGACCAAGAACCTGATGGTCACTGGCCGAGCTCCAGAGGTCCTGTGTGAAGGAAAAACCATCACTACAGTACTTCATTGTTTTGGATCTCACATGAGAGTGGCCATTTGTTTGCTACAGGTGTTCAGAAGCCACATTGTGCCTCTGGAAAATGTAGCTCAGTCATTATTTATGTGCAGCACTGAGGGACAGACCAATGATGCTACTGCAGGAGCGCTAAGCCAGAGGCGAGAGAACAAGTAAAATGGAAACAGAACGCAGGTCAGAGGTCATCACCATAACCATATGATACCTGCACCACTGTAAGCTGCTTAGCTTCATTTGGAAATTCCTGGTCTAAGCTCTTCGGTGCTGCGGTCGACTCCTCTGGCTGCACTGTCAGTGAGGTTTAAATCAGTGAGACAGTCGGCTGCTGACTCTCCTCCTCTCTGATCAAAGCTCTGTGTTTACAATTGCTTGGTCTCACTGATGTTACTGGCCGTTAATCAAAGTAAAGGAGGCGATGCTGAGCGCACTTGAGAGCGCTTTGTGATTGTGAAGATTCTTTGTGGTGCACGTCAGTCAGCTCGAACCACATAAATTTATGTATGAGTTTGTAATAAGATGTAATGTGAGCGAGCGGCAACAGAAGAGTAATACTGTGTGGAAATGAATGACAGATGTACGTCAGCACACGCTCAGCTGTGGCCCTCCACCCTCCTCGACATAAGTTAAGTTGATTTGCAGCCAGGAAATTACCAAACAGGCTCAAGTGCAGAATAAAATTGGCTTCACACCCAATGAAAATGACATTACGTTGTCAGCGCCACTGTTGGCTTTACATGGGCATCGGATTAAGAGGCAGCATCCCTTATAAACACAGCACGCTGTGTCATTTGGAAACCCCACGGCACGAGGATGTGATTTAGGAGCTTTTTATGTCACTAACTGGAAAAAAACATTTAAACAGCGATGATTTAGATTTCATATGGTCAGACATGTTTACACTTTACACAGCTGCAACCTATTTCAAGGCTACAAACAGATGTAACGGACCATAATGGATGAAGCCACTTAAGCTTGGCCTAAATTTAGCCAGTTCTACAGCCTCCTCAATAACATGTTACCTATGAGTCCATGACCATTAGCTTTCAGGAAGAAAAAGCCATGGCCCCTGATGAGACATTAATTGAGGCTACCTTTTTTCCCAGGGAAATTGGAGTCATACGGCCTCTAATGCAAAGGGTAACAACAAATTCAACATCAAATAGATCAAGTATTGTTAGAAATGAATTACTCATGTGATATTGCAGCGGGTAAGAGAGTCCAATCCAACGACATAGGCACATCAGAGAACATCAGGCCGGCTGTGATTCGATTTATTTTGTTTGCTCTGTTACATGATGCGCTTAAAACTTCAAATTGCGTTACGAGCGAAACCAATTACGACTCAGACGGAGCTGCTCGGCCTGCGAAGGGATCAGAGCTGCAACAAATGCCCTACAAACACGCCGTAATAGGACAGAACATTAAGCAAAGAGAATTTAACAAGGGAGTCTTCAGAGGGAAAACATGATGGGCCCGTTTCTCCAAATGACTTGAATGCAGTTTGTCTAATTGTCGACAGTGACAGGGCAGCGGCGTCCAAACTCCAGAACAGACGCTGGGCTGAGAGTCACCCGGGTCAGGAGGAAATTTGTTCGAAGTCATAACAGCGCTGGTGCACGTTAGAGAGCAGCTGAGCTGAACTCCAAAAACAACGCAAAAGGGCTTGGAAATCTCATATCAGTGCTGTCTTATCACTCAATAATTCAATTAGGGAGCAACGAGGAGGAGGAGGAGGAGGGGTGAGGTCTAATGTGTTTGATAAAAGAGATGACAACAGTGTTGCTGTGCAGGTCTCCAACCAGATGACATTATCAGCCAGTGGAGAGGCTCCTGTTTCTGGATGTTCAACAGCTTTAAAAGAAGCGAACATGAGCATGAAGTTAAATTCAATCATCAAAGCAGTCGAACATCAAATCAGTGGCTCAGGAACATTTTTGCACAAGTCATGTTCATGATGTAACCAATGTTATTGTAAATATTTCTACATCTCGCTTGGCTGGATTCAGCTCTGTTGCACCCTCTGGTACTGGGGACCCATCTGTTCAGCTCTTCGTACAATAAAAACACACTCGTACACACACACACACACACACACACAATGTCATCTCACCACCCTCTTTCCCATCCCCTCCATCCATCAGTGACAGCTGAGTCCACGCGGGTGTTTTGCTGTTTGGGTTTTTGTCACAGCAGTGTGTGATAACTGCACGTCCCAATAAACACCGCCCGCCCGACTCACTGATGGATTGACTGACTGGAAGGATCCCAAAGGCAAAGCGGGAGTGGAACACGAGGAGGTGCACCGAGTGAAAAAGCCCAGTTCACATCTCGGGAGAAATGCAAGAAAGGAAAAAACAAGCAGCCTGTGTTTCCTTCTCTGCATCCTCTCACTATTCTGCTCTCTGGAGCACAAACAGCCTCAAGGATTTGTGACCTTTTCCTTAACTTAAAGACAATGGCCATTCAGTCGGGGCACATAGAGGAATTCAAGTAAACCAAGGGAAGTGAATTTAAGTGAATTTTCAGCTGAGGTTTAAACTGTGCATTAGCTCAACTCATTCATCCTCCTCCTACAACCTATACAACAGGTTATTGAGCATCACTGTGAGGTCAGTTATATAACCACATATCATGTCAGTTATTCTGCAAGCTGCAAAGCATATGTTGACTGCCAAGCATTTTCTAAATGATCTGAGGAACCTTTAATCTATTAGGAGCTCATTGTTTTGTATTTTACAATGAGAGAAAGCCAATTAGAAAAGCTAGAGACAGATTCTCTTTCACCTTATTTCAGTCCACTGACTCATCGTTTCGCACTGAGGTGTATGAAGTGCAAGCTTTAACACAATTGCACATCATAAATAACCAATCCATACTTGATAGGCTGTTGGATATGTTAAAGAATCCAGTGATATTGGTGAGAAGCTGGGGTTGTTAAAGGACCATCCTCTGCTAGTGCTGTGTAAACTAAAAGTGGGTTGATGCTGGCAGTGATGTGGTGTTGAACATTAGAATTGATTTGTTCTGGGTCAATGTGTGCATGCAGCTCCCTGTGGTGCTCACGCTGGCTGTGCTGGGTGGAGGCCGATGCTAAAGAGCCTGTAGGAAACATGCATTTTGGATCTGTCTCTCCCTGTGGCTGATGCAACCCCGTGGCAAAAACTTAGCTCTGGAGGTCGTCTGTCGCCTCGGCCAAGGCGAGGTTTCCTCCCCAGGCTCCCCCCCCTCCCTCTGTGAATAAAAAGAGGCCGACCTTGTGAATCCTGCTGGCTGACGTAAATGGGCTGCAGCTAACTCGCATCCTGTCTGGGCTGGTCAGAGGAGCCGCAGGCAAAGTGCTTCTCCACAGTCCCTGTCTGGGTGACTTGCACGCCCTCCCCTGAACCCCTGAGCCTGCTTACACCACATCTCCTCTCTAACCGGTGAGGACACTGTGTCCCAGCTACAGGGACTTCAAAAAGATCCAGAGTTCATGACTTGCTTACAGACTAGTGGACCGTGTCTTCGCATGAGGAAGCAGGTCTGTATCAGTAGAATTACACCTTCAGATCTGGCCCATTAGTGGATAATCAGCCCTTGAAGAAGGGCAGACATCATATGACAGAGGCATAAAATGTAGCCGTGCTTAAATTCCTTAGAGTGAAATCATCTGAGTCTTATAAAATGGGCCTAATAAAATTGACTGTCTATGTGAGAGCACGGTGCAGAGGGGTATTCCTTTAGAAAACGTTCAAGATGCATTACATATGAGTTATGTACAAGTTAGTTCAAGTTGTGATTCCCTAGACTGAAGTCTTATTCATTTGGCAACACTTGTTTTTGGTATGTGCTTTGACTACACTATACATCTCAATGACAAGTGTAGTAGCCATTCAGGCCTGCAAACCGGCCCCGAGGGGTGAAAACAAAAGAAGAGTGATTTGTGTATCTGTTTACAGCGCAACCAAACAAACCAAGCCTTGTCACATTGTTTTAATCAAGAGGAGGACAACTAAAGAAGACACTGTCTAACTTGGTCAGACTGGACCACTAATACTCGCCTAATGAACTTGAATGTCGTCTCCCACATCACATGAAACCCTTGTGCAAGTAGGGTGAGGCCAGTCAAAAAAAAGTAAATACTAGTCATTTATCTATTTTGAATTTGAATTGTCTTCCAGTCTTTCTTCATTTCCCTCTGGTCTCCGTCTGTTTGTGGAGTCACAAAGCCACAGGATAAAGGCTAAATTTAAAAATATTTTCAATTGGCCACAGTTTGCTCCCCAATTGAATTTCTGTCTTCTTCTGGATTTGTATTACGTAACGACTCGACCTCAAACATCTCAAGTATGGCAGAGAAGACAGAGCATAAAGATTAATATTGAGAATATTTACAATCATGTGCTGCCGTGGGGTTAGCATGTTAGCATGGTAACCAGCTAGCCCCAGCCCGTCTCCTCCTCACTTTCCCATGGCAACTCTCAGTAGTGTCTTCTGTGTAGTACTGTAAACACAACGATGGCTGAAGCTTTTGTCAGGCGACAATTGACCACCACATGACCGTGTTGGTCAGTCCGTCCGTCTGCTTGACAATCCAATTTTACAAGAATAAAGATGGTTTAAGTGAGACAAACAGACTTCACCTTATTAGATAAAACAGATTTTGAGACATGATTTGTGGTTGCAAACAGGTAATGAATCACAATGTATCACAATATGTTACTACAATACTCAGGAGATCACAGTAATACCTTATCATGCCTTAAGTATCACGATTATACTGAACTGTCCGGCATCTGGTGATTCCCACCTCGATCGAGTATGTGAGTTTTTTCAGTATGAAAATGTTCAGGGTTATAAATTTAAAGCATAAATCATTTGGATTAACTGGACAGAGCCGCCTTTGTTCCTCTGTGCAGTTATCTAACAGCTCATACTGTGGGAAGGTGGAACGGCTTCACCTGTGTTGGGAGGCGTAGGTGAGGGGAGGGGGCAGTCTGACTTTCAGCGCCAAGCTTAATGCCCTCTCCATTAGGGGATCATATTTGTGCCTCCAAAAAGGCAGAGGAAAAGTACCCTCATTGACTGGTACACAGTATCTGGCAGGTTATGCAATGGCACTGAACAGGAGGCAACGACTCAAGAAATGATGTTACATAACTGACAAGGCACATTCACACAGCCTACTGGGCAGCCAAGTGGAAAACAGGGTACTCTAGTGTTGACAGAAAAGAGGGGAGAAGAAAAAAGGGTATTGTCTGTGGATGTTTGGGGTAAAAGCGGGATAAAAAAAAAAAAAAAAGAGGTGTGTGGGAATCAGTGCACCGCTCCGTATCGTCCGGCTGAGAGGACGAAGGTATTCTGCCTCGGCTCGGGCGACAAACGTGCACAGACACAGAAAGAGCCTTGTGTGAATAGAGATGTCGTTTCTCATTATAATGCATGAGGCGCTTTCAGATTCACCGTTTAAATAAAGGCAAGCCATCTCACCCCCACTTACACCCCCCCCGAAGTTTAAAAATAAATAAATAAATAAAAGTGGAAGAGGAATTCAGGGCCTGAGGCAACACCGAGCGACTGAAGAAGAGGAAAGAGAGTGAGAGGAATCGGTGAATGAAAGAGGAACTCACAGCAGAGCACCATTAGCTCCCATTAAGTTCCTGTTCATTCACTTAGCTGCACAAAGATGCATTGCTCCAACTTGTCATGAGCAGGAGTTGGAGCCGCTCAGCTGAATTCGGGGTCTGGAATTGGGAGATTTAGTGAGCCATGCTGTGTTGTGTCCTGCATGGACTCTCTCACACGCTAACAATGTATTTCCACTGAGCCTGGTCACATGTCTGCCAGTGGTCCCTGGTGTACTCCGAGCACAGGAACTGACAGATGCCGCAAGGCCGCAACGTGGACGCTTGGAATTTGAATTCAACCCCTATAATTAAGATGTTCGAAAACACCAGCAGCATGTGAAGGTTTCCCCCTCTTTTTGGATTTGGGTTTCTGAATAAAACATGACAACACTTTTGACACTTGGAAGTCAGAGGGAACAGTCAACATTTGCCTTCAGCGGTGATGAAAGTGAACCATCACAGCTACAAAACAGCTGCCTGTTAAAGTAACAGACGGAAAATGATGAAAGCAAAAAAGATTTTCCATCCCAGACTGTGGCTCACCGCTGCCGCTTCATGACGTGTTTTCATACGGAAGCAAAGAAGAGGATCATAAAGTGTTCAAGGAGCTGGCCTCCAAAATTCAATATTGGGTGACACCAGCTGGAGGACCAGGTGGGTACCTGCAGGGTGGGCCAAACTCCGCTCTATATAGCACAGCGCCAACCGCCACCGCAAGGAGGAATGATGGGAGCAAACTGGGACAGGAAACAGACAAACATGCTCCAGCAACACCTCATGTCCCAGTGCAGTGTGTATTCATGTCTGTTTTCTCACTCATCACTTGAAATTTCACCTCAACAACTGGATTTCTTTCCTCTCTGAGAGTCGAGCATCTGAGCTGAGGGTGTGCATGTGTGTACGTGTGTGTAGGTGGAGCAGCTCTGACATTCATCACCGACGTCGTGTTGATGCTTCAGGCTGTGGTCAGCAGCCCAGCCTTAACTTCTCTCCCACCCTGACCTCTCCCATGTCTTCTTGTCAACCGTTTCCTTGCCTCCCTGGTAATGACTTCAATATTGTGATTAACACCTCCCCTCACTTTCTACGTCCTCCCTGGTCTGGTATGACGTGTGCAGCCGATTCATCATTGTCATCATCATCATCATCCTCCCTCTCCTCCTCCTCCTCCTCTTTATAGGAGTACTTTCCACCCAGCAGGACACACCCCAACCAAAAATAACTCCACGAGGCTAGATCTCAGCATGTTACATAAAAAAACACAACATACATCACCGAGAAGCTGTGACTCACTCGCTGCAGCGAATTAAGGCTACGGTGCAAATGGATATTCAGACATGCATGAAGTCTCTATTAGGGACAAATAAATCTTATTTGTGCAGATATTATTCCATGCCAGTGACTCTCGGGACCCATAAGATGAGCAGCTGCTGTGATGTTCACCGCCACCGCCAGCCCTGTTACGTAACAGGACTTCCATCCACTCACATAATTGATTTTGACCCCCGTGACAGCTCTGATTGTGTGCTGCGAAGTGTAGAAAAGATCAGCGCTGAGGAATGATTGTGTTGTTGTTGTTGTTTTTCTATGCCCAGCACGTGGCCAAACACAACCGCTGGATTGCTCCAGCTTCAACAGGACGGCAGCACGTTTCCCTAAAAATAAACCAAAACAGAGCAGACATCATTTGCAGCCCTCTGCTGCCAAAGACGCGATGTAAAAATGTATGTTTATTGTCACAATGTAAGCTCCTTTAATCTGCTGCATGCTCTTGTCCCTGTGTATTTCCTTCTCCTTGAACATCTGTCACATTAGGTGCAAGATGCCGTCTTCCTCGCTGCGACCGAGTGCGAGTCAAAGCTCTTTACCCGAAGTGGGTGTTTTGTTTTCCCACCTTTTGTATACTAGAGTGCAAAAGAAGCGCGTTCACAGGTTTTCATCCCACTGACACAGCATGATGTTGCTGTGCTGTGCTCCCTCTGTGAGTGGGCAATCTCAGCATATGGCATTTTCTGCACTCTTGGCAGTGGCCTCCATCAGCAAACCCTCCACAGCCAACTTGCCAGGCTTGGATGTTTACCAAAGACAACAAATTAAGAAATGGCACAGATCAGTGTCAAAATAAGATAAATCATTCATCCAGATTTGTTGCATACAAGTGCAGAGAGGGCATGTTTATTCTCATGTTAGATTTATACTAGTTAAAACAGTCCAAATTTGTTGAAACACTGGATCATGACTTTTGTTTACACTGATTCCTTTGCTTTCCCGTCTCTGTGAATCATTTACATGAGCAGCAAGTCTTTACTTAAAATGGTGATCTAAGAAATGCTTTCAACTTTGTTGATGTGAGAAGCTCATTTTGGACAATGTAGGATGGGTTTAAAACATTTTTTCCCCCCACCACTGAGAAAATGCCCCCAGAAGCACTGAACTACTGTATATAGATCTAATATTAGGCTACAACACAAAAAATACTATTAATATCCTACTATACTCTAGGATTTCATTCAAAAAGGTAGTATTTTTAAGATAATCTAAGTCCTAACTCAACACAGGTTCATTGTAGTTGTGTGAAAAGTGTATTTTTTATATATATATATGAATGGGCATCAACTGCTTTCTGCACGATTCATCTTTTTACTGATTAAAGAAAGACCAACACGAAGACGTTTAAAGCAACAACATGCTACCAAAGCGACTGCCCCTCCGTCAGGGCACGAGCCTGGTCCGTTGGCAAACGAGCGGGATCACCATCAAAAGTAAATTCAACAACCGGGAGCAAACGAAGCGCGCATCACTTACCGAAATACACGGTCTTCTCGCACTTGGGACACTTTGAAGCCATGTTGGGATGTTGTGAAAGTGAGCTCGAGTGAAAGTGATCTGTTTGCTTCGTCCGGGGCGTCTCTGTCCGTCCGTCCTCTGGCTCCTCTCTCCCGCAGCAAGTGTCCTGCTTCCCCTCTCTGAAGCTGGGAGCATCTATTCAGTCATGGGCTGCTCATTAACATGGCCACGCCCCCTCCGTTACGCCTGCCGTGTGTACTTCAGGCGCTGTGGGAAGCGTGGCAACTGTTGTGGAAACAACGAACTGGTAAATATAAAAATGAAGGTTAAAGGTTCATTAACCATGATTTCACTTCATTTGCCTCTATAGTATATTTCATTGTGACGACCGGCTCTTCCTCGTGCTATCAGTAAACAAATTATAAATTTATATACATATTAGCTGTTTAGCATTACCTATGTAACTGAGCTTGCCTTAAATATTTACCTAGCTTCCTGTGTTTTCTGATGATGAACTATGGTCTACACAACCTCCAAATTATTATTTTTTTAATCTAAGGATTGAGGGTAGCTTCAAGTTTGACCCAAAACAAAACAGCAATGTGCCCTGTTCTTTTTTTTTTTTTTTTTTTTTACTCAATAATATCCACAAACAAACTTTTTGCAAATCATTGTTATTCGCACACCTGTGTCTGTCACTTTTCTTGTGTAGGCTATATCTAACTGTTATTCGACCAAATTTGTTGTAAGCAAACCCTGGCCTTCAGCATGTTGTAAATTTTACAAGCAGCACTTGAATGCAGCATTCCTTTTTCTATGGCCAGACTGTGGATTTCAGAGTGAGCTCAGAGCAGGCGGGAAAGCTTGTGGGCAACTGTTAGAGCTGCAGTCCACAGAAAGCACATGCACTCCAATTTCCCTTTTCCCCTTTTCCACGAGAGGTGTAGGCAGTGTTTGGTTGAATCACAATGCACCCTTTCAGAGTGAGTGACTTGTAGGAATTTGTTAGGCAAGGGAAGACGCTGAAACGTGGCTCGGGCGGATCGACTTTCCCTGAAGTAGGGTTTGCTGGCTTTGTGACAAATTAGGCCTACTGAGGAAAACAGGCAGAGAACAGCCCCTGAATTTCTCACAATCCAAGATGACATTTAGCTGTTGCGTTCACTCACTGTGACGAATTAAAAGACTCATTGACTGGACATTATCAGTTCTTCTGGAAGTCTCCGTCTCTTTCCATTCAGGCCTCTTGAGTGTGACTCAGTTCATCTCTTTCTCACATCAGTGCTGTCTGGTCTGTCTGCCTGGTGACACAGTGCAGGTCCCAGGCCAGGAACAGACACTCTGATATTTCCCACATCTGTGTCCCGGCTGATTAGCACCCGTCAGCATGCCTGTAACCGGTTCCTCCTTATCTCTGAGTTCACTGTTTTAAAAAGAACGGTCAGCAGGAGACCCAACGGCCCCTTAAGGGTATATTGAAAACTGTACACTGGGCAGATTCTGGGGCATTCCTGATCAGTTACAGTCATGGACAAATTAACTTTCCAAATTCCCTTGGGACAAGTATTTTAATAGTTATGCCTCCATTGACAACAGTATTAATAATGGTTTTATTGTTTTAGGTCATTTCTGTCACAGTTTCACTCATTAGCTTCTTCAATGTGAATATCCGCTAGTTTCATAGGTTCAAACTCAATATCTTTGATTTTTGATTGGTGTTCAGACAACAAAAGAAATATAAGTATATATACTGGGGTTTATAGGCGTCCGGATGCGCCCACCAATCATAAGATGGTATGAAGCCCCCGCCAACCCCTCACACCCCCGTCCCATCTGGGCAGTTGCCAGCTTTGCCTGTTTGGCAGTCCAGCCTTGGTTAAAGCAGCTACTCAAAGAAATGCCTCACACAATGTCCCACCTGCCATACAGTTTAGAGTCTTCACGCCGCAGCGCTCATGTTGTCTTTCACAGAGGACACGAGTTCATTACCGTTCACCTCCGGTCGTTTGCTGTGGTTGCAGGTTTGTTGCCAGTTCAGCTGCGGCGCACAATCAGCCTTAGCCCTGCTGAGAGCAGAGGAGGTCGAATATACTACAGAGACAAATGGAGACAAAGAGGAGGAACGAGACTGAAACTGAAGAGTCAGTGGTGCTCTCTGAAGTCGACTCGGCTCACTGAGTGCATGCCATAAAGATGAAAAAAGAATAGTGAAGTATTTCCTCTTTCTGTTAAAACATTTACTGGTGGATGAAAAATAAAATAAGCAAATATTCCTTAGAAAATGGTAAAAACTTAACTGCCGTCATTTCGAAGTGGAAAATACAATATGGATCAAACTGAATGATAAGTATAGGAAGTGATGCCCCTGACAGGCTTGTTCTCTGAGGCATTATGATGTGTGAGGAGTGGGAAATCCCGGGGAGCCTGAAGTGGACATATCCAGGCCACTAGGTTTGCTTTTAACTTGTTTCTGATCTGCTGCTCGGTTCAAACCTTCAGTGTTTCTGTAGAGCAGATCAAGCATCCAGCCCCCTGGGGAAAGACAGGAATAGACAGAAAAGGGGGTTGAGGGAGCAGGGAGAGGTGGTCCTCAGGGCCTTGAAGCATGTTAGCGGTTTGCTTTTGTAAACAAAGGATAAAGCAAACAAGGGAGGAAAAATACAAAAAACACTTGATGACAATATATTTGTGAAATATATTCACATTCACCATGTGAAGACAGTATCATAAAGTCGTCTGTGGCTTTTGGAGACCGAAAGTAGGAAAAAAAACCTCTTGGAAGTCAACTTGAGATTTTAAATTTATAAGAGAAAATCTAAGTTAAGAACTAGACGACTGGAGTTTTGAAATGTGTTGGCACTTATCAAGCAGTAAAAGATATATTTAGAGACAATACTGAGACAAAACATGATGGGAGCCAGAGGATCCATTGTTATTGAAGCTTGGACACATCTCAGCCACTGTTGCATAAAATTTGACCCCTCTGACTATAAATTAAAGAGGTGAATAGAGCAATTAAAAATAACATGAAAGCAGAATTACAGATTTTAGAATACACCCACACAAGTACACATGACGGTTATGGCATCTCAATGGAAACACAGTCATCTTACTCATGCAGTTTAAAACCTGTGAAAAGTTGGTTTCAAATCAAGGTCAAACTTTGTTGTTGTTTCACATTGAAACGCTTCGATAATCTGTTTCATCAAAAAATATGTTGATGAGACAGTGTTGGCAGCTTAACTTCATCAAACCTTGCTTAGCTGAAAGAAAGAAAGAAATGTGGCCTATTCATCAGAGAAGAAACTGTAAAAACGCTACGAATAAATAATTCAAGTAAAATCAACAAACATGTTCTGCACTGGGCAGAAAACAGTGTCTGCTTCCATCTGGAATGTCTGACTAAGAAAATATGTTTTAAGGGCCTTTAATTTTTCTCTGCATCAGTCACATAGCTCCAGCAGGAATCAAACTAATAACAGTGTTAGTGCTCAACCCGTTGCCCTGCAGGCCTGAGCTGTGACCCAGCCAGCAGCAGAGGGATGTTTATAGACTCTAACTGCACACCTGTCCTAAACACTGTTCGCCCCAGTGCACATTACATAAGCCCCGAGTCCCAAGGCCAAACAGGTGCCGGAGTCGCCTCTGGCCCCAGACAGTATCAATCCAGTGTCCCTGCTTTTCAGTTCCTTCCTTTCTCCTTCCTGTCTGTCGCATCCCCCACCCGTACACAAACTCACACATTCATCAGGATTCACGGATGTAAATGCAGCATAATCCACACGAGCCACGTGACACTTTGCGTTTGCTCTGGGGAGTCCACATAACAGTGAGCCGGAGCTCAGCCCATGGACCACAGCATGCTGCCTCTTTCAGCAAATGGGCACAAGTGCAGGATAGAGGCAACCAGATGATTTAGGTCAGATTGAGGGGTTCAGAGGCCTCTATTTAAGGCGCACAAGCACATCATTTAAAAGTGTTCAGACAGCTGTGGAATTTCTGAAAATGTAAGAACACAGTTTGCATTGACGACACATGATCTGTTGGCAGAGTATGTGCGTGTCTTTGAGTAAGAGAGAGAGAGAGAGAGAGAAGGCTGAATTAATTATTGAAATGTTCCCATAGCACACACACACACACACACACATACACACACTCTGGAGTGGTGATTATTTTAGAAACAGCAGCCTATGTTTAGCTCTCCCAGGAGACTGGAGTACAATTAAACATTCTCAGCAGATGATAAGCTATATGATGGGTGACAGACAGACTCTAGGAGACTGAGTGGTCAGTGAGATTTTAATGCACAGATACTGTATCTTGTGGATAAGACTGAGGGACAGTGTTATCTGCCTCTCTGCCTAATAATGTGATGGACCCCACCCATTGCCCCCTCAAAGAATCCTACTATGGCTGTGTACTGCCCTGTGTAACTACAGTGTAAAGCATATGTTTGAGTCTAGACTGAGATATACAATCGAGGATGGATTACCTTCTGGGCAAAGTGAGTAATGCTCAGATATCACAGATACACATAGAATAAAAATGTTATAGAAATGTACACTTGAAAATAAAAATCAGCATTTACACAGAGTTTGGCTGTGAAGGTGAAATACAAGCACAACCTGTTCATTACAAATAAAGGTTAGGAAGCTGTTTGAATAAGATTTATCCTGATGTCTACCAGTCATCTGATGAAATGGGGGCTGTTAAGGTCACCCCCCTCCGGTCTGCACACCACAGTGATCCCTTCAACCCTGACCCATCACATACACAGTACACAGTGGGCCTTTTGACCCCAACTCTGACTTTTACAGACATAACAAGCCTCTGTTAGTGGCTCCATTACAGCATTTCTAAGAGCAGATGGGTGAGTGCCCTGGCTGTCTTTAGCCGTGGACAGTCAATTTTGAAGTATTTCACCCCCACTGGGACTGTGAAGGGTTTAAATTCCACCAAATGCCATTTTTAGCAATGTGGGTGTATTGTTGTACTTGGCAAATAACTTTACTGGCCACTGGTTCCACTGCATGCACTTTCGCTGCCCCCTTGTCAAAGCTGAACAGCCTATTCTTAGTTGATGCATACTGCATTTATTCAATAAATCTGTCATTCAATTTCATTTTCTGCCCTCTGTTTGTTTACAGCATGAAGAGATGGGTTTTTTTGTGGGGGGGGGGGGGACATGTGCCATGCTCTGTTTTTCCTCATGGGTGTTTTAGAGGCGCGGCACCCAAGTTCAATCCCAGCATGGGCCCCTGTGGATTGCGGGTGTGGTAGAGGCAGCTGGCACGAGTTTTGGGAGGTTTTGATCTTGCTATCTACATGTCCTGTGATCCTCCCTCTCACACAGCTGAGACAGCTCCCTGTCATTTCTTTCTGTTGATGCACAGAGTTAAGCTGTAAATACAAAGGACCTCCATGTCCCTCCGATCACATAAGCTCTCAATTATGATAATACATCTACTCGAAGATGACAGAACCACAAACTATTTAAAATTGATAGTGGTAGATTTTGGCCTCCTACGTCCCTGACCTGTGTAAAATCACACTGAAGACCCCGACACAGTCAGTTTTGTGTCTGACTAATGAAGGCGGGTCTTTTTCTGCAGCAGCATGTTAGTGAAGTGTAACTGATGAACGATCAATACTTTCTAAAGATTACATCTTACTCAGTGGACACATCAGTGGTTGACTGTGCTGCGTGAGCTTCACTCATTAAGTATTAATCAGCGGTGGAGTCAGATTGACAACTGGTCAGCTATCAGTCAGTGTCAGATATTTGCACAAGTATAAGTGGTATTTCATTTATTTACTGTCCTCTAGAGAATTCAACAAAAAGTTTGTCTTTTGGTTTTCAAAGGTCAAAGGTCACAGTGACATCATAAAACACTGATTTGCCCTCGTCGGGGCGATATCCTAAGATTTGTTTATTTTAGGCACAGACATGTCAGACACATCCAGGGTCAGAGGTCACAGATTCATATACTGTTATGATACAGTTTGACTCAAATGTCAATAAGGTAAATAGGAGGATGTGATGACATTTTGAATCGGTCAAAGGTCAATTTCATTGTGACATCAGGCACACAACTGTCAAGTGGTAATTTTAGTGTCTGTCAAAGTTGCATATGAAGCATAATTTGTCAAACTTACTAACAACTACTCATACAAAATATTTGTTTTGGCAACATCTACCAGCATACTGGTAGTTTTATATTCTGGGTAATGACAACTGCTATATTTCATAGTATTTTTTCCCCCAACATTAGCTCCTCTAGGCTGTTACGAACTCTTGTGGTCAGAAGTATTTAAAATGATACTTGCTGGAAAACCCCTGGAGGAACTTCACATCTTGTATCTGTCAGGCGCTCCAGCCCAAGTCCATTCACAAACAATATCGGCCTCTGTGACAGGGTCCAGCCTGCTCGGCCTGTCTCGAGCCCAGACTTCATAATAAAAAGCTCAGCACTGGAAAATTTTTTTCTTTACCTCAGCATTAAACAAAGCCTGTCTGTTTGGTTCACGCAGCACAGGGACATTTTAGATGTAACTGCCCTATGCAGCTTTGGTCCAAGTCAAAGTGACTATAAAACATTTTGTTCCACTTGATGTAAAGAAACCTGCTGTGAACCCTGAGTCGAGCTCTTGTGGTGTATAATTAGACCCCACTCAACATGGGTGGTGCCGCAGTGGAAAACAAAGCAGGCCCTACCAGGTCCCATCCTGTTTCAGGTGTTTTGTAAGGGTCTTAAAGAGACAAGCCTTCATTATATCCCTCACCCTCTTCTCTGCAGGATAAAATGGGTGGGGAATGCCTTTTTTCTCTCTTTCATATCACTCAATGAGGAAGGGAAGGCGCCATTGTGAAATGAAAGGTAAGCATATCTAATGTGTGGAATAGGTTTTTATGTCACTCATCTGGTGGAGCACAGCAGGATGTGTCAATCTCCCAGTCATATGCACTCACCTCATAAAGAACTAATACATTATAGTGGTATTGATCCATGTGAAGAGGTTTTCCAGGTATGACATAAATCTTGCTGTTGTGGCCTCTTATGCCATCAATGGATCCAGATATACCAATACTGTCAGACAAAAAAAAATCTTCATATTCAAATGTTTTATAGGGTTTTAGATGTTACCATGTAATTTTAAAGCCCCAATTTTCCACACATCACATCATCTTGAAGATTGGCCTGCACATAAATACAACATAAACACAGAGTTATCACAGAATTGATTCCGATAGCAATAAACAAAAGTAAGGCTGAAAACATATTTTCATTATAGGTCAACCCACTGACTTGGTTAAGAGTTTGAATTTACTTGGTAAAGATATGTCTCATCTGAAGATCTTAGGAAACAATCCCAATGTTGATCAGATTTCTTGCGCCGATGTTTTTATTGTACACATATCCTGAGGGCAGACACCTTTAACCTTTATATTAAAACTGACTAACCATAGATGTGAGCATTAGCACTGATTATATATAACATAATACTATACTCATTATATGATCAAATGACTCAGAAGACACAACACTAATAGTAAACAGCCCCTCTGGTTATCAGCGTACAAGCAAATTACCATGCAATTATCCATACTGGGCACATCTATCAAGCAATGCTCAAACTGACACAGTCATTTGACAAGAAATGCAAACAGCAGCTCACTTCAGTTCCAGTATAACTGCCTGAAGGTGCATCATATTATAGGCTCTAATCAGTGCTCCCGCTGGGGAAAGACTCTCAGAGTTTAGCACCCTGCTGTGAATGCTGAAGTTGCTGAATCTTTGTTCTTGACATCAGCTGGTGCAGCTCTGGCTTGATGTGTTGATGTATAAAACTGAAAGGCATCCCTGCTGGATAGAGACTGCAATTCAGTGCGTGACTTCTAAGAACCATTTGTCATTCCAGTGATCCCTTTTTTTTATGTCTGGAGGTTGTGGGTTTTCCCCACATGGCACCATGCTCTCACCAACTGCTGGTGTCTGAAGATGGAAACACATTTGGAGGATCACCAGCTGTTTCACGCAAAAAAAGAAAACGTGTTGCTCCCATACAGTGACTCCTGGCATTTTGGCACATGATCCTATGGTGGAGGGTGGACACTTTAGCCACAGGATTCCCCTCCAAGGTGGGGCCTGGGCAGTACCAAGGGTGTGTTTCCCAGTGCCACATATTCTTCTGTCTGCATCCATATCTAGCGTCTTTTTTCTTGGTGGCATAGTCATTTCCCTTTCCATTCTGTGAAGGTCACAGTATCAATAACGCACAAGTGCAATGTGGTTAATCCCCTTTGGATTAGGGCCAAGATTTCTTGTGGTGCTTTCAGTGTAGAGCTGGATGTTTCCATCCGAGCCATGTCTGCAGTAAGAGATGGCAGACAGAAGTAACACTCTACAATAAACCAGCTTTCTAGCACCCCACCAGAGAGACATAACGAGACATAATGAGGACATAATGAAAAAGTTTGATTTATGTTATGCTTGAGGTCTACACTTATCCCTGATGTTAGTCAGTGAAGTGTCATTTCCGCTGTTAGGGATGGCTGCATCGCTGGGCCTTTCATTTGTCTCCCTCTGCATGATTATTTTTAGGGAGCAACTGAGGACAAAGGAAATAAGGCAATGTGAGTGATGACCCCCTCTGGCAAGTAGAGGTAACTGCATCTCAGACCATCACGTTTTCAATTGGCATTAGGCTATCCTGATGTTTTGTCAGAGATTTTGGAGCTTAATTGTGCGTTTCACATAAGCTAAAGATTATGGATAAGAGTATATCCAACTGTGACCGGTCTCCTAGCATCTGTCCCTTTTGTAACAACTGCTCATTTTGTCAAAAGAAGTACAATAGCTCCCCCTGTTGTTAGAGGCGTACAATTACAAACTGTATGTCCTCAGCAAGATTCCCTGCAACGGAGTGTATCTCTTCAGTTACTGATATTTTTAGCTGTGAAATCTGCCTGACAGATCCCCTATAGCAGAGATTCCTAATTAAAAGAGTCAGTGCTGCCTAGAGTCAAAGCTTTCAGATGAGTGACAAAATGGCAAGTCACAATGGAGGTCTGCAACAGCAAACTGTCAAGTTCAGGATTTTGCCAGACAATGAAAAATAATACTGGTGTGACACTATTGTTACACTTTCTCCGATTAGTTGTGATGCTTTTTCGAGCAGTATTGTGTCTGCATTTGCAAAATGTCTAGTAGACTCAAACTCGGTGCTTAACTCTATGTGTATGAGTGCTATTTACCATGCTTTGTACATACAGCACGAGTCAAAGTAAGAGATGTACGGCCTGGTGTTACCAAAAAAAGATTGAATCTGGCTGACCACTGTCATTGTTCCAACATCAGCCTGAGACCACGGTCAGGTTTTTCTTTTGATAAAGATAATTGGGTAAAACCTGTGTGTTTTTCCACTGTTGATATAGAAATACACCCATGCACAGTTTGACTGCTAGGTGCAGAAGGAGATAGCACTGTAACAGTCGTCTCTTTATTGCTATACCTCCCATAGTGTCTGTGGATCCAAGCTCAACCCCCAGTGAGAGAACAAATGAGGAACCACAATCAAAGATATGGAATGGTTTGTGCCAGGAAACAGGGCTAATTGATTTCCTCTGTGTCTTTGTCTCTCCTGTGCATTTATCTACTACATGGAGCAGCAGAGGAAAGAAAGACAAGAAGGGAGGAGGAGGCGGAGAAAGTATAGGAGACAGAAAGAGAGGCCGTCAACATAGAGTTGATCACCAAGGACCGCAAGACCGCAATCACTCTATAACTGTGGGGAGTTCCTGCAGACGCTCTGTGTCTTTGGCCGATTCTTCTCCACAGACTGAGATTCACGGGGGAGAACACCTGCACTGTGCTGTGTGGAGCTCTGCCTGCATGCTCGCCTGCCTGTCTCCCTGACTGCAGCAACATCTGGCAGAGGAGCAAGTGGATTCAAAAAGAACATCTGCACAGCACCAAGCAGCCAAGTAAACAAACAGTTCTAATGAAAGTAGTCACAGTTCCCAAATACAAAGCTACATTGTTGACCACCTATTTTCTTTTAATTAGGACCACATTATGTTTTGGCACGGTTTTCCTCCCAGCTTATCAGGGAACATCACAATGACTTGAGAGACGACTCACTTGTGTCGACTATTGTGTGATATATAACACACAAATTGTGATGGGAATTTCACACGGTACATTTTGTTTTATATGTTTGTACATTTTAGCAAACAGAGGAGGTCATTTAGCATTTGAAATAAAGTGCCCCACAGTGAGCAATGTTCCCAACAAAAGGTGGTAATGGTGGTGTTTTATACAGAAATGCAACAGCATGCTGTATATTGGGCAATAAATACACAGCACAAAAGAATATACATTGGGAAATAATGCTCTTTCGTTTCTTTAACCCAAAATTATTGCCCATGTCAAAACACTTTTTAGTTCTGCTCCCGCTGTGCACATTATCACTGAGAAACACTCTCAAATCCTCTATATTTCAGTCTAAATGACATAAATGGTTGTGCACAGTCTTACATAAACACACACACATACACTATCTGTCTCTTGTTCGTTCCCATAAAAGAGCCTAGGAGACACAATACAGTATCCCTCCAATGCAGCACAGTTCCAACCCTGAGACTGCACACTTGAGCAGGAGTGCATATAAGTACACACGATTGGCTTATAACGGTCATGTGACTGCAGACTGTAGTCCCCTGTGTTAGGCCACAGTAATTGAGGCTTCCATATGGTATAGATCAGATATAGCCTTCACCACAGCATTCCTTCAGCATGGAGGCTCTACAGTACTCCTGTTTCCACAGTGAAAGCCGAGCTAATCAAACAACTGTCACTGGCAGACTACACTACTCCTTCCCTTGCTTCTTGTGCAGAAGACACTGTCTGCAAAATGTTCTTTTTACACACATCAAAAGCTCAACTTTTATGTATGTTGTTTTTATTTTTAGACACCATCATGTTGTCATTTTGATATCGTCCATGGAGAAGGAGAGCTGTATGTGTAGGTGTTACAGTGGAAAGAAAAATGCTGCTTTCTATTTGCACTTTTCTCATATACATGTAGGTTCCTGTAATGAGCTAATTAGGTTGCTGTAATATTGTAATAAGCTCGATTGTCCTAAACCTTTCCTATAGTCTCCTGGGAATCCTGTGATATCATAGCATAAGTCACAGAGCAGGTCTGCTGACAAGATAATGTTGGTGCATTCGGTGTCGCATACTGAGACCAAGCTGGATGAATGAATGAATGAATGACTCTGTATTCTTTATGTGTTCATCCCTGATCAAAGTAGCCTAGATATGCGAGCATAACAACTCCATATCACATAAACATCCAAAGAATTAACACGACATTATCTTTAACACTCATCTGGTCACTGTCACCAGTCTTGCACACATTAATTAAATCTAACTGAGCCTAGGCCTCTTTGCAACAAACCCCCATGGGGCCGTGCCCAGAGATCTAATCCACAGACCTCAATTGACACGACTGAGCTAAGGGATTTAGGATCTCAGCCTTGGCTTTAGACATGAAACAGGAACACTAAATTTTCTGATGCATCCAGCACCAGGTAGGTAAGTTGTTTTTTTTTTTTCAAGGATATATGCCTCTGCCTCTGACTTTAAGTGTTTTCAACAGCCAACTCTTGCTATGTTTTTATTGTTCCAACAAGGGTAATGGGATTTTACATGATGACTATTATAGCTTTTAGTTTTTAATATTGCTGGGAGAAGTGCTTCTATCATTTATCGCATGTAAAACAATATCACAATGTAAAAAAAAAACAAAACAAAACAATCTCAACAAGGACAAGTAAAAGTACAGAGTTTTGTAATTACAGCAAATGGGCAACATATTTGACAACAGCTATTGTTATAGACCCCTATACTTATCATATGATAGCTTGTAGTTAGGTGTACAAATGTAGAAAATGGAAACACACAAGTAATTAAACCTTAACATTTAGTGAGTAACAAATAAACAGTACGTAACGTTGGGAAGATGTTCACACTCTAACCTAAACCAATATCAAAACATTAACCGTGCCGTAAAAATGACTGAGTAGATGTACTTTCCAAAAATCAACCAGTTAAACTAGGACTTCATGAATCATGTTGTCTTGGAAAGATGGCCACTCCCTTATGAGACAATACAGCAGGTGTGTCAGAGGTCAAAGTGCATAAGAAAACTTGGTCGTTTCCCAGCATCTATACTTTACTATGTTGTAGTCTACATATATTCTCATTAATATAGAAAAAAAAAAACATTGAAAAAGAAAAGCACGTAAACTTAGGAATTAAAGGGGGCGGAGTGTGGTATTCATGCATGAGCTCGATTTAAAGTCAACTTGAATGTGCAAACATGTCAAATCTTTTTGGTGCCTACGTTACACATCAATATAGACACGTTACTACTTTTTTTTTTTTTTTTTTTAATTTAAACCGTGCCGCCAATTTTCAGGCTGTCGTCCATAAAGTGCACTGTCTCTTTAAGGTCTCTCGGCTGCTCTGTTTCGTATTGATCAATCCACCATTTTCCAACACACAGCGGCGGCAGTGCTAACACAGCTCCGGCAGCGAGAGAGAGAAGAGAGCCTCCCCTCTACCTGGAGAGGAAGCCAGGGACCGGGGGCAGTCATGGCAGCGAACATGTACCGGGTTGGAGGTAAGGTGGTGGTGGCGGTGGGGGGACAACATTGTGGGAGCTTCCCGTGTTATTTTTTATTTTTATGGCGGACTCGCCACGATTCGCCGCGGTTCTTTTATGTATTTACAGAGCGTGGTCCGTCTTTTCCTTCCCTTCTTTTTATTTCCCTAAAGCTAAGCCAGCCTTGTGCTTCACAGATGATGATGATGGTGACTGAGTGAAGAGGAGGATGGTGATGAAGAGTAGTGGTGCGTTTACTGAACTGACCCCCCCCCCCCCCCCCTTCTCTCTCTCTCTCTCTTTTCCCTGCTACTCGGTTTCGCTCGTTTCTTTTGTAACTTAGGGTGAACTAAAGACAACTACTCCAATGTAAAGATGCATCTAAAGTAACGCGCATTGTGTTTATGTGTATTTTTTTTTTTTTTTTTTTTTTTGGGGGGGGGGGGGACGGGGGGACGGACGTATGCTGAAAAGTTTTTACGTACCAGTAAACTACGGCCCGGTCGTCTCTTTCAGTCGTAATAAGTAACATTTATTAGTATTTCATTAAACCTACAGAAATCCCTACAGAAACAGAAAGCAGTGGATGCCTTTGCAGGGAAAGTCCATGTATGTGTGTGTGTATATATATATATATATATATATATACACACACATAGAAGTTAATGGGCGCTTCTTACCTACATTGAACGAGATGGGGGGAAACGTAGGAATAGAAATGAAAGCAAAAATGTTTAAAGATGCATTAATTATGAATATAAAACATGTAAAGGCAAGATCTCCTTCTTTTGTGCAGGCAACTCCAGTTAATACCTAATTAAGATTCCTGTTTCCCCTCCCACTCAAGATCTGCTCATACTCTGATTTACATCAGTGTTTAATAGTCATAGGAAAGTAACTGTCCAATGTTATTTTAAATAAAGTAGTCTTTATTATTGTTATTATCATTATTATAGGGAGAGGCTTGTTCCCTTGGATGACTGGATGTTAGATGAATAAATAAAATCGGGGAGATTTGGATGCCCAGTGTTCAGGCATATCAGTGCTGCACAGTTTTCTCTGTATGTGAGGTTACTGCTAAAATCTGAAAAGCCACATCATGGTGCGCCATGACAGGTAAACTGGAGATGACAGGTTTACTTAGGTTGGTTTCCTTCTCCTGTGAGAGCTTGTCGATCTGTTTTTTTTTTTTTTTTTTTTGTGTTCATCAACCAGAGTTTTTCATTTTATTTTGATGTGGTGATGAGTTGAGTTCAGGTCTTTTGAATCTTCTGTTACGTCGTGTTTGAGTGTGTATTAAAGAGAGGCAGAGAAGGAAAGTGAAAGTGATTGATTACGGGAATGTTTACATGGAATGACTGTAAGTTGTCAGGGGTAAATTGGAAGGCCGTGGCTCAGCTTGACTCCGCACTTGCATCAAAAAATAGCCTGCGGTGGTGAACGTCACACGGCCCGCTTTATTTGGTTAAATGAAACAAGGCCTACCTGAGTGAGAACAGGATTATGTCCAGTGCAGTTAACACTCCACCTGCCTGTCAAGTGTTGCTGGATTTGGTGTGTGTCTTCACACTCATCCTCAGTGTCTTGCCTGTTGTAACAATAAAAACATGTGATATCTGCTCCGTAGTTTTACGGTGGTGTATTTTGAACCGCATACTTCAGCGCTCTGCATCTTAAATGAGATTAAGTTAATCAAAACAAATTAAATTATTCACATTAATACCCTAAGACTGTCGATTTGATCACAGTCGCCATCCAACTTGCAAGGAAGGAAAAACTGAAACATTACAATAATAAAGCTTATTGTGTAAAAACCTAAACCAACAAAAACAAAGCATAAAAATCACATCACTGAATTGACGTACTATTAAATTGTTTTGTCACATTTAGATTGAAAACGAGGCACAATTCAAGCCAAAAATAGGCCTTTATAATTGACTGAATCTTCTCCTGACACCAGCCCTTGGAAAGATGGCGGCTACTTTGCAAGACAATGCAGGATCATCTTAGAAAAGCAATGACTTCCCTTGTGAATGAACCCTGGACAAAAGCCGGCTTTGTGGGCCTTGATGTCTTTGTTTTTGCCGTGCAGGCCACAAGCCACTCTTCCGTTGCCTGCGGTGTGTCTTCCTCGTTACTTTACCTCAGTCACAGGAAAGTGTTTGTGACTAAGTACAGGCTAAACTATATGTCTTATCATTGTAATGGTGGGAAGGGAAGAGAGAAGCCAGCAAGCCCAGAGTCATGAGCAGTGAGCAGGCCACAGAAGTTTAAGTATGAACCTGCAGAGAGAGTCACCAAGACTCGCTGCAGATTTATTGCTCTGGCAGAAATTCACTCTCCTATGAGACGATGAGAAAAGAAATATAGTTTTGAGTTGGATTTCAACTCTTTAAATGATTGGTTCAAGTCTGTCTTAAAACAATAGTCCAGTGCCCATGTGGACATCGAGACGGGTTTTCTCGCTGTAATCGTTCCTCTTGTTCACACTTGTTAATTAAATCCTAATGCACATCGAGTGTAAGTGATGTAAGGAATAAAAACAAATCCACACAGTTACACTTTGTGCAAAAATGAATTCATCTGGAGCCAACGTCAGGCTTTAGCAGACTGGGGTCAGTACAGGGTGGGCTGCTTCAGGTAACAGCGATCCATAGAAATTAAGAGTACCAGTCAGTGTGAAGTGAATGGAAAGAAACAAAGCAATCACGTTATCTTAAACTTCGAGGAATAAAAGACCATGCACATATTTGGACAACACAACGCCTTGCTGGACGGCTGGATGACAATGGTGATTTTCTTTTTATTGCCACAGTCCCTGCATTGGCACCTCAGCTGCACCAGCAACCTGCCCCCATTCAGAGGAATGCCCTTCGTTCAACAGATCAAATGGATATCCTCCACAGTAAAGGGCTTTTAGTACAAAAATCCCTCCATGTTTTTCCAAACATTGTTTCTATCATGAGCTCCAGTGGAGGGATTTTTTTTAGTATTGTTATAAAGATTGTAACTTTGGAAAATCTTCTTTTGACAGACTGTTGAAGCCTGTTATTAGACTTTATGTCGTTTTGCACAGAACAAGGACAATGGATTTTGTTCCCCGTCACTTACGGTGAAAACACATTGGGAAAGGATGTCACAAGGACCAAAACTCTGGAACCAGGTTGATGCCAAAATTATGCTGATACTTTTTTTTTTCTTTGCCGCATCGTAGTGGAGACATGTTTCCTCCAGGAGCTGGTCAAATCTGGAAAAGAATAAGAAGGCAGGAGCAGTAGAAACAACAAAACAAAAATGTTCCAGTTATTATTTGCAAATTGCGACAGCTGACATCTGTTCTTGGCTTTCGTGGACGTTGTGTGTGTGTGTGTGTGTGTGGAGTGTCGCTAATGTTATCTTGTTTAGGATTACGTGATGACGGCTCGCATCGTAAGTAGGCTACCGTCGTTGCCGTCCATGCTGTCAGAATACAACACTGACTCTTTTATTAAATGAATGTTTTCACGCTGCCAGCCTGTCACCTTGTTAGTCAATTTAAACTGCTGCTTGCACACTGGCTGTATGGAGGTGTGTGCATGTGGCGGCACACGGTGTACAGCAGCCTATGCTGTTTTCTCTGCTGTGCTATTGAGAAAAGTGGAATTTCATCGGTTTTACTAAATAACAAATTTCGGGTATCGTCACATCCCAAGTAGCTCGTATAGGTGGAAGCAATGAAAGCAAGCGTGTTTTAAGACTTGCTTGAAAATCTATGCACCTCTCCATTAAATTAAAACTTTTACCAAGGCTGCTGGAGTGTGAAAAACTCTTGTGCAGAATGTGCTAAATGTGCTGTAGTGTTTACTAACTTAAAAAAAAAGTGACAAACTTTGGTGTCAGGACCTCCATTTCTCTTGGCTGATGACTGGTGAGGATTTTCCCCGTGCTGCCAGTTATGATTCAGAAACCTGCCTTAAAGGTGTTGTTGTGTTTACTACTCTATAAACTGACTAACTTACAAACTTTGACAGTGCCCACACATCGCTTGGCTGGTGGCTGGTGTTAATTGCCCACGCTGGCAGTTGCCTCTCTCACAGATCTGGTGGGTGTACTCGCGGAGTGAAGATCTGAGGTTTGTTTCGCTGCCATCCTGCCAAATACAGGACGGTCAGTTTAACAGATACACGACAGCTATTGCATTAATTCAACAGAGCGGCCTTATCATCATATTTGTTTAGAGGCCAAACTGCGCCGCAGCGCTCATACATCCATAGTAATAACCAGGATTTGCTGTGGGCTCGCTGCCTTGTGGCATCTTCGTAGGTTCATTGAAATTCAAGATCTCGTCATCTCAATTGCTTTTAAATGGTTGAGTTGTTGAATAAAACCTGCACACGTTTGCTGGTTAGTCACAGTCGAACTAGAACAGGCTGCAGTCATGTGTGCTGCAGAAGTTGCAGGACAGATGCATGATGGGAGTTAAAATGCTAATGCTTTTTTATTAGATGAAATCCCTCTCTGCTTAAACATCATTAAACATAACATTAACCAGAGCAAACTCCCACATTTATTAATGTTTTACATTCTGGTGCTGAATGTGGATTATCCCTCAGGTCAGTAGACAGAGGTGCAGAGCAGAAAGAGTCTGAGAAGTTAGACGTCTGCTGTCTTCATGCAGGGATTTATAGGATGGGTGAACAGATATTTCTCCTAAGTCTCACTCTCACTGTGCAGATGTGAGCAGCTGTGTCGTGGTTTGATCAGTGATAGTCAGCTATATCAAAGTGTGAAGAAGAGGTGCGGATTGATTCAGACGATTTTAATTACCTGCCTTTTACTATAGAAACCTCCATGTGAGCCTCAGTCTATTCCACAGTTGCTGCTCAGGATGACACACGCACCCCTTAGTGTGTGTCTATGAGTAAGCGTTGGGATGACTGTTGAGGGGGTACGCATGCACACGTGGACCAGCGTGGGCGGATGTTCACGTTCTCCATATCCTGCCTCTCTGCCCCCTCGTCGTTACTCGAGCCCAGTCCTTTTCATTACTGTCATATATATAATGTACTGTTTATAGACACACCACCCCTGGTGCTTACTAACGCTGTGGAAGGTGCCTCAATAGTTTTTGGATCCCAAATTAACAAGCGTGTCTGTGTTTTGAATATTGCCTTGTGGCACTGAAAAATTAGATTAGAATTGTAATTTCTAATGTAATACAGTAAGTTTGTCTTTTAAATTGTTGAGGTTTTGTCACAGAAAGTTGATTTCTGTACTCAGGTGTTATATTGGTTGTTATATAGAAACACTCTGAGCCATAATGCTTCTTTAGTTTGATTCTGCTATGTGTCTGTAGCACTGGGTGTACTCTCCCACTGACATACTGCATGGCAGGTGATCAGGTGATCAGCAAATGTTGGTAGATAGTCAGTCACACACTGCTGGACCAGAGGATATACTGCAGGGCTGCAAATAATAATTATTTTCATTATCGAGCGCTGACAGATTTTCTGTGTAAGATAAGTTATATAACACTGGAGCACAGGCTTGTGACACTCATGCACATGCACAGGTAAGTTGAGTCGAGTTGGGTGGTGATATGCGTCATTTCAGCAGGTTAATATGGAGCACTTTCCGGTTGACTTTTCCATCACCTAGTAAATAATTCTCTACAGTTCCCGACCGAATGTACTGGTCTGGGCCGGGGTTGGCCCCGAAAATATATACGAATGACTCGGGCTGGTTGCACTGGTTGTTGTTTATTGTGAAATGCACTGAATCGGTGCTGACGCAGCAGGCCAGGTAGGTTTGGGACGGCTTCTATGCCACACTTTGTGCTGTTGGTACTGTTGTGGAGCATACGCACATGCATTGCCCAGTTTCAGTCAGATTAAGGTGTACACATGCAGAAGAATGGCATCATCTGGATGTTTTAGTCAGATCTGGAAAAGTCCAGTCTTAGCTGGACTAATGCATTTACATACACTTTAGTCGTCCAGTTATAGATGGATTAAGGCCATAATTCGCTCTTTTTTTCAACTGTCATGTAAACGTACTGAGTTTCTGTGCTGTAAACCATTCACCACAGGCTGTGAAAAAGTAATGTTTCCAGCTCCTTTTCTTCTACCTGAATGATTTTTTTTCTCTGGGAAGACTAGGAAAAAATACACAAGCTGGGTCAGACCACTAGGTTAAGAAGATCTGCTCTGAGGTGCAGTACAGAGATGTAAATATCAGTATGAAGACATTTTTAACAGTGCAGTGAATTCATCTTTAGACGACAGGTTTTGACATTTTCTGTGCTGAGATGTACAAAGCTGTGTTTTAACTGTTTTCATGTCAGCACAGGTGACGTGTATTGTCTGCTGTGCCGAGTATAAAGACTAAGGCCAAACGCTGGTTGGGCTTTTGGACGTGTAGTTTGTGTAATGTTGATCCTTTTTAAACATTTTATGAGCTGTTGACAATGGAGATTATCCTGAAACGAGACTTCAACACAGATAACAATACGGCAGACTCACCACTGTATGTTTTACTGACAAGCTAAGTGGTTAAGATGTGGAAAACCATGAGTATAGGGTATAATTATGACAACCACTGATTCTCTTTGTGATTTTGTGTGTAAAATGTTAGGGAATGGTGAAAAGTGGCTGCTATTATTATTTTCCAAAAAGCTCAAAATGATGTATTCAGATTTCTACTTCTAGTTTGCCAACACTCAGAATCCAGAAATACTCCTTTCACAGTCATCCATGACGACGAAGCCACATATTGTCACATTTGGAAAGATTTGGGAACTTTTAAAAATGACTAATCATTTATATAAAAAAAGTAGTTGCATATTAATTTTCTGGTTGGTCTGGTTGTTCCACTTCGTCGCTGATTATCATACCATTTTTGTTTTATTGTTTAATTTCAGATTTTTGCCTTTTATTTTAAGCGTCGTACTCATTCGCCCACGTCCATCTCTATCGTCTGATAGCCTCCAGTCTCCCTCGCTCTGTCCAAACCCAGACTCCATCAGTTAACTCATGTTTTCCCTCTCTCATCACTGCGTCTCCCTGACTGACTGTCTGTCTCTCTCTTGCTCTCTCTGGCCTGGTTTGAATCAGCCCAGCAGACTCTCTCTTTTGGGGCTCAGTAACATGCCTTGATTGGCTTGCACTAAATTCGACTGCACTGTGACATCATAGGCGCCGGAGCCGTCCGATTGGCTGACGCCGGAAAAAAGCGGGGGATGGAGAACATGAGGGGTGGGAAGGTGGTTGGGTGGGTGGGTGGGAGAGGGAGGAGGAGGAGGGAGGGGGTTATACACGGGTTGAGGCGGCGGGAGGGCTGATGGGAAATGGAGAGACTGAGTGACGCTGCTCAGTGCCTACAGGCCTCTCTCCCCTCTCTCTCTCTGTTGCTCTCATTTTGAGTTCCTCTCCAGCTCGCTCTCTACCAGGCTTCAGCTCCTCACATGGTGGAAACTCCAACACTCAAACATCCCAGTCTTGACTTGTCACTTTGCCGTTTTCCTGCCCACTTTTTTACTTTCCCGGAGGAGACACGGGGTCGAGCGTTAAAAGCGATTCCATTTTCGGTAACTTCAGTTCCTGATGCCAGGAAAAAGCAAGATGGCGATCTGTGCCCAATATCCCACCTTCATAGTGATTTCTGAATGCACCGGGAGACGTGTCGTCACCAGTGCCCTAAAATAAAAGTATCTTAATGAGTGGCGGCAATTCACACCCGACACCACACCAAAACCGGATGTTCGGCATGTGGCTCGGCTTCGGTTTGAAAACGGTCATGACGCATTTTGGCTCCTGATTAATGGGTCCCTCAGAACTGGCAACCGCTTGAAGGCCGCAGTGCAGCGTCAACGTGTCTCTCCGTGGTTTGTCATCAGACCTGTCCCTGTTTTTGAGCCTTTTTGATCAGGGTTCCTCTGAACGTTGACAGTTTTATTACCTGTTTGTCTCCAGGGAATGTTTTCTTTTTCTTTTTTTCCCTCTCCATCTTAGGTACAGAGCGTGCAGTCTTGTTAATGTTGAATTAAAGCGTTTTATTTTTATAATTGATTAATCATTGAAGTCGTTTCTCATGTGAATACTGTACTGACTGCAGCTTCTCAAATATGAAACTCTGCTTTTTGTTGTTTCGTAACAGAATCTGTTTGGCCTTTGGATGGTTGTCAGACAGAAACGAGCAACTTGAAGACATGAACATGAGCTGTGCGACCTCATCACAGGCATTTCTTAGTATTTATTTCTCATATTCAGAGTGCAGTCATTTAACTAAATTCAAGACGTTTTGGTAATTCTCCATTTTGCTTTTACTTGAGATAATTGTGTTTATTGACTTCCAGGTAAATTTCCATTAAAAAAAAAAAAACAACCCTGTGAATATTCATTAATTTGAATCGTCCCTGCTACACCAATCCTATCAGTGGATCAATCTGATTGATTTGTTGGATCATTTGTGCTTATTTTCTATCCAATGACATCTTCGCCTTTTGTTTGTTTTTTAGATAAAACAAGGAGAATAATTTCCAGATTAATTATCTACTGATTAACTAATAATTCAATCAACTAATTGATAAACCCTAATCAACTTTCTTGCCTTTGGAAGCTTCAACCTCTTACGATAAAGATAACTCACTAACTCGCTTTCCCAGTCCACGCTTTCATAGGCAGACTGGCGAAAACAACTAGTCACAAGCCTGCTGTTTCTGCTGACCTCTGACCCCCAGGCTGCTGCCTCCTCCCGTTGCGTGTTAGAAAACGAGCAAGTCAGATGTCTTGTCTTCATTTTCTGTCTCAGCACGGCTCAATTTCAAGTTGGCCTATTTGATATTCAGCAGCAGGACGAAGATGTCACAGTTGCAGTGGAGTCTAGTAACAGGCTGCTACAGGGGCGACGAGTCGATAGGCACGATGTGATGATCTCGCCTCGACTCGCTGCGATGTAGAGCAATGAATGTGTTGCTGCGGTTGCCAGAAGAAGCTGTCATAGAAATTACACTGTACATGCTTTCTGAACTGCTGCTGCTGCTTTGGGTAACCCACGAGAGGAGGTGTGAAGTTTCTACAGTACATCCTTATACACTGATCCCTCGCTGCATATAAAATACTTAGAAAATGATTTCAATGAACTTTATTTATACCGAGCCACCTCTTACCAGCCTGATGACTAATTCGATCAGTGAGCTGTGTTTAAGTTTTTAAAAAACACCGAAAGGTCTTGAAAAGCACTGAATTTCATTTACTACCTTGAATAGTTTATCTTGCCTCCTGTAGAGTGTCACATTAGTTATAACTTTTTCTGTTCTTTTCTTTTAAATATAGTTTTGAATATATCATTTTATAACACTTATCTTGGTCCAGGTTATGTTAATTGATGCATTAATGAATCCTGTTATTAAGAAGTATAGTCATATACAGCTGAGAAGCACCGATGAAAGTCTGATACTGTCCCCACTGGTTTGCCTCTGTCAGTCCAGCTGGTGTTGAGAAAGGCTTGAATTTAACTTGCAGAATCCCTGAATGTAGATATTTTACATGTACAGCATCATTTTATAAAGCTCCAGAGAATGGGTGTGGGCCTGTTTTTCAGCAGAAGTCAAAGGTGTGCCCCTTACTCACCAGCACATCATGTGACTGCTTTGCATCATGATCTGTTGCAGGCAGTTATGGCACTCCCGTAGACTCTGGTATTTTTGTTTGAAAAGAATTGGATTGGTAATTGTAGTAGTTGCTGGTTCATTTTCTATGAGTAATCTTAATTCTGCCTCATTTCTGACTCCGGAGGCCGGGTTCACGTATGAGGTAGAAATGTCTTAAGAACAAACTTGAGGCTAAAGATGAAATCTAAATCATCGTATTGATGGTTATACTTTTATTATCACTTTGGTAACCGTGTATTATGGAGCTATGTGTACCAAAGAAAAGTAAATCAAAACAGGGAAGTTGTCCAAAAATACAAGATACATGATGGATGGATGTTTTAACAGTGTTTAAACAGTGAAGTGTGGGTGGTTGTCTCCTTAAACTGGCAGTATAGTGGAAATGCGGGATAGAGGTGGATGTGGATGCTGGATCTGCTAACATGTTGGGTGCATGCCGAAACCAGTTAGTGTTGGACACATGAGGTTCAGGAAACACACATGAGTCAGTGCGTACATAGCGTGGTTATGCTGGTGGAATTTCACCAATCTTTGGCTTAGTCGGTCAAGAAGATTGGGGGCCTAGGGGATTGTGGGGGGATGGGAGGGGAGAGTTTCGGGGTGAAGGGAGGATAGCTCCGGCTCCAGGCAGCCTACCAAGTGTGGGGTATAATCTGACAGCACTCAGCCAAGACACATGCAGGGCTAAGACCAGGCACCCTACCAAGACTGGGGCCTGTGGGGATATCCTGGTGAGAGCTAAGCCTCCAATGGGCCTGGAGCAGCGCCAGGAGCCACACACACATGCACGCATGCATACACACAAACGCACAGCAAAGCCACACATGCGCGGTAAAGCTTTGTGCAGTCTCCTGTATACAACCATATAAATGCAAACACACATGCAAACCACACATGCAGGTTGGGTGGGTGGGTGGGTGGATGGATGGGTGGATGGATGGGTGGGGGGTGGGGGTGGGGGTGGGGGGGGGTGGGGGGTAATGAAGAGAGAAATAAACAAGACAAAGAAAGCACGAGGGCTGAGGAAATCCAAGGCTGCAGTCTGAATGGAAAGACTGTGTGTGTGTCTGTGAGTTGGTGAATGGGTACCGGTCAGACCTCCCAACTACAGCTGGATCTCCTGTGTATGAAAATTACCCCAATGGAGTTAATTCAACATTTTGTGTATGTCTGTGTTGCACTTGTCCTGCTGACTAATTAAGCTGTCATTGTGTGGGCCAACTGGAAATCACCCTGAATATTTGGATGACCTTGCGATGTTTGACTGACATTTGTTTTCCCTTTTTCTTTCCATTCTCCCCTCGCCCTTCCTCCTCCTCCCCCTCCTCCTCTTCCTCTTCCTCCTGCTCCTCACTGTTCCTCTGCAGATTATGTTTATTTTGAGAACTCGTCCAGTAACCCACTGCTGATCAGGAGGATAGAGGAGTTGAACAAGGTGAGTGCGTGTCTGAGGATGAATCCATGCCCTTGAATGCAGCACAAATCCCGACCTCTGTACATCAGAGCTCGTGTAATTTCTAAGCAAAACTGTCAGACATTTCCAGCTTCACATATGACAGTGAATCTATTTTTGTGAATATACTGGGTTAAGACTGTTGATCCGACTAAACAAAAAACAATTGAAGACGTCAGTATGAGTTTGAGCTGTGGGAAACTATTACGGGGATTTATAAGTATTTTATACTGACGTTTTATTGACAAAACAATAAATTGATCTGTCCAAAAGATAATTGGCAAAAATAAAACTCATTAGTTGCAGCTTTTAAAAACCATAAATTTGCCTTTATGTGTTATTATTGCCAAAACTGTGTCCAATTTTTTTGTGAAGATTTGTTGTTGTTTTTTGCTGCACCTGTTTTAGATCACTGCAAACTTGATTTGTACTCTTAGTCGGACAAAACAGACATTTGAAGATGTCACCAGGAAACAATTAGAGCCGTAATTAACTTAATCGATAAAATCATTTTTTAAGGAAAAATATCAAACTCCTTGTGTTCCAGTCATTCTTTGTCAGATATGACAGTAAATGGGACATTGTTGGAGTTTAAAAAGATTGTGTGACTAAATAAAAAAAAAACAACAACGATTGTTATTTGTATAAGAAAGAAAACGCGTCATCATAAAGCCAGTATTTTACAATGGCACAATATAAAATAGCTGCGGTGTATATACTATTTAAAATTCAAATGATAAATCTTATTGATCTGAAAGCGGTAAACACAGTGTTGTATTATCATGTCACTAGTGTGATGATAATGCTTCAGTGGGAGGTGATGGGGTAAATCCCAGCCTGCCATCTCCTACGTTGTTCAGTCAAAGAAGCAGAAAGAGTCGTGTCCCTGTAGACCAGTTACAGGTGCCTGCTGTCTGCCGTCTGTCCCAGGCCTGCGCTGGATAATATGGCGACTGTTTAATGTGACTGACACAAAGCTCAGAGTGAGCCCTCTGTTCTGCCTGTCACTGTCAGTCTCTCTGCTCCTCTGGGATCTTTTCACTTTCTCTTCCATAAGGTTTCAGATAACATGTCTAGAAAGTATAGAGCGGTGTTGGGAGAAATCCTGACAACCACCAGCTGCTCCAAACTAGTGAGAGCTGGAAAATTAAAAGTTGGGCTGGACTGACTGTATGTAACAGCCTGCGTGTGTATGTGTGTGTGTGTGTGTAATGCTAAAAAATGTAAATTATGACAGTAACTTGCTCAGAGAGAATTCATCAACTGTGCTGCGTAGTTAACAGCGCACTAGGCCTTCATACATCTGTGATCATCACACCACGTCATCTTCCTATCTGCATGTTTCCACTTTGTCTCATCATCCTTTGTTCTGTCTAGGTTTATAGGATAAACATGAATATCCGCAAGTTTGTAATCCTTCAACTGGTTGTGAAGTGTAAAAGACTCATCAAAACGGTCTAACGTTTACTTAAAAAACAGTGTCTGTGAGTAAACTGAAGTCTTATTGGTTTGTGAGTGTGGCAGTCATGGACCAGACCACACCCATCTTTAGTGCTGGACGTCTGAGACTCTGTGGTAGTTCCTCATGCAGTGGGTGTCTCCAGCTCTACAATTACGCATGATACACGCTCACACCCACACACACACATGAACTGAAGCAAAAACCAGAAACTTGTATAATCCCCAGTAATCTGCAGGACTATCACTCCAGATCTCCAGACCTTTTGTAAAATTCATATGTGGACCTTTAAATAGTGATTTTTAATTGGTTCGTCCATCCATCCATCAACCCATCCATTTGCTGCAGATTGTTCAGGTTGTGTCTCATTAATGATATTCTTAGTTACCACTGATACACACTTGCAGGGAAATGAGAAATAAATGTCAGCATTAATTCTAAGGCTTTTCATCTCTTACACTTTTAATTCATATTGAAGGATAACAATGAAAATGGTTGGAGATGATAAGGTGAGTTGTGGCTGTAATGAACAGGTATTAAATTGCATTCAATCAGGTATTAAATAGCAGCAGAAACCCCACAGAGCTTCAAGCTTCACAAAGTTCTTTATTTTGCCACTTTTATAAAATACTTTGATGTTTTCCTTATTACTGGGGATTTATTAATATAAAACGTCCTGCTTCACTTGGCCTGTAGATTACATGAGGTAAATTAGGGATACGAGTCAAATGTTTAATTTGTAAAGAAAAATGTTTACAGTTTGCTCTCTAAAACAATTATAAATGTGCAAAAATAACCTTTTTCTTTTCAATGTTGTTTTTTCAAACTTATTAATTGTCGCAGTCTGAAACGAGTGTCTGCAGAATGTAAAGAAACACGATGTGTTCACTGTGTTTGTTTCTTCTCCATCATCTCTACATCCATCTTCCTCTCACATTGCACCTCACTGGAGGGATTGGTGACAGAGCTCCTAATGCAATAAGCCCGGCCTGTAATAGGGTACAAATGTGATTGTCAATGATATTTAACACTTGGAAGAATCACAGTTTATCAATATCGTAATTCATTCATTCACTCTGCTATTCCATTTCCTTTCATGTGTACATTGATACAAAGAGGCTTTTGAACTTGAAGTTATTTTACCCAGAGTGACTGTTCTCCTTTTTCAAGTAGTATTCAATAAAAAATTGACTTGCAGCTCCTAATTTAGGAAAAAAAACCAAAACAAACAACAGCATTGCATCAACATATCAGTGTAGGATTTCTGGTATGATGCAAATCTTGGGACTGAACAGACAGACACATCCTCCCCGGCCTGATAACAGCAACACTTACTGTGATGTCTGTTGAACTGCTGTCGTCTCACACTGCGTTCCCAGCCAAAGTTAAAAAACTAGCCTCATCTCTGGTCTTTTTTGTGTCTGAGTGTGCTTGTGTGTGTCTGTGTGTGTGTGTGTGTGTGTGTGGGTGCTCTGTGTGCGGCACCACTTGTTGCCGTGGTAACGCCGATTGTCTCTGGTTTGCAGACAGCCAATGGGAACGTGGAGGCCAAAGTGGTGTGTTTTTACCGACGTAGGGACATCTCCAGCACACTCATCGCCCTGGCAGACAAACATGCAAGTGAGTGACCATAACCCACCGTCAGCAGCAAACATCAGGCGTCGAAAAAGACGTGCCCAAAAAAAAAAAAAAAAAACAGTTCTTTTTTTGACAACCCTCTGCAGTTATTTTCCACTGCAAAGTTGTAGTGTCCTCTCTTCCAACCGAAGAAGATTCCCCCTGAACTGGAAAATACAACTCTGTTATGAGGTTTGGTTGTGAGGCTTGTTTGCGCAACAGATTTTATCAAGAGGTAATACAAAATTGAATTGAGTTTGTGAGCTGTTACTGAGCCGAGAGAAAAGAGTCCAGACTGCAGCCCCTCCTCTCGTAGGTCTGATTTCAGACAGCATTCGATCTGCTGGATGTATCCATATGACGACACCGCACCTGCATGTGTCCACGCACGTGTGCTCTTCCTGTTTTGAGCGTGGGCGTGTTGCGTTTACTTGAATGTGGTGCTGTTTCTCAAGAGCTTGGAGCGAGCCCTGCAGTATCTGGAACAGCTGGCAGACTTTGAATGGGCTCGAGCAGCATTGTGTGGCCTTTTTTTTTTAACGTCCAGGGTACCAGGATGTTTTGTTGGTTTTTTTTCAGGGGGAAGGACAGTGAAACAATTGTGAAGTAAACTGTGATTGGAAAGAAAGAAAGAAAGAAAGTGAGGGACGGAGGTGGTCAGTTGAAGATGGTTAGTGGTGAAAGAAAGGACGGAAGAAGGCTGATTTGCTTGTAACCAAAGTGTGTCACTTTAAAGGCCACAGCCATTCTTGTTGGTCCAGGTCGCCCAGTGGTCAGTTGGAAGCGATGCCTTCAGGGCACTGCTCTAGAGAGCCTGAACTCAAAGAGCAAAGATGCAGGGAGACATGTTGTGATTTATTCTCTCTGTAGAAAATTAACTTTTCCTTGAACATGACAAGAAGCTGCCTCTTTGACCATTTGTGACACCGTTTGGAGTCACTTCTTCATCCTCATCTGAATTCAGTTCTGGTCTGTGAGCCAGACAGAGCGCACTAGATGCTGGTATAGATTCTGAAATGAACGTGTTTCAGCCGAGGATTTATATAAACTGCATTTTTAATTTGAAAGAAGACCTGGCCGTAGGCGGAATTCGTTCTTGTGGTTTTAACTATTGGTTGTCTACACTCTGCTCCATCCTTAGTGTAGTCTTAGTGGGAAAATACCACCACCCCCACACACACATGCTGGCAGATTAATTTAGTCATCCTTTCCAGCCTCACTTATTCTTTTTTTTATCTGGAAATGCAAAAAAAGGAAGAGGAGAGAAGAGATGACAACCTTTGAGTGAATCCCACCCTGAGTCTTTCATAATGCTCCGTGATTTCTGCTCTTCACAGACTCTTGTGTGCCCATGTGTTGGACGACCTCCCGCATGTGTTCAGGGTTTTTCCTGCATAGAGAATGAGGAAGTGGCCGCCTCTGTCAAATTTCGTGTCGTCTTCAGCTCTTGACAAATTAGGACGGGTTATTTTCTGACAAGTGTTGCACTCTGTGGATTTCTGTCATTTGCGAAAGCAGGTGCAGCGTTACGCCGACGTGATGGCACTGTATCATAACCAGCAGCGTACACTGCCAAAAATTACCAAAGGAGAGAACAGCCACAAGTTTCCTCAAAGAATTTCCTCCACAGAGTGTGTTTGTTTCCCACAGCAGGAGCGTGTGAGGCTGCGCTCACCTGAAATTTCATGGTTGCTCAGTAAGAAAATATTGTTTTTGTATTAAAACACGTCTGGTTTCTCAAATTAATACTACATGATCCCGATCAGGAACGACTTTAAAGTCCGGTGAAACAGTGCAGACATCACATGGTTATTACACGCTGCTGGAGTGCATTGAATGTGCAGCACACATGTACATCGTGTGTGAAGCTCTGCTTCATTTTGAGCCAGGAAAAACTCTGGTGGCGGCTCTAGAAACGAAAACATGAGTCAGGTCAAGACTTAAGGATTGTATATCGATGTATATTTTTGATGGTGATGTATGTAACTGAAGTGCTAACACTTTGTATTTGTAGAAAGAGGTAGTTTGGTTAAAGTGTCTCATGACCACTTCTAAAGGTAAAAGTGCTTTATCAGCTGCTCTGGATGGCCAAATCTTATTAAAGTATGTAAAAAGTGTCATGGAGAACGGCAAGACATCATGAATGGTGCAAATGAGAACAACAGTGCTCACTTTCAAACGGTCTCACCTGAAAGGCATTTACAGTGGTGTGCACAAGAAGAGGCATAAGTAGCTGTGAAGTAAATGACAAAAGGGAGCTAGAGCGAGCAGTTTAAACTTTAAACGCTGCATTACCTCCTCACTGCACACCTGGCTAGTCACCGTGTAATGGTGAGCGTGATTGTCAGATTGTCGGCTTTAAAAACTGGCAAGTGCCGCTGGATGCACTGAGTGTGTGTGTTTTACCGTGTTGCATGGTGAATGTCAAAAGACCACACATACGGGGGGGGGGGGCAAAGCCTTTGTGTAAAAACACACTAATTTGCGTGCACAGTGACACGACTGAGTGGACTGTGTGTGTTCCACATTTGGTCTGAGTTGACCTGTGTGTGTGTGTCTTTGTGGTGCAGTCAACACCAGAGGCAGGCTCACTTAATGGCTATGTAGGTTTAAGAGGCATTTTCTTCAAGCGTAAACACTCATCATGTTCTCCTACCTGTGCACACGCTGCCTGAGACTGGAGCAGTGAATTTACCAGAACCGTACGGAGACAACTTGAAGAAAAAAAAAAAAAAATCATTTTTAAAAGTGGGTGATTTAAATTCTGATGCATCCTGGTGCAGCTCGCTACAACAGTCAGACCAGTACAGGCCAGGCTACCGCTAAACTTTGACTGGGTGTGGCACGTTAAATGTTGGCTCTTGGGGTGTGAAAGTGTATGTGTGTGTGTGTGTGTCTGTCTGTCTGTGTGTGTATGTAACCACAGAGGTGGTGATGGTAGGGGGTGTATCCGTGGCAGGAGAGGATTGTTTGTTCTATTGGACCACACAGCATCAGTCCTCTGGTGTGTGTGTGTGTGTGTGTGTGTGTGTGTGTGTGTGTGTGTGTCCTTTTAAGAAAGTCTGTGATTATTTTTGAGCAGTGTTTGTGTGCATTCACCCCCATGCTGCTTCATCTCTTTTACTTTTTGGTTTTAAACAGGATATTTGGTTATCGTGCTGCTGAAGATGTACCTCCCTGATGTGTCTGCTAAAACAGTGATGACACTGCACTATGACTTTATTAAAGGTCCAATCATCACCCAAAATTAAGAAAAGGAAATCATTTTGAATTGTTTTATTTGGGTGTGTGCCCTTTTTTCTTGCTGCATGGTAAGCATCGATGAAAGATGAATAATTCAGTTGTAACTAAGGACTTTTGTTTTTGTCACATGTTTTTGGTGAAACAAACGCAGCAGCATCAGAATGAATGTAAGTGTAGCTGTGGGGTAACGTTCCTGTCGGCCGTTCCTGTGCAGGCCTCTGAGTCCTGGCTGCGCTCTGCCAGCTGCAGTTTGGTGAGGGGCTTCCAGACATTTGCAATATGTAAAAAATGCATGGCAGGAATGGCTGCACACCGCATGGGTGTGGGCTGTATCCTGTCTGCGTTTCTGTAGCTGCAGCCTCGCTGTATGTGCCCTTCTGCAAGTGTGTGTGTGTGCACATGCTCTTTTATGTGTGTATGTAGATGTGCGTGTGCCTATATGCATGATGGACCTCAGTTCTTAGCTCTGGGCCTTGTCACAGGAATTGCTGGAGGGCTACATTTAATTCGGTTTCGTTATGGATCAGTGAAGAATGGCAGTCCTCTGTGTGTGTGTGTGTGTGTGTGTGTGTGTGTGTGTGTGTGTGCGCATATCAGCCTGTGTGACTTTATGTGTGTCTGCTGTGAGTCATTGATCAAATATTTTGCTTGCACGGATTCGGAGCACTCCCTCAATGGGGCCTCCAACTTCAGCATTAGCCCCTCCCCTGAGACTGAAGCAGCCTCCTGAGTGGTCAGCCTCTGTGGCGGACTTGGCATTTTACCTCTGTGGCCCCTCCCTTCAGACATTTTGAATTTGCCATGACTCAAACCTTTTTCTATTTTTGAAATGTGGTTCCTAGTTTCCCGAAACAATCGACAACAATGGTTGTCAGTGAAGTGATGCACAGGAGCAGAACCGGTTCAGATGATGTCAAGCTAATGGAGGGTTAAGCACTTTTTTTTTTTTTTGTTTTTTTTTTTATAAATAATTACAGCCGTAAAGCTCTGTCACATCCATTTGTTTCTGGATTATCGTTCTGTGAGTGAATTCATTCACAGCACAGGAGAGTCAGTCATGGCATGGAAACAACTCCTCACGCTGCCATGTTTTACCTCTTGAGCCACACAACCACTCTCTGTGTGATTTATAGATTATTAAACAATCACTATCAGAAATCTGTTACATTACATTACTCCAAGAATAGAGAGTATGAAGAGGATAAGATAAAGATAATCATCAAGTTATTTTTCGTATATATATATTAGAGTAAATGTAGATGTAACATTGCACTAGAGTGTTATTTGTATGAAAAAAATAATTAAGTGACATTTAGAGGAAGAAGAAGTTACAGAGTTTAGTGGCCACAGGCAGGAGTCACTTCCTGTCTCCCTCTATGGTGCATGGTGGCTGGATTAGTCTTTTGCTGAAGGGGCTCCTGTGCTTGACCATGGCACCAGTGGGTGGAAGGTGTCGCCCAAGAGCATCTGTGTTTTAGACAGACTAAAGGGATGAGGGCCGATGATAAGAGAACACATTTCTATTTAATATCTCAGACTGCAGAGCTTTATGAACTGTGGACATGTAAGCTGTGACAACAACATCCTCTCGTCACGTCGCTTCATGTCACCTTATGCTGTTGTTGTTGTTTCTGTTATGGAGCACGTGGAGATCTCATGTTGTCGATAATAGATGTAAAGCAGCTGACTGATTTAGACTTTTTGGACGTTTTTAGCTTCAGGAACAATCAACTGCACCGTTTGTTTTGGGAGGAGGAGAGAAATTATTCCAAAAAATACCTTTGTGTGCTGCATTTGTACAGTGGTTTGCAAACAAAGAGAGAATTATGCTAAAATATACCCCAGTGTGAACACACAGTGTGTTCAGCAAATAAGCAGATTTCTGGCAGTTTTCACCTCTTCTGCTTGTGAACTCAACTGACATTGGTTGATTTTAATGACGAGCTATGTTTGTCATCGTTCAAAATCTGGTTACTGATTTCAGAAGTGCACACGTTTACATGCAGTTGGACACTAGAGACTTGTGTGGTGTATCTAAGCACTGACTCTGTAGGACTGAACGAGCTTTAAGCTGTTCCCAGTTTTCATATGTACCCTGTGTAACTTGATGGTTTTACAATGTTCTGTAATTGCATCTATGTTTTGTGGAGAAGACTTTTTTTTATTTATAAAAGTATATATTACAATGTCAGAATTGGGCTTTTAACAGAGACACGGCATCTGATGAAAAGACTTGAATGCTGAATTGCATCATGTAGGTGCTGTAGGATCCAGTGTTTCACAGCTTGACTCAAATTGTTGTTGGGCCATCAATACAGCACCGGTTCTCCTCAGTTCACCTGTGCACTGTTTTTCTCTGTACCCGCCAGTTGTTCCTCTGTGCGTTCATGTTGCCTCTGTGTTTTCTGTCCCAGACTGACTCGTCTCTGGAGATATTTCTCCATGAGCCTGGTTTTATGTTTGGACTCTGATGATGACTTTTGGACCAATCAGATGCCTCCCGTTGATGATACTGATGATACTGATGATGGAGAAGGATCTTAACATCTAAAGTGTTTGCACAGTCCTGTTTAAGTGGATGTAATAATCTTGTCTGTGTGGAGGGAGGCTCAATTCAAACTGTACAGATAACTCAGATCAAGATGTGTAGCTTGTTCATAAAGTTCAGACTTATGTAGAAAAGGGGAAAACATAATTAGCCTCGGCTTCAGTCTCCATTTTTAATCAGTGCTTGAATCTGTTTTTTGACAGTGATTTATTTTGTGCCTGGGAAGGCATTTAACTGCTTATTTATAATAACCTAAAGAGCCAAAAAAGATCAATCAAACCACATTATCCCCAACAATGTGGTTCTGTTAATACAGAAATACTTAATGATTTTGCTTATTATGGCTGTGACTGTGCAGCTGCTAATATACTGTTAAGTGTTTGGGGTTAGTTCATCCCAGACGGACCACACTGTTGAAGTTTACACTTTATTTCTACAAGGTTTTATCTTCTGGTGCAACTTCAGTATCACCAGTTTGAAAGCTGAACTGCAGCACAGTGGTGAAGTCTGCAGCTGCAGCACAAATCCCTCATGCAAAGTTTTAGTGAACGCAGACCAGACTTGGAGTGTCTCGTCGTCCCATTAAGACAGACTACACCACATTGTCCAGACGAGCTGCTGCTGTTGTTGTTTCCTCCTGACTGTGCCGGCCTTGTTCGTAACTCTCGTTTGGAATGTGCTGAGAATGGAGGAAAATGTTCACGATGCACAAGCGTGAGGTCGAACGACATTAAAATTGAAATAACTTTTTTGTTGTTGTTGTTTTTTGGGCTTTTCAGACTTTGTCCTTGACTGGGCAAACATGTAGTCAAGCCTGTAGATCTGAAGACACAGTCACATTATTTAATATGGCCGTATTGATAAAACTGTTATCTCATCATCGTGTGGAGCGTGGTGATGTTTTGGGTCATATCAGCGTGCCGTTTGAATAGGGATGAAGAATTTAGTCACTATAATAGTGGTAAGACAGTAAAATGAGCTCAGGAAATTGCTCATCACTTCAGTCTAGTGACGCCTGTAAAACCAGGTTACGTTATGTTGTATTTCAGCATAACCACACTGGCACCATTATTGATTTTACATTCATTGATCGCCCATCTTTGGTGATTAAAAACAGTTTTTGCCCACAGATTTTGAAGACGAAGCAGCTTCATGTCACCACCACATAAACACACACACACACTGTATCATGCAGGTGTAGTCAGTTTGTTATGGCAATAAGGGGTTGCTGCTCTCTCCTCACCTTCTCTCATCGCCCTCAGGCCGTCTCTCTCTCTCTCTGCTTTCCCTCACTCCTCGCTGTTTCTCAGCCCAGTAAGGCGACCCATTCATCAATAATTGATAATTGGCAGGGACAGGTGAGATGGAGAGGCAATTTGTCGAGAGTATGGTGTGGGTGCACTGCCAGGAGATTGGCTCGGAGGAGGAGGAGGAGAGGAGAGGAGAAGGACTGAGGTTGGAGAGTTGACTCCGCTACTCAAGGACACACAGCCAGGGGGCCGAGTGCTGATGGACCACTACATAATCCTGCTTAACTCTGTGTGTGTGTGTGTGTGTGTGTGTCCAGGATGAATACTCATGCAATAGATGCTGTATATGCAGTGCAGACAGAAATAACACTATTTGGCAAAATGTTTTGTTGGTGGATGAAAACTTTCTTAAAGAGAGAGCAGCAGTTGCACTGAATCACGTTTCCTTTCTTATATCTCTGATCTCCTTTATCATTAAGTTTCCATTTGTCTTGTTTCATGCAGTAACACCTTGCTCACTATGGTCAATCAGGGGCCAGTATATACTTTTGCATGGACTGTTGGCACCTATGACCAGGTCTTCTACAGTGTTATAAAGTGAAGGCTCCCTGCATTGCACAGGAAAGAAAAAATCGCACCTTATTAGATTTTTATGAAATCTAATATTAGGCTGCAGCTCCAATGAGCAGAGGTGCTACATCACACACCAAAGGCCACATTTTCAATTAGGAGGAGGACAGCTGTTTGAACTTTCATCTGGTGTGTTTTTTTTTGTCATTTCCTGTCAAATCTTCACTATTGACTCTGTAATGAGGTGAGATGTGTCGGCATCTGTCTGATTTAACTCAACAGATGAGTGGCTGATCACATGAGGGCCACATTATTGGATGGATTAAAAAAAAATTCAGCTGCAGTTATTTTGATTAATGATTTATTTTTCAGTATTTTTCCAAGTAAAAATGTCAGACATTTCAAACAGCTGTGAGAATTTGCTGCTCTGTATTTGAGGTACGCTGGTCTATGGAAAATCTTCCAGGCTCGGACTAATAGATGCACAAATCAATCACCTTGGGCTGTGGGAAGTGTCAGTGGGCGATTTTAACTACTCGCTGACATTTCATAGACTGAATGAAAGACTGAATAGATTAAAGGAATAAGCTAAACTTGATTAATTGAGATAATTGGTAGATTAATCAATAAGGAAAATGGGAGTTGATTAGTTGCAATCCAAGGAGGCTTTGTATATTTACTGATTAATCAGAGCAGCGTGTTGCAATCATGGGGGGTAAAATAAAAAAGCAAGCGTCTTGGTGACATGTAACAGCAATCAGGTCCAATCAGGGGATGACGTGTGAGGGAGAGTGGGCAGCTCTTAGACTTTCTTCAAACCAGTTTCCTGAAGGAAACCCTGAGTGATGATGGATGATACACCAGCGTCTGATAATATGGACTAAAATCTGTCGAAGATCCATCTCAAGATCTTTACTGGTTGCAGTGATATAATGATCTTCTAACACGATGTTCTTCTGATGCAGCTTCTTCTCCTCAGTAACTATGATGCTGCGTCTTGAAGTTCACTCTGTCTTTCATCATTTCAACTAAGCTGCTGTGGGGGAAAAAAAAACAACAAGTACAAACCAGTAGAAAAATACAGTGCACACATCTTGGTTTGGATGAAGTCTGATCTACAGTGAGTCCTTTGTACCGTACAAAGTTTTACCAATAATTAATACTCTGCTTGTGCAATTTCAATTTGATTCAGTTTTGCTTTGTTATAAATTTTTATGCAAATGCAGAACGCTTTGTCTGAGGAAGCAGCAGCAGCCCAGCCTCTACTAGTCCTGTGCTCATTACGGCTGCATGGCTGGATAACGAGTGCAACATCAGTAAATGCTTTAACATTAACTTTACATTTTAAACACATGTACATGGTCATGATGTAAGAACGAAGCACCTATTCAACACATGTTCTAGATGTAATACACATGCAGGGTGTATTGGATGCTGCTTTGACACACACACACACACACACACACACACACACACACACCCGGTTGATGTTCACACACATTTCGTCCACTCCAACAACTTCCCACCATGTTTTTTTATTCCCTTTAATCTTGTTTTTCTTTTATTAATAATCTAAGGCTACACTTTGTTGCTTTTACATGGCAGGAGATGGAGAGAGGACCATGCTGTGTGTGTGTGTGTGTGCGCGCTCACTCTGCCTGGGCACTGATGGTGTGTCTGCTGGGTGCTGAGTGCTGGGCAGAGTGAGGGAGTGAAGGAGTACTTATTGATTTTGGCCACACATCCCTTCTCCTGAAAATCCCTTGATTGCTTTTGTTCTGCTCCCCGTCTCCCTCTTTCTGTCTCGCTTCCTCTAATGAAACTCCAAATGAATTGGAGCACGTACTGTCTCTCCCTCTCTCTCTCTCTCTCTCTCTTTCTCTCTCTGCCCGTTTAACTTCTGGTCTCTCACTCTCCTCTTTACTCTCTCTACCACTTTCTCTCTCTCTCTGTCTCTCACTCTCCTCCCATCCTTGTCTCCCTCTCTCTTGCTCTCCCTGCTGATTTCTCTATTGCTCCCCTCCCTCGTCTCTCTCCGTCTCCGTCTCTCTCTCTCCTACTCGCTGTCTTTACGTCTCTCTGTCTTCATCTCATGCTCTCTTTGCTCTTTATCACTTTTGTCACACTTGCCCCTCTCTCTGCTCCTCTTGCCCATTTAATCTGTCTCTCTGTTTATCTGTTTTCCTGTCCGTCTCTCCTTCTCTGCCTCCAAAATTTCCCACCTCAGTTTCTTCTCTTGTCCATAGACGAGGAAGAGGGGGAGTATGTGGAGTGGAGATGATGCCGACCAGCAGCAGCTAAATCTATTCTTATAGAATGACTCAGGCACATGACCTACTCAAATGAGCTGATAGCTCTTCAACAGTTGCTCTGTCCATTCATCCACACACTGTTTTTCACCCACTGCCTTCAATTCTTGCTTTTGCTGTGTGTGTATATTGTATGTGTGTGTGCAGGATATATCATAATATATATCATATGTTGGGAAATACAATGAAATGGTTGATTAAGTTTTGTTTTCCACTGTTTAAATTGGTATAAAATGGATTGCAACCCAGGAGCTTATGGAGGGGTGTCGGAGCTCAGTGCAGTTTTTTTAATATCTTAATTGAATTATTTGCGAGAGGGGCAGATTGTGTAAGATTATTCCCCTTTCTGCTCCTTTTATTCAATGTTTTAGGTTTTTGTGTTGACATTTACATTTTTTTTGTTGTTCAGTGGATGAATATAGAAACTGTGTATGTTTTTGTGATGTAGAGATTCAGCGTCACGCCTGTTGTCACTGGTGACGAGCAGCTCGCAGGGACACGTTAGACATAATCATACCTTTACTAAACCAGCAACATTATTTATTATATAACTAACACCTTTCATTAGCTTATAGTTTCAATGTCTGGGCTTTATATGAATATGACAGACAGAGAATAAGAAGATGTAACTTCTCGTTTTAACCATTTTGGTAAGTGCATGGAGAGACAGAGGACACCACGTCTGCTAAATGGTCATAGCGGAAACCCAAGAGAGAGATGGGCCACAGGAGAGCGTGAAACAAAGAAACGCCAAAGAGTGACTCATGGCAGTGTCTGAAAACAATTACGAGACAATTTCTACTTGATATTCACAATTTTGCTGCTGTACAATCAAGTATATTTGATATATCACCCTCACCTGCCCTCAAGTTTAGATGTTGGGTCAAAAGAAAAATGTTGGGACTAAAAATGAATCTTAATTACAGGTTGATCTGCAGGTTATTTTCTCCATCAGCCACTTAGTTTTGTCTATAAAATGTTTAAAAAAAAGAAAAGAAAAGAAGAAAAGACTTTCATTGTCTCCCAGAGCTCAGTTAACAACCCACAGACATTCAGGTTGTGTATATATGACAAAGAAATGCATTACATTTGCACATTTAAGAAGCTGCACCCACCTAAGCTGTATGTTGATCTATAATCACTGAGATTTTATGTAAAATATACACATGTGTGTTATAAACAAGTCTCCTGCTGCCTGGAGACTCCATTGTTCTGGCTCATCAAGTGTCCATCTATGTGCTTTATGTGTGCATGTTGTGTGTGTTTGGGTGTGTGTGTGTGTGAGTGTGTGGCTGCAGCTAATGCATTTGCTAGTTTTCCCTGTGGACGCCATTGTTCTGCCTCATCTGATGTGCTTATGTTTGACCTTTTGCTCCCTGTTCCTCCGCCCAGGGGAGCTGGAGGAGGAGATGGAGAATCCAGAGATGGCGGACCTCCCCGAGAAACAGAAACACCAGCTCAGACACAGAGAGCTCTTCTTGTCCCGCCAGCTGGAGTCTTTACCGGCCACACACATCAGGTACACTGACACACACCTCACTGCCTGGTGTCATACCACTAAGTGACCTGTGTTTTTGTTTTTGAGCAGCCAAGGATTTTGCACTCATTCACTCACTATGTTATTTCAATAGGAAATACCTAGAGTGTCCCTGGTGTGTACTGTGTATATTATTCAGTCTAAAAATCAAAATTTTCTCAACACAAGACAAAAAATCCCTTGGAGTGAAGTGATTCAGTTAGTAATGATAATTCTGAAAAATAAAAACAAAACTGTGGAGTAACTTTTTCTTTTTCTGATCATTTTTATAAAGATTTAGTTTTTTTTTTTTTGTCTTTTTTATTGAATGGCAGAGAGAATTGAGGCAAATGGGAAACAATGGAAGAGAAGGAGGAGATGATGTCCAACATCTGGACTTGGGATGTGTCAGTGATACAGTGTGTTTTATATATATATATATATATATATATATATATGGGGCTGTAAAATCAAGCTTCCTGACTGTTTTGGTAATTGAAGATAATGTGGTCATTTGGTGGCTGAAAGTTGTTTTGAAGCAGTCGTCTTTATCTGCTTTCAGTGGCTTCTAATAAACTCATGACACACAATGATCCTCCTATAGTCAGTGAGCGCTGAATGTCAACAGAGATCTGTTTCTACATATAGAGCAACCTTTGCTCATCAGTAAGCTCCAGGCAAACCCACCTAATCATTACCACATTATTACTTGACATTTCTGAGGAGTCTCGGGGAAGAGGAACCCGACACGTGCTCCAATAAAACCCTCTGATGAGTTGTTTGTTTAGTGCGAATTCAAGCTGGATCAAGTGTTTTTTTTTTTTTTTAACTCGACTCCTGCATGCGGGGAGGTTACACGAGGTGTTTCTAACACTGCCAATTTGTTACTTTGCCTCATACTTGAGAGATACGAGTAATTAGCTGGTAAATAATTTCAGTTCAGTTGAGGGATGGACCGAGGAGCAGCGCTGGACCGTGATTTGTGAAGTAACAGGGTGCGCCAACTGGAACTAAATCAATATGATCGTAGCAGATTTCGAGATGCATTCACTTCAAAGTCTCCTCTTGGACGGGTTTCTCTTGCAGAGGGGAGTTTGGTCAAGGCTTGCAGCTTTCATCTCGTGCTTATGTAACCAGCCATCTCACAGACTAGATCTTGTGTTTCGCGTTAAATATTCGCCTCCTTTATGTCCTCTTCCACTCATCTTCCCTCCTTATCTGCCTCTTATCAATCGTGTGTCCTTCTCTTCTTTCTCTCCACTTCACTCTTTGCCCTTTCTTTTCCCTCCTCTTATTTTATCTTTTTTTTTTTTTCCTGTTGGACTCCAGGGGGAAGTGTTGTGTGACGCTGCTGAACGAGACAGAAGCCCTGAAGTCCTACCTGGACAGAGAGGTATGTGCATGAGCTCAGTGTTGTTGTCTCCTAAGCTGCGATCGACTTCAGGACGTATCTAAGACAATGTGTAAGAGACGCAAGAGTTTAGAGATTCTTGTTTCCAGATGAATTATTCAGCGTGTTGACCTAGAATGTTCTTTTCACATACAGTAATGAGGAGACGAGAGACTAGCAGAGGGGAAATGCGCACACACACACCCACACACAGAGATAGATAGACTCTCCGTTTGCCCATCTCACTTCCTGTTCCTTTCATTGCATCCTCATGCCTTCCTGCCATCTGCATTTCCCAGGATGCCTTCTTCTACTCGCTGGTGTATGACCCTCAGCAAAAGACTCTGCTGGCCGATAAAGGGGAGATCCGCGTTGGGAACAAGTACCAAGCCGACATCACTGACCTCCTCAATGAAGGTACATCGCACTTGAGTCTTGTTTTAATTGACACAGTTGTCAAGAGAAGTTTATTCTCAGAGCAGCACGTTAATGTTTTCCTTCAGGGGACTTATCTTACCCTGCTGTGTACTGACTTTTTTTTTTCTTTTTACTTTAAAGCAGTTTCTCAGCATTAATGGAGCAGACTGAGCCATAATAAACTACTCAACTTGTCATAGTTTTGTAACTGCTCAATTCTTTGGAGGACTTTGTGAACTTTAAGCAAGGCTTTTCTGCCCTAAGCCAGCGGGTACTTCTGTTTTTGTTGTTGTTGTTGTTGTTGTTTAAAAAAAAAAAAAAAAAAACAACTAACCCAACCTTCCATGGCAACCGCAGTGTGGCAGCATGATTATACATAATAAAAGCATTTAAAATAACAAATTACTGTGTATGTTGTGCACAAGTGATGATTTTAGTCACCCAGAGAATTTGGAAAGGACGGGGTGCACGTTATCCGACGAGGATTTTAGGTTTTAAAATTGCCACACAAATGCTATATTGGTGACGGCCATGTTCACAACACGGCATGACAACAAAGTTTTGTGTTTCTTAACAATTCTATCTCAACGTGTAAAGTCACATACAGGCAACTGAATATGATGTGACCTGAGAATAATATTGTGAGCGTGTGTGTTCTGACGAGAAATATGGCTCTTATTTTGAAGGATAAAGCTGGCATCATTCTTCATTTTTCTCATTGTCAGCAAATTCAACCAAAAAACAAAAGACCAAATCCAACAATGTGATGGTTCATCTCTCAGTACTTTCTGACTTGTCGGCTCAGCACACACCCAGTGAGAGCAGAAATCTTTAAACTTGAGTCCCAGTTGTATTGAGACGAGATAATTTCCTAAAACATTTGGACATTGTGGTTTTTAGCAAATGTCACTCAGACTGGAGCTGTGTTGTGCATTTGGGGAAAATAAACGAGAGTGCCCACCAGGTTCGTCATCATGAAGGAAACATGTGCAGCCACTGACTTGTTTTCCTTCACTGTTCGTCATATCAGACTTTGATTACACAGACAAAACTTCTTAATTTGATCAGTTGTTTGATCAGTCATGGAATCTGTTGCCAATAAGAAAAATATGAAAAATCACCAAACTCTATTAATGTCAGCGTAGACAATATACCTTGCATTTTTTTTATTATTATTATTATTTTTTTTTTTTTTTACTTTTGCAATGTTAAACTAAAATCCATGATCATTTTCACTCGAGCACACTGAACGACATTTACCAGAAAGTTAATGGCGACACTTTATGCCAATATTCAGTGCAACAGTGACTTCTCTACTGCCAGATTTATGGTTCAGTGTCTTGCCAGAATTTTATTCTTAGCAGGTGGGAAAACCTCTGAAATTCCAATTAGGGCACTGTGGGATGCTAAGCTCTCTAATTAAACCCATGTTAATGAAATTCTTTTACATGTGTTAGAAGCTCAGGCAGGTTGGCTGGTTGGCTGCAGGCCGCACCTTTTCAGCTCTGGGATTCATTAACGCCTCAGACAAGGGAGACATTTTTTAAAAAAGGAAGCAAGAATTTGTAGTTTTGACTGTGGATTTAACTGGTTGTATGTTATTTTGGGACCATGTTTGGACAACTTAAGAAAAATGAAATGTTGATATCTCGATGTCCTCTGGGTTCATGTAGGTGAAGAAGATGGTAGAGAGTTGGAGAAACTAGAGGAAAAGATTTGGGACCCCAACAGTTCACTGACGGAGAAACAGATCGACCAGTTCTTAGTAGTAGCTCGGTAAGTGGAAATTAGTTTGTTTACTTTCATGCCAAGAATTAGTTATTGAAGTTTGAAACCACTGTCATTGTAATATGATTAGCTTACCTTAGCACAAAGAGTGGAAACAAATAGGGGACCAGGTAGCTAGTCCCAGGGTGAAAGGGGAAACACTCCTGTCCTGTGAAATGTTTTTATACAGATCAAACACACAAGATTTGTGAATTTGTTTGTACTTCTTATAAAAGATATGATATGTACTGCATAGAAACTGCTGTACAGGAGAGGGAGGAATTTTAAAACTCAAAGCCAAGATGAAATAATTAACACTGAATCAAAAAATGTATTGATCGATGTGTTTGGATGAAGCCCAGCTCGTTGTTTCCCCTTGTTTCCAGTCTCTCCTGCTTCATATTTAATGACTGGTCACAACTAGGGCTGCACAAATGACTGCAATACTAATCAGAATAACAAGCATAGCCACCCAAATCGTAAGAGCTGCAGTTTGTTTTGAAATAGGGAAAAATGTGTTGCAATATTGTTGTACACCAGAAGTGTTGTGTTACTACACAGACGCCCTGGATAACAAATCATATTCTCAAGAAGTAAAGTGTTATCAGTCACCTAATTTGCAACGGGAGGGGGAAAGTGGGGACTTCCAACATTTGGTAGCTTCTTACTTTCTTTTCGTTGTGTAGTAGTTCTGTGCTTGCGTTAACTGGTTAGACCTGTATCATGACTCAATACCATGACTCAAGATTTGATCAGGAAGCACCAGTTTTCAGACTTTTGCCAGTTTGACTTGCAACATTTTGGTGGAGAGAAAGACCAAATGAAACGATGGTGAAAACTGGTAAAACCGAGAAGTTTGTTTCTTCATCTTTTGCATCCTGTTTGTGTCCCATAGGTCAGTAGGTACATTTGCCAGAGCCTTGGACTGCAGTAGTTCTGTCCGGCAGCCCAGCCTTCACATGAGCGCAGCTGCAGCCTCCAGAGACATCACCCTGGTGAGATACACACACACATGCTCACACATGAAAGTGGCCTTTGGCTAAATCAGCATCGCACCACAGGTAAAAAGTGTTGGAGAGAAACAGGGCTGTTAATCAAAGAAAATGTCCATAGTGTGTGTGTGTGTGTGTGTGTGTGTATTTGTTTGTAGTGATTGTTGAGGCCTGTATCTGGTTATCCTTAACAAGCACTTGGCCCCAGAAGCCTTGTGCTGCTCTATTCTGCCCTAGATCTTATCCTCATGTAAAAAACATAGATGAGAGACCTTCAAGCTACACACACACACACACACACACACACACACACACACACACACACACACACACACACACACACAGAGCCCAAAGCCCAAAGCCTTGCACAAGAAGCTTCACATAAACACCATAGATTCAGCAAATAAAAACACACCATGCCAAGAAAGTAAGCAGAATATTGCAGAACTTAATTGCACAAATGTTTGAAACAACACAACAAAGTCCTGACACCAACATTGTTTTCAGTTTCACGCCATGGACACCCTCCACGCCACGGGTTACGACATGACTCGAGCCATCGCAGCACTGGTGCCTCAGGGCGGGCCCGTCCTCTGCAGGGATGAAATGGAGGAGTGGAGCGCCTCCGAGGCCAACCTGTTCGAGGAGGCGCTAGAGAAATACGGCAAAGATTTCACCGATATCCAGCAGGACTTTGTGAGTAACCAAAAAAAAAAAACATATTTAAAGGAGGAGTTTGATATTTCTGGGAAACATGCTCACTGTTAGCCATAAACATAAAACATGAGGAAACAAGCCTTTTATTTCCATTTTGACATTTTATTTGATGTCCATTTTCGACTGGAGCAGACAGTTCAAGTAAACCAAATGAAATGGTTTGTAAGTTTATTACTGTTTCAAGAAAACCAGTGTAGAAACAGCTATTTGTATGTTTATATATATGTATGTATCCTATATGTGTGTGGTGAGGGTCATTTAGTGACTTTTTCAAAGGCATTTCCACTTAATCAATTAGTATAGTGTAGATTTGCATGGGAGACGTACTGAGCACTTAGTATGCTGCTCATCAGCCGGCCTGCTTGTGTGTTGGATGGCCAAATCTAATTAAGAGATGTGTACAGTTAAGTATTCAGTGCATCTGTAATTGCTGCATACGAGTGCAGAAACCGCAGAATAAGAGCTTAACTTCTGCAGCAGACATTGATGCTTCAGCTGGTCACTCATAAAACACAATAGTAGGCCGCTAGTAAGGAGTGGAAATGGTTCATCTCTAAATACAAACCAAAGAAATGTTTTTTAAGGAAAGTAAGTTGTTTGTAGTTAAATAAAGTAAAATCTGGGAGAGAGGCTCCTCGTCGTCCTCCGTCCTCTCAGCCTGAGAAGAATGGAGCTGCACTTTGTGGACCTCTCTTCTCCACATTGTGCTCGGCTCTCACTGTGAGCGTCACTCCACCACCTGGTGGCCGGCCGCCGTCGGTGCCGCCCGCTCTCGTTTCCACTCAGGCCTTCCCTCAAACAACAGGGACTACGCCGCCGTTATGGGTGGGGCCACCGCTTGACAGCTCATTTTCCTTTGAAACTTCTTAGAGGGAAGTTTACAGAGCGACCTCTGCATGGCCCAAACAAAGCCTGTGGCCAGTGTGTTGTTTTTGTCATTCATACAGAGAATTTTTTGTGTGTGTGTGTGCCCATAATGATAATTTGTCGAGACGTTTAAAGCAACAACACACTGGAACAATTTGTCCAACTCACTTACATCTGTTACTTCTCTTCAGGACCTCTTTGATCATCCACCTTAATCACACTTGTTCTTGGTTTTGACTGCATTTACCTTCTTCTCAAGTTTATATGTCGAGTCAGTGCTGTGACATTGTTTAGTCTGGCATCACTCATTTTATCTCCTGCAAGTCCCCTGTGTTTGTGATGAATTTTTCTTTTTGTCATTAAGTTTTTTTGACATTACTTGTCATTGAGTGAATTTGAAAGGATTTTGAAACGAATGCATTAATCACGTTTTATTGTTATTAATTATCAATTTGCTAAATTCACAAAACATTTGGTTAGGAAATGAAGGTTTTAAAGTTTTTCTTCTTTAGCTCTTGTGTTTAAAAAAAAAAAAATCCATCCCCACTTATTTCATTCAGGTTTTTTTTTTTTAAACAGTCACTGCTGACACCATTAGACTGAATAATGACGATTTTGTCCTTTCTCCCTGTAGCTGCCCTGGAAGTCCCTGACGAGTATTATTGAGTATTACTACATGTGGAAGACCACGGACAGATACGTACAGCAGGTAAAAGTCAGACATGAGGGGTTTAAACCTCTCTCGAAGTCTTTTATCTGTGGTTATACTTTTCCATGGTGATTTAAATTTCCTTGTGTCTTTATAACTGTTACAAATTGATATTTTTTTGAAAACGTGATGATGATCATTTACTGTACACCTAAGGCTACATAAAATTTACTGTCGACCTCCGTTGATTGACACACACCTATTTGCATATAAAAAACACAATTAAACCTATTTGTTCCTATTTAAAAATGACTCAAATGGAAACACGTTCAATTCTTTGCTCAGCTCCAGGTTGATAACTTTCTCCTTCTCCTTCTCCCTCCCTGTCAACTTCCAATGTCTCTGCAGAAACGATTAAAAGCAGCTGAGGCAGAGAGCAAGTTGAAGCAGGTCTACATCCCCAACTAGTGAGTGCTTTGACGCAGGTCTCTGTGCATGAAGCTTCAGGTTTGATTATTTAGTGCAGCACTGTTTCATCTGATATACAAAGAAATGAGTTATTCTGACCTTCTAAGCAGCATCTCTGGTTGTAGTCGGACATGTGCTACTGTTGTCAGAGAACAGACGCCTCTTTCTCTCTATTAGTATTCATGACAGCTCTCAATACAGTATCAGCGTCTGTGCTGCAGCCTGATGAATGTTATCTATTCTCTTAGAGACTGTGCACTGTCTGATCCTGTCTCTGCTTCTCTACCCATAACAGTAACAAGCCAAACCCCAACCAGCTGAGTAACAATGTAAAGCCAGCTCTGATGAATGGAGCAGCGGGTGCAGGGGTCCCAGGACCTCCAGGCTCGGGGCCGACCCCCACCCCTGGCCTGGGCAGAGCCTGTGAAAGCTGCTACAGTAAGTCTTTTTATATGTGTTTAACAGTAATCAACATGTAACAACAGCAGCAGCAGCAACTTGAAAGAGATTCCAGTAAGTCCTGCTTAATTGTACACGATGAACTTATTAATGGCTGTTTGATGTTAATTGTGCTTTTGTCCCAAATGAAAAACAGAATCTGAAAAAGTCACTTCTTGGATCAGTTTATCAGTTCGTCAGCCTGAGACGCTTTTTAAGATTTAGTAGATACAAGGTGTGTTCAGACAGAAAATACAGGGCCCATAACACACCACATAACTACATTACCCATGGTTCAACTCCCATGTCTCCCAAGACTGACAACGGTGAAATAAAGGCAACATGCACAAAAATAATCTTAATACATTAAAATCAGTAATGCAGATTTGACCACTGAGCTGTTTCTATGTATTTGCCCTGGACAGGAAAGGTACAGTATTAACTTGCGATGAGATACAGACCTGCATTAACATCAGTTTGCAAACCGCAGACAGCGACTCATCTAACAGCTTCCTCCATTTCCACTTTGTTTGCCACCTCCAAATACATTACACAAAACATAAAAGCATATGTTTAAGATGGTGATGGTGGTGGTGGGGGGTGGGGGGCTGTTTAAAATGAACCATCACTCAGAGCATTAGAAGTTGTGTGAGACTGTGACTGGGCAGGCTTATTTAATGGTTTGGCAGTCCTTCAGTTTCCCATGTACACGCTAACATACAAAGCCACTGAGCCATATTTATCCACTCTGGAAACCAGCCTTGGAAAGGCCCTGACACAATCTCCAGTTTAGTTGATATGAAGAGCTGAAACAGAGGAATGTGGATGATCTAATGCCGTCAAAGGCTCGTTTACATCATTCATTGTGAAAGCAGGTTTAAAACAGGCTGAGATATTATTCCAATATTCTTTGTACAGTGTCATCTCAGCCAACAACAAAACATTAAACACTGAACTGTAAGTCCAAATTCTGTTTCTTTGGTCGGTCTTAAAAATCTCAGTGATACAGCACTAACTTATTTAAAGAGCTGAAATCGAGTCTGTGGCGACTGCATGTGGCTCACATCTGATATTGGATTTAGAAAATGGAGAGTGGAGAGAATATCTGCCCTGCAGCAGCGTATTGTTCGAGTTATTTTAGTGGTTGTACTTAATTCAGTGATGAATGATTAAAGGTTTTGCTCTCGCTTGCTCGCACATGAGAACAGAGTCGAGATTATATGTGGATTATGACTCACTGTGTGTGCGTTCTGTAACATATGTGTGCGTGTTGCTCTCTCATACTATGCACTCACTCTCTGTGTGTTTGTGTGTGTGTGTGTGTAGCCAGCAGCTCCTACCAGTGGTACTCATGGGGACCTCCCAACATGCAGTGTCGCCTGTGCGCCTCATGCTGGACGTACTGGAAGAAGTACGGGGGCCTGAAGATGCCCACGAGACTGGATGGAGAGAGGCCCGGACCCAACCGCAACAACATGGTACACACCAACACATACACACACACACAGAAACACACACCACTATGAATGCCTCACTGGACATTTGAGTTGTGTAAATCACAAACAACGGCCTCACTGTTTTCCTTAAGGCCTTATGTTGAACTTAAAGGAACAGAAAATCCCCTTCTGCTCATGGTCAACATGGAACATGTTGTTATGTACATTAAGGCTTCATCTAAAGGTTGTTCTCATCATTGGTTAATCTCATTGGTTAATCTAAACTTTAAAATGTCAAATCATCTGGGTCGGAGTCCGACCTGTGGCCCTTTGCTGTGTGTCACCGGTTGTCGATGTGACTGTGGCGTCTCATGATGTTGTCGTGTTTGTACCTCCAGAGCCCACACGGCCTGCCGCTCCGGCACAGCGGCAGCCCCAAGTTTGCAGTGAAGACACGACAGGCATTTTACCTGCAGACCACCGGTCTGACGCGGCTGACCCGCCGCCTCTGCCAGGACATCATCCGGCCGCGATATCTGGCCCGGCACCCCTACCTCCCCGTCAACACAGCAGCCATCAAAGCCGAATGTGAGGAGCCCGAACCACTTAAAACTCCTCATTAAAATGTCACACACACTGATCACACTGCATTACGCTGTATGAAAGCAAAGCAGATGACAGGCTTTGTGACAAGACATAGATTGTGTAATTATTGTGCACTTTTTTGTCTCTTCCATTAAACTTGTGTTGACTGTGTTCCTGCCATGGATTTCTACAGGCGCCCTGCGGTTGCCAGATCGGCCGAAAAAGCCTTTGCCTCTGAAACCTGTGGAACGTAAACCTCTGGAGTCTGTGGTTCGGTATTTAGGTAAGAAGAGAAGTTGTTCACCTACTGCATCTGAAACTGACTTGTTGTCTGAGGTTCAGTCTGCTCTTACTGGGTTTGGTGTAAATGGATCATTGTGGTTGTTTTGATATTGTGATGCTTTGTTTCACATTAGTTCTCAGAAAAAGAAAAGAAAATCTGCTTTAAAAGATGTTAAACAGTGTTTTCAGAGACATGCATGCAAGTGTATGCTTATTATGTCTTTTTGAATTCATTATCAATATCTAGCCACAAATCAATCTTAATATTAATCTGGAAGACAGGGACCAGCTTTACAGAAGAGTCAGCACTGCTGACAGAGGTCGCAGCACCACATTTTGTAAAAGTCTGTCACTGGTGAATTACAGATGAATTGATGGATCCTGCAGAACTCAATGACTCTTGTGCTCTGTTTTATTTAGATTAAGACATCAGAATCTGCACTTTCCTGTCATAAATCTGAGTTTTCATGATATAATATTGCAGAAACAGACCTTAGTACAACAACAACATGAGTCTGACCTTTTGTTCCAGGTCAGCAGTTGAAAATAATGCGTTGCTTGTGTTGACTTGTCATCTCATCTCTTAATGATGTGTTTCTCCCTTTCCCTCTGTTTCTCTTCCTGTTTCAGAAGCACATCCCTGTCCGGCCAAGCCCGACCCTCCGGCTCGCGGAGTGTCCATCTCTACAGCCAGCCTGACGCCCATCAAAGCCTCTCCCATCCTCAACAACGGCTCACCCACCATCCTGGGCAAACGCACCTATGAACAGCACAACGGACTGGATGGTGAGAGAGCTACAGGAGACAAACAGTGCAGCAGTTTCTAGGAGAGAGTTAAACTAGAGTCTGGTTCAGTGTCGTTTCCATGAGAGGAAATGATGAAAACAGTAGATCAGCCTGAGGTTAGACTGCCTCGGAAAAACATGATGAACAAAGACATGAACATTTGGGAGGAAGATATTTTCTGCAAGGTGTTCATGCAACTGCATTATGGGAAATGTAGGAGCTGGTAACACTACCTGAATTATTGCAAATAATATCAAACAATAAACTTGATAAATTCATGCTGAAATTTTCTTCCTCAGATCTGATCATTATGATCACCTCATCAAATGCACTAATTACTTGGTAGACTTAATATAAGATTTTTAATTAGATAGATGTGATTAAATGAAGGAAATAACTTGAATTAGCCTTTGCTGCAGTTTTTTATTTGGTGGTAGAAATGTGGCTCAGACACAAACATAATATATTTTCCATTACACCACGTACAAACAGGGATCATTTGAATATTCAAGGCGAGTGTGAAGGCACATCTGAGCTCCGTGGCTACAACGCATGGCTAAGCTCCACCACTGAAGGGTTAAGAGTTTGTGTGGGGCTCTTATTTTTGTTTTTTGGGTTATGTCCCACTTCCCCTCTCCCCTGCGATACGAGAGGGGAAGAGACAGACTGAGAGATCAAGACACTGAGAGTATGCCAGGGAAAGACGGAGAGAGAGAGAGGATCGGCCTTGCTGCTTTAGCTGGAGGCTACAAGTCTATGTCGTCATGGTAACAGTGAAGAGGAGGAGGAGGTGGAAGGCTCAGTAAGTGTATCCTGAGGGAGAGCATCTCCACTGGTCTGTGAGCCCACCTCAGGCCCAGGCTTGAATAACGCACCAGGAGGAGATTTGGGTTGGAAATGAGCCAGGCTCCAGGATTAGGGATTAGTTTTTATTTTTTATTTTGACACAAACTTATCGACGCGCTCATTCATATCATGGTAATTTGGCAGAGGGTGAAAACGCTGCTGCGGGCTTGTTTTCCTTTTTTTTTATTCTTCAACTGTTAATCATAACAATCTTGCATTATTTCTTTTGTTTTTAGTCGTTAAATGAGGAGACGTTACATTTGTTGTTTTATTTTTATTAATCTGTGCACAGCAGCAACTGACAGTTATTTATTTACCATGTTGACTGAATGGTTTGACATAAGAAAACAGAGAAATGCCTTAAAGTAAGAGTTTGTTGTTGTTGGCTTTAGCGGCTGTGGAGCTGTCACGAATCTTCATTTATGGATGTATTTTATTGTAAACTGGTAAATTGACAAAATCAGCTGCTGTTTGTTTCTATTGAGAGCAGGTGGAGAGGAGAGAGTGTGTTCACTCTTACAACTGTTCATGAGCCATTCAGGGGAGTGAGGCTGAAACTGGGCGAAAGTTTGAAGACAAATTTTTACATCACTTCAAAGTAAATCACACATTGGTTACGTAAGAAAAGAAATGAATCAACTTAAATGTGCTCAGGAACATGAGCTGTGGAAACCTGATGAGAGCTGCTGTGGGAGTTGGAGGAGTTTGTAGAAACAGGGTTAGAGTCCAAGTGCAGAACATGGCAGATCTATAGCTGCTATAAAAGTATTTAATGGAGCCACTAGAGGGCAGAAGATTTTAACATGAATATATCTGCTGGTACCACAGGACTCAGGCTGTGTGTGTGTGTGTGTGTGTGTGTTTTCCAAACCAGCATGTCTTGTGCTCTCCCCTCCTCCACAGGCTCTAAATCCAAAGCCCTGACTCCACAGTGGGACATCATGGCCAAACGGATGAGCGAGGCGGGGCGGCCCTCGGCCTCCCTGCAGGACGAGGTTCATGAACTGGACTGAGCGCTCTGTGGGAGCAGCCTCTACTGCAAACCCCAGTGAGGTGAGACATGGAGCTCTGCTGGGCAGCGCCAAGACCATGTTTGTGAGGCTTGTTTGCTTGGCAGCAGGTGTTGTTTGCTCCTCCAGCACAATGTTGGTGTCCTTCCAGAAGCCGTCAGGTGTCTCCTCAGGTTTCCAATTTAATATCCATGTTTTCTTTGTCATGGATTTAAATAAATTTTACATTAGAAATACAATTGGGTTTTTTGTTGTTGTTGTTTTTATTGACTTTATTGACATTTTTTTTTTTAACTGATTACTTGTTTCAATTACAACAGAGGAGGAAGAACTAACAAACACTGATTTAGTTTCTGTCAATTGATCATTTCAGCTCTAATTACACTAAACACTGATGACTGACCCCACTTGTTCAGCAGATCTCTGTCCGATTGTGTAGTCCACACCTTTCACACCAGCCAGGAAAATAAAACAAACACAGAGTTATTCTGCCACTATTTAGTCATTTCTCAGGTAAAAAATGTCAAAAATATGATGTTTGAGTTTTCCAGATTTGAGGATTTACTACTTTCTGTGTCTTACATCATTATGAATGATGTGTCGGGGACATTGTGATGCACACTGGTCACATGCACACTGGTCACAGTGTTAGAGAAATGGTTAAAAATGTCAGACACCACTTGTGCAGTAATGTGAGTTGGAGATATCATTAAGGTTAATAGATGATGAACCCATTCTTAATCACTCTCCTCTGTGTCTTTTCAACAGCAGAAGGGGATGAAATGGAAAATGTGTTTTCCAGTAAACCACAGCCGAGGGCAGCTGAGGGAGGTTGAAGCTGAGAGGAGACGACACCGTTGGCCACTTTTCTTCAGTCAGTGCGGCTCCGTCAGGCTGCTGAAGACTGATCCATAATCCATCAGTTTGGCTGTGGTCAATCAGAAGACTGACTGTACAGGACTGTTTATTACTTACATTTCTTGTTATTACTGTTCATTGTAATTATTGTTATTGTTATTATATTTTTTTTTTACCAACTATAACTCAGCTTATTGTTTGTCGATCAAACGATGGAACTTGTGAAGTTTCATAAAAAATGCTTGCAGACCCTGTGGAAAAGGGTGGAAGGACTGTAACATAAGCCACTTGCATCTTGTATGTTTTTTTTTAACAAGTTAAATTCAACAAGGAGACGCACTTTTATTTCAGCGACACGAGTTAACTCCTTGTCTTTTGTTTCAATGGATTTGAATGCTTTACGGGAAATCTTCTGTTTTGTGAGCCGGCCCCCGCTCTTCGGCCAGAGAGGTTTAACTTATTGAGAAAGACTTGCTGTTTTTTCTACCTTTTTCACAAGTAATGCATCTATGCTTCGATAATGTAATTAAAAAAGACAATTGATTTTCCCTCTTCTTTTGGTGTCTGTGCACAGAGGTCAGCGGTGTCTTGCAACTTGCACTTGGTGTTCTTTCTCAAACCGGTCTTTACTATTTCTCACACAAGTATGCAAACAGGGTATATGCAAAACGACTCAAGGCTTTTAAATGTACAGTTCAGGTTTCTTGACACGTGGTTGTTGGAGGTATTGATGTATAGTTGGTGTGTTACCTGCATTAACCGCTGCCAGTTCAGAGATCCGACCAGCAGCACTGACAGACGAGCAGAGCTGTGTTTCTATGCTCAGGGTCACAAGGAAAAACACATTTAGACACTTTTATAAAACAGCCACCGAAACAATCCTTTACTTGTTCAAATGTTGGCTTCATGTGGAGTATTTTCAGGGGTGTGAAAATAACACTTTTCTTTGGCACAACGAGGTGTGCTTGTGATTTTCATATTGGATCATTCTGATGGTCACTTTTAACAATGTCTAAAAGAGTTGTTTTGGTTTTTTTTTCTGGTGGCCTCATGCAAAGCAACACACGCAGGTAATAAACCCACTATTCATGACCCCAGCTTTCCCTTTAATTCAATATTGAGCTTTGTACTTTGTACCTAAATGATTATCAGTATCAGAAAAAGATTTAAATACTCAAACAGAATCATGTTTTGTAAGAGTCTGCAAACAGTTAAAAAGCAGGAATGTCCTCTGTCCTCTTTGTTTAAGTGTTTCTCTTTAATTTATGTTCACACACACACACACACACGCACTCACTCTTCAGTTGACTGATAGAAACATCAGTCACAGTGGAGCCGTCGTGTTTTATGAGAAAATACATGAATGTCCAACATGTCTGCTGCTGATAGTTTGTTTTGTGGTATCTATATCACTCTATGTGGGTCATGACATCAGAAACAGAGGTTAAAATAAGACAAAAAGCACTTTTGAAAACAAGCAAAGTGTTTTACATGAGAAGATAAGATTGAATCAGTTCAGCACAATAACTTCAATACAATCAAATCATTAAAGGAAAGTCAAGAAAGGGACAAGCTAAAATGAATAAAAGAAATTTAAACAGGAAGACAAACAAACTAAAAATAACAAACTAATTCATTCACAAAAGTTTTCTAAAGATATTTTTCCACATTTAGATGAAAGACGAGTCTAAAAAGCCCCAAATCACCTGTCTCCAATTGTCGGACCAGTTTAGTTAGGCTCATTTAATTGAATTTATTTATTTTGAACAATTTTAAATACTCCAAAACTGATGCGACAAATCGCCTACAGTGGGATAGAGAACTTTTTCAAAGTCTCTTCCTCCTTTTCCAGAGCCTTTAGAATAAGTTAATACGAGATAAACTTACAAGGGAATAACATGTTACATAAAAACACTGAGGAACTGAAAGATTTATAATTTCCATCATAAAATTTACAGGAATAAGTACAGTAAGTGTCTTACAACTGAGCAGTGGTTGTTTTCATGATGCAACATGTTGGCTCTTGGTTCAGAGGCAGCTGTTGTAACATCTGCATCAGCAACATGTGCTTGAGATTTTGGTATTTTGTTAATTGCAACACTCAGGCTGCGCTGGTAAGTGTGTAGTCGCCGGCTTGATAGCGTCCAGTCTCTGCCTTGGTGGTAGTAGCAAATAATCAAATGAGAGCTTTGAAGGCCGAAGTGGAGAAGGGTTCAGTGTGAACAGCTGTTGAACAGGGGTCAGTCAGAACTGTTGAGCCTGGGAGGAGGAGCCTAGTTTGAATGTTGTGTTTACAAACTGCAACGGACAAACCTACTGACTCTACCTTTAATGAAGATACACATAGAAGAAGATACTCATTCATCTAACACAGTCACAAAGGCGAACCATTGTCACGATGGATGTAAAGAAACTCCACCCTGCATGCCTTTTCAGTTGGGTTCTGGTCCAGGCTTGAATTACTGTTTGATCTCCGGTGTCATCTTACTGGGAACACTGGGGTCACTGAGGTTATTTGTGCATTGGAGAAACTCAATATTTATCATATCCGCTAGTTGGACTCTACTATCCTACTTAGTGGACAGTACGGTCCATACAGTTTGACACTGATGAGCCAACTTTATGATTTCCTTCTCAATGCCTTGTGGAAAATGGCGTCTCTGTGGTATTTAATATCTGACATTAATGTCCAGATGAAATCATATCTGGTTTGTGCTGCCATGGTCTGAGCAAACATAACATTATTACAATGCTCTTCACTTCACTGAGTGACCATTCATGTCTTGTTGTGGACAGACCATTTAAAACCAGATAGAGTAGATGCAGCTATCGTGTATTAGAGTCCCATCCTCTGTTACATTATCATATATCATCCCATTTAATGGTTTTACACAAGATGCCTTTTACTCCTCCGTGGTTCAACGGAGTGGGCAGTGCTGTTGTTACTGGAAATATACCCTGAAGCAATGATGGACTAATTCTGTCATCTTTTACAGGGAAATCTGTTTTTGCCAGTGTATCTGTAGCGGTTGGAGCTGTGTGCAGCCTTCTCCTCTGAAACTGATGGGAGCTTCCTGCAGCACTTTCACCTGACTGAGTTAATAACATCGAGTGAAAGTAAAAGCGAAGCCATTTTTCATTACTGTATTGTGAAGAGCTCTCTTCTTTTGTAGTGTAGTGAGTTGTATTAGTATAATGATGTGTTTTCATTGGGAGGCCAGAATCCACCTGAGGCCAGGACCTCCTGGTTATAACCAGCAAGAGAAGGTAAGTCCTGCCATGGATGAAAGTTTGATTTCAGAGGTGGTGGTGGTGGCGGGGACAACTGGCTTAAGTAGGCTTGGGGGGGTATTTTCAGACACCACTGACATGTAGCCATTTTTATAGCTTCTAAAGTCAAGGGGCATAGAGGAAAAGTGTGGCCCAAGTCGGTCCGTCACTTCTTAGTGTCCCTAGAGCCATTTCCTTTGTGTTGTGAATATTGCAGTGCCTTAAGATGTTATCTGAATGTATTGCATGTTTGTATCTTCGCATGTGATTATTAAGTGATACTGCATTAATTACTTTCATACCAATTAATCGCGATAATATGGACAATCACGATTAAATATTTTGACAGCTTTAAAACCATTATGTCAGAACTTTAATGTGGCTGTACTAAAGTAAAGGCTCTTTTCACTGGCTGAGGAAGTGTTGTGTGGTTTGCACTGGGTTCACTATGACATTTTTGGATGACCATTGACTACTGTGCTCTAATAGTAGAGGCCAGAATCCACCTGAGGTACTAACTGGTGCTGTTGACATCCTGCGGATCGTCACAGGCTCAGGCTGACTGAGGACACTTCCGCCTCACTCAGTCACTGAGCCTGAGCTCTGGACTCTGGTGAACAAATGGTTAAACCAAAAATGCAAGAACTGCGCGAGTGTGTCTGAGCATGTGCTGCTGCCGCTGCCGCTGCTGCTGTTGGTGCCGCTGCTGCAGTGAAGTAAAATGGTCCATATCCATCCGGGAGCAGCAGAGACACCGTGGAGGAGAAGCCGGGGACGACAGACCAGCAGCTGATGGCCACCGACACATCCTTGACAATCTGACCGGGCGTTGAGTGTGATCGGCCGGCTCGTGTGCTGAGAGACACCGCAGAGCTCTGTCTGGAGGTAAGAGGAAAAAAAAACACTGCACTGAGGATGATTCATGTCCGTCTGCAGGAGCCGACACAGCGACATGTATTCAACATGTTAGGCTGAGGGAAGCATGTTTGCCCTGTAGTGCCAGTGCTGTGTGCTCGTGACGCCTTTGAGGGATTTGAATTAGTAGGTTTTTTCATCATCCTGCAGGATTTTGATGGGGAATTTTCACTCGTTGATCCTTAATGAATGTTTGCTCCAAGTTGGCAGCAGTGCAAGGCTGTTTTTTGAACCATGTCCCACATTTAATGTGCATTGACATATGCAAAGAGAACAGCTGGGTGTTGATTTACTTCCTCTTCATGCAGGATGTCCGTGTGCACACTTGGGCTGTTGCACCTGTTAAAATATGGATAACTTGCGATGTAAGCTGTGTTGAGGACACTAGCAGCAGCAGCAGCAGCAGCAGCAGCCTGTACGTGTGTCCCAGTGACTCCTGTGGATTTCATTCATGCTTTATGTCTGGGGTTTGCACTGTTTTCAAGTCCCCTTAGCTTACACGTTAAGGTTGTTTGTAATATTTTTTGTGGAGGGTAAACGCACCGCACTGCTCAGCGGGAAGGAGGCGTGATGCTGCAGCGGAGTCCCAGCAGCCGGCTGGGCCTGCGCACTGGATGTAGTTCCCAGGGACAAAATAAGATGACTTTGTCCATCCAGCATAGTCACATCGCTATGGAAAGTATCCCTGCTGTCTTTGTATCACTTCTTTGACGTGTTTTACATTCACTGGTGCAGAAAAAAAAGTGAGTAAGATGGGGGCAGGGGGCTGGATTTCCTAAATCCCTCATTGATTTTATTCCATATAAGGCCTGCAGTTCACTATCATTTGGGGTGAGATAATCCCTCTGCTGCCTCTCCACAGCCTTACACTGGCTGTATTGACAGTTTGGATGTATTTATAACCCACAGTGAGGAATCCCAGAAAGAGCCACAACAGAAACACATTACAGGCCGTCTCAGCTGCTGTGTCCTCCTGCTGTGTACAGGTGGCTCTGATGTCTTTCATGATGCTCATGCAGCACTATAAAAGGCACAATGAAAAGCATTCTCCCTGCTTTCAAGTCTACAGGTTTTGAGAAGTAAGATTTAACCCGGTTTATGTGCTGATGATCAACAAGCAGTCAGCTGTACGTTGTGAGGCATTTCCTATTGGCTGTGGAGTAAGAGTGAGTGTTCACGTCGGACTTGTAGTTTCCTTTGTTTTTGACGTTACTGACCCGAGTAATGCAATCACCTTTATCTGTGCTGTAGAGCTGTTTGAGTGCATCCTCAAGATGCTCCAACATAACAAGGGCTGCTATGCTAAAATCATATTATGATTATTTGAGCAGATATGTGATATGCAATTGCAATTTCATTTGACTTTAAAGGAGACATATGATGCTGTTCCGTGTTTTAGAACATCCTTACAATGTCATATGTCCATGCTGAACCTCTGCAAAGTTGCACAACATGAGCTACAGCGGTCCTGCCGGATCCACTGACAAGATTTCACATGGTTTCCAGTCTCTCTGAACACTCGGGAGTGAACGAGATCTGCAAAACCTGATCTGTGCAAAACCTGACGTCAGGTTTTACCGTCAAATTACGACGAATGCCCAAAACACGACAGAAAATTGCAACTGTTTTCCTTCCTCAAAGAAGATGAAAACCGTAGGTCAGACTCGGGGTCCAACACATAGCTGGCCATGTTTGTAAAGCCGACTGGTATGCAAGGTTTTAGGAAGTGGTGTATAGTGGTTGAAATTGGGATTTTTCTTGACATCTGTATGAGACAACTAAGGAGTTTTGGAGCTGAAGGTGTTCAGAACTGACACAATGTATGTCTCCTTTAATGATGAAGTGATGTTTGTTGGATCTTAGATGGACATATAAGCGGGCATACAGTTTGATTCACGTGACCCTAACCCTAACCTCATTTAGATATTAACAAACACCCACATTAACTTTGTTTTGCACACTAAAAGAAACACTAACAGCATGATAACGACTTGTTAAAAGCAGGTGCCAGTTTAGCTCCGGACCTCTTTTGTTTCTCAAAGAACTTTGGCCCTAAAACCATTGCACAGCAGCAGCCAGCATCAATTATGCATTGTCAACGATTGATTATAAAGCTTCTTTGTCTGAACAGATTAACATGCACATGCATCCCTCCCCTTAGAGGCACCATGATGACCAGTAAATCTCCTGCTTTCCTCTGTAGCTGCTCCAAGATTTCTAATCTACAGGGCATGACCCACATGTTATTTGGGACAGAGGGCTTAGCTCCCATGTCTTAGGGTCTCCTGTTAAAATGCACAGAGCTCAAGGGCAGTAATGAGTTGTGTGGGGGAGAAAGGGTGAGGGGAATCAGAGAGGAACTGTAAAGGTCACTGTGTTTAAAGGAATTTCCGGGATATTGGCGGGATTGACACACACAGGCTGCTTAGATAACTGGAAAGAATAGATTAGAAGTCGGAGCAGATAGAAACCACAGTGTGCTCCCAGTGCGATCACACACACTGTGTAATGTGACGCTTGAAGCGACCAGGAGATGTTTCTGCTCCAACATTTTGTCGCCCACCACCATCAGTAGAGGTGATCTATACAGTGAGTACCAATCCAATACCAAACACCTTTTCTTTGTGAACCTCACTGTGTTATGTTATTTACTTGATCACGTGATCACATGCCAACAAAGCCAAATACGTACTTAGTGTTTGTTGGTTTTTACACCTCGGTACAGAGAGAAACATCGTTTAAATTCAGCAACATTTCTGTGGTTTAAATGACAAAATATAACCTGAAACTCAAAACAGTGTTTGTTTGTTTTTTGGCTGTGTAAAGTCATGTTATATTGATTGTACGTTTCTAAAAAGTTCATGAAATCAATAGTGGATCTTATTATGTCTATATGTAATATATGACCTATATCTTGTGGTATATGTAACTGTTCATGAATCAGAACAGTGAAACAGTATCTTGGTGTATAAAATTCAACTTAGAAAAAGAAGCATATCAGAAGCAGGTCAAATATTGTGATATTTAAATTTTTGGTGAACTGTATTTTACTATTAAACAGTGACCTGGCTCTGAAGACATGGGGAATATATAATGTAACATACATCATGACATTATCACAGAATCCCAGGAGATTTTGGACCTTTTATCAGTGTATCAATGTAAAATTGAATAATATTTTCAATTTCCTAACAACTATTTCCTGATGATGATCCAGTGTAGTGTGGTGCGTCACTAAAAGCCTCTTTTAAAAGGTTATTATCAGATGATGTAAAAACATTTACAGATCTCAGAGACAAAGACTTAGGATTTTATTTCTCCCCAGGCGATAGAGCCTTTTGGATTCGAGCCCCTCAGAGTGCAGCTCCTACCACTCTGTTTACAGGGAGCCCTCCTCCTCCCCCACCACTCTGCCCGTTATGTTCAGGCTTTCACCTTGCAGATATAGAAAGGATGCCCACTATAAAGTTATATGAGCCTCTACTGGCTGTGCTTCGTCTGGGCTTTTAGGCGCAGCCCTCATGGCGTCTCTCCAGCTCTATCAGAGGCCCAACTTGTTTTTGGTACTCAGATACTTTATATGTCTCCGGGGGAATCTCTGGATAACGGGGTGGGAGGGTGGTGTGGAGGAGGGGAGGTGTGTGTGGGTTTGCAAAGCTGTAGCTAGAATCAACTTCAAGTGCACACCTGAAAATTTAGTCCATTTTCCAAAACTGACAATCCACTGAGCAGCAAGCACTGTGATTGGCCAGTTGTTCACATCATGCCCACCTGGAAGGAGAGACTGTCATTGTCCCAGTATTTACATGCTGTATCTTTGCTTAGCTCTTTCTGTGACCTCTGACCTTTCACCCCACCATCCTATCTTCCAACGTTTTTGTCCTTAGGCTTGGTCAACTAGAACTCTGTTTACTCCAAATTGTTAGAAATCAGAAAGAGTGTCGCCACGAGTTTTAGTTTGAAAATCAGCCATGAAGTGTTTGTCAATCTTTCCATCTGTGGATGAGCGGCATGTGTGCGGCTCTTCAGACTGAGAGCAAGATCGCTGTTTCAGGGCTAATTGACCTGCCTGACCCGCAATTGATCGCCATCAGTTTATTTTGTGCTGCCTCGGAAGGTTTGCCACCCCCCCCCCCCGACCCTCATCCTGTCCATCTTCCTCACTCTCCTCATCACCTGACACCCGCCTTTCATCACTCAATCTCTTCCTCATTACGCGCAAAAAGAAGCGCCCTGTCTTATTTTACGGCCAGCGGTCAGTTACTCGACCACAGCTGCAACTCACAATTATTTTCATTATTGATTAGTCTGCCACTTATTTTCTCCATTAATCAATTAGGTATTTAGCCTGAAATGTGGTGTGCAGACATGACCACAGTTTTCAATTGGTTTGTTTTGTACAGTATAAATATGACAAAGAAACTGTAATTGAGTTATTGATAATCTTTAGGTTCTTTTTTTAAATAATTGCTGGTGATGCTTTCAGATTGTTTGTTTTGTCATATTAAATGAAGGTTTTCAGTTATAAAATAGAGACAAGCAGTAAATGGTCAAATGTTGGAGCCTGCTAATATTCAGCATTTTAGCTTGATTGCTTTAAATCTGCTGTGTTTTCATGGCTGCAGCTTCAAGGGCATGTTTCTCACAGCTGCCGTTTCCATCAACGGTGATGAAGCGATCGTCAGGTCACCTTGGTCACTGGCACCTAACTGCATCGGATACTGCTGGTTTCTATACGCTACACTGCAGCCTCCCAAAGTGACCTTCCCTAAGTCTGCATAGGCCTGGGATCTGTGCCACAGCCAAAGCCACAGAGCCACAGTACACGAACAGGGATTATATTGTGATGTGAGGTCAGCAATGTGTTAGGTTTCTGATTAAATCTCCATGTCAGAGTTCACAGCTGTCAGCATGCTGTCGGCACAGTCATGGTGTCCTCCTGTTTTTGTGTGTGTCTTCAAACTTGGCTGACTCTCATACCATTGTGTTTTCCTCGTGCTTGTCTTTGTTTACCTGCTGTCAGAGGAGTGTCTGTCTGACAGACCTGTCTGCCTTGTTTTCAGCCTGAACCTTCAGTTGAAAGCCTGTTTGCACCACCTCTCTCTATCTAGCTCTTTCCCTTCCTGTTTCCTTTAAAAGCACACACACACACACACACACTCAGTTGGTGTCTTCCCTCTGTGTCCTCAGACAAACCCCTGGCACTGCGTGGTCACACTCCACTCCCTTTCACTTCAGACGGCACCCCACCTGCGTCATGTCTCCCACTGGTCATCATGAGGTTTACAAAGCAGGCAGCTCTATCACATCTGCCATTCTGATCACCATCACACTGTGATGTCCCGTAGTGGGGTTCAATAGAGTGCAACGGCGAAGCGGGTTTGCCGCAGCGAGCGCTGGCAGGAGCCTTGCCGATCAATATCTCAGGCCGTTGAGAGAGCCGGTGGGGCGGTGGGGCGGTGGGTTGGTGGGCGATATCCTACAACAGCTGCAACAACAACAACAGCAGTGGAGTCAAATAGCACCCAGTGTGTGAACTGTGTCATGCTGAGGCAACAAGTCAATAGATATGACCAAATACACACAGAAAGGGTAAGTGGGGGTGTCACAGAGGCCTTTGGTATTAAGACACTGACCATGTAATCACAGCAGCCACAGGTAGTACAGTCAGGGTCCTTCGGTAAATGCCATCCCTGATCTGCCTCCTCTAACTTTCTATCTGCACCTTACAATTGATAAAAAAATGTTAAAAATGCCCCGAAATACACTGAGATATTTTTTAAATGCTTCAAAATCACAATCTGGTATCAAACTTGCCTTTTAGTGTCCAATTGGAAACACTTCCTGTTGTGTTGTGTGAATTTGCAGTGCACGTGTCGTCACATTGCTTAGGACACTTTCTGACTTAGTAGTGCATTTATGAATTTGGATATGCTTTTTTTTTTTTTTTTAAAGTTCCAGTGCGTTGAGCTCCCTCCATTACTGTAAACCTGGACTTATAACACCATGTGAATTAACATAGCAAATTCCACCCATTTTTAACTGTGTAACATTTACTCCACACTGTCAAAAAAGTCAAATCGGTTTTACTATCATCAAAATGTCATGGTAATGTTTATTCTGATAACAACTTGTAAGTACTGGGGTTATTTATAGATTCTGTTTGAAACTACCTCTTAGTCATTGTTCTGCTGTATTTCTGTCGCAGAGGATGTTGGACCTTTGGTTTCCAGTTCCCAATTTTCACTTTATCAAAGACTAAGTGCGGTAAAAGTGTCTCTTCCTGTTTTGTAGTACAAACAAATCGGCCTTTGCACAATAAACAATTTCAGATTTCCGGTGAACTGTGTGTTCACAAAATGCATTGTATAGGTTAGAACCAGACATTGTGCCAAACTTCTTAAGAAGTCGTTACGATAAGCAAACAAGAGGCACAGAGGACATGACAGCAGGTGTGTAGGAGATAAAGAGATCTCCCACACTTTGTCAATACTTGCAGAGTGTAAAAGTTTGAGATGACCTGACTTTACCTTCCTCTGAAATCTATTCACCAGAAGAGCCCATCCAGACACATTTCTACATAAACAAAACGCATAAAGATTTAATGAAAGATGGATTTGTAAGCGCAGTGAATGACTTCGTACTTTGCCAGCATTCTTAACTCTATTCTCCCACCTTTATGAGTATATATATATATATATAGGCCGTTTGGCAGGAGGCTGAGTGTTACACGGCTGAATATTGCACTCCAAAATTTTTCATCATTAGCGGCTTAGTGGGCATGTGAGTGCTGAACAAATGGTGTCTGTGCAGGCGGCGGAGAAAGAGAGGCGAGTGGAACGAGAGCAGGGAAACTGAATTGAGAAAGAGGGAGAGAAAAGTGTGTAGGGGGTGGGGGGGGTGAAGGCATGTGATCCTCTGGTGAGATGAGAGGAAACAAAAAAACACAAGGTGGGAAACAGAGAGAGAGCTTGGATCACTGACAGTGTTGCTTTGATGCAGAACAAATGGAAGTTAAGTTGTGAGGTTGAAAGTAGAGTTTTGATGTTTTGGGAAATATTTTTCTACACTGATGAGAGTTTGATGAGAAGATATCACTGACTGGCTGTAGAGGCATCAGCTTAGTTTAGCATGAAGAATGGTAACAGGGGTCAACAGTAAGCCAAAAAAAAAAAACCCACAGATAAACATTTCACATCACATGTCTATTGAAACTGACACATTTCCAGGCTGTATATCTCAGAGCGATACGAACATAAACATTTGTATGGGCTGACATATATGTGAGTATTTGAGATTGTTCTAATGTTAATAGGTTCAGGATGTAACTTTTACGTATGTGCTTTTAAAAAAATAGTGTTCACAAAGAGAGAGAAAGACACACACAGTGTGATTCGAGACTAGCTACAGTTTTAGCCACATCACTATTATTACTAATATTAAAACAAATTCACTATACAAGTTATCTTTTGTCACCATGTTTTACAAAATGGGTCTTTGGGACCTTTGTTTTAGACTGTGAGCCTGAAGCTCAGAAAAGTAGCTGCTCATTCAACAGCCAGATCACTGATCGTCTAGGCAACCAATCTGAGCTCATGTCCGCCTCAAACAACCTGTCCAATGACAGCTCATTAGGTAGGAAATCTGGCCTCTTGCGTATTTCCCAAATATAGTTGTGTCCCCTTGAACCTATTTGTATTGATGCTAATATGATTGAGGGTTTTCAAAATAAAAGTCACAGAGGAAAGTGAGGTTATTATGCTCTGTTGAGCTATATACTTAGAATCTTTTGCAAAATCCTGTTTGACCCAGACTTGGATAAATGAGAAGAGGAAGGCAGAGTTTCCCAGACAGGCAGTGAAAAGATGGTATAAGGGTTTAGGGAGGTCAGTTGGCCCATCGCTGTGGCCCAGTTCCTCACATAAAATCCTTGTTCCTTGTTTGGAAATGTGCTAATCCCCATGGGCCCTCTCTGGGCCCTGGCCAACCTTTGAAGACAAAAAAAAGCCCCAAAAATTGGCTTTTGTTCTTCAGACAAGCTTTTGTACTCCTAACCTCTCTGAGCTTGTATTTTACACAGCAGTTATGATCCATTGTGTAATGGTTGCTGTTATGACACAGTTTTCTCTGGAGGCACTGAATAGTAGATGATATACACTCAGCTGCCTTCTCAGCTATGTGGTTGTTGAACACCTCGGTGAGATGCTGTTTGCCTTCAGTGTTTTTTTTGTTTTTTTTTGTCTTTTTTATTGGACATGCGCTGTGATAAATAGAGTAGAGGAAGGATCCAACCCTGCGTGGGCCTCCTGACACCTGATACAAAGACCGTGTGCGTCAAGCTGCGGGATTTGGAAAAAGAGCACATGATGTAGGCAGTCAGATGATAAAGCTATATCTTACATAAGAAGCCCCCTCAGTCAGTCAGTAAATAGCATCAACTGAGGAAAGGCCGGAGAGTTTAAGTGCTCCGTAGCCCCGCAGTCTCTAATTTAATCTTTCAGATGTCAAGCAAGGGTTTCGTTGCCTTGTCCTTAATTGAACTTTGCCTTGGTACTGTTTGCAATTAAAGGTGTAATCTTTAAGATGTCAGTCATGTTTGGCAATGCAATGGTTACTGGAGATAAAAGCAAGTGTGTTTTAATGCCGAGCATCCGTGACTGGAACAGCCCATCTAGTAACAGACAAACAGTAAACAGACCAAAGTTTTGTTTAATAAAGAATCAGTAATCAGGTTTTTCCATTAAGTCATGAGCAACCGTGGCAATTTCATGCTGTGCACAGCACAATAACTCTTCTATACAACAGCAGCGCACAGTGAGAGGAGCTGTTTGCCTTCTGAAGAGTTGGAGGTGTGAGGCCTGTCAGCAGCTCACTGAGGCTGCTTTTTAAAATCCATTATGCCCCTGTGATATTTAAAACTGATCTAATTTGAAAATTACTGCCTGGTGTTTGACAGCACTGGCATCATGATGTATAGAGAGTCATCAGTTAATGTTGAGGTGGTTATCAATGAGGTAAAATTATTCTAGATTACATCCATGCATAGTTTTCAGTGGTTCCCTTGTGCAAATGTGGAGAGATTAAATGGCTCCTGCAGAAAAACATTAAGTGCCCAGAGTCGATATGTTGTGTGTTGCTGTTTCACCTTCTTACACCTGTCTTTCTCTTTCTTCCTCAGAGACCTGCATCCATTAGCATAGACAGAAAATTTGAGCAGAGGAGGAAAGATGGTGACCTTGGAAACCCCAGAGGCTCCTGTGCCCCTGACGGCGCTGTCACGCTGGTATCTCTACGCAATCCATGGTTACTTCTGTGAGGTCATGTTCACCGCCGCCTGGGAGTTTGTGGTGAACTGCAACTGGAAATTCCCAGGCGTGACCAGTGTGTGGGCGCTCTTCATCTACGGCACCTGCATCCTCATCGTGGAGCGGATGTACCTGAGGCTGCGGGGATGCTGCCCCGTGCTGCTGCGCTGCATCATCTACACTTTATGGACATACCTGTGGGAGTTTGGCACAGGGCTGCTGCTGCGCCAGTTCAACGCCTGCCCCTGGGACTACTCTGAGTTCCGCTACAACTTCATGGGGTTGATCACGGCAGAATACGCTGTGCCCTGGTTCTGCGCCTCTTTCATTGTAGAGCGCTTGGTGATTCGTAAAACGCTGCGGCTGCGCTTCCATGAGGGGCCTGAGGATGGTTGGTCAAAACATCGGTTGGATGCTGGGGGCGGAGGAGGGGTAGGAGGAACATTGGGGGGTGGGAGGAGGAGAGAGAGAAGCAGAGGGACGGGAAATAGTTCTAATGGCTATCTAAAAGGGGAATGAACCAATACATACTGAATGAAGAACATAGTCTGAAACCAGCCCAATCGCTCTGCTACACCTCTTCTGCCCTCCTCAGCCACTTCCATCAGCAGTCCTCCCCATAAACTGTCTGGAGTAAAGTCAAACAGACAGCAAAGTAGACTGGGTTGGTGTGCAGAGGTGTACAGAGTCTCAGAACAGCCAGAAAACAAAACCTAACCTGGGCTTAAAACGCCCATATCACTCACTGTGTCCTCTACTGTCAACAGAGGCACAATATCTCCATGCTGCTGTGTTTGCTGCATCTCATAACACACACACCCATTTCCATGTGGGGTTGACCTTAAGGAGATCAGGGTCTTAAATGACCAGGACTACAACCTCAGTCCCTGCTGTCCCATAGACTGCAGAAGAACTCGGGATAAAAACAAACAGCTGTTGCAAAGATTTGTGTTACCGTTGAGAGGCGGAACAAAGACAACATATGTTTGTGTTTCAAGGGCACATCAGTCTATCTGAAAGCAGAATGCTTACTGCATAGGAAACATAATAAAAAAAAGTAGCTGCATTTGTAACATGTCCTTTTTAAAATGTACATACTGTCCTTTAGTATTATTCAAAGTACTGTAGTAATGTAGCTATGAAAAGGCTCTTTAAGAACATGTCCACCCTGAAGCAATGTGTTGGCTTACGCCATTATGAATGTTCTCTGCAGTTAGTAAATACCCACAATGCCTGGAAAAAAATGCATGGAAAAAAAAGTTGTCTTCCTATATGATATACATTTTTTACAGAGCTCATTCAGCAAGTCATACTGTGTGTCTCTTTTAAAAGTAGTCTGCTGCTTGTGTGTGTGTGTATGAGTGTGAGGGGGGCGACAGGAGCTCAGGAGGTAGAGCCGGACGACCAGATATCACGGTTGATTCCCGGTTTTCATTCTGAAATTGTGTCGAAGACATTGAACCCCAGACAGCTCCTGGTGAGCAAGTCACAGCCGTGCATGGCAGCTTCTCTGCTATTGATATATGAATGGGTGTGTGTGTGTGTGTGTGCAGGCAAATATCAGCACTACATAAATGTAATCCATTTGTCATAATAGCAGGGGAGACTTTTTGTTGATGGTTGTAATTATGAGTCATGGCCATCAGCATAAAGCATCAAACTTTTGCTAATTTTCTTTTTTTTTTATTTGACAGTTTTTCGTAAATCTTTTTCATAACTGAATGTCTGTGTCCATTTCATTTCATCTCAGACATATCACTATCACTTAATTCCCATTCCCTGGAGGTCAAAAGTCATTCTGGTGAAAAAGAAACTCTTGCAAAGTGTTAATTCATTGATAAAATACTGTGTGATTTCCTCTTACACTGTAAGTGTGACAGCAATATATAAATGTACGAGCTGGATGACAAGCACGTGAAATGGTAAACATGTGCATGAGAGCACATGATCACATGATAGGTTTATGGTTGTCAGGTGTTCACATTTGACACTTTCACACATTCAACAATGAGAAAAGAGCAGCCACTTTCAGAGATTATTCAATGAGAAGACACTGACATATCACCAGATTAACAAGAAACAGAGTTCGCTGCTCATGCATGATTTGTGAGGCAACAATAGATTTGGTTGCCCTGGTGAATAACGACCTCTGAGGTATTTTACTGGACTTTGACTCAGTGTTTTTATGACAAAAAAAGCTGCAGAAGTGAAGTGGCACATTATGCAGATTTCAGGGTGCACACAGCTGGTTTAACATTATATAAACTTAACTTGACAGCACTCGTGTCTTAGTGACGTTCTTAACTTCAAACAGGCGAAAACACACAGAACAACACTTCAGTCCTCCAGTGTTGTTATCTTCCATGTGGACCCTGAGATGACCTTTAATGTGGGAATACAAGTACATTCACCTCCATGCATGCAGGAGCTGATTGTAACGTTTTTAGCCTCAGTCAGTGAATCTGGTGCTAAGTATGAGACAGTTTGGGCAGTGGATTAGCAGCATGCATGAGATGAAAATATGATAGCCGTAAAAGAATTCCTTAGAAGGAGCATTTATGAGAGATTCAATGACAGCGTTTTGCGCTGACAGTAGATGAACTCAGCTTTTCACTATTGTAACTGTTAATGGGACAAATGCAAAAAAAAAAAAAAGAAAAGAGAAAAAAAAAATCTAATCCAAATTCATTTTCCAACAACACTACGCTACTTAGTGAAGTTGTGACCTCCATCAATGTGGCTGCAATGCCATGCAGTATTTTCCATAACTGTCTGCTGGGCAGCTCAGAGGAGGGTGGATGGCAGGGCTTATTAACCATCAGAGATGAAGTGCTGCCACCCAGTGGACAATTTGCATACTGAAACTGGAAACTTATTATGCATGGTCTTGGTAGAAATAAGAAATGAACACAAACACATGAAGATCAAGAATCCTTATTGGGATCAGTGAAAAGAAAGTTATTATGTGGTGTCTATCATTTTTTTTTTTTTTAATGTCAGTTTAATGTTGAATATGCATATTTTTCATACATGAACAAACAGGCTTAAAAGCAATAGAGGCTTCTGACCCAACAATGTAATTCAGCTCAAGGCCGTTATCTTTTTCTCTTAAAACATCTACTACACTACATGATGAGAATTGATATGCAGCTTATATCTAAATCCAATTCTACTGCTTTGATGAGACAAATCACAAGAACATGCAAAACAAAGTGTATTTGTTCTCTGCAATATGCGAATGGAGGAGTACTAAGTGAGCGTGTTTAGTGTGTTGTACAGAGACATGGTCTCTGTATTTGTATGTGCATGTACAGTATAGCCTACTACAATTGAACTGAATTGCCAGTATTTTTATCCTAAAGGCTGCATGTCCAAAATTTTTAAATTTCTCCTCCAAACCTTGACTTTATCCAAGTAGTTATTATCCCCATGTACTGTAATGGTTACTTATTTTTTAAATAAAAATGTACAGGTTTTTAGTGAACTGACTGTACTGTATATCACTCACTTTGATTATGTCCATGTATGATTTATCAAACTTTGGGATTAAATGTATTTATTTGATCATTAAATTTGTGTGTTTTGGAAACATCTTCATTTCTGTGTGCTGACAAAAACATACACGTACTATATGCAATGATAAACACATTAGAAGCTAAAGAAGCCTACAGACTAAAGATACACACAGTGCATATAGCCTATATATACTGACATATTATTATATATTTTGTCTTCATTATGTATTTGACAAAACATTATGGGAGCAAAAGGGATCACTTCCCATCCTGTAGGTTAGATCATATGGGCTACAACCTACTGTGGACTTATAGATGCTGTTTCAAACATGAACATGACTTGCTGTAACATTTTTACAGTATTGTGACATCTACTTTGCACTCGTTATCAACTTATCCAGCCCCTTTATTTTTTTTTATTTTATTTTATGTTATTGCTATTAAGGTCGTTTTATTCACTTCCCAGGTTGCCCCGCCGTAGGGAAATCAAAACAAAGATGGCGGCAGCACATTAGCGGCCTACCTGGATGGGAACTTTTTTTTTTTTTTTTTTTGTCGTGTTACGGACTAAACGTGTTTCATTCGGTTGGAGGAGATGCTGACAACACAGACAGTGGTAAGTAACCTAGCTACTTTAATTACTTTACAGTGTTATTCAAACGTGAGCATGGAAACAGCCCACATTTAGGACGCCAGCGTCTTCTTCTTCTTCTTCTTCTTCTTCTGTTTCATTAGTATTATTAAAGACGAGCGCACGTGTATGCTCTGATGACATACTTCCATCGCGCCCTGAGTAGTTTGGTCAATATTAAAAACACCACAGTACAAGGCAGTTGTGGGTGGAGGAGAGGAGGTTGTCATGACCTAATGACCTGCAGTGTTTATCTGAGATTAAAACTTTGTGTTCATTTTAATTTTATTTGTGTTGCGCTAAATCACATACAAGAGCTTACTGGGCTATATTTTAGTGAGGAACCCAGCAGTTGCCAGAAAGAAACCTCCCACGGACCGGACTCAGGGTGGGCGGGGATGTTTGTTTAAATCATTATGACTTGTTGTAAGCACGCCTGTGAGTCTACCCCCCCCATCATTGTCTTTCTCTCCAAAGCTGCAGATCACTAATGTGGCCACATGATGGCTCTTTTTCACCAAAAAAGACAAAGCGGCCATGATCACACAGCTCGAGGACACAGGTTGACTGTGTGAGTCATCAGTCTGCATTCAAAGATTAGTTTGTTGAGGAAACTGCTTTTATGACTGGACTTTCCAAGGAGGGACAAATATTGGCTTAAAATATAACTTGGCAGGGCAGTTGTAAGGTTTTATGTGCAACAGCATGCCACCTCATTTCGATCAATATGAAGAGTTGCCTCTTTGGTTTTAACTCATCATGCGTATATGACAGGTTGTGACTCCGACATTATGTAAGCATAATCAAGTTTATTTGTTTTAAAACTGCCGCGATGACAGATTTCATTTTGCTTTCTTTAGTGGACCCGGGGGAAAATGTTTCATCCCTTCTTTCTGTTAATGCCACACCTTGGACCAGGTAGTGTGAATCTGGGTCATTAACATGTCTTGGCAATGTTTTAATAGGCTGTTATTCCTCTCTGGCCCCTGGGGCCCTTTTTCCATAGCAGTGCCTACCTGTCTTGATGAGGGTGTGTCTACTTCACACATTCTGCAGAAGGAACCTGCTCTGGCCGAGCCTGATTTGACACTGTCAACATGTGGCTTCATCATGTCTCCTCCAATCAGTCACCTGTTCTCCAAATATGGAGATCCCCAACCTGTAATCAGTGCACTGCAGTTGACAAGTGTCCTCCCTGAGGCAGATTTCAGGGCTTGTAATGTGAGCGTGGTTTGCGTTCACATGTGCATGTTCTGTAATGCGTGTTAAGCTTAGGTTTCACTGTGCTTTTCTTGTGTGACTTCATTGTTCTCAGTGTTGAGTTTCCAGTCAGTCTGACAGGAAATGTGAATGGGTAAAAGGCAAGGCATGGATTTTACTAATAGCAAAAAAGAAAAATCACACCAGGTATGAGTGGGCAGGAGGCCTGAGGCTAGGTTATAGAAAACAGGGAAACAGTGAGACTAGCCAGAAGTCTTCATAAATATCCATGTGTTGTTACTGGTTTCTTCTCATCACGTTCTTCCTCATACTGTATCACATCAGTATTATTCACAACAAAAGTTGACCCGATACAGTATATGTGTGTTTCCTTATCTCAGTGGAGCCCACACCAAGTTACCAGAGCAGAGAGGCCCTCTTGTGGTAAAAATTTAAACACATATCACTAGTAACATAACATAATGTGATTATACATTGCTATGTGCATTGCTATTATTGGCAGTTGAATCCACAATGGAAAAATATGGCAATAGAGCCTGTACTAAAGATCATTAGAGAATTAAAAAGGTGATATTGTAAAAGATCTTTCTTCATACTTGCCCAAAAGTCAACATGTAAGTAACAATTACAGAGAGTGTTGACAGAGCTGTGTTTGGTTTGGAGCTGATCTTTTAATTCGATGATGTAGGGTCACTTTATACACTTTATACTGTGCTATTTAGATCATTAAACTGCCTAACTGTGTGCAGGTGTGCAGGGGCGATGCTGTGCTTCTTAAGTCCCTTGGACAGCTGAATGTCGGGTTGGCATTGGAGAGTGGTGGGGCGAGTGACAGCGTCATGGTGCATTGACAAAATGAATGGTTCCATCAAATCAGGGCAAGACATTAACATTTGCATTTCCACTGAATCAGTGCCGGCGAAGAAAGAGCCCTCCATTGAAGGGAAACTTGTTTGACGTGTGAATGAGCGAATGCGTCAGGCGTTTGCCGAAACACATTCATGCCTTCACAGCTTTGGACACGGGCTGGGTCTCTTGCTTAGATCCTGGTGGAAAACTCAAAGTCACTTTTTCCCTCCATGTAGGCTGCTTTGGCAGTCAGGCCCTCCTGCAGTCAGGGCTGGACAGGCAGCGAGAGGGAGAACGGCTCATTGATCATGCTCTCTTCTTCCTTTTTTGACCCTACTGTACTGTATATCTTCATACTGCTCTGGTTAGGCCAAACGTCTAATGCTATATGGTCTAAAAACTCAAAAGTGTGTTTTGCTTATTGTTGTTTCACTTTTACTGTGTATGATCTTGGCACAGAGGTTCTCTTGTTCTACAACAGAGTTTTAAAGCACTGTGATGCCAGTGTGATACCACTGTATATACTTTATGGCAGGGTTTGTGAAGCCTCTCATGCAGTTATTGTATGTGTATGTTTTGTAAATGCAACTTTATTATGATAATTTGTATTAATAACTTATTTGTCAGCAACAGCAGAGAGATGGAGGATAACTCCCCGGCAAAGGTCAAGCAATATGCTCCATAGTACAGGGTACAGGAGTACATGCCGGGCAGTGATACAGTACCTGCATGTTCTCCAACAGGATAGGTAGCACAGTGTTGATTCAAAAGGCTGCATTGCTGCATTGCTTGAATTGTCTTTTTTCCCCCTTAGTTAAAGAACCTGTCTTCTCCCCAGGTGTGCTCTTGGAGATAACTTTTAAAATACGACTCCTCACTATCCATTTCCTGTCCTGAGGCATGTGTAATGAGACACCCTGGGTCCTGGAGATGGGCTTTAGAGTGCGATGAGATGACAGATCCTGAATGAAAACAAGGAGACTCTCAGCCCGCCAGTTAGTAAAATTAAGCTTTATACCTGGCAGAGCTCCTGTGTAAAGCCACAACAGGCAGGCAGCAGGTTTGTGCATATTTCATGTTGACAGTTTGAACCTGTGGCCAGCTGTAGCGCTCTAGAAACCTGCCGTTTTGTTAACGGTCACGGCTTATCTCCTGTGAGGCTTTGCATAACGAGAATAAGTGGCACTTTCCCAGGCTGCTTTACATCTATTTAATTTCAGGAGTAATTGCTTGAAATGGAAAGGAGGAGTCGCATCTAAGTGTAGTATAAATCTGCAGTTAGCCACTGGAGATAACGTGTTAGGGTGTGTTAGGGTGACCAGATCCTGGACTGAGCTGTAACTGAATACTATGTTACAGTGCACTATAACTTCTGCACTTAGAGACACTGTTCAACCTCTTGCAGCCCATCCAATCTGCACAATATATCAGTGGTTAAAAAAAAAAAAAAAAAAGGAAAAAAAAAAGAAAAGAAAAGGAAAAAAGTTCTTTCATAAGAAGGCAGCATTCAGGCAAAACAGATCCAGGCTTGAGGTCAATGGAGAACCTGCCAAGACAGAGAATGTTCCACTGCCCTGCCCATTTTTGTGCTTTCTGTTTTCTATATTCAAACTCACATTGTTTGCACTGTTTATAACATCCTGGACTTCAGTCTATTAGATAATCAGCTAACGTCGCCTTTTCTTTCTTCTTTTTTTTCTCTCTTTTTGTATTTTGCTTCTCTGGAAAACAGCGAGTACCATGTTTAAGTATTTGCACTTCACTCGAGTATTTCCTGTGTTTTGTTCATTTCAGCCTAGTTTATATTAGAAAATATTGATTAAAAACAAACTGAGGCAAAATGTAGCAAAGATAGTTAAGCTGATGAAGCATTCGACTTTTATGTCTCACACGCACATTGACAAATTACAACATACAATATCAAATTATTATTATCAGTCATGTTCAGGTGAACTGGTACTTTGAAGACAACACAGGTCTTGTAGTTGTAATAGAGTGTCTTTTTATAACATTACTTCTACTATTACTTCAGTTAAAGTTCTGATTGCTTCTCTCACCACTGCTTATCCTTCCTATCCCCCCGTCTTGTGTTTCTGCGTCCGAGGTGTCCAGGGCTATTAACAGCAGCTCTGCTCTCCAGGTACGTGGCAGAGCATGAATTACATTAATAGCTGCTGGCAGGAGAGAAAATAAGAGCAGTTATTAAAATTAATGTGCTGCTGTTCCTCCTGCGGTCCGTGGGTATGGCTGCAGGAGGAGCTTGACCTGGGTTTGGGGCGCACTGGGCCCATTCAGCATCTCTCCTTCCTCAGCTTCAGAGGGCTTCAGTCTGTATATGTCTTTAATTTGCATGTGTCATCCCTGCTTAATCTCAAGTCCAGCTTCCTTTCCATTTGGCCTTTTCAGATGCAAGTTTTTTGGGCACTGATCAGAGTGTCTTATTTGTCCAACGTAGCCAATGCCAGCTTCCCTTCAGTCCAGAAGGCCCAAGGGCCTCAGTCTGCTTTGTGTCTTAACATGGTCCGCTAAGCTTCAAACAGACGCCACACTGTACTGGAGCCCGGGCCCGTCCTCGTTCCCTACTTTGAAGTGGGAATCCTTGCACTTAGCACATTCTAACGTCATCATAGTTCGGTTTTGATGGGATCCAAATGCAGAGGCTGGCTCAGTTATGCTGGCTCCTTCTGAACTACACATTTTATTCCCACTGTTTCTCCCCATAAACATGACCTTAGACACCCATTTGGCCACCAAGGCTGCAGGAACTGGCTGGTGATGCTACCTACCAATGTTTCTTTATGCCTGTAAATATTTATGAAGTGAGCAGTTCGGACCGTTTAATCCTCTGCTGGCTAGCGGAGGAAGTAAACCTTTAACAGTTTAAAACCCACAGCCCAGCAGCTCCAGGGCAGAGGCACTAACTGTTTTTCATGAGCATGGAGGAGTCGACATAGTGAACTCCATGAATAATGTTCATGTTAATCTTTCTGTCTTTGCCGGTTATAAGAATATGTCTTAAAGGTTTGCACTCAGTATTATCACAGCATTCACAGGCTGGTCTCTTATTTTCATTGTCATTCATTGTCATTGTGTTGTTGAATAGTGATTCCTGATGTCTAGCTTTAGGACACCTGAATTAGCGGTTCCCTTAATTTATATCATCTCCAGATACAAGAAGCTCCTTTGGTATGCAATGCATTGTGGGTGAATAGAATACATTAACACACCCTAAAATAAAGTTCTTGCTGTCATATGTAATTGTGAATTAAGTATTTTGAGGTTTTTGACTGGTGGTGGAACAGAACAAGCCAGAATTCATGTTTTTATAGCATGTGGCAGACAAGGCAGTGGGTTATACAATAGTTTCTTCAGTCTCTAGTTGCTGACATGATGAAGTAAGACAGTGTACTTCAATAAAAAACAACAAAAAACACATTACAGTGTACTTGTTTACAGTTCACCCCCTACACATAAATCCCATCATGCATATAAACCAATGACATATGGATCGAAAGGGAACTGACTTTTGACATCAGCTTTGAATTAGTATGTCGAGTATTTAGATTTCAGACACAGTAAAGATACAGTGGCGAGGTGGAGGCGTTGCGGAGGTGTTCAGTTTTTTTCCCACTCATTTCTGCTCAGTGTGTGTGAAAACTGAGGTCGGATGCCAATACTGGAAACAAATAAGCTTCAGGTACAAGCAAACTGTCATCTCCTCCATCTCCATTATGACTTAACAGTATTTAACGGCATTTGCTGTCACATGGCCTGCATGTTTACAGTAATGACAGCTGCCGGGTGTGCAAACACTCACGTGTCTGTGTGCGTGCGTCTGTACACACACACACTCAACATTTCATCATTCAAATAAGCAAAGATAAGAATCTAACAGCATTGCTTAGCCCCCCCACCCCCCAAGCTGAGCTGAACTGCAGAGGCTTCTTGTTGCATAAGCTTTCCTGGTCATCATCTGCCTGTCATGTTTTCCGACTGTGGGAGAATGACTCGCCTGTAGAGGGAAGTGTTTGTGTTTTCCATGTGGAGCTTCCAAGCCGCCACCAGTGGTGGGGGAGGCCGAGTCTGACACAGGCCTCTTGAGGAACTCCAGGATGCCATTAGGTTGAGTGACTGGTTGTGGCTATGTGTGTGTGTGTGTGTGTGTGTGTGTGTGTGTGTGTCGGGGGGGTATGTATGTGTGTCTGTGTCAGCTGCCGTGTTTGAGTCAGTTTGTTCTTATTGGTTTCTTCACCACTTGGAGAAGTCGTGGCCATTTTTTTTATTTTTTACCCAGGGGGCAACACCTGGTGGGGGGCTTTTGAAACTTACAGCTGTGTTACATCAGCTGTGCAGACTGTAGGCACAGTAGTGGACAGCAACATAGTACAGTACATGTACTGTACTGAGCAGTGTGAACCAAGTTCTCAAGTAAAAACAGTAACAAAACAAATAAGAAATACTCACTTGCACCTTTGATCAGTCAGTCAGTCAGTCAGTCTCTCAGCGTAACACTGATTTTTGTACTTGGTAAAAAGTTCATTTTCTCCTTTTACTTCACTGAGAATGAAGATGACAGGACAGTGGAGAGGCGCAGGAAAGTCAGGGTGAAGGAGTAAGAGGGGACAATATGCAGCAAAGGGCCCCAGGTTGGATTCAAACCCATGGCCACTACAGTCAGGACAAAGCCTCCTTGGTACAGAAGGTGCTACACCAGATGATCCACCCTATTTGATGCTTGTCCTCTGGCACCTCTAAGTAACGTGTCTGAATATTTCCTTCACCGCCGAGTAAGAACATGTGCTTGTGTTTTACTTCTTAGACTTTACATCAACATCTTCAACCACACCACTCCTGCCTTTTCAGCTGGTACCTTTCCTTTATCTAGGTGGGCGAGCGCTGCCACTTTCAGACGGGGCAACCGCCTCTTTTAGTTTTCGCTCGGTGTGGAAACTTCAGTTTTATATGCAAACCTGGGTTAGTCGGCCCAGACCTGGTGTGGCCTGCTTTATGAACCGCTGAGGGGCTTGTTGCCGTGTGCATGTGAGCCGCTCTTCAGGAGGCTTCTGTTTGTGCAGGTGTGCTGCAGTATGACGTCTGATTATGAAACATGCGGGACATTCATAGCCTTTGTTTTTTCAACCATTTGCTCTGTTCAAAAAAAGTCTCCATTTGAGAGTCAAGGAAAACAGAGTGATTTCCGGCCCAGGTCAATTCTGTGGCCTAGCCCACCGACCACTCCTCCACCACCCGACTCCCCTCGTCCACTTAAGCTGGTGAAGCTGAAAGCATAGGGGCACAGTCAGCGTTTATTTATAGAGCTACTTTGATGTGTGGACTGACAGCTGATATTTCCAATGTGCAACGTATTTGGCACAGAGGCCAGATTAACCTGTGCTCCACTGCCTGGGCTTTTCTCTTCTCACAGTGATTTAAATGTCAAGAGCATGGCTGGGCTACACCTGGAACCTGGCCAGTACCAGGCTGTCAGTCCAAATGTCTATCACAGAGGATGACATCTTTATTTGCCAGCCTTCCTGTAACACTGTAGGGTATAATATGTTCTGTAATTATTGCCCTGCAGGTACCAGTCACCCTGTACCAGCTGGACACTCTGTGCCGCGGAAAATCAAAGGCGTAACATTAAGTTTTAATCCCCAAAATGTTTATTAATTCAGCTAATTAATCACTTTGACCTGAAGCATCCAGTATTGCCAGGTACAGTAAATGTATTAGCTCCCATTAATGTAATCCTCTATTATTAAATGATGTATTATCAAATTTGATTGCACCATGTCAGTCATTAGTCATTCATACTACAGCACTTACAGATGCCTAAGGAGAATTTCTTAATCATGATTATATCCTAGTTTTGTTTTTTAGTCATAAATACTTGAAACTGGGCTCATAGCTGTGTTATAAAACATCTATCAAGTAGTTTATACAGCATGTAAACAACACATAAAGGGGTTAAAGTAAAATGCTGCTACCAGCAACAACTTTGGGGTGAAAAACGTGCTGTCGGACATGTTTACCCGGCTACGAAAAAAAGGTCAAGTAGCAAAAAAGCGTAATTTGGCAGCAACATAAACAGCATCTGTTTGGTTCGCTCGTGTTGACTTTGGCGCAGAGCTCCGCGTGGTTTGTGTAGTCCAACTGTGGTCCTCAGCTCGCCTGCTCCCCTCATGGGAGCTTCTCCTTCCTCTCACCCCGACCTCCCCGCCTCCTTCGTCCACTCATGTGCTTTACGAAGCAGTTAAGTTATTTTACATCATGTCTGCTCTCCACAACAAGCCTCCCCCCTCCCTACAAATCTCTCTTGTCATTATAAAAATAGTGCTCCGCTGCTGCTTTGCACGCCAACGTCTGGCGGTAGAATAGCCCCTCTGTGGATGTGAGGTTGCGTGGGGTGTGCTTAAAAGTATGTGTGTGTGTGTGCGTGCGTAAAAGTGTGTGTTTCATGCAACAGGAGAAGGGAGATGAGTGATTGCTTGCAGGTGACTGCAGAGCGAGTTGCTCGATAGGAGCTGGTTTTGAGTGTGACAGGAGAAGTTTCCAACGTCAGGTGTAATTAAGACAAACGGCCGGGGTCATAGCTCAGGTGTCCTTGTAAGAGCCGTCGCATGGGGAGTATTCAGCATAAAGGACAGATCCTGCAATGTGTGCAGCTCTCTGAATCCCTGTAGTGTATTTTAAATGGGAAAAAAAACATCATCAGACAACACTGTTATGCAAGTGTGGTAATGTGTGGCAGCTCAGTACGGCTGTTTTTAATCACTGAACCATGTTATACTCACTTGTGCAGCGATTGTACAGATGTGCAGAGGTGAGAGAGCAGTCAAGGTGGAAACTATCTACCATTACAACCAGCATTTCTGTTACTGTTCCGGTAAACAGCTGAATGCAATACTGTGCTGTCAGTCCCAGCTGACATACAGGGTGAGGGTTAGTCAATCCCAGGACTGACATGTGAGCCAAACAATAGTCACACACTCACATTCACACCTACGGGCAATTTAGAGTTGCCAGTCGGCCCAGCTGCATGTTTCTGGATTAAGGAAGGAACCCAGGGAACCGAGGTCGAGCAGCTTTCTTGCTGATCGGTGACAGTGCTAACCACTGTTCCACCCAGTTTGTAAACATAATTATATATTCTTTGCAGATGTAAACCAAATATTGTTGTAGTACTTCACTGCTACTGATAAATTAACATCTGTGCAAGCTCACTGTGAGTTTGTGTTACGGCTAAATGCAAACAGCATTGTAACATTCACACTGATAATGCTAACATGCTGATTTTTGTAGCTCTAGTTTCTGCTTCTGTCATGTTATAATATACATATGAAGTACTAAAAACAATACACATGAAACATCAGTGCAGTTGATCACAGTGAGTACAAATGTTTATTTCATAAATGACTAGTTCTTTTGGTTCTACTTAATGCCACCACATCTAGGTTCATTTGCATGCTGTGCACGCTGTGCAACTTGTGAGATGCTCGCAGATAAACCAGAAAGCACAAAAGCTCAACATCCTTTGAGAATAGTATAAAAAAAATAGGTAAAGTTGATTAACTGATTAGTCTTTTGCCAGACAATCAGTCGCTGGTTTGCTATTTTTCAGTCTGGCATTCCTTCGTTCCAGCTTCTCACATGTCTCAGATTTATTGCTTGTCTTGATTTTACATAACTTTAAACTGAATATCTCTGGGGTTTTGGGCACTAGGTCGACAAAAACAAAGACAATTGAAGACAACCGAACATTTTGTGGACCTGGGCATACATACACTCAAACCTCTTGGCTCACTTTGAATATTTTTACTACTTCTGGTGTTAGATCAAACTATAATCATATAAATACACAGAGGACAATGGTGCTCTTTACCACTGCTGCTGCCAGTAAATCACTGAGAGCCTGAAACATAAGAACACAAAAATGTGCTTGTTTTCAAATTATGGAAAGTTACTTATGTTTTGCTTGTGACCTGCCAAGGGACCGCAGATGCAAATTGGCTTTAAGCTAACTCTAGTACAGTGTGTCAAATGGGTATGTTTAATATTGTGCTTTGGCTCATTACAAAATAAATGAATAAATACATAAATAATAGTAAGATTTGGTCCATTCAGTACTTTAAATGCAGGAGTACAGGTGGAAAAAGCCCAAAAACCTCTGAGCTTTACAGTTGGCAGAAACAGTCCAGGCATGATCTGACCTGTCAGGATGGGCATGTGATGTTGTTTTTTTTTTTTTTTTTTTTTTTTTGGAATCAATGCTAGTTCTTAATAGTCTTTAATCCTCATCCATCATCTTGGCATGCCCTTCCCTTCATACAGTTCACTGATTGGCTGAGGGCCAGTGGCCAGACAGTGCACTGAGTTCACAGTCATTGTGATGTAACAGTGAGAACTTACCTGAGCCCCCTCCCCCTTTGTCTCTGCGGCGCTGCTTTTGACCCCTGTTAGTCAGCAAGCTTTATGTTAGTGATTGATATCGTCCGTAAACACACAAACACACACCCTTCAACCTTTCATTAACGCTCACCGGGCTCCTTTAATGTTTGTTCTGGCTGTACTGACATGTCAATCACACAAGCAGGCAGGCACGTACACACCAAACAGCACACACACACTCACACAGACTTTGACAAGTGACATAGATGGAAAATAGGTTGCACAAACTGGAATTGCAGGATTTGGCTTTCAGCGGGGCCAGTGAGTTATGTGAATGGCTGTTCAAGGGCTAGATGAGTAAGCAGGTCTGTCTCATTGTCTGTGAGTTCATCACTGACCTCATTCTTTAATTTCCCTGGAAAACAACTTGGTCAGGCTCACATGGTGCCAAGATTACCAGGTCTAGACAATGACTGTGAAACCAGCAAGGCCAAGTGGGGATGCTGATTACAGGGAATCTTGTTCTCGTGTCAACCACAAATTTTGATTGAAAGACATTAAAAGAATCTGTTGAACCTCAGTGGAAAACAAACTTCCAGTGAGTAAGATCCCACATTTATTCATCCTTAATGTTTGTCAGAAGATTCTCCTTAACCTCTAAGGGTGATGCTATGTTTGCTTCTTGAGAATCACCTAAGAAGATATATGTAAATTTTAGCTGTAACCATTTAATGCAGCACTATAATTCAGCTTATCTCAGTCTCCCAAAGTCTCATTAGCTTCATTTAAAATTTAAAAATGCATTTTTGCATGTAAGATAGACTAAGGCTGCACAACACACTGCTTCAGCAGCACCACTGCAATGCATGTATGCACCACAGTCCCATTCTCATTTTCTGAGAATGACTAATGTCTAAAAGAAGCCTATCTGATGAAAGACTTGGCCGATGAGTGACAAGCCAGATGTGCAAGACAGATAATCACCAATCAGTGAGCAGGAGAAAACATAACAACACCGTTTGGTTGCAAAAGTATAGTAATAGCATTTCTTTTTTCCAATATTGTGCAGCTATAACAAGACTGTGGATATCACCCCCATCTGTTATGGTGAATTTCCCAGCAACAGAAACCATCAAGTTTCAATGCAAACTGAAGGTGAAGATAGATTTGAATAACTCTACCAGTTCTGTAGTTTTATTCTTTTATTCCTTTGTCAGTCATTTTTAGACCTGCCAGGACAAACATGGTTGTTCCTCTGCAGCTGTTGAAGGACATGACCAGATTGGTGCTACAAAGGTCATGGGGTCATGCGGTTAGGGGTTCACACTCATTCCCAACTTCCCCGGAACAGCCCCCCCCTCCGTCCTGTCCAGCAGGTGCCACAGTCTGACCTTGACTGGGAGTCTGGGATTGCTGGGAATGTGAGTGTATGAGTGTTGGTCCTCTGGGACAATGTGAGGCAGATCTGTGACAGAGCGGCTGTGATCTTGGCGGACTGGGGCTGCTGAGGGCGACAGACTAAGCCAGAGTGGACCACGGGTCATTTTCCACCGGACGCCTTACGTCCTTTGATGTCTGGTCATTGCGGCTCGCCGACAGTTGGCGCATCTCTGTGCCCGCGCCTGTCCCACATTACACTGGCAGACCACCCGTATCTGCAAAAATGTCCCGCCAGGTTTAAGTTTTCTCAGGAATGCGGCCCATCTGAGCGTCCCCCAGCCCATCTGGACCCCTCTTAACCTGGGGAACACTACAGTGATTTCAGTCAGTATGTGCGTTTGGTGTGTGGCCTGGACATTTGGGACAATTGAGAGCATCTGTAAGCTAATTCCAAAGTCTCAAAATTCACATTCCCACTTGTGCTGAGCTGTGCAAAGTCGATAGATGCTTCAGAGATCAATTTACACTTGACCAGAATGACAATCTGAATCCATGCAACTCAAGATATCTGCTCAGTTGAATAATAAGATCGAAGATTTCCTGTCCTTATTTGGTATGTTGCACACACATGACCCTTTGTCATGGTGAACGGAAGTTGTAGATCAGTCTTAGATGGTACTTTCCTCTTCCTGGTTCTTAGTTTGCAGTACTTTAACCCCACTTCATCATTAGGCCTATACTCATGTAGGCCAAAGTCTTCATGCTCTCTTGTGTATTCAGACCAACGGCTAGTGGTTGGCTTTGATATGGAAAGGATTTAATGTTTATGGGAGTTTGTTGGCGCAGATGTGAAATGTTAAGGGCTGTTAAAAGAGCAGATAAAAGGTAAAGGGCCTGTTTGAGAAGATAAGGTAGAGAGGGGGAGGGGAGGAAACAGTTGTTTGACACAACTAACCTGACTGTTTGGATCTTGAGACTAAAGCCACACCTGTCTGTGTCAGTGTGTGTGTGTGTGTGTGTGTGTATTATACATGTGGAGTGCAGTGGGGTGTGACATGATGACTGTTGTGAGGTTGGTGACTGGAGGCAGGTCTTGTGCATGTGCATGTGGCCTCTAGGATCCCTTACCCATCACTTGTGCTGCTGTCTGTTCATCTCAGTGCCAATTAATGACTAGAAGGAAGCATTGAAGATTCCTAGAACAGGGAAACTATTGGCAAGTATCCAATATGGCACAGTGTACTGTTTTACTGTACAAAAGAAAACTCTTAGCTCATCTGTCACAACAACCTCAACATATAATTAAAGTCATTATTCAACTATTCAGTCAATTCAACAACAGGAACTTTTAACTTAAATTCCCAGAACCAAATGTGACATCTTCAAATGCAGTGGCTTGTGTTATCCAACAATATATCATAGCACATATAGCAGTATTTTTAAAATCGCAATAATATTGTATCAAGACATATAAGTATCGTGATAATATCGTATCTCAGGGCCTCTGGTGATTCACACCGCTAATGCTAACATGCTAAAACTGAAGGGTGAGTGTGATAAACCTTACACCTGCTAAACATGAGCATGTTAGCATCCATAGTGTGAATGTTTTAGCAGGTTAATGTTGGCATTTATCTCAAAGTACCTGTGTACATCTACCTAAGTGGTTACAGAGCTGCCTGCGCGGTGGCAGAGCCCTCATCTCATGACTTTATAAAAGAATCGAAAATAAGTCGATCAACAAATTGTTTGCCAGTTTCCTGTCAATTGTTGCAGTGCTTAACCTACTTTTTAAAAGCTGTATTAAAGTTTATTTCTGAGGGTTATTACATCATGTAATAATGCTTTGTAGATGAAGTTAAACCATTATTATGTCAGGCATGTTTCCTGTTAGAAAGAGAAGAGTTGGACCTGGAAGTTCTTAAAATTGCTGTCCAACACATCAGTGCATGATTGATTAGTTTATAAAGCAGCTCATTAGACAGTAGAAACTTAAATCCCTGTATAATGTGTGACCTACTTGTATTGTTTGTCACAGTGTGTTCTCCTCACCATCAAATCACGTTATTCACACATTTTAACTATCTGAAGCATCTGAAAGGTTCATTGTTGCCAGCGGCTGCAGCTTGCCTGCTATTGTTCACCTCCCTCGTGAATCTGCATTTGTGTGTGTGTGTGTGTGTCATCATGATAAAATGTGCTCCTGGAGACACCTACTGCAGCACAAACTACCACAGAAGGTGGTGACGAGCGGCCTATCTGTCATCATGATAACGTTGCAACTGTCAAACATACACTCACAGACATAGACTGTTGCAGGTGTGAGGATGTGTGGCCTGTCCCATTAAAACTGATGTACTCATATAATCATACTGATAATGTCGCAATGACTAACTGTGTACAGTGTTGACAGGTGTTGTGGCTGGTTATGTCTGTGGACATAAGCTCAATTTGACATGCATTCATGTCTATTTGATTGTTAGAATTAAAAATGCCTTTGTCATTTGGGTGCAGAATTAGAAAATCATTTTTCTAAAACACTCAGGAAACAAGTTCCTCTGTCCAGGTCTGTGCCCTTTACCTCTTGGTCTTTATCCTTTGATCCTTGTTGGCTTATATTTAACAAACCCAACTTGCAAACACAGCAATCTCAGTTCTTGGAAGAACAATAAATCTATTATCTCACTCTCATTATCAACTAGACACACTCATGGGTTTTTATCAGTGTGTGTCGATATGAGTCAGATGTCATTTACACAGAATCCTCGGGACAAGTGAGGCTGTCTGTCACTACTGTTTTGTTGTGGCTGTGTGCTTGAGTCATAATGTGTATAGTCTGGGCAAAGAGTGTCAGGTGTCAGGTCATCTTACTGGCATACCTCTGAATGAGACACACATGCACACACACACACACAATGCACACAGGAATGACACAGTTTAACATGTATGTTGCACAGCATAAAACGCTAAGGTGATGACTTTTTACCATCGAAAAGGTTAGCTCCACTTTGACGTCATAATGTTCTGCACAAACTCGTCTGGCCATGATTCAGTGCTGTGCCCCAGGAACAGACGTAGGGGTTGTTCCCATACTGTACCTGCTGCAACATGACTGGCTGGCAGAAGCTTTCAACTTTGAGGTGGTGGTAATTCTGGTTCCAGTGCTCTGTTGCAGTGATTGTCATGTAGTCGTCTGAATGTATGTGTCCTGTCACACAGTGCTGTCTTGCATTGTGTTGACAGCTTTTGTGTAACTGATTGCTGGATGACCTTTTGCATTCGGAGTGATTGATGAGTAACAGGTGCTGTTCCAGTTGACCTATATTATTTCTAATGTCTGTCTGGATGTGGTCCCACTGGTGGACATGAGTTTACAAATAAAAGACGTGGAAGGAGGAGTGCTCACATGCACCTGATTTCACCTGAGCAGCAGAAACATAGACTGGTTATTTCCTCTCCTGTAAGTGCAAACAAACACACATGTCAACTGCCGCCTTCAATACAAGACATTATTTGATCAGACCAAATAGTTTATTGCCTTCGGCTTCATGTGTCAGGTCCCGAAGATGGGTGTGGTGGTGTACCCTTGTTAAACTTAAAACAGCAATGGTGAATCATAATTCACGACACTGAATTGATCTGCTATTTTCTTTAATTACCTAAACCACACCTATTAAATTTTAACTGCAATTACAAACACAAACAGGTCATAAAATATATTCTCTCGTCAGCATTAACTGCAGATACACACCCAGCTTGTAGCCAATAGCACAATAAAAATCAAAACATTGATCCACATTCGAAGGGATGTGTTTTTCTGAGTTACATCAACAGCGGGCGACCACACAGGGAACAGAGGGAAGAAAACTATGATTCAAGATTTCTTTTTCCATTTAGCCTGTCTGCAGAATCACTCCTTTGTCTTGTTTTTATACAAGTGAAATACTCCACAATATGTGAGATCCTTTCCAATGTTTTTCCTTAGGAAAGGTGTAAAAACAACCTCACTTCTGTACAAAATCCCCCACCACCTCATTCGCACACACACACGTGTACACACACACACCTAGTGTGGCTTAATAGTGGTTTTAAAAGGCTTTTTACAATAATGCTCACTCCGCAGCTTGCTCACAAAGCTGGCAGGCTGGCACTTCAGAGCTTATGATTGAGTCAATGAGACCATTATGTTCCCTCTACTGCAGCCAGAGCCCATAACCTGCTCAAATGCAGGCCGAGGGAAGAACCCACAGTGGTTATGAACCCACAGGAGAAACACTGCAGACACACACACACACATGCATATACTCATATTAGCACATAGTGACACAAACACACACATCAGGTTTCAGGGTTTTGGTGGTTATGTCAGAAAGTGTATATTATGTTGGGTGCCCCGTGAGGCTGCAGTGGTCATCGCAGTCGAGAGAAACACGATGGATTGATTAAAGAAATGTGAGATAATTTCGATTCCAAGTTTAACGCTAGAATGACAACATGTGTACTGTCTGTCTGGCCTGAGGGTGGTGTCAGATGAAAACCAGGTGGTTACCCTTTGTACTCTGGCCGTTTTAAAACTTCTTAGACTCATCTTATCAAACTCAGCTTTGTTGCATTTATACATGTGGCCCAGCTTTCATCAGTCTAAGGCGGATTCAGCCTCAACTGATCCTCATTTGGGATTTTCTATTGCTGATAGAGAGGAGTCGGTGTGGCTCTGGTCCAGTGCAAGTTTTGGTGCTCGTGGAACTTTCTCTAAGTTCTCATGGGCCCCGGTTTCCAGAATTATTACCTATTTATGTCATTTTGAAAGATTGTAATATTGCAGTTGTGGCATAATCTGTATTCTTTGTCTCCCTTATGGGTGGTGAGGAATGAAGGCGTCTGCTCGTTGCAGTAACAACACTAAATTCAACTGTTTGATACTTTATAATGTAATGGCTCACAGGATGGGAAAGTGCGTCCAAACTTTCATCAGTCATTTGATTTGTTCTCCACCATTGTGAAGAGGGATGCAAAAAAGCGACATAACAGACCCTGTGAATGAAAGATTTGATAAGTGATTGTGGTCATGGAGCTTCACATTTTAACAGCTTGGCCCAGGATCCAAATTGGAACTGGCCATCGAAGCCAAATCCTCTGTTGCTCTTCCTGAGGTTTCTTCCTCTTGAGGCTGTTCTTGATTTATTAGAAAGTGTAGCCTGTCTCATAACTTTCCATTAGGGCTGCACAATTAATCACAATTTAACTGAAATCACATTAATTAAAATTGTTTGTACCATAAGTGTTGTGTTGCTACAAAGAGGCCCTGGACAGCAAATCATATTCTGCAGACGCAAGGGGACACGTCTGTTTGGTAAAAAAAGACCCACATCAGCATTTTTTAGGTGAAAACGGCCATTCATAATCAAGTTGCAATGGCAACATATAATCACCCATATGATTCCAGTATGATGTTTTTTGCATGTTGTGCAGCCCCACCCTCCACCTATACAACAAAACAAGCTTGGGTTCAGCGACAGGTGAATCAAAGTGACACACAGGGACATAACGACTTTTTTTTTTTTTTTGGAATTGCATTTAAAATATTAAATATTTTACAATGTGTTCAGAGGTCTTAACATCTTATTTACTCATTCACACCCAACCCACACACTCAAGTAACTGTACAAAACACACACGCCCACGGGACAATGGCAGGCCGCAGGGTGGGAGAACAGTCTCAGGTAGATTGGGTGTCATTTTTCTTTGCCTCCACATTCATTACATCTATAATCAGGTCATAACCCACTTGGTGCTTTTATGAAATAATCTGCTGCACTGCAGGCGAGTACATGTGAAGAGTATAGAGTGGCAGGGTGTGGAAATCCTTCGTCACACAGGGGCACTGAAGCTCCTCCGACTCAAACCTGAGCGTGGGTGAGCTATGTGAAGTGTACCTATTACGGTCTATGTAATTACAGAATGAGCGTGGTGTATAATTTGAGTCATCACAGAGAGAGTGAATGAACGTAGCAGGGGGGCAAGATGGTGTTACTGTACTGTGGGAAAGAATGTGTATTTTAGGAGGAGTGTATTGTAGACCACCAGGGGGCAGTAGAATAGTTCCCACAGGAAGTGGTGGTGGTGCTGGTGGTGGTGAGGGGGGGCTCACTGTCAGGATGCAGGTCACACTCTGCTTATCTCCACTGCTTCCTTCACTTTTTTGCGTCTGTTTTTCTGTCTGCCTTTGCTTTTCCTCCTCTCACCTTGTTTTTTTTAATCCCTCTCACCCTCCACTCCCTGCTTTCCAAGATTTTCAGTTTCAAAGCAAGCACAGACAGTCAGCTCGCGCAGCCGAGTTATTTTCAGTACAAACACCTCTGAGTCCTCCACTGCTAACTAAATTATTGTGTGCGCTGCTAAAGGCCCACTCGTGAAAGGTGAGAGGTCGACGTGTCTTGGAGGCGGGGTGGAAGAAGTGAGTTTAGTACAGTATGTGGGAGGGAAAACTCAGAGCGAGAAGGGCTGAAGGATGCACCAGAAAGGATATGGTGCTGCACATGGTGGGAGCAAGTGTGGGTTGTTGGTGGTCGAAGTGGTCTTCACATTGTGTTGATTTTGAAACACAAGATCACATGCTGGAGTGAGTGGCCAGAACAAAAAGTCTGGCCAAAGCTGTCTGTCTTCCATGAACGCTGCTGTGGTTTTAGGGAAGCTGAAAAGTGTGATGGGGGGAGGAATTTATCTCTGCTCAGCTGTGGTCATTTGTGAGGAGAGGGGTGTGAGTGAGGGTTGTGCGTCTTTGTATGTGTATGAGCCTGTTTGTGTGATTTAAACCCTGAGAGCTGGTGTCAGCATTAAAAAGTATCCAGACTATTGACTTAAATGAAAGTATCAACAATGGTAAAGTACAAAGTATTATCAGTTTGTTTCAGTTAAGTTAGTTCAACCCAGTAATCGCCTCCTGAGGGATCAGAGTCACATCACAAAACCGAAAGTTCCTGAGATGATCTGTAGGATGGAAAATGGAAAAAAAAGCAAACAAACTAGAAACTATATTTCCTGAAGAAAATGCATGTGAATGCTGGAGGCAGAGTGAGATTGCTGAACTAGCTGAAAACATGTAAGCTGAAAGCTGAAGGAAAACTCTGCATGCTTAAGACTTACAGTTAAAGAGTTGAAAAAGTTAGATAATACTAACTACTAGCAGTAGTATCTGTAGTTAGTAGTACTAATAGTAGTAGCTGTTAGTAGTAGAAGTAATAGTAGGCTAGTAGCATTAAGTTACGAGTAGTGATAGCGGCTGTAGGGAGTGGTGGAGGTAGGAGTAGGCTCACAGCAGTATAGTTAATAGTAGCAGTAGGCTTGTAGTAGTAGCAACTGTAGGTACTAATAGTCATATGCTAGTAGTATTTAATGGTAGTACTATCAGTTGTAGGTAGCAGTACAAGTAGTAGGCTAGTGGCAGTAGTTGTAAAAAATAGTCGTAGCAGCTGTAGGTAGTAGTAGAAGTAATACTAGCTGTAGTAGCATTAGTAGTTAATAGTATTGATAGTGGCGGTAGGGAGTAATGGAGGTAGTAGTCGACTCTTAGCAGTATCAGTAGTAGTAGTTAGAAGTATTAGTAGACTTTTAGTAGTAGTAGTAGCAACTGTAGGTATTAATAGTAATATACTAGTTGTAGTTAATAGTACTATCAGTTGTAGGTAGCAGTAGAAGTAGTAGGCTAGTGGCAGTAGGAGTCAGTAGAAGTAGTATGGCAGTAGCAGTAGTAGTAAAAAGTAGGAGTAGTAGTAGCAGCTGTAGGTAGTGGTGGGAGTAAAAGTAGGCTAGTAGCAGTAGTAGGGTGGCACAGTGGCGCAGCGGTTAGCCAGGTCACCTCTCAGCAAGAAGGCCCTGGGTTTGTTACACAGGGTGGAGTCTGCACGCTCTGATTGTTGTGAATATTGAGTGTTGAGTGTGTCGTTTGTCACGATGTCAGCGTGTCCAGGGTGTGTCCCGCCTGTACAGTGTGTCAGCTGAGATTGGCGATAAACAGATTGGATAGTAGCAAATGTTAATAAATGTCCCGTAGAACGTTTTGTTGTTGTTGCGCAAACGGTGTAGGCCTCAGCCTTCACACTAATAAACAATATCCCGCTGTGCAAAATGTGAACTTTTAACTTTCATCCCATGTTTGCTTTTGGCTGTGAAGCGGCGGATGATTTGACCTCTTTTGAGTTTGAAACATTCATTTAATGGAAACCATGTGAGAAGTTTAGAGAGGAAATCACTCCGCTAATAAATCACAAGCCAAGTTTCCATACAAATGTATCACAATTTTCAACCGCATTAGCAGAATATCAGCCAAGGAAAATACTAATTAATGTGTGTTCCCATCCATTACTGTTACGCAAACATCAGGAGATGGTTCATTATCAGGTTGTTAGTTGTGATGCAACAATTGGTAAGCAGGATTTTGCGGTTGTAGCTGTAAGTGTTAACTGCTCTATCTACAGTTGGGTAGTTGAGGCCAGTGGGTCCCCAGGTGTCAGGGCCCCTCCAGATGGGGCCGTGGGATAATTCATGTGATGGGAAGGGCATCGCAACACAAAGAGGTTGAAGACCACTGGATTCATGTTCATCAGCGTGTTGTGTTTTTTGTACGATCATCACGTCTTTTCATGCAGAAGTAACTAAATGAAGTGGAGTGAAACACTACAATATCGATATAAAGTGGTAACAGTAAAGTAAAGTAGGCCAAAGTTGTGCAGAGGTCCAGTGCCTGAGTGAACGTACGTAGTTACTTTCCACCACTGGGTGTCAGTCGGTTTGTGTGGGCACGTATCACAGGCCTGATGAGGTTTGGAGGGCAATAGCTCAAAAGCAAGCGGTGGTGTGTTTGTGTCTGTGGGTGGGTGGGTGCGGGTGGGGTTTTCTTGGGTTGATGGGGGTAGGTGGGGGGAGTTGCATCCATTCCCGGGCGGATGGTGAAAAGTGCAGTACAGCAGAAATGCATTCCAAGGTGGGGGGAGAGCTGCATGGGTTCCACGACTATCAGGTTCTTTGGCTGGGCTGCGGGTTTGGCTCCATCGGAGCTTAATGGCAGGAAAAGAGGGGAGAGTGTATAGATGATTAGTAGTGAAGGGGCCAAAACCAGAGAAAAATATTTTAGCCCCAACCTTTTATTGTTTATAGATAAAAAACGTTGCCAAAGCCATTAAAAGGCGAGCAGAGAGGAGAGAAAAATCACAGCTCTGGACCATTAAGAACAAAAACTGATTCACTTTTAAAGGAAGAAAAAGCTGCTTGTTATGTGATGTTCGGAGTGTCTGTGCATGCTGATACATGCATGTGTGTATGTGTGTGTGTCGTGTAGCACGGAGAAGCCTGCAGCAGGCCCTGTAGCCAGTCTGACTGTTAATGAACTTGGATCGGCGTCCGCGAGCGTTGGGGCTGAAAGGGCTCTTTCTCCGGCTCGGCCACAGCCACTCAGCTGTCACTAGCTGACCTACAGCTCTCTGATTATGTCACTGTCGCTTAGAAGGCTCCGCATTCATCCATCATTAGGGCTACAAGTCTGGACCCCCCAATCAAACGCCCTATTAAAACCTTTACTGGTCTCTTTCAGTTTGTTCCCTGATTGCAGCTGCTGCTTCACCAAGACAACCAGTGCGCCAAAATAATCCAGTTTCATTTTCTTTTCACTCTCTTTAGGAGTTTGCTTGCTCCTATAAATGTGCAGTGTATAAATCTACTACACTACTACTAAGTAATGAAACTAAAAGTTAAATGTCATACCAATTCAGTCATGTCTATTCTTTCAGTGGTGAAAAGAAAAAGTACAACTACCCAAACACATTTAATGATCTAAACATGAGTATTTCCATTTTACTCCACTTTTTACTTCCACTCTCTTAGAGTTCAGACTGAAATGCTGTACTAACATTTATGTGACAGCTGTAGTTACTGTGCAGATAATAATATTATTAAATACATCACATTTTTGAAGATTAAATCAGTGGTTCCCAACAATTTTGGCTTGTGGCCCCCGACAAAAATGCAGTAAATGTGTAGTTGGAGCTACTTGTCGAGTCTCAGATGTCTGAGAGTTGTTAGGAGTTCCACTAAAGAGACATTTCCACTCTGAACTTCTCACATGGTCTCATCTGAATAACTGGGAGAAACAAAGACGTTAAGTTGTTTACCATTTTATGACATAGGGGAAAAATAGAAATGTACATATGTGTATGTTTTATAGTAACTTTTATTGAATTGAAACCCACAGATACATTACAACCACATTTACCACATAACAGTCAGAACATCATGTTGCACTGACAAATGAGAAAAACAAGTTATATTTATACCTAGATTAGTCACAGAGGGGAAAAAGAAGTAAAAAAAAACAACTGTATACTTTTACTTTTGTCTTTTGTGATTGGCAGTTTTATTGTTTTCTACTCTGATCTATGGTCAGAGATGAGAAACAACGCTGAGAAGTGAAGGTTTTATAGTAAAGGACAAAGACTTTCAACCTGTGGTAACCAGTGCAGGATGTAGGCAGAGGAAAGAAAAACAAAACAGATATATTCAGAGTATGTTCTACAGGTCTGTAGTTTAGGTTATGAGTTTATAACGTAGTTTTTTACCCTGTTGTATTCGTAACTTTTACTTAAGCAAAGGATCTGAGCTCTTCTTCCACCACTGCAGACTGTGTGTGTTCGGCCTCTTGGATCTGGAGGAATCCATTAAACGCCGGTCGCCGGGGCAACGGGCCTTTGGGAGGAGGAGGAGGAGGAGGGGGAGGAGGAGGAGGAGGGATCTGGTGTCCACCCGTCCACACCTCCCTCCCTTTCTCCCTCTCTCTCTCTGCCATCCTCCCCTCCCTCTCTCCCTCCCTCCCTCCCTCCCTCCCCTCACATGGGCTTTGCCTTTGGCTGAACGCTGGGATTCTTTCACAGAGGCTGCCGGTTGCCAAGAGAGAGCGAGCCCCAGAAAAGCTGGGCAAATGTATGTGGGTCACTGCGAGTCAGAAGGGGGCTTTTCATTCTCCTCTTCCCTCCTTTTTTCTCCTCCTTTTTGTTCCTTTGTTCTTTTTGGCTCTTTGGCTCGCTCCTTCCACCCTCATGAGTGAAAAGATAACATTGATTTGTGTCAGGCCCGTTTATTATTCTCCTGGACGAACCGCTAAGACAAGGCCCAATAAGATATGGAGCCATGTCCTATTGACTTATTAACTTCTCCCTCTGTGTGCACACATCTCTGAGCATCTCTTTATGTGTGTGTGTGTGTGTGTGTGTGTGTGTTTGGCTTGTGTTCCCGACCCATGGACAAACAAAACGCTCTTCGAGAAGGGGACGGACTCCACTAAAAAGGATCTAGAGCAGATGTTTCGCTGGCCTCAGTCTCACTTCCTTTCACCAGTTCTCGACTTCTTCTTTCCCTTCCTCTTTTTCTCTGATGGATGCTGAGTGGTTCGTGCTGTTTTTATGGAAGCCTGTTGGTCTGGCCGACTGCACGGACGCGGGAAAGTAATCCAGGCTGTTGACACCGCGGGGACGGATCAGGGGACAGCTTGTGCTATTGGCTCAGTCTTTACCTTATATGTTTGTCTCTGCCTGCCATATGTGCTGTTTGTCTCTCTCTCTCTATTTCTCTCTCTTTCCTCTCACTGGGCTCTTTACCTCTTTATTAGCTATTAAGAGAAAAACAAAAGGTATGACAAAATAAAGGCAAACAGAGAAGCGACTCCTGTGCAGAGTGGCACTCAGGCCCCCGTGACTTCATCAATGCCACATCGACATCAGCCCCTTGAACTCTCCATCTGTGGTCGCAGCTACAGAAGTTTCAGGTTCAGGGGGATTTTTGTTTTATTTGACATGTGTCATGTCTCTGAGAGGCAGTGAAAGTGAATGTGTGTACAAGAGTTCACCCTCTTTGTGTCTATATCCTTCCCAAGGTCGAGAAGGACTTTGACAATGGGGTATAAAGTCTAGATATCCCAGATACTCACATCAGAGCACTCGCTATTATTTCATTAGATTGATATCAGGTTGTCTGACACCACCCTCTTTCTGCCTCGTTCGCCCTTCTGCGGCAGAGTTTCTCATTTCAGCAAAGACAATGCCTTGTCTATCCTGCGCTGCTAAGTAAATGTCAGGTACTGTCTACCCTCCTCCTCATCTATTCACTGAAATGCTCTAGGGGCTGAGGGGTAGATATCCATCTAGCAGGGTCTGTATACATGTGTGCTACACGGTACGGCTCAAGTCAAGTCACTGGATCAGGTTTCCCCACATGTATATTGTTTACAAGAACAAGTTCAAGAACAGATTTCAGATATTCCCTTATGAAAGCGGTTTCTCCGTCACAAACATATGATGATCATTACATCTACTGGTTGATTATCAGGAAAACGCTGATTGAAATCATGAGTTCTGGGCTTTGACCTGGGAGCAGCTCTTGGCTGCCTCAAGTAAACTTTCACCGGTCGTGCTGTGTCTGCGGAGGAGGATTTTGTTTGTGTCTGCAGAGGAAATGATTCTTAAAAATATATATACACCTGGTTGTTCCAGTTTAGATCAGATAACACAAAAGTAAGATTTCAGTTTCTCATTGTTGGTGAAACTTTGCTTTGTCCCTTTCTTTTTCCAACCGAACCTTTTATCAAAGACAGAGCAGCATGAGGTTTAAAGCTGCACTGGTCAACACTGTTATATTCACATATGTCAAATAATGCGGTTGCTCGTACTCGTGTCTCACTTTTATGCTGAACCAAAAACTTTCTTTCCATCTTGTCTTTGCTGCGCTGCTAGCTTGTGTAGCCGTCTTTGCTGCACTAGTAGCTTTTTCAGACGGAGCAGCGTCCTTCTCCTCCTCCACATACAGGAACGAGGCTGAGGCTGGTAACACACTGTTCCCAGAGCCGTAGATGTTGGCGCTCCTGTTCCGTGTACCATGATTAGCTTCGACATCTTTAGAGGGTTTAATTATTACACAGCACACAACTTTAACGCAACTGTTTTGTTTCAGTCGTGGTACTCATTTCACATATGTCTAACTATCTATAAACTTCTGAATTAAAAAAATCCTACTTTGTATGTGGAAACATGTGATTGAGATTTGACCTTTTTGTACGTCCAGGTACAGACCGAAGGTGGATTAGCCCCGGCTGGAAAAAGGAAAATCCTGGTCGTTGTCGTCGTCTTCCTGCTCCTGCTTTTCCAAAAGGTCAGCTAAATGAAAGGGACATGGCTCTAATGTAGATTGGGGGGGTTGTTACTCCTGGAGGGACTGACGGCATGTGTTATGTTATATCGTTAGGATAATAATTCCTCCGATATAAGACACCTCTGGCAGTCTTCAGCCTTTTCATATCCCCCCTTTTTTTTGCTTTGGACATCTGGCAGACATACGCTTCAGGCTCATGGCAAAGGGAGGATGTGGGGGCAGGGATCGATTCCATAACTCTATGCACCGTTGACTGAGAACTTGAGCATTTTCAATGAGAGAATTATAGCTCTTTCAGGTGTGAGCGTGAGCATTTTTGTGCCGTTTTGTTTGGCACTAATGAACTATTTCTGAGCCAGAATCTGTTTCTACTGAAACTCTATGAAGGGAAAAAAAACACTCAAACTCTGTAGTCACCTGATTTCCTGTCTCTCATCGGAGCGTTTTTCTTCTCACTTCCTGCAGGGCTGGTTTCCACCAGATATTTCTAGAAGCCCCTGTCTTACTGATGATGACAACAACATGTGTGGCGGCAAACTTGTTTTAGGCTTCATTGTGATGTGAACAATAGGTCATATGTGTTGTGACTGACTTGTTTATAAAGTCCTCTGAAGCTTAATTGCTATCAGACATTAACCAGGACCTGCTTGCAAGGACTATAAAGATAAAGGGGGTGGGTAGGCATTATGGGATGTGGAATTCCTGCATGATTTATAAGAGGAGATAAATGTTATTGAACCCACCAGAAGGAAACTTGGAGAGGCCACATCACAAGCATAATGCGGAACAATGAAAGAAAAGATTCAGATATCAGAGGGATGATTATCTCTATAGCTAGAGCAAACAACAGAAACAGCAATACATTATCACAACTTTGCATTATTTTAACCTCCCTCTCAGCATCCCTCTGCGGCCCTCGCAGGAAGCTCGTCCACCTCCAGTTGAGCTCCATTCATCTCCTCGTTTATTTTCTTTCCACTGCGCGTGTCCAGTGAGAGTTTTGCCAATGACCTAGATTTTGTCAGGACTCAATAGGGAGCGTTGTGCCAAGGACTTCTGATGCCAGACAGGTCTGAGGACAGGCCACACCAGATAGCGTGAGAGTGGAGAATCCTTCACTGGTGCAGGAAGTCTCTCACTCCTTTACTTAGAAGTAAAACTCTGTAGAAATACCCCTCGACAATTTACACTCCTGCTTTGAAAATAACTCATTAAGCAGCTAATTTTAACCATTCAAGAGCTGCAAATAATGATTATTTTCATTGCGCATGAATAGTATTAACTGATTGTTTGATTACCAGATCCAAATAGCCTCTGTGACCGTGGAGTGAGAAGCTGAAGCCAGCAGAGAGTCGGAGGTATGCGATGTTGTTTCAACATGGAGATAGCACAGTGCACAGTTTCAGTACATCTTCTGTCCTGAAAGTGAAGTACTTGGTTGTTCTCTTCAAAAGTAACAAAAATGCTTGTAACCTCCGGTTGCAACTAGTCCCTCATGATGCAGATGTCAGATTGGGAAACAAATGTCAAAGTGATTCAGCTCACTGTTATTTCAATCAAGACAAATCTGCAAATCTTCACTTTTGAGCAGCTGGAGCTTGGCCTTTTTACATGAACACAGTCACTCGTTTATTTAATTCTCAACTGAATGAATAATTGATAAATGAAATAACTGATTTATTTTTAATTTTATATACTTTTTGGTAGTTTAATGTATCATAACGCATCCTGCCTTTTAGGCTCTTATGTGATTTGTGTATATATATATATATATATAAGTTAACATAAAGCAATTAAGTGAAAATATCCTTGTTAGGTTGAATGTTCACACTACTTCAGTGAATGTACTTTCCACCTTTGGAGTCCCTGCACTTGATTTGGGAGTGTGGGGGTGGCCAGAGATCAAGTGAGTGTCTATGTTTGTGTCTGACTGCTCTAACCAGCGGCTGTGCTGTGAGCCAGCTCCGCAGAGTCCCTGCTCTGTTTCTTGTTCTTTGTTAGTTAAATTAAAAAAAAAAAAAATTATGATGCACAGAAACTGAGGGTGGGAAAACAGGATCTGTGGATCATAGTGGGGTCTATTTTTGTCGTTTGGTATTTAATGTTGCCATTCTCATCAGTAAAGTTCAGCTGGCTGCTCTGGGCTTTAATGCTGGAGGTAAACAGCTAACTACCTCATGGAAAATGTGCATCATTACCACACTCGGCCTGGTGCACAACAAACATGTCGACACACAAGGAAAGACATTCAAGCATGTACGAGGCCCAGTGTCAGCAGGTCCAGATGTAACATAAAGTAACTCTGTCCGATGTTAGCATACAATTTTTTAAATGTCTGATCCATCACTTCCTGTTCTAGTTTGGGATGGGGGCGATGGTGGGAGCTGGGGGTGGGTGGGTGTGGGGAGCGGGCGTTTTTCTGGGCAGCTCAGTCTAATGAGCAACTCTTTCACTGAACCAGACAGTTTATGGGGTGGCTGCCAGCCTCATTAAGAGCAGCTCTTAATTGCCCTTTTCTAGCCAAAACCCCAAAGCTGAAACATCTGCTGGCCCATGAGCCCATGTTCCTACGCCTCCCATACCCGCTCGCTCTGCTCTGGCACTTGTTGATCGCTCGCTGCCAACGTAGCTGACGTCCATAACAACAAAATCCAAGCAGCCCCGAACAACACGCTCACAGTGACATATTTTACGGTACATAAAACGAGCAGCAGGTTAGCACTTTTACAAGAGTCATTAGAAGTCCATGGCTACTTGATACCGAATCAAAAACGTGATTACAAGGAATGCAGAGGAGATTAAAGCCTAATTAAATACCAGTGTTTTGTTTTATGTCATTGAGGTTACAGCAAGAATCACAAGAACATCTTGGTCCTGTGGGGAAACACACATCTAAATGTTTATGAGCAAACAGTGACCACTTGATCAGGTACACGAACACAATCTAATGCAACCTAATTGAGAGTTTAAAGCAGGGTCTAATCACCACTCTTGCTTTTTTACACTTCCTCACAGCCGTGTCTTTTAGCCCATTGTTTTGGTTTTTACAACCTACAATCTTACTTACAAGCCAACTTTACAGCTTAGCTATTTTCGTATTTGCAGTCTCACCCTTCTTACCTTTATTTATTGAACTTGCCAACTACCTGGTGGGCATAGTGGAGCTTTAAGCACCCAAAGAGACAGCTGTTTCCCTCAGTAAAGCAAAAATAGAGCTATAAGGACAATGAATATCGCAGTTAACTTCATCAGGAGGACACATATAATGATAAAGCTGCTTCCCCTGCACCTGGATGTCGACATAGACAACTTTTCAAGCTGTGTTGGGTTCACAAGTTGCTGTGCTGCCCCTAAGTGGCTAAAAAACATCAGTAAATGGAGGTTTTAACTCAACAAGTTACATATGTCCTGTACCTCTGTAATGTTTAGTTTCAAGGAGAGTACAGACTGTTCTCAGCCAGACCAAAACACCATCTGTATGTATGATGGGGGGAAAAATCATGAGTAAATTGCCTACAGGTGTAGATTTAAGTAAGTTTAAAGTGAAAAAGGCTCTAATGTGGAAAGTGTAGAAAGATAAATAAAAGTAACAGAAAAAGTGATGAGGACGAAGATTCGAGAAACTGTACCATGAGAAATGCCAACTCATTTTCTGTGACCCGACGTTGCCTTGGTAACATCTTTCCTTGTCTCTGAGCTGTGGAGGAGGCTGTGGGAGAGTTTTTGCTTGAGAAGGCCTGTTGATAAGTGTCCTAGATACAGACAGGCTGCCAGAGGAGACTGATAAGACCAGCAGTTTAGACAACTCCTCATTGTCCGGTGCCCAAGGTTATACTAATTCCCTGTGTGTGACAGAGGCTTCGATAATGAGTCACCATGCAGTTGCTGTGGCCTTCCTTCCCTTTGTGGAAGATACACAGACGAAAAGAGAGTCTCTGGGGCTAACAGATCACGCTTTCCTACTGAACAGTTTCCTGGTGCTCAGCCACAGCTCTTCCCAGCTAAATGACCCGTGACCTGGAGCTCCTAATAATATGTTCTGCCTTGTTGTCCACTGTGTGTTTCAAACCAGAGCAGTTCAGACATGACAAACTCTGTCATTCATATCGAAAGTGGCTATAATATAGATTTCCTGGTATGTTTACTTTTAAAATGGCAGAACTATTAACTTAACAGAAGAGTCTCATTGAAAAAGTTGGACAATTTCAATGCTTCTGCAATGCACATAGATTATACAGACAGCTGCATGACATGGGCTGCTTCCTCTGTACCATGCTTGTATAAACACATGTCCTGTGTTATAAAATGTTGCACAGCAGCTGTGGCATTTGCATCCCCTGAGAGTACCTGCAGCTTGGATTTAGTGCCGCCTCCCGAACTTCAGGCGCAGGAACTTGGCCCCAAAGTCGGGGAGGATCCAGCAGAAACAAAGGTCAAACCTTCAGTTATGAGTTGTAAAGCTCCTGTGACGGAGAAGTCCTGAACCAAAGTCATGTTTGAAATTTATTTGACCTCTTATCTGTGTTTTCTAGCCATGGAGTGAGAACAAGCAAAGGAACATAAAACATACAAGCAGGATCGTTGTCACCCAGCCAAGCGACAGATTTGTTTGTAGGGCCTACATGTCGTAACAGCTCACCCTGATCCCCCTCACCACCGTGTTGTGTTTGGGTGTGCGTTTCCCATTGATTACCTGGCTGGGAGAGATGAGACGGGAGGGGAAGGGTGGGAGATGTGGGTCTGGGAGAGAGCGTGTGCGGTGGAGGTTTTCTCAACTCTGGCAGGCTGTGGACAGCTGGACCGCAGTTTCGAGTTTCTCCTCACAGTGAGGCTGAAATTTCAGCCCCTGAAAATCGAGGGTAATAAACGATTGGGGCTCTCAAAACAAGCTCTTCGTGTGGTTCTGTTTCCCGCCCTTTCCTTATTTTTCCTCCCCTCCAGTTCCTTCGCCCCGGCCTCGTCTCGACTCCGACAGGCGCTGGTATGATAGCAAATGTGATTATGTCAAAATATTTTACTCAAACATGGTCGAACGGTAAAAAAATTCCCTCCGCAGCATTACTATTCTGTTGAATCAGCAGGGCTCACAGCTGTTCTAGGCACAGCGTGGTTCACGTGGTTGGGATTATTCCTTGACCGCAGTGTGTGTTCTTCCTGATCTGAAGTCAGCCATCGGGCCGTGTTTTTCGGCCGCAAAGGTTTTGAGGAAGTGAGAAGTGCTGATGAGACAGTTGTGTAGCAGCGCTGGTGCAACTGGTGTGAGTAACAACAGGATGGAGCAAGGCTCTGGCGTGGCCTCGGACATGACTGGGGAAGTGGGATCCGAGAGGAGATGCATCTGAGTTTGAATCATGGTAACAGCAGAGATCTAGTCAGTTGAGGTTAAACATGAACATGCTAGGGTTTAGTCATCTTGTTATTAATGTCAATTGTTAGTTTATTTTGAATTTTTCTTAGCCGCTTTCGCAACCGTGCCTATCTGTTGGGTTCTGCTTTCAACAGATGGCACCATATTATGACTACTCTGTGATGACAACCAGGGTAAGAAGACACTGTAAAGAAGACTGTGCCTTCCCATAAGTACCCAGATGGTTCATGTATGTCTTCACATTAGTATGACTCCATCAGTACATGTTTCTCAGGCCTCACAAGTGTCTGCGTCATGTCAGTGCTGACGCAGGCAGTCTAGAGAAGCTGAGGACATTTTGCTTTTGTCGGGTGGTGAAAGATTTGCTTATTAATTCATGATCTGATTTAATGATGCAATTTTTCAAGCAAAACTAAATAAATATCTGTCAGAATTTAATGGACCATGTTTTGCCATTTTCCAAAATTGAATATATTAAACAATAAATGAATTGAAGATGTCTCTAATTACAGACAAAGACGACAATAGACTCAAAACAAGGACAATGACACAGATGAATGAGATTAATGCAAAACAGTTGTAAAACATTTTAGGACAGACTTAAATGAGAAGATGGAGTCTGCTGTTATATCAGTGGATTAAAGGTTATTTATTGGATGAATTGATGATTTGATCAAGGGCCGTGCCAGTTGCTTCGCACTGTTGTACCGATGCACCAACTGAGAATGTAAAGGAGGCTGCTAGTATTCAAACAAAGGTTCATTTTTTCTGCTTTGCAGATGTCTTATGGAAATGCATTCAAAACATTAGTTCAACCTCAAGGACGCACACAAGGTTTTTGGTGAGTTACACAGAAAATACGCGGAGCTTTGCTTACAAGAAAGATCCACAAGTTTCCTCTAAGAATGGAAGTATGGAAATAGAGCTGAAGTCAATTATGAAAGCGGCCCTGGCTATGCGCTGGTTTCCTGGCAACCTCTCTGTAAAGCCAAAGTTTCAGGAAGTCACTGCACATAAAATCCCTCCAGCATTTGCAGTTGCTCCTCCTCAAACCACAGATATGTTGTTTTTGTTTGTTTGCATATGCATGAACTATATAATGTATAAAATATGATGTGATTTTTGAAGTGTGGGCTGAGTCAGGCTAGCTTTTCCCCCCTGGTTCCAGTCATTTTGTGAAGCTAAGCTAATCACATTCCCTTGCAGCTGTGTGCTCCACACGCCGACACTGGAGTGGTATTGATTTTCCAACTTAAGTCTCAGGAAGAAAGTGATTTGGTGTATTTCCCAAAATGTCATATAATATACAATCCTGCAGAAAAGTTTTGTAAACTGCACATCCTCCTTGGATGAATGTGAACTAAAAGAGTGCAAATCTCTGGTAACTTGTACTAAATGGTCACATGAATGACGCATGAGCAGTCAATCACTGAAGCAGAGGTTTCACAGCACAGCTGTCAGAAAGCTGAGCTTACCTCTCTCCTTACTCAGCAGAGCAGAAAAAAACACACACTCTTGTCTCCTCATTTCCTCGCTCGTTTCTTTACCCTCCTCCCTCCTCCTCCGTCCCCCTTCCTCTGTGATGAATGGAAGGTATGAATTCTCCGCGGCCTCCCTGGGTTTCTCTCTGAGGCCCTCAGCAGCTGTACAAACAACACGCTCTCAACTTAAAGGCGCAATCAGGAATTTATTTGAACTACGTACGTTTGGGGTATATTTGTGTATGGCTCTGAAGGAGGAACATGGAAAATGGATTTTGGGGAGTTGTCATAACTCAAAAGCCCGACTCTTTTTTTCTTTTTCAATTCAAACTCTGCAACTGTAAACAAGCTTTTTATGAGCTCCTACTAAGCACGCTCATTTATCAAAAGCTCAGGTAATGAATTTTAATGAATAAAACCTGTCCACACATAAATAAATCATCATGTATACAAGGCCAGTAATGGAGAAACTCTCTCAGTTCTGTCTTTAAAACATGTGGACTCATGGAGGTGGTGCTGGTGGTGGTGGTGGTGGTCGTGGGGAAGGAAAGGGAGTGTTGTTGGTCAGGTCTGGAGGGGTGGTCCTGGTCAGGAGTCAGACCCAGCTGTTGTGGCCTATTTATCCATGCCACAGCTCCAGAGGTTGTGGTGCTGGAGGCTTGGATGAGTTAGTGTGGCAAGAGCATGAAACAGAGAGAGAGAGAAAGAGTTTGTATGACAGGAGTGGGTGGGGGGGCGAGGGGGGTGGGGGTTTGGAAGAGGAGATGGATGGGAATGATGAGAAGCAGATGGAGGGCGTGTTTTATATTTTCTTTTTTCTTTTTTTCAAAAAACTATCTGCCTGTGACGCAGGTTGAGCTCTCCAGGTGCATTGTGGGTAGTCTGGAGGAGTGTATTCCAAGCTTCTTGTGGCTCCAAATTGATCATGGAGGACTGGCTGCGGTGATGCAGCTGTCTGCAGCCGTGGGAGAAGCATTTTATATTATTTACTTTAGGAAAAAGACCAAACTGTCAACGTAAAGAGAAGCGCAGATGTTGTCCTATCAGCACAGTGTGCTTTAGATATCAGAAGTTAAACTGCTTGTTTTGCAGAAACGTCGCCTCGAAGTAAAATCGGCTCATTTATAACACATGTACATGCACATACATGCTCGCAGTGACAATGCGAGTGTTTGGCAGGTGGAATGTTTGCAATGTTGCTCATAAACCAAAGTGAAAGACGTTTGACCTCATTTTAAAGCTACATAAAATGTGTCAGGATTATCGACATGATTATAGTTAATCCAAAAGGGGGCTTGAATGTGCGAATGTATGTGGAATATCGTGGCCGTGCGTTAACTACTATTCTGACATTAGTTTACGGATATAAAATGTTAAATCGGGGGAATCATCGAAATCAGTGAGATGGGAAAGTACAGTATTACCCTTCCCCTTCAAAACAAGGTAAAATGTAAAGTGGTATAACATAGAAATACTTGAGTTTAGTACAAGAACCTTAACTTGTGTTGAAGTCCAACAGCTGGGTAAATGCACTCACTTTCCTGTGCTGTCAGGCAGAAGGTGAGGCTCTAGCTGCTTGGTGAGATGATGTGAAATACACAGTAGAGTGCTGGAGGCTTGACAGCTCTTTAACGATCTGCAGGCTGTGTAATTCGACTGGTCCTCACTCCCCTCCACCCACCATCCATCCACCCACCTCTCTGCACGCTGCATCAGCCAGAACATTCCTCATACATCTGGCCCCCGAGTCTTTCCCAAACGCTCCCTCTCCCACCACTCCGTGCCGTAATTACCCACAAGCCCTGTGTTCTCCTTTTCTCTTTTCTTTTTATGATCCTCAGCCCCCTCCTCGGTTCAAATCATAAAAGCATGGAGCACACAAACGTCATTTATAGTCATGATTTAGAAGGAAACAGGCTTTCTGGTGTCTGAAGAGATGTGCCATCCAGAAATATGCTTTTTGCTCAGCCGTGCATGTGTTGCCAGAACTTATAAAAGACAAACATAATGAATCACTTACCAGTTTGAACTGTAATTTTTTCTCTAGATAGCTTCTTTGCCCCCTGAGATGTTTGTGCTGTTTTGAAGCGGCCCAGTAAGAAGTGGGAAAGAGAACAGTTTCAGATCATACGCACGTCTTACGGGACACTACAGCATTATTAAACTTATGGCTGTTTAGACAGTGGCAGCTGGGGGAAAGGGAAATAACATTCTCTGGTTTAATAAAGACAAAAGTTAACAGAGACTTGCAACGTGTTTATTAACATTTAAACAAAACCACAGTCCTTCCCTAACCTTAATGAAAATGATTTTGTTGCCTCAACAGAACCACAGACGTGACAGTGGATGGGAATTCCAGTCTCTGGTTTTTGGACAATTACTGTTCACATAAGTGCAGCTTTCATTCACTCAAAAGAGAAAAAAAACTAGAGCACAAATACATTTGTCACTGTATGATACTCAGGAAAACTATTTATATAAACCTAAGTTTTAGGAGACAGGGTGGAAATAACACATCAGCCACAAGGGGCACTCTTCTGCACTTTTACTTTCACTGCTTTAAAGGAGCTGTTTGTGAGTTTTGCCATTGCTACGTAGCCGTTAGCCTTAACAACTGTTCACTTAGCTGTCAAGTACAATTGTTGTTCGTTTGCCATCAAACTTCTTCCTCTTAATTGCCAAGAGCTGTCTCCAAGTCTTTCCTTCTCTTGAGGTTAGCGTGCTGTCCAGCTAGCTCTGGCCTCTGTCATCACTTTCCGATAGCGAGTCGCTGTAGTCTTCAATCTGCCCTCAGCCCTTAACCTCCTGTCTTGTAAACACCATTGATGGCCGAAGCTCTTTTAATGATGATACTTCTGCGCTTTTGCTGAAGTGTGACTTTGACTGCTGGGTTTCCATATAAGTTTAATAGACCAGGAGAAGCACCAGTGAGGTAACAATGAGCTTTTAGCTGTGATGGAGTAGTTGCATGTGACTGTGTTGCTACTTTTACTGAAGTAAAGGATGTGAATAATTGTTCCATCCTCTGTGTGTCTGGGTCAAAGGTTGATAGTATGTGAGGTCGGTCAGTTGCTGAAGCATATGCTCCAAGCCACATGTCTGAGCGTCCACAGGAAGTGAGGGCGCATGCAAGGGGGCGCGCATACAGGAAGGCGCTTTGTTGTCGCTCCCTGCCAGGAAAGAACTATTGTTAAAAGTACCCGTCAGTGTTTTTTATCTGAAGGCACTGTTTACTCCTGCTTTGTCTGTAATCTCAGGCCCCTCGCTCCTGTACCTCCCACCACTGGCACGCCGCCACACATTTGTCTTGCAGCTCTTGTGTTTTCCAGATAGTGGCTTACTTTCACACTGTGGGAACAATTGTTGCGACACTTGAGTGCCTACTATCTGAATTGGATTAAAGGTTTGCATGGAGCTGGATAACACCCATTAGAACTGATATGGTGGGAATACGTATGAGTAAGAGCAGCCTGTGACAATACCTCATAATACCTGCACTTTTAAAGGAGGAGGAGGGAGGCAGGTGAGGCAAGGCTGAAGAATGGAAAGTAAAAGTTCTTTCAAGTCTCCGATCTAAAAGCAGTGCTTAAGTTCAACTTATACCTTGGTTTTGTTCTGTTTAACCGACTTGTCCTTTAGAGGAGGAAATCAGACACTCGTCATTGTCCTGCACCAACAACCTCTGCTCTTAGAAAACAAAAGTTCCTCTGCTAACTGGTGTGAAACAGATTTACGACCACTAACTGAGGGACTGCCTCAACACCTACATGGTTCATTTGGTTTATTTCAGGAACATTTCATTGTTCCATGTGGCTCCTGTTAGTTTGATCTTTGGGTTTTTAACACCAAAAGGCTTCTCACAGTTTGGTGTTATAGTGTGGTCCAAGTGTCTGTGAGTATGAAACAAGCTGGTTGGTAAAACAAAACAATCCTGTCTGTGGCTTAAAATATACTTAAAAATCTAATTTGAATAAACGTGGCATACAGTCACGGAGGAACTCGTATATTTTCTCATAGTTTGTTTCTAATTTATAGCCATTTCAGTGTGTTCAAGGCCAAAAAATAACATGGGACAAATGTGGCATTAGTTTGCTAAAAGACAATGCTCTTGTACAAAATAGAAAAATTTTCAAAGGGCGTTTGTTGCTAGCAGCATTTTCCCATGAGATCCTAGATATTCTTCTATTATATCTAATTCATACCACTTGACATATTTCAAAAACCAAATTATTTTGGCATCAATTTGCTAAAGAAAAACCCATGTCATTGTAGAAAGGGAAAAAGAACATTTGTTGCTAGCAGTGTGCTTTCCCCTTGAGATACTCTCCTGTGACATTCCTTCTCTTTACTATCTGACTGTAATGCTCAGCGGCCCCGCAGCCCCACGCTCCCTCCTCAAATCCCCTCAGTCTGTCTTCAATAGAAATGGAAATTTGAGGCCCTCCCCTCCCGCGGCTCCCTGTCTCCTTGCTCCACTCCCCCAGAATGAGCCAGGATGTTTTGAGAAGTGGGATATTGCTCCTAATGGATTCCAAACACCACAAAAGTTTATTAGGAAGCAGGGCATTGTAAAAGTAGGAGGTGGGGGAGGTGGAGAGAAAGTCGGGGGAGGTAGGTGGTGGGGGAAGATGTGGGAGCGTGGATGGTTTTTGTTTTGGCAGAATATTCGTTTTTTATCCTCTCTGCTGTAGGAAATTAACGTTAACCTGCTTTGTCTTTATACTGTTAGTGGGGTCGTATTTTTAGTACAGCCAGGTGCCTTTCAGATGTTTTTTTTTGTTGTTGTTGTTTGTCTTTTTTTAGCCCTCTCCCACGCAGCTTCATTGCCGTGACAGATGCAAATCAAATGACAAACATTTGCCTGGTTATACATAGATGTAACCTTTGGCGGCGTCTCAAACATTACTAACAGAGTGGAGATGGACGCTGCTTCACAGACCACATGCTGTCGCAATGCCCTTATTAAAAATAATACAATCAAAAAGTGGAATTTCCCCATTTTGAAAACTGTGTGTATTTGTGTTATGATTCTTGGAAAAAAGGGAAGTATGCAACAGTGTGTGTCAGTGAGGTTATTCGTCTTCTCTGTGTCGGCCATAAACAAAATCACCTAAAACAGTCAAAATCTGCAACAAATGATCCCAATAACTGAACTAGAGCACAAAATTGACCCTAATAAACGCAGTGTTTCCTCTTGTTTTCTGTAGTGCTTGCTAAAATACTGTTTTAGGAAATTACCTCAACTACCTGTTTGGGACCTGATGTCTCCACTTCAGGCAGGGTGTGGGGATATCAGGAAGTATTGAGAGACAGATTAATACTTTATTTTTTGGTCTTTTCAGGATTTGCTGACAAAAAGGAAAATACAGGACACTGCCAGAAACCTCCAGAGATGATGAAAAAGATAGTAAAGATGGAAAAGAAACACATTTCTGTGCACAAAACCAAACACTTAAATGAAACACTGGGCAGTTTTCCCTCCACAGGGCCACTGGAAACTATTAAAATGAAACAATCTGAAAGAGAAACTTGGCGCTCTGCTCGTATCTCATGGACAAATCCAACCTGTAACAAAAGGGCCTGTGAGCTGACACGGCTTCATGGTCAGAAAGTTTGACAAACACTGCCTTTTATGTCACACTATGAGTTAATACTTTTGTGACTTGCGTGTGTTTATAAATGTTTATAAAATCCACCAAAACATTGTCCTGGAAACAAGCTGAATCTGGTAAATTAAAGGATTGTTTCCGACTCGAAATACCAAGGTGGTCTTCATCATACTGCACACATGGCCGCCATGACCTCAAGTGACTCTCCAGGGAATAATACTCAAGTCATCATAATAGACATTAGAAAGAGCTATGTGAAAGAGGAAGGCAAGGAGAAGATAAAGAAGTCGTTTGACATTTTGAGTTATTTGCTTTGGTTGTTTTGTTTTTTTGTTTGGATGAGAGAACTGATACCAGTGTCATATGAAGCTGCAGCCAAGAGACAGTTCGCTTAACTTACTTGAAACCAAAGAAATGAGTCCAGGACATAACCAGCATGAAAGTACCATCAGTCGTCTTGTCTCACTCTCAGCAAGAAGGCAAACAGGCCTGACTCCTAAATGTCAAACAATTCCTTGAACTGAGTGATTTATGGCTCTTCTATTGCCCATCTTTTCGATAGTCGGTATGAAAACAGACTGGGATCCTGGTGTAGTTGCGTGTTTTTGAGTATTGTTGAATGTGTGTGAGTGTGCACATATGCCTCTGCATAGCTGTGCGTGTAGACATCCAATGAAAGCGAACGGAAAATGTGGAATTAGATTGAATGCCTTTGCAGTGTGTGTTGGCTTGTGTGCTGAGGCAGTTTTCCTTGATGTGTGTGTGTGTGTGTGTGTATGTGTGTGTGTGTGTGTGTGTGTGTATTCATGGCCTCCTCTTGGCCGGGTCCATCCTTGCGTCAGAGGCCCTAATCTGGTCCTCTCCTCACAAAGCCTTCCTTTGATGTGCTTCTTCTGCTGCTGCTTCCTGCCATGTTCAAATAAAGCTTCACAATCAAATTGAGTCTGCCTCCACTGAATGCATTAGTGTTTAATAGCGTTATTGATCAGACTCGAATAATTCTACAAGCCCCACTTTCAATTCTTCCCCTGCCTCGAGGCTAAACCCCCCGCCTCGGCCTCGCCAGCGCTGCTTCAGAAGTGAAGCAGTGAGTTGAGGAGTCCTGGAAGGAACAAATACCCTCCAATGACTTTCTCCCTCAATGGGTGATATGAAGCTCTTTAGAGGAAAAGGTTGGATTGCATTTGTGATTTCCTGCTTGATCCTTTAATCCTTTAGTCCCTTTTCTTAGACAACAAAACATAATTTCACTCCTCAAATCCTTGTTTTGTCGTTGAAGTCGCTTGTTGATCTGCAGAAGGCCCCCTGCAGGCAGCTAAAGGAATCGTTTGACAGTTCACAGGGCAAATTTGCTTGTTTTGCTTTCTTGTTTAGAGTTAGAAGAGAAGATCAGACTGGAGATAGCAGCTTTTCATTTTTGCATAAAGAGTGGAAACGTGGGGAAGCTTGTCTGGCTCTGTCTGAATGTGTAATAAAATCTGTCCACCAGCACCGGTCCATTTAATCAGAGCATAACCTGAAGAGATCAACTTCAGGGCTGTTTGATACTACTTGTTGCCTGCCTCCACAGAACCTTGTCCATACCACAACAGCATGTGATGGCTGTAACCAAAACGATATAAAGAGTCACACATGTGGAGAGAGATTAACCAAGAATCAGGACCCTATATGTTCAGATACCCCCCTCCACACACACACACACACACACACAGTTTTCAGTTTTTCATTATTTTTAGCTTGTCTGAGGCAGCTGTTAGACTTGAGACTTGGCTGTTTGTCAGATTTTTCTGCCCTGGGTCATTTCTGCAGTGAAGGCATCAGGAGACGCTTTGAACGTGTATTCAGTTGTCATGAATTTGTTATCTCAGTGACAGCGAAACACGTTCCACAAGTCTTGTGCAAATTCCTAAATGTTAACCCGGGCTAACAAAACCTTGCGTACTGACTGACACTGAAACTTAAAACACAACATGTAACACTCACTAGCCTGGCAATGCTAAAGCTACACACACACAACCCCTCCTGGGGAACAGTGGCTTTCAAAGTGGTCACTTTTATAGAATACAATGGTCACTATTGTAGAATATATTTCATATCATATTGAAAGTCAGAACATCACACGTTACTGAGCTGCTCTGCCTCTGAGATAGCTTGCTTACTAGCATGTAGCTAGCTATTGCTACAGAATTGACAAGGATAAGACCCACTACTGCAAATGCAATTATTATTGTATTGATGAAAATCAGAAAATGTTGTTTGCAAAAGAGAAGCCAGAGCTACCCAGGAGGCCTCGCCATGGAAAGATTTTGGAAACCCCTGCCCCAGAAGACTAGTTCGACTAGTTTTCTCTCCTTTCGAAAATTGTTCTGAGCATGAGATTGTCCAATCCTCAAAGCCAAGACAAGTGTCCTACTTTCCATGAAAAAAAAATCTTCATCCATTGGGGCCAATCGAGTACATTTATTCAGTGATAAGTGTGCTGATAGTTAAGAGAAGCAATTTGTCTGTTCAGCATGTGGTTGGAGTCTGGAGACTGTTAGCGGAGAATGTGGCATCAAGACTGGAAACAGGAGGAACTTTCCAAAGTTTTTTTGAACTGATTAAACAAACAAGACATTTATATTAATTAGTGAGGATTTTTATGATAAACGAAGCTAGTCTCATGCTAGCTGTAGTTCCTTATTGAACAGACGGGATGAGAGCGTTTTTCAAACTTCTCAGCCATTGGTTCTTCTTGTATAAGTCAGTGAGGGAAAACTCAGCTCAGGCTATCCCTTTAAGACCCCCGCCCCCGCCCCCCTTCCAGATAATTTGCCATGTGTCAACAAGATTGTGCATTGCGAGAGTTGGCATCTCTGCTCCTCATCTGTGGACTCCTGAGAGACGTGCTCTCCAGCCCCAATAATCAACTCCAAAAAAAAAACTCCCAAAAAAAAAAAAAAAAGGAACGAGGGGAGATGTTTTCTCTCTGCAGCTCAGTGGGAACAGAAAAGCGCAGTGGGAAGGTGAGGGGTAGAGGGGGCGGAGTGAGTGGGTGGGTGGGTGGGGGGGGTGGGGGGGGGGTTGGAGGGGAGTCAGCTGAAGACAGGAATTCTGTGGGACGTGCTCGGCCCCCACCTCCACAGGCCTTCCCGGGCCAAGTTAGCTGTTAAATCCCCCCTTTCTTCTTACTGATGACCCGTGAGTGATGTGGGGGAGGGGTCACAGGGTCAGTGCAGAGTGTGGGGAGAAAAGGGAACGGACTGATGATGATGATGATGATGATGATGATGATGAAGGTGGTAGTAGAGAGGGAGGTGTGTGCATGTGAAGCCAGAGGCGAGGAGCCGCACTTGTCTTTCCACTCGTGTAATCCCTCCAATTTGGATTATTAAATCCAAATCTGTGTTCCGGATTCATCAGAGACCGCATTGCTCACAAATTACTCCCAGGTGTGCCGAAGACATGGCTGTGTATGGAGATGAGAACACGACTCTACTCATGGATGCAGTCACAGCCTGAAAGCTCTGAAGTGTTTTAGTTAGTTATGAATGATGAGTTATACATTGTTGTTGACGTTGGGTGAAACTCACGCCCCTTCCAGTTGCTAATTCTGCCCCAGTGACTTGAGAGACATCTAGGTTGGGCTGAGATTGTGAAACCTGTTGGATGAACCAGAAAAAAAAAAGTTACATAAACTGAGGCATTTATCACTCAGTCATCAGACGGCTGATGCGAAGTTTCTATTTTTAACACCCACAAAAAAGGTGGCAGTGACAGAAGTCGTTTAGATTATGCAGGTCTTAACCGCTTTGGTGGCTCCTCCTGCACGGGCTCAATACTGAACCATCCTGCTCTACTTTACCTGTGTAATGTTTTGTGAGCCCGGTGTAAAGGTGTCATGTGAAAGTGAGAAATGAGAAAAGCACAAAGCTTAAGTGAAAACGAGTGGGAGTCATAGTGGTTTTCAGTACCCACTCTGAATACTGCTGCTCTTTTGATAAAAACTGACTTTATCAGTAACCCCTGACCCCTGACCTTAACATTAACATTACATGACCTTATAGAGATATTGAACACCTTTCAACATATTAAACTCATTTGGAGTCCTGTTTCTGCTCAGGTGATATATGCTCATCTGATTTTCTTCACTAATATATAATTTTATTAGTTTAAAAAGTTTATGGCAATATGAATATGAATTAGTGCATTAATTTAACATTGCATTTTCACAACTTCAGCGAATACCATCTCTCCTGGCACTCAACATTAGCACTTAAGGTGACATATCATGTTCAGATTTCATGAAGAACACAGAGAGGAATAAAAGGAGGCGTCAAGTCAGTCACGTCTTGACCTGAACACTGACTCCACTCCTGTCCGGGCTCGTACGACGAGGGGCATGGCACATGGCAGCCAATGGAGCCGGTGCCAAGGTGCCAGTGTGGCACACCCAGATTGGCCTCTGGTATTTATTGAGACGTGCGTCTATTCTTAGAGGTTGCTCTGCACTTGAAGCTAATGTCCAGGTGTTTGCTGTTTATGTGCTGTTTTCCTTTTCTCTTTCTAAAAATGTCTTTCTTTCGTCATCTGGATCACACAAGGGTCCGTTATTGATTTCCATGTCACTCAGCATTTTCTTAAATAAAGCGCATGTGGCCCTTTTGTCTCCCTCCTGGAATGGGACAATTTGGGTTTTTGGGGCCATTGTTACGCAGAAGAAATAAACAAACACTTGTGTTTCAAAGGCTTTTGGTTTTTCTCTGTTGGTAAAATCTCTGCCGCACTTGATTCTTCTTTTTATCATTAACTCTTCGATCGATATTGTTGTGGTGAATAAACAAAGATTCCAACAGTTGAATCATGAGGCCATAACTATAAGGCAATGACCCAGTGACAATGCAACTGCTTTGTTTGACTTCCATGTAATTTTGAGTCGCTTTCACCCTCCGTGCTTGTTGTTGTTGTAAACTGCTACAATGGAAACATACAAAGTGGATATTTTGAATTTTGTTATTGAGCTGACCATATCTTTCCAGCTAATGATAATCACAACCAACAGACGTTGAATCATTGCCAACCGAGGCTGCACCTTGGTTCATTTGCATCGAGCGTTTTGCCCAAAGCTCTCCCTGATGTGACGTTGAAATGGTGCCAAACAACACATTCCAGTGTCAGTAGCATGAGCAATGGCTTCGAGCTGAATACAGTGTAAAGACAAGAGACAAGACAGAGAGAGAGAGAGAGCTGGGGGGTGGGGTGGGGGGGGCGAAAGGGACAGAGACGTCTTGTACACAGCGGGGTGTTTCATATTTTAGGGCCTTTGTTGAATTGAGCCCAGTGTCTTGAGTGCTAACGCAGCACTGCCGGGGTCAACACTTCTCCGCTGTGACCGAGGGAGCGTGAAATCTGGACGAGTGCACTCGTATTTCCCAAATCCTGCCATTGTCTAAACAGAGACGTGGTTGTGTGTTGGGGGGGGGGGGGGGGGGGGGGGCCATGGTGGTGGCGGTGTTTGAATGTGTGTGTGTTGTTTTTTAGATTTTCAAAGGAGGGCAGGGAAGATTAAAGATAAAGAAGTTTGGAGAAAACGTATTTTTCATGAAGGTGGTGGAAAGTTGACATTCCACCACCATGATTTACACCATACTAGAAAGCCCTCTTATTTCAAGATCATCAAACAATCGCACACTGTTAAGAAAAAGTGTTAACGTGTATTCAGACCTAGCTCGTTTGGAGCAGTTGTTTCGAAACAGGGAGCCTTTAATCCCAAAGAGTGGTTAGTTTGGGTTAGTTCGGGCATGGTCTCAGTGCGACTCGCTTCCATTTGAGTGGAGTGGTTCGTTTGCAGTGAGAACATAATCAACTCAGCAACCTACACAACATGCGACACACTGCTAACACACAACACACCTCCTGCTCCTCCTTCCCGGTAAGATTTCTGACCAGTGAGAGAACAGTTGGTTTGCACATGACATTTGTTTACAACTTTAGGCCGCTTGGGACTGTTACCGCGTGAACACAAACGACCCCAAAAGAAAAAATGCAACAATTGTATAGTTTTAGCCCTTGAATCAGGAAAAAGCAAAAAGGTCACACGTCTGAAAACACCCTTAACAACACAGAAAGGAATGAGTGTTAGCAAAACAACATCAACAAAATCCATGCAGCGTTGTGCAAGAAAAAAAAAGTCACTTCTGTTTTAGTCTGATGGAAAATCATCTGGAGAGAAATTCCTCACCTGCATTATCACATACCATGCAAACTACAGTGGCAATTACCGTTAAAATACATTGAAAGTAGACTTAATGGCTCACAGTTTTCTTTGTCTTTAAGGTCGACTTCAGCAGCGTGTCCCCATTAGCCCAGCATCCTGCGCATGCTGGCTGCAGTGTTGTTGTCAGTCGTTATGTAACATCTGAGTTATAATGAAAGAATATCACATGAGGGGGGAATGCTGTTATACTGAACATCAGCACAGCTGCTACTGAGTCGTATGTAGGCCTAAAGCTCCATGCCTACGGCCTGGTGCTGGTGAGGACTACAATTTATGTTTCAACAAATGTCAACTATTATCTCACAGTAATAAGCAACCACAGATAATAGTTTGTTTATGTAATCTCTTTTTTTATGGCTTCAGTACAAATAATTCAGCATCTGGACTGGGAATGGACCTTTGCTGCTTCTTGATGATGTACATATGAGCCCAGGGCAGCGACTATGTATTGTGTGCTGTGTTTATTTTTTGTGCAACTAGTGACTTAAGAGTGTTGACGGTCTCTTTGGATAATGTGATTTGTGCAAGTGTTCTCTGTGGTAACTTTAGAGCAAACCGATCTTCAATCCAAAAAAGTTTTTTGTTTATATTTTTATGTCCCGATGTAGTTTCTGTTAGGATTATATAAAGCATCGCATTCAGGCCCACATTTAGTGACTAGGAAGATCCTCCCTCCCTCATGTATGAGGAATGTCATGTCATGCCAATGTAAATTTGGCTAAAGCTATCAAATATGCTCTAAGTTTAGAGTATTTTATCACAGACACAGTATGTGCTGCTCAAGTGTGGAATGAATCCCTACAGTGAAAAAGAAAGGCTGTTTTTCTGTTACATAATCGAATCAAACAATCTGCCACACTGTTTGTTAGTGCACGTCACACCATGAACCATGATGTTTATTTGTCTGCAGCAGTAGAGGCGACTTCAGCATGTTAATATATGTGTGAACTTTACCTCACAATGAACAGTAACATTGTGGTTTTCGATTGAAGCGTCTCTCCCTCTCTCTTAAAAGGCACTCGGTCCCATCTCTCTCTGTGTTTATCCTCCTATCTGTATTTTATCTTGTGCACTTTCTTGTCTACCACTTTCCGTGTCGTGCCTTGTCTTTTTCCGACCACATCACACCAGCTGACCGCAGCGCACCGTAACTACCCGATGCATCACGGCTGTTCTTGTCCATCGTTAAGTTTTTCCGGTGAAAGTTTCTTTGAAGTTCTGGTGACCCAGCAGTGGGTTTGGAAACCTACAGCTTTTGACCATGACCCTCAGCCTCTCAGAGATATTCTCCATTCGTGGTTTGACCTTTTAGAGGTGTGCTCACACGTCTTCCTCACCCACAGACTACGACAGAAAAAACCTGGTGACGTGTGGGCGGCCCACTGCACAGGTCCACAGAGACAGTTGCTTTTGTCTTATATAATCTCCCTTAAATGTCAAACAATGCATGTGGCGATGATGAATGAATGAACCTGTAAATACCACAATGAAAAGACACACGTGTGTATTGTAAGTGGAGCTTTGGCCAAAATGTTTATTCTTTTTGCTACAGTTTCAGTACTTGTCCCCTCTGAGCCGCTGATGCTACCTTGTAGGCCGCTGTCTGTGAATCAGGGGCCAAGAGATTTTTTTTTCTCGGCGCCTGTTGACCCAGAAAAAAATGAGCAAATTTTGATCAGAAAACCACCGAGCATGCAACTGAACCAGTGTAAAACGTTGGCACTGTGCAGACAGCGGTGGAACAAAATGTCGCCCCACACCCACAGAAACCACCGCATCAACAAAAACAAAACAAATAAAACCAATACTATCCAGCAGTAGTCAACACACATGAATGTAGCAAGCATTTGTTGGAGTAAACAAGCAGACGTTTCATTTCAGAGCCTGATTCTCTCTCTCTCTCTCTCTCTCTCTCTTTCTCTCTTTTTTTTTTACAACCAGAAAGCAACAACAACTCCTTGATAAAACTGAAGCATTTTAGATTCAATTACATTAAATCCACTTCTACAGAAAACTGTGTGTAACTGGAGATTGATTTTTCCTGTGATTCATCAACACAGTATTTTGATGACTCCCTGCTTGGAGAGTCCATCATCAACAACAACAACAACAACAACAATGAATCTGTGTTGTATTTTTAGGTATTTCCTTTATCTACCTTTCGTTAACAAGGAAATGTTGACCTTCTGGGCCACAATGGTACGATTGATTCTCTCTCACACTGACATATGTTAAAGGGGAACTATGCAAGTCTGGTTGCTCTTCTGCTGTTTTGCTAACCCTCCTCCTAGCCACATGCACTTGTTTTTAACAAAACCAGCCAGAAAGCAATCCATGGAGCGGTGGATACCATTATATGTCATATACGATGTTACGACGTGTATATTTGTGTAGTCTTATCCGTCATAAACAAGAGATTATGGGTTACGGGGCGCGTTTGTGTTGTGGTGCCGATGAGATGAGAGCTGGGACACCGGGTCGGCGGTGCTGATCTTGCAATGTTGGTTTTTGGCTGAGAGATGCTAGGTGGAAGACAGAGAGCCTCCGTTCTCCCTCGTGACAAGTTACTAGTCATTCATTTAACCATCACAATTGAAGCTGTGTAGTTAAGGTAAAAATCCTGTAAATCCTCTTCAAGGAGCAGTAACTGAAACATGTATTGACATGACTGTCAAATTTTATGTTTTGACATTTCCCAAGCCCGGAACATGTAGTGAAACGAAAAAAAGTTCAGCTTTTACAAGTTTTTGGAAGAGTTTGACAGCTGTTGAGGGAATAATCTGATATTTTGGAAGACTCGCTTATTTGCTTTAACGCCAAGAGTTAGATGAGATCTGTCTATACTGCTTTCATATTTGTCCAGTTCAGTATGGAGCTGAAACCAGCTGCTTTAAGAAACCGCAGATTGTCATTTTTCGCTCAGTGTTTTGTGTGGACTGGAAAAAAAAAGGGTTGTAACATTTTCATTAGTGAACTTTAGCGGTGCTGGTAGGCGTGTTGTGTTTGATCTGGACACAGCCTGGATAGTTGTTTCCACTTCTTTTCACCCTTCATGCTCAGCTAAGCTAACCACATGCTGGCTGTATTTTCATATTTGCAGTCCAGACTTGGAGTGGTATCTCTCTTGTCATGTCTCGGCCAAAAACAAAACAAAACACAAAGAATCAAATAGGTGTATTCCCCCATAAGGTCAAACTTTTCCAATGACTTCTGCTGAAAACAGGATAGAGCACTTTACAGAAGCAGGCCGGAAGATGAGAAGAATCTCCCTCTGTGTTTTATGATGTAATTGATTTATTTGCGATAAACACTTTCAAAATAAAACGTGGCAATCACTTGTAAACATGGTCAATCCAGTAGTAGGTTATCAATCGACAAACAGGGAAAAAGGGGGCAGGAAATTCCCTCTGACAATGAATTTGTTAACTTCATACACTACTCTTATCCACATGTTTGCTGCCCGAGTTGGTGTGCCCTTGAGCAAGTCCAGTCCAGCCACAGAGATACTGATCTGTAACTGAACTTGACCTTTAAGTCAAAATAAGGAAGTTTTCTGCAGTGATAAATATCACAGTTATGGATGTTGTTTTCAGTTTTGATTGTGTTTCTCTGTCGGGGTATTAAAACCACTCTATACTGGTTATACTGGTGGACACCTGAACATTAGAAAGAAGGGTGTCAGAGGGGGCGACAGTGGTGGGGAGGGGAGATGTGGTTGCAGTTGACAGCTAATGTGAGTGGATGACAATGGTCCTGCTGTGTGAGTGGAGGAGAAAGGTGTGGGCGGGATGGGAGGGCAGTTGGTGGTTGGAGGAGAGGTTTTCTGCGGAGAATAAGGAAAGTGGGGGGAGGGGGGGTGGTGCAGGCAGGGTCAGGAGGAGCCTATGGAAATGCAGATTGCCTCTTTGAATTCTATTGCCAGGCTCGGCTTTGATGTAAAGTGAAAAAAAGAGGGATTTCATACAGACTAACTTTCACCATGCCTCCCTCCCCTCCCCTCCCCTCCCCTCCTGCCTCCTCCCGCCTTTAGTCCCCCACTGCTTCTCTCTCTTCTCTGACCCTCACTCTGTCTCTCTTCAACTGACAAAACAGACCCTCGGGCGCACTGAGCTGCCTCCTCCAAACGTACCCAGCTCTTCTTTTTGCGCTCTTTTCTCCTCCATCACCTCTAATCTCAGCCCGTTTCCACTGGTTGTTGTGAGTTATCCTGTCGACACGACGGCTGAGAACATACTAATTAGTTTAGCCTGCCTTTTGAAAATATATAATTATTGCATATAACGGAGGTTTTCCTGTTTTTTATCCTCGCCATGAAAATTACATTGCGTCCTTTTGGGTTACAAATCTTGATAAGCACCCTCCATGCAAACTTTAAAAAAATAACTTGGATAGAAAAAAGGCCTCAGGCTGCACTGGTGGGGTTGTGTTGCTTCAGGTACCAGTGAGGCCTCTCTGATACCAACACAGTGCTTTAAAATGAGAAAGTTCACAATTTGAGATAAAACAATCCAAGCCAGTCATTACATTTCATTTTGTATTTGGTGTGTCCCATGATGCTTGCCTTTAAATAACATGCACATATCGTATTCTTTGTTCATATTGTGCTTCATTATGATTGAAGTTCCAGTGGTGGTTGTGTTTGGTGCAACAAAAATTTTTCGGTTGTTTATGAGAAAACGCCACAGGATTTAACTTTTATGAGTTTATTAGCATTTTCTAAGTCATTTGATGTCGAAATTACCAAGACTATAAGCAAACACTTAAAAACTCCTCTTTGTGGCGTGTACGAGCTGAGCCAAAGAGTTTTTACAACGCATCGCATGCATCTGCGTTCTTCGGTGATCAAAAACAGCAGCTTAGTGAGGATGGATCTGTAAAAATTAGGAGAAACAGATGCGTTTTCAAACATATGTGCGAACACTGGCTGCGCTCACACACACACACACACACAAACGTACATTTACTTATTGCCTCACTACACACACACACGTAAGCTTCTCATGTGATCCTTCATGCACTCAGGACCTGTTGATTGGGCACTTAATCCCATCTGAATATAAAACCTTGTATTGTTTTTGATGGACAATATACTGTAACACCCCTCTCCCCCAGTTCCCGAGTCCTAATGCCCCCCCACCCCCACCCCGCCCCCCACTCATCTTACCCTTTAGCCCTTTCATTCACCACAGACCTGCATTTCTGAGCAGGGAAAAGAAAAGGACACACACACACACACAAATGCACTCACACACACAGAAAAATAACGATGGAATTAAGGTTTTAAGGTGGTCTGGAAAATGCAGAGTGGGCATATTGAAATACAGATAAAAGAGAAAAGAGAGTGAATAGTGGGCCACGCAGAAACGGTTCGCTAATTAAATCTTTATACCGTCTTTCTGAGGAGAAGCTAATCTGGTGGGTGGGAGCCGGCCTGTCCTGCTTTTTAAAAGAGTTTTCAAAAAACTTTTCTTTTCTCGTTTCATGCACTCTATTCCTCGGCCCACCTCAGGGTTTTTACCCTCAGTGAAATATTTTTTTTTCTCTCTCTCTGCGTTTGATGGACGATTGAGAGCGAACTGGACAATGCAGAGCCTCATTACTGGAACGAGGTCTGAGCAGAGATGTCGAGAGAGAGAAAGGGAAAGGGGGAGGAAAAAAAAAGGAAAAGTAAATCACACAGCAAGTAGAAGGATTTAGAGCAGGGAAGAAATGCGAGGAGTTTTATCTTACATTTGAATGTATGAATACAGTGGGTGGTAGGTGTGGGGGAGCGAGGGGTGTGGGCGGAATAACAAAAAAGAAGGAGAGAGGAAGTGTGCTGTAAAAGAAGCAGTTAGTGGGCCAGTCTCATGTAAGGAGGACACACTGGGTCTGAGACTTTTGTCTTCATCCCAGAAAGACGCAGGAGGAGGAGGAGGAGGAGGAGGAGGTGGAGGAGGAGGAGGAGGAGGTGGTGGTGTGCCGATGATCTGAGATCAGATGTTTCCTCCTGATAACAAGCAGCTGTGATGATCACTTCCAGACATACACCAGTTTTTTGTTTTTTTTTCTCTCAGCAGCAGGGCCAGAGGTTGACGTCCTCACGGCCTGACCTCGGCCTCCTAGATCCTCCACAAACCCCCACCCCACCTCACCTCCCCTCCCTCCCTTCCACCTTTTCCAGCAGGCTTTTCTGAGTTGGCCAGTCGGCAAGCCAAGTCAGGAGACTCTGAGGCCCAAATGTTATTTGCTAAATTAGATAATGGAGGCCGTCCACAATATGTAATGGCACTCCGGTTGGCAAACAATGCCGTGGCGTTTTTTGGAAGCGGCAGAAGAACTTGTTTTTCAGGCAATTTGACATTGACGATCACCAGTTCATCTTGATCCATTTATTGTGATCCTGAAGTGAACAGACACTCACACACAACTTAGACTGGGACATTTCATTTTAAAGTGGTTCCTTGTAGAGATGGATTTCAGTGGATACACTGAACGTATACACTGCCTAGGTAGCTAGCTGGTGGAAACACTGGAGCATTTAGCAGCCAGGACGGCACAGTGTAGCCTCTGGGTTTCAGAGATGGAGGAGACCAAAACAGAGATTAAACAGAAAGTGAGTGTTGCACTTAGATTCACCACCAGATATAAAGTTACACAAGTTTTGGTCATATTTTTCTCTGGCTGTAATAGTTTTGTAATGCTTGGCCCACGGGCAGGCCAGTGAGCACAGAGTGAACTTTACTGTAAAAACACACAAAAGGCAGACATACAGTACAATTAAAGCTGACTGGTTACAGCTGAGCTCATTAAAAACACTAAAAGAAACCCAGCGAGAAAGAAAACAGAGGCAGGTAGAGAGTGAGGGAATGTGAGGAGAGGGAAGAGTTAAGTCCATTTCCTGAGTATAAATTAAAAGCGTCTTGTAATCACATTGCAGGAATGCAGTCGGTGTACACTGTTAAACACTCCCTAAGCCCTGGCTCCACTTCACTCTCTCAGCACTGCACACAAAGGAGCCTTTGTTCTCCCTGCTCTTGAAAAGCAATGCTCAGTCACTCCCTCCTCCTCCTCCTCCTCCTCCTCTCTGCTCTCTCGCTCTCGTGCTGTTCCTGTCATTCTCCCCTCTCTCTCTCAGTCCCTATCTGCTTCTTTCATTCACAGCCTCGTTTTTTTGGCCTTCCATCCCTCCTCCTACTCTATCCCTCTATCCCTCTATCTATCTTCTCCGTCTCTCTTCTTCTGTGACTCACACACATGGAGGGTTTGACTTGACTTCTGGCGGGCTGAGCTTGCTTGTGTGTATAGCCAGAGGTAACGGAGAGGGGCAACGACGTGCATGTTTTTTTTACCCCACAACGCAAACGCACAAACTCAATCATAATAATCATCACATCCGCAGGCAAGTCATGGACTCGGCCTAAACAAATCCACAATGGCTTCAGCGTTGCCCCCCCCCCCAAAAAAAAAAAAACCTGGAGTTTTTCAAAGTGCACTTCCCTCAAGATTTGCTCTGCCCCCACCAACAGCTTTTTCTGGTTAACCACACATTTACGGTAAGGAACTGGAATGAGCTGTAGAAGAGGGTGGGTGGGGGTGCTCCTTCTCCTCTCAAAGCCCCTCCATCCTTACTGAAAATATTTAGACATCAGATAGATACACAACACACACACACACACACACACACCTGGTACAACGGGAGCCCTTGGGTGTGGAAACTGTTAAGCAATCAGTTCATATGTGACAAGCTTATAAAATCTCCCAGCTGGAACATGTTTGCGCGGAGAAACTCTCACAGGCTCCTCCTTCTCTTAATACCTGGCAGCATCTACCTTTTGATTGACTTTTTTTATTGTTTGATTTCTCACAGGCATGTTTGTGCGTCGAAGCGCCCTTTGTAGTAGATTGAGTTAACTTAGAAAAGAGCAACACCCTCGCAGAGGTAAAACAAAGATCACCGACCTCAATGTCTCGGGGCTGCTGCTCATTTACTGTAAGAGGGAATCACCCTTACCTTAACCTTAACCTTAACCTTAACCTTAACCCTTCTTGAGCAAGTAAATAAGTGTAAGTGGAGCCGATGCTGGTCTTTGATGTGCCATAACTTGACAAACAATGATCCAGTTCAACAGTCAGAATCACTCAGATCGAGGCAACAAATCACAGAGGTAATGTACATGTGCGAATGTTGAACTGATACTGCTCATGTACGTCTGGACAGCGATAGTTTTATTATATATTAGCCACACCTCACCGTATATCTAGTAATTAAAAGAACTGCTGACTTATCAACAAATATTTGGCAAAATGTCTGTAAATGCACCACAAATTACGTTTTAATCAGAATAACATTCAGTATAAACACTTATACAATTGGTAAAGGACAGTTATAAATGTATAACGCAATAACATTTCACCTTGAAGTAATGTGTGAACATTCACAGGTTGGAATAAGAGGCGTTTCTCCCGCTCTGGGGCTGTCACATGAATGCATCGTTATGCTTCAGTAACCTTAAGCACAAACTAGTTCTCCGAGATAACATTAGCTGAATATTCCAGTGCTGTCTTTTTGACATGTACTCTTCTTGATATGTGGCTCCAGCTTCAGTCTTCTAGCATGATATCACATTTCTAGCCATGATGTCTGACGGGGTTCTCATTTTACAACTACTTATCTTGAAGCATTACCTGGTTGAACTAGCTGTAGTTCATGACGCTTTAGCTCGCTTAGTTAGTGAGACTGCTACAGCTGATAAGATCTTCCAGTGACAGCTGTCATTTCTGAGGACAAAATCAATGGTTGGTGGCTAAAAGTGGAAAATTCCTCCACCAGTGTCTGAAATAAAGAACCCTTTGTTGTAAAAACCATTGCCTCCGTCATGATGGTTTTACTGGAGTAGCAACAGGAAGACCATTAAGGAGACAGAAATCCTTTGGAAGTGTATGACAGTATCTTGTCGTAGGCTTTTAGGATTCACATTTTCACCCACTCCTTCTGTCTCATTAAAACATGGCTGCCACTATTAGTTTCTCACTTTGGAGCTTTATGCATTAAACCAAGAGTTTGTCAAAGAAAACTAGACATTGACACATGACGCCACATGATTTCTAATTCAAACATAGGCCTATTACAAAAAACATGGATGAACCATCCAAAATAGAGTTGCATTTAAAATATACATTTATGTGTGTATCTATCCTGTATGTTTAATGGCCAATAAAGTAATCAGTGTGTTCTCTCAGCATGCCTGGTCCTGCCTGAGTCTAGCCTTGCCACATTGGAAGGACCTGAGGCATGAAGTGCAATCACTTCCATCAACTCTTATCAAACCTGTCACTGGGTGTCTGATGCAAGGCTGCCTTGTGCAATCACGTCCTGACAGACAAGCACAGGCTGCGGCAGGAGGCTTTAAACCGTCACAGTATATCATTACTATGATTAGGGTACTCATAAAGATTCATATCAGCAACTTCTGATTCATACTTATTATTAATGTTGTAATTGTTTTGCCCTAATAGATTTTCAATCACAGTTTTCCACTAAACAATGAATATGCTTGGTACTTGGTGATGTTTCTAAACCTAGACGGTTCAACCATAGACTTCTGCTGAGCCAGTTTATCGGCGCAGTTAAAAAGACTTGATGCTTAATGTTGTTGTTGTTCACCCAGTTGTCATGGGTGATAGATGTTCAGATTTCTACTTTCACTTCTATCTTGATCGTGTGAAATGATAAAAAAAAAAAAGCTCCAGAACATCCACAAAGTGAATCTTCCATTTCCACAGTCAAAACCAAAATGGGTTTTTAAAATGTCCTGAAAGTGCTCGGAAAGATGGAAATTTTAACATCCTGTGACATCTGGGTAAACAACACCAACTGCTGAGGAAGCTCACGTGACAACAACTGAAATTTCCACAACAGCCACTACAGTAAATCGACCTTATGGCAAGGTTGTTTTGTCACATCTGTTTGTCAGTATTGACAGGGGAGGTTATGCGATCTTACACCAGTGACTTCTCCCGTGAAAGTTGTAAGGAATTTCTTTAAGTCACTTTGCTGATAAGGTGCATGCAATGAGAGAAAACACCCGTGGCTCATTTGAATCCTCATGCCACATGTAAATCATCTCGTCTTGACAGCTATAATTTATACCCTGAGACAAGAGAACCCACCTAGATTTATCTGTCCTGAAAGAAGAGACAGGAACCACCATCATTTAACACCTACCTTTCTAAAGCACATCTGGGCCTGATCCTCTAATATACAATATTTGTGACTTTTTAACTGCTTATGAGCTGAGGAACCAAGGTGCCGCCCTCCTGACCCTCCTGGCCTTCTTGGCCCTCCTGACCTGAAAGACCCTGTCGCACATCAAGTCAGTTAATCACGACACTTTGTTGGAGGCAATCATAACTCATTTGTTGTTGTATTATCCTTTTTTTTTTTATTTAACCTGCCTTGTCTGAAGAAAAACTGCAGACAAACTGGTTTATGGACAGTTACGAGACAAGAAAGTCTTTTAAACCGAACCATCAGGTAGGGAGCCCCTCGGCCTCAGAGCTTAATTTCCTTATTCAATAAGCCTTTATTGAAATAAATGATGAAAAATCCCAAGAGCAGAATGCCAAGGGGGAGAAGGTTGGGGGGGGAGTAAACGGCTCAGTGCAGAGAAACAAGAAAGAGCTCCAGACATCTGTTGTTACTGAGTGTTAGCTTGCCAGCTACAGTAGTTGAACAACAAGCCTTACAAGGATTCACCATGTCACCAGACCTCTCGCACCTTATGTTTCACAAAGACGTGATTCTCTTGGTTTTAGGTTGAAGTTTCTGGAGGTGGTTTGTGAATGCACTTATATGTGTTATATGTGTGTACAGCACTTGTATGGCATGTGATTTTGGTGTGTGTATCATTCATCTATTACTTTTTACATCCATTACTTTTCCATTGCTCTGTATAGCTGTATAGTATCTGAAAAGCTGTTATATAAAGATTATTTTACAGTATTACACACAGAGCAGAACACGGCAGCATGCAGCATGCAGCAACCCGTCTAACCCCTCTACTGAATCTGTTTCACTCTCTGCAAACATACAATGACACACACACGCAGGCAGGAGTCTCTCCCATCCTGATCCCAGACTCAGGCCTGTAGCAGCCTGTCTGAAACCAAACCACCTTTTTTCAGGGCAGGAGAAATAGCTCAGGGTGTAAATGCACTGCAGGCAGGGCTGGGCCCATCTCAGCCCAAACAGCTCTGGTGTCTTTGATGGCAGCTACAAAGATCAGAAGAGTGAAAGGAGACACTGATCTGAGGTGCTGTCGTGGAGAACACCCCCACAGGCAGGTTCAGCCCCAAGTCACTTCCTTTTATACTGTGCTGGAGCAGAGATCGCCAAAAATGTTTATGTAGAAAACATGGTGTGAGGGAGTCAGGCTACAGAGGACAGCAACATCAGTAGTGTCAAGGTTTCAAACACTAGTGTATACACACACACACACATACACACAGATTGCAGCCTTGACTCTCTGTTTGTCTGCAAGTTGTGGACACAATGTTCTTGCACACACTCAGTCAAATACACAGACACACACTCCTACGTCCGACATGGAGGGTTTTCACACCTTGTTCCAACTCCTTCTACAAGTCAGTCTGTCTCAACTCGGGGCTGTTTGTGTCTGCATGTTTACTCCACCCACTACATAAGAAGTGGTGTCAAGTTGAATTGCATTTGTTTATCTTCTCCGGCGTCTTCTTTACTCTTTTACTCTCGCTTTGCTTACATTCTACTAAGAGGGTTTGTTTTTAAGGTGGGCGGGAGGGGAAGAGGGGGTTAACGCAGGAGAAACAGATGAGCAAAACATCTGTGGCATTCACCGGAGGACAACATTATGAGAGCTGCAGTTATTCATGTATGATTAATTTGTAGATCCCCCATTTTTTTTTAAGTATGTGGCTGTGAGCTTTCGACAACATAGAGTTAAGATGTACACATAGCCCTCACTTTACAAAAAAAAAGGCACAAATGTATATCTGTAAAGACCTTTAATCGAACTGCAATCCCTCGGATAAGTTTTGGGAACATTTGCAGGCATCAGGTTAGATGACTGTTTGTCAGATTTCCCCTTAACTTCCATTAAATCCAATCTGATATCGGTGCTGGGTCCTATATTGATGTAATTTATTTAATGGGTATTGGAGCGATGGCACTGATTCACTTGGCTCAGAGTGTGAGCAGTTTGCTGGAGTTACCCTGTTCAGTTGAAGCATGTTTTTTTTTTTTTTTACTCGCTAATTTTTTTCTACAGCTTTCACTTTTCTTTCCTAAGTTGTTCCCTCTGCAGTAGCCCTACCTGTTTGTATGTGAAGCCAACATAAATCTAAACTCTGTTCATTTTAATGCATTTTTATATCTAATTTATCTAATTTTTGATAGGAAGTACCATGCGGGATTTACTTCAGCTAATGACAACAGTAACTATTAATATATAGATAACAAAAAAAATGCATGTATTGGTATTAACACATACTATGTATCCATGTACTACTTTCTCCTGTTGCAACAAAAACAGCCTCTAAATCATGGTTTGACTCCTTTAAAGATGTGGTGCTCATGCTGCTGAGCAGGGATCTGTTTTTTAAGGGTGATGTAGTGAAACGAAGGGTGACAAATCTTCACCAGAGCTCTGCCCTGCGTTTTACGTTCCCTTTATTGGCCAATCACTGTGTGACCTTTGACCCTGTGTTCACACTGTGAGCCTCTTGGTTGATGGGGTTGTTCTGTTGTGACCACATGTGGATGATGGGTGAGAGGCTCCCCTTATTGCGAGTGTGGACGTACACAGTGTCGAATGGAAGCATGTGGTTGTTTTTGCACAAGATAGCATAACATTGCGTGATAATTATGTAAAGACAGATTGTGTGAAAAAGGGCCCCTGGGCACAGACAGGTAAAATAACACTCAAGTTGCCTATATAGGACTCATTATAGGACTTATTTTGTGTCTTTCAGCTGTCCTGCGCTCAGTTGGCCTGTCGAGTTATCCATTCAAACCACAGGGAAACAGTTAAGCTGTCTCTCCTCAAAGTAAAAAAAAAAGTCTCATTTATTAAAGCCAGACATAAACCAGGGTGCATATCTGACAGTCTGGGCTACCATGGGGTATGTGATATGCATTTTATGTGTTTGTGTGTGTGCTGACTACAGACATCATACAACATATCTATCACTTCCAAACTTGAATTTGGCAGTAATTTATATGAAGACATGTAAAATGTTCAGGTGTGCTGTATCAAGTTATTTCTTTCTTTAGTCTTGTTTGTGTTTGTGTTTGTCACTGTGAGGTTGCCTAGTAGACTGGTAGACTACACACTTTTACACCACCTAACTCCCAGGCTAACTGTTCCCTCTTATTATCCCTCTTGTTTCAGTGCTAGGCTATGCTAAGCTAAGCTAAACTAAGTCCCAGCCCTAGTTCCCAAAACACAGACATGTGTGAGTGGTGTCAATGTTTCATCAAACTCCTGGCAAGAAAGCAAATTGCATTCCCCCAAAACATAAATATACCTTTAATAACAAGTCAATATATTTAACTAAGAGGTACACGCTAACTGTTAATCAAAAGTAAATACACAAACAAAGCTGTAAATGAATTCATAACCTATGATTGTTGAAAATTATTGCATAGTTAATGCCTGTTTATCCTGAATGTTCATGGTCAAGAAGCTTCTGACCACCCACACATTCACTGTCTGGGTTTCCATGTTTGCTTTGCTGTCTACGTCTCAAATGGCCTTCCAGTGACTTGTTGACGACTGTAAACGTATAGGTTACACTCAATGTGAGCATGTGCTTGTGTACATACATACACACAAACATACATACTTGTGTGTGTAAGCATGTGTTAAAATCTACTTGTGTATATCAGTTTGCACGTTGAAATGGGTAGAGTTGTGGAACTCAAGATGTGTTCCAGGAAGTCGGAGGTGAAGGGGGGACATGAGCGCAGACCATATAAAAGCTAATACTCCTGTGTACCCCTCTGGACATCATTGACTCTCAGCACGTCCACCGAACCCCCAGGGTAAGGGGTTAAAGGTCAGGGGTTGCAGAGGTTATGACTGATCCTCCCAGTCTTCCCCCAGAGGGACAGGCGCAGCATAACACTTCTCTATTTATAACTGTTTATAACTCTCTTTGCAAGAGTCTTGTGTATTACTGCACTCCTCTGGAACTCACTGGCTAGTAAGCAGCCTGTGTTTGCTTATGGAGAATGTGGTGCTGCGAAATGTGTTTCTGACAGAGTGTGTGTGTGTGTGTGTGTGTGTGTGTCCCTAATGACAGATAATAGCAGTTTTGAGTTTGGCAGTGTGTTTGTGAGTGATTACACCTTTGTGTGTTTGTTTGGGTGTGTGTGTGTAAGAGAGAGAGAGAGAAAGAGAGAGAGAGAGAAATGGAAGGAGAGAAGTTTTCTAGTGTGATAAAGTGACGGTCTAATTGCAGAGAGCCTTGCTGTGTGGCATGTCAGATTGTTCTTCCCCTGTGGCCTGAGGTCTCCAGCAGTGAGAATGTGTGTTACTGCATGTGTGTGTGTGTGTGTGTGTGTGTGTGTGTGTGTTTGTGTGATGGATTTCAACTGGCTGCTTCAAGTCTTGGCAGGCTGCCTGAACACAAGGGACCCAGTCAACCATATTTCATGCTCACTCAAAAAAAAGACACCGTACATTTTTACCTTCATGTGGTTCACCTAACGCTATAGTCTATTACAGCACTTTTGTGTATATGTGCTTGCATGTGTGTTGAACGAGAGCGTTTGAGAGAGATGATGGAGAAAACTGCAGAGACTCTACACTCACTGCGCCACAATGGCTCGCATTGTTCTAGTGCTATAATCAGAGCGGACATGGAACTTGGCCTGGAGACCAAGAGGTCTGTGCAGCCCTGGACACAGCTGCTGAAACTCAGATTCACACCAAATCCTGGCCTGGAGAGTGAACACGGTTGGTGGGGGGGTGGGTTGTAGGTGGTGCAGGGACATAGGCTGGAGAACAATTCACTTTTTCAAAGCCTAGGTCTGAGTTAATCCAAATTACATTTACTCTAACCAGTTTTTGAGATATGTGTCTCTGACTATTCCATCTCCTCATTCTTCATACAAAGTGGGTGGATAAAATATTATTTTTGGTGCTCGGAGCTTCGAAAAAGCAGCATTTTAATCCAATAAAATCCTATAGCAACATGTGTTTTCAGTAACAGTGCAGCGGCCAGTCTAGATAATCCACAGGCCTGGCTACAAACAGATTTAACTGGATCTACTTTCTACTGGACAAATCCCTGTGTAAACTGTTAAAGGTTTGGGTGGACTGGCCCTTTAAGGCTGATACTCTAAACAGAACAGTGTCTGGTTGTTGCTTATTTTACATTTCTGTTTTGAAATAGATTAAACAAACATGATCAAATGTGTTGATAAGTTCTTTTGGGCCGAGTCAGACAGCAAGTTTTTCCCCTGCTGCCATTTTGAAATGCAAAGCTAGGCTAATTGTCCCTTGGCTGTAGCTCCAAATCTGATGCACAGACATTAGAGTGGTGTCAATTTTCATCTTTAAGAAAGAGAGACAAAAAAAACTGTTTCTTGTGTGATACTTGGAGGAAACGGGACTATTTGTATTGTACAATGTTGCACACTGCACAAGCCTTGTCAGCAAAAAGTCTAAAATATCATATGATGTGAGGACAGCACAAGGCAATTTCTCTCCCATGCTCTGCTTCTTTGTCTTTGTTTACATCACAATGCAAACCTCAACACTTTGACAGTGTTTATGCACCTTTTCTAGAGGATCTGAAACCTTTGAGGCAGACAAACAGTTAAATTGTCATATTTTCTGTGCCTGTTTCACCACAGCCATTGCTGTTGTTGTTATTCTCTGACTTCCTTTATCACTGCTATTTCCTGTTTCCCTGGGTAAGACAGAAAATGTGTTCAACAAGACTGATCATGCGTGAGTGATTCATTCCCCTTTTGTGGTTTAGGTAAAAGTACCTTGTTAAAATAAAATCCAGTGGACAGTCAGCCCACCATGGGACTAAACTGGAGACCTCTGGCATGAAACCACAGAGCTAATACCCAAATTTGCACAATGAGATGTGTTAACAAAAATCTATTTCTGCTTTGGGTAAGTATGACTTCACTCTAAGCGCTTGTAGCCACTGGGCCCTATGCATTTCACTGAGTTCAAGGTTTGAGCAAGGTTGGGCTGATGAAAGATTCAGCTTTCAGCAACAGCATAGAACAGTGTGAAAAAAGCCCTGTGTCACTCTAACGACACCTCAACACCTCCTTGCCCTGTGCTTTTGCACCATAATTCAGATGGGGCTCCGTCAAAGTGGCATTTTTTTTTTTTTTTTTCAAAGTTAGCCTGTAGTATAACAAGTCCATTTACCACAGTGAAGTACCAAAAACAGAGCTGCGACTAATAAGTCGGTGGTAGAGCGTGCAGGGAGCGGGTGCACAGAGTTTTATAAGATTAGACCACAAGTTCTCTGAGGAGAGTCGTCTAATAAGAGGCTTATGATGAACCAGCAGTCTCCCAGGGGTCCAACCATGTTAATGATACAGCTCTGTTTCTGTCTGTCTGTCTGTTTGTCTGTCCCATGTCTGTTGCTCTGTCTCTGTTTTATGGTGGCTTGGGATCTGTGGTGCACTGCTTGCTTGTTTTTTAATGTGAGTTTTTCTTTCTGGGGCTTGTTTGTGTGAGGTGTGAGATTTATTCCTCTGGACTGCGGTTAAGTTTTCTCACAAGTTTGTTTGACTGTGTTGTGTTTTGTGTGGTAATAATAAAGGTGTTTTAGAAATAAAAATCTTTTTTTTTTCCCTCCAACATCAGCCAGCTGTGAGGAGGCAGAGTTGAGCTAAGGACCCTGGCTGGTGAGTCAGTGTTTCCACAGAGCTCTTGCTGCTGCTTGCTGCTGCTGCTGCTGGCCCTCCTGGTTCTGACTAGACCTGGCCACGGGCCGCTCACATACACTAGCCAGGCTGAGCCAGCAGAACAGCCATGGTTTGACATTTTGGGAAATACGCTTGTTTGCTTATTCTGCAAAGGATTAGATGAGAAAATCAATACCAGTCTCAGTCTGTACACCACATTTGATGCTACGACTAACAGCTGTTTAGCTTAGCTTAGCTTAGTTTAGCTTTAGGACTACAAACATGAGAAAACCTGGCTCTGTCAAGTTCACCTTTAAAGATCACATGTGTTTAAACCATGAAGATATCAAAGTGTTAAACTGACAAGTTGTGGTTTTACTAGTGGTGTCTGAGGTTCGTTTTACCCCCTCTGAAAACCACAACCTGTTGTTTTGACACGAAGGATTAAACAGAAAAAGATATAACATGTTATTTAATCAGCTTTAAAGCAGGCAGAGCTAGGCTAGCTGTTTCCCCCCATTTCTAGTCTTTATGCTAAGCTAACTGGCTGATGGTTTCATATTTGGCATACACATATGAGAATGGTTTTGATCTTCTCATCATAACTCTTGGCTAGAAAGTGGATTTCCCAGACGATTCCTTTAAGCTTTTTTTTGCCCCGTGCTTGTTGAAATAATGCAAAACTTGAGCTCCATCACCAAAAGGAAATGTTTGGAAAATTCTTTTTTGAGGAGTTGGAAAACACCCTGTAATGATTTGGTGTTGGAGATCTGTGTCACGGTATGCTTGATTCCGCTGAGCAACTTCCAAAGAATAATCATCGGGATTACTAATGCATGTTATATAAAGGATGCATGAAAAAGGACTTTGTCAGTGGCAAGTGCTGTTATGTCTCTTGTGTGTCTGATCACTTATGTTACAGACCTTACGGCCTTCGTTTTTCGCACACTCATGAGGTGGGACCGTGTCATGCGGCTTGTCAGCAGCGTGTTAAGCTGTAATAGTTGCAGCATAACTTCTCAAAATTGATTTGATTCTGGGCTGTGTTTGTCTTGGCCGGAGCCTGTTTTTGTGGTTGTGGTCTCAGAGTGGAAAGCAGAGGGCAAGAAGTGGAGGAGGAGGAGGAGGAGGAAGAGGAGGAGGAGGAGGAGGGGGGAAAGGTTGGAAAGACTGTGGTGAGAGAAGGAGAAGAGGGTGATATTCAGAGCATTATGTAAGACTTCAAACAGGTCTGGCGAGGAGTGTTGATGTGAGAGTTGTGGGCCCCTTGGGTTAGGTGGCCTCTCACATAGCCTCCCATATGGTCCGCATTTCCCCTCATTGCCTCCGCCCTTCGTCTAATTGGCAGGTAATGTATCGTTGCCCTGGCCTATCTTCCCCTCCGTCACTGTTATTCTTCTCCTTTATTAATGGAAGGCGCAGTGGTATGGTGGTGACGGTGGTGGAGGTGATAGTGGCTCTGGGTTTGGCACCACGCCACAGAGAGGCCCAGCACTGACACTTTATACACCGCCAGGTTTTACCAAGGTGTTCATTTCAGGAGCGTCTCCTCTGCCTCGGCTGCTTCTCTTTCTTCTCCCCTCGGCCGTGGAAGGTAAATCAAAGCTGAAGCTGATACTGGAGAACTTATTCAATCTGATTGTGGTTACAACCTACACCCATCCCACAGTTGTCCCATACATATGGACACAGACTCACACGAACGCTGTTTGCATCCACGCATATAAAGCTGCATATGTGTGTGTGTTTTCCAACATTCAACACTCCACCTCTCACCATGTAATCCGACAGTGCAGGTCTTTCTGTGCCTCTCCCACTCATAACCAGCCAGGCAGCTCGTTTTACAGCCTCCCTGCTCAAGTCAGTGCTAAACATAACAATACACCAGCAGACATATGTTTGTCATAAACTGGAAGGCTCAAAATTACATTACAATGGTTTACACTTTGAATGAGGTTCAAAAAGAATCATTGTACACCACATTTAATCATGCACTGTGCTTAATGTTCATAATTCTCCAGTGATTTTCCACTGCTGCCGGACAGTGGAAGCCTAACTGCAGCAAAACAACATGGGCCAATCAACCTAAGTAGGCCTTTTAGTAGCAGTAAATGCCAAACCCTGTTTGTTATGCCTCACAGGCCAAGTCTCTCACTGAAGTGATTCCATGTATGGGCCTGGAGCTCTAGTATATCCAGATTCTGTGTTAGCGAGCTGTTACAGACATGACAGTAGCAACATGAGCTTGTCTGAGTTCTCGGGCCTTTGTGAGGGACATAAATGTCCATAGGATTTCACTAACATCCTGTGCTGCAGATCAAGCCAACATTACCGTCTGGTGCACATGGAAGAGCTCAATTACATAACTTAAGACTTTCATTAGCCTCTCCGCTCCATTGAGTTCGCTGGGAAAGGTCCAGATGTGACTTCATGAAGGGCCCTCTCTATGCAGAGCCTGTTCGCTCTGTTCCGCTATGCCCCCCTTCTCCATCCCTGCAGCTGTAAGCACTCAGAGAAAGAGCAAGGAGAGAGGGAGGGGAGGGAGGGAAGGAGGGAGGGAGGCTGAGTGCTTTATTAAAAAAAAAAAAAAAAAAAAAAAAAATCAGACACCCCCCTAGACCCCCCAATCTCCCTTCAAAACAGTCCCAGCCCCACCCAGAGCAGGCCTATGGTCCCCTTCTCTCCCATAGGTCTTCTAAAGTAGGCCAATAAGTCTTTTAGCATGTGGTCTCTCTGTCAGCCCTAGGTGGCTGACTAGACAGGCTGCTGCTCCAGGCGCAAGGGCAGGAAGTGGGAGCCGGCCAGGAAACACTTTCTGAGAGGCTGCCCGAGTAAATAACCCTCCCCCTTCAGCACACATGCCCATACACATATGTGTTTGTACGCTCACACGCATTTGGATGTGTTTACATATGCAGCAGACATGTACATATACACACACACACACACACACACACACACACACACATTTGATGTGTCACCTCCAGAAACAGTGACGACATTCTACTGGGAAACGCTATAAATTTGGATGGCACTGTCTTACTGTTAATATGATGATGGTTTTGGGATGACGTTAATTTATTTCAGGCTTTTGGTTTGGCGCAGACCACAATACCCTTTTAAGATCGAAAACTGGAAATTGTTAAGGGCCTTCTAATCAAATTAATGGCTGTGTTGTTTGATCGCTTGTGTGCAAAGCATGAATTTGTACAGCTGCGTGTGCGCCACTGTGGAACGTCATACCAAGGTCCTATGCCAAAGCAACAGTTTCTCCCTTAAAGGCGTAGTTTTGTTCTACGCATTGCTAGGATTTGATATCCAAAACTCTTTCACTGTGTGACTCTGTGTCTGAGTATCGTGGACGGGATGGTTTTCCAGAGCGAGGCAGATGTTTGTGTGACTCTGTGTTTCTGGGAAGACAGCGGACACAGGTGGGGAATCAGTTAACGGCCATGATTTATAGAGATCTCCTTTGCCTTGCATTGTGCAGCGGCCTTCCTCTGGGCCTCAGCCTGCCCTCACACATCATGTTCCCCTTCTCGCCTGTTATTCCGTGTCTCCGATAACAATGATGCCTGATTCTCAGAGTGGAAAAGCCAGATGAGTTCCCCCTTTGAGAGCAAATTTATTGTTTCCCAGAACAGAGCTATTGTGTAGGTGGCTTAGACTTTTTCTTGGGTAGATGCAGAAGTTCTGGGTCCTTGAAGGCAAATCCAAGTCACATCTTGATAAGCAAATTGCAAAAAGTCTTTGAGGGATAAATGCTAAGTAATAAGATAGCCATCAAAGTGAACTTTGCACGTTTTCTTTGGGAAGATGTGTTAAAAATATTTTCTAAATGGCTGACACCAGGTTTTTTTTTTAGACACCTCAACCTCTTGATTAAACACTTAGGAAGGCAAAACAAGGTCTCACTGGCCTTGTCTTGGTTATTCTTAACTTTTCCTAAAAATACAACAGTTGCTAAACTGTGGTGCACATAAATTTCCCAAGTGTCACTGGAGAACGCTCCTTCTAAGTCCCATTGAAAAAGCAGTAAGAAACACAATATGTGGATAGGGTATGTGTATGTGGCCAGGAGCCAAGAGTTGTTGTTAGATCTGATAGCAGAGGAAGAAATCAATTCAGCTGTCTGCTGTTTGGTTTTTTTTTTTTTTCTTATTTTGGTATGTTATGCTTGTCGGCCATCTTGTTTACTGTTATTAATATTCTTCTATTCTTTTATTTTGGACTGCCAATAGTTACCAAGTGAGATACAAACACACACATCTGACCCTACATGCTAATTACTGCAGCACAGAAGCTAAAAATGATGCTACTTTACATCTGGTGTTAGCTTAAAAGTTAGCATTAAAAAGAAAAACCCACAACAAAGTTTTATCAATGAAGTGCTGTAACAGTAGTACAAGCACAGTCAGTAGCTGTGTCAGTTATACAGCATGGTCTAAAGTCCACTGACATTAGCTGCCATAAGCTAGATAGCGATTACAGCAGAACAAGCAAAGCTGTGGCAACAAAACTCCAATACAAATGAATAAATGTGTGTTGTATTGCTTTATTCAGCTTCTCAAGTGTAAAAGGAACATTGTGTTGTTGTGGTTGTTCTTCCATAAAATTCCTCATTATGCAACATGACTAAGAATGAACAAGAATACGGGAAAAGATACTGTACATACAGTGTATTTACTTCCGGTTTTACTTGGAAAAATTAGTTGAGGTTCAGGATGACGATGCCCAGATCCATAATAGGTGAGGTCACTGAATAAATAGAAGAGTGTGAAAATAGTGTGAATCATCTGTTATTGCCGTATCACAGTCACAAGATCTCAACGAGGTTTTACACCTATAGGAGATCCAGCACCATCATGAGAAGGCCAGTGGACAACATCTTCATGGAATCAGTACTAAGAAGTATCATTGTTGTGGTCTAACACCTCACTTAGACACTTATTGTTGTTTTTTCCCTTTGTGATGTGTCTGAATGTGAGTTGTTTTTTTTTTTTTATCTGGAAGGTGCTAAAAATACCGTGAGAACAACACCAGAGTCATAAAGTGAAAGACTGACTCATTTGTCTTTCTAAGGTTTGCTAACATAGCTAGCAGCAGCAAAAACCCAGAGTGTTTTGAATCAAACGAGGTTGTGATATTGTTTTTGAATTTAACTTTTCGACTGTGAAATCGTGTCAGTGCTTTCACAAGTTACCAAACATATAATGTTCAGTGTCTGAAATCTGAAGTCTGAAGTTCTCAGCTTTGTGGTCTCTAAGTTTAAACTCTGGTCTGGTCTCACTTCAAGCCCACGTCTAGCAATAATCATCTTCATTTGAGTCAACCGTCTGTCACCCTCTGATAAAGTTTACAAATCTCTGATTGGAACTGCACAGTGCCATTTGTGATGACGATAATGATGATGTGTGGATTTAGTGATATCCTGACACCACCATTACTCAAGGCCTTTTGTGTAAAGTTACACTCTAATCCTTTTTTCCTGCCTACCTGCGTGAGTGCATGTCACAGCAGGTTAGCAGGTGAGCCTGGAGGGTGAGCGCAGGACAGGAGTGAGCTTGACATGTTTCAGGCTGGGGCCTTATCACGATGGAAGACTTGCCTTGAGAAATCTAAGCAGCGAGTCAGACACTTCCAAACAATCTGTGTTGTGTTTTTACAGCTAAATTCCTAAAATATGAGTAGCCCCACGCACGTCCCTGAGGGAGCCCAGTGTCAACTGCTAAACTCTGAGCACGCAGCCCTTGTGTGCTCAGACCTACATACGAGCCAGAGCGTGTGCATGCGTGCGTGTTTGCGTGTGTGTGCATGTTCCAGTGTGTTCTTTCAGAGAGTGTGCGGCTGGGTGTTTCAGTGCGTCCTAGTGAGTGGGTGTGAGATCTGCGGTTTCTCACAGTCAGGTCTTATCTTCGTCTCTCTGAGCCTCAGCCAGCAGATCATTGTGAAATACACACAGAAAGAGAGCGAGAGAGATACAGAGTTCACTTTTAACTATTCCCTAACCTCCCAAGGCCAGATATCGAGGGCTTGTTTACAACTCAAACAACAAAATGATACAGCCATGGTTACATTAGCAAGAGGGTGACTTAAGTCCAGTCGTCCCCAGAGTGTCACTATCTCTTCTCTTGCTTTGTTTTTCAAGCACCCAGTGTCACCTCAGTGTCAAACTTTTATGGCCCTGAAGTAGCGTGTATCTTATCACGTTTTCACAATTTCATGATTTTAATGTCGTTTTTTTCCATCAACATCATGTGACTGAGTTGAGAATCAGATCACAGATACAAGAGGATCATATGTGCACAGGCGCAGACTTGGCCTTGATACAAGACCAAGCAAGGACTTCCTGTAAAACTATCACTGATGTCATCTTTGTCTGCTTATACCTCTGCAAGGCCTGGGTGAGTCAGAGATGCTGGTTAGTGAGTTATACAAGCCTGTCATGATCCAAAACATTTGCTGTAGGCGGGCAGAGTTGTTACAAGTGTGTTTATTGCTAGGAATATGATTTATGTGTGTGTTTGTGTGTGAGCTTGTGTTTGTGTGTTTATGCTGAGGTCATAAAAATCAACGGTGATCTGGTGAGAAACTGAAAACTGTGTTTAAGAAATGAAAAAGAGGTGGTTTTCCAGCGCCGCTACCATCAGAGGAAACAGATGCTGTGAAACAAAACTGAGAATCATGTGCGAGGGAACGTGCTGCTTTTAGCTTCAGCATGCTTCGGTGGCTTCAAGCTAACCTCATTTACTATCGTGCAACACACACGCACTTAGACGGAAATAAAAGAGGAGTTAGCAAGCTGTGTGGGCTCTCCTCCAAATGTCAGACAATCAGACAGGTTTTCAAAACAAAGCCCCCTTCCAATGAAACATCACCCACTTGTCCATAGTGCTCGACTGAACTTCTTGGTTCATCTTTCTCCTGCCTTGCTTGTTTTACTTCTTAACATGTGCACATACAGTTTTTCTTTTACATTGACATTTCAGGTATGTTCGCTTTTGTTTCACCCACAGATAAAGCGCTTTTAGTTATGACCCGGGTGTCTGTACCACAGCTCGTGGTTACAAGATGATTATTGAGATATGAAGTTAGCTTCTGTTGCACACATCTAACCCTTCTCATATTGAAAGTTTATCTTTCCAGGCACGTAAAAAAGGATTCACTAGTCATACTCATAGTATAGACACATACTGTCTGCTATGAGGGGTAGCAAGAACATTTTACTTGGTATTTGGGGGTCACTGCACCAGATTTATCCTGTAAAAAAAAAAGTCAAAATACTGAGCAGGTGCTGCTCTGCTAATTGGGGACCACTTTTCTCCCATCAGGCCACAACAGCGGGAGTCATGGGACAGGAAGAGCTAAGTGGCTCGACACTCAGGAGAACTGAAGGAGTGACTCACACGGCCCAATGGACCAGGAAACTAAAGCACAACAGTGTCAGGTTCGGAACGGGTTCTCCTATTGGCCAGTCCTCGTCTCCCGTTTCCAGCGGGCCAGTCGGTCTTGTTAGGGAAAAGTCATCGCTTGTCCATTAGTGCGAGGCTCAGCGAGAATTTAGTGGCTCTGTGTTTGTTTTTCTGTCACACTAAGGAGTGGAAGGGTGTGTTTCCACAACCTGTCAGACAGCCATCACTAGTGCTCTCCTCTGAAGCCTCCTCACCTCTCTGCTCCTCTGCTCAACACATATGTGTTTTCTCTTCCTTTCTTTTACAGGTCAAGGGTTGCCACTTAGCCTGAGGGAAGAAAAGCACATGTGACACTGGATCCTGGCAGAGCTAATGTCATTACTCAGTAAGCAGTGTGTCATAGCCTCAGTCGCCTAGATAATAGTGCTGCTGGGTTAAACCCACAGGATCAGGGAGTGGTTGAGACTGTTGTCTTTGTTGATCTGCAATCAGTCTCACCGTGACACACATGGCCATAGTCCTACAAAGATAAAGTCTGCAGTTGAAACTGCAGGACTGTGTGAAGTGCAGTGTTACATAGTCAGAAATTAGAGCAACGTGATTACTAAAATGCTAACTGCAAAGCTTGACACTTACTGCTGCAGCATGATCATCAGATGAGATATTGTATGAAATCTGCGATTACCCAGAAGCATGTATGTAAGGGAAATTAAGAGGGTAAAAATGGGCCATCACTGATGTGAAAGCTCCTGTACACCAGGTCCAACACTGATAAGTAGGCTACACAAAGGTGGACACATTAGAGTAACCTGTATTGTTTTGTGCAGTATACACTACAGGCTGATAATAGTCAGGAAGGGATTAGGGATGGGATGAGAAGGCCCCTCGTTAACACTAATTATAAAACACATCCCCATAATTATGTTAAGAAATTCAATATTTGTTGAAAACAAGACTCTTAACTCCCCACACTTCCACTTGTGAAGTCTTGGCACATCAACCACAGAGCAGCAGTGTTACAAGATGAGTGCAGACACATGAGATAATAGAAAAGTGTTCTTTTACTATATACATAGGCACAAAGGAACTTTAGCAGCAGCAGCAGCAGCAGCAGGGTAATGAGTGTCTCCTGAAATGGCAGGGTCAAAGGTTCAAACACTGTGACAGACACATGTCTATTTGAGGTATGTGTTAGACACTGAACTCCTACCTGTGCAGTCGTTATAGGGCCTTTTTTGTCATGTAGAAAACAACAAATGAAGGTTAATATCAAGAATGTGACTTTATTCTTCATTCAGCTGTCACAGGTTAACATGTGACTCACCGAGCTGCAAATGTCATTATTGCTGCACTTAAATCTGCTGGTTCAGCTTCAGGCAACAAACAGATTTCTACAAACCTCAACCTTTTATATTCTTGTACGTAGTAACTATGTTTTTGAAGTCAATAGTTTGCAGTGTAAGACAATATCTTTATTTGTTCTCTTCATTAAAACAGCATGAGAGGTTTGATAACACTCTGTACAGTAAACATGTAGATTAGCTGGTTAGCTTAGCCTAGCCTAACATAATGACTGGTAACAGTGAGAAACAGCTAGCCTGGGTCAGTCCAAAGGTAACACACCAGGTTGTAGTTTTTATCAAGAGCCAGGCTAGCTGTTACATCCTGTCTGTTTCCAGTCTTTATGCTGGGTTGTGTCTGTAGCATCAGAGGTGAGGAGTGGTATAAATCTTCACATGCAACTCTCAGTAAGAAAGCAAATACTTGAAAACAGGTCAAACTGTTCCTTTAAGCTTGAGCACCATGCGCATTTGTTCCATGTGGGATTATGATCTCACCATGGGTCAGTGTTTTTCACTCCTCAGAGAGACATCTAATCCCTCCACTGACGTTAAAAGTGCAGTTTTTACTCAGGTGGATGTTTTCTGATGCAGGTTTCTGAGCTCTGGTATGTGTGTGTCTGAAGGAGGTCAATCGTCCCTCTCTGTTTTCTACCGACAAAGCAGCATCTGAACACCCTCAACCCAAACCCCATCACTCATTGTTGACCTGAGCCCTTGTTTGGTGATTAATTATCCCTCCCACATCACTTGTCACAGTGCAGACGGTGCAGACGCATGCATGCAGCGCTGCAGTTCCCCTGCTCTCAGCTGTGAGTGGAGATAAGGAAAATAGCACAGTTAGCACATCCAGCACTATTTGCTCACCTCTTTCTCAAATAAGGAGGTAAACTTGCCTCTGATAACACACTTGCAAAGTGTACATGCCGCCATATTCTCTTGCTCAACCCAGCAGGTTAAAGGTGAATGGAGATTGAGCACTGAGAGCAAAACTACACACCTGCTTTATCCTGTTGTGCAGGAAGCAATGAATGAACCACAAGCTTGATGTGTGTCACTGCACCGTTTCCATGTTGGAAAGTAACCTGCTTCAAAATGTGATGAAGTAATGGAAGTTTGCTCTTTTTTTTTTTTTCTTTTCATCACATATCAAAGAGCAACAACCCCCCCCCAGACCTGCTGCTGGAGGCTCAGAAACCCACTTCCTGGTACTTTTCATCTCAAGGTGCTTCTATTCTGACACCACACAAACAGGAAGCAGGTCCTCTGAAAGGCTGTTGCAAGAGAGGAAGGTGCGCACGAGCCACACTCACCTGGTTTAATTTGAGATGTGACAAGCTCAGCCTTGTAATGTGTTTTCTTTTTTGCACCTAAAACATAGAGAAGTCTCAAAGTAGTAACTTTCCGTCTTGCTGTCATGCAAGTTTCTGAAGTTGACAAAATATGCTGCACCACATAAGGAAATAGTTCTATACATAAACATTTGTAGACAAGGAAATATGAGTGATGAGTGATATTGAGTACATTTATTTGTGAGGGATGTTATTGTCCGCACAGATACTGTATTTAACCACCCATTGTATTGATATTGTACAGCTGGGGTGTCTGAGACCCCCCAGACAAGTTAAAGTTATGATGTATTAGACAGTGTTTCATCCCTCACAGAACATCCACCCCTGCTATTTGCTCTGATTGAACATGAGTGCACTTACTTTATTATTACTGTACGTCTATAGCACTGTTATGTTTCATAATCTATTATTATTTGTGCGCAGTACACACATGTAACTTCCTGCTGTGTTAGATTGTGTTCATTAAGGCTTTAAAATGAACTGGCTTTATTTGCAGCTGATTAATAATACGTCTTGGTGTTGGTTTTGACACCCGCACGCGGGATTTTTAACACTTGCTCCTTTTAAAGAATGTGTGAGACAGACTGAAACAGTATACGGCAGTGACTAATCATCCAAGCATTGGTCATCAACCACCTGTGAACATTCAAAACACAATATTTTTAGGCTGTTTCTTTCTAACTTATTGCAGAGAGGCACTTAAAGTTACACTGAAGGGCCCTGAAATAAAGTCAGCCTCTCAGCGGGAAGGTGACTTGTTCGAAGATGGGGGCTGGAAGGTGGGGGAGTGTGGGGGGTGGGGTCAATGGTGGGGGTAAAGGAACATAACAAGAATCTACCAGGTCCAGGTCCTCTGGAGTAAAGCAACAAGGGGGCCTCCATGGGTCAGCTGTGACGGGTCAGCACCCACCATTGTATGGAGGGAAGGGAGTTCCTGTTCTGGCTCCTTTTTGCAATCTGAGAGAATATAAACATGGACAGACGGAAGTGTCCAAAGAGCAAGGAAAAGCAGAAGCAGTGTAGATGTTGTGTGGCAAGCATAAAGGGAAAGCTACAGTATGTTGTTCCTGAAATCTAATACCAGTCTGTTTGTATTAATGGTCAAGAAGATTCTTATCTACATTTATTTTCTATGTAAAAATACATAATGTCGACCACATGGGGAAATGTGCCCGATAGTTTGATAGTCATAACAATCTTGACAAACCCTTGGCGCGATTGTTTATCCCTTTGTTACCAGGAATGTCCTCACACGCTAATTGATCAGCTCACATGTAACCTCACGATCACTGATCAGGTCGTAACCTCCGCCTATCACACTTTTTATTCTTGGAATAAAAAAGAAATATTGATTTCCACCCAGGTCAATACTTGTGCTGAAGCCAGGAGCTTTGTGTCTTTTGCGTAATCAAACCTACTGAATCGGAGTTTGATCATCCCCAGGTCAATACCCCTGACTGCTTTCACCAATCAACTTCCACCACAGTGAAACTCCCTTTGGTTCTGCATCATGCACACAGAGGCACAGACAGCAGGCCTCTTGTGTGCCTAACTTTTGTTTGAGTTTACTTGTAAATATGATATTTGTAAGCATGTTTTATCAATTACATAAAGTGTTCGTGTTCAAAGTCCCAGACCTGATCTATGTTGTTGTCAACGAGTCCAGTCTGCTTCAACTTGAGCATGACCTTTCTTAATATATTTGTCATATTGACATTATTAAAAGTGTGTCAGTATAGTTGCTGTTACTACAATTTATTTGTGAGTGTTTGGAAACTAATGAACATGATGTTTCTCTGGCAGGTTGTGAAGGTATATAAGCAGCTTCCTTTTTTCTGATTTCTAAGCGGATTCATGGGGCACAACTCTGAGTCTGAAAGCCCCCAGTAAAGAACTTTGACACAGCTGCCTTCAAAAACAACTGAAATCCCTCAAGGCCTTTATTATGCAAATGTTAAAATAGTCAGTACCACCCAAATAAGGTCATGTGAGAAGTCAAATTTGAAGTTGGAATATAATTTTAATTGGTATTCGTCTTAATCTTCATAGCAGATATTAAATTTGATGTTCTTGTAGTGCAAATGTGGGTGTTGTGAATGTGTTTCCATAACAACCTTTCACACAAGCCAAGTACACAGTTTTTACTTTTCCAAAAATATGGGGTTTATTGACTTAACTGCAATCAATACTTACAAAAAGAGAAAAAAAAACAGGTTTTCATATAAACTCACAGAAATTACTGTAGTGGAAAAAAACATGGCTGAAAAAATACATTCAACAGTTTTTACTTTCTTTGTGTCAAAATCTGTTCACCTCTTCCAAAAAACACGTGAAGGCAACACAGAACAAGTGACTTAAAAGAATCATTGTCCTCCATTATCAAATATAAAAGGCTAGAGATGCCTTAGCTACCTGGAATGTATTCAGTGAGGCACTTCCAATGGTCATGAGGGTGGGGGCCCAAGCAAGTGCATCAAGCATCCAATCAAATTTAAAAAAAAATAAAAAGAAAAGAAAAACTAAATAAACTTTCCTCAACCCATTTGGTCACAGCTATTGCTTGTAATAAAAGAGACTGGGTGTAAAGAACATTACTGACAGAAGACATTTCAACACAACCAGTCTTCTCACTTGGAGACTCTTCTTAACCAGTGATGCAAGAGGCCCGTTAGCACCTCTTTAGTTCTACCGTCAACCCAGGTTCTGTGAGAATACTTCTCTTTAGAAAAGGCGGGACAAGATCAGAAACAAAAAAAAAAAAACCCAAAACAGACGAGTTCAATCAACGTGATAACAGTTAACTACTGTTACTGTCGGATTATTGTATGGTTTGCGGAGGGTGGGAGGGGACGTTGGGAATGAATACAAGCAAATCTAGTTTTGATGGAATTGCAGTCCAATAAGAGGGAGTAAAAGGAAAAAAGGTACAATAAATAATCAAAACGCAAAACAGCTTTTTTTGCATTTTTTTGCTTTAAATTAAGTTTCATTTTGACAAAGTGTAGTTGCAGAACAAGTCATTGAAGTACAATATATTAAACTGTGAAAAAAGGAAAACTGACAAAAACGTCTTCACAATCTTTAGATTAATATGGAAGATCATAATTTAACATAAAAGAAAATATATTCTATTGTTCATTATCCAGATAAATACAAAACAAAATTAACAAAAAATGCATATGATCACCAATAAATATGTTCTGATAAGTTAAATAAGCAGTGACAAGAAAACCTTCTGTCTGGAAAGTTTTTCAAATAATAATAACCGTAATAATAACATTAATAAAAAATAATTATCAAACAAAGAAAGCAAAAGGGATGTAATGAGTACAGAGTGCTCATCTGAGCAGGCTTTAAAGTAAGGGAGAAGTAAAGTAAAATAGCTTGGAGATCCGATCTTGTCAAGTTGCAGGATGTACAACTGCACCATGGGAATGCTGGAATTCCCCGGATCGGTGAGGATGAAGGGAGGCTGGGGGGGGAGGTGGGAGGGAGGGAGGGAGGGAGGCAGGGCTGAGAGGTGGGACAGAGTCTTACAGGTTTAATGATCAGTTTGATATCAAGACTTCCTTCCCAAAAAAGAAAAAACAAGCCAGTGACCAGCAACAGGAGGAGAAAACTCAGACGAGGAGGGTGGGGGGCAGGGGGGGGGAGGGAACATAACCAACTTCCAGTTCAAAGTCCTTCCTGCAGACTCACCCAGTCCACAATTACATAAGACGGGGCTTGAGAAGAACCGTGACGGGGGGGGTGGAGGGGGGGCAAATGAAAAAAGAACCAAAAAAAAACAAACAGTAGTCCATTCACCCTAAACACATGCAGAAACCGCCCCAGGCACTTTTTTCTTTTCTTTTCTTTTTTTTAAAACTATTCATATCTTTTCAGGGTCTGTTATTTTTTTTTTCCTTTTGTCTTAACTCAGTCTGTAAAAACGGCTGCGGTAGATCTACAGTTACGTTAGTGAGCACCCTCTAGCTAGCTCAGGGAAGTGGTATCGTCAGGGAGGGGAGAGCGAGAGAGGCAGGGAGGGGGGGCTGGGGGCTAGTGCAATGCACTCCCCTTTCCAAGGCCACTTGTGCTGCTACACATTCAAGAACAAATGAAGAAGAAAGAAAAAAAGAGATAAAAAACAAGTGGCACCTGGCAAAAACAGTCAATTCTTGTTCTCGTGATTTTCATTGTTCAATTTCCTCTCCTTTTTGGCACTATGACACATGGCAGGTTACTTTTCAAAACTTGCTGTGTGGATTAACTGGGATGAAATGATCATTTTTAGTTCCCTTAATTGACTACATCCTTATAATGCTAATAAAACTAACAACGATGTGTTGTGTAAGGGAGGACAAGGGAGTTCAGGACAGGGACAGAGGTAGAGGGGAGTGCCGTGTTCTCTTTGTGTCATCAAACTTAAAGTCATTGGTGGGTGCGTGCAGTTTAGTCGTCGGAGATGGAGAGGCGGCTGAAGATGGGAAGGCGGCGGGTGTTGTCCAGCGTGGGGGACTCGGAGCCACACAGGCTGCCTCCAGAGCTGCTCTGGTAGCCCTCTTGGTCTGACAGGGAGTCAGGAGGGCTGGATGGAGGCTCGAACATGTGAGGTGACTCCAACATGGGTCTGAAATAGTAAGGTGTGCTTGTTGGAGAGGGAGGTGCAGGGGTGTTGGGCTCTGTGCCGACAGGACCAGTACTGAGGCTGGGCCCGAACAGGTTGGCCAGCTCCTGGCTGGAGTAGGTGAACGGGTTACTGCTGGGCCAGTCAGCTTCATCAGGGAAGATAATGGGTGGAGGGGTGACCGAGGTGGGGCTGTCCCTCAGCCCGGCTGAGCTGGAGAAGCCTGCAAAGCTGTAGCTGTGCTGCAGTCGAGGCCTCTCTATCTTGTTGGAAGAGTTTACTTGGGAGGACTGCTGTGGAGGTCCACGGCGCTCCTCAGCGTTGTGGATGAAATGGCAGCGAGGCCCATATGGGCAGAAGCCGATGGTGTGGAAGGTGCGGCAGAGCTCAGTTTTGTATTTGGGATGGCGGCTCAGGCTGCGCAGTTCGTGGATCCCGTGAGCAAACTGGCATTTGTCACCATATTTGCAGGAACCGTTCTCCTCAAAGGGCCTGCAAAGCTCCGTCTTGTATCGGCTGGAGTTCACTTGGCTGCTGCCGCTGGTGGGACTGGCCGGGCCCAGGCACTTGTTGATGAGCCTCTCACCTGTCTCAGAGAAGGAGCGGTCTCGCAGGCGGTTCTCCTTGTTGTTGCTGGCGTTGCCAACCCCTGAGATGAGCGAGGAGTGGTCCACTGCCTTCAGGCCGTTCATAAACTGGTTCTGGCTGAACTTTGTGCTGCTGACAGAGTGCCGCCGCTGGTACACGCCTCCCACTGAGGGAGATCCCACCGCTTTCCTGTCCAGCAGGGCTCCGGTGGGGCTGGAGATGGGCATATTGGTGCCAGTGCAAGGGACAGTCATGGGATGAGGGGCACCCAGGTTGTTGTTGTAGCTGAGCAGTTTGTTGTTCTGCAAAAAGAAAGACACAGAGAAACACACATTAGCCAAACCACGCCACAGAATCTCAAAAAATGTGACAGTTCATGTGGTTCTGGATTGAATTTCAAGAGCTGGTGGGCTTAGAGAGAGAAAGAGAGGAAAAAACCCACAGCCTCCTCTTGCATGACTGTTCTTTTTGGCTCTGACAACATGAGCGGATACAGGCCTATAGAACAGCAGCTGGTTTGGCAAGTTGCCCTGGGTAGGAATGTGTGCTGCCTGTTTAGTAAATGGAGCAGCAGCACATGAGGCCAGTGGGCTGCTAGTGGCTACAAAGAGGCTGCATCATTTGAAAGATAATGAAAGTGGCCGAGCATCCTGATGAATTTCAAGGGGGAAGGGGGTGGTTGTGGGGAGGAAGACCCAACTCATCTGCTTTCCAATACACTCCCACGCCACGGGAGATGCCTGGTTAGCAGCACCATTTACAAGTAAACCGCCCCCCTCCTCCCCAGAAATCTCACAAGAGTAGCAGGAGAAATATGACACCGCAAAAAAGTTAAAGATATAGACGCAAAACAGAGCAGCGACTCGACACAGAAAAAGTTCCCTTCCTCCCTCCCAGCAGATTTTTTCACATGTTACACGCGGTTAATTACATAAACACTTTTATAGGAGCAGAGGGCAGGTTAAAGCCGGACAAATCTGGTCAATGATTAAGCGAGCATGTGGCTGCTTTGTGAGACGCATTAAAAGTGGCGCAAAAACTGCAGCCATGTAAAGAAAAGATGACATGGAGGGAGAGAGAGAGAGGGAGAGAGGGAGCTGAGCGGCCGCAGCTGGTAGTGAGCTGAAGGGGGGCACGTCTATCAACTTTAGCACCGCGAAACGAAGCGTAAAAGTTCAGTCAGTGTTACGGTCAGACTTTCAACTACACACAAGTGTTAAATGAGCCTCGCGACGACGACTAAGAGGAGGAAATGGGCTTAGAAAAAGAAAGGCGGAATCGAACAAGCGATGAGCGCGAGAAAGAGAGAAAAAAAGGCGAAAGAATAAACAAAACAAATCAAAAAACAGCAATACAACAACTCGCACGCGCGCACACGCACGTACGCACACACACACACACAGAGTGAGGCAGTGAGGGCCGCGGGCATGCAGGCAGCTCATCATTCCTCCACAGCGGCTAACTCCGCGCTGCTAACAGGAGGAAAACCCAGAAAGAGAGAGAGGGAGAGAAGGAGAATAAAAAGTAGTTTGTCAAAGTCCTGTACCTTGTTCATGACTTCGAAGTCGAAGAAAGGCGACACCACGGCTGTGGTCATCTTTGCAGCGACCGGACTCAAGTCAAAAGTAGAAGTAAAAAAAAAAAAACAACTGCTAGTTACAAAGTTGCGCAGAGTCTGCTGAGTTTCTGATTTGCAGCTCCTGTGTATTTTTGACCCTGCAGAACTCCCCCTCTGCCCCGCTCCAGCCCCGACATTTGCTTTATAATGCTTTGCAGGAGGAGCCTCGAGCGCTGGGCGTTCACTTGTGAGTTAACTTTTTTTCTTTCTTTCTCTTTTTTTTTCTTTCTCCCTTCCTCTTCTGTGGGACAAACTTGTATTGGTTTGACAGTTTGTTTGAGATTACTACTCCTGCTACACGGCAGGACGAATACTAAACATCTGCAAGCTTTTATTTCTCTGCATCATGAATCAGTTTCTCTGCACTTTTATCTCTGTAGTTGGCCTCTTTACTAGTTCACCAGGAGGGTGCAAAAGGGTAAAAAGTAACTTATTAAAGTACATACATGTATGTGTGCTCGGTTTCTATGGAGGTTATCTGCTTTTACTTTCATACACAAATACATGGCGTTAAATCTATAGAAGTTACTAAGTGGCAATGATCAGGCTACAACTTCATTTCCTTATTTTTTGTGTGTTTAAACAGTCTGGAGTTGTTTACTAAGAGGCGCTGCACTATCCTCAGGCTCTCAGCTACCATCCACTACTCTGTAATTAATTTACTCTTAATTGCTGGACTGTAACGTCACTTGTGGGACTTTCCGGTGAATTCAGGCAGCCAGGGCTGTTAACTCTTTCCCCACCACAGTCATTTCCCCCCTCAGATTCTTCTTTATTCTGACTTATCTTTACTGTTTCCACCGCAGCATCTACATACAGTATGTATGAGGCCTCCCTCTGCTGTGTGTTGTTCATTGATGTATGTGTCATCCCGTCAGGTGTAGGCAAAAACCTGATACACAAGTGATCTCACAGAGTCCGACCACAGTCACAGTCACAGTCACAATGACACATATGAAAGGAGCCCTGGCTACAGAGAGTGAAACCTATACAAATCTATTGTGGTCCCATCTCCTCTGACCCTCCCTCCCTCCCTCCCTCCCTGAATCCATGACAGAGCAGCCATCGGCCATGTGCAGAGTCAATGTCAGGGTTGGGTTGCAATAGTAAAGAGGAGAGGGAAAAGAAAGGCAGGGGTTGGGAGAGAAGAAAAGAAGCTGTTAACAACAACAGAAGAAGAAGAAGAAGAAAAAAAGAAGGCTGGAGTTGGAGGAGGGGAGGATGGCGTGAGGGGGGGAGATTTATGGGGACGTTTATTACTACACAGCACTGCCCCAGGGAGGTGAAGGAAGAGGGGTGGGGAGAGAGAGAGGCAAAACATTCCCTTTCCCCTTCCTCTTCTTTGCCTATACAGGAGCCACACAGGGGGTGGAGAGCTGTGTCTCAGTGCGAGCAGCCGCAGAGGAGGCTGGGGAAGTCGTTTTTACACTGAAATGTCGAATTCAGTCGAGATGGAAAAGACCAGATAGAAGGCCCGCATGGGCACCGGCGCATCTCTCAAACAAAGTTCTCACACAAGCTCTGACCTTTAAGAACTACAATGTTATCTAGCCCACGCATTAAGAAGCAGTAGATATGCAAACGCTGAGTTATTCTGGACCCAGCCAGAGAGGAGTGAAGGGTGTGTGTGTGTGTCTGTGTCTGTGTGTTTTTTTTTAACATAAAAAGAGTTTTTACGAGCCACGGCTGCGTGGAGTAATCTCCCCCTGGAGTGTTTTCACAGACGACAGGGTGGGATGGCAGACTTGCTGGAAATCACGTCTGCAGTTCAAAGGCCGTGCCACTGATTGATTAAGTGGATCAGATCGATTGTTTCCCTCTGTGGAATAACTATAGCAAAGAAGTAGGAGGGGAATCACAACATTGCTAGTTTTTTTCTTTTTTCCCAGCTATACAAAAATCTGGAGCTGGTGTGAAATGACCGAAAGCACTCGTATAGTATGTCACACATTAAAAAGGCAGAGAACCAGAGGCGGGGTTTCTTTAAGTCCAGTAAATGCACCGTGGACTGTGATGTCAGAGTTGGAAATTTCACAGCAGATACAGATTTGATCTCCTCAAGGTCAGCAGTGCTCAAAACTCAAAAACAAGCCTCTGACTCTGATGGAAATGACTTTATTTTTTATTTTTTTCCCCTGGACCTTGGCCTCAAGAAGCCTCCTACACTGGCAGTTGTTTACTTTAATGCTCTCAGATGTATCATGCCTGCCTGATATTGTGCGACTCAGTAATCCTTCCAGGTTTAGGAGGAGGCACCTGTTTCCTGCCAAAGTGAAAATATAAAGAAAAAGAACACACACTCAGGCTGCTCTGCTCTCTCAGGGGAAAATGTCAGATGTGTTCCTGTTTTAAAGACACAGACAGTAAACCTCTATAACTGACATAACTCTGACACATGCCCTGCTGAAGTCCCCCCCCCCCCCCCCCCCCCCCCCCCCACCCACACACACACACACACTTTTTGACTTCTTTACTTATTTAACTTTTGTTAAGAGAGGTCATGTTAGCTACAAAAAAAACTCTTCTGCTGACTTCCAGTGCCAAATCTCTGCGGCCCTTACAGTGACAAAGTTAATTTGTGTGACAGTGTGAAGTGAAACATCAGCAATATTTCTCACGTTTGACATATTTAGGTTAGATTCAGCAGTTATATTTGTCCATACATGTCAAGAAAAACTTTTTTTTATTCTCGCTGAGAGCGTTGAGGTGAGGTTTTTGGGTATCAGCTGCACTATATGTGTTCAATCACCGTTGTGTTCTAGATCATCATTCAGCTTATTGAATGGGACACTGTGTAAAATTGCCTCAGGAGATGATTTACTATCACATATATCAGAGAAAAGCAGTAAATCCAAGAACATTTGGTATATTTGATCCAAGGATATTCACATATCACAGCCTGTTGAAGAGCAGGTGGGATATTTATGAAGTTTAGCTTTTCCATTCATTCCACTGACTTCCACAGCGACGAACACAAAAGGAACAAACAAAATCTCAGCTCCTCAGGCTGGATTTTCCACTGGCTGTTGACAGAGACATCGTCTCTCTGCAGAGAGTGTATTTCTGAGAATTTGTGCTCCTCGAGGTCAGGGCTGTCCTCCTTTGGCTTGTATGGGCCCATCAGTTTGAGTGAGCAGAGGAGCTGCAGTCAGTCTCTCCTCAGCCTCTGCTGGACGGTTTGATTCCTGCCTCCTGTGCTGTCATCTCTGATGACCTACTCAGAGGGGAGGATGGCGGAGGGGGGGAGCAAGGCCTGAGGTCACTGATAGTGTTTAAGTGGGATGACAGGATGTTAATTTTTTATCTATCTGAGCTGGAGATGAAAGAAGTTGTGGAGAAACACAACAAATCTGTGGTGAGAGAGACAGCAGACAGCCTAAGTGCAGTACTAGCTGCTGACCAACAGAGGGCAGATTTCTTCCTTTTCTCTGTCTCTCTCCTCTTGCACCACTTCCTATTTACGCCCCTCTCTTTGTGAAGTATTTAAAGTGTCCCTCTGTTTGTCTACAGCACAAATTTAGATTATCAGAGCGTCTACACCTTGAGTGTGAATTTAGAATAAAAGATTACACAAGCAGGTTAGCTCGGTCAAACACAACTCCTTCCTTGTGTGGCTTTGAAGGGAATTAGGACTCAGCAGCACAACTCTGTGTATTGTGTAATCAGCCTTTGCACTGACACACTAACTTACTGGCCTTGTATGAAGCAAAAGAGACTTATCAGCTACAAAACACAACCTAGTAGTGCGGTAATCTCAAGCTGCGCTGCACCACAACCCACTTAGACAGACCACAGACTCATTAATGACATCTTAAAGCAAGAATAAGAAGTATTTTAACTGCTGCCTGCCTGGGACACATTATGCTGTCGCTGGTTGCTGATGAATAAGCGTGACTTAGCTGTTTTGCCACATACTGGCGCTTGTGATTTCTTTTAAAGTTAATTTTCCAGCTGAAGTATCTGTTTTGGAAGAAATAGGCCACCCCACACACACGCACACACACACACATACTTGCATTTTCGATTTGCTATCAACCGGGGATATTATGAGAAACACTGAGTGGAACGAAACCAGTTCATTAGAATATTTTTTAAATCTTGTATTTTTGCGGTGAAAATATAACTTGTGACTTTATTATTTACGTCAGTTCCGGACAAGGATAAATTAGGTGTAAAGTTTCTTTACTCCTATAGATGAAGTGAAGTGAAAATGCAAAGTATTACCAGCAAAGTATCCAGAATGTCCCCTGTGGGTGTTGGATTATTATCTTTTAATCATTAATGAGGAGGAGTTACTTGTAATTATTGATTAAATCTGTCACAATGCATCTTGTTATATTACCCTGAATGTAGTGGAGAGGTCAGAGTTCACGTAAGGGCAGCAACGCTTCAACGTCAAACCTGATATGTTACAGAAAACTGTTGGAGATGTTTCAACTCTTATTAAAGAAGACACAGATTACTTAATAGTCCTATAACTTCCCATTTTTCCTCCAGCATGTGAGCACATCTTTCGAAACAGTGCCAGGACAGCTCATCAGTCCGCTGATTGTTGAGCAATCAGCAGTCAGGGACAGCCAAGCTATCAGTTTCTTGAACATGCTGTCATGCTTCAGCCCACGTTCACTGTGACACTGAGTGGGTGTTTTTTTCTTAATTTAATTTCTGTATACATTCCCCTCCCCACATCCCAGGCTGTGTGATCCTGTTCTTGTGCGTATGAGCTTTGACAGCCCGGACACCATGATTGCCTCCTTTCATGTCCCGTGGTATGTTTGCCTAAATTCATAAGGGTAGAGCTGTGGTCATCGTGCCGGGTGAAACTAGCCTCAGAGGAAGAGAGTTTGGGAGCGAGAGCGAGGGAAGGGAGGGAGGAAAATAAGAACTAGCAGCGATTAATTGTGCATAAGAGTAGCCACAGCATTGTTAGTGGTGAACCGCCAACTGCTCTTGCTGATGTTGTTCCCATGAATCGCTCCAACTTGCCCATCCACTCACTTCCACTGCCCCTCATCTCACACTGGGTGGGATGCGGCATCAATGCGAGCCTTGGCTCGTTTGGATAGCTCTGACGCTTCGCAGCGCTACATGACCAAGAGTTCAAAACAAACACCACGTTGGGGAATGAAAGTCTTGGGCCTCACCAGTGCCCAGTGTTTTGCGGCAAAACAGAAGGATAATGATGTTTTGGTTTAATGCAAGGTTGTAAAAATAGCAAGAAAACAAGCGAGTGAGGGGTCAGTGTTGAGAGGAGATTTACTGTCCAGCTCTCTGCTGACACGCCGGTCTCTAGAGGAGAGGTTGCATTTAGAATGAAAGACCAGCTTCCTCCTCTGACTTCCTGACCTGCGTTTCCTGAGGAACAATCTTTCTGTCTATCCAGAGGGCTCATGGGAAGTGGGATAGTTTTGTTTTCCATTTGCACATTAGGGGTCGCAAAGGAAGAAGCACAGGTCAAAGGCATCAAGCTATAGATGACCACAGCTATATGATGACACAATGGGCAGAGACACACTCCAGGAAGACAGGGTTAGGGACGCAGGGAGGGATCTCGTGCTTCTTGTTGTGTCCTGTCCACCTCTCCCACCCACCCCACACCCTCCTCCAGGGCTCAGCGTGTCTCCGTTGGGGTCCGGCCAGACCTGACCCTGGTCCAGGTGTCATGACCATGCGGCGGACGCTGAAATGAGATATTCCTCAGCTCCTCACTCAACACGGGAAAAAAAATCAATGGGCTTTGTGTAACGGAGGAACAGTGGAAAGCATTCTCTCACCAAAAAAAAATCCTCGCCCCTGTCCCATCTGTCTCCATTCTCCTGCAGTCCGAGACCTCACAACCGGCCCTGTGTGGTCACTCCTGGACTAGAATTACACAGTCCATGTGTCCGCCTCTGGACAATACACAAAGCCAACTGCCCGTGTGACCCTGCCCACTTTTCTCACACTTCATCCCGGGCGATTTATTGAATTGGACGTGCTTTGCTCTCCAAGATATTGACATTCTCTCCAGATGCTGTTGACGAGGACATGGGTGCATCTTGTGTTTGACAACAACTCGCCACTTGTAAATGATATTAGCTTTTGATGATGTGTGAATTGATGAGAGCGTGGTTTCCATTAAATGCTGTAAAGCTGTGAGAGCAGGAAAACCAGTTGTTTTGTGAGTCGTCCTCGCTCGACCCAGGGCATATGGTGATGCGATATTCTTCATGTTGACAGCGAGTGATGATTTATAATGAAAAACTCGGCTTTTATTTTTACTGCAGTTACTAATTTGAACCCTCTCGTCTTTATTGTAAGTGGAATGCTACAAGCTTTAATCCTCTGCAGACTATTTGTTGAATGAAGCACTGCAGGCCTTGTCTACTGGGTTTCATGCTTGGACATTTTTTCCCCCCATGTCAGTGGTAAACTTCTGCTCAGTGCATACAGTGTTATGAGGGCCCTGACAGCTCTGCACACTGCAGCGTCAGTGTGTAAAGAAATAACACACTGACAAGTTGACAAACACACATGCAGCAGAGACGACAGCTAAATACAGCAACACACTGGGTGTGTTTCCCATATTTACACCATGCTTCTGTTTCATGCTGCACTTTCTTATATCAGATTCTCGCTCTTGTATAAGCAGAGTGGATCACCGCTGTGTGTGTGCATACTGCTAATTACTGCCTGTGTGGTATGATGTCATATACAGTAGGCCGTCTGGTCTGTATTGTGTTTCTGCCATGTGTAGATTGTGTGTCTGTGACTGCTTTTTCCTGTGTATGCTTACATTCCCTGTCCAGACTGCAAGTAAATTTCCCTCTGGGATAAAAAAAAAAAAAAAAATAACCAATCAATATCATCAGTTTGGTAAAGTCATGCGGTTTTCTTCAGCTGCGCTGTGCTGAGCTCTGGAGGCCACTGCAGCTCATGTTTTATGAGGAGACAGCCAGTAGTGCGCCTCAGCAAAAAGCTGCAGGTGGGTGTAGTGGTGAACTCTGGGCTCTTAAATATATTGCTATCCAGAGAGTTACATGTGTTTTAGCCTCAGCAAAAGATTATTCATCTGTTAAACTGCACCTTTCGCCCGTCCTCCTGAGATGAAAAGTCCTTGTAACGTCTGCTCTTTTCTTCTCCGTGACCCTCCGTGACTCCCTGAGAGTCACATAAGCTTGTGAAGTGTATCCGTTCTCCGTCTTTAATGGAAAATGATGAGGAAATGAGCAAAACTAAAGCTCTGTGGATAAAGATCAAGGAACCTATGGTGGAGAGATTTCCTTGGAGACAAAGGCTCAAACAGCATTTTATGTTCTCAGAGGGGCCAGAGAACGTCACCGTCATCGTACCTCTTTGATTGTAATTTCGGGAAAGCATTCCCAATCACTCAAAGAAAACAACTCAGAGTGATTTTGTGTGATTGCCCACAGTCAAAACACAGCACGGCCCAAAATAGAGTTTGATGTCCAAGATGAGTCTAAGCTGCTTCTTTTTTTCTGCTTTTCTTTTTTTTCTAGGACAACAACTCTCCAGGTCTTTGAGGCCGGTCCAGTCCAACTGCCCCCAACTGTTCCCCACTCCGCCTCTCTTTCTCCTCTACCCTCTTTCACTCCTCTTCCCTGGCAGTGAAAGAAGGTGCAGCTGTGTGGAGTCCTTTGGGCTGAATGAGAAGAATTAGCCCATTTGGTTGACTTTCCTGGCCAAAGCCATAATTTTCTGCTGCCAGTGCCGAACATCCAGTCCAGAGCAGTTCCTGGGCTGCAGCCACTTGTATCCATCGAGGACAATGGGGATTGTCCCCCAGCCATATACCACACAGGGATCCAATTGCCTGTCTGCCAAAATGTGGAAGCATCTACGGGTCCAGACTTGGGTGCACCACTGAACGCAACCATTTTAACAAGTCAATTAGTCCGGTTTTGAGCCTTTAAAACAGCCAGGCCCACTTGTTTCCAACACAAGACTACTTGTTTCCAGAATTATGAAAACCGAATGTCGTTTTTTCTCCACGCTACTGCCACATTATGTCTCATTTAAGGTAATGACACTCATTTCTCGAAGACTTCCTCAAACAAAAGAAACTTAATTGGGAACAAGTGGAGTTACTTCACTCCACTGGCGAAGATTTTCTTTTGATTTAAGAACAATGTGATCTCTGGGACTGAATATGAGCTGAAATTAGTTGTCAAGAAAGTTGTTTATTGTAATTTGACCAACGATATGTGTGTCAGCAAGTTTGCTTCTCAGCGATGCGAGGCTTTAACAAGCAAAAACTGGTATGAATTATGCAGTGAGGTTGGTTTTCGCTTTTGTGAGTGGTTTAATGTCATTAGCATGCCCTCAGAAATATACACAGAACTGCTTGTGTGTGTTTCCAGTAAGCACTATTAGTGTCACATCAGGCCAAAATGGCAGCCAATGTGACTGTGTCAGCCCTGGGGAGTACTCACATTATTGCTGTGTTGTGTGACAGCTGAATATGGAAACACTTCTTGCGCTTGTTAAATACTTTCTGGTTTGCCCCCTTTTTTTCTTGCCTTGTACTCTTATAGGTTCAACAAAGTCTAGTAAAGTCAAATGGCTTTCCCAGAAATGAAAGTTTATTGTCCCCCTCTAGCCCACCCGACCCATAAATAATGGCACATTTACCAAAAATCCCAAGCCGACAGTCCCCACCTTCATGCCATTACCAGTACTACCATATGCCAAAACCGCTGCCAAAGTACACCCAAACAATCCCCCTTTCTACTCATTGAAACCTTCCAACTGTCTGTTAACAGTGTTTACTCCATTAAAGCCCCCAGACACGACTGTTCAGAGGGGAGAGCAGTCCAAATACTGCTGGTGGGAACTGTACATGAACCTACTCCACCATTATACTCCTATCTTCATTTTGAACTTTTGCTATCATAACACAGAGTTTTAAGTGTTTTAGCAGACGCACACATCCATCAAAGCGCTGCCTTTTTGCTGTTTGACTAAAAGCTGTGTTGCACCAGCTACACCATGTTCGATCCAAGTCCACTCATTACAGACTGTGCAGCTAGAAATGGATTTGTAATACGTTGGTCGCGAAATGAGTTTTTGACGCTAATTGTGCTTTCTTTTTCCAGCTTGTGCTTTTCAAATTAGATTTGAAAAAAAGCAAAGAAGTTTTCTCCGCTTTCACGCTGGCTTATGTTCACACGTACACTCAGAGAGGGATGCGGTCAGTTTCTATGTGAGACATTCATTCAGATCTTTTGAAAACGCCAGCATGGAGTCAGCGCGATCCAATAAAATCAAAGATATTATGAAGAGTGAGGATGAAATGAGTTCCACATGAGCTGCAGGCCTATGGGGGAAACCTATTAATATATTTAATATGGTGACCTCAATCATTTATTTTAATAAAACCTCAGTGTTGGGACACGCAGACTTGGCCTGCGCAGCTGTTTCCAGGCACCTTGGGAGTTCAGCTTGACCTGCTTTGATCATCCACATCGGCTGAAATTATAAACAATCGTGCTTTGTTGTAGTCCCTAAAGTGTATGAATGCAGAGACAGAGTGGAGCAAAGTTAGTGGAGTTAGCAGGTGAGAAAAAGTGATGTGTAGGTGGGAGCCTGGTAGACAGAGTACAGTACTGGAGCTTCCACTGTGGGTAATTTTTTTTCACTGCATGACTCACTGCAGGAGACGGGTGCACATTCAAAATACCACAGAAAACTGTCACAAGCTTCACATAAACACGCTTGCACCTACAAACTCTCATATTGACTGATGACATCAGTGTTGACGTACATTTTGCGCCTTTACATTAGAAAATGTGACATTAGACTAATATCACGTCCTGCGGCGACGCTCTGGACTTTTGACTTTCTATGATTACGTCTTGTTTTTTTTCTCTTCTCACACAGGATATGAGTCTGTCCTCTCTGACAAATCAACAGCTTGTCATGTGAGATTCAAACTACCCTCTGCTGTCATCAGTAATGTTCAAAATAAATAAGGGTGGACCGCTTTGACGTGATTAGAATATAAAGAGCATGGGAATAATAATCTTGACACCCATTGCTGAGGTCAGGAAGAGAGTGAGAGAGGCATTGAGTGGGTATTTGTATAACTCAGTATTCAGCCATGATTTATCTCCACTGAGGTATCAAGGTCGGCGCCCTGAAAATGTCTTTGCTTCAACAAGATGCCTTGAGCCGGATAAGAGGGTCTAAAGCTCCAGTTCAGCAGCATGATGGATGAAAGTGTTCCATCTTGTTTATGCAACCTGACATAAGGCATCTGCTGGCCTCTGGAGCGTTCACTTGATGCTGTAACAACCCGCTCTGCTCCCTATTAGACAGTGGAACAGAGATTATCAAGGTATTTCAGATACAGGAGATACACTGGGGGGGTAGGAAAATCACCGCTCACTCAAGGACGCTCAGTTCATTTGGTCTTTTTGGACTTTTACCTGCAGTCAGGACTTTTATTTGAGCTCAGGGTAACACAGAGTTTCAGTCTAATGGCCTACTTAGCGAGCTGTAATCTGGTCTGGATAATACAAGCGCTTTCATTTTATTTTAAGCTAATGACTCAGACTTGATATTTGACTGAATATTTCCAGCGCCGTCATCAGTCCAATTATTTATTTGCACATTACTTTGGTGATGATTAAATACCAACAAAGCTAACGTGAAAACCACTGGCCATGTTTGTGTGTACTGCTACTTAGCTAATGTTAGCCTGTTGATATGCTAACACAAGACACAAGGGTTTGTTGTTATTTTTAGCATATTAGCATGTGGTCATAGCTGTAGTTTCTGTAGAGAAAAGTAAATGAAAACCTCATTCGATCTTTTTCAAAAACATTCACTTGTTTTTTTTTTTTTTTTTTTTTTTTTTTGGACCGTTAGCTTTGATCTAATGCTAACACCTAGCTCTAATCAGGCAGAGTGTGAGCTCATGTCTGAACTTACAGTACATCTAACAGTACAATAAAGCTTTCAGCAGGCCTGAATTTATTACCTTTCGTCATGCCACATGTTTTAGCAAACAAACACCTCGCTAAAAGACATGACACTCTCCGCGATGAGGTAGCTTGCGCAACTGCAGATAAACCTGTCATGTAGCCACATCACCGTATCCTGTTGGCAAAGACATTGTGGATCTTCATAATAAATTCAGGCCTGAGCAGATATAGTAAAATGTGTCATTAGACATTATTGTGTACTCTGTTATTCAGCTGTAACATTTGGGTTTATTGTTCAGTTTGTGAAACCCTATCCACTAATCCCCTGATCATTTTTCTTGATGAAAAAACATAAATTCTCAGCCAACTATTTTGGTTTAATGGCGTCAAAGTTGGGAATTCTGGGCAAGCTTCCTACTTTCCAGTATATCAAGCACAAAGAGAGTCGATGCAACTAGGCAACTAAGGTGGAAAGTTTGGCAGAGTAGCACAGGTGTGGATAGATGTGCTAAAACTGCAGCTTTTTATGGTCTGAGTTGCCTCAGAGGAGCAAAGTCATGTAACAAAACCCGACCCGGCGTTCGTTGTTTATGCTCATGCCAACCAACTGAGTGGTTCTCTTGTTCAGATTAGACAAATAAATAGAGATCTGCCATAACAATGTGCTCTCGGACATGCTGTAATCATTATATAGTCATGTAACGTACCATAAACGTAATAGCGCCAGGCAGTGATGGAGTTTGTTTACTCTTGTGTGGGCTCATTGTGTTTTTCAATTGTGCTCCATATGTGAAGAAGCTGTGGGCTCCCGCTTCAGTACCCCCCCCCCCCCCCCCATCTGTCTTTGTTGTATGACAAACTTAAACATAATATCCCATTCAGTTTTTTTTCCTCCTCTTTCACTCTCCACCTCCTCTCTGCAGCTCCTTCTTTTTTAAAACATCCATTACATTACACAAATCCCCTCAAACAAACAGCTGCTTGCATAAACTTTACCTCCTTCTTTTCTACTATACAGTATTTAAATGGCAAAACAACAAAAAAGAAAGACAGAAAGAAAGCAAGAAAGGACAGCTGAAGAAAGACAGAGAGAAGCGGAGGGATGCCGAGGGGAGGGAGGCAGAGACGGGCCCAGCACCAGTAGGGAGAGAAAGTGCGGAGTCATGCTGTAGGAATGCTGGACGGAGGAGGAGGGGGTGGGTTGCTGGCGTGACTGCCCCATTTTTCACAGCCATAATCAGAGCCAGCTGTCAGTGAGAGGGCCCAGAAGATGAAGGTGGGGGGAAGGGGGAGGAAGAAGAGGAGCATGAGGAGGAGGAGAAGGTGGAGGAGGGGGGAGCAGAGGAGTGGGAGTACACAGTTTTTGGAGATAGGAGACGTTGGTAGAGATTGAGTTTGAGCAAAGTTAATTTATTTCCTCTTCATGTATCAGTGAGCTTCAGGGGTGTTCAAAGGAAGCATCTGAAAAGATTCAAGTGTATAAAAGAGAAAAAAACAACATCAAGTCGCCTGCGTGCATATTGCATGGTAACACAATAAATAGTAGGAGTGGATCAGATTGTGGCCTTGACTCATCCTGGCTGCAGTCTGCGCAAGGTTAAAGGAGGATGGAAGGAGGCCAGGGTGTAGCTTCCTGTCTTCCTGTTGCTCCTGGGCCCTCTGCAGTAAAGAATGACGAAGCAGAAGCACTTCGACACGCCATAGAGTGTCTGTATCGAGTGTACAGCCCCACTGTGCACATACATGGAGCAGGGGGTATAAAGAACAAAGACCCCAAACCCACATTAAAAGTAATGAAATAATATTGTGACTTGTAATTTTCAGATTTTCAGAGCATTATTGAAGATTAGGAACAGATGTGTTGTCGCCTAGGAACCAGCTTACAGTGCTGTGCTTGTGCGATGCACATCTGCAGCTGTGGTAGAGCTGCAGCTACCAGCTATGCCAGCACTGCTACAGCCTCAGAGCTCTGAATGTAAACTCCCACTGTGTTTATGTTTAGTCTACACTCGTACGGTACATCTTCCTTCCACTATATGTGAGGCTATGTTATGCTTTGGCCCGCGACAAGTGTGTTAATGCAGTGTCCTGAAGTGTGTCAACGCAATTTGTCGTGAACTTGCTGCACTCGAATTTGATGAATCGTGAAAAGATATGAGGAGAGAAGAGGAAAAGACAATGACAACGACAGTTTCGCTCCCTCAGCTTAAAAAGAGCAATAAATCTGAGGTGAATTATTACACAGCCGTGTCCTGAAGTAGGTTAAGTATTAAGGTTCATATACTGTGGTGAGATATTTTTTTTTATGACCTATCTCTTAGCCTGCGCTCTCTTGCACGGTGACAGTACCATGTACTTTATATGACCCTCAGTGGTTTGATGGAAAAAGGCTCTACTGGGAATGGCTTGGCTTGTTGATTTTTGTGTGATTCATGGCTCTTAAAGAGGTGACCTCCTCGAAGTTGGAGTACCAACTTTTCACGTCAGCCCCTCACGTCTCGGACACAGACAGTACCCACGAGACTTCCAAGAAATAGTGTCACTGGCTAATGAACTTTGCAGCCACTACACTGATCTCTTTCTTTCCTAAGTGGGTTAGTATAAATTACCTAGTGGGTTGCATAAGGCCCTAAATGGATCACATAAGCTGTAGTCTTCCTGGAGGACTGATTCTCCTCAGTGCAGACACTTCATCCCCCTGTTTTTGTTTTTTAAAATATCTGCCCTTCTCTCCAATATTATTGCAAATGAGCTGGAACAGAGAAACAATAGACGACGCACCCAAGCAGAGAGATTCATACATCTTACTGTCTGATGAGCTATTTTAGGCCTAACAGAACTCCCCTTTCTACCCACTTCCTGTGTACAGGTTTTGATGTTTAGCAGGCTCAATAATAAACCAGAGATCTCGGGGGTAAAAATGCCCATCACTGCCCTCAAATTTCAAGAGGCCAGGGAAATGATGGGCAATGAAAAGCCCACGGTAAAGGTGGTTACTCTTACTGTTACTGTTAGATATTCAGGTGTGCAGGTGTTTTTCAGGCACCTTTGATGCGTGTCACTGGCAGGAAGAGCTGTCTTCAATGCCAGTCAAATACTAACCCTATTTACTGTGCTTTTTTTTGCATATTGTATCACCAAAGGAAGCTGCTTGCGGCCCCCGTTAACCCCTAGTTCCTCCTACTCTCTGCAGGAAGCAGAGAAGGTGTAAAAAACAACATTAAAGATGGCAGATTTCCATCTGTCCTTCAGCTTCAGGGTTGTAGTGTTGTGTACATTAGCACAAACCTGTTGACACCCAGTGGATGTAGGTTTACACTACATGTCTGTCTGCAAAAAATCTTTTTCCTCCATCTTCCATTTACTTTGAATGAGGCCCTCATGACGGACAAATTAGAGAGTGTGTTTCCTGTTTTTGGGCGATTAACCCTTGTTCACCTTTGTTCAGCTTCAGCCGTGCGGATGTGCATGGCCAGCCAACAGAAACACTGATGCACTGTCTTGGGAAATAGAGAAGTTATTATACTAGCGTTGTTGTGCCATCATCCATCAGCTATAGACTGCAGCGTTGCTTTCAAACACTCTTAGAAGAATGATTTTTGGTGTTTAATGTGGGGCACACTAATGTGGCTGAAACTTGTGCCTGAAGGTATCGCGGGTCCTGGTGGTCTGGGTTCATGCTGGACAGTTTCCAGGTTCCCCCTTTCCTTTGGTAAACCAGCATTAGCATCGACAGATGTTAACAAAGCAAACTGAGTTCCCAGGGACCGTATAAAGTCTATTTATTGTTTTCTGATGTGTTTGTGGAGCTATTTCAACACCATTTACAATTTGTTTGGATTTTTTTGCTGCCATGAGTCATTTAATTTTCTCCATGTTCTTGTGTGGATGTATTAGCATGCATCAGATCTGCCTTTGGAGGTGGAGGATCTACCTTGAGCTGCATTTGTGAGGTCTCCAAGTTTCCAGTTGAGGAAAATTACATAAACAAACTTGTGCTGAGCAAGTTGAATGCTCATTAGCCCATATGTAAAACATCATTTCATACTTTTTTTTGTTGATTGTGTGTGTGTGTGTGGAAGGTCTGCGTACATTCAGTTCAGCTCCCTCTCAGCCGGCCTATTTCTCTGCCCAGGAGTTGTTTATCAGACTGAGCAAATGGCCTGTAGCCTCTCTGAGTTCCAGCCAAGTCCAAAGTGGAGCGGGTTCAAACTCCAGACTTTTGACTTCAACAGTGTGTCGACTCTGTCTTCACGCGGCCCAGCTGCTCTATTATCAGAACTAGAAGGGCATGCTGACTTTCCCCGGCCCTGATTTTGGGATCAGGGGTGAGTCATTATTACACCACTGCTCACTGAAACAAGAGGTGAGAAAGTGTCTGGGTTAGACGGTTTGTAAAAAAAAAAAAAAAAAAAAACCCTCAGATGGCAAGGAGTCGTGTTGAATGAAACGGTTTGTCGTTTTGTTGATGAGTGATGTCATGCAGACTGAGAAAAAAGACCTCACAAGTGAAAGCAGAGCTGTAGTTTCACCCTCTTTATAATCCTCCCTCATTTATTTCCTTGTAGCCTTTCTCGTTCTTTCTTTCTTGCTCGGTCTTGCTCGTCGTCTCGCGTCGATCAAAGACACAAACTCGGCCTGTAGCAACTTTTGGCCTTAACGCTTGATCTCCAGTTCCCTCCTCTGTGTGTACAGATCGATTTGGCCCGAGAGTGTCTCCTCTTATCAATTGATTGAGGCTGATGATGATTTTCCCCTCTCTGTACACAGCGAAGCGTCTTGGGTACTTTCCAGGGCACTTTCTCCTGTTTGGCAATCGGTTGCCTTGTTTACTGAGCTGCTAAACTCTGGCGACACCACAGGCTGTGACTCACGCTGTGAACCCGGCAGTCGCCAGTTCAGGGTTCAGTTTACAAACAATGTTGCTCAATGTGTCCTCTCTGTCCACGGTCACACTTGTCTTCTTATCTTCTCTTTGAGATTTGACTCAAGATCACAGAATCTCTTTATACCTGACCTTTACTCGCTGAAAAGCTGTTGTAAGACCGTTGTCTTCATTTGCATGTATGCACAGGCACGATCATAACAAAAGTCTCAGGGAGACTTTTGGAGTTTCAATCCAAAATGAGATGCTGCCAGAATGAATTATAATGAAACCCATTATCTGGTGAATGGTAAACTCACACAGTGCTCTTTCCCATGATAAAGCCACTGCTGTTTTGGAAATAAAACTAATCTGATAACATTCAAGTAGTAAGATTTTTCCAAAATGGCTTAATTCATGGCTCTAAGTCAAGGTTACCAGAGGTTACTGCAGGGCATTTTCTTATCTGTAATTCATCAGGTTTTGACCAAGAAGCTGTAAGTTCAACATGAGCAACTCCACGCAACCTGGTTTGTATTTTCACACAGTGAGAGGCGTTTTGTTTCAGTGCTAAAGCCAAGACTTGTCACTAAGTACCAAAAAGATTGGCCAAGCATCAGGACAGAAATGTTAAGTGAGGATTAAATAAGAGTTGATGATGATAAATGACTGAAAAAAAAAGATGAAGCACAGAGATCACTTGCAGATTTCACAAAGTTCACGTCAGCCAAATATCTGTTGTGTTTTTTCGTGTGCGAACATAACACATGCAGTGCTCATTATCAGCCTCGTGCCACTGCCGCACAGCTTGTTGCAGGAACTTATGTCACTTCCTTTCTTATCTTATTGATGTGGAAAGAGAAAGCCCCCTTACTTTCCCCAGACCTAGTTACCACAGAGCTACAAAAAAGTGTGATCACATGTTTTCAGACCTGAAATAACCTGAATTTTTGTAACCACTCAGCAGATGCTGAAATTGCCTTTATCCCCTGACTCTTAACTGTCACATTTAGCACATGTGTTGGCGTGTTGCATCTGGGTGCACTGTGACACTGCAGCACCTGTGTGTAGTGTAGACCCATTGAACAGGATGTTCGGTGTGTCTTCTGTCTGCAGGCATCCGTCCCGCCCACCAGGCCTTTTCTGTGCCTTGTACTGTATGAGTAAAAGTTGTGCTGCAGACTGTATGGAACATGCAGAGGAGGCGAGGACTGCTCCACTCTTTGTGCAACTGGAGGCACGTAGCGTCTCATTGCACAGTCGTTTAACCCATTCATGCCCACACAAGAATATATTCACACATAAGAAGCAACAAGAACAACAACAACCACCTCCTCCATGTGGAAAATCCTCCCATTCTCATACACTCAAGAACTGTTATAGGCTTCTGTGACATTTCCGTGATGTCCATGTATCATCATTTAGACCAAAGACCATGTCATCTAGGTCAGAACGTTCTTTTTTCCTCAGAAAGATGTCCTTGCAGTGGCAGCTGTGAGTGATCCATTTTTCCATGCTAGTTTATTCAGGATGGATGGATGATAAAAAGAACAAAAGACCATCTAATAGTCCAGACTTACTGACATCTAGAGGTCAGGCGACAGATTTTTTTCACTCTCAACAGCATCATGTTGTTGTTTTTGTCTGCTGTTCTGTTCTCTTTACCGATCTAGACCGGTATAGACACCGGTAAGCGCCACAAGTGCCACATTATGTGCCACATTACGTGCCACATTATGTGCCACATAACGTGCCACATTAGGAGAATTACATTCAACATACCATTGTGCCTCATCCAGAGCCCAATGCATTTTGTATTCAGGTCGTCCATGTGTCCCATTCTTCACATCACAGTTTTGGCCTTGTGAATGTGGTATCTCAGTAGTACCTTGAAGGAACCTCTTCAAGTATGGCACAAACATTGACTTCAGCATGATCTGATTCAGTTTTGGTGGTCAAAGGTCAAAGGTCAAAGGTCAGAGTCATGGTAACATCCACATCTCTGTTACACCTTGAGGAAATTTCATACAAACACTTATTTGGACTCAAGGACAAACTTATTAGACTTTGGTGGTCAAAGGTCAGAGGTCAAGGTTATGATTTCTTTTTAGCTGTTACTCAATCACAACCAAATTTCAAACAGATAGTCTATTCTATAATATCTAATATGATTCTGGAAAAACAGGGACATAACCTGAAACTGGAGCGATGGAGGCATTGAGCTGTCACAAGATTAGAGAATGAAATCACTTTCATCTCACTTGTTTTGACTAATCCAAACAAAGGTCAGACTTGTCACCCGTGAATAACTAGCAAATTTATCCGCATTTTACGAGCAACAATTATTTATAATCAGCTCTTGGTAATCGCTTGAAATGGGCCTCGGGTCCCAGCCTATACATGTCTATAACCAGATTTGCCCAGTTTCAACCACCTGCATGTCTCCTGACCTAAAAGTCACCAAATCAAATCCTATTTTGTAGCCAGAGAGGTTAATGATCCACTATTAACAGCCCAATCGTGGCTGAACTTCATCCATCTTACCATTTCCACTATACGTTTGTCACTTGGCCACCGTGTTTGTCTAAGGAGGTGATTACGTGAAGGCCAGGGCAGGGCCAGGCTAAGTAGGTTTAAATAGTGCTGCATTACTTCCTCTGGGAACCTGTTAATGGCACAAATGACCCCCCCCCAAAACAACCACTGGATAGCAAAACAAGCAGCACAGTGAAAGGTCAGTTGACCTCTGTTTTTGTGTTGGAAACTATTTGTGGAATTAGAGCAAGTGAGCTTGCTCCTTATCAAATCATCAGTCACTGAAACGCCACAGAGGATTTATTTTACCGTTTGGTGACTATTGGTTGTATTTATTTATATTCATCATGTTACGAGGAATGTACAGTCACATGTTGTGGAGGGGGGTCAGGTGGTGGTGGGGTGGAAGCGGTTGTGTAACAGTGTCTGAAAAAGTTTTTGGTCTTACTAAAATGCAAATGCTATGAAAATAATGTCCCCAAATTATAGCAACAAGCCCAGATAATTTCCTGTAGTGGTGCTTAAACTCTGCTATTTCTGCTTGGCCCTGTTTATTTTTGGGAGGGAGGGGGCTGGGAGGATGGGGACTGTGGACACATAATCCTCCCAGAAAAGTGATTTATTTATGAATTCCAGTGCAGAACCTCCCCTCCTGAGAGCCAGCCAGCCTGCCAGAAGTCATTGGCTGATGTTTACAAGACTGGATTGGCTAATTCCCATGGTGCAGTGTGCCTGCAGTGCTATCTTATTTATACAAGGCCTGATATGGGAGAACAGAGGGGTTTATTTTGGGATATTCCCCATAGATGGATCCGATTTCTTCAACTGGAGCTGTTTCCTCCATACGTGCTGCACTTCAGGTTCTAGCGGCGGGCTGCACGCCTGTGGACACAGCTCGCCACTGCTGCAGTTTTTAAAAGGGCTGAATTGGCTCAGTAAAGGAAACCATGTCACAACATCTCCAGTTGAGACCCGAGACAATAGACTGAGCTCAGGGACTACACAGGAAGTGGAATATTAGTCTCATAAAAGGTGCATTGTTTCTCTTGTCAAAACAGTTTTCAGGAATAAAAAAAAGTCTCACACTGACTTAATTTATCACTGCATATAACAAAGAATCACGTCAGGGATCTTGTCAAGGACTTAAATAAACTGCTTAATAAGCTGAAACCCCTCTGAAAGAATTACAACCTAATTTTTTTAACTAAAGAAACTATATTTGTTTTCAGATGGTGGGGGATTCACACAGACAGCGAGTCATTTCTCAACTTCCATTAAAACTGAAACAGTATTTTATCAGGTGTGAGAAGTGATAAAAAGAAGAGTTAATCACAGAAAACATGTAACTCATGTTTGCCTTTCAGACAGCATCACCTGCAGTCTCAGATATTCAGGCCTCTGAGACGCCGAATGTTTTTCTCATGCTCTCAACACGCAGCTAGATGATGATTAATTCTTTGGAACGGACAACGCTGAATTAGAGGCACGGCTCTCACAGTCTGTAAATGTTTTAATTATCCAAGTGCAAACACTTGGAGACACACAATCATAACAGAGCATATTTGTGATGATAAAGCAACATCTGCCTTTTATAAGATCTCACGTCATTATCTGTCGAAACGCTGGAAAAAACACCTTACCCAGCCTTGTTTATTTCTTTTTCTGTCTTCATCTTTCTTTCCCAGCCCCCTACTGTTACTCTCCCACATCCGCCAGTGATTTAATGATTATATAAAGGAATGAGGGCATCATGAGAGGGAGTCCAGGACCCCTGACTGAGCCGACACCCTGGCCCAGATGCTGCTGAGGTGTGTTGGTCGTCTTTATCCTGCCAACAACTTAAAGCTACACAAGACTGACAGCAGGAGCCGGTCTCTATGACCAAGTTAGGCAAAGGAAAGTCCGCGAGGAAACTCCCCACAGAGGGAACCTCTGGTTGCACTTCTGATCCAGGGATATCCTTGATACTTATGAGGTGACAGAAACTCAGGTCTTTGCCTTCCTCGGCCCCCCACACCTCTGGTATCCTCTTACCATTTGTCACCTTGGGTCTTTTGGCAGGAGACATACTGTGGCACATTTCCCTTGAACTCCTGCAGCAGTCACCTTTTGTGATAACAGAGTGATGTCATGACGGTGACACTCAGTCTAATGTCTAATGTTGCCAAACGGCTTCACCAGCTCTGAATAGACACCGGTGATTAAGCAGTGTGAAATTCTGTGGACAATAACTCTGAAAAAAAAAACATGACACACTTCCTCGTGCTCTTTGTTTTGATGCTTGCCGTCGAGTACTTTTCCACTCTCTGTGAACACTGTATCTAGTTTCAGGTGCACATGCAACCACACACGTGCACCTATGCAGCGTAACATGACATGAAGGGATGATTTCTTTCTCTGCGTTACTCTACTGTCGTGTGCAAACCAGAATAGTCAAAAAGAAAATCACTTTGTTTTGCCCCTCGAGAAACATCTGGAATGGACTACAGGCTTTCTAATCAGCTGGAAGAAAGGAGGCCCACTGGAACTGAAAATGACTCGACTCCCACCAAGCTCTGACCACTGTCCCAGGGGCATGACTGTAGGAAACCCAAACACTGTGATCATATTCTTGTAATCATATGTTAGCTGTGCTGCGCTGTGCTGTGGAACTCCGGGGAATTAAATCTCTTGTTCAACAAGAATGGGTGGAAACAACTCATATTTCATAATCATAATGCCTTTTGGCTCGAGGAGCAGATGCAATAGATAGAAATATGGAATGGATTTCTAAAGGTGATGGAGAGAGAAAATGATACACCAGGCTTTACCAGCGATGGTTAACATGTCACACCCTATATGGATTTGTAGAGACAAAAGTGTAGTTACTGAGTTAAACATGGCTCCATTTTGGGAATATTGTGTTTCGTTGAGATTTAGCAGATTGATACCATCCTCATGTCTGTCTGTCTGTCTGAATGTGAAGCTACAGCATTAAGACTGGGAACAGCAGCACACGCTGCCTTATCCTAGTTCTGTACCAAACTTCTGACGTATCAAACTGTGCTTTAGATACGAACCAGGAACTAGTAGAGCGTTAACTTACCTTAGCGACCACCAACCTGTATTAGCCTTTAGAGTAACACATTTTATCATGTTTGTTTGACACAAAACTAAACAAATGAGACACACCATGTAATGACTTATCCTCAGAAATGTTGGGAAGCACCTTAGTGCCTTGTTTCCATTTGTTTCCAGCCTTTAAGCTAGCTATGCTAACTGCCTCTGCTTTGGTTGGTTTCATTCAAACTCTTAACTGGCAAGAGACCGAGGAAAGCTAAAGCTTTCCCAGAATGTCAAGCTGTTTTAATACCGCTTTAAAACACTGAACTGACACTTTTCATTGTGAAGTTCATTGTTTTGCTCTTTGTTCAAACAACTGTTTGTGTCTAAGACCATAAACAAGTAGTTACAGAAAGGCAATGCAGTCTCAAAGCTGCATGGTGGATTAAGAAAGTCCAGGAACACGCTGATGTTAAGGTCACGGAGTATTTAAACATATTTTGTGCATGATGATGATTTCATGCCGTGTGAATGAACAGTGCCCCCAAATCTAAATTTTCTCCTTGTAATTCGCAGATGGGTTTCAAAGACGTCAGCAGCGCAGCAGAGGGAAGCCGTGCTCCTCCTGACCGGCCGAAATGGAAACCAGCTGTCCACATGGTTGAGATGCAGGTAAAGCAGTAAAAATAGACTTTCCACATGTGCAGAAAGCGTCCAGAAAAGAGGAGATCAAGGAGGGAAATGAAATAGTTAATGCTGAATTTAAGACTCAGTATATCAGATCTTTCATAAAGGTTGACTTATTCACGTCTCCTCAGATCTCATCTCCTTATCTCACCTAAAGTCTGTTTCATTTCTTAAACATCTTCCCTATCAATAAGGTGCAGGTTTGCTCAGTAGACATGAGCAGTGGATCATTGCTAAGGACAATGAGAGAGAGAGAGAGAGAGAGAGAGAGAGAGCGCTATGATTTGTCAGACAAGGGCCTGATGTCATGGGAGAAGATGCAGATGCACTTTTCTGCTGTTTACATTGCAATCACAGAGCTGACTGGATAAAGCTGCATGCTGCTCCGGGTGTTATGTTCCATTGTGGTGTTGGTTTGAGGTGTTGCAGATGGAGGATGTTTGTGTCATGTTTTGTGTTGAACCTCTGTGTCTTCATACTTAGGCTCATAAAAGGCTGGTGGTCTGTCTCCTTCTCTTCCCCAATCTCTTTGTCTTACTCTGTTTTTCCACACGTCCTCTACAATGTTTGAGACCAAACACAAGATCAAGTTGTTCTTGATTTCAGCCTTAAAAATGTCAAAGATAAACTCAAAACACCCACGTACTTCTTGCAGACATCAAGAACTGAGTATTGAGAAAGTTTCAAAAACCACTTCCTAACTTTTTTTTTTCGTCAAAAATGGCAATAATTCAACACAGGCTTGACTTGCTCAAACACTGCACCGAAGTTTCAAGTGCTGAATGAGTCAGATGAGCATCGTGTCTTCATCCTACACTTCTGCAGAGGTTGTTTTTCTGCTGAAGCAGTTTTATGAAAAATAGTTCTGAACACTTCAAGAGATTTTTTTTTTTATTTTCTTACGACTGGAACTCATAAAGTTGTATAAACTTAAGATTGTCATGAATGGGCAACACATGCCAAAAAAACATTTTTTTTTCTTTCAGCTTTTTGTTTTTTTTTGGTAGGCCTCTGTCGGGAAACGCAGCTGATGATTCATGTGTTTTAAATACTGCTTTTTCTCTCTGACTCCCAGAATGAAAATATATGACACAGATGTATGACACATACTTGTTCTTCTCCTTCTCGGTTTCTGGTCGCACTTTGGCTGCAAAAAGTGGAGTCATCAACACAGACGGGCCCCCGTGATCTTGTCCGACAAGCCCCTCTCCTCTGTTGCTCACTAACCCCAAACTCCCTGTCAATGGTTTCCAGCTGGCAGTGGTGTGGCGGTTCCTCTGGGAGAGGAGGAGCGCTCAGTTGGCTCAAGACCCCGATTCGTATGCCGTCCAAGAGCCTTGCTCAACACCACCCACCCTCTCCTCACGGCCCTCTTCTCCCTTGACCCAACCCCGCCCCCATACCCCTCTTTATTTGTTTAATTTGTGGAAAAACCCATAAACATTTGTGTATGATTTGTGGAAAGCGGCTGATGGGGGTGTGTCTGTGTGTGTGTGTGTGCACAAGTAGAAAGAGTTGCGTTTGTATTTGTTGTGCAAATTTCACCTGCTGGTGATGTCCAATGTCTTTAATGATAAGGTGAGGTCATGAGGTAAAAAGGCAAGATCATGTGTAGTTAGCATAGTTAGCATCGAGCAATTTGGTCTCCCACATTAGCCATGTGACGCGTCAGTGAGTCCGACTGGGAATCTGCTGAGAGGGTTAACTTATGGGGGGGTTCTTGAAGGGGGTAAGAAGACTCATTTAGTGTCTTTCATGTTATTTTGATGAGTGCAGCACTTTGGTCTGGTGGTGAGGAATTGCTAAATATAGCTGAGAGCGGTTCAGTAGCAGGGCACTGCTTGCGTCACCTTGGGTAAATATTTCTCTTTTGGCAACAGTTGTGTGCTGTAAACCTCGTTTTTTCCTGAACATTCAGCAGAAAAATCGAAGACTACTGGCTTTGGTCATGGCTGCAGGTGGGCTGGGTTTAGGAAGTAGTTATTTAAAGGGCAGAGTTGATAAAAACGGTAGCACATGACGATTTAATAAAGAAGTGGGGCAAAGGACAAACCAGAAATGAACCGAATGTTTAAAGTGGACAGAACACGTGGACACACATAAACGTGGGCGTACATTAACACGAAGATAAACACACACACACACACACACACACACACAGTATTGGTACACCATTCTGTGTGTTGGCTAGTTTTCTGTGTTTACCTAGCAGGAGTGACGGTGATGACAGTTTGTTGTCATCAAGGTCAGAGGTCAACTGGGGAGGGGGGAGTGAGTCTGTGGGTTGCTGATGGAAGAAGGTGGTGCTTTGTCACTCCTCACGTCTGGTCGGAGGACTGAGTGTATTTGCCTTGGCTTGGCTTGAGTGTGTGTGTGTGTGTGTGTTTGTGAATCAAGATGCGTATGAGTGTACATTCTCGTGTTACTTTGCAGCAAGCCAACACGCTGCTGGGAAATGTGTGTGCATTATGAGTGTGCAGCGTGACATCGTGCACACTCACTCACATTTCAGCATAAGCGTTCATACGTTCATGTTTGATCCACTCATTTGTCTAATTTTCTAGTTTATTACATAATGTTACCCTTTGAAGTCATAATTGTCAGAGTGGACCACCTCAGTGACAACATAATGAACACATTCATCTAAATGTCTTACACTTATATATGACAAGTGCCACCAAACCAAAACAAAAATGTTAAAATGTTAGTTGTTAAATGAAAAAAATCCAGTTTCTCCTGTTTAAAATCAGAGTTTTGGTGATAAAGTGAAGAAAAGAAAAGCTGTTGACAAGTTATTTTACTTACTTGGATACTTTTCTAATATTTTCTACCGCTGCCTGAACCTCGACATGTGTCTTTGCTGAGTGGCTGCGTTCTACATTCAGTCTAACACAAACATCAGAGGTCTCTATTAACACTGTGGTGTCATGCTGTTAAACTGTTGCTTAGTCAGTTGTCCAGAGACCTGGTTTGGCCCAGAGTGAACCTGTATAAAACCACAGGGTAAACATACGTTCAACCACAGTGGCTTAGTCAGAGCACTTGTGCTTTGCAAGAGTGAGTGTTGAGGAGGAGGAGGGGTGTGTTGTATGTGTTCAAGTGTCATGTGCCTCGATGTTAAAAAAGATGTGAAGCTCTGCACGACTCTCATGGTAAGGTCACGGTAGGTTGAGTGTTTAAGTCATAGCTCAAAATTTGATGAGTTAGTAAGAATGCACAATGCAGTGGCTATGACTTTTTTTTTTATAGCTTTTTATAGATTAGCAAGCCAAGCCGAAAAACCACCTGCCTCACCCAACCACCCCTCACCCCTTGTAGTTTTTGTTAAGGTGACACAGCAGCACCCTGGAAAATGACATGAATAATACATGCAACAGCTATAATAAACCTAGTGTACTGCAGCAGCAGAGGGTTGTAATTCACAACAAGAATGCAAACAGGCATTATCAGAATATCTGACATGTAAGGAGAGATATCGTCTCCAAAACCAATACAGTTTATGGCCATGTAATTGTTCAATTGTTCAATTGTTTTATCTTAATTAAGCAGCTTCAGACTGATTGTGATGGTTAAATGACATGTTATGGGGAGAATGGAGGCTCTCTGCCTTCCACCTACAGCCTCTCTTGGCCGAAAACCAACTTTGCAAGGTCAGTGCCTCCGACCTGGTGTCCCACCATGACAAACAAACACGCCCCATAATCCGCAATCTCTTGTTTATAACAGATAAGACTACATAAATATACACAAAGTTAAATGTATATGATATGTAATATTATCCACTGCTCCATGGATTGCCTTCTTGCCGGCTTCGTTGAAAACAAATGCACATGGCCGGGGAGGGAGGATGGTTAGCTAGTTGAATAGTTGCCCTTTAAGGTGCCCGTCATTCAGGGCGCGCATGAGAGACCACCCTGGACCCAACCTGAGCAACAGACTCAGAAAACTGACTTGTTCACAGCCGCTGGTCAGACCAGCTCCAGTAATACTGTTTGCATCAAAACACCTGGGTGTCTTCACCTGAGCAGGAGTGTGTTTGTGTGACTTCAGCTTTTCTTTGTAGCTCTGAGAAACATTTGAGGTTTAAAACAGAACTTGAGCAAGTCTCTTTAGTTCAACTTAAGCAGCACTGAAGACTGATCTTAAGAGAGATTGATTGTTGCACATACTTCAAAGGAAGAAAATGTAATACTCTCTCACGCAGCGGTCGGCCTGGGAAGTGGATCAGAAGGCATGTGGATGGATATAATCAAAAGAAGGAGAGCAGAGTTGTGCTTGCTTCTTTTGGATTTCTAGTTGGTCCCAGAAGCCTGCCCCCCCCCGTCATGTTAAAATGTTAAAAACGATCTTTGTTTATAGACTCAGTATTTACACAGGTGGAATATAGTGTTAATAAGTTCATGTTTAGGGGTGACAACAATGTTTTACTTTGTTTCGGGCACAGTTATTTTTAATTCTGTCTAAGTTATTTCTATGTTTTGGGCTCTTTGAGTTGTTCTGTTTTTAACATTGCTCCTGCTGGTGTCTGGATGTCATCACAGCTCACCCCCCCACCCCCCCACCACCACCACCCACCACCACCACCACATATGAGGCCATTAGCTGCTACTTATTCTTGATTAGTAAACACACAGTACATACTCTCTACTAAATCTCCAGGACTAATCAGTAAAGATTATAAGAAGATTTTGGTATTTTGGGAAACATCCTTGTTCGCTGTCTTACTGAGAGTCTGATGAGAACATTGACACCAGTCTAATGTTTGAATGGTAAACTGGGCCCAACAGCAGCAAGACTGGAAACTCTCCCTCTCCAACAAGGACCTCTGAAGTTCACTAATTACCATGGCTCATATTGGTTTTATCCGTGCAGTATGTGCTACTTTTGGCCTGGATGAGTTGTTAAGCAACCAGCTGAGACTTCCAGGGGTTACTGGTCCTAAAATATTAACTTTTCCTTCAAGCTTCAAGCCCAGTTTTGTTTTAGTCCTTTCTCTCTTTTTTTTGCCCCAGGTGAGTTTTTATGTTATTATTAGTGTGTGTGTGTGTGTGTGCTCCTGTCATTGCACATCACCTGACTCTGAATGTGAATTATGTACATATTATTTTGATTTGCTGATTATTTTCTCGGTTAATCTGTTTATTTCCTATAAAATGCCAGAAAAGACAGAAGACTGTCAGTTTCAGTTTCTTACAATTGAATAGTTTAGAAAGAGGAATCAACACATTTTGGGGCATTTGATTGATTATTTAAGTTGCAGACTCATTTTCTGTTAATCAGCTATTTGATTAATTGGTCAGTCATTGCACTTTTAATCACACATTGACAAATATAAATGAGCTGTAGCTCTAAATATCTCTGTCCTCTGAGGTCCAGCTGAGATCCATCTCAGTGCACAGATTGCCTCTGTGTGACAGGAGCTCTGTCTCGGACATCGGACAGGTGTCCAACCGGTTGCTCGAGTCAGTTAACCCCGAGCCCCGGGCCTGGCTCTGGTGCCGTAACGCTGGAGGTCAGAGGTTAATGGAGCAGAGTGGCGCCGGCCAGTCATCCCCCAGGATCCTGGGTGGATTTGGTAAACAGTGAAGCTGTCACTGCAGATTAATACTGAGAGGAGGTAGAACAGGGCCGAGCACACAGGGGGCTAATGGCTCCCAACTCAGCCATGAAAGTGCCTGTCTTCCCCATTCTCCTCTCTCCCTCACCCCCATAGATAAGCCCTGCAGGCTTAGAGAGAGGGAGGAGGAAGCGGGGGAGGAGGAGGAGGAGGAGGAGGAGGACGGGGAGGAGGAGGAGGAGGAGGAGGAGGAGGAGGAGGACGGGGAGGAAAATGGGAGAAAAGGAGTGAACTCAGAAAAGAGAAACTAACAAGAGGGCAATAATCACAAGTGCACTTCAGCACTTGTAACAGTGAAAAATAAAGAGAACGGCCTCTGTAAGAACCTTTTAAGGCGCTGAGAAGGTTTTGTCTCTTCCTATTGTGTCCATGTGAGCTCTGCTGAGGTCATTCCCTGGTTACAGCTGTGGGAGCACAGCCCCAACCGACAGCTCTCCTCTGTGGGGGATCTTTGGGGACTTTTTTTTTTTTTTTTCAAGGCTTATGCAAGCTTTGACACTATAGTTTATCTGTCTTTGCATCTTAGATATAAGGGGGCGGCCCCCTCCATTTCATTCGCTAGCTGGTGTCAAAGCAGGATATTGTATGTCACATCACTCCGCTGCTCTAGATTGTGGTTACACTCTCGCCACAAGTCGTGCAACAGAGCGAGAGGAGAAAGATATGAGCCCCTGTGAGGGTCTTATCTAAGAGGACTGTCTATAATTACATCATGTACTAAATATGCCTGTGGGGGTTTTTAGTCAATGGTATTTTTATTTTATATCTTCACGGTGGTTGATCATTTTCACTTTCATTAATCAATTTAGTGACAAATAAAGCCAGTTAATAGATAACATGCCATTTTGAGCATGTATTAGATTCAGGAAATGTCACATATCAACCTGCACAAAGTCATGTGCATGGCATCATAAACATCATCCTCCTTGTCCCACATCACACGTTTTTTTTATGCTGCTAAAAGTTTTGGTTAAGATTAGAGAAAGTTCATGGTTTTGATGGACGTCAGAGTTGACTTTTTCATATTCAACCAAGATCATGATCTCTCCTCACTTCCTTAAAGTTGCACCCAAGTGACTGTGTGTATTGTGCTCCATTGTTTTTAGATGCAAGAGGCAGCAAAAGCTGTTTCATGCACCAACAGCTGTACACACACTTGACTTCAGGTGAGCAGAGATGTGACCTCAAGTGAAAGGTGATGTTACCCTGCCTCTAGTGGATGAGCAGAATATAAACGGCACCTGTTTGCTAACACATTCACCACATCAGGTTTATAAAGGGTCATATGTCACTTGCTTGCATAATCATACTTTTAGTGGATATTGTCTCAACCATGGGCCACCAGAGGTCACTGAGTGTTTTCATGAGTATGACGATGATGTGAATCGGATGCTCCTCGGCCTCCACGGTCACAGTTTTGCATCATCAAAACACCAATTAAGGGAATAACTTTTGGCAGAAAGGTGTTCCTTCCACCAGTAAGAGGTCAGAGGCTCAAAGCCAAGGATCATTGAAGCTCTTCTGGCAGCAACACCTGACCGACACTCTCACTTGTCTGTGCAGTACATTGGATATGTACAGTACAGTACAGTACGTCCTTGTCATAGTTCAGCTTGCAGGAAGTTTTCTGCAACGTGTTTTTGCTAATGCAAATCAGCTGTATGAATATGATTTGGAGGAGACATGCTGCCATAGTCTCCTGGGAACCATCTACCATGGCAGCATTCATTTATATATATTTTCCAAAGCAATCAAAAAACATAAAACCCCAGTCATCTGCAAAAATGACACTTCTTAGTTTTCTAGTTTTGTGCTCCATGTTTATCTGTGATCCTGGTGTGTGTGTGTGTAATACTGACTGTCTACTGTGTGTGGCCGATGTGAAATAACTGTACTTTACTGTACACAGACCCACTCATTCCTCCAATTACCCCTCGTGCCCCCTCCTCGCTGTGTTGTCAGTTGGCCCACGGGGGGGCTCCAGGGCAGCGGAGGGGGAGGTTTTGTCTGAGCGTATTCCATGCAGTCCTCCATTGTACAGTGTTCACAATGGGACCGAGCCTTTGATCTCAGAGGGGTGCACCTCTCCTCTCTCTCACTCGCCCGCTCTCTCTCTCTCTCTCTTCCATCCTCATCCTCCTCTTCCTCCTCCTCTGTTTTCTATTTCTTTCACTTTCTTCCAGTATTAGCCCTGACCCTCCACGTACCGCCAAGGGGGCCGAGAGGAGAGAAAGGAAATGAAACACTGATTGAAATGAATGAAAATGTAATGATGTGAAGGAGAGCGCCTGGTGGACGGAATACAAAGCAAGGAGGGGAAGGAGAAATCAGTTGTTATATTCCTCTTGTCCGTCCTTATTAAAAGGCCCGGGGGACGTACTGAGACGGCCCTTTGACAGATTGTTTATGGTATATTGTTCAGCTCCCTCATCTCTTCTCTGACACAGAGCAGGTGCTGCAAGGGTGAGACTAGAGCTGGGGATATGGAGGCTCAGTGATGAGGGAGGGTTTGGTTTTCTATAAGGGTTCAAGCATGGCAGTTTGATATGAGGTATGTGTGTGTCTGTGTGTGAGGGGGTAGGGAGGGGTGGGGCAGGACAGTTAAAACCCTACACATCCCCTCATGGAGTCTGTCAGGTCAATATTTTCTATACACGGTGGCTGTACTGCTGATTCTGCTGCATCAATTCAACCATGCTCCCCAACCAGCTTGAGCCACTGCAGTGCCCCATCATCTCCTCTGTGCTTGGCTTTGGAAAAACAGAGCGCTTAGCCCCCCCCCCCCCCCCCACACACACACACACACACTCACTCCACTCCTCCCTCCCTCACCCTTCTTCCCAATAGCCCAATGCTCCAGTGAGCGTCTATAGATCCCTGGATTTGCACAGCGTTGCATTGTCTCCTCTCCTTGGCCTTCTGCCAAGAACCAAGCCAGCTTTGGAAAAGTTGTACTTCACCAGAGCCTAATCTTTTCTTTGCTCCGCTTCTTTTCTTGCTCCTCTCCCTCCTCCATTCTTTCTTTTCTTCTCCTTGCCCGGGTATTTTCTTTATGCCAGAGAGCCTGCAAGTATTTACTGATGCGCTGGCATTGAGGGTTATTGTGTTTGGGACTGGATGGAGTGCAAAAGGCGGAGTGGAGGGGTGGTGCTGAGGCTGATGAATAAACAGGGACATGTGTATTGTACAGTAGAGATCTGAGATAAAGAGTAGAGTAAAACTTAAATGTCCTCAGGGAACCCAGATTATGAGACTCCATGTCTATGTCCATGTCTGTCCATGTTGGTCAGGTGGGGCACTTGAGACTTTAAAAGCAACTTCTCCATCCACTATCAGATCCCTGCTACTTTGAGTTTGTGAGCAGTTTTTATTGGATGTACTCTGCTGAATAAACAATCTCCACAGCTGACCACACAGTTTTGGACCAGGTTTTTCAAACACGTGGTCCAACCGAGGAACTCTTTTACCTTTTGAAGACCTTCGTCATCTCAGTCGATGATACTTTGGTCAGAAAACAATAGCATCTTCTTTCAGCACCTGTTCAAAAATGGTCCAGTAACAACGCTCCGTGACTTTTGTACATCTATCCATACAAAGAGGGAAAAACTGTGGCATTGTTGCGGAGCCTCAGAGTTCACAGAGAGGTGAGACTGTGACACACAAGGCCGCTGTGAAATTCCCATATCTTAACAGGACGCCTGAACCAAGATGTTTCCCCTAATCTTAACAAAGTTGTTTTACCCAAACTTAAACCATGGCAGTGTTTTGTTTGGAGATCGGCTGTAATTTTGTAGTGGTGATTTTGGACTACGCTGACTAATGATGTTGTCTTTAGGATAGTGAAGAGGACAGTCTTCATGATGTCACCCACAGGTCTCTGGGGAGTGGTCTGGAAGCTCAGTGAGTGAGCCGCTCCGCCGTCTCCATCTTGTCAGCACATGACTCCACCAAAGTCCTGGCTAATACAAAACTGGCCAGAGGAGGGAAGTGTGTGTTGAGCTGAGATTTCAGCGTACAACCATCAATTAGCAGCAGAGGCCAAAACCAGCTGTAAACATGGTCATTTCTGCTGTACGGCACAGTCGGTCATTTTAACATGGGAGTCACTGGGGACTGAGTCACAGACTCCAGTGGTCAGAGGTGCAGTTTTTGTACCTTTTATGTTGACTTCATTTTTTAGCCTCAGAGGTTGATGCTTGGTTGAATCAGAAAATGTTTACACATGTAAGTGGGAAAAAAAGTGTGTGACACACCCTCTCACCTCTGCACACCTGAATGATCATAGTGGGCGTTGTTGTTGAGAGATGTAAGAAATCAAAAATGAAAATATTTTTTCCTAATGTGAACAAAGACTTTAAAGGTTAATTTCCTAACTTACTGTAACTCACTCCCTTTCTCAGTCACTCATTAACTTGCTCTACTTTTTTCTCTTGTCTGGGACATGATAAGACTTGTGTTTCCTGAGGGCAGCTCAGAGGAGTAGACTCAACTCCTCCGGCCTGTTCCTGCACTCCTCCACCCTAATGTTGACCCCCCCCAGCCGGCTCACACTGTTGCCTATCTTAGCAGCACCCACACCCTTGGGGGTTGCATGAGGTGGAAAGAGGGCGGCGTGGAGCAGCCCATCCCAACAGCACTCAACATCCCAGACGTAAACATGGGTGACAAATGGGCCACGATAACAGGTATCAGGTGTCGGCGTGGAAGATTTATAAGGTAACAAGACAATGGGAGGCAGACACAAAAGCCTCTATCTACCATCAGTGCTGAGAGGGCCACTTCCCCACCGCAGCAAAAACCCACTCTGGTTTCAGCAGCCATGGAGAAAATCGTTTCCCATTTAATCCTCTCAGTTTTCTCATCCATGCGGCACAGATTAGGCATTCTCACACAGCTGAGTCAGATGTCCGCGGCTCTCACCGGGACGACTTGTTTTGGAGTTTAGACCTAAGACAGAGGAGTCGCACACAAGAGAACTTGGTTGTTGTTGTGAAATGAAGGAAGTCCCCAGTCGTGCAAAAGGGAAGTTCGGGGTCAGGTAGAGCTCGGCTGGGGGATGGACAGAGAGGAGGCAGTCATCCATGTCGTCCTGTTTCACAATCAGCAGCTGTTCGACATACAATGGTCTTAGCAGGAAACTGCTCACATCTCTGTGTATTAAATCAGCTGAGGAGATCTACAAGATTTCAAAACACACATCTTGTTTTTGTTGCTGAATCTTTGATAATAAGGCACAGTATACAATCAGTTCTTGTTGTGTAAGAGCAGGCGTGTGCTGAGGAAACTTGTTGGAGCAGAGCAGAGCTGACAGTTGTAAACTGTTTAATCCTCCCAGTTTGGAGGATGTGACCTGCTGTGATTTACAAACAGTGTATATGGAGCTGCAATGATAAACTAAAGCTTCTCTCTACGTGCATGTGTTTCCACTGTCACTCCCTCCTGGTGTGGATTTCAACAGAGCAAGGCCTCTAAACACTGCAGCCACACTGAGATCATATGTGTTGAATTTGTCCTTTATGATAAATGAAATGAAATGAACCAACATAAATGTTTTAAATCTTAAAGTCATTTTTAAAAGTCAAATGATGGATCTCAGTTGTGGTCTTCAAGTTATTTGGTGAGCAGAGACAGAAATCTTGCAGATGCACTCAGCAGCTCACAGGGATCCTCCCATCCATCTATGAAGCATCAAGGTGATGACAGGTGAAAGAGGAGACAACTGTGTGTGTGTGTGTGTGTAGTGTGTGGGTGTGCATCCTCCTCCTTGTTGGGAAGGAAGGGGGCGCTGGTGCCACGTGCCACAAGATCCACACGGCTTTTCGAATCGATGTTCCTGACACGTGAAAATCCTGCATGAAGTGCCCAGGGCGAACTCTGCAACCACACACACACACACACACACACATACACCCTCACCCCGCACACGAGACACAATCGACCACCACCTCCACCTACGCAGCCGCCCTCAGAGGACATGAAACTGGAGACGACCTCAGCAGGAGTGAACCTCCCCACTCCCTGTCCTTTGTCTGCTCACAATGTGGAGTGGTACAGTGATCTCTGACACCTCACAGACTCCTCACACTGCTCCTCAGGGAGAGACTATGGCTGTTGGAGCTGTGTGTGTGTGTGTGTGCGTGCGTGTGTGGCTTGGTCAGTGCCAGGCAGTGTTTGTTTTCACTTGCATTTAACCTCGTTTTGTTTGACTTCTGACTCAGACTCACAGTGATGCATTTTCCTCATTTAAAAAAAAAAGATGAAGACATGAAGGGTCAGTTCATTCAAATCTTCTCAGCAGTTTTAATTTAATCTATTTCCACAGTACAATGCAAAACCAAATAAATCTGCCAACACACATCTGCATCATATCAACAAATTCTTTGTCGATCACTGACCCCTAAATGTCTCGGTTATAGCTGTGAGAGTAAGTAGTGGACATTTGTTTATCGGCCAGGAACATGTCTCCGAATTAATGCTCCGATGTCTGCTGGTTGTATAAACAGGCAACATCTTCACTGTGTCATCTTTATGAGGTTTAGGGGTTAGAGGTTAGGAAAAAAAATCGGCCAAAATAAATGAGCTAAAATAGATTATTTAACCTGTTGCCAATATAAATCAGTTTGTTTTAAGTGTGTGTAACAGAGATGACAGTTAGTATTTTTTAGATAACACAGAAGACAAATCACTGCTGGACTTAAGACTTTTACTTTCTTAGTTTTAGGAGAGTCAGCTGGAGAAGTTATGGTGACTCTAGGTGCCATTTTTAAACCACAAACTTCTTTTTTTTTTCATCTACCTCACCTAAGAAATCTCAGAGCTTCATATCTCCAAACCAAATATGCATCTGAAGAGCCTGGACAATATGAGGAGTGAGTGGGAAAGTCTTGTTATTTGAAATTAGCGTGGAACGACCCTTCAACTGAGGCTCAGTTATTTTAAGATACAAAATATAAATCTAAGTATTATCCTGTAATTTGTCCACTGACAGAATCTGTTTATTTAATGTTATTTATTACCGCAGATCATCGGTCTCGTCACTGGACTTCAGTAACAGCCGCAGAGCAACATTTTTCCACTGCAGTCTAAACATGGCTTCACACCAAATTCTTAAGTCCCCCTTCGGTGGGCGGAGTTTTCCCAGCGAGCTGACGATGCTGGATCCCGATTGGTCAACGCAGACAGTTGAGTTGAGTGACGGGCTGTCAGAGGGGATCCATCGGGGGGGACAATGCGCCCACTGAGAGGCTCAGAGGTCAGCCTGCTAACAACGGCTCCGCTGGCAAAGTTTGTTTTCTCGTGAGGAGCCACCCTTTCATGTGTGCCACTCATTAACAGGGCTTGTGCCCCCTGCTGCCCCAAACAAGGCCGTCTGTGTGTACAATCGTGCATGTGTGTATTTTACCGAAAGAACCTCTTTACATCTCCTGGTGACCCTGTTTTGCCAGAACTGGAGCGCATACAATTGGGAATCCGGCTCAGGTTGACCTGAGCTCATGGAGGCTCGCCTGTGTTTTGTTTGGCATCAAAGAGAAGCAGTGGAGATGGCAAAATGAATGCGCCTGTCTGTTTTATCTGGACAGCCCCGATCACTTTGCTGTAGTTTTACTCTTGCTTTCCCAAGCCCATAATAACTACAGCCAGCTTCTTTCCAGCTATTTCCAGCTGTCTGAGCTCCAAGCTTTTACATAATCAGTGTTGCAAAAGGACATACATCTTGAAAAACGCTGTGCTGATATGGAATAGTTCCTGGAATGTGGCTGCCCATGGGGTGATGTCAACAGGGCCAGATTTTTAGGAGTTGCTGGAGAGCAGTAAAGTCAGTCGAAACAGTGGATGTCCTGTGGAGGAACAGACGAGTGTAGATCAATAACTCAAAGACAGGAGTGTTATTCTGTGCTGCAACCAACCAGATAGACACAGGCCTTTTGTGTTACAGATGAGAGAGGGGCAGAGGCTGTGTGAATTCATAGAGTTTGCATGAGATAAAGTGTGTGTGTGTGTGCGCCCACTAATGTGTATGCATGTGCAAGAATGTGTGCAAACCCTGTGTGTGTAAATGAGGATGTTTGCATGCATTTCCGCACTTGTGCGTGGGTTCAGTTGCATGTGTATGTGTCCATTTTGGTATGTGTGGCGGTCAGACGTGGCCTTTTCTCTGGGGAAGAAAGCAGCTCACTGTCCTCGTGCTGTCCTGGATCTGCAGTCTCGCCTGCTCTGCTCTGAGACCAGGCCTGCATGGCTGGAGCTCTGTGTCTCTGCACGCTGAAGCCCGGCCTTGTTCCCAGCTGTTTGTTCAGCTGGCCCACCAGCGGGGACACCAGGGACTCAAAACCCCCCTCTCAGGCCCAGTCGGACACCTCCACCGCCGCACCCACCCAGGTCACCAACCTCCTGACCCCCCGTGCCCCGGGGTTATTTGCTCCGAGGCCATCGTTTAAGAAGGGTGTTTTGTTCGGCCCTCATTTGGTCCACAGTCTTTGCTGAGGCTCTTGTCATCAGTGCCATTGATCTGCTCCAAATGAGCTGATTAGGGGGCCTGCAGTTTGTCCTGTTGAGTGGGCCGACCTAAGCTTAGCTGAGCTGGGCTGAGCCAGGCAGGATGAGGAGGGGGTTACAGGGATGAGGGGCAGGGGTCAGAGTGCACACAGAGCAAACACAGTCGGGCATTCACACTCAAAGATGCAACATAAAATTTGTGGTTGTTTGAAGTGAGTTGGATCAGGCACATTTGGTTGTGTTTGTTATGTCAGATCCAACCCCTGTGGTTTTGGTGATGCAGCAGCACTCAGATCAGTGTTGTCTTTGACAGCGCTGTCTTTGGTTTTCACTAATGGACACAGTCACCTTTCGCTTGGTTGTTTTGCTTTGTCGGACCTTTTTTATTCAACTTTTCAATGGAAAAAAAATGTCTTCACTGGGCAGGGCTGAAGTAATAACATTTCCGTCATAACGTACTAGCTAATTCTGAGATTATTGCTCATGTCATTTTAACATCAGCTGATTTTATCACTGTAGTTTTTGGCAAAACAGATTACATTACATTACAGGATGCATGTTCGTTGTCAAAGCAAACTGTTCCAAGCTGTGACATCAGTGACCTAAATGGATATTAAACTTGCAGTGCCCCTCCCTCTCTTCCTTTTACAGTTGAGTCATCTCATTATAGTTATTATCACGTATAAGCTAAATTAGCCACAACATGTCTGACTATTGTGCACCATGTAATCAACCAAATCCTGCCAGGAGCAGCTTCACCACCATGGATCACACACAGGCAGGTGGAGGTGCAGCAGCTGCAGCACAGGTGACAGTGTAGTGTGTTTAGAGATGGGTTAGATGGCGTCGTTGGGTGGGCCTTTCATGAAGCACAGGATAGCTCAGCAGTAAGGTGTTGAGAGGCAAGCTTTGCAACATCATATGGACCTAAGATTTAATGGAACATAAAATAGTTGTAGTTTTTAAATCCATATTAATGCTGAAAATATAAACGTTTATGTGTCTCTGCTTGTGCAGCCATCTTGCTGGTGTATTCTGGGAAATTTGTCATACTGTCTGCCGGTCTGAGTATGAGAATGCATGGGAGTGCATGAGCCTGCACGTCCATGCATTAATGTGTATTAGATTCTGCCTCTATTTATCAGTCAAGGGGCCTTATAATTAGAGTCTTAGTGTAATCTAACACTCCCACCACTCCCTGTATAAACTCAGATTCCTCCCTCTCTGTGGTCAGGGATTAAGGACGGGGCCCTGCTGAATGAGCAGCACATTACTCGGAGACATCCTTAACGCCTGTCAAGGGAGACATCAATAATATCAGAGGATTGGGGTTTGTCTAAGACCCAGAGATAAGGAGAGGGGGCAGTTAATGACAGACAAAGAGGGGTTACCTACAATTACTCATGTAATTTGTCCTGAAAGAATAAACAGAGAAGCAGTCATTTGAAATAATGAAGAGTATTGTATATCAGTGAAATGTGGACATATTGTGCACATGCGTGGTCAGAGACTGTCTTCATATATCTGGACTGAAATGGGCCCGGGAGCCACAATGAGACCTTTGTTTTGTTGCTTGTTTACTGTGAGCTGATATTTTCCACAATTTGAGCTGGTTTATGGTGTGAAAACGTTTCTTCCAGTGGGATAGTGAAACTGCGAAATGTGTTGGATGGGGACGTCATGTAATAACCCACTGCAAATGAAGCCATATTCTCCTGCCAAGGCTTTCCCTTTATTAAGCAAAGGCCTCCGTGCTATGCTGTGTCACAGGTCAAAGTTTATAAGGTTAGCCTGGACACTGTGTCCTCACATCCGTCTTCATTAGAGGTCTGGAAGTACTCAGTGACCAGACCTCCTCCTTTTCCTCCTCCTCCTCCTCCTTTTCAAAACGATCTGTCTATTTCTGATAAACAGCGACATCAAAGCAGAGGTCCAAGCAGTGTTAACACAGAGCTGCTTGACACGATCCACCAGTGAGACGCAGCAAACAACACTTACTCCGCTCAAACGCACATCAGCTCTGCAGCAACTAAAACTTCAATTTCAATTTGCAATCTGTTGATTTTGGCTTGGAACTCATTCAGATGATGCATTGCTTACGTCACTGGAGATAGTCAGCGATGACAGCATAATGAGGGCTCCTGAAATGAATGCACTGCAACTGCCAAGTGTCCATCAGCAGCGAGGCAGCATGTTTAAACCCCCAAATGCTCGCTCATTATAAGACACTGTGGATAAAACACTGTAGCGTGACTTTAAAAGTTAAAAAAAAAAAAAAGTTCAATTCATCAATTTGTGATGACAGATTAACACAAACAAGAAAAATGTGGTCACATAAACTTTTAACACTGACTCTGTGCCTTCATGTCGGGCATCTCAACATATTTTCCTGAACCAACCAATTGTGACTCACGGATATGGTTTAAAAATTGATAAGGCTACAGATGTTTTCATGCAGCATGATCGACTTCCTCCATCTGGTCATTGCTGTGCCGAGATATTAGTAAAGAAACTGTCCATGCCTCACATGTTGCAGAAGGAAGAAAAGAAAACCAGTGCAAACTAAACAAACATTTCAACAAACCAGTGTCAATGCAGCCACAGTGTGTGGATCTGCAGCCTGCACTGCTGCTAACATCAGCCGCTAACATCACACTCCCCAATGGGAACTTGGCAAGAATAGGAGAACTATGTATTTCTGTTTTGTACCAAGATAAGTATAAATCATGAAAACATGTGCCACTGTACTGATTCCCATTTCAGAACCACATAACCACAATGTGTGCAGGTCAGAAGTGCACAAAAAGCTTATCAGGTAGGAAATAAGAAAATCTAAATGTCACACATTGGGTGGTTTTACCTCTTGGACAGAGCTGCTCACAGCACAAAGGCATGCACCAAGTGTAACAAGCAGGTTGCTTTGCTTTAATGGGTCACAAGCAAAGAAAAAACATTTGGGGAGAACTGCATCAAATGATAAGTTTGCAGAAAACAGTGACTCTCTACAAAGGTTGTAACTGCAGTTGTTTTGTTGAAGCCAGATTTATGCACTTCCTGTTCACTGCAGATCATGAAAAACACATGGAGTCATAAACATCGTCTCTATCATTTGTTTTCATTACAAAGAAAATGGAACATGTCACTTCCTGTTTGGCATGACGTCTTCACTAACTCTGAATAGGTAAATCTGACGGGTCTTAAGTTATAGAGACAGTTTGACCTTTTTTTTTAGGTATGCCTTTGTTTTCCATAGTCAGATGAAATGACTAATAAAGCCGCCTGTAAAACCACAAATTACCTTTTGACTTACTCATAGTTATACTTTGTTTTTGTTTTTTTTGAAGAGATGAAACAGCAGATGTAATCAGATAGACTTTGTTACCTTCAGACAGAGCCAAGTTATCTGTCTCCTTTTTTTTAGATGCTAAACTTTACTTTACCTTAAGGAAAACACAGTTATATGTACATTATATTAAAAAAAAAAAAGTCATGACGTGCAGCAGTTGTTCCACTGCCACTTCTGATTTCCAGTAAGTTCGAACCAGCTGCTGCTGTGTATGGAAAGAAGATCAAATACAGATCTCATCCTCTAAAAGGTCAGAGCAAACCCACTAAATGCAAACTTTATTGTCTTGTCCTTTTCAGAATGACTTGCTGCAGCATGATGACTCTTGTCATGTGGCTCCCACTGTAGACGACCGATGGGGCTTTCATTCTGAAGTTCAGGAAACAGAGGCCTGTGGTGCCGCATCAAACTGGGTCCAAACTAGACCAAATTAGATTGAATCAGGCACTCGACCAAAGCAGTCCAGACACAACACAAGTGACGGGACTGTCCCTCTTCCTCCCCAAAGTCATTATCAGAACAATGACATCACTGTAGCTTTGTCTGTCTGTGACATTAGCAAATCTATGGAGAGGATTGGGAGCAGAGAGCAGAGGAGCGACAGAGTGAAAGACGAAGATGGAAAGAAGGACGCATTGACGGAGACAGCAGCAGCCTTAGAGAAAAAGAGGGAGAGAGAGAGAGAGAGAGAGAGGGAATGAGAGAGAGAAAGCCTCGAGCTGTGGCTTGGCTGAACTCACTGTGAACCTCAGCAGATTTATTTTCTCCGGAGCCTGTTGCTCGCTCAATGGGGGCCAGATTTACATGCCTCTCCCTGGACTGTTGTGACGTTCGACCAGGAGAGCTGGGATAAGTGGGCTGAAGGAGGGAGGGGATGGAGGCTTTTCACAGGTTACAGGGGTGACACAGAGCAGCAGAGGGAGAAGGAGGGAAGAGGACTTCACATGGACTCTCGACACTCACTGGTCCATTATTTGCCTTCCCAATAATCTGGCCCTTCACTTTCATGTGCCCTGGTGGAGCATTGCTGTTTACCAGCTTACCACCCTAATTAGAAACACTCCCCTCCATTAACCGGGGTGTTTCATTTTAAACCCCGTCGTTCCTCTCGACAGGGTTGGTGTGAGCCGATGGATCCCTGTTCTCCCAGCTCGCTCCTCCGCATCCTCGTCTGTGGTGACACATGCGTGTGTGTTTTTGTTTTCTCACCGCGAAGGTTATGTAATCTTTTGACAGAATCTGGTTTATGTAAGCGGTAACATAATGCACCATTAGCACACTTGTAGAGACACAAACAAACTGACGCAGACGTGTAAATGAGCAGGTGATTCGTGACTGGTATCACTACAGGCATTATGTTACAGGGAAAATGAAGGAAATTCAGAGTTGAGCGCCGTGTTTGATGAACGTTTGGCATCTTTCCCTTTCTCTCAGATTGGTAGCAAAGCACAGATGATGTCACACTATATTTAAAATACAAGTTAAATAACAAAAGTATGATGGTGTGTGAAACATCAGCAGTAAACGTCAGACTTTTTGGGCAGTATATTGCGAAGGCCTCTTACCTCTTTCCTTTTCAATGATGTTCTATCATCAGACTGACAGATGCTATAAAGCAATATTATCCAGACAATAGCGCTGCAGGACCAGAATGCATTGCAGCAGCAGCAGCAGGAACAAGGGTCCATAATTCCTCCTCTGGAAAAACTATTGCTCTGCTGTGCATCAATATCCTGATCCCGACTGGTCCTCTGAGGCTGCACGATTACTTACAGCTGATGGAAACTAATTCAGGCCAACCGCCCGGGCCTTAAAGGCATTTTGGAAAATTTCGCAAATCTCTTTTATCAAAATATGTCATATCTAAGGATTATTAATGTAATATATATAATATGTGTGTATAATATCTCATTCCCAAGGCTTGCATTTCTCTGTTGATGTTTTAAAGGGACAGGACATATGTTTTAAAATTCAAGTTTAGTTCAGTTTTTTTATTTTTATTTTAGAAAAACCTATAGTTGCATTCGCTTTTTAGCTACTTGTGAGGTACATCATAAAAGTGTGCAGTTTAGGACGTGTGGAGTAACAAAAGATACAGGGAATTATCTGATCATGTGTTTTTCGGAGCTTGGCCCAGACTAGTGCCTCTGCTGCTTTGGTTTTGACCATTCTGGTTTTTTAATCTGACTCTTGTTAATTCCCCACCTGCTCTGAATACAAGTACTAAATCAGTGGAGTACCCCAGGGTACAGCTCTGGTCTGTTTCATTAGGACTCTGAAGCTGGATATTCCCAAAGTTCCCAGTCGACTACATCATCACAATCCAAGATGGCTGCACTGTGCATCAACAGTTAATGAAAGCTGTGGCCAGTTGTGGTACTGCAACCCTAATGATGTGTTTAGTTGTCTTTATATGATTTTTTTTTTCAACCATAATGGTTTCTTGGTTTAATGGTTTTTTCCCAAAACCCAGAAAAGCTTTATGTGATCCAATGTATGGAAAAAATGATTATTGTCGTTTTGATTGGCTGCATTCAAAGACAGGGAGTGAAAAGCCATCCGATGACGTGGTAGTGACTTAAATATTGGGATATTGGCACATGTTTTCAGACAGTGTCATTCACACTTCTGCACTCAGTTCTATTGACCAAACTAGTTTGTGTGTGAAAAAAAAAAAAAAAGCCATGGAAAGAAACATAATCCCTGCTTACTGTCTCACCTCGGCACAGCTGGCCTGCTGTGCTGTGAAGTGGGTGTGAATGTCAGATTGTCAGTTTTGGAAATTTACAGAACTTGACGGGCACAGCTCCTTCTCTAATGTAACATCAGAGGTGTGTGAGGTGTGTGTGTGTGTGTGTGTGTGTGTGTGTGGGGTGGGGGGGGGGTCAAAGCTGCTTCATCACCAAACAAACAACTCTGATGAGGTATACTTAATGATAGTGTGCAGTGGGCCGCACAAATCTGGTATCCAGCTCTCAGAATACATCCATGGGCTTACCACCTACAACTTTTTCTCACTTGCCTGGAGGCATTGTGGATTCTGGGTGGAGCTGAGGTGGGGTGAAAGAACAACAACAAGCAAAACTGTTGTGATCGCCACTTTTGTGCGAGACACAATCCCCCCCCCCAAAAAAAGGCAACCGCACCACCAGACAATTTCAAAATTACCACCAAAACACACATTAGAGGAAGTGAAATTAAGAACTGAAAGCCTATAATTTCTTATAAAAATGAATCACTTTTAAAGAGCAAATTTGGACATTTTTCCAGAGTACTTCAACACAGCTCGTCTTTTCAGAGCCAGCCTTTAGAGGCTGTTAGGAAACCCACAACCCTATAGGTCCTATTGCCTTGTGGCTGCAACATTTGAACGCTGCTCAAAACTTACTCAATGCATTAAACGGTACATTAAAGACTGATAAAATAGAACATAATGCTTTGGAAAAGTGTCCGTTATGTATCCAAGATCAACCTCACTGTAATTTAAACATGATTCTGCTTTTACCTCAGTTGTAGCTCATGCACTGTATCACTGATGAGGATAATGTTGTGTGTAAGCTTCGCTGTGGAGCCCACTGAGGGAGAAAGGAATTAACTAGATGTCTCTGACTCAACTCTCTGTGAACTGCTGGTGGAATCAGGGGTCACTGACTCCGGGTTTCATATCAATTTTCCCTCCCACAACACTGCTGTTTTTGCTGGGGGTGAGTTCAGGAGCGGCCCAGCTGTGGCCCGGAGAGTGAGGAGGTGTGAGGGCCAAAGGCCAGACGGGAGATAGGTGTAAAGCAATAAACTTCAGCCCTGTCCACTTGATTTAAATACATTTGCCTACTTTTAAGATTTCACAATTAAGTAAAGGGGATGTGGGGAAGAGATAAAACCATAAAACATCTGTTTGCTTCAAACTCTGATTTCTTTTTCTTCCTTTTTTCCATCTTCCCTTCTTTGTTAAAAGGTTGTGGATGCTATAGAGGAACTTCACACAGTACAAACTTGCTACATTTATAGTTTTACTTCTGTAAATGCTAAGTAGGTGTTTTGCTAGTGCCGATGCTTTTATTGTGCTGAGTCAGATGAATTTGTAACAATTTGTAGTGTGATGTTTCAGAATCGAGAGAAGCTGCAGAGGAAAAGTTTTGACCTCCTTAACAAGCGGCTGCCTGTTCATGGGCCTGTCAGTGTAAACCCATGCTGTGCAGCCAAATGTTGTGCCCCAGTTTCCCAGAGAACGTGATTTTAAAATCCCAAAGTTTGCAAAGACATCAAATATATCAGGCTGACTTCTGGGAAAATGTGTATGAAATGATGAGTCCAACATATAATTTGTTAGAGCCAAATGAACAGAGCTCTGACTACTTAAAAAAAAGTAGTGTCTTTTAGCCTATTAACAACACACTGATGGGAGATCAGCTGATATATGACATGAGTAGTTTAAACTTCTTTAAAGGGCCCATGTTTTTACTCTAGGAGATATATTTGAGGTCTTTAGAGGCAAAAACCATGGCTGAGGGTGGTGACTGCTTTGTTGTGACATCACAAAGTTACAAAAGTCCTGACAGCTCATTTTAAGATCAAGACCGTGAGCATTTTGCCCACTTTGATACTTTGACAATACATAGTGCCTGCTTTTTGATAAAAAAAAACATGGACGACTCACTTTTAACAACATTAGACCTAACAAACATAGAAAAACTGAGGTGAAAGGGTAAACACATGAAGTCTGCACTCAATAAAAACCACATGCAAACATGTACAGAGTGTATGGTTTCAGTGCTGTTCCCTTCTAAGACCTTCAGACTTGGGTGATCATGTAGTAGAGGCACATGGAAGTCAATTTGTCAAGTGACATTTCAGCTATGAAGTCGTCCAGCACCACATTATTACACTCCTTCACACTCCCAAAGCCACCAAAACCACTTGCACATTGCATTGACGTTGCAAGACGCAAACGTGCAAACATATGCACACAACCCACATATTTGTGCACACGTAAAAGACAGTAGAGAGTTCATCTTTTGGGCTGATGTTCTTATCGGTATGTGCACACAGTGGAGGTAAAGAGTGGGAGGAGCCAATCAAAGTAAATGTGGTTAGAGGAGAACACCCAGGGACAGCCACCTCCACATAAACAGGGGATCTCCTTACCGAAAACAAAGAGGCCTGAGCTCCAGCCCACATCCAGTGGAGCAGGGAGGGGTGACGGTGGGTCTTCTGAGAAGGAGAGGTTGGGCTCAGAAAACATGTTACATGGGCGGAAAAGGTAGAGCAAAATCATTCATTACTGTAATTACAACCCAAGCCCATTTACTCTTTCATTCACCAGGAGGAGAGGAGAAAAGAAAAGAGGGAGAGGAGAGATTAAACGTGCCCACAGAGGTGTTTACCACACATTGTGAGATAACTTCTATGTCAAATGAGCTCACACAGACACACACACACACACCTACACACACTGCAGGGTTTCCTTAATCAGTTAGAGTGATGCAGTTTCTGTCGGTAAATGAAATGAGCTATGAAAGGCCTGTCTAAGTGTCTTCATCGCTGTATTTATTTTCCCTCCCTGCTCTGAATCATGCTGCCCCCACCACCACCACCTCACTTTACTCATTATACTTGCAAAGCAGGACAGTGTTTGGACATTTAATGTGTTTGACTTCCAGATAAACATTTCTGACATCGTTGTGTTTGTCTTTACATTTCAATCTGGACAGTTTATTGAATCTCTTACGGAAGAGTTTAGGAAAACATGCCTATTTCCTCTCTATATCATATTCAATCTAACCATGTCTTTTTACTTTATGCATTGGTTTTCATTTTCCTTCCTACAGTCTTTAATATTTTTGGTTTCCTCCCACTGACCTTGAGGTGTTTCCATCTGATAAACCGACTATCTGTCTAGTAGCTACCAGACATAAGGCAGACAAAGGTTAGCACACAGCTAGTGAACAGTTAACAGTTGGCGGCTAACATTTTGCTAAGAACTATATGTCAATGTTACATTCACAACTTGTCTCCACCAACCCAAAGTGTCTTAAAATTTAATTATTGGAGGCTTAAGTATTAACTCATCTTGTCCAAGCTTATTTTAGCTTGACTTAGTTTGATTTAGTTTGGCTTATCTTAGCTTAGTTTAGCACATAGCCTGGAAACAGGGGACCAGCTAGCCTAGCTCTGTCCTAAGGGGACAGAGTAATTCAGTTAGCACCCAGTTAGCACCTAGCTCGCCAGTTAACAAGTTAGTGTAATGGATAAACAACGTCAGATTGTACATGTGATACATAAATTGTTTGTTTTAATCATCACAGTTTGTGTTTTGATCTTTTCTCATCTTGGCTTAAACTATTCTGCATCTGCTTGTGGAACGTTTTCTGCAGTAGGTTGACTCACTCTGTGACCGCAGCTTCCAGCCTCTTGTCTTTTTACAGCCTCCCCTCAATGTGTTTACCTTGCTCTCATCTCTGTGTCCCTCAGGGCTTCTTAAACACTGCCCTGGGTGTCCCTTTAGGGAAGCAAATGTGCTGTAGAGATGAAGGGAAACAGTAGCCTAATGTGATCTGAGGACAACAACAACAATGCCTGGAAGGTTCACATACCGGGCCGTGGTTTGTGCTGCTGCTGCTGCTGCTGCTGCTGCTTTTCCAGTCATTCAGAAGATGTGCAGGTGATGGTTATTCTACAGTATGCCAGTAAATCAACCCTAAAGTCTCACTTATTCAGTAATTTGGTTCTGTAAATGTATAGGAAAGTACATAGGCGTGCAATACTGAGTAAAGCCTATACGTATATTTGCATGGGTGGGTGATTAGAGGAAAGTGTATTAGGTGTTTTCTCTATAGTGTGTGTGGTTTGTGGTGTGTTTGTGGTTTTTGTATCTCTGGAAAAGCTCAAGAGATAATATCACGCAGGAATATATGTCTATTTCAAATATGGCTTACTGGAATAATTAATGGTGTTTTGGAGACTGTATGTAGCCTATGTACTGGTGGACGTCATGAGTCTCACTCTTAGGCAGAAATCTGATTTTTCACAGAGCTCATGGGTTAAATCTCTGGAGAGAGTGAATCTCCAGTTTCAGCCAGGCACAGACACAGAGCACAATTGCCACCTAGTGGACTGATGCAGTACTGCACCCCCTCCACTGACAAGTTCACAGGAAAAGAGACACGACCTGAGCATCACGTCTGCTGCATTATGTTTTTTTCTCTTTATGTCTCAGTTGAGCTTTATTCTTTAAGCTTCTGTCTGCTTGGCCCTGTGCCATAGATGAATAGGATGTGTTTGAAGTTTCTGTTTTTGGGGGGTTCGTGCATATGCATACACTTTTTAAAATTACATTTACCATACTGATTTTTAATGCCAGCTTCATAGAAAAACATATGGAAAACAGTAATGGAAATATGCCCTAGAGTAATATACCTATTACAACGTCACATCTTCTTCAGTGCTTGCCTGCAGTTTATTACAATACCTCCCAATTATATAACTAATGAAATGAATGCAGGCTTTACCAGCATGAAAAACAGATCATTAATGGATGGATTTAGAAGAAAAATGATTAATTTATTGAAGTTTTCTGCTGAAACTGAAACAAACAAACAAAAAACAGCAGCACAGTCCACTGCTGGAATAATCCCACACACAGTTTATAGGTGTGTAATGTCTCCCGACACAAAAATATTTTATATTAACAGACTTTTTACTACCTGCAAATAAATACTCTGTAATGTCCAGATGTTCCAGACGTTATTTGCTCAGCAGTGGCTTGTTTTATGCAAATTTCCTTGAATGGGCAAAAACGACAGGTCAGCTTTTTTATTTTTAATTTGTGCGTTGTTAACTGTTTCTTTGTTGATTCAGTGATATTAGGTGCTCTTGAACTGTAGATATAATGTGGGACAGTGAGTTGAATAAATCCACTGACGGAGCAACATTTGGTTTATATAGTTTTACACACTGACCAAAATAGTAACAGATTGAAAATTCACCACACAATCCAGAGAATAACACTTGTATTGTGCGACCTTCTTGTGGCAGGAAAATGATTTAAGTTAAAACACAGGGGCACGAATAAAATGACGTAATGTGGTCTGATTCTCCCTCTCCGACCTTGTCTCTTCTTGTGTAATGATGAAGTCAACATTTAAAGAACCAACAACAACTTTCTATTCTTAAGCATGGCAGGGATGTTTGACAGCCATGTTTGGATCATGAGATGAGTCATGTCATCTCGTGACCCTTTTGTTCTCCGCGGTCATATAACAGCCACTCCAGATGAATCTAATGCTGCGAACGCTGCCCTGCTCCCATGATGCTGTTAGATAATAACAGCCTCAGAAATTCCAGGCTTGGTCCGTGAACACCAGGGTGAAGTAAGATGCTCTCTATGGCCTCATTACACACCAGATTTCCACGAACTGGAGGCTCAGTCCAGCATTACATCATGCATTTTTCAAGGCATGCTCTTATGATGTGAAGGCACAGGGCAGGTCCACTTTTTTTTTTTTATTAGGCATTTATATTTATTTATAGAAGTTTATGTTCATTTCTCCTGACTTTTTTTCTTCCCTTGTTTTTACAGAGAGCGTATGTAGTGGACAGAACATCTGGGTCCTGTGTGTTTGTCTTCTTCTGACCTGAAACAACTCCTCTTCCCTCATAGATGTCGAGTCTCCACGCCTTTCTAAACAGACCCCTGCTCTGAATGGCTGATTGTATCTAATCCTGAGAAGTTACGCCTCTGATCTTCTCTCCTTCCACCCACAGAACTGCTGCTCCTGCTATGGCCCATTTGGTTACATACATAGACACACGTGTGCACTGCCTCTATATAAAAACGAATGCGTGCTCTTTGTAAATATGGATACACACAGTCGCCCAGACACACAGGCATCCGAGCACGCATGCAGAACCGTGCTGCAGCCTCTTCTCGGGCTCGCTTTTTCTGCTGACAGTACATCTGCAGCCCAGATGTGCAGTGCACTCTGAGGTGCTGCTGAGCGCAGGATGTTTTGCATTCCCTCTGTGGAACATGTGAGGCGTTCCTGTGGGCCATCCGTCTGGCTGCATTAGTCTGTGTGTCATGGGGATCTGTTTGCCTCGGCCCCTTGTTGGCTGGCTTGCGGGGGGGGGGTTGCGCACCTCCGTTAGCGTGCTAATTCAGGGCAGATGTGAGGTGCTGAATCAGGTGGTGAGAGGAAACTCCGGCCCTTGCAGGAGGGAGACACTGGCTGCCCTGTGTGGCTGGACCAGCCGTACGTAACACAATCTTCACAGCAGAACCTCCTCTGCTTCTGCATATGTCACATCTGATGTAGGGAGTGTTACTCCACTATGCTGTAAAGTGTAAGTGTCTTCTACATGAGTAAATGGGTGTGTGTTACAAAACCTAATGTACCTCAAGGCCCAACCTGTAAAATATGTCAGTGTTAGGTTGTTGCAACAAAACGCAATTTATCTTATTTTGAAATCTTTCTTTTCATTTGAAATTTTGATTTCCAGTTTAATACAACCTTAAGTAGGTCATTTTGGCAGCCATGACTGGAAACCACTGAGCGTGTGGTTCAAATTTGACCCAAACTACTTGCCATGGTTGTGCGCACACACACACACACACACACAGAGTTTTGTTCTGTGAAATGATGACTATTACCAACAGTTTGGTTATGCTTAGATGACCAGGCTGATATATTGGCTTCTTTACAACCCAGTCAGACTTTATGGTAACAAGTCTGTGTTGTAGTCATTTTATTTCTGAGCACAATGTTGATCGACTGAAATACATTCATTGAACTAAGTAGAGGTTACACTAATCAAGCATAAAAGCACATTGAAGCCAGACATTTTCTTTTTACTGTGCTCCACCAGTATACAGCAGACAATTAAACACAACATGAAACCATAACAGCAGTTGAGACATAACAGAAATACAAGGGGATGAATCAGACTACAAATGAAAGAGAAACCAACATTTTAAAGCCACAGAATAGAGACATTTTACCCATCAAACTGCTTCAAATGGATAAAAACACAATGGTGAAAGTCACAATAAAGATAAAAATAAACCAGAATTATCCATCACTGATTTAAAATTTGTCAAAATTGGAACAAAGAGCAAAAGAAAAAAGCTGGGAAATCAAAATTTAGGTGACATCCAAGTAAAAGATAGCATCCTTAAATCATCATGGACAGTGAGGACACTCAGCCGCCCCCACTTTGTCCTCTCTGCTCTTGTATTAGTCTCGCTTGGTGTGGAAAATGTGCGGTTGATGCGGCATGAAAGCTGCGCTGACACACTTCAGATGGCACAAATCCCGGACAGGAAGTCAGAGAAACATGAAGAGCATGTACTGTATGTTGACATGGTTGACACTAAAGTGTGTGTAACAATGAAGGAGTGTGGCATGGTGGAAGTGCAGGGCTTTTGTAGTTGGAGTGGTGAATGTTGACAGCCATGCAGGGGCCAAATAAAACACTGGCTCTTATCACGGCTCTTAGCTGAGAGGTCGATTTAAGGTGCAGTAAATATAATAAGTGAGTGTAAAGCATCACATTTGGCACAACAGTAGTAGCACTGTACGTAGTGAGTTCAGACACCGTCACAGCAGCACAGACCCAGATGTAGGGCCCTCTATCAACTCCACACTGCGTTTAAAGGGGATCTCCACAGACTTCACACATCAAAATCAGTTTTGTAGTCACAGAGAGGATTATTCTGCCATCTGAGAAAACAGTTGCACAATAGTTTTTTTTTGTTTTTTTTTTTTTTTGGGCTGGTGACTGTTTTGTCAAGTGGGACAAAAGTGATGTCAACACACTTGCAACAGAATCATGGGACATGTAGGATCCACTGTTTCCAGTGACACACATCAGCGATAAGACGTTTGGACATCTCATCCTCTGCTCTATTGATTTTTAATATCGTCTTTTTCTAATCTGACCAAACCACCCGATTTTAACATCAACAGCAATATTATGCAAACTTTGTTTTATCAGAAAGTTTACAATACACTCTGTATATGAGCTCTTAATACAGCACACATACAGAAGGCCTGACACAGTGAGAGAGACAGGTTTGCTGTTTGCATGTCATGCCAATAGAGACCTCTATTTACGATGTGAAATGATTCGGTACGACATGATATGATATGACACGTCGCGTCACGACAGGATAAATAAGATACAACACGATATGATACGATACACACTTGAACATTTCCATATAAATTTCACATCAAACTCTGAATGGCAAAAGAAAGAAAAGTAAAGTACAACACTGATAATGTTGTTTTGTTCTTTATCTCCAAGGTGCTGAAATGTTTCATGTGCAAACACGTAACTTACTGTTTCATTTACCCACTAATAAATCAGATCCACATTGCAGCCCCTCTCCTTTTGACCATCTGTTTTATATCTGACTGTCCTTCACCTCATCACCCTGAGTCTTTAAAACTTTCACAACGTCAAAGATAGTCGATGTTTTCCAGTCACAGCATGACCTTGTCCTGTTTTCCTGCCGCTATGATCCTCCTTACCATGTGTCTCTCTTCCCCTGTCCCATGACTAAGCACATAAGGACATCAGCCCGTCTCCCAGTTCTTTTTTTTTCTTTTCCTCCTCAGTAGCATTTCTTCAGGCGATCCTTTGCCGTTGGCCCGGCGTCTCCACAGCTGGCCGAGAACAGATTCCAGCCACACCCAAGCAATTGAGGAGCTCAAACCACCTGCTATAGGGTCATGGCCATAGAGTGAGCTGGCCCAGGATGTGCACTGTGTGTGTGTGTGATGCACGTGAGTATGCGTGTCTGTGTATAGGGCAGTAAAGGATGCTTTAACACAAACACACATAACTGACACAGCATGAGGCTCCATTGTGTCCTAATCAGTATACCGGGAACTGAATAACCAGTATGTCCTCCATCCTTCGCTCCAGTTGACTGAGTACGACGAGATAGGAACAGCGAGAGACGGAGAGCTGGAATTCCCCTTTGATCAAAGTGTCCGTTATTCAATGGGATGTGGCGTTGCTGGGGGTGCAGGGAGGGAGGTGGCTGCTGGGGCTGAGTGCAGGGAGAGAGTGCTCAATTGTCTTGTCCCTTTCTTTTTTCGGGTTGCTCACCCCCACCAAGAAGCCGATACCAAGGTCGTGACCTTTTGCTCCCCCTTTCCTGCGGCTTCGTCGGGCCTCGTACTTGAAGGACGCTTTCTGTCACATGTAAACTGCCGAACAACCCCCTTTCAGAAACTTATCCACTCTAACTGTCTAACACAACTACTCGCCTTTTCTCTCTCGCCACCCTGCTTCATTCTGGACGTGGCGAATGAGGCGTTGGCCTGGGGGGTTTGGAAGCTTCTTTTTGTTTTAGATTAAAGACAAAACTGACAAAGGACAAATTGACTGTGTCAGTGCGAGTGTGTTTAAGTTACGGCGGCATCTGTTGCTGCGAGTGTGGTGATAGTTTTTTTAAAAGGAACCACAAGCGTTTTCTGAGAACTGGAGGAGGGGTGCGGCAGAAGGGAGCTGTTTGTTTCAAGAGTCTGGTGTTATTTACTCCATTGTTGTGTGTACAGCCAAGCCATCAAAGACTCTTGAGCAGAACATTTGGTCATTAACACAACTGTTGTTCTGGACAGCTGTATCGCATATTTTTTCTCATGGAAGTGCTACATTAAGCAATAAGCCGGCAAAAGAAAAAAAAAGTGTTTGTAGTGCGTAATACAAGGCATTAAGATGTCCTGAAGATGTCCTGGTGTAAACTGTGGAAAAACACAAGAGCAGATTTCCAGCATGTGAAAAACACGACGCAGAGTGTTACGAAATGACATTTTTATAAAAAGAGGGCAAATCCAATTATGGCAATTTTTCAAACATGTGAGTTTCTGAGAGTCGCTGGCTGACAATAGTGACATTGATTAGTCAGACAGATTAAGCTGGATCTGCAGGGAAGAGGACAAAAATAACATCAAACTGAGTAACATAATGTTTCAGTGTGCGCAGTTATGTGTTGTTACATAGACTGAGGCTAAAGCTGTGTTCAAATCTGCAATTGATTCAACAGGAACCACAAAGAGTAGTGGCTGGAATCTAAATGTAATGCCATCTGAAACCATTTGATAGCTGCCCCATTTGTTTGCTCATAGAGTGTGACCAACTAAAGCACATTATAATCAGAAATGACTGGCCATAAAGACAACACATGCATCTGCTGGATTAACAATGTGTTTATTAAAGGTGAACTTGGCACAGGAAGTGACACAGCTCCTGGGGAAACAGTCGACTGTGAACTTCTGTATCTCTGGATGTACATAAGTGAACAGAGGTCATGTGTTTTAAAACATCACGCACCACAGCTGAATATAATCTATAATGATAGGGCCCTAAAGGTATTATCAGATGTTGCCATATGTTTACATTGGAGTGTCAAAGCCCTCTAGTGGTGGTGGAAATTATGACGGGAAACAAACAAGGAAGTTTGATGATATTAAATCCAGCTCAGGGAGGATGGATGGACAAAACATCTGATGTTCCTAAACCTTAGACAGCTGTTTATTATTATCACTATGACAACCAGGCTTTTCCAGTCACTTCAACCCAAACCACAATGATTCCTTACAGTTTGTCCAAGTAGTGAAGAGTGGTAGTAAAACACAAAAGACCTGATAATTTTATCCTCCTCCTGTTTTGCCTTTTTGTCATCTTATTTTTTATATAGTCAGTGTTTCTATTTTGCCATTCATCTATTAGCCCTGGACTGGGGTCACTTTTTTTGTGATCCCTGCCAACATATCTTTGATTTTTTGGGAAATGAAACACTTCCTGCGTTAAGGTCCCACCCTTGTTTTCTGTCAAACGTCGGCCTGTAACCATGGGAACAAGCTGAGCAAATCAACTTACATATAAAATTACCTCAATATGAGATCAAGAAATTTAAAAAAAGACACAGATGAAACAAATATTTTTCAAATGTGACATCCTCATTTCTGTGTCTTCAGTGTTAAAAATGGCTGCAAAAGGACGTTTAGTGGTGTTTGTGTCGCCTTGTTTTTCGTAACACTTGGATGTGTTGTGTAATGTTGTGTAACGCTCTAATTTGGTCTCAAACCAATAAAATAAAATGGGTTAATTTGATCAAATTTATTCCACACAGTGCCTGTAAATTTCCAAGTCTTCTGACAGCGAGGGAGCAAAAACTGGAAACTTGGGACACAGGAGAAAATCATTGAGGGCACAAGGTCGTTTTTTTAATGAAAATCAGTTTGATGTGATTCTCATCTCTGAGCTTGGATCTGTGCTGAACCTTGTAAATCAGGCATCTCCAAACTGTTCCACAAAGGGCCGAGTGGCTGCAGGTTTTTGTTCCAACCAAGCAGCAGCACACCAGACCTGACTCAGTTAATCTACTGATCTCAGCCTTCAGACAGCTGATTGGTCGAACTGTGTGCTCTTGATTGGTTGGAACAAAAACCTGCAGCCACCCGGCGCTTTGTGGAACAGTTTGGAGATGCCTGCTGTAAATGAATCAGTCTTGAGTGACCTGTCAGAGAAGCTACAGCTGTAGCGACCTCCTGTGGTGACAATGAGAGAAGAAACAGAGGGCAGTACCTCCAGTGTCCAGCAGGGGGCAGCAGCACTGAGATTATGGCATGAGTGCAGCTCTAAAGGTCTGAGCAGTCCTGTCTCTCTGTCTGTCAGTCACTCTTTTCCTCCCTGCTCATCAGTCTCTTTGATTCTCTCTCTCCCTCTCCCTCTCTCTCTCTCTCTCTCTCTCTCTCTCTCTCTCTCTCTCTCTCTCTCTCTCTCTCTCGCTCAGCTTTGTTAAATTTGTTCACAACACAACAAGAGGAAACCATACCATGGTCTGGTTCCTGAGTTTGTGCAGCAGAGCTGTTTTTCCTCTCTGAGTCTGCTAAAACCATCACTCTGCCCCCCTCTAACCTACGCCCTCTCTTTTTTCTTTCACTCGTTCTCCACGCAAACTGTTATTTCCCTTTCTTTCCTTCCCTCCACATGTCTTCTCACCCTTCTCTCACCTCATCCTTTTCTTCTTCTGATACCTTCTCCTCACTCCTCACTCTCCTCCTCCGTGTCTTCTTTACTTCCCTCCTCATCCCTCTCCTCCAGATCTCTCCTTTTCTTCTCCTGTGTGACCGAGTGCTGTCAGAGTCATTGACTACATGGGGATGACATCAGCTCCCCACTCACTGAGATAAAAGAGGCTGACATCTGAAAAAGAAAGCTTAGTGGGGGAATAAGTGAACTGTGTGTTGTGTTCTTCTGGCTCCTCTCACCGGCTCAAACTCTCGATTCTTCGTATTGATCTGTCGCTTTTTCGCCATAAAAGAAGATGCAAGAGTGTGAGGATGCGAAGCTTGTGTTTTTTTACAGCTTCTCTGAGGTGCTGTAAACCCTCAACTTTAATTGATCCTTACAGTCATTGATTGTGTTTGCTTTGCATTGCACTTTTTTTTCACTCTTTTACAGAACCGTTAAGTGGCGTGTGGGCACAACCGACGTCGCAGCTTGTTTCCATCAAAATTTAAGACACAGTGCTTTTTTTTTTTTTTTTTTTTTTTTTTTGCTGAATCTGAATTTTCAAGGCATCTTGATCCATTTTGGACATTAGTTAAAAAAACAAACACTTTTATTCACATCGATCGATGAAGAATCAACACAGATTTCATGCAGCGCTAGAAACATGACGACAGACGATGATGTCCTCACATTTCTCTCAGTAGAAGACAAGATAAAAGTAAATGGTCCTCTGACTTATATTCAGTCTCACCAGCTCTGTTTAGGTTAAAGTTTTCACTCCTCGCCATGAATCCTACCTTGTAGATCTGATTCCCTTCCTGTGGTACCACCAAACTGAAACGTGTGGACAGATTTATATTAGATGACCTCATCAAATTTGACTTTGTCCACTTATTTGGCTGAAGACCAAACACCTGCAGTTGTTTTTTTATTGAAACCTTGTGCTTCTACAATATTTTAGCTGTATTTTATTGATTTTAAACAATATCAGCTGTTTTTTCTTACTTTGAAAATCCTTTGTTTTAAAGCTCTAAGAATTGTGTGTGTGTGTTGTGTCTGTGCTGGGTTTGTGTTTACAAGTCTGTCATGACTCTCCATCCTCTTCCTTGTCCCTTGAAGTCATATATGTGTGTGTGTGTGTGTGTGTGTGTGTGTGTGGACCTCTGGTGGGTCTCTTCAACAACAAAGACAGTTTGGTATGTGTTTACACACAAGCCGCCCTGAGTGTCTCCTCTGCTGCTCTGCAGAGGCCGACTGGCAGATAGCAAACACCTCTCGGCACTGAATGACCAGCAGATTTACGGCTTCATAAACGTCTGGTTTGAAGGATATGGTTAAACAGTTTCCCTCCAGGAGGTCATTTTGTGCTGTTTTCTGCTCTGTCAACACGTCAGACAGCGAGTGACAATGACCACCAGCTGCATCTGTGTGGAGTCTCACATATTCTGTTGAATGAGTGATATTTTCCAGCCAAACCTGCACGTCGTCAGTGTCGACGCATGTGTGGTACATAAGGATGTGATGGTGGCAATCCCTCTGTGGGGTGTTCACACTCTTCTACCTCTTCTTCTTCTGGGGGTAAAAAGACATCACACTTTCAACAGGTGGAACATGCAGCAGTGAGGCAGCGTGCCCAGGACTTGTGTGAAGGTCTGTGTGGGCCTCACACCTTCTCTGTGACCTCACCTCTCACTCTTCACCGCCCCTCACCCACACCAACAACAGATGTATTCACACGTTCACACAGGCATCCCCAGAGGAGCAGCCGGAGGAAGTGGAGCAGAGGGAAACAAAACATCTGAAAATGAAGAAAAGTTTCATTTTCCAACCGTGCTGCTTTGTCCTCCACTGCATTTAGTGCTTATTAGTCACTTGTTTACATTAGGATTTTACCAGATTTCCCTAAACTTGTCCTGTTGGGTCCTTTTAACACATTTTAGATATCTGTGACTTTGTCCTAGAGAGATTTGCCTATAAACGTCATGGAAGTTCCTATATTCAACAGAAGTGACGATCCATGGTTCATATGCACCCAACGTCTCTGCGGTATCCATGATTTGATTCAAAGCAGGGCGCCCTCTGTTTGTCGTAATCTCTTCTCATTGCACTTGTTTCACAAAACAGAAGGAATGATCGACACCACGGTCTGATCTCTTTGTAAATGTAAAGCTACAGCAAGCGAACAATCAGCTGAGCATAAAGACTGGAGGCCAACCAAAATCCAGCTAGCTCCCTCCCCCTGTTTCGCAGTCTATGCTAAGCTAACTAGCTGCTGAACAAACACATTAGAGCCCTGTCAATCCTCTCCATTGAGTGTATTTTGTAAAATGTTGAACTTTTTGCAACAGTTTGAAGCCAAAAGAGATAAATTACCCAGTCATCCACAAAAGTTCAAAACATGACCTTTTGACCCCTGAGATTTATCTTGTGACCCTTTGGAGGGGGCCTGACTTTAAGTTGTAGGTTTTTAAAGTGTTGTTTGCTGGGCTAACTTTTAGTTCATTTTGCTTTTTACAGTGAAAGGAAGTGAGACTGAGTATTTATGCACTGTTTTATTTGTACTTTTACTTCAGTGAAGGATCTGATTATTTCCTCCACCACTGATCTCATATAAAGTTAGATTAGAAGCTAGAAAGAGAAACAGTGTTGTTGTTTCTGTTTTCCTCTGGCACAATGGCTCCCAGACCTCACATCCTCTCTGCTTGTGTCAGATGAGACGCTTATCAAAGCTGGATCTTATCATCTCTGCATGCAACACACTCTCACTCTGTAGCCGCTGACACCGTGGCTGGTCGCAGGGCAGGACCGCAGGGCAGGACCGCAGCCAAAAGCTCCCCAGAGGAGCGAAGCCTTCGGGCAGGAGAGTCACTAGTTTACAATGCTGGGTTTTCTCCATTTCATGCTCTCATACTCTCCATTGTCCTCGAGCTTTCACAGCTCCCCATCCGTATGGTTTCAAAAGATCATGTGACATTGCCTCATCCTCTGTTTGCAAAACGCCCTGCTTTTTCTACCTCCACCCTGTTTTATTGTGTTTTTTCCAAAAATTTCTAAACACACATATTATGCACGCTATCTGGCTGTGCACGCTAATTCTATCTCTCTCCCCATCGTTCTCTGACTCTTCACACTCTCTCACTTGACTCCACAGTGTAAACAGCGAGTGCTTTGTGTCCGCACAGATCTTGTCTGTCCTCGGTGTTGACTGTTTTGTCTGTGGGAATCACCATGATGGATTGAGATCCAGTCGATGTGTGCAAGCGGACGTTTCCACTCTCTCTCCCTCGCTGTGTTTTGACAGTCTGCAAACATGAGTGAAGAGCTCCAGCTCCTCGCCCCACACCCCCCACACACTTCAAGCAGAGACAGCGAGTGCAGTGACAATAATAGAGTTGAATTTTCCAGCCAAGGTTGTGCTGATGTGATCTTGAGGCAGTGACAGTCAGACTCAGTGCAAGAGAAAACACCTTTACACACAGTCCCTCTTCAAAGGCCTCTGAAAAAGTGACCCCACATCCTGTGGTCTCCATATGAAGCAGCTAGTTAGCATAGCTGCTCTTACTCTGACATTGTATTTCCAAATTTCAGGTTGTGTACCTCTGATGGATTTTCACTTTGTGCTCTCTTTCTTACTTTTCTTACTGAGAGGAGGATAAATAAACAAGATACCACTCTTGTGTAGATATGAACTTAGAGCCAGCAGCCGAGGACGTGTAAGACGTGTAAAAACAACATGTTGTGGTTTGATGGTGTGTTGTGTGCTGAATTCTTCCTCCACCACTGGTTTCCTGGCAACAGTAATAAAATGCAATAAAACTTGTTTTTACACTTTTTTTTTCTTTTTGCATAACTCATCAAATACGATATAAAATATTGGACAGCTTTTAGTTTTTGTTTTCTTCCACCTTGACTGTTCCCAATTAATGCTAAGCTAAGCTAACGAGCGCCTGTCTTCAGAAGCATCAGTCCTCTCATCTAAATCTGCATCAGAGTGATTATCTTTCCCACAATGCCGCACTGTTTCTTTAAGCTGTCTGCACTGAAACAGCTGCATAACATCTTTTTAGGATAGACTGATGGAAAATGAGACCACCCCATCGTTGCAAGGTTAGAAGGTTGAATCCCTTCTTCATCTTAAATGTCCGTCACGGAGACACTGAACTCTTCCCTCTGGTCCATATGTGTGTTTTCTTAAAGGGAAGGTAATTCCCAATTACATAATCCAATGAGGGGGATAGAGAGCTTTAAAAGTATCAGATATGACACTGGAGACTTGTCAGAGTGAAATCTCTTTCGACTGTAGCTGTGAATTTGTGACCACAGGACGTTGTGAACGGAGCCAGTTTCACAGCTCCGGTCAGGGTGAAAAACTATATTCAACAATTGTGGTGCGGTGGTTTGTGGATTGGCTGTGATTTGCACTCCAGCCCATTGTAAACACTCTGGCTGGGTCTACCTATGGTAAATGTGCAGCAAAGCATGACCACGGGATTCTGCGTTTTGTAATTTCAATCTTTGCAGCTCTTCGTCCTGCGCAGCACAGACTCATGCACAGCACACACATGCTTACTGTATACACAGCGCATACCCACTTATGTCTTCTCAGAGACACACACACACATATACGCATGCAGCCCCACGTGCAGCTTTACGAAATGAGTGTTATTGTGAGGTGGCTAAACAGTCATCACTCTCTGGACCTGTGATTTAAGGATCACTGTCTGACCACACTCACACTGTCTGCCTCCAAAGCCACTGTCACTAGGCTCACTGCTCTACATCTCACTCACCAGACGTATTTTCCAATAGCTCCTAAGTGCTGATGATGTTGACAGTGTGCTCGCTGCCAGCACCGAACCCCCCCTGCTTTAATGTCTATTACACATGCCTGGTATTAAGTCACACAGTGTGCACCCTAAAGAAAAAAAAATCACTGGGTTTGAAATGTACCCTGTTTGGGCCAAAATATCAGACACAGCAGTGGGTTGTTTTTGTTGTTATCACTGTTGAGTTCATTATTCAGACTTAAATAGGGTTATTTTGACCTTGGATTAGACTCTATTATTGATTGTTTTATGATAACAATGTGTAAAATGTCAACATGAAAATAATGCACAATGTCAAAGGGGACTTTGTGTTGAGCCTGCAGAGGATTATCTAACTGAATCCACGTCATCGTGTCACTGAGTTTCAGTTCATTGTTTACACCTGCAACTTTTGTTCTGATTCACTGTCACCGCTCTAAAAATGTACTCTACCTGCTCAGGGCCAAACAAAAGTTCACAACATGACACATAATGGAGCAGTAGGGACTGATGTTTCCTTCAGGAGGACCTAAGCAGAGCTAAAACAGAGCTCGTACTCACATAACAGTAGTCAATGAAACACACTTTAGTTCATATTTTCTTTTTCCTGGAAATTCGCTTATTGTTTAGAATACAACTCAGGGACACAGTTAATCATACAAGTCATTTTAGTTTAGGTAAATAATGGTGAATGGTGAATGGTTCTTCTCTCCTGACATCACAGTGAAGCCTGAACTGGACCGTTTCTGAAACTCACAATGCAAAGTTCAGCATCTCACTATGTTTGGTCAGCTGTGCAGACACAAGGCTGAGTTTCTACTTCTCCTTCATTTGTTGCATAAGTGATTCTGTTAGTTTCAGTATGAAGAAACTGTCTGAAAACAGTGTTTCTCTTCAGCTCTGCCTGATCGCAGCCTGACCCAAACCTGCCCAGTTTTCTCAGCTTTATACCTCACCAAGAATCTGACTTAAGTCCAGCACATCTTTTCAACAGGCCTTTTCACCTCTGTCATGTTCAGGAACAATGAAATGTTTGATTTCCACCATGGTCAAACCTTTCAACAAACAAACGAGGTCTGAGGCAGCATAACCTGGACCCAAACTGGAGCCTAAGGTGGTTTCGTACCCATGGGTGCTGGCTACAGCTAAAGCTACAGCCACAGTCTTTGTGTTGGCATTGGAGTGTAAAAACTGAAAGAGGTTTCTACTGTTTCTTTTCACAGCAGTGGCCAAAAGTGAGATGACCCCTACCTGCAGTGCAAGCCCCTGTAAACCTGAAGCCACACTGCAGCTCATCAAGCAGACCACACACGGAGCGAGAGGAAGCACGCTGGTGAGGAGAGAGAGGAGTTAACCGTCTTATCACACGGGGGGAAAAATGAAAATCTGAGTAGTTTTTTCCGCCCTAAAAACTCATAATCTTCTTCCCCCCCCCACACACACAAACGTCAAACGTGTTATCCTTTACATCTCTCATCCACGCCACTGTCCCCTCTCTCACAATGTTGCTGTTAAAGTGAGTTTGGTTTATTTTCTTTTTATATGGAGTTTCCATCATGCTCCACTCCCTCTGTGGTTCCAGCACGGCTGGCCAAATGGCAATAAAATGCTCAAAAGACATCAGAGAGGGAAAAGGAGACCTATTTGTTAGCCTAACAAAATCCCCAGTAGTTAAATAACCAGTCAACATGTAAGAAAAAAAGGGGGGCGGGGGGCAACACTCTGCTTTAGTGCTGCTGTGATGGGTAAGACAAGTGGCCAGAGCTCGGGCACAGAGAAGCCTCTAACCACCATCAGAGTCTTTGCAGGAGATGGGTCAATAGTCAGTCAACCATGTGAATTCAGCCATCTTTATTTATGTTGCGGGAAGGTTCATATATGTTCAAGGTCAATTACAACTCGAATACAGCGCTGAAAATCTGCAAAATACAACAGGACAGAGTAAACACAAAAACAAGAGCATAACTCAAACTAAAGAAGCCTTGGTCAAATAAAAAAAAAATGCAAGCAGAGTCATCATAAAAACAACTATATTCAACTGCTGTGTTTGCTAAAATTATGGCTTTTAGATGCAAGAGTGGAATGACTGATTCTAGTTTGAGTTTTTCCTCCAGTCTGTTCCATTTGGATTTGAAGTAAATGAAAACTGAAAGCAGATTTTTTTTCCTTGTTTTGTTGTGGCTTATGGAAGAAAACAGTCGGGACCAATCTGTGACAGTGTACCCTCTGACTCCATCAACAAAGAAGACTTGTCCTGACACTGGCAGACTGCATGAGCCAGACAATCACCTGGGATACAACACAACAACGGGAACCCGCTCACAGATAAGGATACGTATCAGATACGGAGCTCACAGTCTCATTTCCTATTTTAACCTGAAAGAGCAAATAAACAAGAAAGAAAAACAAACTCTTACCTGACATAACAAAGTATCTAAAGCCATGGTTTTATCCCGAGGAATTATTTCTATATTGGACAAAGCTGCACATCAGGATTTATGCCCAAAGCCAAAGTTGGAAGTTTAGGCCATTCTGAGGTGGATTGTTATGTTTAGATGGAGCTGCAAGAGGTTTTATAATATTCACCATCTCCATCTTGGATTAAAAAACAAACTGTTAAAGGATATCTTCTTAAAGGATAAAGCCATCTGTACTCTACTTAATGTTTGTTTCCGGCGACAGATCCTGTGTTTGACCTGCCTGCAGCTCTCAGACAAAAGTCCATTTGTACCTCCTGAAGGTGTAAACAGGTCGTTTGACTTTAATTTAAAATACGATAACCTTAAAAACCTGTTTCCAGCTGTGGAAGTGGAGTGTAGTGCAAGGAAAGGTGGAGGTGGGTCCTTCTGAAAGGACAACTGACAGCAGACGAGAGAATGGACCTAAAGTTTGACAGCAACAATATGATTGGATGATTAATTTCATGGTGAAATATGATGGGATGGCCGATATTACCCATGATCAGCTGATTAAGAGCATGAGAGAGACGGAGATTTGAGCAGGATGATACAAAGAGATCGGTCTTCTTGATTGAAATTTCAATTCATTTCACCCACAGTCTCCTGTCATGAGTCTGATGAGCACTGCTTCTCTGCTCCACCGCTGGTATTCACTGGCTTTACATTGGGTCAGTTGGGTCTCCGAGCTCTGCCCAGTGACCCAGTGCCACTCTGGGTCATCACACAGCTCTGGGGGTTAAATAGCTGTAAGAACGCAGATTAATCTGCAAACACTTGGTGAAACCGGCCTTAAGCTCCTTCTCCACTGTCCTGCCCCCCCACCCCCCTGCCTTCACTGCACTGGTAGCCGTGCCCGAGAGTCGGCATGTAAACCATGTAGGCCTGACACCAGTTGTTTTGACTGAGAGCACTGAGGCACTGACTTATTGTGCAACACAAGGCACAGTCTTTAGCCAGGCCCCGCTATAGCACCGAAATCCCTGCTGTAAATGGCTAATAGTGAGAAGCCGACTGACTTTAGAAAGGTTTTGTTCAGAAAGGTGCAGTGAATCATATCAGTGGGGAGAAATGTGTGAGTGTATTTGTTAGGATTGTGAAACCTGCACCCATTGCAGTCATTTAGTAACTCTGATAGTTTTGAACAGTCGTCTGGAGCCTTATCAAGTGTGTGAAAAGTCAACATTGGAGTGAAGCCAGCAAATAAAATCTGAAACTAACACTAAATGATGTGGCACTTAACATTTAGTCTGAGCAGATTATGACCCATATCATGTTGAGTGATAGGCTTTGATTGAGATAAACTTTTTAGCAGCACTCGGGTGACAGCGTTGGTCTGTTGGTCGGTCAGTCTGCCTCTTTGGTCCAGACTGAAATATCTCAGAAATCTTTTTTTCTGATGGATTTCCATTGAATCCTGTGCAGACATTCAAGTCCCCAGTGACTTTGGTAACCCCCTGATTTTTCATCTATCACCACCATGAGGTTCACGTTTGCGGTTTTGTAAGCAAAATGTCAACAGCTATGATGGATGGACTGTCGAGAAACTTGGTTTCTGTGTAGCTTTTATGTGAACGTGTGATCTCGTATCCACGTCACGCAGCATCCTGGCCCACTTTCTGCAGCTCAGATGTTTGTGTGATTACTGTGTTTGAGTCTGTCTTCATGCATTCACTCTGGCTCGGTGCGTTGGGACTACCTCAGTCAGCAGACACAGCAGGGTGTGTCACACCACTGCATGCTTCTTACATTAACACGCTTACTTAAAAAGAATCAAGCCATCATTCAGATTCAGGCCATATTATAATATGATTTCTGTGACTTAGGATCTGATGCATACAACAGTAAAAAGCAGCAAAAGCTTCTTCAGCCACATTATAAAATGCTCCAGATGGAGATGTGCAAAGACAACGGAGAAGAACCCGATCTTCCCACCAGGACCGTGTCTGGATCTCTGATTAGGTCCCATTAGTTTCTAAACTACAACACTGATTAAAGCTGCTTGACTCTGAACTGTTTCTGACATCTGAGGGGAATCCTATAGAGGTTTAAGGAATGAAGACCAGAGCCCTGAAGTGGATCTGAGACCTGAGCGCACTTGTACAATGTTGGTGTGGTCTTGAACCTTCACAAATTATCCCCTCACAATTCTTTTACTGCCCAGATAATGATTCATTACAGTTGCAAAGCTGCACACGGTGGTTTAACAACTTCTTATTCCAGTAAAAGACCAGTCTGCAAGTCCTGCCAATAAACAAACAATCTGTAATTAGGCTACTTACAACCCCAAAAGTTGGACTTACCAGTGCTCACTCATGGTGGTCTTTAAATTCATGATATTTAATCAAAGCTAATAACCATACAGACTGCATCAAATTACTTCAACACGCAGCAGCACAAAAATGTGTTTTCCCTATTGTTGCTGGACTTGGATGTTTGTGCAGAACGTGACACACTGTATGTGGAGAACCTGATACCAGAAGACTGTTTTCACATTTATCTGCTGAGGAGGGAAGATTTAGTGACTTACTTTACTGCACAGTTGCACGAGTGCACTACAACTGACTTTATATTTAGGTCACATGGTGCTTATTCCACTGGAACAGAGACTTTGGCAGTGTTTGTGTGCATCCATAATACTCATAGAAATGATGGGGAGGGGGCGCAACAGCACCGTTTTGCCGTCCCTTCAGATTATATATAAATATGGTGAGATTCTTGATGATTTCTCAGTTGCTGAGGAAGAAGTAGATGGGTTTTTTTTAGCAGCATGACTCCAGAGATATTGTCAATTTGCCGTTTGAGTCCAGATTGAAATCTGTTGGATGGATCACGCTATAAAACTCCTCAGGATCAAATGTAAAAAACGGTGGGTGGTGAGTCTTTGCCTTTTCATGTAAAGTCATCATCAGGTCAAAGTTAGGCTTTTAAGCTTAAATTGACAGGATCGTTGAGAGAGACAGGAAATGGGGAGGCAGAGAGAGGGGGAATGACAGGCAGCAAAGGGCCACCGGACTCGGGATTCAAATCCTGGCCGGCTGGAACGAGGACTGTAGCCTCTGCCTATGGGGCGCCTGCTCAACCCAATGAGCTACACAGCGTCCCTAAACCTGTCCTCTGACCAGAGCTTGCTTTCATTTATGTCTTTCTATATTTCTGCATTTGTATTTTTTCTTGTTTACAGAACTTAGTTTTTCGGTCACTTCAAATGTTGACATCCTAAAAACATCAACATGTGACTTACTGACACTGGGCATCCCATGACTTTTCATACAGAGCCATGATGGAGCTGAAATAGTCAGCTGTTCACTGTTGTGACTTAAATCTGTACATGAACAACTCTGGCTCTGTGTAAAAGTATAGGAGCAGCACACCCTCTCCCTCTGCTCACAGAAACCCTCTGGACTGTGTTTACATCCTAAAGGGGAAGCCCAGGCCAGCCTTAATGCAATATCCTGAGCAGCTCCTGCACACGGGGGGGGGGGGCTGACTCCTGGAGAAATTTGATCCTGCTTTTGGCCCTTTAAAGGAATATGGGATGAGTCTATTGAATGGAGCCGTGAGTGAGTCCCACTGAAGTCTGTGCTCCAGAGAAAGCCAGAAAGGACAGCGAGGCGGGGACCGGGTCGGGGGGGGGGCGACGACAACACGGGACGCGATTGAGCTGCAGAGAAGAAATGAATGAGCGGAGAGAGGAGTGAAGGGGGGAAAGTCGACGGAGGGAAGACTAAGAAGTTATGAGCCGAAGTGCGACGAGTGACCGGGGAAGGTGTCCGTGAGCTGGAGAGAGAGAACCGACTGAGGGAGGCGGGAGAGACAACAGAGTCACAAGGTAAAGACGGAGCGGAGCGCGGGGGCTCGGCTGGACCAGCACCGACTCCTCTCTGCGCTTTCTGCGTTTACTACTCACCGATTTCAATGCACGTGACTCAGGGTAAATTTAACCAAGACGCCGGAGGTTGCCCGGGTCACAGGCAGCGCAGCTGTAGCCTACGCTTGTATTTTGAGAGATGTCCGATGCCTGCGTGAAGCGTCTTTTTTTTTGCTGACCCACGGTTTTTTACCGTCGCTCCTACTCTACCAAGCAGCGCGCGCCTGGCACACCTGTTCCTTGTGGCCTTTTTTGGACAAAAACCTTGGCCACAGCTCGGCCTCGGAGTCGCTCTAACAACATTTATCAAGGCTATTTTAAGGGGAGTCCCACTCCTGACAGACGTGCACGTGTATGTTTACCACACCTGCACATTTGTGCTCTTTCCTTTGAGCATCTGGAGAAATCATAATGGTCCATACTGCTCCATACATCATTCTGGCTCCTTCAGCACCAGCTGTAGTTGTTATGCAACACCTTCCAAAAGTCAAACATGGACAGAAGATATATGGTCTTGTCTCACACTGTATGGTTAAGAGTGTCTCTTGTCTGTAACTCATGCCATTGTTTTCCCAAAACATATCCTCTCTCCATGCCCTGGAGTGCAGAGGCAACACTTAAAAGTGTGTGTGTGTGTGTGTGTGTGTGTGTATGTATGTGTGTGTGGGGGGGCAGGAGAGCTGCTGCAGAGGTAGATGTTTACACCTCAGTACAGAGGAATGCCATGGCCTATGTTTAAGGCTGAGACTGATAATGAGTGTGGTCAGTTTGCTGAGGCCTGTCATTAACCTGAGTTGGAGGGGGTGGGTGTAGGAGGAGGGGAGAGAGAAGAGGAGGAAGAGGATGTAGAGGACAGAGGTAAGCAGGGAAGGAAGGGAAGATGGAGGACTGAAGGGAAGGAAAGGAAGGAGGAGGAGGGTGGGAAAGGTGCTGCAGGAGGAGAGGGAGGATGGAAAGGGAGAAGTGTTGGAGGAGAAGAGGTGAGGCCGATAGGAAGAGGAGGAGGAGTAAGACAAGATAGATAAGAAGATAAATGGGGGGGATTAAGATGAGATATATTTATGATTTAAAACGCAGGCTGAAGGTTTGCATCGGCCTCCACAGCGTTTTAAATATGATGTGAGTGATTCCTCTGTTGAAATTGCCCTTTGAGTTTGAGTTATTGCGAGATAACATTAAAAACTAGGGCAAACGCTGTTATTTATAAAGTTTTTAAACATTCTCCTTTTGCACTCGGTGACATAAACCTCTGTGTTTTCTACGAACGGGGTCAAAGGTTAAGAAATGTGAGGCTGCATTGGAGCTTTCCCTCCCGTATTTATAGGAGTATGTCCCAGCTGTAGTCGTAGATCGGTACCAAAATAGTGCGGTGGTGCTAGTTTAAACAAAAGTGTGAGGCCTATTTGACCGGATGGGAGTCGACAGAGGTCCCTCTTTGTTAAACACATGAGGCCACGGAGGAGCAGATAAGACAATATTTAACACACCCATACTTGACTCCTCGTGCTCTTGGATAACTTGTCTTTGTCTCCTTTTGTACACACAGAGATCTGCCACGCTGACACCAAGACACCAATCTGCGGCGACTGACCCACATTTATACACACACACACACACACACATGCTCCTGGGCTGTGTGATGGAAGCCCTTTTTTATTTGAAGTTTTCACAGGGAAGGAGGAGTGGGGGCACAAAACGTGGCGGGGGGGGGCGAAGTTGGACCTCGGCAGAGACAACAGCAGCGGGGATTTGAAATGTCTGGTGGGGATGATATCACTGAACCACCTAATCACTTACATCACCACAGCTGCATGCTCAGCAGTGTGTCAGTATGTGTGTGTGTGTGTGTGTGTGTGTGTGTGTGTGTGCACACATGTATCTGTTTCCAATTTATTTGAGTGTGTATCTCCATCTGTGTCTGTCCGTGCTCTGGTAAGCAAACGCTTGAAGAGTTACGGCTGGTCAGAGGAGTGTGTGTGAGTGTGTGTGTGTGTGTGTTTGAATCTGTGATGATTAAGGATGTTCCAGTCAATGGAAGAGCTGAATTGAGACTTGTTCGCGTGCTCGCTGCATCCTCCAAAGAGCAGCACACACCCATGGTCCTCTTTATTGAGCGAGAAATGGCAGCGGTGCAGTCGACACAAACTAGAAAAGAAAACATCAGATGCTGTGCCGTTCCAAACAACTTTATTACAATCTGTGATATCGTCCAAAAAGACTCCCAATGCTGGATATCAAATCTCACTCTGTGTGCGGAATAATGCCGTATAACTGTCAGTGCAGTCAATAGAAAGCAGTCCTTGCCGATGGCTGTGGTAGATACTGTACTGCTGGGATCTTTGCGGTGGTGTTTCCATTCAGTCGTCTTCCCCAGTGTTTGCTCTGGCCTCGGCTGCGCTCAGCTTCTTGTAGCTCGATGGAAGTAGAGAAGCTCCCAGGGTCTTGTGCCTGTCTGCAGCCAGGAAAGGACACACCATTCTGGGCTGCCGCTCTCTGATGTACCTCCCTGCCTGCCCACTTTGGGTGGCCTGAGCGTTAAGCCCTGCACACCCTGGAGAGCTTATTTTTGTTGTCTTGCCCTTTTTGTTCCTCCCCTCCTACCTGAATGTTTTCCACACACATGCCAGGCAGACAAGATGCTGCAGCGAGAGAGAGAATAGCATTTATCAGATGTATAACAGCAGACCCAGTGGAAAATGGTCCACTGTGTTTCTATAAACCATCCCACAATGGAGGGTTATGCTCATGCGAAAGAAGAAAATGACTCCAGTTTAAATCTTCACTGTAACAAAAAGTGGAGCATTGGGTTACATTACTCCCACACACACGGTGCAAATGACCTCATTCCTGACAGGATGGTGTTTTGGGGTTGATTTTATCCTTGCGCAGTGAGCTGAGAGGATTTGGCCTCCTGTAACCTCTGCCTGCTTCCCGTCCTCATCCTGCTCAGTAGAAAGTGTAACTTTGCACTTGTTGATTATTCAGAGAGGTTCCTGGCACCGGCTGGCATCAGCTCTGACAACCCTGCCCCCCCCCCCAACTTGTTTCCAGCTTGCATGGAGTTGCGAAAGGAATTGTTCCGGGGAGAATTAGCATGGCGATGCTGAGAGTGTTTAACAAGCAAATGGCTTGTTTACACCCAGCTGTTTTAGCTCCTGGAGGAGGGCCTGCATGGCCTCCTCTGCCCTGGCTTGTCCCAATGTGCCCCAGCGGGGATCATTTCAGCTGACTGACTTCCTCTTGCCTCCTCAGCACCCTCCTGCTTTACCTGACCTTTGTCCACTCCGGTCCGCCCCGGAGAAAGAGGGAGACGTTGGTAGCTGGACCTTGACTGTCCGGCCGGGGCACCGCGGTCTGCTGGAGAAACCTCCACATGCACAGCTTCTGTAATTTGTTTGCTAGGCCTGTATTTATGAGCATGCTAATTGTAGGGAGCGCCATGGTGCAGTTATAGTTGCTGGACTTTGAACGTCTGCTGTTCTGCTGACGGTGTCTGGCTGCACTGTGAGTCTGTCTGTCTTTCTGTTTGGATAGTAAGCCTTTCTAACTTCTCTGCTCTACTTTTGCTCTCATTTTTACTCAGTGATGCAGCGTTTCACTTAAAATCTCATCATCTCCACCAGGCTCTGGTATTAGATGTGATCATTAAGGCTATCTCTTATCTCTGGATAATCAGGTTTTTATTGATCTCACACCAGCTTTAACCTTTGTGAATGAACAGTGTCAGAGAAAAATAACCACTCATCTGTCCTCCTCAGGTAAAAATAACTTCAGAGCCCCAGTTTCCCACATTCAGCCCTCGGCCCATTCATCCTCACACATTCTTTCCTCCTTTCTTTGCCGAGGTGAGCTGACAGCCCCCCCTTTCTAGCTGTGATGGGACTGTCATGCAGAAAGACACTATTGTGCCGCACAGGATCGCATTTCACCCTGCCTTGTAATTAAGAAGGGATTGCATGGCGAGGGAGTTGTGGGTGGGGAGGGGGCAGAGACCAGGGGATTGGGTTAGTAGGTAATTTGGCTAAAAAACAGAGCACTGACCTGCTTTGTAGCTGGCAGGCCTGGGAGCCGGCACGCATGAACCCAACTCCCCCACTGACACAGAGCCTCCCTGCTGGGGTTTTGTTCAGTGTGTGTGGGCATGGGGAGAGCTCAGGAACTGAAAGGAAAGAAAGCTTCAGGCTGTGGTGATCACAGAGTGGATGTAAAAATCAGCCAGAACCGAACAAGTTTCTCTGCGGTTATGTGACACAGAAAGTGAGAGGAAACTTTCATGAAACTCTTGTTATTGTGGACTCATCATTAGTGTATGCTTTGCTCACATTTCCTCAGTGAATCATGGGAAGTGCGGTCAGAGAGGAGGTTAAATCACTTGTTTCATCTCTTGTGCTGTAAATGAAAACAGAAGCTGGGCCTCTTGAGGAAATACCATCACTGGATGATTTGTGCATCAAGCTGCAGCTCATTTGTGATTTGTTGCCCTTACTATTCAGAGTTATATCACATGGGTGTGAAGATCTAAGTGGACTTGCCTGTCTGTCTTTTCAGTCTGATCTGAGTACAGAGGCAGAGCTCTGAATCCTCGCCATGGCCGACGTGCTGGAGAGCGGCGGGTCAGGAGCAGTTGGAGCGGCCAGCGTGGATTGGCAGAAACGCTGCATTGCTCTGGAGATGCAGCTGCTGAGGTTCCGGCTACAGGCAGGGAAAATCCGAGAGCTGCTGGCAGAGAAGGTAAGAGAGAAAAGCATCATGGGTAGTATAGTTAGTGGAGGTTACACACAGAAGCTGTGTCTGGAATCACTCCATATATAACAGACTGGATCCAGTGCAGCAGTTGAGCTTTCAGGAGGTTATAAGCCTTTGCACTTTGCGTCAGACTTCACAGGTGCAGAGTCACACAACAGAACCTGAATCGTACACAAAGTGATGCAGCTACATGTCATTAAATTATGACTGTGCCGCTTTTTATTTGAAACTTAATTCATCATGAAGAGTAATGACCTGTTCAGATTCAAAATGAGCAGTTTGCAGCTGATTTTGTAGTCCAGCAGTTTGATCTATCACATTTTACATTTTACCAGCTGATCAGTTTGTTGACGCTGTAAAAAGCACCTGTCTAATCTCACAACATCAACAAATCTCAGGACAACGTCACCAGGACAACCTTGTCTGACTGCCTCATTTTCACTGCGCTGTGATGTAGCAGCCTCAGTAGAAACCCTTAAAAAAAGGCCAGCACTGATGAGATAGGGTTATGGTTAGGGGGTTCTGACAAAATGTCCACCAGTAACTATCAACTCTGAAAAACACATGTATATCATCCTGACATACACAGAAGATTGGCAGGTAAGTTAATGTATACGGTATGTATGCTGTGTATCATACTGTATGTGTAATGATGTTAGAGTGTCTTCATGTTTTTCTGTGGTAGTAGCACACAGATTTTATTAGGAACTCATTCACACATAAATAAAGTCACTGGTTGTTCACTGGTGTGAGAGTAGGTGGATTTATGGAAGAGCTGCTGCAGCCCGGTCCTGAACAGAGGGGGTAGTTCAACCCAGTCTTTACCTTGAGATCTGTTACCTTTAAGAGGAATCAGACCAGCCCTCAGCACCCTACAGCATCTCATGGGGCATCCCACAGCAGACAGAGCCACTAACTACACAGATAAAAGCTAATACCTTTCACTGTCTCCTCTTTTAACTACATACTCAGAGCTTTCTCTTCCTCGCCACTTGACAGCAGCTGTTACAGCCACAGTAAAATGCCAGGAGGCAACCTGTGGGAGAGAAACCTTTGACAGGACAGAAGAAAAAAAAAATCAGCTACAACACGTATGACTTGTTGAACTTAAGCTGCAGCGTTTTGCCTCCTGCTTCCATCTGGCACTGTTTGGCCCAGACAGCTTTGTATGAGCTGAATGTGTGGGCATTTAAACCGTAGTACTACGGTGGAAATTAGATTTATCTTGTCATGCTGCTTTCATCTGCAGAATAAAAGATGTCGCTGGATGTTTTCAACTCAGACCTTCAGTGCCCCTTCATCCTCTGCTTCTCTTTCTGCTGGCGGCGTTTTCACGTGTTTCATGTGTGAGGAAACGACCAAAGCATGTGAATCAGTTAGAAATACAGGTGTGGAGGACTGTGTGTTTATGTGTGCGCTCAAGACAGATGAGATTACTCAGCTTATTTGGTAAACAGTTGGTCTCACTCACTCTGTGTCATCAGTGGTTGGCTACAGTTTCAGCCAAAATGAATATTTAAGGTTTAACTCATCACTTCTGGTGCTTCCCCTCAAGTTGGGGAAATAACCGCAAGCAGCCGGCCAAATGCTTGTAAAGTTGTGGCTGTTGTAAAGCCTGACTACCAGACACTCTGGAAAGTAATCAACTGTCATCAGGAAATTCAGTCCAGTTCTGAAGAATTGTTGGTAAAAGAGTGGAAATGTTTGGATTAGAGAGAGGAGGAACGAATTCAGTAGCAGAAAAACTCTTCTCCCCGTCTTGATGTTTCTACAGTTTTCAGTTGGGGTCTCCGTGGAGCTTCACAACTGGACGCTCTTTATAGACTCCCGAGTTCAGTAAAAAGCTTGGAGCTGCTTTTGTTTGTAGTGTCACAGCAGCGGTTGGCTTTCTGTATCATCTCTAATTCTGGAGCAGTGGAGTGGTTCATTCAGTCAGTCAGCAGGATGTTTACAGTCCAAACATAACCCGGTGGCTGATAAGAGCTGGACGGCTCCCTGCTGTGTCCTCTGTCAGGTTCTGTCAGAGCAGCTCCTCTGAGATCCCAGGCAGCACTTGTGGATTTTTCACCAACTTTCAGCCTAAATCAAATCTTGTAGCTCATCTCTGATCTTTAAAACACAGATACATGACTTATTATGGGATAAAACTGGTGGTTTGCTAGGTTTCTACTGTCACAATTCCTATGAGAAGACCAAAAATAAGTACCAATCATTGGCTGTGTAGCCAGATCAAATCAGACCTTTTAATGTGGATGTTGTCTTGATATATCTGGCTTTGTGGCTTCATCCTCAAACATTAGTGACAGAAACATGTCCACAAAAGTGGTGACAAGTAAAGATGTTGCTGAAACAGCTGTCCAGGTAGGAAGCTGATGAACTAGTGGTTAATAATAGATAAAAACCTTGAAACAAGCTTATTTCTTTGATTAATGTGCAAAGAATAAAGTCAGCTGCTCCTACAGCCACAGGTGTGAAAATAACATGCACAGGAGGATGGTGAAGGATTATTTAGTTCATGTCAGACTGAAGAGAATGAAGTGAAACTAAATGGCAGTTAAATATAATTATCACACTATAAACATGTTTTGGATCTGTCCAAAGCTGTTCTGGTGATAAATGATGCCAGTAAATCAAATGTATGTCGATCCACAGCAAATTCACTTTGTCCTCCTGTGTGTGTGTGTGTGTGTGTGTGTGTGTGTAAGGTTTTCTTCTCAGCTTACTGATACTTTTTTGAACATGAAAGTTGATAGTTGTCAGCTGTGTTTTAAAGATTTACATCCTCAGTCAGAACAAATGCTGCCACAGACACAGTCCTGAAGTCAGCATGTAGTGAGACTGTGAGTGACCAGAGGGAGTTTCCAACAGTAAGAAAAATGCAAAATAATGCCATGATAAAAAGCAGCCACATTCACAAATGCACACTCTGATAGCTGCTCATTTTGAAAATGGATCAATTCTTCTTCTTCTTTTTCATTAAAAACACATTTTAAAAAATTTATTACAAATCATATCATATTCAATATGGTCCTTTTTTACCATGTCGTCGGTTTCTCTTGGATTTTCACGGACTAATCTCTCACTTTTTGTTTAATCCCATCTCTTAAACACACAGCACATGCATACACACTCTGACACAAACACAAACACACGCACTCACAAGGCTGAGCGTAGTTTAAGTGGACACCCGTGCTGCTGAGTGTGTTTTTCTGAGTTTTTTTTCTGAGGGGTGGGGGGGGGGGGGTGCTGAGTGACTCCCATTTCGTCATGTTATTGCTGTTTGGAAAGACTGCTTCACGCTCTTCATCTCCCCTCTTGCCAAGTTAGGAGTGTTTTACACATTGACCCACTTTGGTATGGAAAAACATGAAAAAAAAAAAGCTGACGTGGTTGCCTGTGACATGGCATTTATCTCCAGAGGCTCAGAGCAGCACGAGTGAAGCAGAGGAGAGAGGGGAGGAGGAGATGCCCCATTTGCCTTGTGAGGAGTGTAAGAGGACGATTACTCCATCTAAGAGTTTTTACTGTGTGGACAGGGAGGGAGGGTGTAATCGACGGCTGTCAGCTGTTTGCCTGTCAAAAACTGAAACTCCCCTGTAAAGAAACAGAGAGGTGGAGATGAGATTTGAAACGTGACTGATGAGAATATTTGGATTAGTTTTGGCACAGAAGTGACCCAAAAAAAACAGAAGAAGCTAATTCGGGAATAAAGTCAAGCAAACGAGCTGAAACCATCCACGCCTTGTTTGAAAGCTGAAGTTTTCCACATGTGTTGACATCGCATAATTGAAGCTATATTTTCTGCTTTCTGTGTTTGATTTCGAGGAAAAACTAGAGAGTGGTTGGAGCTATAGTCTCTAATTTTAAACTCTTCATTGGCCTGATACCAGTGAGGCTTCAACCCCGCTGCGGGCAGTGGTCATTTTGGCACTCGAAGTGAAATGTTGGGATCAATAAATCATCAATAAATCCAGCAGGACTCATTCTCTTGGGCCCACGAATACTTGTACAAAACTTATCATATTCCATCTAAAAGTTGTTGAGATATTTCAAAGTAAAAGCCCAACACTGCTGTGCTGTGCTACTACAAAATGATACCCAATAATCCATAATAAAGATATTTAAAATGCTTCAAGAAGGACACAGAAGAAACACAACACTCTGCAGGGTTCAACAGTCCACAGTGGTGAGAAAATAATGCCTTCACAGCTTCAACTGACTCGCCTCATTATAACATGGGACCATATTTCAGCAAATCGAAACGTCCCTGGATCCAGTAACAGAGGTTTAACATCAGGATCCTCATTGAGACTGTTGTAGAATTAAATCCAGAAACGTAAGGTTTAGAGTTTCCCATCGCTCTCCCAGAGTATAGAAATACCTTATTCAGAGGAATTTTTAAATTGGGTGGTATTCCCACTTCAAGGTTTCCTTTCATTACTTGGCTAATCTAATACTGGACAAATTAGATTAATCTCTTCCATAAGCCTCACGTGGCTCCAGAAGCACAACGCTGTTATTTGACTTAGGCTGGTGGTGTCAGTCAGCGAGGAGGGCGGCCTGCAGAAAGATCACTAGGTTCACGTTTGTGTGTATAAATATTTATTTTCATGAGAGGATTTTGTTTGGATCAGCTGCTTTTAATAGTTCAGCTGCCTAAATCTGTGTGTCACGTTCAAGCTTCTCTGGTTTTTACTCAGGCAGAGCAGAGAAAAGAGCTGGTTCTCCTCTGTCCTCCCCTCTTTTCTCCATATCTGTATCTATGTAATGACTGAAATAGATTCAATAGATAATTACTGATGTATAGTGATTACAGAATTATAGGTTATTTGGAGTAATGTTTCTATAAAGCACCGATGTTCCTCTTTTTGTCCTGCTTCCTGTATGGACACCTCAGTCTAGCTCAGTGGTTTTAACATTTAATCATTGATCCAGAGTTATTACTTTACTAAGCTTCACATTAATGACTAAAGGAGCAGGTGGATCATTCAGTAAACAGACATTTTAACAGTGAAACCAAGCTTGGATGACTCCTCTTTATATAAAACGACCACATGGAAAAGCATTATACACTCAACAATAAATGTGCAAATGCATAAATTCAATATATGAAATATATGAAAAGGTAAATAGAAAACACTTCAGCCTGGTTGCAAACAAAATAGATGAAGCTGTAAAAGGCTAATATTCAAACCAAACCTAATAAGGCCTAGCTCCTCTGTTAGATACAGTGTCCTTGTTTTGTTCTTGTCGGTGTCACGTTCACTCCTCTCCATGTTTGTTTGTGTTGCAGATGTTGCAAACATCCTGCCTGCATCTGTACGCTGTGGAAAAACACAAAGCAACATCCAAATCACAAAACAAAGAAACATAGCTGTAGGGTTTGTGAGGCGATGCAATAGTTGATGGAGCAAAAAAATACAAAACAATTGGTGTTTTTCTATTGTGTATCATCACAGCACAGCCATAATAACAGCCTCTGTGACCAGTGTTTCCAGTGGGCACAAACAGGAGTCGACACCAGTTTCTGATCACATGGATGAAGTGAAGAGAATCTGATCTGTTTTCAGCCTGATGCTGGCAGTAACAGTGAACAGATACTTAACTGACAACCACAGATCTGTTGATGATCTGTAGCCTGCTCCCGTCTTATCTCCACCCCCCTGGATACCATCAGTCCCTCTGAATTCCACACTGAAGCAGAAAGAGACAGCACTTTGCTTCGTAGCAAGATTATTCTGGGAAGATTTGCAATCACTCACTGTCAGTTTTCTGTTGTGTTTTTAGCTAAGAGGCAAAAATACGGCTGATGATAATCAGTATTTGTTATAAATCACAGCAGTGTGTATGGATTGGCTCAAAATGTTTTTATCTCCAACTGTCAATATGAAGCTTTAGCAAACATGACCCATGTCTCATCCACTTTCAGCAGCAGAGATTGATATGTTGCAGTGTTTCCTGTCACCCTGTTTAGACTGATATTCCCAGTCAGGTTTCAAACGTGTCAATAGTTTTGTAGTTTTTGACTCCTGGCCACCTCACCCACGCCTTAAGGTCCAACAAGGTCCAACCCGTCGTCCAAATGGGACGTGGCAGCTTTTGACGGCTTCTTCTTACGACCTCTTCTCCCATCTTTCCAACCCTCTGACCTCTGAGGTGCTTTAATATTCACCTAAAGTGCTTCGCTGGCCTGTCTTTTCTTTCTTTCTTTCTTTTTCTTTTCTCTTTTTTTTTTCTTTTTTCATGAATGAAGAGCGAATGCTGTTTGCTCTTCTCCGGCTCAAGCTCGGTTAAACCTCTGACTCACAACAGAAGCTTTTGACCTTGAGGTGAGGAGTCATCCAACCACTAACCATCATCCTCTGCCCTCGCCTCCTCCCCGTGCAAATGTGCTCTGGGGCTTTAGTGAGTGTTAATCTCACTGCAAGGAAGCATTAAAATACTGCGAGTAGTGGATTCTGGGAATGTGGGGGCCTTCATGGAGGCAACGAGAAGGCAGAAAGACAAAGGAAGGAGAACAAAGATGACCTGAGGAATTCAAATGTATCTCTCAAGCAGAGTGAATCCATTAGTGTATTTGCTCTCCTTTCAACTGGGTCACTGAGCTCAGAAGAAAGGGCATCCTGTGTTGAACCGTGTGTGTGTGTGTGCGTGTGTGTGTGAAAGCATTTGGGGGTACTTTTCGTGCACACACTCGTGTCTATGTGAGTGGCCTCCTGAGAGAGAGGGTACTTGCAGATCTGTGCATACTTGCAGGATGGGCAGTGTTTGCCTTTGAAAGCATGAGTATGCATGCTTGCACAAAAGGTGACACAAGCTTGTGCACACACACACATACGAGCATTCTTCTATCGTACCGTTGTTTGAGTAGCGGCGCTGGTGTGAGAGATGTTCAGCCTCCTCTCAGGGCCTCTCTGCCTCCTCCGCGCTCTCTCTCTCTGTGCCCTTCTTGTCTTAAATGCTGTTCAACAGACAGTTGTCCTTCTTGTGCTTCTTCTTCTTCTCTGTTTCTCTGATTGGGCTGATGTTTGACCTTTTTTCCTCCATGCTGAACTCATCATGAGTTCAGCATGAGTGTTGATGTATTCCTGATTCAGCAGCATTCCCTTGATTAAAAAAGGTTTTTCGTAACACGGCTCGTCTGGTAAAACCTCCCAGCACATTAATCTTTTGAATGCCTTCCCTGTGGCAACAGTGATTATGAGGGATTAAGCATGTCGTCATGCATTTGTAGGTGTGTGTGTGTGTGTGTGTGTGTGTGTGTGGAGGCACTTGTGGTTAGGTGGTCTGTCTGTCTAGTTGGGCCTTTTGTAGCAGGTTATGGGACCTGTCTTTGCAGGACCTGTAGTTCTGAGCTGTATGTGAACTAAATGTCATATAACAAGCAGAGAGAGCCGACGATGTGTATGAGATACACTGAGAGACTGTGAACTAAGCTGTGTTCAAAACCATGTTAACTTTTGTCCCTGTCTCAGATGCAGGAGCTGGAGCAGAGGGTGACAGAGGCCGACCAGCGAGCTGAAAGTGCAGAGAAACAGGTAGAGTGATTTGTGAAAATGACTTTTCCTTCTATTATAATGGTGTTGTTTTGTATGTGCAGTATGTTTGAGTTTAAAACGTCATTAAATTTGTTTTCTGTTTAATCTTTGTAACCGCTGTTAAAGCCATAATTACCTTCTTTCTACAAGAACCGGATGTATATTTAAAATGAAATGCATTTTTCTTGAGCATACTGAGTCCAGAATACCTTTAGCATTTTCTGAAGCGTTCAATTGTGTCTCCCAGTCCCTCCAAGCAAGTTTGTGTTAAAGCAAAACTTGACAGCAAAATCCAGCTGCCTTGAAAAGCCATGATTTGTGGTAGAAAGCTCCAGAAAAAGCAAGTAAGATGATCTGCAATTAATGTTTTTTTGTTTCTGTAAAACAACAGTTTCCGAGTTCAAGAATGAACTTTCATGTTCAACACTGACTGATGTAACAGGAGATGCTAAATTTGGGATCCATAAAGTCACATCTTTAGTTGGATTTTGTGTTCTTTTTCTTTGGACTCCTAACCACTAATTAGTCGTCCTTTGATGTTATTTAACAAAAGCAGAGTGTGGTTTGGGGATCAGAAACCTCATACTGTATGTATCACACACACTCTGTCTCTCTCACTGTTGGGTTTAATCTCTGATTTGCTGTCATTACCGGCTCGTTCCAGGTGTTTGCTGTAGGTGGTAATTTATGGTGCCCTCTCTCAGGAAAAAAAAAGAAATACCTCAGAGCTTAGAAAGATTTTTTTCTCATCAGAGTTGGCAAAAAGTATCCTCTGTGTTTTCCTCTCGGCTTCGTCCACTGCACATCAAGACTAAACGAACCATGCAAGTTTGAGCTGTCTTCTGGCTGGGCTTGTGCATTCACTCCTCTAATTATGCATTTCAGATCCATGTCATGGAAGAAAAGCTGAAGTCTGCAAACATACAAACCAGCGAATCCGAGAGCTCATTGTACAGAAAGTATCAAGACCTGACCAATCAGGTTCAAGAAAAAGATGCTGCGATAAAGAGATTAGAGATGCAGCTGGAAAAACAGGTATGGATGGAGCTATCAGATAAAGAACGAGAAATGTCCATTTATGTTCATGAAATGTAGGTTGAAATAATCCACCACCCCTGTTTTCTCTGACTGCAGATCTTAGTCAGAGCCCAGGAGGCAAAAATAATTGAGGAAAAGGCTGCCAAGATTAAAGACTGGGTCACCTTTAAGCTCAGAGAGGTAAGCTCCAACATGTATAGATACACCCCCGACTGGAGTCAGAGCCTCTGGGAAAGCCCTCGTCCTGCTGAGAGACATTATCTGTAGCAACAAGAGATGCTTATGTGATTAAAAGTGTATTATCTACAGCTGTTTATACACAGGTTTTATCTGCTGGAAATATTGAAGAAGAAGAAAAAAAGCTTATTTGTACATGTCAACCTTTGCATCTGTGAAATTAAGCAGTTAAAGAGTCGTTAAACTTTCAATCACGATATCAGCTTTTCTGATCTCCTCCACTACTTCAGAGCTACTCTAACACCGCGTAATTTGTAGATGCTACCAGCTTCTCTGGCTTCTAATTACTTATGCTCTGTGTTGCAGATGGAGCAGGAGAACCAGCAGCTGAAAATGGCCAATTTGAAGCAGACAGAACAAATAATGTTGCTGCAGGACAAACTACAGTGTGAGTATTTCTGTAGGTGTTTGGAAAACCGATACAAACTGACTCTCATGCAGCCAGAAAGAAAATATGTGTATTTTCCAAAACACAGTCTAAATGATGGACTCATCATGCTCTGTGTATGTGGACGTAGTATTTTACTACTGGTATTTAGCAGAATACAGATTTATTTCAGTGCTCTGGTTTAAAGGAGAGTTCCTGTTGTTGTCCTGCAGCGCTGTTAGAGAAACCTACGTCCTCAGGATCCCCCGCCACCTCCCCTGTAATGGATACCCACCTGGTGCCCAATAGCCCGCTGTTTCCTCCCAGCTGCCCCGGCACGCCACCCGCCCAAGACGACAGCTGGAGACAGACAGGTCCTCGTGGAGCCGCCTCTAATATCAAGATCTCGCCGACAGGTGGGCTGCCCTCTGCTCATTTTATCTCAGCATGGGTGACAGGAAGCTTTTGAAGCAGTGTTATTTAATTCAAGCCGGGGCTGATCACATGACAGGAACTGAAGTAATGAAGGAGTGACCTCAAATATATCTGACCATTATTTCCAAAGTCTTGTTCTGCTTAGTATTGGTGGGAGTCAGATATGTGACTGATGACTAAAATCATCATCTTTTTTTTCAGTGTTTGTCCTTATTTGCCACTTACACACATTTTTATTTTTTATTTATTTTTAATCTTTTTAAGTGTGAAACAAAAATAACTAAAGTGAGAATCCTGTGGTGTAGTTTTTTGTTCCAAGTCACATCAAAAAATGCTTTAAAAGTTTGTGTGGACAGCAGAAACCACTTCCCCACCACAGACTGATGAGTCCAATGTCTTCCAAACCCTCATATTTTCTTAACAATGCTTGTTGGTCACACGGTCACTTCCTCCAGACCTCAGCCAACAGTAGCAGATTCAGTGATTTATCTGTGATTGTTCGGAGCAAACTGAGCTTCGAGATCTGCAGTGATTCTTCCTCAGAGTAATTACACTAAGGTCTCTCCTCCTCAGATGTCAAGAGGCCTCCTGAGCAGGTCAGTCCTGGGATTCGCCTCGGAGACCTCGCGGCCCATGATGCTCTGTCTCAGGGTCGGAGCAGGGAGGGTCCCAGCAGCCCTGTTTCCCTCAGTCGGCCAGAACTCTCAGTGGGCCCAGAGGGTCAGGCAGGCTGCTCGGACAGAGACAACTCCTCTGACGAGCTCAACAGCAAGTTCCGCTCCCAGTGCCTTCACTCGTCCTCCTCCTCTTCGTCTTCATCCTCTGCTTATGAGATGGCCCACGGACCAAGCTCCCCAGAGTCGTCCATCAGAATAACTCCCAAAAGCCCCCTTCTCTCACGCTCCCCCTCTACCAACAACCCCTTCCCCAACCCCCCCCAGCCACAGGTTCACCAGTCGGGCACCAGCATGACCTTACCCAAAGTACGAACTCCGCTCACCCCCAGAGACAGCATCCAGCTGGTGAAGAAGCACTACAGCCAGCCGCAGCCCAGCCTGGACAAACTGCACCACCTCAACGTTAACATAGACATCATGACCCCATCCTCCACCTCCTCCACGCTGAAGAGCACCGGCACCGCCTCCTCGCCCTTCTCTCAGGTCGTGGAAGAAACAGACATTGACGATGGGATTCCTGACGGCATGGACGGGGTGGTGGAGGGGTCGGGATCAGAGGAATCATCCCGGGATGGCGTCTCCTTTGTGGGGCTCGCAGAAGAGCTGGAGAGGTTGGATCCTGAAATTCTCAAGCCGCCGACACCTCCTTTACACCGCTTCCCCTCATGGGTATGAATGACCAGTGTTATCAATTAAATCTGTTTCCTGTTTTAGTTTATGCTGTTAAAATCATATATGCAATGGAATTGGATCCATTATTTTTGAGTTTCGAGTGGATCACTGCTCAAAGTTCAGAGAGATAGATGAGTAAAGTGCTACTGATCTTATGGTCTGTAGTGAGCATGATGGCCCCACCAACAGCTGCTTCACTCAGCATTGCTTAGCACAAACATCACAAATCAGGGGAAACATTTGGCCTCTGTCTAAAGGTAACAAAACTGATTAAGACATTAAGTCTCATTTGTTTAAACTCAAATGTAGAAACAACATAGTTTTATGGCAGCTTATTTATCTGATTATGTCTTGGGTGGAGATCACCAGCAGAGCCAAGAAGTAGTGCAGTCCATGCTCCTCATAAAACCACAACTCTGTCTTTTTGAAGTGAGGAGGAAAGTTTCTGACTGTTTTGCTCTCTGCAGGAGAGTCGCATCTACGCTGTGGCGAAGTCAGGAATGAGAGTATCAGAGGCCAGTCCTGGAGCCAGAGGCCCCGGACGAGGTGAGTCTCCTGCAGCCAGAAACAAGAGGCTTGTTGTCCACATTCAAAATCCAGTTATTTTCACAATGATGCAGTGAAGAGGACAGAAAATCTGCTTGCGTGTGTGTGTGTGTGTGTGTGTGTGTGAGCCTGGGTGGTGTTGCTTGTGGTGTGGAAGATGAGTCAGTACTGTGAAGTGACATGTCATTCAGCTGATGCTTAATGGGGAGGGGGTGTTGAGCGTGGTGGGTTTGGATCTGTCATTGCTGTCTTTGATGTCACTTCCTGTGGCCCGAGGCTCCACACACCTGTGCAGATGTAGCCTTTTAAAGAGCTGGGGAGGAAAACGGGAGTGGGGCGGTGGGGTTGCAGCCAAGCAGAAGGAGAGGCAGCTTTTTAATCAGCAGCAATGAAAGGCCGCGGTCTGGGTGTAATTACTGCTGTGCTTTCTGTTCCGACATCATCCATTTTGTCGGGTTGCAGACAGTGAGGTTTGACAGCTCTCCGACTGTTGAATTTCCCGACTGCCAGGTACATGTAGTCGACTGCCAAACGGCTGCTGTGGATTAAGTCATAGCTTGCTCAGCTTATTCAGCTTCCTCTCATGTTTGTGCCCCAAGCTGCATCTGTTATTTCAGGATTTTGATCTCTGCCTAAATAAATACTGGAGACGAGTTGTACTTTGTTGTTTTTTCCACCAGCAGCTACTTCAAAAGCTTTTTGTGTTTCAAATGTGTGTGAAATTGGAGTGAGCTCCTATTGTTGCACAAGTGACAACCACCAGAGCACAAAAATGAAGGCCACAGTGAAGTGACAAAAACTGCAGTTCCTCGAACGGCCTCTTGAGTCACTCCCAATCCCAGCAACCAGATTTAAAACCACCTCTTAGAAACCTGTGGGTGGTGCATTCAACTTTAGCAAAGATTCAGCAGAAGTCACATAGTCTTACTTCAAGTTAGAAATGCTGTTGTGTCCTTTGTCTCTAAAAGATAAACAGTGAATGATTTTGAGTTGTTTTGTTGCAGGATCCAACCTACCCCAGTATCCAGTGGCAGGTCCATTCACCCAGTTGATCTATAAGAATATTAACATACCAGTTTACACCACACTGAAAGGGGTGAGTGAGAAACTGTATCTTTCTTTGAGCTGTAAAATGTCAGAGCAGTTTTCATCTGCCCTGTTAGTAAAGTAGGTGTTTTAACCGACCTTTCCTCCTTCACCTGTTTGTTTCAGAAAGCCACTCAGATCAGCAGTGTCCCTCTACCTGACGATGACTCCGGGTCAGAGGACGACAGCAGCTCTCTGGCCAGTTTACGGACCTCCATCCTGAGCCCGGACAGGAAGGGCAGCGTCCCTGGGAGCCCACGGGCCGTCAAGAGAGGTGGGGATTGTAGATTGTGGTGCAGGTGATGCAGTCAGAGAAATGAAACCACTGATCTCGGTAGAAAGTATTTGATTCATTAGTGTTTCCAAAATACATGACATCATAAACTTGCTTCAGCACAAGTATAGGACGTACCTGGATGTACTGAGAAACTGCTGTGTTTTACTGAACAACACAAACTGATGCAGAGTTTCCACTGTCTTCACCCACTTGTTGCTTTTCTCCTTTCAGCCACCTCCAGCATTTTTCTCTTGACTGTACCTTTTTTTTTTAATGTGTCACCCTCTAGGTGTTTCCATGTCCTCCGTAAGCTCCGAGAGTGATTATGCCATCCCTCCTGATGCCTACTCCCTGGACAGTGATTACTCAGAACCAGAGCATAAACTCCAGCGGACCTCCTCCTACTCCTGTGAAAGCACCGGGCCTGTGAGTCAAGTCCTCCTTCATCTGTGTGTCATAATCAAACACACACTTTCTTGCTGACAAAATGCAAAATCTAAATGAAAAAAAAATGTTGGAGATCATCAAGTATAGTCGCATTTGTCCTGTTTTTGGACAAATATTCCATGGTATAATCCTCAAAAGTATCCTAATAATGCTATAGCCATAGTTATAAAGCACCAGTTGTAAAGGTATCTGACAGTAATCAGTGCTGTTCTGTGTGTGTAGGAGATGCTGGAGAAGTCAGGGTACCTGCTGAAGATGGGCAGTCAGGTGAAAGCCTGGAAACGTCGCTGGTTCATCCTGAGGAATGGAGAGATCCTCTACTACAAATCTCCTGTGAGTATGTCTCACTGTGAACCTGCCTGCTTCCTTCTAAGGTTTTGCTGCCTGCACAGGAAGCATTGCACGAATATTTCTAAACTGAATGCGTGTACGTGCAGGTTGGCTGAAGTAAAGTGCCACCTGTGCCACCTCAACACTTAAAGATATATATTATGGGGAATGTCTGATATTTCTGGACTTGATATGGGATTTTTTTGTGTGTAAATGTGTTGTTGTTGTTGTTGTTGTTGTTTTCAGAGTGATGTGATCAGGAAACCTCAGGGTCAGATCGAGCTCAACTCTTCTTGTCGTATTGTACGTGGAGAAGGTGCACAGACATTTCAAGTGAGTGGAAAACATGCGAAGGATCCCAACAGTACAAACTTAGTGTAGACAATCTAAGTGTAGTTTACATTTCATAGTCTGACTGCTATCTTCTAAGGGCTGTGGTAGATCTATGATTTGAGTGGTATAAAAGAAAATAGAAGAAGACAGCTGTGAGAGTGCATGTGAAACTACACACGCACCAGCACTCTTTTTATAGCACCACATCACAGCAGAGCTTTACTGCTGCATACCAGAGGAGCAGCTTAAGATGACATCAGGTATAGCATTGGGCTGGAATGTTTTCCTGGCTCTTTTGGAGGCTGATTCTGATCTCCTCTGACACGATGATGCTATCTCACTCAGCTTGGCTTAGCATTTTTCCCATATTTTTGCCTTTTCGTCTAATCAGTTGATTACAGAGAAGAAGACCTTCTACCTGACCGCCGATTCACCCAACATCCTGGAGGAGTGGATCAGGGTCCTGCAGAATATACTCAAAGTCCAGGCCAGCAGCCCCGTCACCGTGGAGACCGCCGCAAAGCCCACAGTGAGAGGCTGGCTTACAAAGGTCAGGAGCCAGAAGTCAAAAGTGATGTGTCATTTAAACTCACCTGACTTGATAAGAGTTTGACAAGAACATGGACACCACTTTCATGTCTGTGCATTAAATATGAAGCTAGAGCAGATATAAACCGGATATGTGTGAACTTTACAGGTTCATACCTTCAGACAGGACCAGGCTAGTGACTCCCCCTTATTTCCAGTCTGTATGCTGAAATAAGCCAGATAAATGAGATAAAATGGTAAATTAATATTGTCAAGGAGATAAAAATATGGACATGTGTTTTGTAGGAAAAAAAATCTCTTTTCAACTGTGTCTTTATGTTTTATCAGTCTAGATTCTGAGTTTCTTTCTATTCTACTTTTACAAAACCATATTATCTTACTCTGTTTCCTCTCTATAGCTGTCAGAAGTATGGTTAGCCAGGCTTTGTCCCTGGAGAGGATGCCAGAAATAACTGGTTTTCAGGCTTAACGTCGTCTCTCAGACAGATATAGAAGTGTCTGTCACTGGGGTGGGGAGGCTCTGACAGGGCACTCTTAAGGCAGATTCTTGAAAACCGTCTTCACGTTGGGACACGGCCGTAAGACCAGAGCTGCTGGAATGCTACACAGCTCCTTCCCCTCCCTCTTTCTCTCCCCCGAACCTCTCTGGCTGTCTCTCCCCTGGCCTTTCCTTAGCCAAGGCCTGTCTGCTGGTGAAGTTAGGACACTTAAACATCTGATGGGTGTGAGTGATAGCTGTCTGACAGATGACTGACTGCCTCATGCTTCCCCCTCCTTTCTCGATCCTCTTCCTGCGAGTTGTCTTTGATCTGCCGGTTATGACGTAATCCCAGTTCAGACGGGGGCTGTTGTGCCTCTTAGCACAGTTGACCTCAGTGACCCCCGTTCAAGGGATGCACAGCTGGTTTCATGTCAGAGGCATCCTCCAGTGATGCCATCACTCTGTGTGTAAAAGTTGCTAATTTCAGATTCATATTCATAATCTTATAATAAAATTAGGTTGAAAAAAATGTTGTTTTCATTTGACAGGAATTCATTGTTACTTTGCTTTGGAAACACACACAAAAAGGTCCAGATTGGATTTTTAACTGTTGCTCAAGTCACTGAATTTGTTCTCTAATGATTTGCACACCCACACTCCCTGCACACTCCTGGGACATCTGCTGGTCAGATGTAGAAATCAGAAATTCCCTGACTCACATCTGTCAAGCTGTTTAAAAAGCTCTCTGGTCTGAGTTTCAAAGAACACCCACACACACACACACACACACAGGCACAGACAAAAAATATATAAATAGTCTCATATTTCTGCTTTTTTTCTGACAAATAATCTTAAAACACTTTTCTCAATTTTTTTTTCTCCTGTTGTCTCTGTTCTCTCTCAGGTCAAACACGGACACTCGAAGCTGGTGTGGTGTTCATTGGTCGGGAAAGTCTTCTACTATTATCGCAACCAGGAAGACAAGGTTCAGAAAACAGGCCTCTCCTGCTTTAAGTTTTATGTTTTGTTTCCTATTATCTTAAAAAAATGTCCTCAGTGGTCGACTTAATCTGGACATCATAAAAGCACACTGGCCCAGAGAGCACAATACACTGCAATTTAAGAAAGCACATGCAAATATATCTGTTTGGAGTTGCAGTGTGTTGAGCTCTCAGCACCACCATATAAAAGGCCTTTCACTATTAAAGGAGGGTTACTTGGACAAAAAAAGGTGAACACATTTCTTTGATTAAATATATAGATATTCACAGAAGTCGTCGCTCTGTTTCAGCTGCCTCTAGGTCAGCTGCAGATGCGGGAGGCGTCGGTCCAGGAGGTGGATCGCTCCTGTGATTCAGATGAGGACTATGAAGCAGGTAGTCGAGGTTTCCTCTCCTCCCACTGCACGTTGGTGGTGCAGCCCAGAGAACAGAGTCCTACATACCTGCTCATTGGCACCAAGCAGGAGAAGGTACAGGACCAGGAAACGTCTTTAATAAATGTTGAACTGTGATTATTCTCTCTCTTCTCTGTTCTGTATAGTAATGAGTATGTTTCTATTCCCCTGCAGGACACGTGGTTGTATCACCTGACTGTAGCAGCCAGCAGCAGTGCAACCTTCAAGGTGGGCACAGAGTATGAGCAGCTGATTGGCCAACTCCTGGATGCAGAGGGAGACCCTGGTGAGAAATCAAAGAAGCTGTAGAAAGGATTTATTTTAGGTTTGAGCTGAGATCAGAGGAACAATGTTACACCACCTTGAAGCTCTAAACAGTCAGAGCATGAGGTGTATTATTTTTGTACATATATACAAGAAACATATCATGTATATTAAACGAAGATGTTAAAAAGAGACTCAGCTCAGACTAAGGAGAAAAATGTGGCGCCGTGGTTTGCTTCTAACCTCCTCCCTGGCTTTCTTAAGTAAATTAGAAGTAACTATAAATACCTAATGACATTACAATGTCAACTTTTTCAGTCCAAGACACAGGATGCAGCAAATTTGTGATGCCAAGTTAGTTACTTATAATGTATTTAAATCCAGAGCAAGACGTGTCCTATTTATAAAATGCCACTTCTACCAAGGCATACCAGCAGTGAGTCTCTTCAAGTCGCAGCATGTTTTTTTTTTCTCAAGTGGGTAAAGCCAGATCTGTTTTTTTGCTTTGTTTTTTTTTACTTAAATTTTTATTTTTAACACTCTGCTTAAAATATGGAAGACTAACTCAGGCATCATGTTATGAGTGGAAGTGTAAAAACAAGCTGAGAAACATGGGATGGCTGCGTATTTTTGTTGACAACACTACTAATATATTTTTTACAGAAGATACATTAGCTGAAGGGCTTCAGACATGCAAAGTCTCTCTGTAAGTGGAGACAAAATTCCTCAGTAGCACTGTGCTACGTGTTATTTCTATCCTGATGTCTGACAGCTTTAATCCACGCTGCAGACAGTGTTTACAGCGGCTGCGCCGTGTGTGAATTCTGTCAGCTGTTGAATCATTACAGCTTTGAAACTCAATCTTTGTGTTTGTCTGTGTGCGCGTGTGTTTGCATTGGTATTTGTGTGTGTGTGCGTGCGTGTGCTGCTTCTTCTTCTTTTCCCAGACTCTGCCTTGTGGAGGAGCGAGGCCTTGAGCTTTTGTAAGGAGGGCCTGCGCTCGCCTCTCACCACTCTACCCTCTGAAGCTCTGCAGACAGAAGCGCTTAAGCTTTTCAAGGTCGGTCTCTCCACCTCTTGTCCCTCTTTCCGTCTCTGTCGGCCTCTTTTGTTCCATCCCACTTACTTTTGATTCTCAGTTTCCTTTCATCCTTTTCTCCAAATCCCTCTCTCCTCTCCTGCCTGCCTCTCTTGCTGCGAGGGTCTGTTCAAGACGTCATCCATCCTACTCCAGTTCATCCCCACCGCAGCCCTCCCTTTATCCCCTCCTACTCCTGGATGTGCTCTGTGACCTCCTCTCCTCTTCCCTCCTGCCTCTGAAGCAGATCAAAGGCTCGAGGACGAGGGGCCCCGCTCATTAAAAGTGTGGAAGAGAGATAATGGCCTTGATTATCTGCTCTGATTGAAGCTAACTGTTCCTCTGGTTTACAGCCAGTGTGAAAGGAGCCCTCATTTAAAGAGGAGACATGGGAGGTCAGGGCCCTCAGAGAGTGGCAGCAATGGATATGGAAGCCACAGGACAGGGGAGGAGATATGGGATCAGAGCAGAACAGGGACCTTGTAGAAAGATGGCAGGTCCTTCTCCACTCTCTTTTCAACTCTGTGGCTCTCGGAGCACTCACCCACATTCCCCCTCTCCCACCCACCTTTGCCCGGCTCACGCTTCACAGCCCCATCAGCTACAGTAGGCCTGTAGGATTGAAGGCTGAATGGATCGGCTCCCTCTTTGAGCAGCCAGCCTTAAAAACCAGTCCCAAACACACACACAAAGAAAAACACTGAATGGAGGTGACATGCTTTTCAAGTCTATGTTCTAGTTCATGTCCTTGAATTATTAATGAATCTGACACAAGTGATGAAAACTGTTCAATTGGTCCTTTGTCTTCAGCTGTCACAGTGAATGAGAACAAAACAATGAAGTTCAGATTTCCTCACTTCCTGACCTCATGCCAAGATGTTTTTGTTGTTTTTAATCTGACCTGAATATTATCATCATCACCCACTGCTCTGTTTCTTTTGCTACTGATTCATTGACTCCCGAGTTTGGAGTTTCTGGTGTACGTTGGTCTCCACCTGCTGGTAGCTCAGTGGAACTCAATGTTTCTCTTTATCCTTCTCTGCAGTCCTGTCAGCTCTTCATCAACGTGCTGGTCGAGTCTCCATCCGTTGACTACCACACGTCGCTGGCCCAGAATGCTTTGCAGGTGTGCTGACTCACCCGGAGCTGCAGAATGAAATGTACTGTCAGCTCATCAAGCAGACCAACCACCGGACGCCGCACAACTACTCCCTCACGCAGGTCAGACAGGTGCACGCTGAAGACAGAGCAGGTACTGATGAAGGGAAAAGTGGTGAGAGACCCTTTAACTTCAAGTGTTTCTCCCCCCTCTAGTGCTGGCAGCTGTTGTCTCTGTGTGTGGCTCTGTTCCTCCCTCAACAACATTTCCTCTGGTACCTGAGACAGTACCTGCAACGCAACGCTGACCCAAGGTGAACTGACGAACAGTGTAACATAAAAACTGAAATCTAGTGTGAGGCAGCCTTGTTGACACTGCCGTCTTGTTTTCCCACACAGGAGTGAGGTGGGGAAGTATGCAGTGTACTGTCAGAGGTCTGTGGAGCGAACGCTGCAGAACGGAGAGCGGGAGGCCAGACCTTCACGTATGGAGATCGTCTCCATCCTGCTGAGGAACCCATACCACCATTCACTGCCATTCAGCATCCCAGTCCACTTCATGAACAACACCTATCAGGTAACACATATCCACTACCAAATAATCCTGTTTTTCACTGCCTTGCTTTAATGAATGCAGACACATTGCTTGCTAAAGGGGTGTGCCATCTGTCTCATCTTGTCTTGTCTTGTTGCGGTCTGAGAACAGCACTGGTTTAAAAGAATGCAAGGAGTTGAATTGAAGGGGATGTGTTGCTGCAGATACCCTGATTATAACTTCCAGGACTGAGGATGAATCAGATGACAAAACAGTATAAGTATAGTGGTTAATAAAATCGCAGCCTACAGTTGGCACGGGGACTATAAATCCAAAAGAACCAGGTTATTTCTCATCATGGTCAGTTCTGCACCACGTGTACTATAGGAACGTAAAAACCATTAGAAGCTTAGACCTGTAGATGCCACATGCTCCATCTGCCCATCCAGCTGTGAACTGTTACTTTCCATATCTGTGGGGTTTAAACCTGCAGCCTCTCAAACGTACAGGCTTTGTGCTCTCACCAACTGTAGGTGGTGGGGTTCGATGGCTCCACTACAGTTGAAGAGTTCCTCAACACGCTGAACCAGAGGATTGGCATGAGGAAGCCTCAGCTGTCTGGGTTCGCCCTCTTCACTGACGATCCGTCTGGCAAAGACCTGGAGCACTGCCTGCAGCCGTCTGCCAAGGTAGGGCTGTGGGTCACCAAGCATAAGTGGAAGGGAGAAACTCTCTACACAGCTCTGAGGCTGTTTCTGTGGTTTCTCCAGCCAAATCATTAGACTCATGTTACCTAATCATTTAGAGGATCAGCAGTGAGAAGTTCAGGACTGTTTTGACAAATTGTGGCTGTGCAAATTTCCTTCTTTTACAACAGGAACTGTAACTCACTTCAACTCAGTCATGATAGAAGTGGTGCTTCCATTCTATTTCCATTATCGTTAGTGAAACTGCTCCATAATGTTTAACGAGCCTATAAAAGATAGTAAATGGATTGTATTCATCAGGTTTCCTTTATTAGGCTCATATAGTTTTTGTTAGACAGAGCCAGAGATAAGGTGGGAGCGTGTATGTTGTCAAACGTGAGACTGACTTGTTTTGCCTTTTGTCAGATCTGTGATGTCATTTCCAAGTGGGAGCAGGCGCTAAAAGAGCTGCACCCTGGGAAAAACGAGGGGACGCGGATTGTTCGGCTGACATACAAGAGCAGGTGGGATTTCTATTGTCAGACCTGGGCTTTTTCAGGACACATACGCACACATTACCTTGGCATCTCTTATTATGTGGTCTTAAACATCTGTGAAAAGCTGGTGATGTGATATGTGTTATCTGCCATTTCACTTCTTGCAGGAATTTAAAGTGGCGGTGTTAGATTCCCTGCATCTTAGATGTGAAGTGAAATGTGCATAATTCCAGCCTTATAACTGGAGAATGAGTTTCACAAAAAGTTTTTCTTTTTTTCTCTCTTTTGTGCACGTGCAGACTGTGTTTCAGAGCTCAGGTGAAAGGCGAGACGGAGAGAGAGCGCCTCCTGCTGGCCTACCAGGTGAATGATGAAGTTCAGCAAGGCCACTTCCCCGTGAACAAAGAGCTGGCTCTTGAGGTGGCAGCCCTCATGGCACAGGTCTGTAAACATCAAGAAATACAAATACAGCTATGTATATATACTCCTTATTGTGCTTTGCAATGCTGAAGCTTATGAAAAATGTAGATTTTAAAACAACCTCCTCTCTCCTAGGTTGAACATGGTGACTTGGAGCGACCGGCTGCCTCTTCTCCTACCGGCTCCACTCAGTCCAAATCTCAGCTGATTCTCCTGCAGGCCTTGGAGCGCTTCTACCCCAAACGCTACAAACAGGACTGCAGCTCAGAGCAGCTCAGGTAAAAACAAACACTACTGCTGTTCTGGTAATAAATGCATCACAAAGAATCTGAGAACCTGAGACTCTCATATGGGTTTGTTTATTAAGCAGAGCCACCAATGTTTCTTTTCTTCTTCCAGAGACCTTACTGAGCGTCTGGCCACTAAGTGGTCTGTGCTACGTGGGTGCAGTGCATCCGAGTGTGTGAGAATATATCTAACTGTGGCTCGGAAATGGCCCCTGTTTGGAGCCAAACTCTTCAGTGCTAAGGTAAAAAAAAAAAAAAAAAAAGTTCATCAGCATCCATCATGCTGTTGGACTATTTAAAAACTAAGAAGAAGACCCATAGAGGAAGATGCATTACACCTGTAACATGAGCTTTTGTTTGGCATGTCCACAGCCTGTCCCCCCGACTCCTGTTGAGCAGAGCCAGGTGTGGCTGGCAGTCAGTGAGGACGGACTGTGTGTGCTGGACTACACAATGGTGAGTTTCAAACTGTGTGGAGCAAAGATGTCCATCAGCAGCCACCGTGTCTGTCACGTATGTTTATTTAGAGCATTTTAAAATATCTGTCCTGATATTTCCATTTGCTTTAGTTTTAAAAACTGAGATCCCCTTTTACAGCTGCTGTGCTCAGCTGGATTGGCCACAGCTGTAAAGTTTTGTTGACCCACTGGTCTGGAATGATTTTTATTCTGTGGTGTTCTGAAACGCCAGAAATCCACAGGAAAATAAAATAGCCAGCCTCCAATCTTGACATTCTTGACCCTGACAGATAGCAGTTCCAACATGTAAACCATGTTAAAGCGAGCTCTGTAATTTTCAGCAGCCCATGTTGATCCGTTTCAGTCTTGGTCTGGCCGGCACCATTGCTCATGTGCTCCCAGAAAGTCAGAGGGGGAAAAGAAAATCCAAAGTGAGAATCACAATAAGTTGCTGGGAATTATGTCACACTCCTCCACGCTCAATTTGCTGCCTCAAAGAAAAAAAAAAAGCAGAAACCAAAATGATTTCCCAGACAAATTCCAAGTCTATTCTGGGATCGGACATAAAATCTGAACTTTCTCCCTGTTTATATCCACTTCACTGCAACATTTCAGTTTGGCTAATGCTTTCATTTTTCAGCACACGCTGGTCACGTACTCCTATCAGTCTGTGGTCACCTTTGGTGGCTGCCGCGACGATTTCATGGTGGTCACGAGCCAGCAGAGGGAGCCAGGGGTCGGGAAGAAAAGTGTGGAGAAGTTGGTGTTTGCCATGGCAAAACCAAAGGTACGTGGATCTGCACAAATCCACAGTCTGATATGTGGATGCTGTGGCTCCATGTTGATGAGGTTGTCACTCATCAATGTTGTTAGATGATCTGAAGAGAAAAGAGAGAGGGAGCTCAGCTAATTTGAAAAAACACTAAATTACTATTGCTATGATTAAACTGTTAGTCAAACTGAAGGATAATTAGATAAAAATAATGGATAACTGACTGAAAACGAGAGCATTGTTAGCCAAAGTAATGCTTAATGTAACAGATATAGAGCAGCTTAAAGTCATTGATGGCTAGTTTCTACGCCTATTAGCACATAGCTGCTAACAGTTCAACAATAACTGAATAAACTGTCACTATATCCACTTTTATACGATTAACAGAGTTGAATAACAACCAGTCCCAGTGAGCACATTTGGACCATGACAGGTGGTGACGTTGATGGACAACTTGAGTTCATCTGATAGGGCTGTGTGGCCACATCTTCACAAAAGACTGGGAACCACTGATCTGAAGCATCAGCAGCTGAGGTGTGGAGGAAATGCGGGTGGTTGGATTGAGAGTTGAAAAGCTGTGAGGGAGCTGTAAAGATAAGAGAGGGAGCAGCAAGCCCCAGCTTTCCCATATTCACCTGCTTTTACACAGCTGAGAGCTAATGGGGAAAACAGATTGTTTGTCTTGTTTTATGTGCAGGATCTCTACGGAGCTTTAACAGAGTCATATTACTACTGTAGGTGTAGCCAGTGAGAGTGACTTCATTCATCATTGTGAATCGGTTGGGTTTCTCAGGTTTTCACATCCTCTGTGATTGATACTGTGCCTCCAGATCCCCAGAACGCAATGAAACACAATCCTATGACAATGTTAAAGCCATTAATGGAGCTCTGATCTGTGTGTGTTTGCTCCTCTCTCAGATACTGGAGCTGACTCTGCTCATGGCCAGCTACATTAACCACTGGAACCCCAGCCTCCCGTCTGCCCCGGCCCAGCCCCTCGGCCACTGGGACGTAGACAGCAGACACTTCCCCGCTATGAACTACACCACCAAGGGCCCCACACTACTGTGAATACTGCAAGCAACAACAACAACAACAACAACAACACGGTGACAGGTTACTTTTTATCCACATTCATCTGGAGTGCGTTGCGTTGCAGCTCCGGGTTTTCCGATCTTTACAGAACAGGTACTCGGAGATTTTTTTAAGACTTTCTTATGAAACTTTAGATTTAGAAATGGTACGGTCTTGTTAGACTATTTATTTGTGCAACTATAGAGTGTTTCAACTCTGCTTAAATTAGGTGTAAGGTCACGTTCAGATTCATTGGTGAAAATGGCCGTTGTTACTGGTTGCCTCTTGTCACACTTCCTGGCTGGTTGAAATACAGTGCTGTGTGCCACTGTAAATATTCACCATGATTTTTCACACTTAGTTGATGAGGAACCAGAATTTAAAAGGTACTGTGCAATTAGAAAGGGACTGATAGGGTATAGTGATAGATTTTAGTGTCTTAATTTGATATAATCCACATCTAAATATAACAATCTAATTTAGAGCTGCAACTAACACTTATTCTAATCAATTAATAAAATAATAATACTTTGCCATTTAATCTGTGACTCCTTCAGTCCATAAAATATCAGAAAATAGTAACGTAAGTAACTAAGTACGGTAAGTAAGTTCCCAAAGCCCAGTTTGACCCCAAAGATAACGAATTGAATGTCACAGAAACTGCAAAAGATAAAAAATCTCATTTGATTTGCTGGAACCAGTGAATCTTTGCCATTTTTGCCTTTAAAAACTTAAACCATGAATGAATTATTAATGTTCTCTTATTGACTAATTACCACACTACAATATGACATGCCTTTATTCCCCCCAAAGAAATTAAATTAATCATATTCAAGGAAACTTGACAATCCTTTAATATTTTTAAGTGTACATTTCATATTTAGCCCTAATGTTGTATAACTGGTACTCAGTAAGGTAATGGGATTAAAAAGGTATATAACAGTGATTAGCTGTATGTCTAATGAATCTGTGAAATTGTAGCAGTGCAGCATCTTCATATGTTTGTTTTCTCTGAAAAGAAAAAGAAAAAAAGTCAAGACATGTCCACAGTCAGTGTTTTAATAATCCACAGAAAAAAATAGGTGACAAGTGACAAGTTTTAGAAAGAGCTATCAAAAATAATTTGATGACTTGAACTGTTTTGGATCAAACCACTGTCATGTTCGTGTCCATATTAGTTATTTATTTTATTTTCCAACATCCTTTGGCTTTTGCTTGAGAGGAAATGTTTTCACACAAGTGTCACGTTTGTAGCAGAGTAATTTAAGAGCAGAGTGTGTCTGTTACTGTACCTGAGCTAAAAATGTGTTACAGATGTCTGAGAGCTGGTGTCTTCATGTTGCCTGTACTGTATGTGTATGTGTGCTAATAAAACAAATGGTACAATCCTCTGTTAGAAAGGTTCTGTTTGCTTTCCACTGTTTCTCTTTCATGAACTCGGTCTATGTTTATATCTTGAGTAAGTACATTTACACAAGCTCATTTCCTCACTGAAGGTCAAATTCAAAGAACCTGTACTTAACCCGGCTATGTCTATGCATGTTTTATTCAAACGATCTCAAATGATCTAAAAGCTGCTTAGTTTTTAGATTAAGTTTTTACACAGTGATCTGCTTCTAAAATATATGAAGTGTTAGTTTCAAACAGTCACAATATTACAATTAAAATGCTGCTTATGCACCAGTTCTGCTGAGTCATATCAAATTCTTCTGTGTTTTTCTGACACTGATCTAAATCACAGTGTAACGAAATAAATGTAATATCCACTCATACCAATAAAAAAAACTTAAGAGGACACTCAGAGAGCACAGACCTCTCCTGGGGCCAATGACAAACAACATGGACCAGACTTCAGAGGGATTAAAAATCAAGTTTACAAGTTTAAACCAAGATCCGCCTCAAAATAATGTGTTCTAATCTGTGTGACTGAACAGTACAATTATGCTGTGGTGTTTGTTTATTTTTTAGGATCCCCATTAGCTGATGCCGTAACATCAGCTATTCTTCCTGGGGTCTCCAATGCAATTAAAACAAAGACCTACATTTACATAAACAATAGCCTTCATAATTGACATATGCGACTGCATGCATATGTAAATACGCACACTTTTTTTTTTAATAATGCCTCTCTAAAATAATCAGTCCTTGAATACATCAGTCATTTTCTTGGCCTGTTCTTGTGGTGATGGAAAAAAAAAGAAAGTGGGACTGGTTTTCCTTTACAAAACACATTTTGCCAGTAAGTATAATCTGTTCAGGAAACACAGGGTTTCTGCAACAGCAACAAAGTTAATATTTCACTCAAAGCCCCTCTTAGAGAAATAGGGAACACTGGTTCTACACACTATGTCGCTAAAAAACTTCTTCTCTCATTCAACACATCCATAAAGTAAATACTTAGCGTCTGTGCTGGTTGTACACAGCCTGCCCAGTCTGCATGTTTTACTGGAGTTGAGGTTGTAGGGGTGGAAGCTGTTTCTGCTTTTTCTTATCCAAGGGGGTCAGAGTGGTAATGGCATTTTCCTGCCAAATATATGCTGTAAATCCCACATTTTTATAGCTCGTCTGAAGCTCTTGTTGTTCCATGGCTGCTCTTATACTAAATGAAATGCTCGTTATAGGGCTCACTGCTGAAGTCCTGCGTGCCTTCACTGCTCATCAAAAAAGAAAATAACTTCTGTCATCTTTCCACGGTGCAGCGCTGCCCGTGCCACGTGCTTTATAAGAGCTTAAATCAAACTGAATCTAAAGTAAATTATTCCAGTGTTGTGGTATACATCAGAATTTTGTTACCTGTACAATAATCCCTTACATTATTTCACTGGCAACGACTCATGTTATATGAATTATGACTTGAAAAACAATATTTACCTTGCAGTATAGTGGTGTGTATACAGAGGGATGTGTGTGCTTCGTGTGTGCTTATTTTTAGATTATAAAAAGCCATGTGTTCTTTGTCGCAGACCTCCAATGTGATGGCTTCTTCCAGGATAATTTCACAAAGGCTTTTATTCATGATATGTTTATAATATTTTATTTTAATATATATTATTGTCCGTTAAAGTGGTGATACGGTTCTATACTGTCAGAAAGATAAAAGTAAAGTTTAAATTTCCTCATGTAAAAAACCTGCTATCAACATCTCACAACAGTAAAAGTGCAAAAGTATGAACAAAATGTATTTTAATAATCAAATAGATATATATAGTCCCTTTGAGAGTGTTATGTACATAACTGTGTTCCTTTTACACATGCTTTAACATATAAGCCACATTTGTATAGCAGTAAGTCAGGGTAGAACACACTTTGACAAAGGTTTAGGTCTAGATCATTATATTGTAGAGGCAGGTGATGAACTTAAAGCTGTTTAAATTAGCAGTAGTAAGGAGCAGCTGGATGCAAATGTGTGTTTGGATAACAAAACAATCAGGAACATAATATCTCCTGGAAAAGAGGAAGCTATTAGTGGCATTTATAATCAAAAACTGTGACTGAAGGGCCAAAATAACAGTTAATCTGCAGCAGCACTCTGGTGTTTGTGAGGGAAAGTTCAACCTTTGTACACCCACAGTTCAAATTCCATAGATAGCACATTTATTTGCATACAGTATGAACTGGTCCACTGGCCTAGTGACCTTCTGACCCCGTGTACTACAATCCAGAGGTGCAGAAGGAACTTGTAACTTTGACTTGTGTAAAAGTTATACCACTCAATATTAAATACTCTGGTACAAGTAAACATTTTTCTTTGATAATAAAAACAAGACGAAAGCAAAAGTAGAAGTAGGCCTACACCTCCAGCAGACATCAACTGCATCCTCTTGTTCAGCACCACACTGCTGCCTGTGCTGTACAATGTCACATACTGATAATATATGAAGTAACTAGTCAATATAGTTTTGAGATAAATGTAGTAGAGTAAAAAGTACTGTATTTTGCTGTGTATCATACCTGAGTAAATGTACTTAGTTTCTGTCTACCACTACAGTAGCCTTTCATGTGAATTCACAGTTGTAGCTACAGAAGAACATCAGAAACACTGTAATAGTGTGTTTTTTTCACTCTAAACTTGTATTTATTCATTGTTTGCTTCAACAGTGTTGAAAAATAAAACAACTTTGGTGCTCTTTATTGTTTGATCATGTCATAAGGAGGGTGTTAGCGGTGGTGGGCTAAGAGTTTATCTGTTTGTTATTTACAGTATGCAGACTCCTCATTGCTGTGGGGCAGGGGGAGGGTGTATGTGAACCAGCTTGTTGCTGGTAATTGATTCCACATTAGCCTAGCCTAGCACTGGGAGCACTCGGAGAGATATCAGTGCTGAGCTCTCTCTCCAGCGTCGGCGCACTCAAACTGACTGAACCCGGCGGGACGAGCCCAAAGTGAAACCGAGCGACTGCACTCACTGCACGGCAAGGGAAGGACGGACAGGTCGGTAGGGTGTTTGCAGGCACCGAAGCACGATATGACACGATAAGAACTCAGAGTGGTCTGTTTACATAAGACCAACTGTCGTAAACTGGCAACAGCTGTATCTCACATGTTTTCTGTGGTAGGGACCTGACACAGTGAAACAATGACAGCCAAAAAGCCGCAGAGCATGCTCCGGGAAGCGTCCCATCAGATCATCGCCGGTGGATCCGCTGGTAAGTCCAACAATTATTGTTAAACTTCGTCACACTAAAAAGAAAACCCAAATGATTCACATTACGCAATAGTCCTGAGAGCTACGTGCTGCTCGGTGAGCGGATCACAGCCACATGTTGCCAATATGCAAAAAAAAAAAAAACGTATTCGCGCCCTCCTTCAAAGAGTTTCCCACAGACGCAGGACTAAATGTTTCTGGCGGCGACGACACATGCGTGGTTGATTGACACGCGATTAAAATGTGTGTACAGCGGAAGGTCTCTGGATCAAAGATCCAAGGTGTTGCCAAGATAGTTCTGCCCCCTCTTACATACTGGAGCTCCTTTGTGCCTCACGAGGAAATGCTAGGATAGGAATTTCCTTTGCGCATGCGCATTGCTGTCTGTGGAGGATTTAATCCAAAGCAAGGATATTATGGCAGAGATCATTTTGAAATATGACTTCAACGAGACGAGTAAAAATGTTCGTCATGTACCATGAAAAGTGCATTGATTATAATATTTCATAATTCAGTTAGGCATACCATAATAATCTTTGAGATTCTGGTCAATACCACAGCCACAAGAATATAATCTTCATCGTTACTTGTAGGAGATAAGATATGATGCGTTAAATTAAGTTTCAGATCCTTATTTCCACTGGAGAAAAAATGACAGCTTCTCTTTGTCGTACCTCCTGCTGCCACTGAACGTCATTTACTGTCGCCTAATAGAGCCACGTTTTCACGTCAGTGTTGTTGCAATGCAGCTCTCGACCACCGGTGGCAGCACTGAGCTCACAGCAGCTGTTTAGCACTTCGCGTGCGCTGAATGAAGAAGGATTAAGGCGCCATATTTAACAGGTATTTGTAAGTTAAAACCAACACCGGGAGCGGTCTGTGGTGACTGTCATTTAACAAGTGCTTCGATATTCAGTGTATTCACAAGACAAGAGGTTATATCGCAATACGACAGCGATACGACTTCAGGACAGATTGAACACTGGATAGTGAGTTGCTGGAGACGTTGGGCAGAAGTTAGAGGCGGCGGCCGGTGGTAGCTGGTTAACTAGCTATCTTTTTAAGGACAAAAAGACATGTTGAGAGTTAACATTGGAAATGCTTTTCACCGCTGGAAAAAAAGACTGTTGCTGATTTAAAAGAATGAATCATATCTTCTAGACTGGTAAGTGAACAGTTGCTATGCTAACTAAGGCTATATAGCAATGGCAAAAACCTAGACATGCATCATTTTCATTAGCTTTTTGTTTACCGGCTTGACTGCAACTGGGGGCTTAGTGGACTTGTGATATACTTTTTTTTTTTTTGTCTTTCACAATGATGCTATTGTACCGACTACCTGTTGTTGGCAACCTATTAGACTACCACCTGTTGGAGAACATGCACCTGTTGGAGAACACCTGTGCAGGCCTAAAACACATTCACCAGGGAGCAGCGGCATTGCGGGAAATCTCCGCCATATAAGTTCAGTACAATATGTGATCAGTTTACCTTAGGAGGCACTTTGTAGTATGCTTATAATGCCAAAATTTGCTTGGAGAATCACTGGCTTTTCCTGTTTTCTTCACTATCATAGAAATTAATTGACTGTTGTTGCAGTGGTAAATATAAACTATGAACTGCGTTTAGTGAACTCGATATATTTAATTTCCCAAATGTAAAAACAAACACCAAAGTATTTTAATGAAAACAATTACAACTGAGCTACTCTTACAACACGTGGGAGGGTTTTTGTCAGTCAAACCTGGCAACACTATCTCCTCCTGCTAGATGTAGGCTACAGTACAGATTGAACTCTATACAGGAAAGGGGCCTTGCCCAACCGGGAAGTGAGCAGTAGTCATTACTCTCGCTGCTGTGCCTCACTTTACAAGTTTCACCTTTACAGAAACTCCTGCCTTCCCTCTCTCACTGGCTTAAGGTTATGAACATTGCATAATAAGAGGGAGATTACCTGCCAGGTCCTGTTTGCTGAACCAGGCGGTTCAAGACAAGATAATATAGATCACACTCAAGTGAGATGGAAGTCAGAATATCCTGACAAGTTAATGAGACAGTGGAAGAAAAAGGCCACTAAGTCTGCACTGTGCAGACTTACTCTATGCAGACTTATGGCAGTCACCTTAATCAGGCGTTAGAGATAAAGAAACCCCAGAATAACCACTTTGCAGCAGAATAACTTAATTTGAAACACGTGTTGAACACAGTGCCTGGAGGGTACAGTTCAGTTTATTAGGTGCCCTTAGCTCGTCCTAGACCTGCGTTAAATCCCTCTCTCATGAAGGTTACAAAGTAAAATGTCAGTTTGTCACTGGACTTGCCCTCAACAAACTTGACTTTGTGTAAATATGGACATGTGGGAAGAGTTATTACATGCCTGCACAGTGCAGTGGGGGCATGTGCCTCTGAACTGCAATTAGCAAAAAATCGAATAGTTGCATCATCCTATCTGTTGTGCTGCATATGTCTCATATAAAAACCCAAAGACTAAAAGTCTATTAAAAAATCCTAACAGTGAACAGATGTTGATTGCATGAAACAAAGTGCTCTCATGTAAAACGCTTGTACCAAGCACATTATGTGCAGGACTGTAAACCAAAGTCAAGGTTCACGGTTAATCATTTTATGTTCCTCATCTTGTGCAAGAATAAGGTTATATCAGTGTTTCTTTGTAACTTTTGATTTCCCCATCGTTGAAGGATAAATTGATTGATAGGCACCACATTTGTTCACAAACAGTGCTTAAAGTTGCCAGTTGAAAATCTTGTTGTTGTCTGCGGGGGTGAAAGGTCACTGAGTTTTTGCATGGGGTGTCTTCTCTTAGCAAATGAATCTCAGTCCAGAACTGGATGTGCAGCTCAATGTCCGCTGGTTCAGGACTTTGGTTTTGTTATACATTTGTGTGATATAGTGGCTGCTTTGCTTGCCAGCATGTTCTTCAGTTTGCAGTAATACACAATTATTCTAGTAAAAATAAGTTTCATTTAGAGAAGTCTTTTACTGCCTCTGTGACACTTGTATCACCAGAACTGGATCTTTGATCCTTAAGTTAATAACTTATTGATTTGTTATTTCATACATTACATCACTGAGCACCTCATACCTGCTGACTGTTCTGCTGGAGCGAAGTGTTGGTTTTGCAGTCAAATGCTCCATGGAGAAACAAATGTGATGTTCCTGTAATCTTACCCAAAGTATTTGTGACTAGCACATATTTATTGTGTCAGTTTTTGTTTTCAAGCTGAACGAGCCGAGCTGAACAGCTGTAACCAATAAGAGCCACAAAACATTTCCTCATGTTTTTATTCTCAGTGTTGTTGCTGTGCTTAACTCACCAAGCTGATCAACACTGACTGAGGGTTGGCTTTTGTCTCTTTTTTGTCCATATGTGTCCTTCTATCCTTGAGATATATTGTTTTTATCTCCAGAAATCACAATAACAAATTGTAAATCTTAACTTTGAAGTGTCTTGCTAGTGGTGGTTTGTAGTATCCTTAGTGGTATGGTGTACATTTATAGCCATAAAACATCATTCTACATCCTGTCACACAAAAAAATGACTATAATCAATACCAGTGATTCAACAAATGTGCAAGAACTCACTTTCTGAATTTGGTTTGTGGCAAAGACTAAGTGCTTCCTTCCATCGACCACTGGTGCTGCCAGTGAAGGCCAGAGCATTTCTTCTTTTCTTGTATTAACCACCACAGCATTTCTCCTGGTTCTGCCTTTCTGTTTTGCTCTTGTGTGTCTCTATTGTGGAAACAGGACTGCTTTCGTTTGGTTGAGGAGGTGTTCACATACCATGTCATTGTTGCTACACTTCCTGTGGTTACTGATAGATGATGGCAGGAATCTTATTTTGCATAATTTTGACAGCTTCTCCAAACTGAATATGTCACTATCTACATGTTATCAGTGTTGCAGCCAGTAGATTGTGGGTTGAGGCTCAGAAGGCAGAAAGGAGCTGGTCATCCTGAGGGTCAGTGGTTTGGTGGACTCTCCTGCCTGCGGGTCAAAGTGTCTCTAGGCAAAATATTGCCCCTCATGGTTGTTGCATAGCTGTATAAGTGTATGTCTGTGGTGAATGGGTGAATATGGCAAGCATTGTGAAGCAGTTTAGTGTTTGTAAAAGTGTGATATAAGTGCACTTCATTTACCATCATGTAGCGTGTGAAGGACATCTGGTCGAAGATTTTTTTTTTTTTTTTTTTTTCTCAGCTCCAAGAATATCATACATCAAAAACGTACTCAGCTTGTACGGTGTATTCCAGGTGTTTCACAGCCAAATGTTTGCCTCATCGTTCAAAGGGTCCAATATTTACTTTGCTCACTTGTAATAGTTTATTTAAGAAGGAGTATCAGTAGCTGCCAGCAGTAGTAAGCAGACTGCGATTGACTGTGCACGGAAACAGATAATGGGCTGAATGTCCGGCCTTGTCTCACGACAAAACCCTTTCCACTGTGCTGTTTTGGTAAAACAGAGGAATGTAATGGGACATTTTACGTACTGTATAATTGTAATTTACAAAGTTCATTGTAGACTAAACGGCTGGTTTTGTTATAAAATGTCAGGACTGGGGTAGGGCGTCCGAAGATTTCATCTTCAAATGGCTGATGGTGAGTGTTTTCTTTGACCAGCGGTCCGGCGGCAGCGTTTTCAAAGCCTGTTTCAAGCCTGTTTCTTATTGTGTTTGTGGATTATGTAATGACAGACAGAAAACAAATTTCCCAATGGGACAATAAAAGGCTGTCGATCTAAAATGTATTTTACTGGGACTTTTTTGCTTGAGGAAAAAAAAGGATTAATATGATTAATTGATGACCAATTTTTTTTTAATGTGTCAATCAATAGACTTATTAATGCTGCTCCATTTGGGAATTGGCTCTATTATTCTCTTTGATCTTGCATATAACGCTGGCAAGAAGAAAGCAGATAGTGAATGTGTTTAATTCTGTTTTCATTAACTCAGATAATTGTGTTTAATAAGTGCTCAGGCTACGACTTGTTTCAGGTGATGTTTTTATGAGAACTTGTGTGTCACAAGGACTCGGGCACTGCGGCCTGTCCCTTGTCTGTTTGAATGTGTCATGATGAGTCCCGTGGGCCCGACAACCTGCTATCCCGAGCCCCACATCCAGAGGCTGTGGGGCTCCTGTCTGTCCTCACCTGGGGTTGATGGGAGCGTGCAGAGGACACAGGTTTTATACCGCAGCAGAATGGACCTTTAGTGTTTCTCCATTTTCTTTTTTTTCTCACATAGATTCACTTTTAACAAGGATACGTGTCTTAATTTATGTGCTGCCTGGTCATAGACATCAGGTCAGGGTGAGAAAGGTGCACTGTTTAGTCATCTGAGCTCGGTTTGACATTCTGCGGTGAGTGTGTGTGTGTGTTTCTGAGAGGTCAGTGAGCTCCACCTCTCTGTACAGACGAGCTGTGAAGAGCTTACTCACTCTCCCTGTGTTTGACTTCAGTGTGAGTTAGTGCTTACGGCATCAGCCGACTGAGAAAAAACACTTTATTGACTTCTTTTGATCATTGAATTTAGTGTTTTATTTACTTTTTCATTATTCTTGAGTTGGAGATTTGTAATTGTGAGGTATCAGGATATCTGGGGTGTTTACTACATGGGTGTTTGCTCAACTCTGAGCACTAACTTATTAAACTTTCGCACTCTCAACATTTGCACATTAGCACGCTCTCACTTCACGAACATATGATATATTTATGCAACACTATGTGCTTTTTCATATTACATGTCTATATATCTTAAAATCTTATATTTTTTATTTTATTAATTTATTATTTCTTATAAATAAATCTCACATCTGGATTGGACAGATGAAGAGGAAAATATATTTGCATAATTATGCCTATTTGCACACAATCAATTTTCTTTGTAAAAAATATTGAATAGCTTTACCCCTTGTTTTAAAAAGAGGTAATGACATCACAATCATAGACCTCTGATGGGGGGGGGCACCGTCAGATGTTTTATCTTCAGAGATGAAACCACTAGTCGATTGATACAAGTATTATCTGCAGCTATTTTGATAAATTATGGAAATTAATAATGACTTTATAAGGAGTATTGAACATTTGGAGATTTCAGCCTCTCAAATTGATTTGAATTGATTATTTTTATTTTGACTCTTGACATGAAACGACACGATCACCTGTTGGCTCTGCAAAGATGTGACGGGAATGTTCACCATCAAATCAATAATCATTTAATCTTCGGATTTATTAGTAGTGAAACTTCATTTCAGCCCTAAAGGTTCAGAGACATGCTTTTATTGGATAGTTAGGTGTTTGTGTGCTGGTCAAACCAAAACTTTTTGATGCAGCCGTCCATTCATATTTTGTCCACGAGGTGGCAGTAGTTCCATGTTACATGTCATTTCCTATGGTTAAAGGGATGTTACAACTTTTTCGTGGTCGTGTTTCAGTTGAAACCAACATGGAGACAGTGGTGATGGATGGGTGCCCTGCAGAGTGGACGGTGTGCTGTTTTGAAAAACAAACAAACGGTGAAGTGAATTTAGATGATGGACGCGTGCACAGGCAGAAAATCCTCATTAAAATAATAATGTCATTATGATTGAATACACAGCGAAGCACATTTCAGATCAGAAAATGAAAATCTATCTAGTTACACGTCCCCTGCTGTAATGTTTTCTCTAAGTCCTTTGTTATTTCCTTGCTAGATGCTTTTTTTTAAACTCCATGAGTAAATCGATCCGTCTCCAGCAAATGGACTGTAACGACATGAGACAGACGCCCCTGCGTGTGATTACCGCGGCTCTGCCTCCAGACTGTCAGAGCCTCGCCCGGGCTGCACCGCAGCTCTCCTGCTTTAATTGGTTTTAAACAGTGAACCTGAAATCAGTCGGGAAAGAACAAATAAAGCCACTTAGCCTAAATGAAGGAGAGGAAGAAAAGAAGAGAGGAGAAATCAAATAAATACAGTCAAACAAAGTGTGTGTATGAACATGTGTGCAGGGGGGGGGGGGGTGATGGTGGTGTGTGTGTGTGTGTGTGTGTGTATATATGTGGGGTGGTTATCCATTGACAGAGACTGCACTTGGCAATGAGTGTTTTTTTTTTCCTTCTCCGCGATTCCCGAGTGGCTGCACCAATCACAGGCGAATTAGGCCTAATATTTATTTCCAGAAACAATCGCACACGTTTCAGCGGGGCTTTGATTGAACTCCCGGCGGACATGTTGTAGACAGATGTTTAGATGACCTCATGTTTGAAGTAATGTTGATTCTGGATGGGGCGCTTCTTGGCCTGTTCCTCTAAATCAGCTCCTTCTACCTCCCCATCTCTCTTTTTCTTTCTCTTTTTCTTTTTTTTTTTTTTTGTGGGTCTCGGTCTAGGAGGGCACGCGGAGGCTCACGTCCTTCATATTTTTAATGTGTGCTTTGGCTCGCGGTAAATAGCGCCCATTTACATTTTCTGTTCCATCCCTTGACAGACACATGTCCGTGCGTGGGGGTCGTGGATGGCTTGTTTAAAATGAGCCATGATAGTGGTGAAGGATGGCTACTTAACCGGACACATCTGTCTTTTGTTCTCTGTGCTTCTTTTTATGCGCCTCTGCCTGTCTCTGAGCTATATACGACACAGGCTGCAGGCTTTACCACCGAGGCGGCGGCGGCGGCGGCGGCGGCGGCGTTTCTGCTTCTGACACCAGCTCCTAGAAGAAGCTGCATCGATTATTAGAAACACGGCCGATAATCAATGTCGTGATAGCAGACTTGAATTTAAAGCCAGTTCCTACAGTGTCTGTATGAACAGATTGGCCGCTGCAGGGTGTATAATTAAAGAAACCCCTCATTTAATATGGAAAAACTAAAACACACCGAGCATCACTTAAATAAACACCAAAGATTTATTATCTTCCTCAACTAATCACCGTCCTCTCTAAATGTGAATGATCACAGTGTCATAGGAAATTAGCTGAATGCGAACAGGCATTAAGTCTAATGGTGGTCTAATTAATACACTACAAACGTCTCGCATCCCAGAATAGAACAGTGGTGATGATAAAATAATGGATGCACAATTTCTGAAACATATTTGAAGGAGAAGATCATTCGTCAATTAATTCAATGATGTTTTAGAGTTTAAGACTCTGTTTTATACTGTTATCAAAAATATGCAACAAAACCAGGAGATAAATATGTCTCGCCTAGAGTTGTGCACCCGCGCACACGCACACACACACACACACACCGTCATTTCCAATCCCAGGGGAATAATACGGGGATTTTTCGTTAGGAGCAGAGACGTGAGTAAAACCCTCAGCTCCTCGGTCTGGATGCTGCTGCTGCTGCTGCTGCCGCCGCCTGACGCTGTTTGGCCGACGTCCTCTGCACGTGCTACAATCAGCAATATACGCCGAGGAAGATTCTCAGTCATGCAGGTCGGAGAAAGTCAAACAAGAAGTTCCTAATGGCTTTCTGCTAAATCACAAGTGTGACGAGGGAGCAGCGTTAAGACTCCACAGATATCTCAGATCTGCATTTGGGGGAAAAAAAAAAAAAAAAAAAATCAATGCATATTTTTTGATTTGTGTAATAACATGCATGAGCATCACAGCCTGCAGGCTGCACGCCCTCCTTGGCTCATCTGTGTGATGCAAGAAGCAGCAACGTGTCAGCTGTGCGTGTGCAGGTGAGACCGCTCACAGTCTCATCATCATCATCATCATCATGCATCTTCATCTTCGATATATGCGACCTTGTCTTTAAAGCAGATGCAGCACATGGCTGTATAGCAGAGCCACCGCGCCAGCTACGTTGACGCACACAGTCTGGACAGAAATGAAAACGGGTGTCCCAGTTTAGTGAGGGCTTGTGATGTGATGTGATGTATGAGCTCCAGCCGCGCTGCCGACGTTATCTTAATGACATGATTTATGAAAACGGTTCACTGGCTGAGTCTGAGGGACCGGAGGAGAGAGAGACTGAAGTGAGTCCAGCCAAGACGCAACGCGCAATTACCGGATTGTGCTCGCTCGAACTCGCACGCGCACGGTCAGTCTGGGGAGAGAGAGAGAGAGAGAGAGGCCGCGTGCACTGCAGTGACTTCTGAGTCAGCTGTTGTTAGTCGGGGACTGAGTCCAGCGGGTTTTACATGCCGCTCCACTGCATCATTAATGACATGATTACATATAATATTACATTATTGCATCTATTATTAAATGCAATATCATTAAAAACCCATAAGGCACACAAATGTTCAATAAACCGTTGATTTTAATTGATAGTAATTGAGCCAAGTTAAAAAGTAATAGTTTAATTTAGTTTTTTTTTTTTCCACAAAGGAAAACAGTAGCTATAAACACTGTGGTGCCTGAACACATATAGCTTATTGTAATACTGTTCATGTAATATGGATTTACACCAAATATATGAGCTAGTTGACATTTTGGTGGACTTATTTAACAAAATGAGCCATGACATGACCATCGTCATGATGATGATGATGTTGCATGGATTCAGGAGGATCCCTGTGATGACACATCGGCCTTTGAGCACAATCATGGACTGTCGACTGTGTTCCCAATATACTCAAGTTAGCGTGAAATCCGACCGGATGAACACAACCAGCTATGAGCAGATGATTTCTCATTGTATTAATTATCACATGTACACCATTAATTTACAACTGTCTTGGTCAAGTCAGAGCTCACTCTTTTAATAGCAGGCCTCCTGTTAATCTCGTGGTCAGGCACGGCAACACACACAGGACATACATGCAACTCCTTAGAATAATAGTAATAATTATAGTGCAATAGTAAGAGTGGATTCAGGAGGGTAATTATGATTGCTCAACATGGGAGGTTTTCTCTGGATCATTGCCTCCTATTTAGAGTTACCAATTATTAAAACCAGGACACTGCGCTGCAGGATGCTCAGTGCAGCTGATTTTTCTGATCGCGGCACTAAGTATTTCATCGCATCATCACATGATTTCATACGGCAAACAAAGGTCTTCTGCACCTTTCACCACAGCATTCCTCATGTATAAATCATTATCATGTGTATGGAGTTTGTATAGTCAGCACAAAAACTTGAAGAAGAAGAAAAAAAAAAGTGAAATTGGAATAGAGGACAGATGTAAAGTAAGTGTTGAGATCACTGAAACATTTCATAAAGAAGAAAGTGAAGGGATACACAGTGCAGCACATGGCAACAATAATAAAACTGGGAGGGAGATCAGCTAAACAAGCTATGCTTAATTGAGCACTCAGACTAAGTAGTCAAGGGGCAAAGAAAGACTGACCCTGTAAGAAAATGAAAGTTTACAGTTGTAAGAGGTGTGTATGCGTGTGTGTGTATTTTTGCATGCATCTGGGTTATGTATTCGTGCAAAGCGAATGGCTTCTTTATGCGTGCGTGAACCATGTTTTCATGCCACGAAATGGTCAAATGTTTGTTTGTTTGTTTTTGCGTGTGCGTGCATCCAAGTGAGAAATTTATGCCGGGAAATTGGATATAATTGTGTGTGTCTGTGCATGCATGCAGGGAAATTGATATTTTTAAGCTTGCGTATAAGTGTGTGTGTGTGTGTGTGTGTGTGTGTGTGTGTGTGTGTGTGTGTGTTATGTGTCTGGATCATGTTTTCAGATGGTGTGTGTGTGTATTTTTAAATTCAGCCCTGTCTTCAGCCTCCTAATTAAGTCACAGTTGGAACAAGCTTTCCCTCTGGAGAGCTCTGTCATTTCTGCTGACTCAGTATCTTGGTGTTTGCAAGTTTGATAGGACACCACTGCAGGATATGTGTATATCTGTATATGATAATATGTCTGAATTGTTTTAAACACCAAAAAAAAAATTAAGTGTTTCAAAATTTCTGCTAAGCCGCTCAGGAGCTGCAACATGCCCTCTGTTTATCCTCTGCTGCCTTGTTCCTCATGAACACTGACGTGTGTTTAAAAGCCTTGAATTGGGCATTTAACTTCCTGCCCTGTTGGTATCAGGTCAGACACATGGGTCTGCTGCGCTGCGGTAGAAGTATAACCGCTGGATGGGTTCCTAATGCTGATTTTTCAGGCTCACCGGTTTTTGATCTTTTGTTTAATAGTTTTTGTTTTGTTTGAGGAAATCTTTGAGAAAAAAAGCCAAGGCCAAGGCAAACCTCATGTTATTCCAACTGAATCTGATACACAATTCAAAAGTTCAGATACAGTAATTACAAACCCTCCCTGCTCCTGCTGTAAGCGCTGAAATATAAATAAACATAATAAGTACTGTCAAAAAAACAAAAACAAAACCGGACAAACTAAAAACCCTGAATTACATAGCTGTATCCGTGTATATGTATTTGTGTGTGTGTGTGTGTGTGTGTGTGTGTATATGGATGTGTGCATTGTGAACGTCTGCCCTGTGATTCTCTGGATGAGCTGGAAATTTACAACACAGGTTTTTACAGTAAGCCCCAGCCAGAAACTGTAATTCTTTCTCCCCTTTTAGCTCTGTAGTTGGGAGACAGGCCTGCCCACTTGGGGTTAACTCTATCAAGATGAACAGCGTTTGGACTAGTACAGTAATCATAATGTAATTTGTTGTGCTCATGGGCCAATTTGTGTCATTTCAGAGGATACATCCCGTGCCTGGTGGCCATACACAAGCGTGTCCCGGGGCAAGGCTTTAATTAGGGAAGCTCAAATTTATAGACACTTTGTATTATTTCTGATCTTGAGTGGTTGGAGGATGACATACTTAAGAGAGGGACGCTGGCAGACGACGAGGAAAAATTTGATAATGAGAAACAAAACTGAATGAAAGGTCATGTTAGGAATTTGTTTACCATTTCATTATCATTTTGAAATCAAAGAGTCCTGCAGTGAAATCAAAGCACACACAAATGTCACAGTCTGGAAGGAGGTTAGAGGTATGCACCAGTTAAACGCTTTATTTTGTTTGAAATCAGAGCGAGGGATTGAGATGTAAAGGAACTGCCAGGTTGTAGCAAAGAGCACTGTGTTAGTGTGTTAATGTTCATCAGTTGGTGAAGCTGCAGCCGTATAAGAAGGACAAATATCCTGCTCCTGCGAGTATGTTCTCAATTATCTGGTTTTGATTTGAGTTAAAAAAAAAAAAAAAAAGAAGAAGAAGAAGAAAAAAGTAAAAGATATGTGGAGAAAAAAGTCAGGCTTTTCAAAATTTGGCATTAATTTGCTGCACAGCTATTTAATGAGGATTAAAATGTTCTGCCTTTTAGAGCAAAATCTGATCCAAATATTTCATGAAAATGATGACTCAGAGTGACTAGAGGGCAGAAGTGAGCTATATTGCATTTGGTTAATCCACCTCTGTAATGTATTGAATTAGGAGTTTGCACTGTTCCCATCTGTCGTTTTTTAGTAGTGAAGTACATTCAACTTAATGGATTTTAAGGTAATACCAAGATGGATAACTTTGCTGATCCTTTCACATGTATGCACAAATGATTTCACTTAAGCGCGACATTCAGCTCTCAAAATATGAGATAATCCCTTCACATCTGTGTTTAGTTTGCCAGAGGTATCATTGGAAATGTTAATATTATCAGCACAAATGACTTACACAGCAGACCTTCTCCACATTTATTCTGAAAGGACTCCAAGCCTTCATTCAGCACGCTGATTCTTGAAATTGTTTTACTGCACACAAAGGGTCCAAATCATGACTCAGATATGACACAGGCGGTATTTTCTATGGCCTGTGTGAGTTTTAAAACAAGAGGTCACACTGAGATGCGTTTAGTAGAACAGAGACCACACAGGGCGCCGGCCCAGCAGCTCTGCAGCGTTTGAAGCCGGTCCAGGGGGAGAGCAGTGGCCGAGAAAGGGGACGGAGGAAGGTTAAGTTATCAGCAGTCTGACAGTGCTCGCACTCAGCTGAGCAGCTCTGTAATCAGAGGCTCTGACAGATGCTTTCTCGATAAGAATCCCCCAGAAACTTTGGAGGAACACACAGGCTGCCAGCTGTTTCTATAGTGAGGCTCTGATGTTGACGTCTTCAAAAGGATGACACGAATCCAACAACAACTGTAGCTGAGTTTGTCTCTTTTCAAGACATGGCACAAATCTCCCTCGAGTCGGGTGCATATGTATTAGAACAGGAGAGCTTTATTTGTGTTGTTACGTCCCCTGTTTGTGTTCGGACTTGGAGGTTGCTTTTTCTGCCCCGAGTTTGTGTTTTCCAGGTTTTCGTGCGGTATGTAACGGCTAAAGGGGAATTATCAGTCAAAATTTTTCCTCCACCTTTGCCTGTACCGCACAAGAAGAAATCTTTCGAGGGCTCCATTGGTGTTCTGGTCTTTCCTGAATTGCGGTACTCTCGGGTGTGTTTCATAATGGTACTTGGACCGTTGCAGCCTGATATATCGCACCCAGGGGAGAATCTGCACTCTGCACTAATCTATCAGTCCCCAGCCAGAGGAAGGCAGAATGACACGCTCAGGCCTCTGCGATTATGCCCCCCCCCCCCCCCCCACATCATATTCAGAATTTACTTTAAATTGATGGTATGGTTTTTCTTTTTCTTTTTTTTTTCCAAAGAGGAAACGTCTTGAGTGATCGTACACAGGCTGCTGCGGTTTTGCAGATGTTTTTATTGTGATTACTTGAGGAAATGTTTTGTTAGTCAAATGTAGGATTATTTAACTGTAGTCCTTCAGTCACTTTGTAAGCTGCTGGGTAAACAGAACAATGTAAGTTGATCAGTTATTAGACACTGTATTTCAATAGATCATTCATATTTTTAATTACATGGAGCTCCTGTTCTAATACATTTATTATTCCAACTGTAATAATTATTATGAAAATATTACTTCTGCTAATTTTAGCAAACTTTACTTTTGACTTGATACAATAACACTATGGCTCTTGGTTTTTCTTAAGTGGAAAGGAGACAAGGTAATTACCCTCGGGGCAATTAGAGAAAGGGGCTGAGGGAGTAGCAAAGTCATTTTCAAACCCAAACATCCTGGTCCAAGGGGCCGGAGCGGCTGGACAGCCTCCTGGAGGCCGCTGGCTGGCTCGCAGGGAGCCGTTCGTGGGGAAGCGGATCAGGGTTTGTTTTCTTTCTCTGGAGGCAGGCCTCTGAAACTTCTGCCAGATGAACAGCACCTGAAACGCAGCGGCTCTCCCACCACCGTCAGTAGAGGGAGTGATTTACTGTACTCAGCCGGGCATGCTTGTGTGCATGAAATCCTTTAGTCAGCTGCATCACACTGTAAGCAGTGTAGTAGATCAGAGAAGAGGCAGTTTGTTGGTGGCTGCGGCTCCAAATATTATTTTTCTGCAGTATTTTTAAGGTGGCGTGAAAATATTTGTGTGAACCTATAAAACTACACAGCCCACATAATACTGCCAGTATTAATGCAGTAAACGCTATGAAACACTGATACATAATGAGGACAAATAAATGTGAAAAGCAAAGTGGACTCAAAATGCGTCTGATTTTCTGCTCCCTCTGTGGCTTTTATTTTTGCATATGATTAAACTGCACTAAAACGTATCACAATGATCATGTGTGAACTGCCTTACAAACATTATTAGTAACTTGTGCATCTGATCTCAGAAAGAGACGAAAGCATTTTTATGTAGGTGAGCCGATGATGGACAAATGCAGGTGTGATGACACAGGAAGTTTATCTCCATTGATTAGTTCATCAGCATAAAACTTATCAGCAGCTGTTTTTATAAAACCTGTTCCTGGCTCTCAAATTTTCTTTAGTACGTCTCTGACTTTTAGACTGTTGCACTGTTTTTGTAGAAATTCTCGAGATTTTCTGACATATTGTTGATAGATTCAAACAAATTGAGTAACATGGAACATAATTGTCAGATTAATTGATAGTGAAGATGATGATTACTTCCCTCCCAAATCTCTCTTGTCGGGATGTCAGCTGATTCATAAACATGTCTGGAAGGGTGTGAGTACATCATGTAGCTCATTCGCCCACGACTGCAGTGGCTGCCATGCTCTTAGAGAGGACTAGACAAGGGAGGAAAGAAGATGAAAAATGAGCAGAGAGATTTGGGAGTGGCAACAGAAGACGGCGTTGGCACTGTCTGTCTGCCTCGACTTCTGATCCAATTGTGCATTCGATCTGAGCATCAGTCCACAAGCTGAGTCACAGCACTGACGGTTTGGGCCAAAGAGCGGTTCAGAAGCTTAACGGCTTCTGAGTGATACCCATCAGGGAAGAAACGGGGCGGAAAGTGCTGCATAAAAACCCTACATGAAAAATTGAGCTTTGTGGGAAAGCGAGAGGAGAGATGGGCGTTTCTGCATGTAGGTGAATCAAACGGTATTTCATCTGAGGCACTGCGCGCTGACTACATGACAAATGTGATTCATTTGTTAGTCATTCTAGTGGAGCTGATCCTCCTGTCCCTTACATACATCTTTATGATGTAGACCTCTAAATTTGTCCAGTGAAAAGAAATGCACAGTGAAGAAAGAAAGAGAGGGGGGGGGGGGCTCATATTTGCATTCACAACTGAATGTGAATTAGCGTTGGCCTCTTGACAAGAATGTCTAATGAGCAAACACTGGATGACATCATTTTGAGGTTTGTAGAGAATTAGCTTGATTAGAATAACCCTCCACTCTCACCTTGGCTCAGGCATCGAACTCCTCTGCAATCTGCCTGTCAAAGCCTCTCTCAACTTCTATGGTTTTGGTTTGAGACTTTCCCCCCACACTGCGGTGTGTTTATTGTGGAATAAGTACATCTAAGGAGGAAAGAAAAATGAGCGCTTGTGCTGACGTTTGTTCGGCTCTTTTTTTTTTTTTTTCTTTTTAAATTTTGTTGAGCGTTTTTTAGCTGTTAACAGAGGTGCGATGAGTGTGTGTGTGTGTGTGTGTGTGTGTGTGTGTGTGCACGAGTGTGGAGAGGGGGTCGTTCTGTTTTATTTGTCATTGTGAGTTTGCACAGTTTCCTTCTTTGCTGGGATGGGATGAGTGAGGCTTGCCATCAGCTCTCTAAAAACAACAAGCCTCTCCTGCCAAACCTCCTAGATAATTAGCGAAGCATTTCACACTCTGCAGAACATCAAGAAGGAAATGGAAAATTGACAAATTAAGCATGGTCCTTGTAGAGCGGGAGGGTTTTGTTTCTGGAGTAGAGAGTTGGTGGAGCTCCAATTCAGCACATGGTCACTCTAAAACAAGCTCACTGTATAACGAAGTCCAATTTACACCAATCAGCAGGGCTCCGGCTTTTTTAATGCCCTGTTTTTATTATGAGACTTTTTTTTTTTTGGTCTGAATTCATTAGCGCTAATTTATTTACATTTGTTTATCACAGCGGCCTCATAACTGATTATAAGCATTAAGATAAGCATAAGAAGAATGTACTAAATTGTAGTTTAATGCAACCACAGTATGTCTTGAATTGGCTTTTTGGGCAGAGAGAGTGTTTTTAAATTGTGGTTGCTGCATTTCCTGGGTGGGTCAGACGAGCTCTTAAAACACAATCAAACACAAAGCCTGAAATGTGATCAAAAGTGTTTGGTTTTGCTAAGTGTTGATTGTTTAAACTACTCGTTTGTGTAGTCTGTGCCCACGTACGTAGTCCGCGCCAGGCAATTTACATCCTCATTATTACTGCAGAGCCTTCATAATAATTGCTCTGGCTGAAGTCTGGAAAATTCTGGGCATTTATTGATATTTGATATTATACTGGAAAAACCACTCACTGAGACATTTTCAAAACATGCTTTACTAATATCAGAAGCAGAAATAAGCGAATAGTCTTTCATCCAACGTGACTTAATGTTGAGGCATGAAAGGAGATGACCGCACTTTGCTGTATCGTTGGAAATTCAGATTCATCAGATACCTGGATTATGACGAAATGATTATTAATGATCAAAAACGGTTTCTGATCAGTTTTCAATTTTGTTTAGTTGTTGCAGGTCAAAATATCTATTGCTTCAGTAGATTACTGCTGAATGGTTTATACAGTGCAGTATATCTTCTTTAGAAAAACATTTCCATCAAAAGTGCAAAAAAGCCCAAAATTTTTGTTATGTTTATACACAGGCATATACTGCTTATCCAGACATACTGTAAACAAACACAGAAGTATGACATACATACATACACACACCCCCTTAGACACACTGATCCTGTCACCACACCCCATTCAGTCAGTCCCATCAGAGCCGAGCCAGCAGAGGAAACTGTCACTGCGCCCACTGTGGCACTCTGGAGAGTTGAACTTGACTGAAACATATGTCTTCAATTTTAATAGCTCTCCATTCCCCCAGATGGCCTGAAGGGGGGGAAGGTTGCCTGAGAAGCTGCGTTTCATGTAAGAATAATTTGTGCTAAGTAGCTGGGCGATCTGTTTGTTACGCTAGAGCTGACAGTTTGTTTATGTTTCTTGAGGAGTATGATGGATGGGGCAGGAGTTGATGCTAATTAGACTAAATTGTTGCGAAGAATGCTGAGGGTCTGCACCGCACTGCTGAGGCCAGTTTCCATTGTTCCTGCGTCTTCGCACTTTGGGCGTAATTGAATGGAGCTTGGGCCCATTCATCATGGTGGAGGGTGTCTCGGACAGGAAACAAATGACTGGACCTCGGTGAAGAGGGTTGTGGAGAGGCAGCATGGGTGACCGGAGGAGCACCGGTCAATGGTGAAGGAAGATACCCCTTCTTCTGGAGGCAAATGAGAGCAGACACAACCTGAGTCCAACTGGCCATGAAATGAATGTTTACCCAGTGAGTCTTGACCAGGGAAGATTAGCAGCTCTTAAACTCCTCCCCTTCCGCCTGATGGACATGGTCAACTGCAAAAGATGGCCATTAGGGAAAGTGTCACAGCATGTGCTCCACGTCATGTTCACAATGCTTTTGCCCATCTTTGGCTTTGAGCTCTCACTCAGTGTTGCTACAGTTCAAGGAAAATTCTGCCAATATTGATAAACACTTGCACTAATAAGGTATAAAACCAGAGCTTCCTTCAGGACCATTACTGCCTGTGGTTTTTCCTCAGAACTCTGCTGATTGATCAATCCATATTTGATCAATCACCAATTGTATTCCAGTACTCCACCTCCATAAAGACTCGCAACCATTAATGTCATATTGGATGTATGGGAGAGATGGGAGAGATTTCCATATCAGCTTGTTTTGATCATTACTGTCATCAAGTCAGTATGTATGCATGTGTAACTGAACTAGCTGAGTGAGAATGAATGTACAGTCGATTTGCAATAAAGCACCGTATCCGTTAGAAGGAGGTATAGATAGACCAAGCAACAGTGTTTGACTGATTTGAGGCCACCATATTTATTTGTTTTTCAGGGACCTTCCCTTCTATAAAGTGCCAAGTCATTTAACAACGACAGTTTCCCATTTACAATAATGACTTGGATATTGATGTCTGTTATATTGCCAAGTTGGAAATGTGATAATAATGATAAATCTCATATGTTGTCAGTGTGTTATTAGACCATCCCTGTCCAGTAAATGCTCTCATTTTTCAAAGTCCATGCTGTCTGTGTAGTTGTCTCCAAGCTGAAAAATCACCCGCGTCCTCCAGAGCCACAGATAATATTATACAACTGTTCTCATAAGCTGTGTTGTGCTCTTGGTCCTGATGTGTAAAATTGAGTTAAGTTTTAATGTGATATCAACATGCTGTCCCCTCATCAGTTCATGAAGAAGATTATTCCTGCAGTACAGCCAAGTGAACATGTGCATATTTCATATTGGACCAAGCATCCTGGCTTAGTTAAGACAAGTGCCTGGCACATTGCACAGAGTCTGACAACACAACATACATGGCCCTCTAAACATGTCCAGTGTTTAACACTGTCACCCTGTTAGTCCCTCATCCTAGAAACAAACCTTACACTGCACATGTAAGTAATTAACCCTTAAACATGTGCAGTACAGCAATGCTGTAAACAACATGGCATTGTCACAGTTTCTACATGTAAACGTGTTAAGTCCGAGGTAACAGAGAACAGAGCAGGGTCGAGCCAGGGTGGACCCAGCACATGTTCAACCTCACACAGGCTTGACAAGGATTTGTGCCCCCCCCCACCACACACACACACACACACACACACACACTTGTGGCCTAAGTCAGCTTGAGTTAACATACGAGCACCTCCAGTGGTTTGGTGTAAAAGGAAAGACTTACTGAAAAGTTTCATGCAGCACTTGTTCTTATCCTGCATCATTGTACAGTATGTCTTGCTGAACTCAGTATATCAGTGTTTGCGCATGTTTATATCCATCCACCCATTTCTAAATTGCTCCTCCTGTTAAGACGTCAGTGTTTATTCTGTATGACATGGACAGCACCCTGTACTGATGCATGTGATGTACCCAGGCCATGGCATGGTCGGATGGACCCAGGAACATGACCTCCCAGTGTGTCAGACCTTGACGGTGCTCATTACTGGACCACTGTGCCATACATTTATCTGTATCTGCACTTGTGCTATTTTGAAAGTAAAGTAGATTTTACATTTTTATTTAATTAATGTCTAAAAACGTCACTTGCAGACTTTCCCGTTGTTGAAGTGTCACATGGACTCAAGTATGATGAACAGGATGTAGTCTGAAAGCAGTGGAGGCCGAAACTTTTCACTAAGCTTCAAAAGCGCACTGAGATGTTTTATAGTACAAAGACGTTAAAAACAAAAGGTGGTAACCCTTTTATTAAAGATAAAAAAAAGAGAGTGAGAATTAAAGAGAGGGTTAATATCAACAAAGCAAAATCTCAGTCACAATGAACTTGAGCCATGAAATAGCCAACCCACCTGATGAAAGCACCGTTCACTGTGAGGAAGGCTTCTGTGTGTAAGGATGCCAGAAGCTGTCAAGTCAGGGAGCCTGTGTTTTCTTGGCTTGTTAAGAAGACAAGTTGTTATCTCTTGTGTCTGCAATGCTTTGTGGTTTATTGAGGCCGCTGTCAGTGGAGTACTGATCTCCTGCTCCTCCTCCTCCTCCTCCTTCTCCTCCTCATGCTCTATGATAGATTTTTTTCCTGTTGGATTGTAAAATGTCAGAGCAAAGTGAAACGTCTTAAAAAAGATGCTCTTGCTCTTTAATTCTGAGAGACTGATACCAAAGTCTGACATTTGAACTTTTTAATAGTTGAAATGTTTCCGTGCCAATTTGGCAAAAGCCTTTTGTAGCAGCACTGGAAATAGCTCAACGTGACTTAATGTTTCTGATACTTTGGCACTTTCACTGGAATATGGAAAATATACAACCAAACAATGAAATGGAGAAGTGCAAGGTGCATTGCCAATGCTTACTTTTCTTCAGCGGTGTCAGAATGATTTAGGAAGGATTTTTTCCTTAAACTGTCTTCATGGAGAATTAAATGTTTAGGGCTTCTGTCTCTGAAGCTACACGTGTGCTCTCGATGGTCTAGGGCTAAAATCTGCCAAAAGTTACTCTCCTATGTCTCATTCCTGTTTTCAACTGTCTGAGCAAACGCAGAGAATTATTAAAAGCTACATGAGCTGCCATCTGTCCATAAAATATGCATCATTTTAGATCATCTTTATGGTTTGGCGTTTTAGGATATGAAACATTTTATTCTAACTTGTGCAACCCTTGACTTTTCCCTTTTACATGAATGGATATCAGACGAGGAAAAGATACTGTATGGGTGGGATGTGGGTTAAGGATTTTAAGGATTGGGGGGGGGGGGGTTGTGTGTGAGGGGATAGAGAGAGGAAGCGAGTTAGCCTCGGATGGGCGAGAGTGAAACCTGAGCATGATTGAGTTAGGGGAAAGGAGACAGGAGCCCTGAGGCTGCCAGTCGGATGCTGTGTGTGTGTATACACGGCGCTCTTGTCATGCTGCCCTGTTAGCATGGGGAGATTGTGATGGAGTTATCTGGCCTGGCCCTAAAAACGGCTTGTCATCTTGTGTATACACAAGGAGGTAGCGTTAGTCTGTGTGTATGCTTGTACGGTGCCAGCAGCATTACTCACAGGCCTTTTGGGACACTAGCAAAGCCTCGCCTGGTTCCTTTCCCTCTCAGTGGAAATATACTCATTGCATCCTCTGAATTCTCAGAAGATGAAGGTTATACAAACAGTGATGGAAATTAGGTCTTAGAGGGTTAAACTATTACCTTTCTTGTGGGATTCATCCTCACCTGCTTTTCAAATGATCTGTGACACGGCTGAGGATGGGAATAAATCAAACTGCCCTCTATTTATAAAGCTCGTGCTGGTAACAAAGTTTTATTAATAAAGCCATTTATCTTACCATTAGGAATATGTGCCTTCTGCTTCAGACACTTCTTTTTTTTTTTTTTTTTTTTTTTTTTTAGCCTTCCCATCTTGTGCACAGTGTGCAAGATGCTGTTTAAACTGTGGGAAAAAATGTCCCAAACTGTACACAGTATGGAGCCCCTGCTTCACACTGCACCAACACTAAGCAAAAGCAGATGTTAAAAAGTTTACAGAAATCAGAACATTATTTTCCTGTTTCCATTGCATTCTTCTAAACACTTAGTGAACAAGCTTTGAAGTCACCCAAGAAATCTAGTCTGCGGGAGAAATGATAGGATCTCCTGGAGCAATGGAGCCAGGGAGGGGAGGTGAGGTGGGGGGGGGGGGGAGTTCTGAGTGAGGGAAGGGGATGAGGAGGAGCCTGGAGGGGGGCGGGCGGGCGGGGAGTTTGATGAGGAATTAGTGGTGCTTGTCAGGTCTAGATTGTTCTTTTTCATAAGATTTCTGCCAGGTGGAATCATCTGATCGGGATTTGTTCGCACATCTTGAGCTTTCTCTCAAACCTTTTTTCCCTGGGCTGAATGTGACCTGGGGATGCGGGGGGTGGAGATAAGCTGTGTTTAGGCAGGTCTGCTGTGGGTCTGATCATAACAGCAGATAAATCCCACTGACTGTGTTAGATAGCCTCACCGCAGGCAGTGTGCAGGACTGCCAGGAGCCCACATTAGCTCTCTGTAATGCGTATCCAATTTTATAATAGGCCTTCCAACTACATGAGTAATGTGGCTGCCTGGCAGGCATGTTCATTGGAGGCATTCACACAAGTCCCCTATCATGCATCCATCTTGCACCTATCCTGCATTAGTGCTGCCTTAGCAGTTGCAGCCTGTTCTTTCTTGAATTGTCTCAAATAACCCAGCAGTCAGGTTGTTGTAACACAAAACGTGTGTGTCTTGATCAAAGTGGCTGCAACGTTGCTCCTTACATCCCCAGATATACGGATACAATTCTCATTCTATAAACTTTTCCTTCAAGGGGATAGAGACGCAACGAAGCAGCAGTGCAGCAAGCTTTCAATAAAACGTGTGACTTCTAAGATGGCTACATCTGCAGCGCATTAGGGTTCAAGCACGCTCTCACAGGTTAACTAACTCTTCATGTTACCTCGAGTGACTAAGTCTCCTGAGAAGCAAATGGATTGCAGCGGGCGGCTTCGATGTGAAACACACTGAAGAGCTTCATCATCTTAAGATGCATTAGACTTCAATGTCACCATCACTTGGTTTTGATTTAGCTGTGCAAATCACCCTTGTTACCATGTATTACAACAGAGGAGGATACAAATGCCTTGTCCCTCTCCTGTACTGTTCCAAGCCAATCTGCCTCCTCTCAGCCCTTGTTGTACACTAATACAATGTGGCATATGAATCATACACACAATGCATGTCTTCATCCGACCTCTACAGACAGGACCTCACAAGGCAGCCACTTTGCAGTTTCCTGCTCTCTCATCTTCAAGGCTTAGTAGAGACATGCATTCCCCCTCTCATCGCATAATTCAATAGAGAGTATGACAATCACAATTAGGGCGAAGGCAGAGTAGCCTGGCAGCTTTCCTTTTGCTATATGGTTTTACAAAACTGTGCCCAGTTACCCACCCACGCGTGGTGGGTCCATACAGTGATGCATCTTTGTTGGCCTTGACCCAAAAGACCCCCCTCCGCAAAACAAAGTGCCTGCAGAAAGCTCTGGAAGATTGCCAGGTTGGATTGCCACAGAAAACCCATGAGAACTTCTCTGAGGCTGTGAGTCTTAAAGATTTCTACATGTGTGTGTGTGTGTGTGTGTGTGTGAGTAGGTAAGGGGTCTACCTCAGAGTCTGATGGGAAGGGAAAGGATGATGTATATGTATAAAGTAGACCTGCAGGTATTTCCGTTCAAGAGGTCTTTTTTTTTCTTTGTTTGCCTTGTTTCTTCTCCACACGCTCCATTGTTTTCATTGGCTGCGCAGCCGATGATGCTGCAATGCTGGAAAATGGCTGGTGTGATTTTTACAGGAGGACAGGGAACATGGGTCATAAAACTCGCCTCCATTTTCCACAGCCAGAAAAAAAATCTGCCCCATTCCCCTCCCTTCACCTTCCCTGTCAAAGCACAAGACCTCTGTGGGAAGTCTGTATGGAGGCGTGTGTGGGAGAGAGAAGATGTGCGCAAGCTGACATGCACGCACTCAGACATGAATGTCTTACTGGGCGACATGGGCGAGAGCTCCTCCACACACCACAAGAAAACACGTCATGTCATTATTTGAATGTTTTTCAGTGACTCCAGTCGTTTTGATGCTTTGATAGACAGTGAGAAGACTCTCAGGGGACTGTAGAACAACAACCAGCCATCCTGGTCTCAACTCCCCCAGGAGGGGAAACCTACAGCATTCCTCCCCCAGCAGTAGGCTGCCTCACCCAGACAGACAGGGAGGCTGTCCATCTTCCTGCCCTCCAAACGCCCTGTGTTGAACTCTGTCTTCATGCAGATGTAGATGGTCTTTCCTGTTGTCCTTTGCAAAACCTGATGAAATGTGGTGCTTGCATCTCGTTCTGGTATCTATGAACTCATATTCTGTGGCATTTCTATTTGCCTGGTTTTGAGATATTCATCTCTACCTTGATGCAACTGAGATGAATGGAAGTTGCTTTTGGTGTCGAGAGCTTTGAAAATGTCATTAAAGGGTCATTCCCATAAATTTACACCTTTTTTATGTGTCCTGCTGAGCCAGATGCTCTTGTTGTTATGTCATCAGGATTATCTCAGCTTGGTCTATGCAGATTACATCAATCATAACAGAAAGCCGATGGGACAAATGAGGGTGTGTAGTTTAGATGTGGATGTTTACCAGAAAGACAGAGTGTAACAAAAGAGACCATATTGAGTTGCATCATGGGAAATATGTGATTTAGTGTTTTTGGAGCTTGAACCATACTGGGACTAAGTTATATTTCAACATCTGCTGCCTCAATTTTCATCATTGACAAGTCTCGCTCTCTTTAGAGTTTCATGAAGGTGCTAAACTGTCTGAGGAAATGGATCATCTATTACTCTGAACTATCCCTTGAACAGATGATATCATGACGGTATTTACCACAAGACACCAAAAAGGATGTAGAGCAAACTCTCTCCTGTGCATTGTGGTTGTGTGAGTCTCGACACAAAAGCCAGTAACAGCGAGGCCTCTTTTATGTAAACCCCTCAATGGTAAGCGTTCCCATTTACTTGGCCTTACGTAGAGGTCAGACCGACGAAGTGTGTGTGTGTATGTTACCATGTTTAGGATGTGCATTCTTGTCGGGCAGCTACAACAGGAAATCTTTTTCGCTGCGTGCTGTTTTTGGGTGTGAAGGAGGGGAAAACGTGGGGTGAAAGATGGCCCTGTAGGACCTGAGCCAAACCATGAAAGTTTAAGTAAATATAGACTGGGGGATGTAACCCTGGTGGTCTGGGGTCCCCCCCTTCTCAGCTGATGTTTTCTCTCTCCTCTGCCCTTGTTTGGACAACAGCATGCAGTGTTGTGCGATACCCCAGTGACCCAGTCTCATAGTGTGCTCTGCTTGAAAATACACTACTGTATAATCCCCCCGCTCTACGTGTACTGTGTCTATTTAGAGGGGTGGTATGTGTCGGAGAAAACATAAACTAATATAGTAATGTACAGTGTTGCATCTGCAGCCTACTGTTGTTGATAAATATATATTGTTCAGCAGTATGACCTTGTCGTCAGCCATGTAGTTGTTACATACATTAAGAGATAATGGCGTATTAGACGACAGTGTAGTTTGTGGATTTATAGCAATACGCCATGCGACCTGTGTCAGACTCTTGCTTTTGTCTATCGTCATGTCTAAAACAGTAAGATCAATGTTGTGTTTTCCACTGCGGTGCACCATTTTCAACTTTTAAAACAGTTCATGCGTGGTAAACATCTGAGATTAGTTGCTGCTGAAGAATCTATTCACACCCTGCATTCCAGCCTTAATGTCCAACTGCTTTTCTACGTAATTAAAAGCAGAGCAATTTGCTTCTCAAAAACTTAACACCATGTTTTTGGTATGTGTAATTGAGCCTCAGGATCTGTGCACGTTTCTCCACGAGGCTGAGAATCATCCCAGGCGTCTTCATCCCACTCATTAGCACATAACTATCCTAGGTCTGTTGTTCCATTACACTACACATGTAGAATTGGTGAGTGCACTCATTAAAGGGAGTCATCCTATAAATGTCTTCCCCATGTGTCTCAGCTGCTTTCTCAGTGCAGATGCCACAGAATCAATGGTGTATAAAGTGACTCGGATGATTTCTTTAAGTAATGTAGTGATCTGCCTGTAGGAGGATACTGTACATTTGAATATGCATTTAAGCTCAGGAGATGTGAGATGGATGGGCTTGTTTGGTCTCCTTGAAGTGTGTGTGTGTGTGTGTGTGTGTGTGTCAATAAATATTGAACTTGAAATTTCAGTTCAACAAAAAATGAAAACTGTAGAATTTGCCAGAATTGAAATGCAACGTTTATCAATCATTTTTATTTTTTGTCGATCAAAATATACAAAAGTGGTAATTGTTTTATGTTCCACTGTAAGTTACATTTGTTGAATAATCAATTAGTTGATAAAATTGAAGTGGCCTCTATTTTTAGATTTTGGTTAATCATCTAAAAAAGTTTTTAAAAGTTACTGGTTGCAGCTTCTCAAATGAAGATTTGCAGGTTTTCTTTTATGTAAATGCCAATAAAATGAATATATTTAGGTTTCATTTTGAAGTCGTTTGTCAGGCGAAACAAAGAATGAATACCTGGGGTTTGTTTCATTGTATTTTCACATTTTAGAAAAAAAGAATTAGTAAAAATAATCACCAGATTTAATCATTTGTATGTGTGAAATGATCATAAGTGTAGAAAAAGTGTGAGTAGTTTGTGTTGACATTGTAATTATTGACCCAAAGTGTATGAATATTAACCAAGTCCAAATGAAGTGCTCTGGATATGTTACAGTGTGTGGTGGTAGCATAAAGTGTGTAACATGGTAGCATGAAACCTAACATACTGTATTTAGTTCTTCTGGAGATGTGTGTTGAAATAACACCATCTGTTCTGCCACTCAGCTGTGTTTAGGATCATTTTTGGTAGCTCATATACATCTGATGAAGCTATTTCTGGCTTTGACAGTTACTTTGCATTCTGTCCACCGCAGCCACATGATTAAAATTCATTGTTGGACTTGTGAAATATCCCTCCCGTGTGGAAATGCTTCGTTGAGCAGGTGTGCATGCCTTGCTGAATCTTTCCCACCGTGATTAAATTGGTATGTTTTAGATTATGGTGTGTTCTTTGGCTCCCCGCCGTGTGGAGGTTCTCTGTGTGTGTGTGTGTGTGTGTATTCATTTTGAACTCATTGCTGTTTCACTTTTCATGTGCTGCTGGGTCGGAGCATCTTAGCTGGGAGCGGTGTGGCCTGAAATAGGCTGCATCCAGGGAGCCAAAGCTGGACTACAGCTGTTCACTCATTATCTTCATATGAACTCGGGACACCTTGAATTCATAATGATGGGAACATCTGATAGGATGTTTAAAGTAACAAAAATATTCTGCTTCTGATTTAAGGACAGAGATAGGGAAATGTTTTGAGATTCTGCAAGTGGCACGACATAATGTCATGAAATAACCACAGATAAACGGATAACTTTCTTACTGCTGCACGTTGCCTTAAAACTACCGTCCTATGGGTTCATTGCTATTAGACATTTTAGGGGTTGTATAAATATCAGATTTTGTTACAGGCCTAGAAAAGTAATGGAAATATCAAAAACGTGTCAGGTCAAGTATTCATGTTCATAGATTTCCTTTAAACCAGCTGAGTACTTTAATGTTAGTTTTTCGCTTTAAAAGGTCGGGTCACATTTTGAAAGAACAAAAAAAAAAAAAAAACCAAAGCCCTAATTTTTTCATTATTCTAACATGAGTAACAAATCAAAGTCTGAGAGATCTGAACCAAAGATCTGTCAGAAAACAGCATTTTAGCATCGGCGCAGACATAAATTGGCCATGGAAACTGCACTGTCCCTCCAGAAATAGCAAATCAGAAAGGAAGAGAATATGAATAGCAACCCATAACCCATCCTGAACTCAACCCAATTTTCAGGGTGTTCCTAATGCAGCGAAGGCCCCGAGTCTCTGTAGCGGAGGCCCTGAAACCTCAGCCCTAAATCTGATGGGTGGATGTAAGACGAGACGGACGGTAGAATAACAGAACGTGCACTTTGTTCACCCCCATCCTGCAGTAAAAAGCTCTGAGAATTACAGAGTGAGAGACAGTTTAACTCTGGGTCGTAAATATGTGTTTGGAACATTTTCGCTTTTTCCCTCCCCGCACGCTTCTCCTTTGACGTCCCTGTTACTTTTATATGGAACTTTTAGTGTGTGTGTGTGTGTCAGAACATGTGTGGCTATAGTTTGTTGAGGCGTACACCTTCTTTTGTGATATCTATCTTTACTACTACTATGTCTATTTTAAATCTTTCCTCTCCTGTTTTGCTCATTAAGTGCTTTCATCCACCTGCACATTTTTCAACTTGCACAAAAGAAGTGGAAACACCAGAGCTGGAATAACACACAAGAGATTTTAAACCTGGCACATTTTGTTTTTATTAATACATTAACTTTTTCACCTTAGCCAAAGTCTAATAGTATGTGTGATGTGTAATTAAACTGAACTTTTAAGTGAATGCAGTACATGAAACAACATGAGCTGGTGCTCAAAGGTTTTTCATGTGGTTCATTCATCAGTCATTTGAAGTTTGACTGGTTTTCAAACCTAATATTTTCTAAAGAAAACCAACGAAATGATGACGGTCTGCCAGGACATCTGTCATCACACAGTAGGCTTCATCAGCAGTGGAGTGGACTTCATCTTTAAGTATTTTTGGTTTGTCATTGTTTTTGTTGGTCATCCTTTTTATATTATATTAAAATGTATTTTAATGACCAGCCCCCATTTCTATCCTCAATTTGTTAAAAATAAAGTCAGTTCAACGTTGAAATACTCGTTCTTTAAATCAGAACTGCGGTTCGATAAGAACCAGATTTGATGAGCAAAAGTCAGGACTGATAAAAGTGAAACAACTTCAGTTCAAGCATGAAGGAGATATTTTTTTAAATGTTTTGTTGTTGTTGTTGTTAACAGTATTTTTTAGCCTCTTTTTAATAACCTGTAAATAAAAATAAAAAACACTAAAATCAATACTGAGACGATTAAATCAATATTAAACTAAGCATTTTCACAGAATAAAACTTAATCTCTGACATGACTTTGAAAACTTATTAAAACTGACAAATGAAAGGCAAAAGTAAACGAACCTCTGCAAAATGGAAACACAGTGTGTTTCAACACAGTGTTTAACGGCACCTGACTGGAGACTTAGCACCACCAACCGTTTACCTTGATGAGCTGAACTCATTTTCACATCACAGAGGAAGGTGGAGACGCACACTCACACAAATCTTTTTTGTCAGTTTTTCTGGAAATTTTGTTGTAACTTCTTCTTCTATATTTAGATGAACAGTATTACTCACACATTATGTCTCATACAAACACACACACTGCTCTGATGTCTGTCTTTTTGTCGTGTGTTTACAGTCATCTTTTCCCTTCAGGCAGTGTCTCTCTCTTTCTGTCCTCTGTCTTAGATACACACCTAAACAGACAGACTCTGTGTGTGTGTGTGTGTGTGTGTGTGTGTGTAAAGAGGGAGAGGTCTCCCTCCTTCCCTGTTTCCAGTCTGTGGGAGAGTCCCTACCCAAACCGCAGCAGGGTAATAATCACTTAACCCAAATCAGGCGCAATCAGGATGAGCTGGGCTGCAGCTGGGAGGCACCCAACCCATGGGGGTGAGGGGTGGCAGCGGGTGAGCGGGTGTGTGAGTGAGGGGGTTGTTTGGGATGACGATGTGGACACTGATGACCAGGAGGAAGATCAAGAGCACCAGCCTTTGTTGTGCCATCCTCGTTCTCATCCGGCTCCAACCGGGAGCAAATCAACAGGGGGAAATTGGGGAAATCAGAGATGAGAATCCCCCTACAGAGTGAAGGTTAAATGCTGTTTCTGTTTAGTGTGTGTGTGTCTGTGCACCGGCATGCATGCACACACACACACACACACACACACACTGTGTGTGTTTTGTCTACATGTGATTGTTTCGTTAGTGTTCCCCAGGCCCCTGCTGAGTCACTGAATCTGATCTTGTGTGATCCAGTGATTGTGTTCAGAGCTATTTTCCCGATGTTTGTGTTGTGATGTAGGTCCTGTCACAGCTGCAGGCCTCACAGGAAGACACATACACACACACCAGGACACACAACTTGGACAATTTCAGGCACACACACACTACACTATGCTCCTATATATATATATATATATATATACAGGGGTGTGTTGGGCCTGTCAGAGCTGCACGCCTATTGTCAAGACATCTGCAAATAGGCATGGACATGAGCACACACATACAGGGCTGGGTGGAACCATGACAGAGCCTGAAATCCAGGTGATTTATTGGGCTCTGCTTCAACCGAGAGCTCCAGCATGTCAAAGCTGTCTCAGTTTCTTCATTCTTCCACCTCTCAAATCTTATCTTCTCGCAGCTCGATACTCTGTGACTTGGCCTGCTCCTAATCAGACGGACATTACAGCAACATTCGCAGAGATGAATCTGAATGGTGTATTGGAGTGTGTGTGTGTGTGTGTGTGTGTGTGTGTGTGTGTGTGTGTGTCTGCGATTTGTTGTAGCAGCCTTGATGTTGTTAGTAGCCCACCTTATAGCATCTGCCATTCATTTGGAGTGGAAGACAAACACACTGATGAAAATGACTCAGACCACAGGACTATTTCAGTCTGGATTTGTCTCTTACTCTTCACTTCCTGACTATTTCTGCTTCTTCTTTGACGCTGCTGTCTTTACTTTCTTTTTGGGGGGTTACAAAAGTAGCAAGCGGCCGATTCCACGCCGTTGTATATGCACATATCTACTGCATTTTAAACATATGTTTGTGCAGCACATGGACCAAATTTCAAACTCCAGCTACATCTCCACAATTGAATTTTACTTTGTTTAAACACACTCTCAGTGCTTCCCTGGCGATGTCACCAATCTGCACCGAACCCCACTGAAGACTTGCATGTATGCAAGTGTGTTTGTAGTGCATCTGTGTTTGATTTCTGTCTGTCTGATGTGGAAACCTGAGGGGCAAAGATCGTAATGCAACTTAAAGGCATTTATCTGTGACTTTCCAGAGCTATTTGTTGTCTATCATCTCCAAAATGAATCAATAACTGTTGCTGTTCATATACAGCATTTGTTATGTTATGGTTCATACAGGGTGGCCTTGTAGCTCAAGGGACTCTTATGCAATTGAGGAAGCGGCAACGAAATCCAACATGGTGAAGGAATGTTTCATTTCAGCTCTTCGAGAATAAAGTTATGCCAGTCATACCTCTCAGATGATGATGAACTTAAGTTCCAGGGTCACAGTATCATGTCTAAACAGACTTTACAAAGGAGTGCATTAAAGAAACACAAGACATTCAGACAGGTTATAAACAAATACTTAGTTTAACTATATTATCTAAACTGAATTATCATCTGTTGGTTTGACTGCTCATGCTACCTCCTCCCAGTGCACCGTGTTGTAAAATGTTGTCATGAAAAATAGAGGATGGCCAAAACTATGACAAGACCCAGATTTTCCTTCAAACAATGGGAGCCCTTCTGTTGAACTGTAAACACATTCATCTCCCAGATGTGGATGAGGAAATCCACATTTCTAATTACATGCAGTGTGACATGGCGGTTGAAGTCCTCACCAGTCAGAACTACAGCGTCGGATTTTCTTCCCTTACCTGGTTTTCTTTTTGAGATGATGGAGGATAGGGCAGAGGGTGGGTGGAGAGTTTGGATATGGGGTTAGTGTGGTTTAGGTGACAAGGTGTTGAAGTGGAACTGTCTACAGACCAGCAGGGTGGACACCTGCCCCCTGGAGCAAGTGACCCAGAACCCTCCAAATCCTTCCCCACACAATGATAGGTTATATACACACAGGAGCATGCATCACACACACAAATGCTTTCCTCCTCCACTTACCCACAAATGCTCCTGCTTTACTAGATGCACTGCAAAAACTCAAATGTCTGTGTTTTCACATCTTGAATATTTCAGCTTTTGCTCAACATTTAGAGTTGAATGTCATTCTTAGGTTACATTGCATAATTCAAGATGAAGAGTACTTCAGAAACACAGACCTGTGTGGGTTTGGTTTGGTCAGGTTTGATGCACAGTGCTGGCAACATAAGCAAACAAACCCAACCGATGTCACCAGATTTTGATTCAGATGTTCGTAAATTCTGACCAGCGTACAGACAGAGTTACGTGACAGCATCTTATTCCAGCTGACGTCTGCCCGTTTAAAACCACTGAAAAGGGCAAACACAGAAACAAAAGCAGAATCCTTTGAAGCGAAACAACCAAAACTGTTCAAACTCTAACAGAAAACCTTCATATTTTATCATAGTAAAAACCTGATTTGAGAAAGAAAACGATTTGTTGAATGACATAAAATGAATCAGTGATTTTTACGATAACGCAGTTGTTGAAAACCACTGCTTTTGTCTGTACAGTAAATGTAAATTGAGAGTCTAATTTGACATTTTAAGAGATGATTATTAACTGTGACCGTGTGATTTTGAAATCAATCCTTGAAATGGATTTGAAAACTGTTTATATAGCTTTAGACGTAAGATAATTTTATCCACCCATAAAGGATTACTTGTTCAAGTCTGTCTTAGAACAATACTGACATGCCCATGTGTTCATTGAAATTATTTTCTTGCAGAGGTGCGGTGCAGTTTCCCACTAAAAAGACAGTAACCCACATGATTTTTCAAACAGCCCAGCCAGCTGAAGCCTTGTATTAGCTTTGGCTGAAACGTGGAATTAATTTTTTTGCACAGAAATAGAGACGGAGAATAGAGACACAGAATGGAGTCTCCCATCATGTACAGTGAAACTGCCTTAAGAAGGAATCTCTTTGCACCGGCATTGTATTTGATCTACTGTCTATGTGGGTGTGTGATATTTGAAAACCCTTTATTCTTCACCTCTGGAGATACATGGTCATCACTGGGATGACTTCTGTACTGTTGTTGAGAGTTCAAACGTCCCACTTAAAATGCAGACCATAGTTTTTAAAACAGAGTGGTGGTTTCCCCTCTTTATTTGCTTCTCAGTGAGGGCTTTGATAAGATAATGGGAGCAGTTGCACAGTCAGTGTGTTTTAAAGCACCTGACCCTTAAATAGGTGCTGAGTGGAGGGCCTAGGCTGGGCTGCTGAGACGTGCTCATGCTCTGTTGACTTAAGCATTCAGACTGAGCCATCAATCATCGGAGTGTGACGGGTCTGCCCCTGAACCTCAGCCTACTTTATCTGCCAGCAAAGCCTCCCTGCTCAAGAGTGTGCATGTAAAAACCAGTCCTGATTTCAAACAAGTATTTTATTATTATTATCATTTTTTTGTATCTGTATCTGTTTTACTGTCTTGCAAAATTCACTTTTTCTCACGAGCAAACACACCTCCTCCTTTTTTCTCTCTAATTTCTCCAAAAAGGCTCAGAATTGGTTTTAAATCCTTCCTTCCTACTTTCTCAAAACCACCGAGGCATTTGGAAAAGGTTCTTTGCAATTATATTTAATCATATGCGGCCGTCCCAATCAAGGGCAGCTCTGGTGATCACATTTGCATGGGTTTCAGGTTTTGCCCTTCATGTCAGTATAGTACCCATGCAGGCTCCGGGGGTAAGGACCACCTGGACGATCCACAGATCTGCTCTCTCTCTCTCTTTCTCTTCTCTCTCTCTCTCTCTTTTTTTTCTCCTTTTGTCTTTGCCCAGTTCACACTGCCTAGTATTTTAACTTCACATTTCACAAGTGGATTTCTTTTGATATTTTTTGATTTAAAAAAAAAACAAAAAAAAACAACAGTTTTTCACTTAAGCAATCTGTTATTAGTCGCTCTGCTTCCTCTATGAGGAAACTGGTGGAAATGGTGATGTAAAAGTGTGTATATTTGCATGTGTATGTAAAGTGTTTTAGCAGAATTCCCAGATGCACTGCCCCACTAAGTCCAGCTGACCAGCCCACCCAGCCTGTGTGAGAGTGGGCTTCCATTTTTCTTCCCTCTGCAGACCGTAGAGGTCAGTGTATGTATGTGTGTGTGTGTGTGTGTGTGTGTGTGTGAGCATATCAGGCCATCATATGTTTGCCTGCTTATTTTGTGTGTTTCTAAAGCCACAGAGCATGTATGTGCGTGTACATATGTTTCGGTGTGTACCCATACTCACATGTGTCACAGGAAAGCAACCTCTGTCTGTGATCCCTTGCTCCTCTCATTTTCCCTGGTGAAAGGCTGCATTATAACTGATTTCCATGACCTCAAGCCAGGGCCTTCACTCCCTTCACGGCCTCCGTGCGTGTGTTTGTGTGTGTGTGTTTGTGTGCGTGCATTATGACTGCTTTCCATGACCTCCAGCCAGGACCCTCCTCTGCGGCCTGCCTCGCAGCGCTTGTTTAGACAACAGTGGTGCACATGTTGGCTGAAATATGGCTGCTGTGCTCGTTTGCTCGGGTGAATTAAGCTACGGCATGTGTGCTTAAACCCAGACGGCTCACTGATTTATCCATATATTTAAATGATTGATTTAAGAGTCATCCAGCCAACACTTGCTGAATCTGCGGATGGGGGCGGGCACATAGAGATGAGAGAGAAGAAGGACAGAATTCAAATGGGAGCATACACAGCCTCCCTCACACAGGTAGTGATATTTATGCCATCCATCGTCCGACTGAGGGACATTATTCACAGAGCTGAAATAAATTATTCACAAGTAAAGCTTTACTTTGCACAAGATGGATACTTTTAACGATGTACTGATTGCTTTTTAACATACTCCATTTTCAAATGAGCTATAAAATTTTGTTTATTATGGTTCAGAACATGACATAGGCAATCTATTTTAACGTCAGGAAAGCCTGGAAGAAAACATATGAAAACACGTCCTCCCATTTGCTGTGATGTGCGTCTGTGTGTGTGTATGAGGCTGCGTGTGCCAGTGTGTTTTATTACCTGTCTCATTATTAAATGTGTTGGAGGCCAGCTGAGCGGGGACAAAACATTCCAGCTCCTTTAATGTCTCCCTCTCGTCTCCCCCTGTCCCCCTCGCTCCTCTCTTTGATAATACTTTTCCTTATGAGCCCATAAAACCAGACGCTTTCTCAGAGAACCACCTTTTTCCTCTGTGCACTGCAGAAAGTGGGCATGTGAATATAGCCGTGAATTCATTCTTGAAATCTAATTTTTCATAATGTAAAGAAGTCAGATCAAGGGCCACTTTCACAGCCAGTGTTTGCAATGCGAACATGTGAAACATACGGATTTTTGTAACGGCAGTTTCTTGAAATGAAGCAGATGACTACAACAAGAAAATACTTTTAAGCCACTGATTCCACTTTTCTGTTTATAATCTGTAACTCGCAGCAAAGTAACATTTTACAACTTCCTGTGTACTTTACATGTCTGGCTAAAACAGGCATTTCTTAATGTATACACTGCTGAACCCTTGCAACTGAACAAACTGATTTCTGCAGGGTTTGCAGTTGAGGAATCTGTTCCCCAGAGGGAAAGAAAAATGCTCCTACTAATTTGTTCCTTTATTTCCTGTCGCTTTTTCTCCTCACTTTTTTTCTCTGCTGCCTTTATCTTAATATTCCTGCTTCCTCCTCCTCCTCCTCTCTCCCCTTTTTCCATCGCTCTCCTCTCTCTCCAGCTCTCCGTCTCTCTCTTACAGGGTCGAGTTAGGCATAAGCGAATAATTAGGTAATTGCCCCCTTGATTGAGCTCAATAGGAAACATTTCAATTAGGCTAAAACTGCGCGAGGAGGAAGTAGGCTCTTACAAAGGGAAACATTCCTTGTCATGCAACTGTCAGCCCCTGAGCCCACACCATGAGCCAGGATTAACTGGATACTAGAGGAGGAAACGCTGGGGAAGAGGGAGGTCGTTCTGAAAAGCCAAGGGGAAAAACGTCGGGGAGTTGGATGAGGGGGAGGGGGGTGGGGGTTGACTGGAGGGGGAGACTGGAGAAAGTTAGGGAAACTGAGGGTGGAGCCTTAAAAGCAGGAGGTGGGTGGAGTGGGGCGGTGGGGGGGGGGTGAAGAGACAGCAAGAAATGATTGCGGCAATTACGGCTATATTTAAACACGCCTTCCCTCTGATATGATTTTCCTGGTGATCCCCTGTCCAGATAAGAGGGAGACCTCTCTGCCTGCCCAGCCGCCTGTAACAAATTACAACCTCCCAGCCATGGAAGAGACATAGTTCCTGAGTGAGAGAGAGAGCGAGAGAGAGAAAGAGAGGGGGGAAAAAAGAAGAGAGCTCAGAGAGTCAGATATCCAAGGAGAACGCCTCAATACTTCTGAGAGTGGTCTACGAAAAACAGGAGAAAAAATGAACGTATAAAGAGATAGTCATTCAAAACAAAAGAATATAAACAGAGAAATGTAAATGTAAAATAGAATAATAAAGTTTTTTATATTTGAATGCTGCACACTGAGGTCTTGTTTAGTCTCTGTGCTCCACTTGCTCAGTGATCTGCAAACTGTAAATGTACTTGTGTGTTATGTAAACACTTGATGCTCATACATTTGACTAAGATGCATAGGGGTGTGTACAGGCCAGGCCTGTGGTGGCCTACGTGCACGTGTGTATTTGTGAGTGATAGTGTAGCAGTGCAGCTTGCCTGCCCTTCTGTCATCACATTCACCTTTCCCGCCCTCATACATGGGCCATGAAATTGAGGAGCTGGGCGCTGACCTCTAATAGAATACGGGTGCCTGTAGGTGTTTTATGTAGGTGTTAATGGATAGTGTGTGAATGTCTATGTGGACAGGTGTTAACATGGAAGGGTGGAGAAAGTAAAGAGTGTCACTGTGTGTGTGAGGGATTGTGTTTATGTCTGAAGGTGAGTGAGTGTGTACATGCATGCATTAATCAGCAGATGTTTATATGTTTAAATATTTAAATTGGTTGAATTTGCCTCTGTAGGTCTCAATTTGTGTGTCTGCATTAATGAGCACACGTACTGTGTGTCTCCTTTTTCCCAATATATATTTAAATTATTGTGTTTGTCTATGTAACTGTCTAGTATATCTGAATTTATATGTTTGGATTTGTGTGTGTGTGTGTGTATGTCTGTCCGTGTGTGAATGTGTGTGTCCCTCCGTGTGTGAGAAGAGACTTTGGCTTGAGCTTTTGATCCATGTCCCTGTGGGACGCACTGCGGTTAGGAGAGTAAACGGTGGACCATGTTAATACGTTTCCTGTGTCTGGCCCACTGTACCTGTGTGGTTCACCTCGACACACACTCGCTCTGTACAACAGAGCGAGTCACACACATACCAATACGTCTTTTAGTAGCACTGAGGAGCTGGATTGAGTGCGATAGATTCTGATGGCTGAAACACTTTGTCCCATAAAGGATCCATAGTTATATAATAGAGAGTGGGGAGATATACCTGCTAATACTGGGGTTCGGCTTGGTTGATAAGTGACAAGAACCTTAGACACATTGACACCGTTACAGGTATAACTTGTTCCTACCTTCAAGATATATGTAGGATCTTTATGTTACATTTATATTAATGATTAAATATTTTCAGATGATTTAACAGTGTTTTTTTTTTTTTTTACTTCATAATGATATCATTATTGGTCTCAAAAAACCATAATTGGTCAGGTTAACAACATAGTATTTATTTACTTGTCTTACATACCATTTAAAACTCAAATATTCAGCTATTAAATCCTCTGAAGTTGTAATTCGTTTGTTAATGAATTACCCCAACACTGATTCAGTTTTTTAAATTGCTGCCAATTTGTTTTTGACTCGCTGAATAATTGTTACAACCACTAATGTCAGCTCTGTCAAATTTGTTTCTTGTCTGCCGTAAATTTTTTTTTTTTGTACCCTCATTAATAAACCTTTCAACAAAGAACCAACATCAAGTTTTTGACAGGAAACAGGGAGGTTTAGTGAGACACGCTACTACTTGTCTCCCTGATGTGTTTACAGCAATTACACCAGTGTATCACAAGCGAAGTGACAGTGATGTATTGGTGTTTTCAAAATGCTAACTGTACCATCTTTGAGTGTGTATTAGGTATCTGTTGTATTTCTCTCCACATCAGTATTTGTCCATGTTTTATTTATACTCACTCTCTCTCTCATGTCAGTCGCTCATGCATTCACATTGTATTTACCCCAGTAAACACCTAACGGCCATAGATCAGCAGTGGCAGAAACCTGGGCCACCTCCTCCACCCTCATGGTGGCCCAGACACCAGCCCTCTGTTATGACAGCTCCCAGTGCTGCCTTGATTTAGCCAAGGCAGGACTCACACATCCGCAGTTATAATTCAGTAATTTGTGTTTGTGCATTCTGTGACAATTGTGACAAATGACTGGCCTGGAGTGAAATGCCTACCTGCCCCCCCCACCCCAACCACCCACCCACCCTCCCTGCTGCATGTTTCCTGCCTGGGCCGACTCACACTTAAACCGCTCAGGTGTACACTCAGAGGGCTTGCGTGCTGAGCATGAATAGACCAGCTGACAAGGGAAATGATTACATGGACGTGTTTATTTTAAATGTGATTTTTATTGATGAATCATATCAACTGTGCAGGCCTGCATGATCATGTTTAGCAAGTGGGTGGCATGTCAGCTTTACAATTTTTTAACTTTTCTTTTTCCTCCTTGTGGTGCAAGCGAATCCCTAAAGGGCTTGTTCGCATACTTTGTATCTTTGACGGGCAACATGCTTTGCCTGTCCGAACACACATGCTTACTCATAGACAGCAAGCATTTCATTTCATAGCCAGCCCCCCTCATTTACATTTTCCGGAGCATTTTTCATCATAAGCGCGTTCTGTCATCGATATTTGCGAGGAAATTGAGGGTTCGCATCAGAGCGGGCCTCTGCAGAACACGGAACCTATTATGGAAGCCAGGCAGCAACTGGAGGGACCCTGGTAATGTTTTACCCTCGAAATGAGTTCCATGCTATTGGAAGTCCTGTGCAGGGTTAGGGATGTAATACTCATATGGAGCAGTTTATGAGGATTAGGAGGTTTTATTTAGTCTATGTGGCCAGTGGGTCTCCTCTCTGCAGCCCTCCTCCATCACACCCCAGCCTCTGCCTGCTGTCGAGTGGCTGACCAGCCAGTTAACACATGGTGCTGCAGAGGAGGGCCCTGGGTCTGAGCAGAGTGTGTTTCTGGTGGTGACAGTGTCTGACTTTGCCCAGTCCCGTGTGCCAGCCACCCTCTTTTCCACCACACTGAGCGCCAGCAGGCCTGAGCTCTAACACCTGTGGCAGGTGGACTTGTGTAGTTTTTGGGTCTGCTGTGGGCTTCTGGCCTCATTTCCGAATCTTTTGTCCACTCCTCTGCACTCTGATGCATTGGGCTGAGTGAAACAGGTCTTGTAGTTTTTTTTGTGTGTGTGTGTCATTTAAGTAATTTGTGCCTTTTGTGTTTGCTTTTCATCTGTTATTATACATTTGTATGCGCGCATGTGCTGGAGGGTCTGTGTACGTGTGTGGCTTTCCTCCATCTTTTTCCCAGAAGGAAAAGTCTCATGTTCACTCTCTAACTCGTCCTGGTAGAGGGTCAATTGCAACCAGTTGGCCGCCAGTCTGGTCCAAAGTAAACATTTGGAGAGAGGCGACTGTACAGGCAGGTACCTGGGGGCTCTGCGAGTTGCTCAGCTTTGCTTTTCCCCTTCCTCCTGACCTCCCCCTTCCTTCTCTCCCTCTACCTCTCCACCTCTATGCCTTCTTGATGTGCGGCGGTGGGGCGTGCACTCTTAATTTCTCTAAGGGCGAGAGATTGCCTGGATTGCTGCTTTTGGATCCAGCCGACCAGCCGCCTGGGCTCCGTGAGATGGTGCATCTCCTGGGACGAGCTCTTTAAAGAGTCTGCTTAGTCGCCCTGTTTCCCCTTGCATTGCTGCGGTCTGGCCCGTTAAGGAGCAGATCAGAGACAGAGACAAGCCAGCCCAGGCCTATATGATATATATGTACATGAACACAAAACACATCTCCCTCATTGTGTAAGCTATCAAGAATATGGTTTTCATTTAGAGCCCCGTGTGCCAGCTAGATTAATTCAGGTCCAGGCGGGGGCCACGTTTGTTTTGTGTGGCAGGAGAGGGAAGGTCTGTTGCAGATTTGCTGTGAAGTGTTGGGGAGCTGTGCAGGCCTGCAAGCCCACTTTGCAGCTTGCAGCCTTTTGAGGCTGATGGCAGGCGACTCCCTTAACTGGGGCTGGGGAGCAGTCTGCACAGCTCAATTTTGCCCACATTAATCAAACTCACATTTCCTCACATCAGCCTGTGTGCCTATCAGCATGGCTGGCTTGTTAGCATAATGAATTCAGGAGGTTTTAGACAGAGGACCACAGTCTTCTCCAAGTGAATTCAATACGTTGGAAGATGAATAAAACAAGAACATAATCTTGTCCAGGCTGCGTTTCAAATTTTATCCGTTTTTATTTTAATTGTTTAAATCACATACTTTTAAATATAATTTATAAATGCCTGCCTTCATTCATTTACACATTTTGATGTACAGTCACACTACATACTAGAGTCACATTTTTTTTTCCCCCCCCCCCATAGGTCGGCCCTGCATAAAACAGCAAAATCCATCATTTCATGGAGAGTTTAAGTCAAAATGGCCTTTTGTATATGTGGTGAGTTATTTCTTTTCAGACAGACTTCCTCTTGGTACGAGTAAGGGGGGCAGAGGGTCAGCGAGGAGAGAGGGGGGCCAGTGGGGGTTGCAGAGATGGCGGGGTGGCTGTCTGAGAAAGTGAAAGCAGTCAGACAGTGGGGAGAGGGCTTTGCTTTGCTGGTCATTCATACAGGTGCTTATAATTTGCAGTGTGTGATTAATCATTGTTTTGTTTGGGGGTGACATCTTGTTTAATGGATCTGTCCATCTCCCTTCTTGCACTGTTCTGGGGAGGTAGGCAGTGGGTAGCATGCACAGCATTATATATTCCAGAGACGGACATTTACACATATGCACATGCACGGAAAATGTAACATCAAAATTGACTCTGTTGTAGTTTCAAGTTTGCCTTTTTGCTCCAAAGCTCTTCCAGGCTTACTCCTGCAACGATGTTCAAGTCAAAAACGGACCGGGGAACGAAGTAGCCAAATGCAACATGTGTTAGAGCCCACCAGCTGCCACCACACAGAGGCGGTGGTGTTTTCTGTGTGTGTTTGCTTTGGGTGGAGGGCAGGCTGGCTGGTCAGCATGGCTGTAAATCAGAGTCTTCCTGATGGAACCCTGATGGACAGGAACCTAATCTGTCCCCGGTGTGTCATTACGCTCAACCTCCCAGATAGCCACAGATCCTGCTGCTCCTCTCATCTCTCCCTGGCCTCCACACAGACAAACACACATAGACCCACACATACCTACGTCCACAGTAAACCAGCCAGGGCAGCCCTCTGGAAACCAGAGACAGTAACGGAGACACACATGTTGAACATAAACCGGTTGAGCCGGTGTCAAGAGTTCATCGTCAGCATCTGTCATAGCAAAGTCGGTGCCCAAAAAGCATTTGCTGCTCTCACACCGCAGCTCCTCGCTCTTGCTTCAGATGTACACAGGCCATGCAACTACTGTCGCCAAACTGGCCACAGTGATGGCTAAACATAAGCAAACTGACGGATCCGTTTAGGACATGTTCGGATCTGTCCCAAGGCCCCATTGGCTCCTGCGCAGGAGCCCCCACACATTGCGAGGAGTCAGAGCCAAGGTATCATCTGGTCATTTTATGAACCTTTACATATCCAAATCGTAAAGAAAATACAGTATTTCCATTTGCTGCAAAAAATAAAAATGAGCCTTGAAATTTATAAATCAAGATTTCATCAGCACGTTTAATGCCATGTCTTTGAAGACTGTGCTACTTTGTAATTAAATGAAATGGCTTAAAACCTCAGGAATAGATTTTTTTTCACCATTTATTCCATTTATATTATTAATCAAACACTTTCAGATGATTTATGTCATGTTTTGGAACTGCTCAAACACCTCCTTGTGATTTTACTGGTCTACTCTGGTCACAGTGAGACTTTCCTCCTTTTTCTTAAAACTGGTTCTCATTCATAAATTCTCTGCTGACAGTTGGGAGTTATTTCAGCTTTTCTGACAACTAGCAGGATAAAAGCGACCACCACGTCCATGCCCGGTTCAGTTGGAGTGTGTCCAGCGCGGAGATCTTGACCCCTCAATTACAGGATGATGGAGTTATTTCTCTTGCGTGTTGCTGAATTTCATTAACAGTTTTGCATCCACACATGTGAAAGGAGCTTGGTGAAGCTCAGAATCATGCTATGTTTTTCTTCCCCGTATTTGTTGCTGACAGTGTCCTGTTATGTTTCTGGCAAAGTTTTCCATGTGTGGGAAGTATCCAGTGCTCTTAGTTTACATTCAAGGTGACTGCATATAGTTCTTTCTAAATGCAGCCGAGTGCATTTGTACTTATGTGATCTTTGCTTCCTTCAGCTACCTCCTGCAACAACTCTCTCACAAAGCCAGAAACCAGAGAACCAAGGCTATAATCTGATGCCATCACAAGACAAAACGTGGATCTGCTCCACTGACAATGAATCGGAGACTTATGGCCTCAAAGAATGTTTGCTTGACCTCTCTCTGCATCACCTCGAACACCGAGTCAGTTCAGAGAGTCAGTCTGTCATTCAGGGCCAATGGAGCAGCTCCAAGGTTTGTCTCTTTAATGACAACAACTAGAGAGCCTTGCCTCTCATTTCCAGCTTCAGTGACATGTGATCATGTATACAAATCTTGACTGAACTGTCTAAAATTGCAGGAATAATGCCATGTTTGTTCTACTCTGGATTTACCTAGTTTGACCTCGTCTTTTCCTTCACTTTATTCATACAGTGCATGACGAACCAGTTTCTGTCTCTCCAGGCCTTTTTGCATCTGTTCCCCTATCTGTAGATCTACAGTCTGTTTGCATGGCTTAGACTAAATCACAATAGAGGCCTTTCCCTCGGCCTGTGAGAGCTTATTGAGTATGATTTCCCTTGTGCTGGGTGAGCGACATGGCACAGGGCCATCTGCCAAAACAAAAGCTGTCAGATATGCCCCGTCACACAGTGAACCATTAGAGCCGTCTGCCTGCCCACCTGCGACAATTAATTACCCCAAGTCACATAATGTTGATAAATCATAGACATAACACAAAGCTGTCCTGCTGATTACATAATTATTGCATCAAACCACTGCTGTATGTAACACAATCATGGTCTCTCATCAGACTCAAACCACCAGTGTGCATGTGGAGCTGCATTATGCAATGTTTGGAGAGAGAAACGGTGAGCTAGTAGGCTTGTGGAGGGCTCTTACTTGTCCTAGAGTCTTTTATTGAAAGGGGACAAAAAATGCCTGTTTTTGTTTGAACAGCACAAACCTCCTCCCACACCCTACTTTTTCATGTGCTGGAACATATTTCGACTGTTTAAGCAGTGATGGCTGAGTGCATTTACACTTGGTAATGGCTTCCTGCCTTTAACTCTCCCGGCTTAGGACAAGAGGGAACCATGCGGGTACTTCCCTTTTGCTGCTGCTGCTGCTGCTGTTGCTGCTGCTGCTGCAGGTCCTGCCCCTGCTATTACTGCAGCCTCGTAGCTCTCCCCCCCCCCCCCCCCCCCCCCCCCTCACGTCCATCAGCCAACCCAGCACAGAAAAGACAGACCACCCTGTCAGCTTATTCACTCTCTCCTTTACTGTACCACTCCTACCATGGATAGTTTGTGGACTGAAAGATCGTATCACTCTTCAGGAATGTCCGCTGGTTTTTCAGTCTTTGCATCATTTGCATTTATCTACCTTGCAGCCTTTTGCTTTACCCGCAAAGATTGTATGTTTGGAGAATGTCCCTACCATGATGCATCCCGAAATGTCAGCCAAAAAGGATTTTCTTCCAGGTGGCTTGATGCCTGGGCCCACAGATCCTCTACACTGACTGCATTTTTAACATGATGCTAGATTTTGAGCTCATGACAGCTTTTGGAGCTTCAGTTGCCTCCCAGCTATTTGCTATTATGACCTGCAGGTGCTCACCAGTCACCTAACAGAAAAGGTGCAGACCTTCTTTTTTTTATAAAGATGAGTCAGTGGCCGTCTGCCTCAGTGTCCATCTAGTCTGTTCCAGACAGCAGTGACCGATGGGGGGAGCTTCAGCCTATCCATATAGACAGAGGGTGTTAACAACTAATTAAAGAATTTACTGCCTCACTAAAACTCCATTATTGCTGTTCCCTCCCAATTATTGGCTCTATTATCAGCTTTTATGGACTCAGGTGAGCTTCCAGAGAAGGTTTTGCTTGTTTTGGTCGAGTGGTCAGCTCTGTCCCTTTATAGAATAACAGGATTGTTCACAACAGAAAGGAAGTGCCTTTTAAGCATCTGTGATAAAGTGAAATAATCCCATTTCAGAAGTGACTCAGGTGATGGATCATACTTTCTATGTTAAGTGAAATATGCATTTGCAGCTGCTTTCTGTCTTTCTCAGGCATCATGCCATCTTTTGTGTGGCTCCCTCCTGTCTTTTTTCCATCTTTGTCTCCATCTCAACTCTTTGTGTGTTAATCAATCTCTCTCTCTCTCCCCGCCTGTCCACTAGGTGACAGTAACGACACAGCTCTCCCCTCTGGGGGATGGGATGAGGTGCAACCTTTGTTTACACAAGGTGAATTGGCTGCATACTAGAGGTTATAGGCTGGGTGGGTGTGTCAGTAGCGGTGGTGATGTTATGGCGATGTGGTGACGTGGTGGTGAAGTTAATGATGGTGGTGTTTGCAGTGGGAAGTACACTTACTACCCATGTGCTATTCTGCTTCACATCACTCAGCAGCATCATATAAAGGCTCACCATAATGGGTCATTGCTTGTTCTCTGCATAAGCTCAAAAAAGTATCATACAACGCAGAAACTTGTTAGTTCCCATTATTTTTGTAGCTCTGAAGTCGGAATAGTTTTTCCCAGCATTGCTGGTTGTATCTAATACTACCAGATTAGATTAGATTAAATTGCAGTTTAACAGGTGTAGCCAGTTTTCAGATCAAATGGGAGTTGTGCAGTTTCAAACATGGTGTCACTGTGAGCTGAAATCAGTCTTCTCATCGGAAAAACAAGCTGTGCTTTTACCCAGAGATCTGTATGTACCCAAGCTTGTACCATTTGACTTCTTGAGTTGAGTTGTCATCGTTGTTATTTTTCTACTGGCTATCTAACCAGGTGTGTCCCATGGTAATTCAAGCCACAGAAGAGCCAAATCTATCCTATGTCCTACCTGTTTTACCTGTTTTACACTTGTCCTTGTGCAGCTCTCATGTTTTAACAATGATAATGATCTTGAGTGTCTCCCGGATGTGGAAATTTGGCCTCACAGGCTCATTGTAACTCAAAGTGTCACACAGTGACTCCATTAATAAATTGGCCCAACGATGTTCATCGTTCACGAAATTTCCACTGAGGTTAGACAAAAGATGTTCAGTCTATTCTGTTGTATTCTACTGACGTCATTTTCTATTTGGAATTAATTGATGACAACCACTTCTGCTTTGTGTGATGACAACGATATTGAATTGACAACATTGGCTGCTGAAGACCACCCTTACACCAATTTGTAGGATTTTGTAAGATTAATATTTTTAAAGCCCCTACAAAGAGCTTTTAACTGGATATGCAGAAGTCTCTGGTTTCTGCTGATGTCTCTGTACGACCTACAGCAGCGAATGAGGCCATTGCTGGGAAGATAAGCTATTTCTAAATTGTACCTTCGGGAGGCAGTGGGCGGTCGGGTCGATCCACTGGACGAAACGATTTACGGCACTCAGACCAGAGATGCAAGCCAGCTAAGCTTCTTTATGACAATATGTGCTAGAGCTCATGGGAAATGCAGTCGTCATTCCGCAAAACACTGCCGCTTTTGTCCACAGGGATCGCCAAAATCAACACAAAATGAAAGTTCTTTGTAGGAGATCATCCTGCTGAACATGTCCGATTTCAAAAGCTAGCAGAGGCAAAGCGGCTAAAGCTAGCACCACACCACTTGCCTCACCTGAGCATGATGGTTACCACACTGAACTGCTGGTAGAGCTTACACTTACTGCCAGCGGTGCTGCTCTGCCTTGGCTACTGGCCATTTATTATAATCGTCATCCATCATTGATGAGCAGCCCAAATATGTATTGTAATCAGAATTTAATCAAGATGATGATGCTTTGCTAGTCTCCAAGACCACTCAACGTACAAAACATTTTTTGATTGTATGTGCGCATTTATTCAATCAGCACCTATCTAACACACACACACACACACACACACACACAGGACATATGGGGCAATTTCAGGTTTAGCATCTTGCCCATTCAGCCTTTAGGTACCAAGGATCGAACCGCCGACCTTCCCATCCACTCAGCCTCCTGAGCCACAGCCACCCTGTGTTAAGTAAATTAGCAGAGCTACTTAAACTTTGATTTGGTTCCTACTTGTTTTCCCCTCCAGTCAGTGTCAGTGTTTGACAGGACATTTGTCTAATGGTGCAATTACACAACATGTTCAAACTGGAACAATGTGGGCCGATAACCACAAAACGATGTGACGGTAATAAAAATAACACACACACACACACACACTCACTCATACTCCTATTGGAGACTGAATGTAGTAAAATATTGTGATTCAAGGTGCCATATCTGTTTCATCAGTTAACATTCACTGTAACAAACTTAACTGTGATGCAACAAAACAAACATCGCTGTTGCCATGTTACTGTCAGGCGATTAGATTGCTTAGATTGCAAAATTGATCTTAGTTTTGTTACTGTTTTGGTTACCTGTAATCTGTCTTAATTGAGGGCTCCTTAAATCTTTCTTCTGCACTGATTCATCTTGATACTTCTAATTAAAAAAAAAACATATTTGATTAACATATTAATAAAATTGCAACATGGCCGTTTGTGCTACTCCATAAAGTCGTGTAATTACAGTCTCATAATCGACACATTGGTGCCAACAGCCTGGGAGTCTGTACTTTGTGGTTCTTCACGTTGAATTTGACCTGGAGGTTTGATCAAATAGCACTGAGAAGCGAGTTTTCGGGAAAGTACACAAAGAGGCTGTGGCACAGGGAGTGAAATAATTTGGCACTGCTGTTGTGTCAGGCGAGAGCGTATCATGCTAGTTTTCCGTGTTCTTATTTAAATTGAAGAACTGCATTGTTTTTTAGCTGCTGATGTAGCAAATGTCATGGCGGGCTTGTAGAGGCAGCCTAGTTTAATGACACTAAGTTTAAAGAATGTGCAACTAAACATTTTACTTCCTGAATAAATTATGACAAATACACATAAAACATTTTATAGATGTTATATTTGATTTCTGGTTCAAATTTCTTTGACTGAAGTCTTTCATATTTCTAAAAACATAGGTGCCATCCTGTCTGTCCCGGCCTTTCTACTAGTAATTTCACAAAGATAATCTGTCTTCAGGGTGTGTTATGATTTATGACCAGTTAGTTCAACTGCAGGGGATTGTTTTAAATCACTCTTAGCACCATAAAGAACGTAAAACAAACAGTGTACCATAAAGAAAAAAAACATTGAAGAATACAACAAAAATCATTCAGATAATTACGTCGCTGGAGTTATTGTTTCATTTCCTTGCCTGGTACATTATCTTGTAACCCTTTAGTGGTGCTGACCCTCATGTTGGTGCTGGACCAACTGCATGTTGTGTTGCTTTTATTGAAGATCTTCATTTCAATCTCTCCGGCCTTTTGTTGCAGGGTTGTACAGTTGATTTGGATGGTGACAGGTGTTCTGCAGGAGTTGGAAACAATTTGTTTAAAAAGTGATCCTTGTGAAAGAAATCAGGCTGCGTTGACACAGAGCACTTCCTCTCAAACATCAGTTACACCAGGTTTTGCATCCATTTTGTCCCCCTTTTCTTCTCCTCCTGTCGCCCGCTTCCGCTCTGCTGGTCTATCTATTTGCATCTGACGATGTGCAAAGAAAAAAAATGTGACCACATGTGTCAAGAATACAGTGTGTGTGAGGTCGTTAATGTAGGAAGGTGATTCTGTTATTGACATTGCACTGTTGGCACGGTCTGCCTGTCAAATCTGTCATTAGGTTTCCATTAGTCACCCCGGGCAGCATAGATGACCCCATCATCAGCACACACACCTTTACACTTCCATCAATATGACAGAGTTCATCGCAAGTTTGACAGACAGGGACATACCCGAGCTGTCTCTGCCTATAGCCGGTGGGGAAAAATTTGCCCTGATGCATGACTCTCAACAGTAAATCTTGACTGGAAACAGCATGTTGAACTGAAAAATCAATATATCATTCATAAACAGGATATACCAGTACAGTACAGTACAGTACACTGTGTTGTATGATTAGTTTAGTTTTAGCTTGTTTCTTCTAAGCTGTTAAAGAGTATAATGTAAAGAAACAAAAAACAAACCCAGTGCAAACTGGTCAGTGTCTGAAGTTTTGCTTCCATCCCATGAATTTTATTTGCTCAGTGAAACAATCCTGAACTTTAACTTTGTGCCTGTGCATACTGTATAGCTGCTTGTACCCGTCATCGGCCCTCAGTTCAAAAAAAAAAAAAAAAAAGAGATGGGCTTGTTTTTTGAAGCACCCTTTCAGCTTCTTCAAGTGCAGCATTAAGGACTGTCTGGGGAGTTCACTGGGATGTTTCTGTGTGTCCTGAGACAGGAAGCCTCATTGGTGGTATCTGTGATTAATCACTCTCCCTCCCTCCCCTGCCCTCCCTCCTCTGCCTTCCCCCACTTTTTCCAGATGTTTTTAGCCATTATAAGGTCTTATAAATATGTAAATTCCTATATAATCAGTTCTCCCACACTTGTGTTTGGTTTGGGGGATGGAGTTAATATAATGTTCTCTTCTTCTTTTCCTGCTGGTTTTGGTTATTTTTCCCACTAATTTGCTGAGAATAGATTTATCCAGTGCTGACAGGAGAATAGAGCTGCATGAGGGGCATAAATCACTTTTACTAATGGTTGCCCCCTTCTGCAGTAATGACATCGCTTTTTTTTTGTTTTGTTTTTATTTAATTGTCCTTGCTACATAGGAATTTTCTTTTGCCACAACCTCCACTTTTTCCCCGTGAGGTGATTTCTGCTGCTCAAATGACAGATTACTCGTGCCACCCCTGTATCAAAATGGTTTATAGTCCGTTTCAATTTTAATGTGATCAGTTTGGGATTGTTACACTGGCTGTTTGCTTTAAAAACAGGTTCGGCTCCAAGGCAATATTTCAGTACCATAGTGTGCCTCGCTCAGCAGTAACTTTAGTTTATTGGCCTGACTCAACCCAATAGGCCTGGTGTTATTTGGGTGCTTTTGCGTGACACTTATATCATCCATCTCCCAGATTTGCCTTGTTTATTCCAACCACAAGTGTTTTCTAACAAATACAGTGTGAATTTAGCTTTACCTGTCAGAGCAGGTCTATGTTTCAATAAACAGCACATCCAGAAAAATGCAGTCAGACAGACTTTAATTGTACGTTATGAAAGATAAACACGGATAAAATCAACACACCCTGTTATATGGTTTGAAAATTTGCATATATAAAGAACGTAAAAGTCTAGAGGAGAAAATACATACACAATATATTGTGTAGAGCATCATAAATCACCACCTGGACATCATCTTATTTATTGCTCACTTCATTTCCACTGTGTTATTTTACATCTATTTTTGCCCCAGTATTAGAAGAAGCTGAAATTTCCAAACCAGATTGCCCGGACCAGTTAATGATGGAGATCATGTCAGCTTTCTCACTGCAGATGACGAATTACTAGGGAGCAGCAGCTCTCAGGATTTGTTTGGCATTCCAGTGCCAATGTGTTTTGAAAAGTATTAATGAGGGACATGGAGGCATGCAATATCACCTGCAGGTTGAGTCAGGAGCTCTTGTCAAAACCGGAGCAGGCCTGCGAGGTGAGGCTCTGTCATCATGACACTCTTATGCTTCATCTCACACCTCGAAACCGCAGGACGAGCTGTGATTTTCTGCTCTGATGCTCAATGAACCAAGAAGTGTATTCCTCCAAACCGATTATTCAAAACAATTAGCGTGTAACACAGGTTTTGTTAAACTTTATTTGGAAAACAAACCAATCATTTCTCTTTAACTTCATTTATGTTTTCAAGTTGTTAGTTTTGTTAAGCGAGGCAATTTTGTCATTGTCGTTTTTTTCAAATGTCAAATATCTTTCATAGATAAAAAAAAAAAAAAAAATCTTCATTTAATGAGAGTAATTAGAAAACTATTATTAACATATTTAAGAAAATAGCTGGTTAGCTATCATTAGACACTGTAGCATTCATCCGGTCAAGTAAGCGTGTGAAATGAGCGACCACTATGCCTCTCATGTATTTGTCCATTTAACTAGGGGGAGTCTTGCTTCCTGTGGCAGTCTCCCTGTGGCTGCTGGGAATTACAGTCATTCAGTGTGTGTCTCGGCATGATGGATGACACCTGCACCCGTTGAGCAATCGCTCCCTGGCTCACTATTGTTTTTCTTTCTCACTTTTGCGTGGGAGCAAACTGAGTGCATTCCCGAGCCAAAACTAACTCAGATTATCATCTCATCTGCATGATGCATGATTGATTTTTTTTTTTTTTCCCCTCTTTGGAAGACAAGTATCAGACAACCTGGAATGCCTTGCCAGCACGGTGGTGGCAGTTGTAGTACAACCAGTGAGGCTACTTGTTGAGTCTGTTCATGACACCTTGTCTCTGCACAGCTGAGACAAAATTATCGCAGCTGAATCTGGGATGATGCAGCATTTTTTTTATTTTAAACACCTGGCCTCATTGTTTCCTGATACCCAAAACAAAAGCCACAACTTCCACGGCTATTAAATCGCTGCACATGATGTCAATAAGAGTGTATGTTGTCACAGTGTAAAAATCAGCATAATATCTCACAGTATCCTTGCAGCTCGTTTGTTTCCACTGCACAATTAGGCTTTACTCTGTGTCTTGGCGCAGAATGCATTTGTGGCCAAAGGCAGTCTTGTACTGAATATGTAAGAGCGTGTCTGAATGGCTGTGCTCCAGACACTACTTTGCCATTAGCACTTGTGCCTAACTGAGTGAGTGTGTGTGTGTGCGTGAGTATGTGTGTGAGTGTGTGTGCAAGGCGTTGGATGACAAGTCCTGTCAGTACCATTGTGGTTCAGAAACAAAAGAACCTTCAAATAATGGAATCTCCCAATCTGTCACTCACTGATGCGTAGCAAAGCCATAAACGTCAAACAGATGGCAGGTCACTGCGATATTACGCCCCTCCTCACAGCTGGAGGAGGTTGGGTCCCAGCAGGAGAAGTTTGCGCCAGACTGAAGCGGGGAAAGGCTGAACTAAGCAACCTCGGTAGCATCATCCTCTTACATTACCCTCACCATGCTCAGTGACTGCGCATCAGAGGATATGGAGGGGTGTGAAGTGCTCCCGAGAGCGTGTGGGTTCGCTACTGCTGTGCTCTATGATTAAACAGTAGTATGTGCTGACAGCTGGAGTAGAAGAGCATGATGCACTGGAGCACAGTGGAGCGAGAGGCTGCCTTTCAGTGGTGGTGAGCCAATTATATATTTGGTGTCTTAAGGCCTGAAGGCAAACTGCTACATGTCAATATCAAACCTGAATCGGCATAAATGAAAGCACTCAGCAGGGTTTATGTAACAGTGACCAATGAAATGTTCACTCAGGCAGAAAACAATCACATGTCTATTGCCTAAATAGGTGATGTAGGACAGTGACAGGTTGTGACTTTTGTGGATCTGTCAGCTGTTATGATACAACGCCCTTCTCTGCAGCTTGTGTTGTGATTTGAGTGACAAGTCACAGGACTGCATTGTTCTCTCTGGACTCTTTCACTGTTGCTTTTTCTGCAGCATTAAGACTTTAGACTTAAAGTTGTCATCAGTCACTGACCATCATCACCAAAGTATTCAAAATTTGTAATAATCATCAGACACTCACTCAATAACATTAAGGCTAAATGATAATGAACTATTGAGTTAATAGAAAAGTTGCTGTGTGTGTGTGTGTGTGTGTGCGTGTGTGTGTGTGTGTGTGTGTGTGAAGTCGCAGCCAAGCAGTACAAACAGAAATAAACCTGTGTGCAGCACACACAAAGGTCAGTCTAGGATTATGGACGTAGACTTTCTCCCATTCAGTTTGTCGTCTCATCTGCCATCAGCTGTTCTTAAAATGTCTCGTCTGCAAAGGTGTTTGACAGACACTCAAACACAATCTGGTTTTACATTTGCACTTGTCGTCACTTCATAGTTCTGCAGCTGCCATCTTGGAGTGTACAACACAACGTGCATTGCTAAATGACGTTAACATAGTATCTCAAAGACACCGTGGTCTACAGTGCACTTCAGATGGCGAATGCTGACGGCCTGATATTTGACCATGCGTACATACTGAACTAATAACTGTATCTGAATTGCACTGTGAGGCAGACACAGTGTCTAGTAAAGAGTGTTAACTAATGTTACCTTTAAGTTAATGAAGCATTTGGAAACTTGTATCCTTCAGAGTTCCTGTAATCTGAGGTTTACGATGAGGCCCAAAATCTAGAGTGAATCATTTTAAGGGAAGTACCCAGATGTGCACAGATGCTCTGCTCATTTACAGGTACAAGTTACCTGTAGCAGAGCTCTCTGTTTGCTAATTAATGTTAATGATGGCAGCACAAACTTTGAACTTTCACCACGATGATCCCAAACTATTTAATGCAGCTCACTGCTGATGTTCCCTGTCCTGCTTCTCTCTGTATCTTTAAATCATATATTTCCCATGTATTTTCCTCCATTTTCCTGTCAACAACTAGGATTGGTGCACACTTGACCCACAAACACCCCCTCCGTTGTGTCCCGTTGTGCATTTGCTGTGAAAGTCCTGCACTTTTCCAACATCCAGTTAGTGGCTCATGGTTGTCCTTTAGCTCTGCTGTGTCCGTCTGTTCAGTGATCGAAACACACTCAAGTTTTTGCCTGTTGGTCTTTGAAAAAGCTTTAGTTTGCAGGGGAATCTGGAAGATTTGATTTATTTTTCTGTCTGTCTTTGTTTGTGCTACTTAAGTGTCCAAGTGCGTGTTGTTTGGACGGTATTATAGAAACCTCTCCTACCCCCAGATCACCTGTTGGAGCATGTTCGGTCACTTCCCAGCATCTTTGTGTTTGCACAGGTTGATGAAGCAGACAGGCAGGTTTGGTTTCATCGTGTAATCTGATTACCTGCTGAAAGATTTTGATGCGACTCACCTTGAATGCAGGCCTACTCATAGCAAACCCTGAAAATGATGTGTCTAATGCTGGCTTGTATTTACCTTTTCAGTGCGGTATCATTAACAACCATAGTCAGGCCAACTGAGCCGTGACAGATGGAATTTAGTTTGACTCCTGCCTGCCAGTAGCTTGGCTCGCTATTTTTTTCTGCTTCTCCGTACATTAAGATGCAACTGTAGACAAAGTAATTTTTTCTGCGGTATTTGACTCGATAATTACTTCCCTGGAAAAACCCCAGAAGACACACACTTTTATAGACAATATGTTTAATTGAGCAAATTAGAAAGAGCCCATATAGCACAGCAGCTGTGTACACACAGAGAGGAATCTGCAAGGGAAGCCCCCAGAGCACCAGTAAAGGGATGCAGTGAGAATTGTGAGTATGAAAAAACCTGATTGAGTCAGAAGGCCTCCGTGCCAAAGCAGTGGCTTTTCAACACAGATGCACGTAGTTAGCGTGTGTGTGAAACCTCAGAGTCCCTCACTGATCACCCCGTTGCATCGATTCTCCAGCTGCTGGCACGTTGCTGATGCACTGGGCTTTACGTGGGTGATATGGTCGGTGGCTTCCGCTTTTCAAAATGTTGGGAATTATAGTCGCTCACAAGAACTTTGGAAAGTCTCACTGGATCGCTCATTCAGACCATGTTCTTGCAAAGGACAGCACGCGGTTCAAAACAACAAGGATTACTGGAGAAAGTGACATTTAAATGAGATAATCTGACTGATGTAAGGTTTCTGTGGCTGCTGCTGGCTGTGTGACAAAACCCTTTTCTAGGAAGCAGAAGCCTATTAGCAAGGAACCTTTACTTCTTTTATTTAAAGGGCTTAAAAACAAAAGAGAGAAAATGTCATACAAACACACATCCACTGACTTTTACCCTGCTTAGCAGTCAGGCCACTGTCACACCTGACAACATATATCAGGTTTATTTTGTTATCTGATCCTCCGGGGCCTTTAACGGTTCAATACAGGTTTATATGCTATACCAGTAATGGGATATCTAACTGGTATAGCTGTCAAAGGTGTCATATATGTCATACTCAAGCCTTGAGAGTAGGAAAAAAGTGACAAAGACTGGAAAGACATTTGAGGGCACAGCAATGAGCATATGTGTGTATCGATGTTCATTTTCATTATGAATTGATCTTACAGTTATTTATGATTGAACGACAATTTCCAGTGATATGAACCGGAGAAACACAGCATGTGGTTCCAGTATATGTTTGAGAAGTGACGCAGAACAGTTAGTCTACCTACCAATTCTTTGTCGGTCACTTTAAGTCAGATTTCTCTTTGATAGAAAAGGTTAATTGGTTAGAGACATTGTATTGATGCGAGTGGACAGTGTCTTCCCCACAGTGAGGGTTTCACTTCATTTTACACACCTGTATAGAGTGGAATTATGGGTAACTTCTATTTTGCATTGTCCAACTCCCACGCGCGCACTCTCGCTGTATTTGTTCAGTCATACAGAGCAGCAGTGCCAGTGAACAGAAGGTTTTCAGTGGCTTGTCCTCACCCCTTAATGCACAAATACTGTACAAATGAAGTCTTCCTGGAAACCGAGAACATAACTAACATTCACGTACACGAGCGTGATTATTGAAGTAACCCATCCTATCTGTTTTATCTTCTCAGGTCTGGTGGAAATCTGCTTGATGCATCCCCTCGATGTGGTGAAGACAAGGTAAATGGCACACAGACTGATACATTTGCTCATCTCCTGTGTAACTTTACCTATGGTGTAGACTATGACTACCATGTATAAGAAAGCCATTTCAGTTCACATCTGCTATGAATCCTCTTGGTGGGTATTTGGGCCTGTGTAGTGAAGTTCCACGCATACCATGTCTTTCTTCCCAGCCCAGCAAGCCTAGCCAGCTCTGCACTCATTCTCCACACAAATGGGCACCAATGCCAAGAGCCTCAGACATTTTGTGGAAAATGAAATGCATCATTTACCCATTCATTCCCTGCACAATGGTAATGTTTGATGTTTTATGTTTTCAAATGATTCCGATTTTTTACCTTATTACTTAATTTAAGAAGAAAGCATCGACATTTTTTCTTTCTTTTTGCTACGGCTTTTGGTTCCCGCGAGAAACGGGGACGTGCAGAATATATCCGATGCCACTAAGTGCACTCGCTGTGTTTAATGGCTTGTTTTCCGTTAGCGTCTCCTGTTTGTGTGTTATGCAAGAGCGGCAGCAGTCTTGAGCTGTAGAGTGATCAAGAGCCTTACACCACAGTGTCTCAGCCAGCCATAAACAGGTCGTGGGCTACTACTAAAGCTTTATAGTCTTTCACAGGCCCAGCCAAGACCTCTGGCTTCGTTCTGAGCCCCCCTGCCCCATTCACTACTTGTCAGTAAATTGTACTGCTTTTTCTGTCATTTACGGCAGCAGTTTCTTGGTAAATAAATTGCCCGGTGTGCCTTTTAAAAAAGTGAGATGGTTGCACTTTGAAGGCAAGTACCACCACCAGAACGCAGGGAAGGAAATGCAGGGATAAAAGCCAAGGGTGAGCAGTGTTGTATTAGTCGATATTTGATACTTTGAAGGCACACGGTGTGATTTATGGTCACGTGTGGAAACTATGGGGGTTTATTACAGGTAAGTCTTGAACAGTGCCTGTCCGTCCTCACACAGGGTCAGGGTTAAAAGTGCACTCACTATTTTCTTTGTAAGGCTTTTCCTTAAAAAGTGGTAAAAGCTGCTCTAAAAATGGACAGGTTTATCTGTGTGTTTTCTGTTTGCATTGCCATGTGTTTATGTAGATAAACGTCCAGCTGCTGAGAATGGCTCTGTGTAAATTGGTTCCTTTTGGTCTTGGTCTTTTTTTTTAACAAAATAAAAGAAACAGACTTTCTGTGTCTTTTAAATTGACATTTAGATGACGACCAGTGTTTTAACAACAGAAGGTGAGCGTGACTCTGATGGACAGACACGCAGGAATGTACAGTATGTAGAGGTGTGTGCATATTGTACTTGCATGTTCACACACTTGTTCGCACACTTAATATCCACACATGAATTCATAAACCAAGCATACATACCAGCTAATTGGGACACTGAGGGAGCTGAAATCTATTAGCAGAAACCTTGGAGCCGAGAGTCAGACACAGACACACCTCCACTGGGTCTCTCTCCCTCTTTTTCTCCCTCTCTCCCTTTTTCTCTGGCATGGCTCTTATTAGGCACCGGCTCCTGCTTTAATGTCCACCGGACCAAATTGAACAGCAACTGGAGTAAATTTACTTTTTTCCACCAAGTCAGAATCAAAGGGAGTTTTTTTTCTCTCTCTCTCTTTCTCCCTTTTCCTTTTTTTTTTTTTGAAAAGTAAACCTGACAAAATGCGTACCTGCCCAGGAGCTGATGTTTACCTATTTTCCAAACGGAGGTTTATCTTTTTCATCTCTCTATGAGGCGGGAAAGTAGGTGGTGGTAAATTTCAGGTTTTGGATTAGCTGCAGCCATTAGTGTAACGACACTCCACCCACAGCCAAATAATGTTATGAATCCAAAAAAAAAAAAAAAATGTCAGGGCCATTTGGCAGCTTTTTACTTTAAGCAAATACTGATTCATCTTCTGAGACGACTGCTTTGGCAGATAACTGAATAGCTGTGTTCCAGAGATGTGAAGAAATGGTGAGGCATAACTTTCAGCATGATGGATAGTGCAAAATTTGAACTACTTATGAAATATTTTTTAAATCAGTGTAAGAAAGCAAGTCCATTGTGACAAAACTATTACACCAGAACATTGTTTAAAAACAGCGATGGATAAAATTGCTTTCATATTTGTGAAAATATTTAACTTGACCACACTGGATGTTGTTACACACATGGGAACTAGAAGTGAAAGTCTTGTCAGATGATTCACACTGTGTCTTTTTGCCTTTGTTGTTTTGCTTTTACTCCCCATAGCGAGCTCGCTGACCAGTTGAGCCATGACCCCTGTTACTCACCTTTGCTAACAAGTACATCTATCTTACATCTGAGGGACTCCTGCAGGGCCCACCTTCCATCAGACTGACTTACAACCTCTTTCATCGCTGTGAAAGAGGTGAACATCTATTAGTTTGTCATAGCCACTTTTAAATAAGCACATGGCTGCGTTGACGCATTTAGTTGTGCCACAAACAAACTGAGAGAGGTTAGATATCTGAGAGCTGCGACTAACAATTCGTCTCATTGTTGGTTGAGCTGTAGAATTTTTTTAATTTATCAATTTTTCTCCAAATGTCTAAAACTTCAGTAAATAGTGAAATATTAAAGTATATCGGCAGATATAATGTTTTGTCCATTGACTCTTCAATAGTTGGTGTTTTTAGCACTAACAAGCACTTTTGTTGTTACATACTGTGTAAAGTGAAGTTTCTTTGAGAATGCAGACACAGCAGGGTGCAGACTAGCGTGAGCCTCTCAGTTCAAGTCATCAAGGGGATTAAGGCAAAATAGTCTAAATCGTTAGGGAATGAAGAGCGGTATGTTGGAGAAAAGTTAAGACCTTTATGGGCTTTTATGTGCTATTTGAAGTTTAGGTCGACCATTTATTCCACATACAACTTCACATCTGCAACTGTAACAGTTCTGTTTCTTGTTCTTTGGTACTTTTAATACAGTAAATCCAAAGATTAAAGTGAATCCAGAAATTGAAACATTAAGCTAATTGTGAGTCACTCGGGATAATGATAAGCCCAAAATGTAAATGTAGCATACTTCACACAAAGTAAACAGTTAATTGCCCCTGACCCCAACTCCCCCTCCTCCATGGGTAGGGGCAGGAATGTTGGGATGAAGATGGAGAGGGTGTGGTGTGGGGAGGGAGGGCAGTCGTCAGTTTAGCAGAGAGAGACAGTGGGACCGGAGTTACAGCTTTTCATTAACCTGGAAACCACCTAGTTACATGGTTCATGGGCTGGTCTCAGCTCACTTGGAGGTAACAAAGGGTGTCGGGCGGCACTTTCTGCAGGGGGCTGTGCGCTTGGGGCACCCCATCTGACTCTGATCAGGTTCTCCCTCTCATTAGAGAGTTGCACTGAGCCCACATTTCCCTTCATGTCGAGATCCTGTTACACGGTGCTCCACCCTTATACACATGCATGTGCAAACATACTCATGCTCATCTGAAAGAAACTTCCCGTCACCCCCTTTACCTTCCGCTCAGAGAGTGAAACCACGCCTTCCACATGTCTGCGTCTGCCTGAGCAGCCTCTCCTGTCATCCTGAACTTCCTGCCATTTCCACCATGCACACATGATCTAATGTGTTTGCAAGCCCCAAAGATGTATTTTGTGCAATAACTCTTGACTGAGTGACTCCTCCTCCACCTCTGTTCTCCCTCTACACCCATACGTCCTCGCTCTTCCTCTCTTTCATGCTTTCCCATCCTGATTTGCTTCTTTTTCCCTGCTTGTCCTGTTTTTTGTTTTCCCCCCGGATCACCATTCATCCAGCCTTTCAACTCCTTCTGCTCAACATGAACTCTTTCTGCTCTGCATTTTGCTGTTTTCAGCAGCCATCATAGTTAGCCTGGTGTTGAATCAACCACATCCTTTTGCTAATAAAAACCTTATTATGTAACAACTTTGTCAACATCATGGGCAACGCATTGTTTAAACTCATATCATTACTTCTTAATTTGTAGTTTGTTGAGCGATTATGTAATGTTTTGTTTTAAATCCCTGTTGAACATGTGTTTTTGAAATTTTGTATTGAATTATGCAATTCTGTAAATTGTGTTACATGACATGCCTGTCAGAGTCATTGCAAACCACTAAGACTGCCAGTAGCCTGTTTCAAGCCTGATTAGAAAAACCTGGCACTGGCCCTTGCTTGCGGCAGTATCCATGGCAACACTGCCTCCATTTAGTCACAGCATGCATGAAAGTGTGTCCCACTTGGGGGGCTTGAAAGTGATCTTTGATGAGAGCTTTGACAGATGACGTCCAGTGTTTTTGGGAAACGCGTGACAACACCGCCCAAAGGCTTCACTCTTTCTCTCTGCTGCCTCCACCTCTGTTTGCCCCCAGCTGCTTGGTGAACCCCATTGCACTTATGGAGGAATCCCTGACACAACCCTCAAACAGCAGGGCACAAAGCAGCAACAGCCTGATAGCTGAGCTTTCCTTGTAAAGAAGCAGGCAGGTCAGCGGTTGTCAAGCCGGTTCTTAATCCCCCTGGCATTGTGAGACTTCAGGGCAAGACTTTACTCACAGTGTAAACTCAAACACACGTTGAATCCAAAAAGAAAAACCAAAAAGTCATTCAGTGCATCGGGTCAGTTCACATGCATAAGTAAGATACGTTCCACAAAAGTTCGCGCATGTCTTTTCATGTGTAGGGCTGAGTAACATATTTGGCAGGATTAAATAAGATGACTTTTCACAGCAGTCATATTCTCTTGGGTGATGTCCTAATATGCTGTATGCAAATTAGGTCTTAGAAACATTGTCTGTTCAGATTTAAATTGATAATATAATTGACAGCTACACCTCGGGAGCTTGTTCGGTGCCAACACAGGGAGAACTGTGCCTTTCGTGTGGCAGGGTAAGACAGGGTGTGACAATTTGGGCTGGCCTAATTGCCAGTACATCCAGCATAAATGACAGTTGATAAATTCTTACATACCTTTAATTAACGTTTGTTGTTTTTTCTAACTGTAAAACACAGCTTTAATCATATTTTAACCCTTATTACCTTTTTCGCGAAACTTACAATCCTGTACCGAGGATTTTAAAAGTCCAGGGGTTCATTGTGTCTTTCATCATTGATTTTAAATATGTGATCTTGCCTCTCTTTCTTTGGCATGGTATACATCACACACTGCTTTGGACGGACCACCAGGATGCCCCACGTAACTGCGACATCCAGTCCTTTTCACCCTTAACTGACAACTACCTAATAAAGACAAAATGCAGAGGGATAAACTTGCCCATTACTTTTAACATTGTAACAGATGTTGCAGTAACTTACAGATGCTGGAAATGTAACGAGCAGTCACAAATGGATTACAAAATCAGAGAATTGTTCTATAGAGAATTGGGCTATAGGGCATGTGTGTGTGTCGTACTGGAGCACCTGTAATCATTATCAGTGAAGGGGTTCACATTCCAGTACACTAATTACAGAGTTGAGCCATTGTGTGCTTTGATTTCACTAGACCCTGACTGTGCTGCAACCACAGTGCTGCCCCCCTGCTGCCCCATCTTTTTCTTTCTGACTTTCAAAACTCACATGCATGTCTGTACATCACTTTTCCAACCTCTTGGCAGTATTTACCTTTTCATGACTTCTGAGGTACTCAAATTGTTGTCACCGTGCCACTAACAGTGGAGGGTTGAACAGCAGTGGACGCAGGAGCCGCATGGCAGTTTTCAGTGTTGCAACTCTGTGCTCATTAAAAAGTCATTAAGCTTGTGAGTTTGCTTTTTCACCCAGTGCTTTGTCGATGCAGTTTTGATCATCTGAACTTGAAGTGTTGTACAGACACTTAAGGGCTCAGCATGGTCCCTGCACCAAACTGTTTGTTGTGTGCACATGCTTTACAACAATTCATTTGTACATACTGTACTAATAGCAGTCTTGTCCTTGTTGGAGCCTTCCTTTGCTCACCGCTGTGAACACATCTCTAACGAGCACACGAGACGGCTGCTGAATATAGGAAAAGCTGCATGTGATACCTCTTTGAGAAAAAGTTCACAGTAGCTGCATGAGGCCATTTCACAGTATGGGTGTTGTTTTCTCCTGCCGGCTTCCTCATTCTTCTCACCTTTAAAAAAATACATTGAAGAAGGTAGACGAGAAAGTCATTGGCTCTGGCGTACCACAGAACAGATGAACCACTCATCAACAGAGACCCACCCACAATCATCATGACTGCAGACCATAATATTTCAAACTTTAATAGGCACGTGCTGGGTTATGCATGTAATGGCAGACGTTTGCTAGTTCACGCTGATTTGCAAAGACCATTGCAAGAACCCAGCAGCAGCGCTTAAGCTTCCTCTGTAGCTCCTTGATCTTTGCCTTAAAGTATGAGGTCCACTGCTTATGCATTTCAGCTTGTTTAAAAACCTTGGCATGGTTGCTACTTTCAAAGGCCTGCCATCACTGACTGGATCCATAATACTTTATGCCACTCATGCAAGTGTGGTGCACTTAAAAATAACTGGTCCAAGATTTAGTTGACGTCCAGTTAAAGTGGGTATAACTGGCCTTAAGTCTTCATCCTTAGTTCTTAGTAATACCAACAGAGTAGGGGTATTTCCAGGAGAAAGATGTACATAAATGATGAGAGGAAAATAAATGGAGAAGGATTACTGCAAGAAAGATAAGTTAGTGGTAGCTTTAGTTGACTTATTAACATGAATGGTTTTGCAATGGTTTCTTTAAATGTGACTGATCACACTGCTTGTGATGAGTTTAACTGTAGGTACCTACAACAGAGTGTCTTGGCCTTTTGAGTCATGGCTGAGACAAGACAGTGCGATGTGGTAATAGTGACTCTCAGGTTTCTCTCTGGGAGCATGCAGGGCAGTTGTCTTCTGTCTTGAGTGCACCGTGTTATAGCCAGTGGTTACCTGCTGTCAGGAGAGTCTCCAAAATCCTACAGCATTTCCTCACATCAAAGTGTCTGTTACTGGTGCTTGCCTGAACCAGTCTTTCACCAGGTAATCCTAACCTAGCTTGCACGCACTGCCGTCAACTCTCATGGCTTGTGTTTTTCTGCATTTCGCCCAGCCATGGATTTTCACATGTTTCTCCCAGTCAAACTGTGAATCAATCTAGTTTGGCTGCTGTTAAAGAAAAGCTCTTGAGGCGTCCTCTCGGGCCTGCAGAAAAATTATTCTTTATAAAATTGATGTGGACTATTTGAAGAACCACTGCAAGATTTTTTTTTACTATTTTATCATGCTGTAATTAAAACTGCTGCTCTAGCATTAGCACCATAATTTCAGTTAACAGCATTTGGCAGAGGTTAAGAGACCCCAGTTTAAACACCCAAGAAATCCTTTCTGTTATGCAACCACTTACTGGAAATGTCAGTAAGACTGCTCATTTTTTCCACCTATCTGCTCCACTTCAGAATTAGTGGCTTTCTAAATTTGCTGCAGTCCACTCCAACATATAGAGTGATCTATCAGTCAACTAGAAGTTTGTAATGCTCAAAACATCTGAGTCTCAGTTTTGGCCTGGACCTTCCTAGCCTGTCCTCGTGCTGTTTTATGCAGCTCTTTTCCTGCTCTTCCACGGTAACACAGCCTGATCTTGGGTCACAGAGGTCACAGTATATGAGCAGACATCTGGACCGGCAAACTGGTCTAACATCACCATAGGGAATCAGAGGAGTCAGTTTTATCGGCGTGAGAAAGAATCCAGAATGACAGAAGGATGTCGTAGCCTTTTTAACAGCCAGAGTTACTTTTTCTCCTTTATCGGCATACCAAAGCTTGTTCCTTAACCTGGGCTATACCAAGTCCAGAAGCTGTTTGGTGCTGGTAAAAGCCACACAGGCCTGGTCCAGATCAAGCTCTGGGAGCCTGCAGTGTCACAAGCACCAAAGGTTTATCACTTCCCCTCTTTTCGCATCTTACATCTTCTTGTCCTAGACTTTATTTTCCTATTCCACTCTCCAAAGGTCTGTCTTTATTGGCTTCTTCCTGCCATGCTCAAACACTTTATTAGAATAAGTTCAGACACTCTCTTGGAGCAAAAGCTAGTGATCAAAAAAATCAGGAGTATATCCCAAGTAAATAAAGGTATGATCAGTGTTGGACGTCACTCGTCGTTTTCTACTTTTATACTTACTCTGTAAGAGCTCCTCACCACTATTAAGCAGGACCCTTTTAGTTTTGGTTACAGTCTTTGACCCTGAAGCACAATTGCATGGCTAGGGTCACAATTGACCACATTTGCCATGCTTTAGCATTTAGGTCGGAAAAGAGCTCTTAACCTCATGTACCAATGCAATGGACTCTTACCATTTTTATGATCCTGCTCATTAAAATTAACTGTCTAGCTGTAAAAAATAGATTTCCCCTTTATTTTGCCCTCTGGATTGTCTTATTCACTTCAGATCTAACATGAGAAATTGCTCAACTTTTATCCCTCCCCCCTGGTGATTCAGTTTCTTCTCCTTCTTCAATCATATTTTGTGCCTCTCCTTTTTGTTGAAGCACTTGGCATTCCAACGGGGAAGGCATGAGCAGATCAAGGCTCTCACTGTAGCAACCAATCCAAATACACAGCAACACACATAAATCATATCTTTCATACTTGGGGGAAATTGCACAACGTGAAATATTGCAGTATAATATACACTATAGTTTTTCGGACACCCACATTTTTTCAGGTTTTATTGAAATATCAGCAGTTTAAGTACAATGCATTGCCTTGAATCATCCAAATCCTACATGTGCCCTAAAGTTTGTTGAGAAGGAAGAAGGACTGGTTGGTCAGGGGTTTGTCCTACTGCAATATAATGGCCCAAAACATTAGAAGATAAGACCTAATTGGTGGCATCAGCACAGTCTCCAGACTTAACTCCTTGAAGCTGGTTTGGGATGAACTGTACCAAAGGTCCAAAGCTCTTGACCAGTTTGTTTAGCTAAAGATATCTACCCATTGTAGATTACATCATTACTTACCTATATTGGGTGTTAATTTATATGCCAGTCTGTCTGAACAGCTATAAATATGATTTCATATCGGCCCCTATTAGACCCTAAATTTTAAACCGAGTAAGTCATCAAAATTGCCATGTTTTAAGTGCCACTGAGGGAATACCCCTCATTTAATAGGGCATATTTTTAAGAGATCTCCTAAAAAGCTTGGCCTACCCCTTTTAAAAGTAAGCCCATCAAGCCTTTGCCTTTTGATCAACCTAATAACCCTCCCTACACCTTCCCATAGGCATTTTTTTAACACCATCATTAATGAGCCTCACCTCAACATCTCGTCTCTCTGGGGTGACAGCCCGTCTTGTTGGTCCCCAGTTCGAGCCCATTACCACTGGGGTCTGAGAGCGGACACGGCCTCACAAGGCCCTCAAACACTGTGCTCCTGTCCATAAAAATACAAAGAATGAGGCTCGAGTCAGCCACTCCACCCTCATTTACCTTTTTGACTTCTCTGTGGACGCCTAGAATTTGTACTTTTATAGGCAATGGAGGTCAGGTGGACGAGTTCTTCAGGATTATTTACCCCGGAGTGCTTGTCTCACTCACAGAAGCACCAACCTGCCCTTGCCTTCACCCTCACCTGGGCAGCTCAAGGCCAGTAAAGCTCAAACACAGAGAGAGTGGGATGTGGGTAAGAAGAGAAGAGAGGGGAGTCTTGATGAACTCACAGATCTCATCACCTCTGAGTGTACTCTGTGTATTTTTGGCTGACGATTCAACAAAATGATCCAAGTGGTATGTTTTAAAGAAGCCCCAGGGTTTTCCTTGGGTCTTCTGTCTGCAGAGTTTACGATCCGCATGGCTGACTCCAAGGCCAAGTGAATCTGCCAGAGCCATGAGGGCTATCGTTTGCTCTTCTTTAGTCGACCAGTATATCTCCTTATTCACTGAGGTCTTATGAAGAGAAACTAGAGCTTTTTGTCTTTATAAATCCTCTAAAACAGGACATTTAACCAGGATGCCTTGAGTCTTATTTTCCACTGTTGGTTGCTGTGAAAAGCAAGATTAGCAGCTTCCTAGCCAGGGGCCTGATGGTTCCCCTGCTGCCACAAGTTCTTCTGGTCCTCCCTATTATCTCCCACTCCCTGGGCCTTGCTGTTTGGTCCCTGGCTTTTATGGCAGGGTAGGAGAGGGCCATGAGGAAATGAGGTGACCCTGGGGTCACAAGTGGAGTCAGGGGGCTGGAACTGGACCACAGCATTGGCAACCCCTCTCTCTCTCTCTGTCAGGGCTGGTTCGGGTCGGGGCAGACAGAGCAAAGGAGACAGGAGAAGACTTGGGTCTTGGTCTCTACCATCCTTGACCCCAGCATCATATGCCTTTAATTAAGTCAGATTTGAATTTGTTTACAAGTCCCACTAGTCTTAAATCTTCCGGGTCTTTGCCCCCTCCCTCCCTCTGTACCCTTTATTCCACCAGCCCCTCATACCTGGAGTCCTTCTTTTCTTCTTCTCTTTAATATGGTGTCAGACATCTATTTATTATGCTGTTTTAACGGGTTTTCAGGAACGGGTTACAAGCTATTTGGGAATCCACCAAATAGGATTTGAGGGACACCCCTCTAAGATGTTAATCTGTTAGCGATATGAAAGGCCGCTCACCCCACTAAACCCCCCCTCCACTGGAGCCTGGGGGCTCTTTATGGCCCCATCAGGCACCCGCATGGACGACTTACTGCTGACCTTGTGACCGTGGCAGTTGAAGCCATATGAGGAGGGAATCTTTCTCTTGTCCTGTTACTCCTACTCTCACCTCTGTCTCTTTTTCTGCCTCTGCTTCCTCTCTGTTTGTAAAAAAGAAATTAGTTTTTTTTTTTTTTTTAACTGTCATGTTTAATCAGTACTTAGTCATTATCAGGTGTATAATAACTGCATAGCTGTCTAACCAGTCGATTTAGTTTAACATTGTTTTTGAAGTTCAGAATCTGTGTCTAAGCCATTTGGCAGCATACAATTTGATCTCTTTTTAACCCCTCAGCCTACCAATATCTGAAACTCTTTATCTCTAACAGGCACCATTTATATTCATTCTTTCTCCCCCAACTAGTCTCTCATGTAAAAGATTTACACGCAGCTCACCAGCCTTTATTAGGGAGGTACCAGCATGTTTGCTATACAACAAAAAGTCCTTCGACTGGCTCCATCATATTAAAAATTTACACGTAACTGAAGAGCTGTTACAATTGGCTTACTAGCATGTTAGCAGCTGAAAAGCCTTCTGCAAAAGACCTGATCCCGGGGAGTTGGGTGGCTAATTGGATCGGTTGGGTTAAATAAATGTTTGAGTTCTCCCCTGCGCTGGGGGGGACCTAGTGGAAGGAGCCTCTCGTTATAGCAGAGGTGGAAAAAAGACGGATGAAAGGGAGGGAGGGAAATTAAGAAGAGAAATGAGCTCACTTATGATAAAGATCAGGTTTGTTCTGTGTGTGTTTTACTCACAGGTGTCACAGTGTAATTTACACAGACAATGACAACCATGAACGGAAAGATTTTGTTGTACCTGTAATAAAGGCCTAAGAGACTAGATTGAAAGCAGCTCTGGGGTGTGTACTGTTTATACTAATAGAAGCTTTAATGAGAACTTTGTCATTGCAGATTCCAGATCCAGAGGGGAAACAGTGACCCCAACAGCTACAAGAGCCTGGGTGACTGCTTCCGGACCATCTTCCGCAATGAGGGGTAGGTCATCCACAGCAGTTGTTGACAGCTACAGACAGGGAAGGAATAGTTTCTTTTTCTTAAGTGGCAGGAGGCTTCATGTTAAAGTAGCAGGACAAAACACATTCATTTCCATTTAAAACACTTTGTCTCCCAATGGATAATTTTCAGCAAGTGGTTTTGCAAATACAAAAACACCAATTAAAACATTTTTTGAATATAAAATATGATGGTGAGGAAGTTCAAGCATAGTGTCAAACACTGTAAAACCCCATTAATTACCATGTATTTATACATGCAGAATTATTCACTACACAGTAGATTTGTCCAACTTCTTCATTTAACTTTATCTTATATAGTGAGCTATTTAATGTTTCTAATGTTTTTTTTTTATTAATAATCTGCTGAGATGCAGGTGTTGCTGCATAGAGGGAAAAAGTATTTAGTGAGCAATATTTTTTAAGTGTCATACCACGTGTTTTTTTTTTTTAATTTAAATTTCACTAAAAACTAAGGTAGTGGTGTCGGAAACCTGAGGGTGAAGGTTGCTATAAGACAGCCATTGTGTCTGTCAACAGCCTACAGAAAAATCCTGCAGCAAGTCACTGAACATGCCTTATTTTACAGGGGACAGGAATGTAGCTGTTACTGCCTTACAAGCTAAACACAAGCTAACTATAGACAGTGATCCTGCCACGGTCCCTCCTCCTCTGCCTGCCGAGTGACAGGACTGTGAGACAGTGCAGGCGTAGGAGAAAGTGGTTGCCACTCGCTCTGTTTACGGCGAGTCGACAGCTTTACAGCGGATATAAAGTTGATCTGCTGCTAGGTGTGAGTGAGCGCACGGTGAGAGGCCGACTAGGGACAGTTGGAAATCCTCTGTTGGCTGTAGCTCAACAGGCACAGACATCCTGCCACAGTAGCTGTGCCCTCTTCACCTCACACACACCTACACACTCACAAACTTGAAATTGAACGCCTGTTCGGCTGCGTGCTTTTTGGGTGTGTCCTTTGGGATTATTATGAATTTTAAGTCACAATAAAATGGTTGCCAAAATACACAGCATCTGCACCATAAAGTATGACAGCTATGACTGTACACTCGTTCCGAAGAACCGCGGGCTGTGTCAGAGAGTCCCCACTGACGGAAGATTCACTTTTCCTGTTGAACAATTATCACTAACAGTATATTTTTGCTGAGGCTGTAATCACTCCCCAGTAGCACATTGAGGATTGCCTCCAGGCCAAACCACTTAGTTAAAATTTATACAAATAGTGTTAGGCCCCACTGTTGTACAATTATTATTAAAAATAAACATCTCCCGTCAGCTGATGGCAGGACGGAGCTAACACCAGGCCTCATTCTCTCAGAGGCGATGAGGGAGGAAACCTGAGCTCTCAGTTCAAGCGCGGTGATTAAACTGAGGAAAGACATGAAAATGTGCACATGTAGGATCCCATCTTTTAGTCCCACTAAAGCCTAGAGACAATAACCAGACCTACGCACTGTACTTTTTTATATAGTTGTAAGATCCGTGTTAAACATTTGTTGCTAAGATTTTTTTTTCTGCAAAAACACATTTCAATTAAGTTGATCTAGAAAATCTAGCATTACATCTTGTAGCTGTGCTCATAAGTGTGTGACAGTGTGAACTATGCTCACCAACACTTGGTTGTATATTGCCTTACAGGCCCTTTTTTCTGTTACATGTGGGTGCAGCAGCGTGAGCATGTGTTAAGTGTTTCCGTCTGGAGGCAAACAAAAAGACTCTATTCTCCAGCATTCTTTACCAGTGTGGTATCCAGAGGCTGGGTCGGGACCCAAAGCACGGCCACGGGATTATTAAAAGGGTCCATGCATTACAGCAGAGTGCACTGGCCTTCGTACAGTACATCAATGAGTAATGCCTTGAACTTACACTGCAGGATTTGTGGAGTGGGGGCTGACTCCAGCTGGGACCACCCGTGCAAAAAATATATACATTCATGGAAGTGTGAAGAAGTGCAGATAACCGTATCCACCAGATTACATATGTTCTGTTGTAGTGAAACCGGCACGGTTCATATGAGGAGCGATCTGGTTAAAGGAATAGTTCGACATTGTGGAACAATCTCTCATTCGTATTCAAGCTCAGAGCTCCGTGTTTCTTTACACCTTGGCTTTGTCCAGATTAAACAGACGAGACATGTCGTGTTAATTAGTGAGCTTCAGAGGTGCTGGTAGGTGGATGTTGTGATCCGTCTTTGAACAGAGCCAGGTTAGCTGTTTCCCACTGTTTTCCAGGCTGTTCAGTCACTCGGTGTGAGCTTGTTGATCATCGTGCAGAAACAAGAGCTGGTATCAATCCTCGTATATCTCACAGCAGAAACTCTAACATTTGTATACCTCAAATTGTCACATGATGTGCCGTTCTTTTGAGACCATTATTCTTCTAAAAAATCAAAAGATGAGCCTGTTTGATTGGATTTAATACTCCAGGAAACAGCCCTGAGTCATGTTTAGGTCAAAGTTCAAATTATTACAGTTTACTATTTAATCTCAGAGATTGTACCTTTTTTTTTTTTAAGATACAAACAAATGATCATTTGATGACCCAAAACATGATGTAACAAACACAATGTGGTAAAGCATATAAAGATATTTATCAGTCATCGCTCCCAGTACAGCTTCCATGGAGTTAATAAATGAGACAGCATTTATCTCAATATGTGAATGATTCACTAGAGTATGTTTAGATCCAATGCATAAAGTTAAAACACTTGTGTTTTGTTCTATTATTCAGTGAACCCTGGCCACAAGGGATATTACCTGACGTAGTGACAATGTCAAGGTTACAGTAGACAATGGGAAAGTGCAAATATTTGCAGATGAAGCATGCCGGTTGTTTACATGTTGAAAAGTTCCCTGGGTAAGCTCATATTTCTCAAGGATTTCCTTGTGGCACTGCTGTGAAAACTTGGCACAGACATCTGCTGCACACTGTCATTTTTTAAATATTTTGTAAACCATCTGTTGTTTTACGTGTTTATACATTTCGGCTAATACGCCAGAATTTGTGTCTGATTGAAATTATTGACCAGTTTGTTTAATCAAATGTGTCTGTGTAAATCTGTCAGGGATGCTGTCCCCACCAGATGGATGGAGGCTGTTAAAAAAGGAAAGGTTTATGAAAATGAAAGACAAATCACACACACAAACACACTCTGGACCCACACACACAGGCACACTCCCTTGTGTCAGAAGGCAATTTGTTTAGGAAAGCCAAAAAGGGACTTAGTGTGTACTTTACATTGAAAATCAAATTAGGATTCAAATGAATGGCACTCACTAGAGGCCATATTTGTTCTGTAACAAATTTCACTTGTCTTTCATTACCTGGTGGCTCCTCAGCTTGACCACACCCAGGAAATCCATGGCCACCATTTGCATTGACAAAGAGAGCAGAGGGAGGGGCCTTCCGTCTCACTGAAATAACTTGTTTACACAAAGGGTACGAGCGATTCATTTTTGCCTCTCAGCACCAGTTGTAAACTTGCAAGGCAGCTGGATTTCTCGCAAAAGAGAAATGATCGCTAAGCTAGTCATTTGTAGCCGAAATACAGTTCTTCAGACTAGACAGTGTCCAATGAGGGAGGGATAGTTTGCAGGCACGGAAAAGTGATTGTTTTGACATACTTTTTATACGCAAATCCTCCTCACAAAGACTGCAAGAGTCATCAACTAACATGCTAACCAGCTCTCAAAACTTCTCAGACTGCAGCTTATTCTGTTGCGTTAGGGCCACTCCTACAACATCATATGATAGATGGGCAGTTGACCCATACATCTGCCAAGTTTTTCTTTTTCTACTTGTTACTTTACTTGTTTACTGGTTCTGTGTAACAAACCTTTTTGTGCGTCAGGTTATACCACTTGTGTAACTTGAGTTGTTGATGAAATTGGTCGTCTCTGTCACCCGATGACAAGTGTTTTGATAATGGGTGTGGTTCACTGCAGTTTTTTCGACAGAAGTCAGTCTGCTGTGGATTCTGGGCAGGATTAAAGGCCTGTTCATCTCAGGTTGCGTTCAGTGGAAATGTGTACCAGCAGCAGAAATATTTACTCTTGGCTCCAATCAACTAAGATCATCTCTGTTGACATGTAGAGCATGTTGCCAAAACAGAGCAGGTGCCACTGTTCACAGGATACAGTTGGTCACGCCATATTGTCCCCTTTGTCCAGACCTGTGTATAATATCAATATGCACTGTCTCACCAGGTCACCTGCAAGCAACTTAGTTGTAGGTTGCTCCATTTTGCCTCATAAGCCATAGTAATGTCTGCAGCACCCTCACTATACTGGTCCTGTGCATGTTACAGAGAAATTTATACATTTCTGCCACTTTTGCTCTTAACTTTAATAGTTTTAGATTGTTTTCAATGGCTTAAAAGATGCGGCTTACGATAATATATATATATATATATATATATATATATATATATATATTTATTTATTTATTATTGTTAACCCATTTCATGAAAAACTGGAAATCAATTGTTTTCGTCTGCCTCTCAGTAATATCTAGCTTTCGGACTATGTCCATAGCTCCCTGCCTGAAGTCCATTCATTCATTTTCAGTATGAATACGGGCTAGAGCCACATTCGGTCACAGATTAATCCACATTTGGTGCATATAGTGAGTATTTACATTAGCGGCTTAGTGTAGCGTATAATGTTGGTGCTGACTTAAGACCAACTACAGTGGCCATGTTCATCATAATGAAAGAATGTAAAGAAGAAAGGATCTGAAAAGTGTTGTGATAGCAACAAAACAAATCTTGTTATAGAAACAAGACTGTTGACATATTAATTATTAATTCATTCCACATGATAAACAATGTCTAATTACGAAAGTAACGAATTACTTTATTAATCCCCAAAGGGACATTCATTTAGCTACTGTATGATTGGTACTAGGTATAAAAATGAGCACAGGTCGAGGAGGTAATGTTGTAAATGATCCCTACAGGGCCTGGGGTATTTGTATCAACTACATAGTGAGGAGATGATGATGTGTTTACTCCTTCCTGTTGTTCAAATTTGTGGCAAACTCTGTAAAAGAACATTTAAGAATGAGAGCAGAGGAAAAGTATTTTGATGTTGCTAGTAACAGTTTGTTATCAACACAACAGCTAATGACTCATTAGTAAGTGGTGCTAGAGACGTGCTGTGTTTCACACCTGGGCCCTAAACCACAAATACAAGTTTTTCCATTGTTCCTTATTGGTGGATAATATTGCAGGTAGGTGGGGTTTGGGAATGATTTAAACTGTTGCATAATTTCCTTTTGATTGGAGAATTGTCGACAGTGTCTGCCTGGTCCTGTTAGTGTAAACGACACAAGTTCAAACCAATGGACTATTCCACCCATGTTTTCACAAAATTGAGGAATGAGGGAAATGCATGTGTGTGCACTTCTGAATGTATACGAAACATGCTTTGTGCCATCACTGCAAAACAGACATGGTTATACTATCTTCTTACATGTATACATGAAAGACTGGGCATGCAGTAGTTGTAATTCATGACTCTCTCTTTTGTAACAGTTCCCTACTTTGCCTGAATAAGTGAAAAAAAAATCTTTATATGGAAAAATAAAAATGTGGCCATAAAATGTTTGTTTAAGGTTAATAAGTGATTCATTTAAGGTCATTTATACTGTTTAAAGTGGTTCAGATTCAGAGCACATCAAAAGGAGATCATTTGGACATTTATGTACAATTTAGAAACATCAAATGATGTCTTTTAACAGGCACATTAAGGAGGGACCAAACTGTCCATTTACTCTTTCATATACTCCCTAAAATTGATTTCTAACAAAATACAGCTTGTGTTAAATGTAGACATACATCTCTATACACATAACTCACTGTATCATTTTATTATTTTTCCTGCCGTCAAGTACGCTGTAAATCAGGGCTGGACGTATGATTGAGCAAAGGCAAACTACCAAATTGACTAAAATTATACAGCTACCGTCTTTTGAAACATCCAGTATATCAACTGCTGAAATAAACTCTTAAATCATTTCCTCCACCAGTTCCTACGGAGAATGTTTACCAAGGTTTGTGGTTTGAAAATATATCTTGGTAGTAACTCTGCCAAACAGCAGCAAAGTACAGTACTTTCTGCTTCCATTTTGTGTGCTTGGTATTAGTCATGCTGTCTATATTCAGTGTTGTTAAAGACCGAATTGATGCATTAACCATAATATGCCATGTTAAAGGATGTGAGCAAATTTGAGCTCCTTAAAGGAGAAAGCCACCTAATTCTCTCTGTTAAAGGAGCTTTGTCTTGTCTGAGGGAATAATCCACATGTTGTCATGAAGGTTATTTCACTAGCTCTTGAAGGAAACAAACTAATAACTAACTCATATGACAAAGAAGAGCAGTAAATCTCCTGAACTGCAAAATCATAACTAGATATTGTATGGCATTTTTGATTTTTAAAATAAGTGTGTTAAACATTTATTCTTCTCTCTACAGCATCTTTGGCTTCTACAAGGGGATCCTACCTCCGATTGTGGCCGAGACACCAAAGAGGGCAGTCAAGGTGAGATGATGCAGGATGTTCGACGTAGTGCTCGGGCTCTGGTTTCACTGTAAACTGCTCCACTGCTGAAACCACTCCAACCACAGTTGCTCTGACATGGCAAACACGTGTTGATTAAACGCATGACGGCCCGCCGCCACGTCTCCCATGTTCTCATCCACTGCTGTTTGCTCTGTCGGCCTACCAAATATTGACGTACAAGCATCTACAGCAAGCCTTTCCCCGAGCCCAGCCTTTTGTGCGTCGTGGCGCAGAGGGGGCCTGATGCCTGGTATGAAGCTGCTATGTAATGAGATGCTGGAGACGAGGATGTGTGAACTTTTGAAAATAAGCACTCACACTGAGAAGATGGGGTAATCACGCACACAGTGAACAAAGCTGGCTGATGATGAGAAATGTCTGGGGCGAAGAATTAAAGCAAATTAAAGCTCCGATTAAAACACCTCTGTTGGCATTTTGCCCTTCGCTTAGATAAACAAATCAGGTGATGTGTCTCCTTTTGAGACTGCTTTTCTTTCATCAGAGATTGAAGTCCAAAATTTAAAATGCAGCTTAATTTTCATGTGTTAATTTAGTTGATTTGACACAATTCTCAAGTTTGTAAGGTCAGTGCTTTTAATATCGTCCTTGGTGTGTATGCATGCAGAGATGTCAGCTTATGAATACACCGGCAGCTCATTTGTCCTGCTGTCTCCTCTGCAGTTCTTCACCTTTGAGCAATACAAGAAGTTGCTGGGTTTTACCCCTTTGTCTCCTGGCATGGTAAGTCTGTCTCACACACGGGAACACCTGAATACGCTCCTACCTGTAAAATAAACACACGCACACACAGGACTAGGAAGAACTTTGAAAAATCAACATTTCAGCTCTGCTGCCATAGGCTGATTAAACAAAGACAAATGCCAAGAATAATTTCACCAGTCAAATGAATTAATACAAATGTAAAACAGTTTTCACTGCTGGCAGTACAGTAGCACATTTAAAATAGACCTTTTTTTTTTTTTCCTTTTTTTACATTTTTATGTTGAAGTTTTGTGAGAGTTTATTATTGTGACAAATATAAAAGTGACTTAAAGGGAGCTTAACTGCTTTTAATGAAGGTCATCCCACATCAGAAAGTATAAAAAGCAAAATTTCAAGTGGGGATTAAGTGAAGGAGGCCTGGAATAACTATTTTGTCAGGCGTTAAGTACATATGGCAACATCCCTGATGACTAACACATTCAAGATTTGGTATAATAAAGGTGACTAATCTTCCATGATCCGACATTTAATAACGTTTGGGTTGAATTTAGCATCTGTTGCATAGTTAAAGATGAACCGTTCCTCTCTGATCAGTCAGAGCTAACCATGCAACATGTAATTATGTTGTAGAGCTGAAGCTTTAATAATTTAATTAATAACATTGATTGGGTTTGTAGTTGGTGCACAGGCAGATCAGCCGGTCATCTTGGCTTATGACCTCATATCTTGGCCTGACCCTACATAAGCTTCTTTCCACACAATAGAGCAGCCACACAACAGAAGTTCGAAGATGTCTGGTTGGTCCTGCTTTGTGTGAAGCCAGTGTAACTGGCAGCTCGTCTGGAGCCATGTTTATTACAGAGGCTTTGTTTTGTTTTGATTTAACTGGCTCACAGTGTGAGAGAATAAATGGGGATTAGCACAAACAGAATTTTAAAGGAGTAAAAAAATGACTGTATATAACTAAGACATTCAGATGTAATCTTTTTAAACATTATGAGCTAATACAAATAAAGTTTTACTGGAGCACAGACTGTACTGTAAATATGGGGGGACTTTTGTTTTAGATATTTATTCCATCACACTGGATTAGGTGTGACACAGTAACTATAAGATTGAAGTGTAGACTTAAAGCTGGGCAAACACCCTGTGTTTTTATTCATCTTTTAGATTATATTAACTCACTCTACACATGTTTGTTGGCCGTTCTGCACAGCCAAAACCTGCAGCTGTTCTGCTCAAAAGTTACAGATCAATTGACCAACTTGTGTGCTCTCATTGAACATATGTAAGCATATAATGGAAACCCTGGTGGGTTAAATCCATTGAGAATTCCAATAAAGTTTATTCAAACAAGGCAACCATGTACTCAGCACTGTTGACAAAAATGGAGGATGGCAGAATTTGTTGATTCTGTTGACGTCAACAGACAATTGAAATTTGGATATCAAAGAGAATATTTACATTTTTGGTTTTAACATTTACATGAAAAAAAAAAAAAGATGGACTGTTTTTACACAGTGTAAAGTACATTGAGTTCCCCTGTAATGATGATATAAAAATGAATTAGCCTTGCTTTGCCACAGTAAAATGAGTGATTCCTGCCACTAATGATTAGTGCATCCCAAACACTTATTTCTTGTATCTGTAACTTAAACCTTGTTTTAAAAAACCTCAGGCTATCAAACTGTTTAAATATAGCTAAAGCCAAAATAATGTAATATATAACACTGTCCTAATAAACGGACTCTGCTGTATGTTTGCTTGGCGGTTGTTAATTCTGGAGCCTGGTTACGCCACAGGCCATAAACATGCAAGTGGTTTCATCCTTAGTGACTAATTTCTGTTATATTGTGTCAGAGTTTTAAGCTTGACAGATTTGTCTTGCAGAGGTGCAGTCACCACACACCACCTATTCAGGTGGCAGCCAAGTGTCAGCCATGATGGATGGCTTACCTGTAACTGAGCGCTGGGGCCATCCGGCACAGCACATATCCTCAGCTTGTTTTTACAGCCATTGGTGAAGAAATGTTTACCTGTCCCATCCATCATGTTTTCATCTCCGTCCTCTTCCGCCTCCTTCTCACTATCTTCTCCTTCCTCTTCAAGTGCCTCCAAGCCCATTTCCCTCGGAGGCCCGTGCGTATCAAGTACTGTAATCACATCTAATCATTAGTGCAAGTGAATTACAGATTGATTCCGAATGGTTCTCTCTCTCCCTCTACTATTCAGCATGGCACAGCTGAATGCCTTCACTCTGATTAATGAGGACACACACAGTAATAACACAAATAAGGAATTAAAACGTGGCTGGCTGGCTGTGTAAACATCGTGAGGCATGTCTGAGAGGATGGGTCCTGGGGCTCTGACAGCAGGATAAAGAGGCAGGAAGAGTAATGAGCTATAGACACGTTCCTGACATGTTCCCATTACGCTTCTCCCTGAGCACGCATGCGCACACATGTGCACACAGTTACATATAGACATACTCAACTCAGGGAAAACCCATGTAGTGTTGCGATATCCACAGTTAATTATTTGTTTGGGTTACACATTCATAAATAACTGTGTGTTTACATCTTATTTGGATTGGGTTGTGCATTTGATGTATTTAAATGAATTAAAGTGATTAATTATTAGAAAATAATTGACTCTTTTTCACTGTCTGGCTTTGTTGAATCTAATTTTCCGCCTTGTTGATGATGAGTCCTTAACATGTTGCTGCTTTTCTCGCATTCTTATTTCTTTCTTTCTTTTTTCCTCCTGTCTGTCATCTGACATTTTGGCAAATAATAACAAACACAGGTGTCATGTGCATTCTCAAACATTTGTCAAAGGATAGCAATGACAGCCGTGACAGAAACAAACGTCAGTTTCCATTGAAACAAAGAGACTCAGGGAACAAGTTTAAAAAAAAAAACAACAGCTTCCAGCCCAGACATTTTGGCAGCCTTCTCCGTTGTCTATTCTGTTCTGTCTCTACTCAAATATTATCTCCACATTCTCAATCCTAAATCATGTCCACTGTGTACCCCACCCCCACCCCTCACCCCCACCCCCAGGCACTCTCTGCTGCAGGTCTTGGCGCGGGCCTGACTGAAGCTGTTGTCGTCAATCCATTCGAAGTGGTGAAAGTCAGTCTCCAGGCCAACAGAGATTCCTTCAAAGAGGTTGATAGAATTAAAATACTGTCTTGCAGAGTGTTGGTAATGTGTATGTTTCATTAAAGACCCAGTGGTTTTGCTTCAGCCCTTGACATGTCCTCATCACTCTCTCCAATTTAGCAACCGTCCTCATTCTCTCAAGCCAGACGCATCATTAAGACGGACGGCTTTGGACTGAAAGGTCTGAATAAAGGATTAACATCAACACTGGGACGCCATGGAGTTTTCAACATGATCTACTTTGGCTTCTACTTCAACGTCAAGGATGCTATTCCCACCAGCCCGGTAATATGCCAGTCAAAATCTATGATCACACTCCGACCTCCAGGTCTGTTTTGGTTTTTGCCCACATATGCCATGACAAGTGACAGATACACTCTTTAGGTTTGCTTTGCTGTTTGTAACCTTGACTACGCCTTTTTTTTCTAACCTCAGGCAACATGATACACACGTGTCCCAGCCACCTTGCCAGTGGGGATAGCAAGTGTTTGACAGTGTGATTAGTTAGCCTGACTGCCACGGCAAAGGAGGAAGCAAAAATCAGAGAGGAGCTTGTAAGATCAGCTCTGCTAATACCTCGTCTGTTTGCTCGTCATAACATCCTCAAAGTCTCAGATTACACATCCGGCAGGGCCTGATGGCCCAAACAAAAGTTAATTTTGTTTAATGGAAACGTTACCATACGCCAGTTCCACATGTACAAACTGAAGCATTAGATTAACTCCAATGAACTAATTGGAAGCAGACAACGGTACTATTTTCAAGAGGAGGTTACAGTGGGAGCCCAGGCTCTGCTATATTTTCGACATTTTTCCAGTGACGCATGATGTAGAGAGAACCAAGTGGTCATCCTCTGTGAATGATAATTATGTGGCTAGATGACTCAAATAGCTCTGTTCTCAGATTGTGGCCGTCGCTTTTGGGAATGATCCATCGGTATGTACGTTGATGGAATGGATCTGTTTGTGGGCCATTGTTGAGGCAGCAAAGGATAAATATTGTGGGCTCTGACAGCTTACAGGCTGAGCTGATAGTGGCGTTTCTCCAAAGCCCTTTTGTCAGCAACATGAGCAATGATCTTGCAACTCAAACATGTCCGTAGTCAAATTCAGCCGGCCGAGCTCGGGCTCCTCTCATATCACCATTTGAATAGTACAGAGGAGGCAGATAGCACACTACCATCATTCACAAGTGAATGTGTGAGGTGATGTTTGCTTAAGGCTGTTAGGAAGTGGGTTGATGGGGGTACTTAGGCCATGGGTACGTTACCCCCTTCCCCACATCCCACTTGAAAAAAACAGAAGACGTGGGATTAGCTGTTGATTTACCTCGGCTCTCAGGGTGTCCAGCCTCTTGAGAAAGGCCTGGACCAGAGAGGCTGCTGTCATTTGTAAAAATATCCTGGCCAATTAGCTGTCAGAGCTCTCTGAGTCTGGGCTTCTTTGGTACAGTAATACCCCTGTGCCGAGTCACAGCCCAATTACCCAAATTGTCCCCATATGCCTCCCCAGTCTGCCTGCATGAACCCTGTTTATAAATCCTCTGTCTTGGCTCCCCAAAGAACATGTGCTTCTGCTCAGCCAATCAGAAGGCTGCGCCACAGCCAGGAAGCACTAATCTGCCCCCCGCTACCATAAAATGATCAGGGCTTTCATGCCAGCTTTGCAATCATATGCACAAGACCCCTTGTGCCCTCCTCACTTTCACCCACATACATATACGCATAATGCATAACCATTTACTTTGTCAGCTCCTTTACCGTTAACACCTGGTGTCAAGAAATGTTTCCAGTAAGTTGTGCTTCATGACATGTCATGTATACCACACACAAATACTTCCTTTTGAGCTACATTTACCTCTCTTTGCTAGGACCCTACCCTCGAGTTCCTGAGGAAGTTTACCATCGGACTGGTGTCTGGGACCATCTCCTCCTGTGTGAACATTCCCTTTGACGTAGCCAAGAGCCGCATCCAAGGCCCCCAGCCAGTGCCAGGAGAGATCAAGTACCGCACCTGCTTCCAGACCATGGCCTTGGTGTATCGGGAGGAAGGGTATGAACAAAGCGGGGGTGGAGGGGGGATAAGTAGGCAATCCTCAGGAGAGAATATCACTGTCACTGGTCTATCCAAGTATTAATGAGCCACATTATCTGTTTAGTTTGGAACTGATAGTTGGTCATCTTTCCAGCCCATAGAGACAAATGCACCAGCTGCAGCTACAAGTTAGCAGAGTTTCAGCGTCCAGTGTGAGGTTCCCTCTCTAACTGCAGGGGAGGTGCATGAATAACTTGATGCAAAGCTCTGATCTGATGAATGGAAACCAAAAAGTGACGTTATATTCCAGGCTGTATTCCCCCACGTGTGTGATCACACATTTCTGCAGCATGTCAGTAGTACAGTAAATGTTAACATATTTTCGAGCCCTGGAGAATGACAGCTCTAAATGGAAGCTTCAAGGAAAGATCTATGTTATGTTAGCAATTGCCCTAGGCTTTCCACTTTCCCCCATGCAGCTCCACTAGACAAGGGCCAGCGAGATGTTTGTAGTTAGTGGACACAGGAGCCTTGGGGGCTGCTGCAGGAACAGCACTGAAGCGTTGTCGTCGCAGGGGTGCGTGGAGGCCGCCCCCTCCGCCACATCCAGTCCCCTACTCTAACACAACACAGTCCCAGCTAATTAGTGGTCCCTATGGGAGACGTCGTTAAGCAGACCCTAACGAGCCGCACGGCGCTCCACAGGTCAATCTAATCAGACAGAGGGCCAGGGAGGAAGTGGGTCGAGCCTTATTAACGCCATCAGTGGCGGGGGCAGGGAGCAGGACAGGGAGCACGAGGCGGAGGCAGGCAGCCACTGATCACCTTGAATGCATTAAGGGGCAGGTACTCGCCAGCTCATGCTCCGACACTTCAAGTATGTACCTGACTGTGTGAGAGGCAGGCAGTCCAGAAGACAGACAGACAGACAGACAGGCAAGCACCCACCTACACATTCATATACAACTACACAAAGCACACAAGTGTGTATGTATGCACTAAAGGAATGTGTGGAAGAAGCATTCAGATTTTTTTTGACTGAAGTAAAAGTCAAGACAGTGCAGAAGTACAGGCTAGTCATGCATTTGGAATTTGAAAGTTATTATCTAGGATGGTCCTTTTCAGAGTAATATTCATAAAAGTCACTTTAATGTGTCAGTTTACTTTATATACAACTGTGTAGCTCATGATGTAACTTGTAAAGTTTTATCTTAACCTACAATTACAATACTACAATTCATCTGTTGATTATATTTTGTTTTAAGAATTTGAATCTGCACATGGATTAACATAATTTATACAATCTTTACATGAGCTCTTTACATTTTCATACAAGTATGACGTTTTAATTTAATACAGTATTAATGCCCTTTTTCTTCTTTATAGGTATTTGGCTCTGTACAAGGGGTTGGTGCCCAAGATAATGAGGCTTGGACCAGGTAACAATGTCCTTTATATTGATATCGACCACAGATTGTTGGTTACAGATGAAAAGCATTTGAACTTGGTCTCATAAATCTTGTTTATATGATAGATTTTATTGAAAAATTGGTAAATAACCAAATGTATTAATTCGAGCAAGGCTTCCCAAATCACACTGGTGCTCCAATGAAATTTGCATGAGGTATTTCCAATGAAATGAGCTGAGGGCAAGCACTCCCCTTAGATGTATTCATCTCACCATTTTACATAATGCACACAACAACATCTTTTTTTTTTTTTTCTTTTTTTTTCAAAATATGTATGTGTTTGAGTGTGAATAAAGTGAGCTCAAGACACTGCCCCATTTGTATAGACATGCTTAAGTGTAAGTTGTTATATGTTATATGTTATGTATAGATCTTTCCTGCTAGAGCAACTAAGTAGCCGGTGAAAAATGTTTATTCAGTGAAGCTCTCCTGTGTTACAGGTGGAGCTGTGATGCTGCTGGTCTATGAGTATGTATCTGGATGGCTACAGAGGAACTGGTAAAAAACAAAACAAAACAAAACAAAGGAACAGAAACCTGTGAGAGTGCCTTATGGATTGTGCCTCCAGTAGCGTCAAACCAAATTATTTTTTCCTTGTCAGTCAGTTTGTTTACCTTGAATATGCAGTATTGCTATTCAAAATACCAACTCAACATTTCAGTAGGTTATGTAAAGCAGCTGTCTAAGGACAAAGCCACATTTTAGTCCAAGTCAGTTTCTCAGGAAGCTACAAAATTAGAAAACTGACGTCACATAACTAGATTTTAAAAAAACAAAACAACAACACTATGTACTACTTATGCCTTATGCATTTTCTCTTTTCACTTCTAACAATATGCATAAATCACTATTTAATTTCACATTTAAAGGAATTTTAGTCATTTCACTTGACATATTTAGGTATTTTCTGTTTTTCTCTGTCTTCTTATTAGTTGTCAATGCAGGGCGCTCAGTTGGGGGAAAAAAAATTATGTCAATCAAAATTACACAATATTAAATCAAAATCTGAGAGTTCAAAGTTGGACTCAAACTAAAAATATAATGAACATTGAACCTACCTAAACTCAATTCAGCTGTTGTGTATTTAGTCATGAATATTTAATTTTACTGCAAAATTTTGAATTATTAAAATATTTGATATTTGAAATCAGGTATTCATGGGCTTCAATGTTAAAATGACATAAAACACAGAGAAAGGATGATGGCATCACTAAAACTTTTCCACAATAAAATAAAATAAAAAAAACTCCAGACCCACTATGGAGGTTTGAGCGTATATCATCATTATACAATATAGCTGCACAGTAAATATTATTGACAACACAGACACAGAACACAGACAGAGGTCAGCTGACCCTCACAGACCAACCAGAGCAGAGCTCTGCTGGACACCGTGGGTCAGCCATCTCTATCACATTTAACTAATGTCTTAAAAGAGCTCATTAAGGATGTTTTTTTTTTTTTAAGTCAAACCTCACTACAGCCGTGGAATGACGCACACATGTCTACTGTACACACACACACACACACACACACACACACACACACATACTGTCTGTATGGACACATCTTCATACACCACACACACTATGATCACAACCACAATACTGAGCCTTACTAGTATTCTAAACAAAGCACACAGCTGCAATACTGCCTGATAATGCTTAATATGAGTGTGTGTGTGTAAAATAATTTTTTACACTAATGTTGTAGAACTTTTTTTAATTCATATCATTTTGCATGACTGTTACTGCACTAGGTGTGTGTACTTTTATGTACTGTCTATAAACTGGACTAGTGTGAAATCCAAAGCTTTTATTAGTAAGATATTTTGTTAATTTGACATTTTTTAAAATTTCAAAATATTACAATTTGTGTGAAGCCGCATGTACTGGAAAGAAATAAAAAAGAATAAAATCAAACTCGTCACTTGGTTCCTCACTGTGTGTTGGGCGTTGGTGAAGCACTCGTGTGTCCCGTAACTGTAGGTTTGTGTTGTTGCATGTTTGTCTTCTCTGGAAACACTTCAGCTTTGATGTAAGCATATCACTTTCCATCAGTTTACCACTTGTTCACCCTCCTCACACACCCCCCCCCACAGCACTTTGTTGCTTGAGAGCCTGTCAGCTGCACCGGCCAACCAAGTGTCAGTCTTTTCTCTGTCGGTGGTGGAGAGTTGTGCCTGAGCAAAGCTTTAGTGCAAGCTAAAACAACAAGCTTAAGAAATTCAAATGTGGCTCCAAGACTGGGGGGTGGAGGGGTGGGGGGGTTACCGCACATATTCACTCTTTCTGCCAGTCTCTCTTACACAAATATGCACACACACACCTGTCGCACAGCCTTCAGGGGTAGTGGCTGCCTTCTCAGAAATTCATCTTAACCTCATCTGGTAGTAGCACATACTGAGCCACGTTGGCATTTGACAGTCGTCATTAATGTGGGAGTTTCTCTCCACCAAAATGGAGCGGCTCCTGGTTTTTTTGCCCCAGGGGCCTGTGGTGATAGACAAACAGCTGCGGCTTGAAGACTGATGGAATTGTTAGTGTTTAACCTGTCCTTACTGTAATGTCAGGAGTGCTGAATGCGTATGTGTGTTTCAGACCTGACGGCTTGTAACATGCACCATGTGTATTGATTGTAGCTGAGCAAAGAAGCCACCCTTCACCTGGATTCTCTGCACACCACGCTCATCATAAATCTTAAGTAGCACAGTCCTCCTCTCCTCACTTTCTTTACACCCTCTCCATGTATGATCTTCATCTTCACCCGTAATGTTTCAATCAAGTGGCTCCACATTAACAGGCCTGCATGGCTGTGCCTGCCTTTTCCCAATGCAGACATGACTGATGATTAATGTGTATTAAAATGTCCAGGATTCACGCCATGTGCTTAAAAAAAAAAAGTGATTCATGTCAGTGTGATTGAACACGGCAGCCACATGTGTACATACCAAAGACAAGGAACCAGACATGTTGTGATTTTCCAAACACAGCTGATTTTTTTCCTTTTTTTTTTTGTACTCACCTGTCTGCACAACTCTGCTGTTTTAAGGCATTAAGAAAACAATCTGGCTGTTGTCAGCTTCTTTTAAAAAATGCTCACTGAGCAGAAACACGCATGAAGTGCCGCGTTCACCCAGCGTTACGTACTCTGCTCTGTGTTACTCGGCAAATGGCTGTCTTGTTTCTGATTGCATGTGGAGAAGTAAAGATAACCATATGACACTGAAGTCAGACTCAACATCATTAATTATAAACACGTGTCTGCCCCTATTTTTAAAACTATGCCTTTCAGACCTTGCTTCCATAAAGCTGACCAACATTAGACTGCAAGAACGAGGATTATTAGACTTTCGAGAAGCTATTCCTCCTGTCTAGAAAACACACTGTTCCTATTTTTTAAATACTGTTGTCAATTAAGACGACCACATTTTAATTTTGTTGTGTGAGTCAGAGAAGCTAACAAGATTGTGCTCGGTTCATGTAGATAAGTTGAAAGGAAAAGTTGTTTGGCCTCGTTGTTTGTAGGCTTTAAAAAAAAGTGTGTTATAACACTTGAAAGTCATATATGACTCTTTCATGCCACTCAGAGAGTTAACTATCATTAGTTGTACGTGATGGATGGTGGATGGTAAAGGGTCGTGAGGGCTGGCTGGTACAGCAACTGTATGATCATCACGTCCCTGTGATGTGGTTCACATACGGTCAAAGAAACACTACGATCCCTGAGCAACGGTCCGTGACCACTGGATGCGGGGAAGAGTGCTTTCCAAGTCAAATCAGCCCTCGCGTGGGGAGGACTGTTGACACTGTCGCATGGAGGGACTGTTTATGTTATAACACGGGAGGAATGGGAACACACAGCCATAACTAAAGCAACCAGGCCCTGAACCCTCAGCAGCAGGTAATGCCTTCTAAAAGAGCAGGTGAGCACTCCTTTTTTTTTATCAAGTTATCAATCTACAACTTCATGTCCACACTGGAACCCATTTTGTGTAAATCTCTGGTTTCACACTGCAGGGCTAGACAGGGCCTGCCAGACTCGCTTGTGATTTATTACCCCCCACCCCCCCAAAAAAACGTACAGAAAGTATTTTTGCATCATTTTGCAAACATGTCATTTGTCAGCTGGCCTGCGTACTTTTTTGTAATGAACACATTGACTTTGCCCTGACAGGTCCCAGTTTGGTCCTTTTGTGGCTGCTGAAGGTTCGACTTGGGGTCACACGTCTGATGACCTTGGAGACCGCAGCCCAATGAGCCTATTTGTGGCTCTCTGAATGTACATGGACTCCACCTCACCCCAGGAGTCTGGGAGTCCCCGGCACACGATCTCAAATAGTAACTCAGCAGCATTGTTCTGAGTTACTGCGTCTTACACGCGTCTGAACCAAAATGCAAAATAGCTTGTTAAATGAAACTTTCACATGATTTAAATTATTAAAAAAATGAAAAAAAAAGACCTTATTTACACAGGATAATAGGGTTAGGGTTTCAATCCTAACACTATTGATGAGATGTTCACTGAAGTCTGCCTTTTCTATACATCCAAATAAATAAGTGGGAGATAAGGAAATATCTATTTCTCTCTCAGTATTTAATAATACAGCATTTTATTTTCTTATCACTTGACCCTGAAAATAAAATACATTCTCTGACAATATTGAGAAAAATATATAATTTTGTAGGACTTAATAAAAAATAGCTCATGTAATGTTACAGAGATTCAAATATACATATATATATATATATTTATATATATGTATATATGTATATATATATATATATATATTTATGAATACAACACAGGTCATGTACCTGGTCTGTGCTATTAATAGCGTGGCTTTATGTGGTGACATCACTGTGCACACAAAGCATTGATCTGATGAGCTTTCCTAATGAGCCATGAAATGTGCTATTAGAAAATACACGAGTTGTACGTGCACGTACAGGCACACTTATTTTTTATGAAAAGCAGTTTCCTGCTCATGTAAAACAGGCCACAGGCGACATTACCCTGAACTTTAGAAGAACGACAGAGAAGAGAGGTGAATGTTTTTAACTGAGTGATAAACTTCATCTGTTCTCGTGATTCAAAAGTACTTGTACTGCGTGATGGAGGATTTCCTCCCAAACAAGTGGCAAACTTCATGAAGACCAAAAACAGCCAAACAATTTAATAAGATACATTCAATTTCATTGTGCAACATTTGTCAATTATTAACTGCTCTAGACTCCAACATAAGACCAATGCCAATTTTGTCTAAACGTGCGTGGAGATTCCCATGCTGTCTGTGAGGCTAATTGCACTTCATTCAACGTACCTTAATCTAATAAATAAACTTCTCTCTGGAGCTCTTGCACAGGCTACATTTTTAGAGAAGTGGGAAAACAATGCACCATAGGACAGTTACTTTTATCAAAACATAACACCAACAACAAAAAAAGCATACAAACATAAAAAAACAATAGCAATTAATAAGCACCCTGAAACACTAATGCAAAGGTTTTTTTCCCTCTTCTTTGATTGCTTATTCTTGAAGTTATACATTACCCCATTTTGCCAAAGACATTTGCAGAAGTGTGCAGTAAAGAATCTGAGAGAAATGGTGTTGATGGATGGAGTAGCAGTCATACATCAGTCCTTCAGTACACCTGTCCTGCAAGTTCTTTCAGACAACAAAAAAAAAATGGACAGACTGTTTATTCCTCGTATGTCTTTGGTCTGAGTGTGTGTGGCAGGGAGCAGGCGGAGGAGGAGGGGTCTCACACACATACACACACACAGCCGCACGATATATGGGTCCTGGGGCTGAGTCCTTCATAGACAGGAGGCAGTGAGAATGAAATGAAGCCACGGGGGACAGACTTGGTGTCTACTGTCCCCGCCATCTCTCACTCCCCCCTCCCCACCACCCTCCTCCTCATCCTCCCCCCACCCCCCACCCACCCCACCCCTTCTGTCTCTCTCGCTCCCCCATCAAGTCTGTGGGTCTGACTTCACAGCGCCGAGGCGGTGACCGGGTGGATGGCGTCACGGTTGGCTGTCATGCTCTTGAAGGCCAGAGGTGTAGCGATGTCACAGCTGTGGGGAGATAGAGCACTGCCACTGGCCGGCTGCCATGTGGGTCCGGTCACATAGGCCGACGTGGTGGCGCTGTACCCCATGTAGGGTGACACTTGGGTGGGAGGGTGGTAGGGAGGGATGCTGGGTGCTGTGACATAGCTGTTCACTGTGGGCAATCCATTCGGCGTCTGGCAACAAAAGAGAGGGTGAGAGGGAGATTAGCAGGTGAAGCTCTGCATCACAGGCCTGAACAGAGACTCTTGCTTTTGATTTCTGGGCTTCCTGCCTGAAACAAATTGTTGTTAATCAATTTCAATATTTGGTTTTCCATGAAATTGGAGGGGGTGGGGGGTGAGGGAATAATTATTCGCAACAGCATGCCTCTTAAACAATGAGCTCAGCAATTATTGGGATGTGAAGCTTTAAATTTCATCTGTCATCTCGAGACTCCAACCCAGGTAGAGACACACAAGCTCGTACATGAAGTGTAACAGAAAAAAAACTGAGGTCAGCTGAAAAGAAAAGTGAAAGGAAAAGTGACGGTTGAATTATAAACAGCAGAGACTTTAATCCTAGCTTCACAGCCACCACATAAAAAACCCATTTTCCCAATTTTGATGAAAGTATGAATGATCAATTATCCGCTCTCATGCCCCTGGAACATATTAAGCATGTATAAAAACCATACATGCATGATTGCCCGTACGTATATGGGACTTGTTTTCTAACCCAGAAACTGGACATTTCTTCGGTGGCGTTGATATACCACGCCAGACGATGGGAGACAGGGTGGTTAAGGAGGGAATGGGGGGAGGGGGGAGGAGAGGGGCGCCACAAAACAGATGTCATGAGAGATTGAGAGTGAAAGGGCAGGAAGAGGGGAAATATGATAGAGAATGAGGCGAGCATAGAGTTTGAAGCATGAATGGGCTTTGCTTCTCTGGCACAGCGACAGGACTTAACTTGAGGAATTCACCAAAGCATTTCAACAGGGAGGCCGAATTTCTGATCCTGGGTGGTCTTGTGACTACTGAGAATTATTTCTACAATTGGGATCTTTTCTGTTCCTCTGACTTGTTTTCATAGATGAGCTGCACTGGCAGAGACGCAGGGTATTTTTCAGAAAATTAATATGAAAAGTTGTGCTCAGGAGGACTGACATCTGTGGCCGCTAGAGAACCGAACTATAGAAGAAGAAGAAGACCTGCTTTTGTGTACATGCATGTCAGTGATACAGAAGCTCATTTTATAAAATGCTATAGTGACTTTCAGCTGAGTTTAAAATAGTGTTATTTTTCATTTACATCATTTAGTGCAATTAAACATTTTTTCCCCCAAATATCACATCATTCACTAAAGAAAAGCCCCATATGCCACATTCACCCACAGCACACACACACACACACACATACACACACACGGCTCTACTGTACATACAAGTACACAAAACAGGAAACACCTTTAAGTCTAAAGCAATCCACTACTACAAGAACACACACACACACACACACACACTCTAACTAACTACAGCCTCAGAGGTGACCACAGACTTGAATCAACACCTGCAAGTCACACACAATGTGAAAGGCTTACAGAGTGTGTGTTTATGTCAGTGCTCCATGGTTTTGTTTAGATGTACCTGTTATTTTGTCCACACCTCCTCCACCACCAGCCATTATCCAGGTCAATGCACGTCTGTGAACTACAATCCTGTCTCCTTTACATCAGAATATAGGCAGCAAATTATTACTAAAATACATTATCCACCATTATAACAATAGACACTGCACAATGATCTAATAGCCTGTTATATTTGATAATACAGTAGTTTAGGTTAATTATTTGATATTCAGATGATATAGTGATTCTCTGTAATAATGATATCAACGGTCATGATTTGATGGTCTGTTCAACCAGAATTGAATACGCGCACATAATAAAAGCTCTGACGCCATTCATCCATGTCACGTCACCTCAGACGGATTCACCTCGTCTCGCTCTGATTTCATTTATATAAATCTTTCAGATGTTCACACTGAGAGCAGTTGATGTGCCATATTAAAATATAGGGGAGCGTGACGTCTTAGTTTCAGTCTTTTCCAAACACTGACGGATTCCCGCTACGAGTCGCCGCGTGCGCGAAGCTCGTGACTTATAAATTCATTCGCAATGACGCGCGTCTTCTTCTTCTTCTTCTTCTACCTTTTTCGTCTTTTTCTTCTTCCGGTGAAAAAACCTTACGAGTCCCATGGGTGCATGTGGCCGGCGTGCCCTCTGAGCAGCGCCTATAGGCCACACTAACCGCAGCCTTTGGCCTTCCACACAGACACCAGTGTGTGTGTGAACCAGGCCTTCTGATACTTCACTTGAAGGTATTAGTGTCTCATTTGAATTAACTCCACACTGACACTGCTCCTCTGGGAGAATATTAAAAAACAGACTTATTACTTTATAAGAAAAAAAAATCTGACTTTAAATCACATGGGTTGTGGTTTGAAACCTTGAACTCGCCCTGTTGATATTTGGACGCGATCACTGCGTGGCCTGACATCTCTCTCTCCCTCTTTCACCGTGTCAGTGTGTGTCTCACACACACAAATCACACATCTATTTAACATCAGATCTCAGCAGGCTGCACTGATGCCTGCATAAAGTCTGAGTGACACAGGCTCGGTTTGAGTCCTCAGCCCTTTGGTGGAACCCTATCCCTCCTTTATACTGTTCTTTGTTTTTCATGCAGTAAACTCTGTAATTTATAGACTTGTTATTTTCTACATTTAATGGCTCACTTCTGTTTTTGTATATAGCTGCCTGGCTAACCGCTCAGACAGTTGCTGTGTCCGCCTTGAACGCTCCCTAATCTCAGAGCATCGGCCCTGCTCCCCGCGTAATGAGCGTGAACAGTCCACCGTGATAAAGTGGCAAAATAAATTATGCGCCATGAAATTGTTTGTGTGTGTGTGTGTGTGTGTGTGTGTGTAAGGAGAATCGCACGCCCTGTCAAAATAAGAGGTCAAAAAAGAGAGAGAAAGACATCAAACACGCATGCGCGCGCGCGCGCACGCAAAAATCAAAGCCTGTGTTGAGACGTTTAGATAAAAACCATAATTAGTTTTGGATAAAATTAAAAAAATAATAATAACAATTACTGAAATACGATTTATAGTCTACATCAGTCCACGAGCTGTAATATTATTAATTTTAAAATATCATTAATGTTATGTATGTTGTAAAAAAAAAAAAAGCTTATTGTCAACTTGAGCGACTCGGTGCAAAACAGTGAAAGCCCCTGCACCTTAATCCTGCACACCAGTTAAACGTATTCAGTATGGAGCCTACAGGCCACTGTAGTTTTTCCGCAAATAGAAAAAAAACCTGATTAAAACAAACTGTGCAGCGGTCAGTGATCCCTCTGTGTCTGGACTCAAATGTTGCATGGACTGATTGAAAACACTGGGATACTGCAGCAGCAGCAGCAGCAGACGACAACAACAGACCAGACCAACAGACCAGGCCTGTTGTATAGCTACTATGTGAGTTTGCTGATTTGGTTTGTTGAGTGTTGAGCACGCTGCCCAACAAGCTGGAAAACAAAACTCCAGAGAATAGCTCGGCTCTCCAGAATCCTTTAACCTACTAATTACGACATAATTCACACTGTGATGATTCATAAAAGCACTGACCATGCAGCAGGGCCTGGAGGAAGTGCACCTTGTAAAGCCAGAATAAAAAGTAATAAGAGATTATTTAAAAAAAAAAAAAAAAAAAAGTGCCCATTACCAACCAGCCAACAGAAGGAGCGCATTTATGCTGGGAAGGGGAAATTTCCAGGCCGCATAATTATTAAAATCTTATTAAAAAATAACTCTGCCATTAGATGAATATCAATTGCCAGAAGTCTGAATAGACTACTTTTAGGGTTACCAAAAAAAGAAGAAGAAGAAGAAAAAAGAGAGGTGTCCATTTCTTTTTACCTGTGAGTATTTTGCTTCAGGTTCTAAATGCGGTTTATCCAAGCCATTGACTAGTGGAGAAGTTGCTGGTGGGAAATTAGTCCTGTTTATAGCGCTCCATTCTTCTAGTTTGGCGCTGGGAAAGGATGGACTGTCACTAACTGGGGGGGCAAAAGAGAAAGAGAGAGAGAGAGAGGGGGGACAGTCAGAAAGAGGTTTAAAAGATGAGCGGCAGAAAAAAAAGGTAAGAGAGAGAGCGAGAGAGAGAGAGGGACGCACAGGCCGCTGCTCCTCATCCAAACATCAGGCCCAGATTAGCCGGGTTGCTTGAGCCATAATAAACCCTGTGACATTTCGCACTAAAGCGCGCGCTCATTTGTCATTTCACGCGCAAATAGCTCATATGTCAATAAGGCCTTCGCGCGCGTCAAGTTTGCTCTGTTCTTATAACCAGTTAAAGGAAAATATTAGTTTTAGTGTCTAATACAGAGTTAATATAACCTGACACTGAGGCTGGCTTCAGATTATTGTTCTTTCTAATTGCCTGCGAGTGAGATAATATCTGAGAATATGAGTCTGAGCGAGGCTCGCCTCCTTCGGTCTCGTTTGCTCCGACCATCAATCATTAAACGTGATCAGGCCTCGCATTCCTCCGTGGAGGGGTTTTTGACAAAGAACATGGATTAATGAGAAAAATGGAAATGAACTGTCACATTTTTTTACACTTTGCCTTCAAAGAAAAAAAAAACGAGTTCAAACTGAAGTGAAGGGAAATGTTTGGGTTGGTCGCGAGGATCAGGTTGAGGCCGCAGGTGAAGCTGGTTAGAAGGAAGTAAAGTGAAGTGAGGCGACTCTCCGGTGGGTCGGGGGTTGGGGTGGGGTGGGCTGGGGGGTGGGGGGGCATTTTAACCCACCAAAGCGTCTTTCTGTCGGGGGACAAATTAGATTTACCTCCACCGTCTGCTTCCTTTGCGCGTGATGGATGTTGTATCATACACGATCCCCGCGATTACAAAGTAAGAGCCTTTAAAAAAAAATCCCGCGCGCGCTGTGAACATATAAGAGTAGGTTTGGATGAATGAACCCGCAGTACTTTACACTGGGGCCTATACAGCTGTATATGTGTGTGTGTGTGTGTGTGTGTGTGTGTGTGTGTGTGTGTGTGTGTGTGTGTTTGCGCGCTTTAGGAAAACCTACGGAAAATCAGCAATAGTTAATAATATGAAGGCTGCACACATTGTCTCAATTTTTTCAAATTCTCTTTGCCATCTTCAATAAATTCCAAATGTATTTTGTAAATAATCTGACTGGTGAAATCACTTTTGGTGCAAATGAGCTCTCACGTCACCAAGTCTACTTAAAAACTTTAACGCAGCATTCAAAAAGCTGCCACAAACATCTGCTAATCATTTGGAAATGCGTAAATTGTTTATAAAGGCAGGCTCTCAGAACACATTCCTCCCCCTGTGATTTCTCGTCGGTACCTGCCTTACATTTGTCTTGTTTAGATTGCCGAGTTAAGTTTTCGCATTGGCGGTGTGGAGATGTGGAGAGGAGCCGGGGCGGTGTTTCTGCATGGAAGCCCTGACTCCTCTGACAGCAGCCAGCCGGGCTACATGGAGCGGCCTGACAGCGCTTCCCCTCCTGCCCCTGGAAAACAATCTCTCAGAAAATCCCTTTTCACGACAGCGAGCTGGCCATTAAACACTGATTTATGCCGGATCCTGTTTCACTGTTTCCAAAACAGTTGTGGTCTTGTGCAGTGCAAGCCAGAGTTATCAGGGCCTACCTGCACGTGACACACAGATACACACACGCATATAAGCGACAAAACACAACACAGACGTGTCTCGATGCGAGCTGTCTTTTCTTTTCGACATACAGAGGCCTGAACGTGCACAGTTACGCAGCCACTTGTACAAAATGTCTGGCTCCGAGTCATGGCAAACATTCAGCACACTTCATGCACTTCATCCCACCGCCTTTCCCTCCGCTGTCCCTCTAATATTCCACATCCGCCTCTTAATGATTACTGCAAGCAGGACCATCTGTTTCTGAACTAACCCGCCTCACTTTCAAATCAATATCAGCAGGCCTGCGTGATGTCACTTTTAAGGACATTTCGCGTGCCACGAGTCCGCCATGACATTTGGTGAGCCCCGGCTGCAGCACACAGGTCAAATGGCATTAAAGCCCTCTCTCTCTCCCCTCTCTCTCTCTCTCTCTCTCCACAGAGGCCTGTGAGTTAGCCTACTTTTAGAAGCCTATAAAAAACGATGAAAGTGACTCAAAGAGAAAAAAAAAATAAATGTTGCTTCTCTCTCACAAACACACACCCATTCGCACTCTTGCGCGCAAACCCCTTCAAAAGTTGGATAAATGTAGTGCAATAAACAAATGTAACCGCCCTCCATGCAGCCATGCTTACTTTGTTGCTCTGTAATAGACCGTATCCCCAGAATATCTGTTACAGAGTGCGAGGAGGGCCATATCCTGTGCATGGCCATGTGTCCGGGGAGGGTGGGCATGCCAGGGGGTGTGGGCACTTTGGACGTCGGGTATGAGTATAAGTGGTTGTAGGGTAACGTTGGTTGCGGCGGTGGATGAGGCGCCTGCTTGCCCGACTCGTACTGGCTCTGCTGGGACAGATTCCCGATCTTGTTGCGGAGGATCCTACTGATGGAGCTGACGGAGGGGAGGTTGAATTTATCGCAAACCCCGTCGGCGAGTAGCCTGTCCCGGATCTCCCAGGCAAAAATCCCCGGGTCCCTCTGCTTATAAGTCCGTATATGCTTGACCACGGTGGGTGTGGTGACCCGAGGCTTGCTGCCTCCGATGGCCCCCGGGAGGATCGAGCCGGTCTCGTTATAACGGGCCAGGATCTTGCTGACGCAGCCGTGGGAGACACGCAGCTGCCTGCTAATGTCACAGGGTCGAATCCCGAGCTGGGCCAGCTCCACGATCCTGAGCCGGATGGCGTTGGGCAGCGGCCTCCCGTTCACGAAAACACCGCCGAGTTGGTTTACCTCACCGAAGGCTGGCTCTGGTGTCAAAAACAAACACACAAGACCAGAAGAGTGAGACAGCGATTAGGTAACCAAACCGAGGCCCTGTGCAGATGTCAAACATCCCAGGTCAAACACTGAGCTGTCCACACACTCCTACGGTTCTTACTCTGGATACAATTATATACAGTCAAATGTAGTAAATGTCCTTCCAGGTGAACTAGGTTTTAATCAAATTGCAGCAGGTTTATGTCATTTCTAAACCCACGGTGTGAGCAGCCTTTTCACAGCTGATTTTAAAAACCAATCTCTGTGCAAAAGTCAAACTTTAAACGCTGTAATCGATAATATATTTATCAGTGTGTTGACACCAAGACCACACCTGATCAGTCTAAGGTGTGTGTGATGTTTGTGTGACCACTGCTGACTACAAATGCTGACTGATAGCTGTCGTGCTCACAAGCTAAACCTGACACGGATGTCAAGTAGTAGACTAGTCGCTGCCGAGGCTCGTGCGCAACTGACACATGTAATAAGTCAGTCTGCTGCTTTCTCCCCCCTTCCGGACCCACAGCTCAAATGATCAGTCAAAACATCACAGACAGACAATATCTCGCCACATTTCCCCACCTTGCCGCAGGACTTGGACCATTTGCTGCATCCCTGACAAGGAAAGAAAAAAAAAAGAAAACCCGATCCAACACTGAACTCACCCATTGTGTTCAACCCGCAAATGAAGAATACGGTGTCCGGTTTGTGCCTCCTCCCTGGGTCCTGCTCCGCGTCCAGCGTGTCCACTGTCCAAAACCGCGTCCAAGAAAATCTTCTTGTGCGATAAGGAACAAGAGGGACAAAATTCTCGATCTGTTTCCTGACGGCGCTGGAGACAGGCTTACATTTCAATCTGTTGAAATCAGGAGGCTGGACTTCCAACGCTTCTCCCCCGCTGATTGGCTCGTTTTGCCAATGGACTTTCGCGATTGCGCGGAACTGACTTACCATTGGTCCAAAAGTTTGACATGACAAGTCCGCAGAGAGCCCCACCACCACCACCACCACCACTCCACCCCACCCCTCCTCCACAAGTCCTCCTCCTCCTCCTCCTCGTTCCGCTCTCTCCCATCATCAGAAAGCAAAGCTGGGGATATACCACCATGAATGCGTTTGTTATTGAGACAGACAGGGTGAGTATAAAGCAATATCAAGATTGTTTTTGGATTAGATCTCCACCTTTAGGACGAAGAGATGTGGCACAAAAACAAGGTGCGCAAAAATGAAATAAAACAAGATTCAGTAGGAAACAAACTCGGGTAAATATCTCTTCTAATAGACGTGAAAAAGTCCAGAAGGCGCCCATCACTGTGTGTTTGAACTCCACGTGTTGATGACATTAGTTGCATTTATGCTCATCTTTTTTTTCCACAAGGGTTAATCCTTTCAAAATAAAATAAACAAAGCGCCCACCTCTGTGAAAACAGAGAAAGGTTGGAGACCTGACTTGGAGTGGCTTTACGCTCCACTTCACCACCCTTCATCTCAACCTTTTAAATGGCATCATTAAGGAAATGGGAGGAAATGAACGATTGGTTTTGAGTAGCTAATGCACTTGGCTGTTGGTGATGTTTGGTAAATAGTTTGTTCGTGCACTCGAGGATTATCACACTTTTATTTTTTTTTCATATTTGGCGCCCGTGTTTCTTCTTCTACTTTCCTTTACGCGTCAAGCATGACCGTGGCACTTTGTAAAACACTCCAGAAAACAAAGACGTCTGTCGCTGGATGGTGTTTGACTGAAAATGAGGCAAAAACATGTTGAATCTCTGAAGCGAAGCTGCCTGGACACATCATTTGGAAAACAATTGCAGCCACCGCCGGATTTGACCCTGGTGCCAATTTGAATTTAAATATTTTGTGACTGTGTTGAACCTATGTAAACGAACCCTGCGCGGTTACATGTTGATTTAAGTCAATAATATTATCTTGTTCATTTTCAAATATATCTTTCTTTTTTTAAATGAAGGCTTTGAGCTGCTCAGGCCAAGTGTTGCCCTCTTTTAGCCAGTGACGCACAGCCAGCGTCAGGGATATGCAGGTTTTTTTTAGAGGCTTTGTCTGATAAAGAAATGACCCTTTATGATCTGACCTTTACACAGTTACCCACGACGCTCAATGTTTGAGGAAAAATATGTTAAAAGGGGGATTATTTCTAAGTTTACTGCCTCTGCACTCATGTACACACATGTTTCTGCACACAAACCCCCACTTGCAAGCAATAAGAAAGATTTGTTGCTTCCCGACACGAGAAACAAACACACACCATAACTTTGCGCCTCTCTCTCTCTCTCTCCCTCTCTCTCTCTCTCTCCCTCTTTCTCCAGTTTGGCACATGCTTTGGATTTCCTCGTGTCATATTTTACCAAAAAAAAAAAAAAAAAAAGGCCACGGCGCGTGACTGACCTTCATCTCTGAACAACCTTAAGGGATCAACGTGCATGTAAACATCAAACGACTGCTCCTATGCAGCCGTGCAATTAGGAATATTGTTGCAAAGCTCCGCTGACATTAAACAGTGTGGAGCTGCTGTGAGGGGCCGAGATGTACACCAAGTGTTGCTCAGTTTTTGTTTCTGCACACTCAGCTCAGCTCAGCTCAGCTCTGTGGGCTGGATGCTGCAGAGGGAAGCCACTACTGCTCTCTTTTCTTTAGTTTTCCCACCTCTCCTGCATGGCGTAAATCTCTGAATCTGCACAGATTACAGTGCGCGCCTTAACACCAATACAAGTCAGTCAGCGTAAATTTACGCCTCCTCCAAAGAGCCGTCTGTGTTGTTTACATGAAGGGTTATTTGGCTTAAGATGACCGACTTGGGGGGCTTAGTTGGCTCTTTAAAAAAAAAAAAAAAAAAAATTCACCACCCTGTCACTGCGTGTGCCTCCACACCTGCCCACCCTGCTCAGCTCCCAGGCCGCTAATGCGTCAAGGATAATGTTTACCGTGGGGGGAAACGTGCTCAGCTTGTTTCCACTGAGGTGCCTCTGGTGGCTGAAATAACAAAAGGTCAGCAGCGAGGGATCAAAGGTCTCCGCAAACTGCTCCATCCTCAGCCTCTGTGCGCACTGAGCGGACGTGCACCTTCCGTCTGGTCCTGGCATATAATAGATGGTCCGAGCTGAGGATGTGTGACGCTCCAGGCGCAGCGGGGGGGTTTATCTGATGAATGACATCACGCAACAAACAACTGGAAATTATCAACATCACATCGCTGCTTGAATTAAATGATTGCAGGTTATTGTAATGAAATCATCGTGAAAATGTAATCAGATTTTGTGATTATCACACTCTGAAAATAATACTGGGACTACATCCCATCACAGCAACCAGTCAAGTATCACTAATGATTATTATAGGCTGTTATTAGCTTATTATTGTTATTATGTGTCAAAGCTAAACCACGTATTTTGATCTGTTACTATATAGGCTGATGGTGAGGATTATGATCATTGAAAATAATATTAATGATAATAATAATGTGTGTATTGTATGAAAAGTCAGGGGCTGGTAAAGGGATCTCATATGTTTGGCATTATCCCATCAAGATACAGTAAGTTGGCCTTGAGCTGGATGTAATGTTAAACATAGGCTGCGTATCAGTGGCCTATAATGAGCGACTCTTTTATTTTGGTCGAATGACTTAAAAATATTATTATTATTATTATTATTATTATTATTATTATTATTTTTACCTTATTTTTCCTCCGTCCGTGAACGCCACACCATTTGCTAACAGGCCTCCACACATGATTTGCAGGCTCTTACATGGCTGTCACATGCCTGTAGTTTTCAACGAGCCCAAAATCGTCCATGTCGAATTGAATTGTTCATACTGTGCGTGAACGCAACGCATCGCTTGTCGGACAAATTTGTGTGACTCTGAGAGGTCCCGCAGTGGCTCTCCCATAGGAGACAGGAGAGGGGGGGGGGGGTTGGGGGGGGGGGGGGGGGGTCGACTTCTCCAGTCATCTCATGCCGGCTCTGTGTCGTCCACAGATGGATGGCAGCAGCAAGCTGATCTCGTGCTCCACCGCTGTCTGCTCTGTGACACCGCGGCCTGCGCATATACAGCTCTCTGCTGCTGGACCAGTGCTGATGTCCGCTGTTCCTCAACTGCACCTTTACAACAAAAAGTCACGAATTGCATGATATTTTCTGGCGACATCTTGCAGGACGTGAGGTGGATTTAGTTTCTGTAAGCAACAGGCAAATGACTGAGCACTGAGCACACACACTGCCCTGCTGTGTGTGTGTGTGTGTGTGTGTGCCGCTTTTACGGTTTAAGTGAGAAAAAAAAACATCGGCCAAGCAGCGCCTCCATCACACCGACTCTGTTCATATTTCAGGGACATTTTATGAACAACAATAATAATAATATCATCGTGTTCCTACTCTCTTGTTGCGTGTGTGCAGCAGAGTAACCTGCAGCCTCTGGACTCCGCCATATTATCCACATCACCATGAATCCTTCATTATAAGGAGTTAAATGTTCATCTGATTCTAACAGCTCGTTTATTATTTATCAAATCAGATGATTTATGGTCATATTAATCATATTAATGATTTTTTTCTTCTTGTTTACAGAGTCGTTCCTGTGTTTACCTTCTGTGGGACCTGCAGCAAACGCAGCCTGTTGTCTCAGCTGAACACACTGTGTGTGTGACTGACTGCTCTGTGGACGTTTGCACTTGTACCTGTTTACATCACAGCGTCATTTCTCTCATGTCAGATTTTTTTTTTCTTTCCCCTCGTGGCTTTAGAAAGTCCTCATTGACTCAAGATGACGGAACAAGTGTGCACGCGCCAAATATAGGAAGTATGTCTGCTGCTGGCCTGTTTTTCTTTTCTTTTAGGAAAACGTCTGTATGGTCCATTAAGGTCACCATCATCATCCCGCGAGATTTGAAGAGGGAAAGAGGGGAGAGATCAATCATTTCCACGTAAATACTTAGATATGCACGAGTGGATGTCAAACACACCTCTCCCTCTGGTTTGTCTTCATAACTGTGGTGATCACACATGAGTTCAGGCGCTAATCACAGATCAAAACCAATAACCTCCATCAGATCCAGCAGCCTCTCAGCTGTCATTAGAGGAGCTGCACAGCTCCACCTGAGCTTGTTTACCTCCCAGTGCGGATGGCACAGACACTCCCTCCTCAGCTATCCTCCTCATGTGTGAGCAAAGTCACTGAACCACCTTTTTTTTTTTTTTTTTTTTTTTTTTTTTTAATTTCCACACGTTCAACAAGTGAAGACATGCGGGGCTTTTTTCTTTTTCTCCACAGTGCAGCTCAGACTAAACAGACTACCTGTCTGGCTGCGGCTGTTTGGTGTCAACGTAAAAGCAAAAAAACAGGGACAAAAGCAAAATGATCTTGTTGCTGCAGGATTTCGATGAAGTCGGATCGAAACAGCAGCTTTTTTTCTTTATTATTATTTTTATTATCATTATTTTTCTTGTCGCAGCTGCTCGTGCTCCTCGCGGACTTCAGCAGGATCCGTGACGTTATTGGAAAGAGGAGGCGGGTAATGGACGTGTGATCCACTGAAAACAAACCGAAATCAAACGGAAATCAGCAGCTCGTTTGTTTTATAAAACGTGTTTTTTTCTCTCTCCCCCTCATTGGAATTAATCACTTCCAAAAACCTACTCCTCATTCATTACAGTTAAAATCTCCTCAGAACCGAATTAATGCCAATGTGCGATGGGATCAATATGGGGAGAAAAACTAATGTGATCGGTTTGATCAGAAACAGGATGATTTCATTTCTGAAATGTGCACGAGGATCGAAATGTTCACCAGTGAAATCCTGATTTTACATTTTAGTATTTAACCTATATTCTGTATTTATACTGTCAAACGCATTGAGCTGTAGACGGATGATGATGATGATGATGATGGTGGTGACGGTGGAGTTGATTCCTTCAATCAATTAGTGGATCAATGAATGAGTCACACGCCACAGATTTTTATTCCGTAATTAGCTCTTATCTCATGTCTGTCTGAGTTTATACAACCATCTCTCTTGGCGCATTGATCTCTGTCAGATTAAATCCTCATCCTGCAGCGCTGCAAGAAGCAACATGAAGAAAACAAAACAAAAAACCCCTCAGTCACTTAAGATCGATAACGTTTGAAATCATCATCACTCACAGTAAATAAAAACAGTCGGTGGAAACTAACTCAGAGATTCCTGAGCTTTCTCCTTTTTTCCCTTTTTCCGTTTGGCTCGTGCAGCTCACAGCCACATCCGGTTGTTTTATTTAATGTCAATACAATTATTTCTGCTTTGTCACTAGTTCGTTTTTCAGAGTCAAGATTATTGATACAAATATCTACAAATAAATAATGAGTCATTCTGGGTTTATTATGGAGGGGGGGGGGGGGGGGGATCCCGGGGGCAAATTCACAAGGTGCCCAGCAGGGTTTATAAAGTAATGAAAATTAACCTCAGATTTACAGCTGCAACATCAACGTGATGTGCACGTGAACGCGTCAGTGCTGTGATCTGGCCTGTGTACAGTAAAGTGGAGTGGGCCCGTCGAGGCGACGAAGCACGTTTTGATGCTCACGCTTTTCTGCTTGTACTTTCCAATGTGATGACCATAATGGCTTGACTGTCTCTCCTCTGTGACGTCACTGCTTGTATTAAACCAAAAGCCTCCACCACTGATCAGATGGTTGACATAACTAAAGGCGAAATATAGCTAACATTTAAAATAAGATTTAAAAGTAACAATAAAACCTTTAGAAATATAAAAGGCAAAAGGCTGCTGTGTTAAAGTAAAGTTAAAGCCTCTATTATCACGTATTATCATGTGTTTGCGATAGTAAATTTAATGATAAATATCAGTTTAATGGAAGAATCAATTATAACAACTGAAGTGGAAAGTAAAACATTTTCCAGACCCACATTATTATTATTATTATTATTATTATTATTATTATTATTATTATTATTATTATCATCATTTTTATTATTACTATTATGATGATGTTGGGTAGAGATCATGATCTCCTAGCTAACAAGTCCATCCGCTAAAATTCATTGCAACCTGACCTCAGCAGTTTGCATCAGTGAACCTGAACTGTGCAAAACACAACTGATATTGGACTGAGGCTCCGCGTGGCTCTAATCCGCCACTGATTCCTCTTTTGTGGTCCAAAAAAAAAAAAAAAAAAAAAAAATAGTGCGCGGCGGCGGATTTTCATATCTGTAGCCTGGCACGGTGACGCGGAGCCGCTGTGCAGCTCAGATTGTCCGTGCAGAGAAGCAGCAGAGCGGTGAAACAAATGTTCCCAGTTCCCGGTTTACTGTTCCCAGTCAGATCCTGCGGGAAATCCAAACCACCACTAATAGGTTATTATGGGGACACGCAGTGATTTCTTGCTTCACGGAGGGGGTTGGAGGTCTGTCATCTCATACTAACTGTCCCCAAACTGACTGACATCTGCAATAAGATACACACGTGCGGAGAGTTATGGTGTGTTGGACTGAAAGTGTGTGTGTGTGTGTGTGTGTGTGTGTGTGTGCGCGCTGAGAGTGTGTTTTGAGAAACTAGGCCCAGCAGTTTGTCACCCATAAGCGCCACTAATCCGGGTTATAAAGGCGGAGAGGGAAGTCCCGTCGCCCCCAGCTGCTTGATACAAATAAGATAAGACTATATGGAGCTTTAATGCGCGGAGGCTGCAGCTTTTTGGGGTTGGATGGGTGGGGGGTGGGGTGGGGTTGTGGGGGGGTGCTATATGGCTCGGGCACCTTTAAAATAACCTGCACTGATGACTCTAACCTTTGCAGCCCGAGCGGCAGTGACACCATTAAAGTCTTTCTGCAGGTTAGCACTTCTCCCGGGCCGAGAGGCGCAGTAACTTTAGTGCGGCCTTAATGAGGACGAACGCGGGTTAACGACGTATGTAGTCGTGTTTCAGAGGCCAGGCCTGGGTTTCAGCAGAGAGGGGACAAAAAGAAACAATATTTACGACACTTTTAAGCATACATCACTTTGACATCTGTTCGTCTGGCACCTGGCATCCATTAGTATTAAATATTTCATTCCGCCCTAATTTGGAGCTCTCTTTGTCCCGCACCAAGGACACTGGAGGAGGAGGGGGGGGCGAGAGCTCTACCTTAACTGCGCCTTTACGCGGCATTTCCTTTGTGCAGAAAAGTGCAAATGGGGTGTTGATGCAGACCACACCGCCGCGCTCTGCACCGAGGCTGAGGAATCGTTGAGTCAAACCTGGATTGGAGTTATATTGAATTTCCTCATCCATTAAGATGCCTGCATAAGCGCAGAAACATTCCTGTAATTAGTCCAGTTTGGCTGCACCAGCGTCAGTTTCTTTTTACACAGTGTTATTAGATTACTGCGCACTGAGTGCTCAGTATCCCCATAAACAAACACAGGCCGACAGGAGTCAGAGGCATTGTAATGTCAGATGTGACAAAGCACCAGTCCTCTGATGAAGCTGTTATTCAATTAGGAGCAAAATAGGCATTAGATTCATTTATCATCTGTGGAAGACGTATGAGATGTCATCCATGCTGTTTACTGAAGATGTCAATAAATCAGCCCTGAGGCCTGCCTGCAGCATGCTGACACTCCTGACGTGTTAGGCCTACATAAGGTGAGGCTGCGTGACTGAGGGGCACCGTGCAACGGAGGAAACTCCCTCATTAGTCTCTGGTAAGAATAATCAGGAGTAAAAACGAGCAGCTGCAGTGTGTGTGTATGTGTGTGTTTTAATGTTCTCCCTGTGTGTCCTGGTCTCTTTCACACTGTCTTCGCAGGGTCACTGATGCTGCTGATACAGAGCCAACACGAGCTGCAGCCACACAGCCAGTCTATTCTAAATACAGTGGCGCCATCTGATGGACATCCGGGATATAAATGTCAGGCCTCATTCAAAACTCTCCACTACACTGCTGGGTAAAGTCTGCAAATATATTTGAAGTGATTCACTTATGAATAGATAGAATGATCAGGTTGGTTTCCACGTTTTTTTTGTGTAAGGTACTTGAAGTTAAGTGAAGGTACTTTGAACAATAATTTAGCAGTAACCCTGAGTCACATCAGTGTTTGATGAGACCGAAGCACCATCAGCTCCTCTCAATACACTGGAGTTTGTCCAGATACTTGATAAGCAGGTTGGAGAGAGTGCCACCGCTCATATAGGCGTCCTCACTGTTCTCTGCCTCTTCATGTGATCCCAGACTGACTGTGTGGGGTCAGGACTTGTGTTACAGGACTCCATGTCCTCCCTGTGAATGAAGGTGGTTCACTGTGACTCTGGTTGTGTGTTCAGGCTGATGGTCCTGCAGCAGCATGAATTAAGGAGACCAGACTTTTCACTAATGCTGGGTAAGAATCTGAAGTTCCTAAAGGCTTTTTTTTTCCCACAGCGGTGCATTAAGGTCGTGAGTGATCCTCTTGCATTAATCTCTTCTTGTGTGTGAAAAAGTGCCAAGATGGGTTTTCTTCTGTCTTGACTCTACGAAATCAATGATTGATTTACTCCAATATTGAAAACGCCTGTGGGAAACTGAGCCTCTGTCTGTTCATGTGCAGGTCGGGGTGGTGGTGAGGGCAGTCAGTCAGAGCTCAACAACAGCTCCAGTGCCCTTCAGCAAGGCAGCAAGGTGCAGGACCTTCCACATGTTACTCTGCACACTGAGCTCAGTGACAGTTGCACAACAGGCTGCAGAGAACCAAGGGCAACAGTTACAAACACTGATGTAAACAAACACTTGTGAGGAGCAGCCATGCATCTGTTTGCCAACACAGGTGATTGTGCAGAGCTGCTATTGTGTGAAGTGAAGCCTAACCTACAATGTGTAGTTGTAGGAGGAGGGGTTGGTGGTGGTTGAGGGGGGGGGGTCAGTGTCCGTGTGTGTCCTGTAGAGGGCAACCAAGTATCATACATATCAGGAGCAGGGCCGACAGCTGATGTTCTGTCCTCAGCATTAAGATGTTTCACATTCAGGAAGAGTTTTATAGGAGACTAGAGTGACATCACAGATGTCTCTTCAAAAACTAAATGAGAGTTCATCGTTTGTAACTGACTCATGATCCCACGAGGTCGGTGCACACCAGCTGTTTTTAATAGGGGTCCTCTTTTTATCTCCACACAACCTTATCACAGAAAGTCTGCAGGGCATGATGGGTAGTCCTGTTAGTGAAACAGTCTGTATCCAGTCAATGTTGATTCATTCATGATTCATGAATCAAGTTTAGTGCCGCTGCTGTAAAACATAAATACTGTCCACCATCTATGTTCTTCTGGTTACAATGAACAGAGTGGCAGTGACAGTTCACCTGTCTTTAAATGTAGGTTTTATCTCTGACCTGTCCTGATGTTCAAATGTTCACTGGTTGTGTTGTTTCCCATACAGAACTGATATCATCAATCGATCGACCTGCTGGGCTTCATGTCAGCACTGACAGGCTGTGGTGATGACCCAAGTGGAAGCAACTTGGCTATAAAAAAAAAGTAAGTGCTATTTCATTATTTCATTTCCAGGAGTTGTGCTGGGTTTTACTCAGTGTCCGCTGAGTGTTAGAGCAACAATTGATCACTGGTGACGTGATATCATAAATAATCAATGATTCATTTTCTTTTTTTTTTTCTTCAGTTGATGACAAAGACATTTTAAAAATGTGATTTATGTATGTTAAATACTAGTATCTCAATTCATAATTAAGTTTGAGATGAAATAATCACGAAGCCTACTGTGGGAATAGATTGTGCTTTTGGCTTGAGCTCCACTATAAGATCTGTGGTATTAATGGGCTTTTCTCAATGTGTACACTCAAACACACTATTTAAATAACGTCATTATATACCTGTTAATGATCCGGGATCTGTTTCCCTTTTCCCCTCCTGTGTTGGAACAGCGTTTATGAAAATCCTCTTGGCACACACTGGTTTTGTGTTTTAAAGCACCGTTTAAACAAACCTGACTCTTTGACACAGTGTGACTGAGCAGCAAACACACAGCTGCTGCTGCTGCTGCTGCTGCTGCATGGTCAAGCAGCTTCACAAGACCCCAGTTTACTGCAGACAGACACAGAGAGAGGGAGAGAGTGATGTGGCCGCCAAGTCATTATCCCCCACAGCCCCTCTCCAAAATGCTAATGATATTTACAGGACAGAGAGGGAAGAGAGAGGACACCAGCAGCAGGTGCAGCTGCTGGAGCATCATGCTACACTGAGCCTCCACACCGAGGACAAACAGAGGGGTCATTGTGGGCTGTTAAGGTGATGAATAATCAGTGTGACTGGGATCAGATAAACGTCTCAGGGATTTATCTCTTTCAGTTGTTTACCATTTGATCCACTCTGGAATAGCAAGTGTACATGTAGGCCTACTGCAGGCGGTTAAGTGGAGGCGGTCTAATGTTAGCACTCACATCACGACTTAAAGAGACAATCCACATAATCTTAGACGTGCAGTTTAGTTTACGCATTATAAGAACTACGACTGGTGAGCTAGGCAGCTATTGTGTATCTCAACTTTGGCTTCATACCTCAGATATTTAATGGAAAGCTGAAGTTACAAACTAGAGAAGGGGCCATTTAAGATGGATGGGTGGTTTAACTAAAGAGTCAATACATACCACAGTCGCCAGACTTCATGTCAGCACAATTCAAACAGCTAAAGTAGCCTACTCCCTATTGTTCAGAGGGTAAAGCACAAAAAAACAACCAGGATACACAGGAACAAACATGTTTATAATTTAATTTGGATGACATTGTCAGGGGACAACCTTGGAAAAGGTACGTTCTCCTTTGATTTTAAGCTGTGGTCACACTGTTAGAATAAAGTCTGTGTGTAATTTGTATCTCATATGTTGTTTTTCCACTATGTTTTTTTCACATGTTAAAGAACCTACTCCTTCTATCTCAATGAGAAATTCTGAATTAGCAAAATATTCCTTTCCAAGAGTTTAACTGCCGAACACAAGATGATGATAATAATAAAATCTCCTGATAAACCCAAAGTTTCATCCTCGAGTTGCATACAGGCACAAAAATCAACTCCCAAACAGGATGTGAGGAATCATGGTGACATGCTGCAGGTGTTAAAGTGAGCTGCTCCTCATCAGATGACTGTGAAACCTTCTACTATCAACCTCTGTGTGTGCATCAAGCAACATGATGCAAAGGACATCTTGAGTCAACTTGTATCATCTCAATAATAGACTATACTCGACTCAGTTTTGTGGCAGGGGTTGCTGCTGAGCTCCTGCGGCTGCTCAGGTCTCATGTGTTCAGTCTGTCAGTTCAGCTGTTGACTCCAGAACCGTGTGAGGAGAAATCTGCATTTGGCTGAGGAGGGATTGGGAATGGAGAGCTGAACAACAGAGTAAATATTTGGCAGTGGAGAGCTCTTGGGAGCTGCAGAGGACCCTCTCTGGCTGAAGCCTGTGGGTGTTAAATAGATTAAGGGGCTGCTGGGTCATTGTGGACAGAGAAAATTCCCGCTCTTTGGACATGACTTCTCTTTGCCTTCGCGTTGTTTTTGCTCTCCAATCGAGTGCTCTCTGTAAACCGCCCACTCCAGTAAACCTGCACTGTACTGTAATCCTCTGGTGTTTGTCAACCACTCGGAGGCCGATGTGTGCACAGGCAGGATGCTCGGAGGAGGCTTTGCTCCTGTCGGTTTCACATGACACCAAATTTTGTCTTAAAAGTTCCTCCAAGTTGTTTGTTTACCGGAAACATCCGTGCGTAATGTGCGTAAAGAGGAGCGGAGATAAAGGCTGTTGTCAGGAGAATGCTGCAGGTCACTGACTGAGCTGATCTCTGAAAATCTAAAAGGAGTTTAATGCGTCCTGAATCACACATGTAATATTGCTCCCGACTATAGACTTGGCGGCAGTAGACGCAGAGCAGTAGATAGTGTCCCAGATCCTATTCAGCTCCATTCAAAACCATGACAACACGGAACAAGCTCGGATTTATCCTGCTAAGTTAAAGGACATTGTGCCGGGGCGTCAATCAGGCATTATTGCGGGACTGAACAAATGCAAAATCTTGACTGGAACAAATGCTTCCAACGGGTCTCGGACGCGGGGCTACATTTTCCCCTTTTGTTCCCCTCCTCTGGTTGGCATGTATTTGTGTTCCCTCTCGTCCGACCACCCAGGACGACTGGGGAAGCATGTCCACCACCAGCGCTCTCCTCCCCGGCCTCAGGCACCTCGGTGAAGTGGATAAGAGCCGATATCAATATCAAATAGAGAGAAAAAACCACAGCCCCCCACATAAGGCTGGATGCAGGCTTTGCATTTAATGTGTTTTTATATGTTTTTATATGTTTCCATGGACACAAAAAAGAGATATGAGCATGTGGCTGTGAGGTGGAGCAGAGGAGCATCCGCTGTTGACTGCAGGATCTTTTTTATTTATTTATAAATATATATATAAAAAAAAGTTTAGTTGATAAACAGAAAAAAGAAAACACGACAAAAAGTGCTGCCATTTAGGCTCTGTGCGCGCGAGGCATGATTAATTCTGATAATTAATCTTGATTACCAATGAACAAATCAGTGATCAGTCATTGCTTCACTTTGTCAGAGACTGAATGGACATGTTTAAAAAAGTATTTATCCTGCAGCCAGTTGACTTTGCAGTCCAGCTGTTACACTGACACTTTTAAAAGCCCATGAAAGTTTGTATGAAACACAGTTAAATGTAAATGTGAGTCTCTCTTGATGTGCAGCGCTTCTCTTATCAAGACACATTTCATATTATTACAGCAGCCGTGTTTTGTTGTGTTGTTAGTCATGATGAGCCAGTGTCCACAGCAGAGCTCAGCAGTGATGAGAAGTACACTGACATGTTGAAATGTTTTCGTTTGTCCACAAATAAATGTCACTGAAGGTGCAGTGTAAGAACTTCCTGCTGTGGGGAACTCTCTGTATGAGACGTGAGAAGTTTCCGGAACAACCGCACATGTTTGGGAATCCTCCATCCACCATAAAGCTGCACGGTTCTCACGCCGGCTATTAATAGGCCTCTAATGGACGTATTAGTTAAATCAACTCGCAGGCATCAGGCTAATTGCTCACTTTGTATGTAAATGCTGGACACGTTGTTTGGGCGAGAGGAGTCAGGGAGGGAGAGAGAGAGAGAGAGAGAGGGGAGGAGGAGGAGGGTGGTGGTGGTGTGTGTGGGGGGGGTGATGATGGGACGGGCTCTGTTGTCAGTTGCCACCCAAGACGTGATTCAGCTCCAACAATTACCATTATCTGTTTCCCAGTTTGACGATACGGGACGAATCTGTAATGATGACGAGTGTTTCCTTCGCTCATTGTTGACGCTCTGAGGTTTTTTTTTTTTTTTTCGTCACTCTGAGCCTCCACACCTACCGTCATTGGGTGACAGCACTCCAGCCATTCAGGTACTCCGCGGAGGAGGAGGCTTTATAAGAGCGCAGCCTTGTGTTTGCAGCTTATGGAGTGCTGTTTGTGTAAACACTGAGCGCAGTGCACACAGAGCTGCTGTTTGGACAGCGCGTAAAGTGGACACGATCCGCTGCGGCTTGTGTGTATGTGTGTTTTGTTTTGCTTTGGTTTTCTTCATTTCTCCTCCTTGGACTCGACTTTACTTTGAGCTCGTGTTTATTTCCTGCGCAAAAAGAAAACAAATCAAACACCCCGGATTTGCACGCAAGGACGCGCGATGGCTGCACCGACCAAGTTCAGTTTTTCCGTCAGGAGCATCTTGGATTTGCCTGAGCAGGATGCGGAGGCAGAGCCGCGGTCCTCCCCGGTTTACTCCTCCTGCTCCTCCAGCTCGCCCTACACCTCCTGGATGATGGAGTGCGACCGCAGCCCTTGCATATGTAAGTACATGTCTAAAGCCTTTACAGGGTGGAGGTGGTGGTGATGAGTTAGATACATGTAATGTCCACATGAAAACATTCATCCAGTCATTACAGCATCTTTATTGCTATTTTTTTTTTTACCAGTTTTATTTTGAAACTGGACTCTGATCCCCGCGTGTATAAACACAGATAGCTTATGAAAAATGATGTAAATGTCATCCAGCTGGATGGATGGATGGAATAGGTCTATAATAAATGTTTATTATCACATTATATCAATAGATATGTGGGCTAACCTGTGACCTGTTTATCTCTGCAGCTTCCGATGAAGGCAGCCTCGAGGCCTCTCCCGACTCAACCAAGCCGGATGACTCGTCCCTGGACTCGGAGCCCGACAAGAGCAAAAAGAGCAAGAAGCGCCGGGTGCTGTTCTCCAAGGCCCAGACCCTGGAGCTGGAGAGGCGCTTCCGCCAGCAGCGCTACCTGTCCGGTCCGGAGAGGGAGCAGCTGGCCCGGCTCCTCAGCCTGACGCCGACCCAGGTGAAGATCTGGTTCCAGAATCACCGCTACAAGATGAAGAGAGGCCGCGCGGACGGAGCGCTGCAGGACGTGGAGATAATGCAGCCGCCGGTGCTGCGCAGGCTCGTGGTTCCGATCCTGGTGCGCGATGGCAAACCGTTTCACACCTGCTTACTTGACACGGAGAAAAGCGGCTGCCTGCCTCCCTCCTCTCAGGCGGTGCCTTTCCCCTTGGCCTACCCGTCTCTGCAGCATCCCTCCCCGGTCGCTCTTCCTCCCAGGTACCAGCACTTTCCCACCGCGGCGGCCTCCAGGTTCGCGTGGAGAGACTTTTGGAGCGACTCGGTCCACTTTAACTCGTTCAAATGAAGGCCTCGTGTCAATGCACAAACTCATTTAGAATTGCATCAAATGTTTTCTGAATGTTTAGCAAAACTTTTCGAGCAACTTAAACATTTAGATTTGTCATTATATAGGCCGATAGAACAAAATGTATTTTGCACATTTTATTTTGAAAATTTTTGCGTCTTATTTTTTTAAAATGCTGATTTATATTTTTCTCAAACCGGGGCTTACTGGTGTAGCCTGTATTTTTAATTATCCGCCGAGGTACTGTATGTGTTAAAACCTTATATTTGTATAAATAACCTGTTGTTGTTGTTGTTGTTGATGATGATGATGAAGGCAGATGATGTACAGTAGAGTACAGTAGGCTGCATTAGGCGGTGATAGAAGAGGCAGCAGGAGCTATGATTATATCCTGAAAATAATGTTATTTCTTGTCTTTAAGGAGACTTTCTTTAAAGGTTTTTACCTGTTTAAACTGTTTCTATTTGTGAACAAAGTTATTAATAAAACATCTCACATATTTTGTATGATACATTTAACATTGTATGTGCTTTCTTCTTCAAGTATAGTCCAAGAGTCGAACCTGCATCTGCTGCTGAAAACTATAACAAATGGATGCAAAAACTGAGATTTTGTTTTAGTTGACTTGAAGGTTTTGGTTTTATTTTTCCAAACAGTAACATCTCAAATGTGCTTTAAATCTGTGCAGTGGCTTTAAAAACCACAGTGAGTGGTCTAAATTATATTAAATTAGTAAAATGTGAAATCTGCAGCAGGTCACGACAGAGGCCCGGAGGCCTTTCTGATGGTAAAAGAAACTCATTATGCACCCAAAAGCTGAGCAAACATTACTCCTAAAGGGACGGGCTTTGCTTAAGCATAAGAATACCCAGTAAACATTACAGCCTCTCTCACTATAGCTCCCTGTTGTCGTCTGGGACCATGGGCGGCTTTTCACTTTCATACCATTAACTTTTGTTATTCTAAAGCTACTGGTGGTTCTATGTGGTGATCTTGGTTTATGTACTGTAAGTGTGAAGAGAATATGATTTTTAATGGTGCAACATGCTGCATTAAAAGCAGAGGACTGGTTCTGTAATCCTAGATGTTTCACAAGGAGAGGTGCAGCTGTGGAGTGAGATGCTTTTATAGACAGAGGGAGGCAAGAAGAGAGGGTTTCTCTGAGGATGTAAAGATACACATGTTATTTTATTTGCATTTATGAGTGCGTTTATGCAGCTGTTTAACACTGTCTTCAAAAGAGCAGCACTTCTGGTGGAGAAACTGTTGATTTTCATATTCTTAGGTATTTGTGAACCCATCTGACTTGTGTTCGGCTCATTTTGTCGCCTCAGTGACGCGTTTCTAGTCTCGGTGGAATATTCCATGATGAATAATATGCTCCGGTGTTTAAAATCATGTCAGTATTTCATCAGTGACGAGGGGGGTCTTCTGCTTTCACGCCCCCTATAATGTTGTTTGCTCGTCCTGTGACCCTGCAGCCCATCGTCCCTGTCACCTGGCCCTTTGTCCCCCTCGCTGGGGCCACCTTGTATCACATATGGAGGGGACTGGCCGAACCCCTCAGCTCGCTGCATCTCCCCTTAAACACTCTTTTTGTCTGTGTGTCTCCCTGTGAATGGACCATTGTCCCTCATCCAAAAGGGACCGAGACAAAATCTTTAGTGTTTCAATTCTCGTGATGTTTAATCAGTCCCTGCGACAAATTTATGAGGTTTAACTGCACAATGGTGTTTTAGAGCATCTTGGGGTTTAAGGGTGACAAAGACAGGCTTTTAGAGGTTGCCATTGGTTTTTTAAGTTGGTCAGAAGAATTGTCTGAAAAGGATGGGCTTGTATTAGCCTGCCCATCCTATAGTTTTACTCACTGGCCCCGGGGCCCCTTTCAGGAAAGTTATAAGATCCACGTAAACCAGGCCACAGGAGGAGTTTTGTTAACTTGTTTCAAATAACATTTAATACATATGAGGTTTTAATGGCTTCCAGGCAAAGAAACGCTCGTTCTATACTTTAGTCAGTTATTGATAAGTATTTTTGGCTCAGACGCAAACAGTTCCCCAAATGTTGGCCTTTAAAATCTTTGTCATTGTGGCTCGTTTTGGTTCATTTCAGACAGGATAATCATCTAAAAACCTGCAGTACAGGCTGCAAGGCTGAACAAAATATAGCTGTTTACACACAATACATATCGTCCTCTTGGAGCGTTCTGCAGCTCTTCTCTCTTAGATGCAGGAAATGGCACATTTGATGTGCAAATTCAGGCCGAGATGTTTTGAGAGCAATGAGCAAATTTAACTGGAGTGTATTAATTTGTACTAATTTGGGGTTTTTATAGAAATACTGCAGTTTTTAGGTGCCTTGGTAATGGTTTTAAGTAAAAGATGGACAACATAGGATAAATGCATAACTGTTAGGAGCTGGTGCAGATGCTGATGTTTGAGTATGGTGTGTGTGTGTGTGGTTTGTTAAGAAAGGAGGCAAATGGAGATCTTATTTTACAGAGAGGAAACCATGCACAGTTAAAAATGAAGAAAAAAAGAGAAAATATTGGATAAATAAATGGTGGGTAGATAAAATTGAATCAATAAAGAAGCAGTTTATTAACATGTGATCCTGTTTGGAAGTGAGTCTAAGTGATGAATCTGCTCTGCTGCAGTCATGTGCTTCCAGGTGAACGAGGGGCAGGTGGACAGAAGATTTAGTCCAGAACAATGTGCTGGTAAAATGTAAAGGAGGCAGGAGCTGAAGCTTGCCTCTAAAGTTATGGTTATATATGTCAGAAAAGATAAAACACCAGATATCTCACAAGCATTCAAAAAAATCTGAAAAACTTGTTAAATGCACAGATGTGACTGACTTTTCTTTATGCGGCTGGAAGAAAGACATTTCCCACTTTGTGAACTGTTTCAATAAGTATTGAAGTCAGATTTATGTTTGTAGAATAAGATGGCATCTCTGCTGACATATGGGATGTTTTTGTTGGTTTTTGAATGATTCCAAAGGTCAAAGGTCAGACCAAAGGTACAGCTGATGTATGCGTTAATGAGGAAACCACTCATCCAAAGGCCTCTGGTATCGAGTTGGTGTACTGGACATTTGTGTGTGTATTAGATTTAGTTATAGTTCATCATCCTTGTATTTTGCACTCACTTAAAACAAAGTACCCTCTAAAGTTTACTCACCAATGAATCAATTGAATACATTTTATTGAGAATAATAACTTTTCATTTCATGTAGAGATGAGCTGAGAGAAACAGCTGGAAGTGCAGATGTATGAAGTGTGTAACTCTCATTCTGATTTATATTTGTCAGCCATTTAACAGAAAATGTAAAAACTCTGACTTATTAATATTTTCGGTGACACATAAGAAATCACAATGATTTCTTGTATTCTCTTGCTCCTAAATAATTATATACAGACACGTGTCTTATAATAATATTTTCAAGACGATGTCACTTCTGCTTCGTATTTTGTTAAATGCACAGAAATCAGACTGACAGATGAGTTTGTGTTGGATGTGATATGATTCATGTGGCGCATAAAAGGTGTTGGAAACTTGGCCAAAATGACCCCAAATGAACCTGGAGCCCAGAGGCTCAAACAGTGAATTGCAGTGATGCTGACAACTTTACAACTCTCATATACGTCTATGAGCCACATCTCCACTAGATGGCGGAATAAGACACCGTATCTTTGTGGGACCCCCCCCCCACCACCACCACCACCTCCTGTGGTGACTGTGACCGAGCTGTGTTATTAGTCTACTTTTGTGGATGGGGGCAGTCATTGAATCCACTAGGAGGCGCGCTTTACTGGAATTACGCACACCACCTGGTTTGACTTGTGTCTGTGTGTTGCTTTGCAGCTGCAGCTGATTGGACGCAGAAAGATGGCCGCTGCCCTCAGTGACGTGTGGCCGCTTGGATCGACGCCCTCCGTCAAAGGTCGTGTTTCATAGTGTTTATTTCTCCATGATGGTGAGTCATGGGAAAAAACTGCCCACATCCAAAAAAGTGAGTTTTTTTTTGCATTGCTCTGTGTAACATAATTATAGTGACTGACTGAATATTAGTCACCTTCTGTTGTTGACTTCAAAGTTTAAAACGAAAGAATGACGCACAAAACCACGAGGTGGTGTGAGATGATGGATCACACCGACAGTGGGCAGTTTTCTTTCCTCTGTGGCCTCCCTCTCATCTTCAGTGTGTTTCTGTCCTGAAGCCTGAAGCTCATTTCCTGGTGGATCAAGAGCTTTCATGAAAGAAAACGGGAAAAAGTTTAGAGGGGAAGAAACAACAGGACAGTTTGTCCAACTTTAGACGACGCTGTAGACACACGGGATGTGGCTGATGATACCTGTGTCTCAGATGTTACATGGTCTCTGGATGCAGAGTAACAGCATCGCATCATCTGTAAAGTGTTGTGCCATATGCGCAATGGAGACGAGTGTGCGCATGGTTCAGTCTTTTTTAGGTATAAAAATCCCACCTGTGTCTCTGTAGCAAGACAAGAATATTTGCAGTCAGAAGTTTATTTTACAATCTTTGATATTGAATCGGAAATATAAGTAAGTAAGTGAGTAGCCTAACAACTTGTTAAATTCTTCTACTCTTCATTGCCCTCCTTCCTCTGCGCCCTGAAGTTCCTCTGTTCCCTGAATTATATCATGCGTCAGTCAGTTCATAAACAACAACCTGGAGCCCCGATAACAAAGGCTCGATAGCCCCATACCCTCCACTTCAAAGTGTCCTCATTATTCTGAGGAATTAGCCGGAACATTTGGACTAATTACCGCTAATTGACCATAATTGCCGTGCGCCAGAACAGGGAAAAGGTACTGATTAAGAATGCCTTGCGAAATTCCGTAATTAAGGAAGCAAGGCATAAGCAAGATTTACCTTGGATGCAGACACTGTAATTTTAATTGCCTGCGATTATATGGCCTGTGAATTATCCGCGTGCACCTCGGCTATCATCCAAACAATTTATTTAAAGTGTAATATTTAGCCTCGGACTATATGGTAATATTGCTTCATTAAAGATAATTGTGAGGCAGTTGGAGGACGTGGTGCTGCTGGGACGCGACAGGGCTCTTTAAATTGGACCAGTGCATCTGACAGTAGTGCACAGATGATGCAACGTGCACACGAGCAGGAGCCAGTGACACACACACACACACACACAGTGTGTCTGATGAACTCCGTGTCGAGCTGTCACACTGATCTGCATGCCACTGCTGTCACGCGACTTGACTACACACACACACACGCGCGCGCGCACTGGCTCCAGTTTAACAGTTGCAGCGTCATTAAGTAAAAACAAAAAGACAAACAGTAAAACACAAATGTTCAGAGTGAAACAAAGATCTGGTTTTAGGGGTCAACGAGGGATAAACCGGGTCAGAGTGTGACAGCGGAGTGATCTGCCACCAGAAGACGCTGTGATTCTTTAATTCCTGTAGAGTTGAACCTGCAGACACAGACCTCTGTCAGGAGCTGGGGGCTGCTGCTGCTGCTGCTGCTGCTGCTGCAGGACTGACGTTAGACCTCCACACAGACCAGACCTTTACAAAACCAACGTTACCAGTAGATACTCGCCTCGCGTATCTTTGTAGTTTCAGCTCCGGTTCTGATCCTGACATCCACAGACCGTGTAAATTAGAAGTTACTGCGTCGATTTGAATCCTTCATGCCCTTTTTTTTTTTTATAATATTGTTTGACAACAATTATATTATTATAGCGAGACAATAATGTTGCAGATGAAACGGGGAGGCTGAATAATGACTCTGTTCATATATCGACTTAAAAAAATAATATCAAAGTAAAAGAAGTCATTAAAAGTCTAATGATGTCATTTCTAATAAAGACCCTGCGGTAATAATATGATATAATAAGATTGATAATAATAATAAGAAGAAAATAAGTGGTTATAACAGTGTTTTACACAGTAGCTCTGTAACATAACATGTTATAATTCTTATTTCTGACGCAGAACAAACTAAATATATTTGGACAGTGATCACAAAAAACACCCAGAGGAGACAAGGCTGATTCTCCAGAGCAGATTGGAAAAATTACAGCAACAAGGCCCCCGCCCGAACCAAAAAAAAAAAAAAAAAAATGGTAACATGTCAGAAATGAGATGTGATTGACTTTGGCTCCTTGAGCATTAAGGCAAAACGCCAGTGAGGGCTACCTGCGTTGTGCTGCAGGAGAGCAGCTACTTGAACGCCGTTAACTTCACACGAGAGCCTCTCCTGCTCCAGACTGTACTGTTTTTGTTTTTGTTGTGTGTGTGCGTGCTGTGTGTGTGTGTGTGTGTGTGTGTGTGTGTGTGTCTGTGTTTTATTACCCAGGTCTCTCAGAGGAGTGTGTGCATGTGAATTTAGGTAACACGCTGCCACTTGCGTCCAATGATATCAAAAGAAGAAGAAGAAAAAAAAACGAGGGGGGTTAATCATTTACGCAGCCACTTAACACGCGGATGTGTATTTATTTACTTATCAGTATCAGTCAATTTCCCTCCCCGCAAGTGCACTTTTGCATGTCTGAGTACGATAAGGCATAACACAAACAATCCTGCAATCACTGGAGGCCTCTCATGGCCATTAAAAGTCAGTAGTTCAACTGAGGAGTGGTTCTCCAACTCTCAAGTCCATATAGGCCTCCTTTCATCAAGAGGCCCTCGTAAACATCACTACAGTTAATAAAGTGTATTGTGGTCACTGCAAACCCAAGGTGCAGCCGCGCGTTCATCAGCGACAGCAACAAGTCGCACAAACTCCTGACGCGGCAGCGGAGGCGGCGGCAGCGGCAGCGGTAGCGGCAGCGGCGGCGGCGCAGAGCCCGGACACCGCGGCTGGAGCCGCCGGCACCGTCATTTCTGACCATGTACAGCGGCTCATGTTATTGTTGGTGAGTGGGGAGCACATGTCTTGTAAGTGAAATTACGCTCGGCGAAAGGAGGCTAGAGCTGTTTTGTGTTGTTGCGGATGCCCCGCCTCTGATGGTAGCCTTAAACCTGGCACCCAGCTAAAACAAACCAAAGCCAGCACAGAGCTCCCACTCAATCCAATTAAGGCGGACTTGAGGCGCTCTCCTACGTGTTCATCTACCAGGATCGACGTTGAGACAACAGGAACCAGAGGGGCTTTGGCCAAAAAAAAGAGGAAAAAAAAGAGAAGGAGAGATTGCCTTGCCTTCTAATTTCTCCCTCTCCAGCCCCAGAACAATGTCGATGAGCCCTAAGCATACGACTCCTTTTTCTGTTTCCGATATCTTGAGTCCCCTTGAGGAGAGCTATAAGAAATTAAGTATGGAGAATAACAACCTGGGGGCACCTCTCACTTCTTACCGGCAGCCGCAGGTTTCGCAGGCGGCGATGCAGCAGCACCACATGGGCCATAATGGGACTGTGTCTGCGGCTTACCACATGACTGCGGCAGGTGTCTCTCAGCTGTCACACACGGCCATGGGGGGCTACTGTAACGGCAACCTGGGCAACATGGGCGACCTGCCGTCTTACCAGGACGGCATGCGGGGCAGCGCCACGGCCACCGGCTGGTACGGAGCCAACCCAGACCCGCGCTTCTCCACCAGTGAGTACCTGCACCTGCTGCTCGGACTCCAGCTTTGGATCCATGTGGATAGTGTTCATGGTGCATTTAGCGCTTTCTGCAGGCTCTGTCAGCTTTGCATCTGTGTGTGTGTGTGTGTGTGTGTGTGTGTGTGTGTATCCTTCTAGTCTAGGTTTCTTTATGTTTATTATCAGGAAGAGAAAGAATAAAGTAAAAACAAATATCGCACGCGGGCAACATCTGGACAAAGCACATCCCTCTGATCTCTGCGCTTTTCTGAACCAGTCGCTCTTCCTCCACCACATTAATCCAACTGTAACGTGCTGTCGGTTGTGAACTTTTTCTGCTCTTGTTAATTCACACGATCTGACCGTTTGGTTGTTTGTCACACGCACTGTGGGAGAAGGATCCTGCTGGAGACGTGTCTGCTCTGCTGCTGTCAAAACACTGATATTTTTGTGTTGCACTTTTTTTTTTCCAAACCTGCCATAAAAAAAAATAATATGAAGCCTGTAAATACACGTGTTGCATGAAATCGCAGTGTTCAAACATTTTATTGGCTTGTCCACAGAAAACCAGACTGATGCATTTTGCAGTTAATGTCAGAAATGTCACTGTATTTCTGCTCATTTTCACCCTCAGTCTCTCGCTTCATGGGCTCGTCGTCGGGCATGAACATGGGCAGCATGGGCAGCCTCAGCTCCCTGGCAGACGTGGGTAAAGGCATGGGCTCTCTGTCCAGCACCCCGCGGAGGAAGAGGCGAGTGCTGTTCTCCCAGGCGCAGGTCTACGAGCTGGAGCGACGCTTCAAGCAGCAGAAATACCTGTCGGCGCCGGAGAGGGAGCACCTGGCGAGTATGATCCACCTCACCCCGACCCAGGTGAAAATCTGGTTCCAGAACCACCGGTACAAGATGAAGAGGCAGGCCAAAGACAAGGTGTCCCAGCAGCAGATGCAGCAGGACAGCGGCTCCTGCCAGCAGCAGCAGCAGCAGCAGCAGTCCCCGCGGAGGGTGGCCGTGCCGGTGCTGGTGAAGGACGGCAAGCCGTGCCAAGGCACCGGCCACACGCCTACCTCCTCCGCGCAGACGCACCATCAGCAAGGGGGCAATGTCATGATCATGTCCAACAACACGTCCGGCCTCGGGCAGCATCAGAGCCAGCAGGTGGGAAGCACGGGTCACTCTCCAGATTTGGCACCGCACTCCTCCAGTCCGCCGTCACTGCAGGGCCAAGTGGCCGGCCTCTCCCACCTCAACTCCCCCGGCTCAGAGTACGGCTCGGCCCTGCAGTGTTCAGCCCTGTTATACGGCAGGACGTGGTGACAAGAGGCGCCGGCTTTGATTTAAAAACAACACAAAACTAACAAACAAACAAACAAAAAAAGAAAGAAACCCAGTCAAAGACTTCTACAAGTTTCACTGTAAGTGTGCGCATTTGAAAAAGAACCGAGTGACATCGGTGCAGCTCTTGTTTGAAAATGTTCACTCTCTGGGAGGAAGCGTGACTTATCTGGAAGAAACACTCGTGCAGAAACTGCGGATGTGAAAAGTCTTGGGATTTATTTATGTAAATTATATTGAGAGAGGAAGAATCAGCAGTCACATAGGCCGCGTTAGGCGGAGGAAGTGAAGCTGGGAGCAGGGAGGCACGTAGAGCAGAGGACTGCTGAACATGGCTGCTGTAAAAAAACAAAAATCCCTTTTCACAAGCACACGAGCCAACAAACACGAGATGACTCTGGTTTATAATAGAATTTAATGTGAGCCGTAGATCTAGCTTGTACATTTCTGTAAAAGGTTTGAATTTTAGCTGAATCTGTTGTACAAAAGTTTTTGACGCTATTGCCGGTTTGTTGTCGTTTCATTGGTATTTGTACGTTTTATTTCTTTGTAACTTATATAGATATTTGACTTACTACAAAACAGTCCTATTAATAAATTATGGAAACATGACAGTTAAGCTTTTTATTGTGGATTATGTCACTGCGGTGTTAAACGGCGGAAACAGGCCTCTGGAGAAAATATAAAACAAGGCAGCAGCAGCAGCAGCAGCAGCATTATCATTATTATTATCATTATTATCATTATTAAATATTATTATTATGGGTTCATTGTGATGAGTTATTGGCTGAAGATTTAGACCCCAGTCCACCTTGTTGCTGAGCAGGTTCAGGTGTGTGCAAGTGAATCAACACTCAGGCTCTTATTGTGACATGACAGACAAACACTGGAGCCTGGTTCTCGGTTTTATTCTGTGACAAATCACACAGCTCTCCGTCTTATCTGAAGGCTGCAGCTCACACAGGCATGTGCCCTGCAGAGTAAACTCAGCCTTTATGTGCTGTATTTTCTTTTCTCTTTCTATATGTGTGCGTGTGTGTGTGTGTGTGTGTGTGTGTGTGTGTGAGTCAGGAAGGTGGGGTCTCGCGGCTCTCCCTACATCAAACAGCACAGCGCTGCTCAAAGGGGCAGCTTATCGATGAGATCCCTGACCAAACATCGCGGTATTCTTCTCAAATAACTCGCGAGGCGAACTGTCGGCGCGCGGCTATCAGCTGCTTTATCAATAATCAATCAGGGGGATTGAAAGGAAACGGCGAAAGGCTGTGTGTACGTGTGTGTGTGAACGTGTGTGTGTGTGTGTGTGTGTGTGTCGGCGTCAATAACAAACTAGCACAGGTCTGTGTCTGTTACACTGTCACAGGCCTAACGACAGTCTGTGGACCGCTCGCTGCACGCGCTCTTTGCTCTCTCTCTCTATATAAAAAACCTGTTTGTCAACCGCCGCGCGCACAAACCTCAGCCGCCATTTATTTCTCTGTCGGTGGACGCTGTGTAAACAAAAGCTATAATAATCATTAGGGACTATTTTCCCGCCGCCTAATACAGCTATAGGTCTTAAACTGTAAACAATGCGGTTGCCACGCGACGGAGGTAAAGACAGGTGATTTTCTTTAACGGAGGAAATAAGCACTTTTCACACGTCCTACAGCTGTAATTTCAAACATCTTCCGTCTGGATAAGATACAATACAGCCTGAGTGGATTTATATTTATTGGAGCTTTTTTTTTTTTTTTTTTTTTTTTTTTAACCTTTGAGCTTTAGATTTAAACACAGGATGTATTTTTTAAAAAGTGCCCTAGATACCTCTCTGTTGTTGTCTTGAGCTAAATGATTATTTATAACATTCCTCACTAATCTATAATCGATATGGTCTCTTTGACCCTTTATTATATCTTTGACCTGCTGCTTAAATTCAGCTCGAAAGTCTCATAGGCCTTCTGATTAAATTTGATCAAAATTAACCCAAACAATAAATCAAAGGTAGAACCTGCAGCTCCTGCCTGTTTTTTTTTTTTTTTTTTTTTCTATAAGTGAGTGGATGTGCGCGCGCACGCGGCTGCATTAATCCTACAGGCCCTGTCTGCACCTGACTCCTCTCCCCACACTTAATGTCAGTCTTTTACATGGGATCACTGTTTTTGACAGATGGGGTTTATTCCTCATTATCCTCTCTGATTCCTGCCATTTACACCATCGCCCCCAGCTCATCCAAGACCCTGCAAAATAAGACCCACGCATTTGCAGCAGTCACCACTGGCATATATATACATGATGTTGCCTTATGGGGTTCAACTATCCTTGTTTTGGTGTTGATGCCATTTTAAATGTGAGTTTCCTCTACCGAAGAAACCTTTCACAGCGGTTTGGGGGAAGGCTATAATATAAGAGCTGTGGCTCGAGCTCCACTGTAAGTGCAGTGTGCTACTACAGGAGCTCGCGAGCATTTTTTTTTCCTGCAGTGAATCAATTTCATGCATGCAACTTTCCCCAAAATATATATTTATATATATATTTCTCACTAATAATATTTAGTAAATGACACTATGATTAGTTGGAGAATTAAACTGCAGCTCCAGGCCACCGAGCAGCCCATCAAACCCCCTCTGGAGTCTTTAAAGTGAAATCTTTCCAGCGTCAGAAACTATCTTCTATTAGGCTGTTTTTGCAAAGCTGGTTTTGTTCGGGAGAGAAGTGAGAACTCTGGGATTACATTAACATGTCTTTGGCGCGGTGTGTGGTCTTTGTGTGCTGCTTGTAGCTGTTGAGAATGACTTGTTGGAAGCGTGTGTGCTCTCATCGCTCTCTTTTGTAGAAGCCCACAGTGCAACTCCCCAAGTCCTCCTGGCTTTATGGTGGGCTGGTCTCCATGAACCCCAAGCAATTAGTCCCTAATCTCAAGGTAATCATACTGGAGTTAGTGACTAGCTGGTGAATTTTATTCGCCTGTTTAGCTTCAGCATCACCTCTGGGATAATATTTAGCAGCCAGAGCTCCTGTCTTATGAAACCAGAAGGAGAATATCAAACCTGCGCGCGTGCGCTTCAATATTCAGCTGCAATAAAAAATAACATCCACCGAAACAATTTGGTTTATTATTAACAAATGTTACAACCTAGACTTTAAAAATGTCAGCCTGCACCATGGCCCACTGATAAGTTGTGTTTTTCATTTTTTCCAATAAGTTTTTGTTTGTTTTTCTTCACGAAATTTATAAATTGTACATTTTGAACATTTCTAAACACCGAGTAAATATTTACATTGCAGCGACATATACTCAGGATGTCCCATGTTTTTAATACTCATATAACTGCACAAATGTAAAGTGATATTTATATTTACTTGCTGCAACACCATCCATTATTTTCACCAAAATAAAAGCCTCACTGATCTCAAACGAAAGTAATTTTATATTATTATGGGATTAAGACGATCAGACCTGCAACAAGTACTAAACCACAGGGCGTCTCACTTCGTGCGCTATCGTGCAGCACATATGTCCCTATATCACTGCTGTACATGAAGGCAGCAGTGGATCTCAGACTGGCTTTTACTTTTATTATAATTATAGTTATTATTAATATTGTCATTATTATTGTTGTTTTTAAAAGATAATTTGAAGTTCCTAATGTTGAAGGATGAATCTGGTGCTGTCCACGGTGCTGAAATAGAGACGTAAATCAGAAAAAAAAATCAGGCATTATAACTGACAGATATATTTATATATATACACACACACATATAACGATTTTCATTACGGTGCATGTAAAAACTTTGCAGGGCTGTTTTTCAAAGAGGAAAATTATTCATAATAACCGTGTTTACAAAGATAAAACAGTGGACGTCCCTTCTTATTTTGTCTTTCTTAAGTTCCTCAACATTTCATTGCAACAGGCCTGAGGATTAATGTGCATTGCAAACAGCACAATTACAATTACACAGCAACTGCAATCACCCCCCCTCTGGTAAATGTTACTGTCAGCTAGCAGCAAAAATCTTTAATTGTCCGACGTTTATCTGGTTCTTCAATCCATTGTGCGAAGAGCGCAAACGAGGGTCATTTGTGAACAGAAATACTTTGCATGCAAAGCGGAGCACAAGATGCTGTAATACTTGACCTTTCAGCATAATTGTTGCAGGCATGAAATGCAGCATTCAGAGCTGGCTGAGTGGAGCCTTTTCTCTCTCCCTCCCTCTGATGAACAAAGCGCATTTTATACATCTTCGGTGTTCATTTGGCTTTGTTTCTTTTTTTCTGTCTTTTTTTTTTTTTTTTGAAAAAAAAAAAAAATCTCAGAGATTGGCTCCAATTTCTCTTCGTTTTAATAACAGACTAACACCGAGTCGGAAAAAGACATAAAACTGGACTTTGTAGCCTAAAAAGCCAGAAAACTTGCAAATGGACGTGTTTGTCTTCTTGACATGACTAGTTTTTGGGGGAAGCAGGTTTCAACGTCCTGCTCAAGGGCACTTCAGGGGGACAGAGGCTGTTGTGGAGTGTCCCCCCCTTTTTAATCCCCTTTCAGTTAGACATGCTGACCATGAAATGTCCAAAATACACTTTTATTTTGTGTAGAACCTACTTATTTATTTCTGAACTGTACTTTGGAGGCACCGTCTGTCTTTGAATTAAAGGTTGTAGGAAACACAATTTCAAAATGTTAAATTTAAGTCAATTCTAAATCATGAGGATACACACGGAAACAATTACATTTCTTCTTCTTTTAAGTTTTTTTTTTTTTTTTTTTGGCATTTAGGCCTTTAATTGACAGGACAGCTGTAGAGAGACAGGAACTGGGGAGACAGAGAGAGGGGGAACAACATGCAGCAAAGGGCCACCACCAGTGGAATCAAACTGGGGTCGCTGCGACAAGGACTATAGACTCTGCATAGGGGGCTCCTGCTCTACCCACTGAGCTGAACGATGCCCCAACGACATCTCTTTTATTTCACATGATACAAGTAGTTGAGAGTGAGCAGGACTCTTTGATTTGTCTGTTAAATTACTCTAAAAGTGTCAGTATGGTAGTATGTATTGACAAATACTTATTTATGTGGAACGAGCACAAAACCACATTGGGTAAAAACTTTAAATTATGGAAAATATACACCAAATACAAACTCCCCAGGGACTCCAAAGTTTGTGAAGAATGTAAACTGCTTAACTGGTAAATGTTAACTTTTAATATTCCATAAGTGTGTTAGTTATCTGGGTCAGCTTTTGCAATTTTGTCAAATGTAGGCTGCTTCCTTCTAAGCTTTAAAAAACAAAACAAAAAAACAAGCATTAGAACCCAAAATGACCAAAACAAAAAAAAAAAAAAAAAAGCAGTATTTTGAAACACCATCATTTTAAATTTGGAGTAATAACATTTTTTTGGTTAACATAACATAATATGTTTTAAAGAGGGTGTCATCTGCATATAGGTTAAACTAAACAAGACAAAACAAACAAAATATGCACTTTACCTGTGTCCCATTTCTGAGTGAAACAGGAAATGTGGAAGTGTTAAGTATATGGGAGGGAACTGAATCTAGTCAGTAACAAGATTTGAGTTGATATGATACATATCATGATACAGACATGATATGAAATAGAGAAACAAATCCCAGACTGAAGACAGAGCATTAATTACAAAACAGAGGGTGGTATATCTAACATGAGAAAATGAAGTGATCCAAGAATTGATCCCTGTGGCACCTCATGTTTGTAGAAGAGGATGTATAAGCTCCCAGCAGTGACAAAGACAGATCAATGGCAGTAAACCTGGGAGATTTAGTCTGGTAACAGGACTACAATCTTTTTGGTTCCCAAAATGAGAGAAAAGAAAATTTTCTTTTGTCTTTCTAAGCCCAGAAAGAAAGAAACAAAACAACAACAAAAAACAGAATAGTTAACAAAGCTGTAAATCTGGTGGCATTACAGTGTTGTAGTTGTTAACTCTTGGCTCAGTGGATACGTTTTGGACTCAAAATTAGAGTCAAGATTTCCTTTAATTAAAAGGAAACTTTTAAATGTTCAAGTGTTGTCAAATTTCTAGATACAGCAGTAGTTATAGTGTCTATATTGATAGAAATGTTGATTGCATCTGATCTTACAACAGCTTGAAAACGATGGATGACACTGAGCGTAGAAAGAGAGGAAAACAGTGGAGGTGACCACCGTGACTGTTTCTGAAACTGGGTCAGAAATCTTTTGAGCAATAGGTTTTGAGATATGACAAACAGTGAGGGTTGTACATTAAATGAAGCATCACTTATGCACAACAATACAGTAATCTGCTCTATGAGGTCTGGCAGTGTTGGCAGTCATACTCAAAGCGTTTTCAGTCAGTTGTTGATAGGCTCTCTTCCTCTAAACTAATGAAGTACTTTTCTGGCGGTGGCCAACTAAACTAATGCAAGTGCTTTCATTGTCATCATTCAGTCGCCTACTCTGTGTTGTCAGTTGTTGTGAGCCACAATTTGTCCTTAGGAAACTCAGTTTGAGTTACATATTAAAGTAGAGGGCACATTCAAAGTCATTTAAACTCAGTAGTTGGATTAGTTTGAGGTCAGGATTGTGGGTTACTGCAGTATAACCTCAGTTATATGGAATGTCCCCAGAAGGATAGCAATTCAAGAACATGTGTGTATGTGCGCGTGTGTTGGTGTGTGTGTGCGCGCGCGCGTGTGCTCCCTCCCGCTAAACATGCCAATTAAGGGAGGCCGGACTAAAAAGCGGAGTTGTCATGTCTGTGTACAGTAGCAGCGGGAGTCCTTTAGAAACCAACGAGCCATCACTAACCCCGTTAACACCAGACCCTCCACACCGACCCGGGTCCCGCTGCTCGCTCTATAGGCCCGCACCAATAACTTCTCCATTTAATGAAGCTTTGAATGGTCCGAGGCTACCTCTCTTTCACATGGCACGACCTAAAGCGAACTGACACTGATGTAAACACCAGGACTCTTCACATATTCACATCACTATAACATCTGTCTATCTATCTATCTATCTATCTATCTATCTATCTATCTGTCTATCTATCTATCAGCACAAAACTATAGGAGGTTGTTCAAACGACCTCAGTATTTAAGTACTTGCATTTTATGCTAACAATAAAAAAAAACCGAATGATTCACACTTTTACTTGGTAAAAAAAAATTGACAGCAAGCACGCGCGCTGCCAGCCATTACATTTGAGTCTGGCGTGAAGTGTAGCGCTTATACTGGGGCACGAGCCCGGGTCTGGTGACTCTTGAATACCCTACTTACTTTTACACTGGGGGGTTCCTATAGGAACACACTGCACACTGGGTTGTATGTATTTATACATGCCTGTGTACTCTTCCCTTTTCGTTGCTAAAATGAACAGATCATAAAACTTAACACAGCTCCCAGTAAAGTGGGGAAACTTGCGGACACCATCCTATAGGCTTCCCAATGGTCCAGCAGCAGCAGCAGCAGTCAGTCAGTGAGTCCATTCTTGTGTGACTGAATAGTGGGGTACGTCTCTGTGCTGACTAAAAAAAAAAAAAAAATTCCTTGAATGTTGCTACACAATAAGCAATCAAGATCCCAAAGCCTAGACATTTGACAGCTTAATGAGTTCAGGCTGCAATCACTTTAAGAAAAGGCCTGGTCCATTATAACCGGAGCACAGCCTATATGAGCCGAGCTGAGAAAAGGCACGGTTCGTCCATTTAACTCACAGCAAAGACGCACATAACTACAGGTTCATAAAAACACAGGGTGGAGGTGGATGTAAATCGGTCCTGTAATATTAGGACCTGTTGAGACCTGCGTGTTTTGTTCTGCAACCACGAGGAGGGGTGATATTTGCCCCCCTAATGAAATATGTCATTACGAGGAATTCATGTGACACAAAAGGGGCGACAGTCAAAAATTGCCCCACTGCTGTTCAGTAATTATATAGTTTGCCCTGGCAGCGCCTTCAGGCAGGTGGCTGGTCCATCATGCAAATGGCTTGGCTGTGCCGACATAATTAGCCACTGCGAGCCGCTTAAATTAACAATTAGCTAACATGCAATTCTGCTCACAACGCAGTAGTTCTCTTTTTAGGCCAATTGTCACTGTATGTTATTCCGGCTGCTGAATCGCTCAATAGGATGGAGCCTATGTGATTTCTTACTTGGTCAATTTACAGGCTAAATGAACGGAAATCGACAGAATAAGGGCTTATATCCCATAATCCCACCCCCACCACCACCACCCAACCCCCCCCCCCACGCGCTGCAGCAGTGTAGTCGCTCGATCCTGCAGCCAAGAAGTCTCCAATACACATCTGAGTGCAGTCAGGCTGACGGCTCAATGCGGGGGGGGGGGTCAGGTGTTGGTGGTGAAATGGCAGTTTAGCAGAAAACAGCGGTGTAAAGTGAGAGTGAATCGGACTCGGAGGCCACATGCTGCGTCTCAGCCAGCCACGAAAGGTTCTGCTTTTCTAACCTCTCCACTGATCCCCTTTGCAGCCGGCGGCCCTAAACACCACTGCCTTAGTGCGGGGCCAATCACGGCCCACCCACTCTCTCATTATTCTCGCTGCCCTCCGACATGACACGGGAACAAAGTACACATCAAGCAACATTAAACCCAGGGATGGGAGTAATCAGGAACCCGTTATCTCTTAATGAAGGAAAACACATGCGGAGCGATACACATAGCGGGTAATCAATAGAGACGCTGGACAAAGAGAATCGGAGCAACCCCCCCATCCCACCCCACCCCTCCCAAAAAAGGGAAATGCAAATCAATTAGAATCGTTGTTTGCTTTGAAACCGTTCAGTCTATTTCCATTAATTACATGTTCATTAAAAGTAATTCGTCCAGGCAACACAGCAACAACAGTTGTCTCCCCCCTTCTGCTTTTCTTAAGCAGTGATGGACAAGACACTGGCTGAGCTCCAACTCCCTTTATTTAGCTTTTAATCTTACTTACTCAGCCTGGGACTTTTTTTTTTTTGGAAGAAGATGAGTTTTGGGGGCAAGATGGCCCACACTGTGTGTAGTGTCAGCTGAGCCGCTCTGTATTTGGGTTCAAATAGCCACAGAGGTACGCTTGAGTTCATTTCAAACTACTTTAAAATCTCCATGTTGTCCGTTCTTGTCATTAAAAAGCAATTGGTGCAACACAATCTGCTTAGAGGAGGAGGAAAAAAAAGGCAGATCTCTATTGTTTCACTGAGTGTTGTGTTAAAATGTCATGTTTCACCATCACGATCAGTGTGCTATCTTATCTCCTTTTTTTTTTTTACACAATCAGAGTTGCTTTTACCAAAGGCCCACAACCTCTTGTTGGTTGCTATAGCATTTTCAAGCACCATTCTGCTAAATCCCAACCCCCACATAGACCTGCTCTGCACACTTGTAATAAATTATCCTCAAGTGAAACGACTAAAAACGAGCTGGACCAGAGCTGGACAGGGCCACTTTACTGAATCATACCTCATAAACATTTTTCATTTTTTTGTGTGTGACTTGACCCCCAAAGCTTTTATACAGTCAATACATGCGTCTGGGTCTTTCAGTGCATATCCTATAAACCTTGCCAACTCTATGGGCCTACTGTTAGTGCAGCTCTTATCTGCATGCTAATGACTGATGTTATGCAATCGCATTTTTGCAACAGCGGTAGACAAAATCTGTAGGCGGCTGGATGCATCTCATGCAGAGCCTCCTCCTTATCCTACAGCCCTGAAGTGCAAACATATGTGTGTCTGGAACATCAGTGAGAGGGAGCGTTGATTTGTTGATTAATTAAACATGCCACCCCCCCACCACCCCCCCAAAAAATGCCCCCTATAACAGCAAACGTTCACAATGCTGTACCACCAAGTTTTAGTGGTGAACAAGTGGAAAATTTGAATCAGCCTCTTTTATTTCATGAGTCCCATCTTTGCCAAATTGAATGCAGATTGAAAATAATTTTTCAGCTCTTGACTTCAGTTATTCAGCCGCTCTCTGAATTGGTTTTGCTACTGTCACGTTGCCACACAAATGTAAATAAAAGCATTTTAAGTCTTCAGCAAATCCTTCAAATGACTGTGTGCCTGTCGTTTTCAGGGATACTGTCTAATGCGCATTGAGAAGCCCCACCCCCCCCTCCAAAAAAATGACAGCATCGAGTTATATTCATTTATTGTTAAAAATCGATACCATAAATGATTAATACATGTAAGAGCACCTCGACATCACACAGCCTTATGATTTCAATAAACACTTTTAAATGCTTTAATATATGTACATATCAATGTCTGCTACCGGCTCACATCCTCCAGTGGTTTGCCAGCGCAGGACCAGTGCCTGCTGTGTTCTGGCAGGAAATCAATACAGGGGGGGAAAATCTGTTCTAATCATCTGTACATTTTCCATCACAATCAACAATCAAAGCCAAGACCTGAATCTTTATTTGTAGGCCTGAACTGAACAATTTTCCCACTGTGAAAGGCAAGCTAAATTAGAACCCTTGGTTCCTGTTAGTAGCTCTTAATGGCTCTGATTTGTGAACTGCTAAATGAGGTTATGTAAATTGATCCTGAATGTAGGCAGAGGCCCCCAGGTGACAGGTGCAGTCAGATGAAGGTGGGGGGCAGGGATGGTGTCATGAAATGAGGAGGGGGAGGGGAGGGGGTGGGCAGGGCGGCGGGGTGGAAGGGGGCGAGTGGGGTGGGGTGGGGTGGGGGGGGTAATATAGCAAGATGTATTCATAAGGCCACGGAGAGACAGATTTAGGCGCTGAGGTAAGAGGAGCTGTCTGTGGGCTGAGTGAAGATGTAAACAGGTTCACAATCTGAGGCGGAAAAAAAGAAGAAGTTTCACGTCAGATATGTTTTGAATCAATTAAATATTAATCAGACATTGCTCTGGATTGATTGATTGATAAGGAAAATACATTTGTTCAAGTATATGTATATGTATATGAGCTCATAATGAATTACAATAAAACAAAGCTCTAATTCTGTGTAATACAGTACATATTCATGTATGGATCCATTTTTTCCATCAAGGTGGATTTACAATTATCGAAAATATTTAATATTCAATCGCTAACATTTGATCAGCCTGTATGTTTCTATGCAGCTTAAAGATGATGAAGCTTTACCAGATATGAATCACTTTGAAAAACAAGCATTTTGATATAATATATACAGCATTTATAAAAACTTATATAAACTTCTAGGTCAATACTCTGTATGCATTTTATACAGTAAATCTCACCTGTGTGGGGTGTGTGATGCTTTAAGTGCATCTCGCTGATTTGTGTTTGCATTAATAACTGCAGGATGTGTCATCTTGTTGCTGTTGTTTTACAGTGTACCATTGTAGAGGACCTGGATGTTTCTCCCACCACTGCCAAATACTGAGCCCACCTTGCCAAAACAGCACTTTCAGTGTTTTTGCTCAAACTACTGCTGCTGTTCAAAAACCCATCCACACCCTCAGTGCACAGCAGCCTCACTTTTATTCATCATTAATTTGTCATTACAGATCACAAATATTTCGTGTTTTAATCCGTATATCTCGTGTTGGCAGGCGGCCACGTTTCAGAAGAGTCTCCATAGTTCTGACTGAGGATGTAATAACAAGAGAACTATCAACATGCAGCCTCTCAGGGGAAAGACTGCTGAGTGACTGAAGCACTGTGACTCACTGCTCTTCACCTTGGAGACACGGGCTCCTTCTGGTGTCTGTCTCAGATACAGGGAGGGACAGCGTAGGAAGACTGACCTGGTCGGTCTCAGTGCTCACCACTGGCACAACAAAACACACTGAATTCAGCACTGTAAGTAAAGTTTAGACTTGTACATCACTGAATGAAATACTGTATATTCTCCACTAGACTTGTCCAGTTGGCTTTTTATCTTAAAGTTGTACTTTTGGTGCAATTGAAACAAGAACTTAACTTAATACAGACATATATGTATATCGCCTTTTAAGTTGATATGGTGGATTACATGCAACATTAGTGTTAATCTCGAGTTATTCTTCTGGTCAGTATGTGATTGTGTTTCCAGTATTCACTCTCCGTTTACCTCTGTGTTGCTCTGCTTGCATCAGCCCCTGAGAACAAAAAAACATCTCTGGCTCTTTAGCTGCTAAATGTTCCAACTTTGACTGTCTGACATTTGGTGCTGAGCAGGTAGTGTGCAGTGGTTTCTAAGAGCCTGTTTCTGAAAACAGTTGCCTGAGCCCTCTTGAAAAATGCAGATGAGAGACTGAACTAAAAAAAACCAGTGAAGCTGCTGGAGGTAAAAACCAAAACACTGAGCTGGAAGACGGATACTCATCTAGGTTCTTTGCTATCGCAGAGGTTCATGTCATGTGCACATACTCATTTAACTGTTTAAATGACATCAGCAGATTTAACATACCTGAATGGATAAGTTATGTGGCAGTGGTCATAGTGGGGCCATCCAACCGGACAATCATTTTAATTGAAGTTCCTGTGCTTCCTTAAAAAGTGAGTTAAATAACTCAGGTTCAAGATCAATGTCATTTTATGAGTTCTGAAAAAGTGATTCTGCCGAAATTAAGTTAACTTCGAAAAATATGCTCAGTAAACTAAGTTAGCTCAGCTGACAGACTCTTACATTTCCTCAGGTTCAGGAGCCGGTTCTTCATTCGGCCTGAAGAATGTGCAGCTGCAGCTGCTGAAGACACTTCGAACCACAGAGGAGTTCAACATTGCAGAACCTGCCTCCAGGGACTTGAACACAGGTACATACCAAATCCACTGCAAACCTTTAGTTAACACCTATTATGAAACAACCACACAACCAAAAACTTCATTAATTCAAGAGAACCACAAGTTAAAACAACTAATATTTATTGTTTCTGAAGTCTGATAAAGGTAATAACTTTGCAGAGTAAGAATATACTATAAACAAATATCATGTTCTAACACAAGCTGCATCGTATCAAATCATAATGAAACCAGCTACAATATCACAATTGTAATTACCCATTACATACCATAGCGCAATAATAACAATGCACTACTTTATATTTCAGTAATACTGCACTTGGTCACTCTGCACAATAAAAAGGCCGACTTTTCCCTCTGTTACAGTAAACGAATGCAGGACCTGTGATGGAGTGTGTTTCCAGTGTTTGTAGTCTGACCTTAATATCTGAGTTGTTTTCTCAGCTGCTGTTGTGAACGATGCTTCAACCACAGGTGACACACTCAGAGAGAAAAAATGAGCATCTAGAATTTCTAGAAAAAAACGGAGCGAGTTCGTGTTATTTGAGATATTGAAACTTGGGTGAGAAAATTGATCTCGCAACGAGACTGTTTTCTCAACTTGTGAGTGCTTCGTTCGCAGCTGGTGCTTGTGTTATCTCGCCACAGTGATTTTTGCCTGTTGGGTAATGTGTTATGTAGTCTTGTCACATATGTGTTTACTTAGATAGAAAAAAACATGGCTTGTAGACAGTCCAAGGCGTGTAATGGAAAACTATCTGAACGCAGATCAGGTAAGAAACCTCTTGAATTGCTCCACATGTGCTAGGTAGGTTGTATTAAGCTGATTAGGCAGTTGCACATGGACGGGCTGGAGTGCTGGTGGTCGTGCATCTTTCTGTCGCTGATTGGAAATGTGGCGGGAACAGCAGTGTGCTGAGGTAAAAGCCAGTTAATAACTTTATGAGTATCCTTAGCGCTTTGTCCATATCATTAATGCTCTTCAGAGTCAGAAGTGGCTTAAAGCAATAACCTGCTAACTTTCAGTGGAGGCTGCTTCGGCACAGGAGTGTGCCGTTTTCTCTCCATCACATTAACTCACTGAGAGTTTGGGTTTGCCTCTGTGTGAGTGGAAAAAATGAAGAGTGGATTTTTTTTTTTTAAGTTGGTCATTGTTGGCTTTTTAGTGATGCAAGTGGTGGTGCAGCTCTGTGGATGAAAATGTTGGTGTGTCATTATTGTCTGAGAGCGGCTGTTCACTACTTCGATCCAACCTGAGATTTGCACAAACCACCGCATGGACCGTGATGTGTAGTTGTAGTCGTGTTGTTCATCCGCTACCCTGAGAATGAATATTACTGACTTTAGTGATATGTTGACTTTTCTTATTGCACCACTGTAGGGTTGCCTTTCCTGGTTTAGAGGGCACAACAAGATCAACATCTATACATTGGTTTGCCATGTAACATATCAGACATTCTTCTTCCTCTTAAGATGAACAACAACTTTTCATGTAGCACACAATCCTCAGACCAATGTGACTGAAACGATAACATTCCTCTTTGGTACTTTTTGAAACTCTCTTCCCATAAAAAACAAACCCATAAGTCGTTTGTGCAGGACCTTATTATGACCCTTAGTTACGTTCTAGGTGCTGCAGTGATTACGACAGGAGCTGAGGGAAGGGATGGATGTGGTGATGTAGTATAAAGAGCATGAAAGTCTAATGAAGTAGTTTTTGTGCCTAAACCTAACAAAGCCATGACCTTTATCTCAGTAACCATGGTGACTATCGGTGCATCGGTACAGTCGCTGTGCTTAATATGGTAACCATAATCATAACCAGGTCCATTATGGACAGTGCTGTAGGTGCAGTATTTCAAGACAGACTCATATGGGTCATATGAGAGGGTAAAAAAAAAAGACCTCTCTGGCTGTTTAGGTTTGAGGACTTGTACTTCTGAGGCTGGCCACACATGGGATGATTTTCTAATCTTAAAAAACATGCAGACCACAGACATCAGCACATGTTCAGTTACTTTAAAGTGCTGAAAGATACACTCACAGTAAGAAAGGTCTGGGTTTGTGTATGTATATGGTGGTGGTGGGGGGGGTTGGATGTTCTGTCTGTACCTGTGTGAGTTCTCTCCAGGTTCTCCAGCTTCTTCCCACAGTCCAAAAACATACCGAGGACATAGAGGAACATAGCGAGGTGTTGCCACAGGGCAGGCAACCGGGGCAATTGCCTAGGGCCCCGAGCTGGTAGGGGGCCCCCCAGCGACGGCTGACATTGGTCCATATCAGTGATCAGATCTTTTCTCGGCTTATCAGATTTGTTCTTTACAAACCTTTTTTTTTAAAAAAAAAACAAAAAAAAAAAAAAAACAATAGATGGTGTCACAGAGCTGGTGACATGGCTCTACTTTTGTTAAATATTGAATGGTGAAATCATCTGACCATGTGTCCACTGTGATGTCCTCCTGCCTCATGGCTGAAAATACAGCATGTTGGTTAAAGCCATCAAGTGATGGTTATTAAAAGTGACTTCTCTACATGTTCAGCTGCCGTGGGGAGCTCAGGCCCAAGATCACAGGAAAGAACGACATTTAATTATTCCCCTCTCAGTACAATGAGACAAAACCTTCCCTCTGCAGCCCACTTGCCTCTCCACATTGTGCCTCCCTCTTTCTCCCGACCCTCCCGTCTGGCCTCTGCTCTGTCTCATGCTCTGTCAACATCATCTGCCGCCGTGGAGCAGACAGGCTGAAAAAGCGGACCTTTTTACTTTCCTGCAGGTGGCTGATGTGACTGAGGCAAGAGGCAGCAACAATCCCTCTTCACCACCCCCCACCCCCCAGCCACCACCTCCACCACTTCCACCATCACCGCCTTTCCTGTCGAACACAAACTCCCTCTCTTTGCCAAGACCACATTCTTCTGATCCAAAGAAGAACATTTTCTAATTGACCTACATACAGAACACAGTGTACGAGCTGAGTATTTATTAACTTATGACGTAAACAAGTGGTTCATCTCTCCACCACAACACAATATTATCTCATTTTAAGCAGTCACATTTGAATTCTGCAGACGTTTGTGGTCTTTGATTTTGCATCTTTGATATAATGATACTAAACTTTTAAATTCACTCAGCTGTTTCAGTTTTACTCTGTGTTTTCTTGCTTTTTTTTTTGTCTTTCAATCTGTTTTTATGCCAACCGAAAAAACACCTTACTTCAATTTATCAGCAGGATATAAACACCAAATACATTATTTATAATATATATTCAATTCAAATCAGTTATTTATTAAAAAAAACAGTTTAGAGTGTGTTTGTGTGAACAACTGTAATTTCACCTGTAAAACTTCGATAATATGCAAAAACAGGTGAAAGACACAGACACAGTTGGATCAAGCTAATTTTGATTTTTGTTTTTTTAAGGATATTGTATTTATGTATAATGTTTATCAACGAGGTATTTATCTGCTTATTCGGACTAAGTTCTTTCTTCAGGAGAACTAAATAAACTCCATCTGCTGATGTGACTGAAAGCCAGTGGAAAATCCAGTAAGTGGACTTAATTTTAGTCTAGAAAAAAAGAGAAAGTTTTGTTTTGTGAGTTGTCACTTATCAAATATCGCTTTGAAGGTGCATTCAAGTGCACTTGGTTGTTTCCAGGGGTAGAAAGTAGCTCCTTTTAATTCCACAGCAAAAACTTGATTGACATTACCGCTTAAATGTAAATGCACCAGTAAAATTGTGAATGTAATGTTGACCTTTTACTCATAAGTGAACATTTTCATGATGGAAGTCTTTTCCTTGAGTGAGTTATTGTAGTACTCAGATCATTTCCGATGCATAAAACCAGCGACAGCACAAATTGACATTCAAGGTATGTGAAATGTAAACTTGTTGAAGGCCATCCGAGCACCTTAAACCATAATAACTATAATATTAATGTTCTCAGATCCGCAGCCAGCCAAGTTAAATTAGCATTTTTTTCTTTTTAATTTCTGAGCTCCTGGCTGTGTGGGAACAGTCAGCAGTGGCTCAGCATGTCAAACCATGTCAAGTGTTACAGTTCCCTTCCTGTTTCAGAGGGGGGAAAAAAATATCACCCCAGAGATGAATTAAACTAAAAAGGCTTGTCTTCAGAGCCCTTCCTAAAATGATTAACCCTTCTAGAGAGTATTATTGAGTTCTGAGTGGTTGTGCTTTCCCATTGCCTGTAATTGTTCTTTTTCTGTTGTTGCCTTCATCAGTCTCCCTCATTATATGAAAAGAAGGGAAAAATGTCTGAATAGAGGAGGGAGATTTTCCCACAGTCACTCAACACAGAAAAAATACGACATTGTGGCCAGGTTCCCATCCTAATGCCCTGCTGCACAGTGCGCCTTGGTCTGATGGACAGTGTTCTTATAATTGAGTGACCATTCTTCCTCCTGTCTGACAAGCAAGTGATTGAGAATACAGTTAAATGTGGCTACGAATCCCACAGTGAGTCAGTGTGGTGTGCAGTGGCAGGTAGCCTGGTCGTCTCTTATTTGACTGCACAGTGAAAATAAATCGTTCATCTTGCATTTAATGGGCACGACTTTGATCCACTTGTAAATGAAGGTAGCTGGATTACACACACACACACGCAGAAAACATGCTGTCATTTCCAAAACAGGCATACTACTACAAAAACACTTGTATTTTTTTTAATGTACCTAATAAATTGGCAACTTATAAGTGCAAATAGTGTGTCTTAAAGCATTTATTAAATGTTTGTATGCTGGTTATTAATGTTAAATGTCGGCCCTACTTCATATTTTATGATAAATGACCAAAATCAAGATATGAGAATGTCTTATCACACTAAGTAAAGTTTGATCATTATTATATTACATTATTTTCAATGGTGGAACATAATCATGATCTTGCTTTAGTATTTTCCTTTCCTGCGATTTTACACTTCTTCTCCATCATATTTCTGAGTTACCTGAGCAGCTGCAGTTACTGTCCCACTTTTTTTTTTTTTTTATCAGCAAGAAGAGCTGATAATACATGACTTTGTTATGGATTAAACCGACTTGACTAATAACAACAGTGCAAACAGGTAGCTGGAATGATTAGTTGCTTGAATTGGAAAGTGTATTTTAATGGTGACGGGGCATTTCTCATGCTGCTTTAATTATTATTACTTGTATATTAATAGTCTAATGTAAAGCTGAAATGATGGTTCAACAAAGCTAATTAGGAAATTATGATCATCCACTGACAAACTAGCTAGGCCTAAATATGATGTGCTTTTTTCAGTTTTCTTCCCAGTAAATTGAATGTCTTTGTGTTTTGATTTTTTGCTTGAACAAAACTAGAAATTTGAAGATATCACTTCAGTTTCTGTGAATGTGAGAGGAACTCAGATTCACGATTATTGAATGTTTTGAAGAATAATAGAAAATAAAACTATAATATACGAGAGCATACTGTTCTGTTCTACTCTATTCAACCTTTCATATCATCGACCGTGCGTCCGTGCTTCTGCGTCATCTATTACGTACGCGCCTTGCTTGATTCTGACCAATCAGCGGGCAGGATTCTGTAAACGTTGAGCAGCAATGGCGGAGACAATGAAGCCGAGTGGACTCCACACTCCTCCTAATGAATCCAGGGACATGTCCAACCTCACGGACTGCGTGTGTGTGTTATTGAAGCTGCTAGCAAACTTCGGAAAAGAGGTTGGTTGACGCTGTTTGAACCGCGTTGCCCCGAGCGACGGTTGTTCTTTTAGCCCGCGTTGCTAGCTAGCTATATGCTAATGTTTTTAGCAACCGGTTGTGTTAGCAGAGCCGCTAACTTAGCTGACACCTCCGTTCATCCTCGGTCATTCAACTCACCAGTGCAGGCTGGACAGTTAATGTAACAGTAACAGAGCTTGAGTTTGTGTCAGCTTTAAAGGATGCAGTCTTTTTTTCAAACGGCTCACAGCTTCGTACATTTTCACCCATAGCTCAGCTTGCCGCTCTGTTTAATCAGTCTGAGGCGAAATCTGCACCTAACTTCAATTTTATCGTTATCATCCCTCCATAGCAGCTCTCATTATTGCGACCTGTCGCTGACCTTTAAGCTATATAACTTCATTTCACTGTGTAGCACGTTTTGCTTAGACTATTGAGCTCATTTACGGTCTCTTTACTCCTGTTTTTGTCTTGTAAAGTTGGAGTAAAGGATACAGGTGTAAAACACATCCAGCATCAGCATCGTTTACACACTGTTTTTCTACAGTTTAAATCTCCTACACCTGCTGCACATGCATCACAATAATATAAAGTACATATACAGCATACTTGCACAATGAAAACTACCAAGTCTTTAATATTAATGATAGTCATAGCAGTTTTGAGTAAACAAATATCATTTTACTAAATAAATATGAACATTACATTAAGACCAAGCAATTCCATGTTAAAAACAGAATCTGCTGTACAGTAATGTCACCTCATTTTTCTCTGTGTTTTTTCCATTGAAGCTCGAATTAGGTGATGCTGCCTTGGTAATAGAAGTCAACCCTGATGCTGTGACTGCTCCAACATCTGCTGCTAATGTCTACAGCTGTTTGCAGGAGCACATCACAAAATTACAGGTAAACTGCCTCCACAGCAACTTATTTTCAATTCATACTTTTTACTTTAGTAAAATGCCCCGATTTTATTGTTCTAAGAATGAAACATTCTTCAGTGAATAAATGATTATGTTAAGTGGCACGAGACTGATAGTTATCATACTTTTTTTTTTTTTTTTTTGCATTTGTCATTTACAAAGTATAATGTATTCAACATAAGTTTTGTGTGTATTTAGACTGTTTCAGAAAACCTAAAGACACTACTGGAGGCTGATAAAGATCGATCATCTATAAAGTACAATACGTCAGATGATGCAGTCACCTCATCTTCACTCAATGCGCTGACGGCCTCGCTGTCTCCACAACATCCTTCCAGCTCAGACGCTACAGACGACAATACGGCAACAGATAACGTCATGGTTCAGATCAGAGCCAGGAAATCAGAGGTTGGTCTCAGATCAGTCAGCAGATCTGTCAGCTGTTCCGGCAGTGACATTTTTAGAGCCCTCTTTACTCTCTGTCAAGCAAATGAATAATCATAAGTAATTGCTCCCGAGGAGATGTGCACATGATGTGCTGCAGCGAAGCAAATGCTTGATGGAGACCCGATAAGCTGAGTTCGGCAGAGAATAAGGGGTCCTTTAGTGCTGTGGTCGGGTAGAACAGACCACATTGCTGGAGGGCTTTGAGAGAGGGCCAGGCCCTTGATGGATTATGAAGTGGATGCTCATTACTCTGAGATTGCATGTGGATGAATGACAAGAGGCCCCATTCTGTTGTGCATTTATTTTGGTAGCCAAGCAAACAGTATTCATATTCCATCATGTGATGATGGCAAGCAATTCAACTTTTTTGGCTACCTGGATTCATTCCCTGCTACAATTCTCATTCCATGTAATGTAAATTGCTGCATGTGGTTTGCAGATTGTTAACATTAAGTAGGCGAAAAAAAACCTCATTGCCTTCTTGACACCTATCAATAGCTCATCAATGCGTTGTATCTTATTATCTCTGTCATTTCTCCTTTGTGACCCTAGATTGAGCGAAGAATATCTGCATTTATGGAACGCAAGCAGATGGAGATCAATGAAAACAATGTGCGCGAGTTTTGCAACGTGATCGACTGCAATCAGGGTGAGAATGGGAGAGGGGTTGGGGGCAGGGTGGAGAGGGAGCCTGCACACAGATTGCCAATGTTTGGGAGAGAGCTGATTTCCACAGGCGAGAGGTCAGGCTGAACTGCTCCAAGAGTGGGGCTGAAGTAGGTAACACACTCGGCCTCAAAACACAACCAGCTTAGTCGAGAAAAACATCAGAAAGAGGCTCTTTTTTAATTCAAAGCCTGTGTGAGACACCAGTTACAGAAAACAGGACACATTAATGGTAATAGCATTTAAGAAGGATATATATAGGCTACCTTATTTTTTCAAATCCTCTTTATTTCCTTTTTTTATGGCGTTCTCATTATGGTGTAAATGTAATTTTCTCCTCTTTAGAAAACAGCTGTGCCAGAACAGACGCAGTATTCACCCCTTATCCTGGTTTTAAAAGTCATGTTAAAGGTAAGAAAATAAATATTTGCCACAAATGTCAATGTGACATTTCCCATAGCTTTATCTGAAGACCTGCAACCATCGCTTTTGAAATTACAGACTATTTTTTTTTTTTAAAAGTCAAATGAAATGTTGTTTATTTGTAATTTTTGGTTTAATTACAATTCAAATGCCACTATGCAGTACATTACATGTTATGATGGTAGATCTGTTTCTGTCTCAGCATGTTAGAGGAAATCATAAAAAAAAACAAAAAAACACTGTAATTCAGCCTAAAGAAACCTCATTAGTTTCCTCTGTTAGACCTCTGTTTAACATTGAGTTACAGTTTGTGTCCATGTGTTGTGTTCTTCGACTGGTTAGTTACGCGGGTGGTTAACACATACGGGCCCCAGACTCGGGGTGGAGGAGCCCAAGGAGAGGCTGGGGAGCAGCAGAGGGGCCCCATGGCACGACACTGTGGAAACGCAGCCATAGAAGAACGACTTCACAACATCGAAACTCACCTGAAGCTCCCAACAGGTCAGAGAAGCACACGGACCAAACACTGGGCAAATACATTGTAATAAAATGAGTGTGTTTCATCGGGTCTGTAAAAGTGCAACAGCCTTTTTCAGAAAATGAAATTATATCGATTCACCATTAGACGAAATGTAGGACATGTAACAATGAATGAATGAGCTATTTCATTAGTATTTACTGTCACATGGCCATGATATATTATCATCGTGCTTCTGTTTTTACACTCATACACCTGCATTAGTCACAGTCTGCTCTCTGTTTGTCATATTTTGTATTGAAGATAATCAATATTTAGGCTGCTCAACAAGTGCTTTATCCCTCAGCGGGCCCCGTTCCACTGAGTGTCTACCAGAGACTGAAGAAGCTGGAGGATCGTATCCTGGAGCTGGAAGGACTTTCACCCGAGTACTTTCAGTCCACGGTGAGTCCTCTGGCTCTGAGATAGACAAACACAAAGCACTGAAGATGTATTAAGTGAGCAGCGCCTCACAGCTTCACCTCTGAGTGAATGAATCCTTTAAACGACAGACAGATATTATTTTTATTTCATTTTACTTAACAAGAATCATTGATAGTATTTCATTCACTACAGCCCTGGAGCAGCTGCACTTTTTACATCTGTTATCTGCTAGAAACTAAATATAGTTATTAATAACTGCTTGATATCTGCTCTTTCAACCATTTATTGATATTTTAGTGTTTCCTGTTGAGTTACAGTTGTTGTCATTTTATCATAGGTGATCGTCCTCAGTGAAGCAGGTATCACTTAATCATCTGCTGTTACCACGACCAACATATTCTGTAGGATATATAATTTCCGCCTCTTATGCTTGTACCAGTGTCAGCCTCAGAAAGTGTACTGAACCTCTCTCAGGTTGTTGAGGTGTCGACGTGATGTTCCTTCTCTGACACAGTCGACAGGTGTAATGTTTCATCTGACAAGACAAGAGGTGAAGCTCCTCCCTGACCGTGGCTCAGCAGGCCTCCCTGTTCACTCCTACACACTCAAAGCAGCAGATTTTCTCTTGCCTCACGTAAGCCTGAAGCTTGCAGGCGTGTGTGGTGCTTAATTTAAGTACTCCGCTCCAATTGGGTGCTCACTTTCGTCCACTGCCAAACTACTGGTGCACAAAGTTTCAAAGCATTGTGTTTTACTATTCAAGCCTCAGTAGCTTGTTCAAGTTCTATACTAGACAACTGGGGAAGCACTGAACATGACAATCACCTTCTCCTCCATTTTGTGTTGCAGTACTTTTATATAGTTGAGCTGGAATAGAAAACCACAGTCCTTCCCGCTCTTCCCACTGGAATCAAAACTAGTTGAACTTTTCTGGGGGTGGCCAGGTGGCACTACTCACTCAAAGTGACTTTTCAGTCTCGAGTCTCAGGGGCAGCTGCTGGTTTCAGGTTTAATTCACAGCAAATGGAAGTTTAGCTACATTAGGAACCCAGGCTACACTAGATACATCACTGCTGCAACATGAGCCTGCAAATGTGCAACAGAGGAATAACTCACTGTTCCCCCCTGTACTAGTCGAGTGTATTTGACAGTGTATGACTATAAAAAAGTGCAGTTATATTATGGTGTAAAATGAGAGGCACAAGGAAATGTTTAGCAGCTTGTCCTGTTTCTCTGGGATCTGGTGCAGTTTATCTTTCAGGTACTGATTCTGTTTTGGTTGGATACTTGGATTTGTTTAGATCAGAGGGAGTCGATGGTTTTTCAGACAGTGACTCACACTGTGTCGGTGGGAAAGAGTGTTTTCCACCTGAACGGTGCCTGAGCTGTCAGGTAGAATATCATCAGCGTGCTGTGGGAGAGAAATCATCTCAAAATGAAAACGAGGAGTTTCCCCTGAAAAGTCCTGATACTTCAACACGTTTCCCTTCTTGAGCTGCACTCAAGTCGATTTGACTCAAACAGATGCAGCAGGTTTGGTTACATTTCCTTTAACGTTCAGGTCACTGCAGACGGCTCATACGAAGGACGACTTTTCACTGCGCCATGCTTTTTTTTTTTTTAGCACAGATGGCAGTAATTTATTGGACTTCATATTCAATCCGACAGACTCGAGCAGAGTCACACAGACTCTAATTTCCCATCTTAAAGGAGTCTGTCCAGTGTGTGTTTAGTTATCTGAGTAAGTGTGCTTGAGATACTGCATGTCTCTTCACACTGGTATTTCTCAGCACAGCATGCTGCTTCTGTGAGTATGCTGCTTTCCATCTGCTTTTGACTCACTGCATGTTTGTGTGAGCAGCGCAAAAGATGTTGAGTGTCTTTGAATAAAATGATGGGGTCTTTTATATTCCGAGTACCACTCTTTTTTTTCCTCCTTTTTTCTCTTTTGCAATACGTGAAAATAGTGTAGTTTGGTGTTTACTGAGGAGCTTCACACAGTTGGCCGACGATTTCAGGAACAACATGATAACACTGAACAACGAAAGCAGGCTACTTAACACATTATGCAGGAATTCAATGGTTTGAAGGTGTAAAGACATATTTCTTGATGCACACACATCATGGGACCTCTGTTCAACTCTGACCAAGGACATCATTATTGGATGTTATCACCACTTATCTCTCTCCCTGTGTTTGCTGCTTGCCAATTATTGTCAAAGTACCATTAAAAATAACCTTAAGATGAAGTGAATATATGCTGTGTTCCTCTCATAACCTTTATTCTGCTGCTCTTTGCTTTTAAAACTTCATGTTGATATCAGGAAATTCCAAGCACAAGTTTTGTTTTTTCCATTCAATTGTGTCCATGTCGCTTAGTAAATTCTTTTTCAGTCCTTGAGGTGAAGTAAAAAAGGAGATGAAGTGCGTTTCTTGAAACTCAGGCAGGTCTAGAAATTCTTCTAATTAGAAATCTAATGTATACTTGTGTGCCTTTTTTTTTTTTTTTTTGTAGAGTCACCTGCACAAGCGACCAAAGACGTCCCCCGCTCAGGTTAGTAGCTTTTTTGTTTCCTTTCACTGCGCTCTGTGAGTGGAGGTTAACCTGTTTTGACCGCCTGATCACTTCTTTCTTACTTTGTCCTTCAGGGCTGCAGCCTGACGGAGCTGGATGAGAAGATCAATGCGGTGAAAGCAGCGCTGCTGAAGAGGGTGAATGAATTTGGGCCTGGATATGGAACAGAGTGCCCGCTGTAACAAACACAAACCAGTGCTCCAAACACAATACATTAGTTAATGCATTCAACATGTTTCCTTTATCTCTGTCTCTATTCATCAGTGACTCATTACGATGCCTCTGACCATCAACAAGGTTGAAGAGAGGAAGACTTTTCATAATCAGTGTAATTTTAGGGCCATAAGTGAAGACTGAAAGAATGATAATTCCTCTAAATTGTTTTGCAGTTAGGTTAAATATCATATCTCTGTGAATAAAAGTGTTTTTTTCCTAAATGAAAACTTGAAACTTGGAATTTAATCATGACTTTAACATGTAATGTGTAATCTGACTTGATAGAAACTTACAATAGACAGATGAGTAGATAGATGAAAGGTTCCCTAAGCCCACGGTGACACCTGACCAGCCGTTCAAAACGCTGATGCGCTTAGTTTAATATCATCTATATCATCTAATATCATAGTTTTTAACATTGAAAGAGACGCAACTGCTGCATTTATTACATTACTTACATGATAAATAAACTGTAATGTGTTGATTAATTTTCAATCAGTGAGTTGTTCCAGTTCTAATAGATGAACAGTCTGAGCTGCACACATCAAAGATCAAAGATTAAATCAACATGAGTGTTTAACATCTTTAATGTCTAATGCTGCAAAGGTGTGTGTGTGTGGCTGTGTTTGTGTGTGACGCTGAGGAATCAGAGAGAGAGAGAGAGAGCACCTGATTTATCTGCCTGACTGCTGTGTGACGATGATCACCCCTAATGGTTGTCATTATAACAAATGACCTGATTACTGCAACTCTGTTTGGAAAACATATTGGAGACCAAACAAACCAGCATTAAATGGGACGCCGCCGCGTTTGACACTGACATGTTTACAAAAGGCATGTGCGTCGCCTTAACTGAGCAAGCGGCTGAAGCAATAATTACATACAAACATTACTTTTTTTTCTCACTTATGAGTAAACCAGGAGAGCTACTGCATTATCATGAAGCTGCAATGAAAGATCAGACTTTTATTATTATTTCTATTCTTTCTGCAGTTTTGAAAGTAGAAATAAAAGCTCTAATACCAGAATGAGAACAGAGTCAGTTACATTCAGAGCTATCATCAACAAAAGTTTGTATAAAAAGTAAAAGTGCATGGTCAGAAAACTGTCCTCTGTTTGTAAAATAACTCAAACTAATTAATTTGGATGAAAGAGGCGTTTGGATGCAGCAGGTACACTTGACCAGTTCATGGTTGAGTACATAAAAGCACATTCAGGTTCAGACTGTGTGTTTGTTTGAGCCACTGGAGGTTGAAGCTGCTGTAACATTTAACTCACTCTGTGCTGCTTCTCAGAGGATGAAATCTCATTTTAAAATGAGTTATTAATGCAACAGGTGTGACACACGGACAACTTTCTCACGTCTCTGTAAAAAATCACTGTAACTCCCCCTCAGCTTTTCTCTGCAGTTGCTCTTTGTACGTCATGTCAAGATTTGTTTCAGAGTTGATTGATGGAGTGACCTGAAAATAATGGAAGACGTTGCATTGTGGGCTTTTTTTTTGGAGGATATTTCATTCTTAAGGCGGAAATAGGGAAATTTTCTCCCTTTTTTTCCTCCACCCCCTCTTTCAGGTGTACCCCGCTTGTTCAGCTCTGTCCGTCTCTTGCTCACAGACTGGAACCTTCTGGGCGACAAGGGGCCACACTGAGCTGGGAAGGGGAGCACTTGAGCTGCGTGTGCTATGTGGATGTGGGTGGGGGAGGGTGTGGGGGTGTTTCTCATTGTTCCGCAGGGGCTTTTGTCTCAGACACAGTCCCCTTATGAGGGTTAATGAGAACAAATTGGTCTGAGTGTAACAAATGGATTATGGAGTTGGACAAAAGGTTGCATTTTGTGGGCTGCATTCGCCAGGATCCACCCATCATCTGCCCATTCAGCCGAGCGCGCTGACAAGCGTCTGCATGAAGTGGCTCACTAAATATCTCATTATCTTTATCCTATCTGCTTCATTACGTGAGTGCGTTATGTGTGCACACTCCCTAAAATGAATTTAACTACCATGTAAAGTTTATATCGAAATAATGCAGTTTGTAATCGGTTGCAATTACCTGGCGTCTTTCCTGCAGCCTATGTCAAGAATACAAAGTCAACATGTCAACATTAGTGTCAGTGGTTAGTGCTCTAAGGTTGGGTGGGCATAGTGTAGCCTTTCAAATTAACAAAGAGCCACTTCCTCATTGACTCTATGTAATTCCCGCCTGTCAATCAGTCCTCTCTCTGCCTGATTTCTTGTAACGTCCTTGGGAACCTCAGTAAAAAGACACAGAGGTGTTCCTTGTCTTCTATGGGTCCAGTTGTATTTTTTGGTGGGGTCGAAGGAGAGGATTCATATCCATTCATATCTCAAACTCTTAATGGGCTCCAAGCCCTCCAAAAAGAAAGCTCTTTCCTGTGACTAGTCAGCTCCAGTCTTTATTCATCTGTGGCTCCGTGTCAAAAAAGACTGTTGCTCGTTTGTGCCCTGAACAATGAGGAACAAGGCTGAATCTCTAGCTGGGAACAAAAGACAGAAAACAGGCTTTTCACTCTGCAGAACATTAGATTCTGACACATTTTGCCATGGCAGTTTTTTTTTCCACCATCCTGAGTGCTGTGGCTCTGGTCTTTTAAAGAGACCACCTGTTGGCAACAAGCCTGTTCTTCATTACAGGCAGGCCTATTATCACAGGATGAGGAGCGCCACAGGCTAACTTTTTAAAGTTAACCCTGCTACAGTTTCCAAAGCTGGACGATTGGGAAACGTAGATTACGTGTTACCACTGGATAGCCTTATTTCTTCATGTAATTTTGCATCTTGTTCTTGAATAAGGGCCTTTGTCGGCATAAGAGGGGAAGTACTTCATTCTCGCTCTTGTCAGTCACAAATGTCACAAACAAAGGGACTCGAACGTCGGCACCTTGAATCTTCTGTAACTACAGATTTGGGGCTAAGTTCATATGCATCGCTGCCAGTAGAAAAACCCAAACGTACTCACTGTAAATTTGTTGATGGTGGTCTTGTGTTTTTCATTCAATTATTTCTGGCATCTGAAGGGTTTGTGTCCTTCTTTTGAAAGCAGATTTGAGCAATTTTCAGCACCCAAAACATTAGCATAACTACAGCATGATAATGATTTTCACGACTCTATGTAAAATAAAAGTACTGTAGGTGGCACTGAAGCAATCAAGTGCATACTCTGGTTTTGAATTGGACATGATAAACAGGCTGACAGGAGCCAGGAGTGGTTGCTTCATTTTATTTTCGGTTGGAGTGTGTGAAGATTTTAAAGATGGTGTGAAACATTTCTGGTATTCAAAAAGTAATTCCAATTATTTGAGGAAAAACTTTTGCTGCAGATTATGTTGCAGAAGCACAAGATCTATGGACTGTAGCATGCAGCCCCAGCTATAGGAGGGCAAATCTTAATGTCCCATAAGGCAACATTAAAACAGCAAATACCTCTGTCATGCTCATGCCATCACTGTGAGAGTACATCGGATGCAGTCGCACTTGTTTCATGTTCACAAACACCCAGAGAGAGGGGGGCATGCACCTGTGACCCTCCCCCCACTAAGCAGACAGCACAAGAGAGGATCCCCCTGCAGCCTACGGTCTTCAATAAGAGGCAGTCAGCTGCTCTCTGTGGCCCTGCTGCACGGTCCCCAGGCTCTCTGGAGTTAAATGTGCCTGTGATATTGCCAGGAGGGAGCAGCGGGAGTTGAATTCAGGCAATTACAATCAAGTCAGGGCATAGTTAGTGCGTGGGCCCTGGCAGCACCTGAGCTGGATGCTGATGAGACACTTAGCCCCAAACCCTCATGCATTGGCCCAGGCACTGCACAGAGCAAGCCCTCCTCTCTCCTCCCCCCCACCAACCTTTTCCCCCCCTTCCCCTCTCTCTCTTTTCCCACAGCAGCCGACCCCCTACTGGACACTTCCACTTCCCTTCACCTCATTTAGGCCTCTAGAGCTCTCTCACCCTCTCTCTCTCTGGCCCTCACATTGCAATACTTCTGCTTTATATAGGTGGCGTGGAGTACTGCACTCAATCACTCTTCATTCATTCACACTGTACAATAATAGACTACTACTTCGATATTGTCCTTCAAGCACCTGTGCATAGCAGAGTTTCAAACATCATGTGATGTCTCATGCCAAGTTCTTGAGAGATATGTGAAGAGTTATTTCTCTGGACGGTACAAAAGGAAAGCTGTAGGAGAGTGTTTGATCATCTCTGTCGCACCTTAATGTGCAGTAGAAAGCACCTTTAGAAGAGTTTTCCTGCACATCCTCTTTATCTTTATTGCACATTAAACTAACCAGCTTCAAGTGCCGTCACATCGCTGTCTCTGCACTGACATTCATTTGCAGGTGTCTGACTATAGGGCACGCCGTGCGCCGAGTCCCGACTGATGTGTTGTGGCAACAGGAAGAGAGAATGGAAAGGGAGGTGAAGTTCTTGAATATCTATGACCCGAGAATATGGAGTCAGGCATCACAACAACACTCTGAGCCCCTTTTCCCAATAAGATGCTCTCAGCTCTTTCTGAGGGAAAGCCTCCCAGCTCCCGCCCTCTCTCAGCCACCACACTTTGCTGAAGTGTCATTAGGATTGTAAAGGGCAGGTTGCCATAGAGCTTGGATTGCTGCAGATGTATGGACTCGTAGATAAAACCACCATATTTTGAATGTAAAGATCTGAGTGTGGCGCCTAATAGGAGGGCGCCATAGTGGGGACTACGCTCACCGCTTCTTCATCTGCAGTCTGTGTGCATGCATCTTTCATGTGTCACTTTAGTGTTCTGTTTTGTGAGATTGCTAGCTTTGCTCTTCAATCCACTTTCATTGTCTATCTGAGGCTGTGCTTGTTAGTTAGAGCTGGGCATAGTATTTGGCGAAGCCAAGGGGAAAGGTGGAACACCTCTTTCACGATTTTTGCCATAATGGGTGTCTTTTGATTTTTCCTGGGCTTTGGAGACTACCAGGGATTGTCTCTTTGAAATTATTCCATTTTGGCAGAGAAAAAGAAAATGGATTGCGCTGATCCTGTTTTGTTCCTGGGGGGACGGCTGCAGTATTATCCTGGGCTGACACCGGTGGCGAAGAGGCAATCACAGTGGCCCTCGCTCTGACAAAAACACTCCATCTGCAAGGAGAGGAGGAAATCACACCACAATGATGTCTGACTCTTCTGCCTCACTCTGGCAGCTGGGCCCTGGGACCCATGAACTGCTGCACAACCGCCACCACAACGGCTGCTATACAAACGCACAAACACCACAATACAAATCAGCAGCTGTAACACACAAAGGCAATGCACCTGCCATCACACAACAACAAGAACAGGGCGGATTTGTTTGAAAAGTTTCTTTTTCTCGGGGCTAGTTAGCACAGTCTCATACACTGCCTGCTTATCAGGATTAGTATTGATATTAGTATTAGTGTTAGAGCTGCTGGTGGTTCAGCTGATTCAGTTTCAGTCACTCCTCTTTTTTTAATCCACCAAACACCTTAAACCCACTAAGTTAACCTTTTCTGTTTGCCTACAAAATACAAACACCATCTGGATGTCAATTGCTCTCTCTCTCTCTCTCTCTCTCTCTCTCTCTCTCTCTCTCTCTCTCTCTCTCTCTCTCTCACTCACACACACACACACACCAGATGAAAGATAAGCAGCCGTGTAGCTCGCCCTGTTAGTATTCAGCAGCGTCACCTCCTTCCCTCCGTGTCCCATACCTGGGGATCAAACGCACCTCTTTGTGAGAGAGGCCTGACCCCCTGCTATCAGCAAACAGAAGAGCGCCCAGCTGACACCACTCTTGAGATGTGCCATGAAGACGGAGGCCTGTGATTACAGCACAATCCTGAAGAGACAACCCTCCACCCCCGGCTCCAGCCCCAACCTACTGCATCTCCCCAAACACAATCCGCCCACCCCCCACCCCACCGCTCCTCCTCGACAAATTCACCTATCTCTGAAATAGATGTTAATCTCTCGCCCAACCGGCTGCCTTGGAGACCTCATTGACACACATATAGCCATCCCTGTGCCATGAATAATCAATAGGGCACTATTTCCGTGAACATATTTCTCAGAACAGGTCATTTCTTGTGGCTGTTTCTGCAGCAAATTAGACTCTGAGATCAGGACTGGACTGTTGGATTGGTGGTGGAGGTGTGTGTGTGTGAGTGTGAGTATAGGTGTGTTGAGCTGCCTCTAGAAAACAGTGTAACACAGACGGATATGGGTCTGTCTAGTGCCTTCATAGCAGCACATGAAAACCAATGAAGGTAAAGCAAGAGGGGGTATTAATTTGTTGTGAGAGGCAGAGGCTCAAGTGGGTCTTCCAATAGCAAATTAGCAAACCCTCATTTCAAAAACCCTCATACATACTAGAGAATAGTGATGCGCAAACACAAACAACATGCATGTGCACATGCGGACAGTATGTTCCTGTGAGGTTGACAAAAAAAATGAGTCTTTTTCCACAGCATCTCCTACTTTTCTCATTCTTCCTCAGTCTCTGTCCCTCGTTGACACACATACACACACACACACACAGATACATACATACACACACTTATGCGCGCGCACACACAAACACACACACACACACACAAGAAGAAAACTTCAATTTTATCTGCAGGGGCAGAAATCAATCTCACATCTCTTTAGTTAATCCGCAATGGCTCTCTACAGATCCTGACACTAATAAGGTATTGAGCAGGTGAGGCCAGGGGCTGAGGAGGAGAACAGAGGGAGAGGAGAGGCCTGCAGTCTGGGGCCCGACTGGCGGCTGGCACTGTTCCAGTGCAATTATGGGGCTTGTGTATGGGAGAGAAGGGTGCAGGAAAGAAGCAGCAAAGATAGAAGGCAGAGAGAGAGGCAGGGAGAGAGGCAGAGAGAGAGGGAGGGAGAGAGGGAGGCATAGAGAAAGAGCGAGAAAGAGGGGGTGGGGGGAAAAATCGATCCCATCTGTGGTATGATGGTTAATTAAAGCAGCTCTTGAGCAGCCCAAGGATGAGAGGCTTGGCTGGGCTCCTGGAGGCACAGCTCTGATTACTCACACAGAATGGATGGTTTCTTAGCAATGAAAGGAGGGGGCCAAGAGCTGCCTGGTGGGGTGCACAGACGACGTCAAGGAGGAGAGACATGTGCATGCTGCACACTTGCACATGTGCGCACACACATGCACACTCACACACACATGCACACGTGCAAATGGACTCTCATACAGTATGCATGCACATGCATATACATACATATGTAAACATGTATACATCAGGAGCCTGAAGACACAAGTGCAAACATCATCAAATTAGATCAAAATAGATGCATCGGGAAACTAATGAGATATAATGTGAGGCCACTAAATGTGAATTTCCACAACAGAGTGAGTTCAAGAGGTTAATGAAAAAACAACCAAAGTTCAACTAATTGTAGCTCATGGTGCATACTAATGTCACCCGACTGTGGTGGCGCACAGAGGAGGCTGTGCTTCTGTGTGGGGTCTCACAGCAAGGAAACCTGATCTGGGGGGGGGGGTTATTATTACCTATACTGCTGCTGTTCTTTCCTGATTCACTCATCTCCATCATATAACCGATGAAGAAGGCAACACTGATTCTGCCTCCAATTTCCCCACGGTCATCAAAGTTTCATTTTATCTCACCAGTACATTTAGATTCCCCCGAAAGCCCATTACACCCCCCTCATTGACATTCATGGCTCTCTCATATTGAGAGGGCATGGGTGCACTTTGGTATGACCCCACCCCCCTATGGTGAGTTTTGGTATTGCATAACTTGCCTAGGCAAAATGAAGAAGGTGTTTTGTGCCTTTTTGCACAGCACACACAGAAGCACCTGCATTAACACTAAATGTAAGATCTAGATCACCTCCAGTGTTCAGGGGTTTATAGGTTTATCGTTTGATGTTGATTAGTGATGTATAAAGGATGGACTCTGTCTTGATACCACAGGATGTAACGACAGTCACCGGGACTAAACAAGGGTCGTTGAATGATGATATGTAGATGGGACAGGAAGACACCCCACCCTCCAATTTTTTATAAAGTTGACGCTGACATATAATCATACTCTCAGAGTTAGAGAGGGGTTATAATAAACCTCCAAATCTGAGGTGTATGAATTATGTATATGGTGATGATTTGATGGCTGCAAAATAGAAAAGAGGGTGCAAGCGGCTGATTGAGGTGCGCCACGTGGTGCATCGTTCGCCGCCATGTCTCCCGGTACAGACATCTGAGGTCAGGGCCCTGTGCTAATTGGTGTCGGGTTGAACGCTTGTGAGCTAAATGAGAAAATTACACGTTGTGGGAGGAATCAGCTGCAGCAGTTGTTGGGGTGCCTTTTACAGTACGGCTGCAGTCCTATCTGTGTGCCGGAGACAGCAGTCTGCCTCTATGTTTGTTGGGGGTGGGTGGGGGGGTGAGAGGGTAAACCTTAGTGTTTTAAGTTGTGAGAGCTCCAGGTCACTTACACAGCCACACCCATTAGATATACATACTGCCTGGGAATATGTGACATGTCCTACCCATCCCTAAATGATACCAGGAGGTGTAAAAGGTTCCTGTTGTTTGTGCTGAAGTTTTCAGATTCCTTATAATGAACAAGATGGCGGCGTGTACACTCGCAGTGGCTTTTGGCTCTTCCTTCTTGTGTGCTTACATGTGGTTTGCGTATGTTTTGGCTCAGTCTTTTCTCCTCTCAAGAAAACATCTGTCCACTAGCAGACAACAGGCAGACACAGTCAGCAACTAGCTGGTAAACAAAGGTGGTTAGAGTTGGTGGAGACAAAAATGGAGCTAAAAGAAGTATGAAATATTGGACCAGTACCTCCACCATGGTGGTGAGAGATGGACGCTTATATTGCTTCAGGATGTGAAATAAACAACTCTATAGTTGACAGGTTTCATCCACATTCACAGACAGTATTCAGTCGATGCCATCTGTGTCTTTACAGCCTCTTTCCACCACCTCCAAGTGGACGAAAAAAAAAAGGGTCAATACAGGTTGAAGCACAATTATGAAGTGCTTCATTTCTACTTTAATCTTCTCTTTCATACTTTTAGATGGAAATATTTCACTCTCTGCTCTATTATCAGCTCTTCTTACTGGTTGTTAGCCAAGTACTCACTAATCATCAGTTCCTTTTCAGATTAAGATTTCAGCTGGTCATCTTATAAATATGTGAAATACACTTTTATCTTAAGTAAGAAGTGCTGGGTACTTTGCCAGGTTGATAAAAGCTGTTTTTGTTGTTACCTTTTCTTTTTTCACGTGATTTGTCTGATTTAAGTTTTTTTTTCTTTTTCCTGCATTTGTCCGTATCATACAGTAAAACTCAACAAACACAATCAACACAATCCACTCAACGTGATCTACACAAACTCGTTCTTTGTTTCAAATCAGCTTAGTGAATGCACTGATGAGTGATACTGTTTAAGAAGTTTTCATTCTGCTTGAATTATCTTTTATTCATGAAATACTTTTTTTTTGTAATGTGCCTTTGTGTGCAGGTAGACTTGTGCCTGTGTGTGTCATTCAAGGCTCGGGCGAATTATTCACTGTTAAACACAGCATTCCTCCACTCCTCCGGCACACCCAACAAACAGACAAACAACAATGTAGGCTAAATGAGTAAAGTGTTGAATTGCCTTCCTTTTGTTCTTTCCCGTATTTCTCTTTTCTGCTGGCTCTTTCTCTTTCCAAGACAAGACTCCTTTGGTGGTGAGCCCCGGCAATCTTAAGTAAACGTCATTAACTGTTTGCTCATATCGCCCACAGAAAGTACGCTGCAGCCTCCTTTGTCTCACTATCAGTTGTTTAAAGAGGTTTGTGCTGTAATGGCGTGGTCAGCCAGTGCCAGGAGCTTTGAAGTGCCGTCTCACTAGGAGAATTAACCTCGGTGGTCACTGAGAGCTGACCCTGGAGCTGCAATCTTTGGAGGTAACGTGGCAAAAACAACTAGAAAAAAAAAAAAAAAAAACCTGTGCACATGCTTTTCTTCTTCTGCACCACTGTCTAAGAAAGGCACACTTTATAAAGGCTTTATCAGTGATGGATTTATTCATGGTTAATAAGTAATTTATTACTTCTTTATAGCTCATGAATGAGATATTAATAGACATTAAAGGTCAGCTTTGTGGTTGCCAGGTTGTGAAAAAAAAAAAAACAACCTCTGATTGCTGTTTGTCTCCCTCAAAGTTACCTTGACCTTTACGTTACCCAAAAAAGACGCCCCTCCTAAATCGAGCCTTTCCTCACTTACCCTCTTTAACACTTACGATACCAGAACTCCTAATGAAAGACACACTGGCATTAATAACTACACAATGAATGGATTATTAGAATAGAAAGTAATTTGACTAACAAATAAAGGGTGTTAATCACCATCTAATGGGTCGTAAGATTAAGATAAGAGAAGCAGACAGACCTGATGGTTTATCATCTTAGACTTATTTGAGATATTGTTGCAGAAGACTCCTCCTGAATTACACAATAAGAAACTTAATGACTAATGTGTAAAAACAACCACGAGTGAAATGGGTTTTACATATTTACTTTTGTCTTGTGCGACTGCAAACCTGATGGATGACTTTAAAAACATGAAACCAGGAAGCTTTCAGAGGTGACTGGCTAATACATAATAACCTCAGACTTTACAGATGAGTGAGGTGGAAGGAGCCTTTATTTTATATATTATAATCTGTCACCGACACTTGAAACTGCAGAAAATCAAGGTTCACGGTCACTGGATTTATAATAAAAACATTAAATCTGCAGGTATAAATCACAATTAGCATAATAAAGGGTTCTTCCATCACGTGAATTTATCACCTCAAGACACCCCTGACCTCTCCTTACACACTGGCTACATGGAAAATCGCAACTGTTTTCCTAAGCCAAAATGAAGCCTTTCAGGAAGTGGCTGCATAGTGGTTGATATTAGGATTTTTCTTGACATCTTTCTTGAGACAACTAGGGAGTTAACAGAGCTGAAAATCATCCAGAACTACTCTGTAGGTGTTCAAAACTGAAGATAAGTAAGAAAAAAGCAGTAAAATATGCACAACATGTCTCCTTTAATAACACCCTTACTAACCATTACAAAGCCCTCGGTTAGAACTTTTTAAAGTGTGGGCTTAGAGAGGTTTTATCTTCATTTTCTTAAAATGGCACTAACTTAGTGCCAAGATGCTCTTGGAGACCCCAGGCCCATTATTACAGAGATTTTGTCAGCGGCAGGTCATGGGTGAGTAATGGCAGTGGTGCATTAGGAGAGAGAAAGAGAGAGAGGGGGGAGGAGGGCGGGAGGAGATGTGTGATAGCTTGGAGTTGTAAGTCAACATCAGAGGCCGCAGGCTGACCCCACAGGGGATTACACACTCTGATTTTAGAGCATCTCTCCAGTTCCTCTCCTCTCTGCAGCACAACACCCACCTGATGCAACATAATGTCCGGGAATACAGACACAAGCTGCATGCTCTCTCTCTCTCTCTCTCTCACACACACACACACATACATATGTACACACAGTTATATGCAGGATCATTCTCGTTATGCCCTTATTCTTAGCCCTGCTCTATCTTCTGTTACAGGGTCGAGGCAGAGTAGGATCATAGCAGGGTTTGTATCCAGAGAAAGAGGGAGCGAGGGATCTGAGCCCCTGCAGTGGTAAGTAAATACAGCCTAATGGCCTCTGATTAATTCTACATTGCTCTCATCGGGCCAGTAAAAAGAGATGTAATGACCTGCATCTCTCTTTCCTTCTCCCTCATTTCTTCCCCTCGCTCCCCCTCCTCCCCTCAGTCTTTCTCAATTTCTCCCTCATTTTCTCAGCTTTTGATTATGAATTAAAAGGGATTGCAAATGGTATGCTGTTGGTTGGCCTCCTGATTGCCATATTTGATTAAGAAATGTCAGTGTGCATGTTTCCCATGTCTGTCTTTTTTTTTTTTTTTTTTTAAGCCTCTCTGTTCGCTGTAACATTTCACACATGCACGAGGAACACAATGGCTCCACGGCTCTCAGACGGGTCTGCCATGAACAGCAAACTTGCGCTAATCAAACGCATTCTTCCGTCTTCCCTTTCTCTTTTTCTCGGCCCCCTTTTTTCCTCATTTTTTGCCTTTTCAAGACTCGGTGGGTTTTTGTATCAACTGTGAGACATGCCAACAAGGGAGAAATCACAGACAATTAAAGAGCATTGACAGAGACAGGTATAGAGCAGAGAATGAGGATGGGAACAAGTGATGGAGATCTGTGTCCTTCTCTTCTGATGATGGAAATCAGAGCAGACAGTGGCTCAGTCTCTGGTCGCTGGAAGTTAATTTGTAATCTTCAGAATTAAAACTTCTGACTGTCACCTGGTGGAAGGACTTTGATCTGTATTTTCATTCTGTTGACTTATATACCTGTGTGTTATCTCTGGAGCTTTCAACCACTGCAGGTCTGAGAGCTGCAAAGAGCTGCTCTAACATCCTGTCACAGCATTGACTGACTCCAGGTCTGCTCACCTGAGTTTGGTTCATTAGGCCTCCATCGAGGAGTGAGACACACTCGTCTGGTCACTAGACTGAAACTCTGAGGTCAGCACTGTGTGGGGGGGGGGGATTGTGTCCGTGTAGTGCTAAACTGTTTTCCCAATTATGTTGTGGTACCAAACATAATTGCTGCAGGATTATATTCAGTGGTGGGTTTTTTTTTTTTGTTTTGTTTTGTTTTGTTTTGAATGAAGCAGGTGTGCAAATCGCAGGACTTTGACTCTAGAGATTGGGATCCACATTCACACTCTCATCTGTGGTTAGTGAAGGTTTAGACAACAACAAGACTCAGGTCAGTCTTAGAGAAAGATTCGGTTAATGTGCCCTAGTATTTTTTTTTTTTTTTAATTACTATTATTATTTAGGTTCAGTCATTACACATATTTGCATCTGGATGCAATTTGTGTCGAACCACACATTTTTCCTGTAGCATAAAGATTACACATAAACATAAAATAGCAGGTAACACAACTTTATATAGATTACATTAGGCTACATACATACATACATAGACACACCACCAGAGTGACATCCATATCCAAGGCTATGTCAGAGTCATCTATTCTATATATAACTTAGTGAGGAACATTGAAGCTCAGTCCAGAGGGGTCCACAGCATCCAAAACTGGCTGCCATTCCCTTGTGAAACCTTCCATGTTATCATGAAGGCTATAAGTGAATTTTTCCAGGGGGACTTTGCTCATTACCTCCTTGTGCCAGTGAATCCAGAAGAGTCCAAGAGTATTCTGATGAGTTTCACATTGTGACTGTTCCAAGTAAATTAGTGAGTGAGTCGACTCAACTTTGCTCTTTATATTTTCTCTAAATCACAAAATTCAAAAACTTTTCATCCCCAAATTATTGATCGGCTACTACCAATACCAAGGCTTGTAACTGTTGACTGTCAATGGGGTTGACATCAAAAAGAAAAACAAAATGCAGCCCTGACTTGTTTGATCACATCCTGGGTCCATGAACAGTTTTCTTAGTGCTGCCAGGTTTGTATGAATGCATTAAATCATTAACATAGAGCTCATAGAGTTATTTCATTCTGTGGGAACAGGCAGATGCTTTTAGTGATTAAACACTAAAAACCAATGTGATAAACAAAATAGCAGATGGACACAATTAACAAGTTGCTGTTAGCAGCTGAAGAGCCAGATATTTCCCTCAGGAGGAGCTGGTGGAGACCAAAAAGAGTTTGGACTAACATCCATCAGATGTCCAGAGTGTGGCCTCAAAGAGATGATAATGTTCTCCTGAACTTCTGAATGACTAAATAAACAACTGTTTGGTGTTGCATAAACTTCAAATATGAAATGTCATCATTTCTTCCTCCTCCAATTGGCAAAACAAACAAACAAATCAGTTGGATTGTTTTTAATGCTGCAACAAAGTGCAGGTCTTATACTTTAGGACTGAGTCCCCGAGCAAGTCCCAGTGTGTTCTCCACCAAACTTAACACCCAGATAATATGTAAACACGAAGCAGACATTGTAATCTGAATGCTTTTTGTACTGTAGTTTCTTTTCACAGGTTTTGCAGATACACAATACATGATGACGGACACTTCAGAAACTATGTGGCAGAAACCAAAGTCTGTGGTGCAATTGCACATGGAGTGAGATGTAAGATGTTTTCAAAACAAAACAAAGTGAGTCTTCAATTTAATCTTAACAACACTGTCATTTTGGACCCAAGTTTTTCATGTCCCACTCTTTGTGTTTGTGTGTGAGTGTGTGTTTTTTGTGTGTATGCAAGATTTTGCAGTTTAGTCAGTTAGTTTAGTGAGACGTAAAATGCTGTAGCTGTGTTTGCTTGCAGCTCAGGCTTCTGCCCTAAAAGACCCAGATGCCTTAGATTTGAGCTGGTGTGTGTCTTGTGTTTAATGTCTAATCTCCTGACCTTTCACCTCTGGTCTTGATTCATGTATCGTCAGTTTTGAACATTTCTCTCCCGTGACCACCTCAACCCTCTCACTGCTCTTGTTACAGTCATTAGTTTGTCCTCTGTAGCACATATCTGATGTGTACGGACTTCCCTCACCATTATTCTCTGCACACCAAATGCATGTGTGTGTGTGTGTGTGAGTTCAAATGCATGCTGTATATATTTGCCTAGCCTGTGCATGTATTTGCAGAGTATCCATGAGTCCACACTTGTGTGCAGCTGCTTGTCTGCATGCATGGACATGTAAGCAAGTGCACTTTTGTCTGTGTGTGTGAGTGTGTGAGTGAGTGTGTGTGCTTGCTCTTGTGTGTGATAATGGGCTGTGTCCATCAGCACACAGAACACGAGCCCCGTGTATCAGGCAGAAGACACACTTAATGCCTGTCACAGGGTCAGATCAAGTGTGTACAAAGGAGAATTGATTCCTTTGAAAAACAGAATGCAACCAAGGACAGTTTTCCCATTTGCCAAGGAGTAAGAAAGAGAGAGGTGTATAGAAAGTGGGCAGAGGGAGAAAATGGGAGAGAGAAATGGTGTAGGTGCCTGCAGGAGAGAAATGTGTTGATCTTTTGAGATGAAAAGCTCTACTTTCATAGGCTGCAAAATGGAATGGCGGGCTTCAGGGCTAAGGCTATAAGAAGAGGAGTTTCTTCCCCTCCAGAGCCTTTTGTTATCCTCTCATCAGTCCATCTCAGAGGAGGTGGAGGTATGGGGCGAAGGGGGTGGGGGTGGGAGAGGAGGTGGCCATGTCAACTCACTGCTCCACCAGCAAGAAATGGACTCCCTCCCCAGGCTCCTCATGGGGTCTGGTGTGTGTGTGTGTGTGGGGGTGGGGGTGTACACACCAGCTACCTCAGTGCTGGGGATGGACACAGGAGCAGAGGGAGAGGTGAGATTAAAGTTTGAAGCAGGGGAGGGTGTTAATGAGGGGACGGCACAAGTAGAAAAGGTTCCTCTGGGCTCTTTTTTGGAAGGTGGCCCCTCTCGCATTATATTCTTGACTCCCCTCCAGGAGGGCCTAATGACGCTCTCTAAGGATGGCGGCCTTGAGGAGGAAGGAGGGGTGATGGGAGGGGGTGAGGACATACAGGGAAGATGCACCCAGAACGCAACAGAGGAGGTAGCCAAGAAAAGGGAGAGAGAATGGTGTCCCCACTAGAGAGATGAGTGAGAAGGAGCTCTTTCTCTCAAGACTCTTCATGTGCCCATCTTCCTCTCACTTCAACCTCCTCTCTTCTTCTGCTGCTCACCTCTCCACCTCCACCCATCCTCCCTTTTCTTGCTGCTCTGTCCTCCGGAGCAGGTTGGTAATTGTCACACACACAGCAGCACTATTTTCCATTAACTTAAGTATGTACAAGGAGCTAATATCTAACTGAGCTAAATGTGGATTTAGTTGCGGTTTCAAGCTCCATCACAGGCAGAAAGGGGGCCCTTGTGTAGCGCTCTGGAGTACAGTGTATTTACAGAAAATTTCTGAGAATTTCCCGTCTTTCCAGATTTTTTTTCTTATCCATCTCCAAAACAGATTCATCCATCTATCCCCCCAGCCCCACCTATTCCCCAAGAATGTCAGAGTATCCATAAACAAAATCAGAGGGTACAGTAAGGTCTCTAATCAAGGCAATCAGTGCTGTTTTCAGAGGTGTGCAGCACAGCAGCAGCGCTGGTCTCATCTTTGTCTGTGCTTTAATTACTTGCTTTTGCATTTTGATGGAGGGGGGTGACGGGGGTGATTGTGCCTTATCACCTATCTCCAAGGATAAAAGACTACCCAATTACTTTGTTTGGATGCTAATGATTGCATTTCATTAGTAGCCGCTCTTAGCCCTCCTCACCCAGTAAATGAATGAATATGCCGTAATTTCAATTATTGGAATTATGAAAATTGCTTTTAAAAAGACGGCACGGGTATCATCAGCTTTCCACTGTGACATAATGCCATTTTAATTTCTATAATAGTTTTAATTGTCAGTGGCCCCGCTGTGCATTAATCATTTAATTGTATTGTCTTTTTCTGCTGCAAACACCTACCACCCCCTGAACACCCACACACTTTCCCGCCCCAGCTTTGAAAACACAAATCACAATCAGCACTATCATCTTGAGAGTGATGAGAGATGATGAAAACAAAAAGAAGTTAGGCGTGTAATTCAAAGTTCGGAGATGGTGGTAGACAGTTGATCTTTGGTCTCTTTTTTTGTTTCTGAAGGGGATGAGGGCGACATTTGACGACCTTTGACCTTGTGATTTGTCTGAATTTTAGTTTTTTTTAGTCAAACATTAACAATAGTGACAATAAAAATGATAACATTCAAGAAAGTGGAAAAAAAGAAACATGAACGTTATTATTTCAGTTTTGTGCTGCAGGTGTGACAGTATCAACACATTCACTGCTCCAAGTCCAATATTATATTGTTATGTTATATATATATATCACCATGTAATGTGGGCCATTTATGTTTTAACCCACTGCATTAATAATGTCGCAGTCGTCTTTATTATATGGACCATTTATTAAGTACATACTTCTTGGAAACAATATACATCCAGATCCACAGTTTATCTGTTTTACTTTACTGATATTAAAAAAAAGAAGAAAGAAAGAAAGAATCTCTGAATGAATACATAGAAAGGTCGAAGGTCAAGGGCATTATACAGCCCTTCAGTGACAACAACAGTGTCTTTGTGGCCATAGTCACCTCCTATACACCCCCCATTCTCTCCCACTTCAAACAAGAAAATCAATAATTTATGGTGCACATCTTTTCACAATGTTTTCTTTGCTCTTTTAAGCGTTCAAGAGAAATACTGAACCAAGACCAGTAACATGCAGCTCATATCTTGTCTTCACCTGATGCTGAAGATTATTCTCAGTTAGGCTGCAATGATATCAGATTCATACATGATTATTATGACTGGAAGAGTTACAATTACTATCTTAGTGCGATATCCACCAGAAATAATAAAATCATAATAATGATAACAGCAGTGAGATTAATCTTCACTTTACTGAGTATGAACTGAATGGATGATAGTGTGTGTTTATCTACATGTTGTTTCTGACAACACATTTGCCTTCTCACAGAAACCTGGCTGAACCAGAGCGCCACGAGCACTGCGCTTCAGCTGGAGGAGCTAATGCTACATCAAGCCCACTGGCTAGATTTGCAGTAGCCTGTAAGACACGCCTGTAAGACAAAAAGAAAGACCAGTGCACAAACAGGCAGATTTGCAGCACTGCATTGAAACTAAGGTGTAAAATCAATGTACAGTATTCAGTGTTTTCCAGGCGTGGAGCTGTGGGCTGAGCTGAGCTGAGCTGAGCAGCACAAGAGGAGAAAGTTTGAGTGACAGCCATGAGAAGCTCTCCACTGTCTCCTCCATCGCTCCTTGAGAGGGAGGAGGTCAAGTGCACCCCCTCAAACAAACACACTCGGATGCCCATGCAGAACACCTTGCCAAGCCTTTTAGCCACAGTTATTTTTCTTAAACTCATGTCATCAAGAGCACCAGAGGCATCTCTCAGGCTTGAACTTGAGAGGCCAAAGTGGGCCGACAATCGGGGAAGGAAAATGCATCAGTGTGAGGAGGATCAGGAAGTGTGCTCCCCCATGAATACATTTAATGCCCCAGACACCAAATGTTACTTTCTAGTGTGTTTTGAAAAGAGGAAAAAAAAATACTGTGTGAGGACGCCACCAACGTGCACACAGGTACCTGACACTCTGTGTTATACATCGAAAAAGAAAACAATTCATAAAGGCATAACAAGCATAAAAAGCATAACATTTCCTCTACTCTACGTTTGTTGGGTTTAATGGTAGAAAAACAACCAAATATAGAAGTTAATGCATCGATTAATGCTCAGCTCAGTGTCTGTGATCGCTGTTATCTAATAGTTACCTCATCAGATGAAATTAATCTGAGGTCAAACTTTTCACATAGAAATATAAAGTTGTCTTTATGGCCACATCCTGTTTATATGTCATATTGTGTGGTATGCAAGGTATTTAAAGGTACTTTTGTTGTTGTTGAGTGTAGTGCACCAACATCCAGCGGCTAACATCTGGCTTTATCAGACCTCCAAATGTTCAGTTAGTGGTGACAGTGTCATTTATCATTATTATTAAAGTTGAAGTTAAAGGTGTTGCACACCTTCTGTCCTCCCTCACTCACTTGACATCTCGATGACAATTGCAAGAAAAACTGAACATCATAGTCAGCATAAAAGCACCAGAGCAGCTGTATTGGTTTGCATTAGACTGAACTGGAGTGCCTGATAAAGTGGAAGCTGAGTGTGAATTGATCACTTGATGTATTAAAATTATAATGATTCTTGGCTTTGTGCTCGAATAAGTGTAGGAGCTTCTGAGGAACTTGTAAAACTAAAACTAAAACAAAAAAAAAATAAAGCTGATGCATATCTAAAGTCACATTTCCTTATTTCATCAAAAGCTGAATTTAAATTATCCGGTGCATTACCACTCTGCTGTGGTGGTTGTTTGCTTGTAGTCGTCTCTGCTGCTGCTTTAATCCTGCTGCTAAAACTGACACCTATTAAAGTTGTGATGAATCATCTGTAACATTCAGCGTAGTGCCACTCTGACTGAGGGTTGTTGTTTTGTTCATAGGGACTGATGTGACCAGGACCAGGCGCTGTCACTCAAGAATGCCAAGGACAGAGAGTAAGAAAGGCAAGTGTGTGTGTGTGTGTGTGTGTGTGTGTGTGAGTGTGATGGAGGCAGAAAGTGGGGTGAAAAAAAAAGAAGGCAAGAGCAAGCAGACGACGGGAAAGTACACTTGATTAAGGAGAGGATTTACAAAAGACTTGCCCTTGGTGAGTTTGAATTATATGACTCTGTGGAGGGGCCACATCCTCTTCATCTGGGCCTTTCTCTTCAAAGCAACATTATACATAATATACATATATATTCATGGCCGTTTCCTTTTCACAAATAAATTTAAAAAAGAAAAGAAAAAATTGAATAAACTGATAAATAAATTAATACGAAAGAGTCCGTGACATTTTGGCAACTTGTTAACACTGTCTGCAGGGCGAAGGGTCAAGAGGTCTCTCAGCGTACAGTGAACAAAGATGGAGATCGTGCTGTCTCTGAAACAAGACCTCTGTCACTGGCTTTTTATATCACATCAATGGCAACATGATGAGAGTCTGGCCTGTGACCAGCTCCAACGCAATTGTGCCACCTTGTGGAATAAAAGTGAAAAGAAAAAACAACTAAACAACCACTGAAGAATCACTCAGCTGAGGAGCAACTTTGTACATTTATTCTATGTGCATCAAATAACACATGACATACTGGTTTACTTTTCTTATGTAAAAATGTGAATGCTTCGTTTTATCAGTCATTTATTTAGCTAATAATAATAAAACTCTGGAAATAATTTGTTCAAATTACAAGTAAAACACATAAATTAATAGTTTATGAATATTTTCTCAGGCAAACCAGTTTTTTTTTTTTTTTTTTTTTTTGCTCTAATTATTAACAATGTAAAGTAAGAAATGAATTCATTTCAAATTATCTACAAATTATGGACCTTTAAAGTAAAATCCCACCAAGAAAATCAGCAGTAATTCCATAGTGTTTGAGGAAATAACATCAGACTGTTGGACGAATCCTCACAGTGGGCTTCAATGGATATACTTCTAATATTTTACTATGTGGGATGAGTGGATCAGTCAGAAAGGCTGATGTATGTGTGTGTGTGTGTGTGGGCACATCCTGAAAGCATGGGTGTATGCATGCGTTTGGGTATTTGGGGTTGTGGGGGCCGGGGAGGGGATCGAAAGAAAAGATTGGGGAGTGATTCAATCACTACACAAATGGATTTGGCTAATAGAAGGAGCCTCTGATCCTGACTGGTGCACAGCTGGAGCTCCCCTAATTGGAGAGGGTGAAGAGTGGAGAAGAGAGTGCAGAGAAAAGAGAAAGAGAGAATATGGCCTCAGAGAAAATGCACCTCTGCTGCTGCTGCTGCTGCTGCTGCTGCTGGATCAGGCCAGAATTTAATGCTGCATGGTAGAAAAAAAAAAGGGGGGGGGGGGGGGGGGGGCACAGCTCGACGTTCATGTTCTCACCTTGAAAAGCAGCTCAGTAAATCTTTGTGTAATTGCCCTCAGTGTTTTAAATATCTGATGAAAGATGCCACATGAGCAGAAAGTGGTCCGCCATCTAACCCACTTCACATCAGCAAGGACCATTAGAGGAATAACTCAGCCTGATAGGTGAAAACAGAAGCCTTACAACCATTTAGCAGCACTGAGGCACTCACCACTTTTTTTTTTTTTTTTTTGTCAGTGAATTGCATTCAACCTTCGTTGTTATATGTGAGGTGGAAGTGGCAGAGTAGTTCAGATAAGTGTGAAATGAATTCATTCTGAAATTCTTGAATAGTTTAAAAGAAGTGAAAATAATAAAGAAAAATATGCCATGGCTGCTCCCTTTGTGGACGCGTGGATAGATGAGAGAGTGCATGGAAAACATGTAGAAAAGAGAGCAAGGCTCCACTGTCCAGCAAAGAGAGACTGAACGAAGCCATTATCCTTGACTACGCCACACTAACACTGCAGAGAGAAGCTAAACAGGATCCTCCACAGATTCCACATAAGAGCAAAAATAAGAATAATAATTAAAGAATAATAATGTCTGATGTTTTATTTAAGAAATTAAACTTTCATTTGTGATCAAACAGGTCAACGCACAAGTTTTCCGGTTGAAAATCCCTGCACTCAAGAATGCCAAGGACAAAGAGTGAGAGAGAAAAGGTAAGTGTGTGTGTGTGTGTGTGTGTGTGTGTGTGTGTGTGTGTGTGTGTGTGTGTGATGGAGGCAGAGTGAGAGGTGAAAAGATAAAAAAGACAGGGAAAGGCAGGAGACAGACAGGGAAATACACAAAAGACTTGCCCTTGGTGAGTCTGAATTATCTGACTTCATCACCTCACTCACCAAAACATCTCCTTTCATCGATGATCCAACCGGTGACTAGTGTAACACAAGTTTTTTTTTTAGGTTATGCAGCATAATGATTGTATTGTTTTTGCCCTCACACAGTATATCAGCATTGATTCTGTGGTGCAGCTGCTCCAGTTGTTTTGTGAATGTGTGACAGTGAACACACACACACACCCGGCGCAGACAGGTATGCCAGGGTCACCTGCTGCAGCAGGCTTCAAACACAAAAGATTAAATAAATAGATAAATAATGTTTTGTACAGAAGGACGTGTGATTGTTGCACAGATGTCAAGACCAAACAAGGTTGTCTCTGCAACACTGGAGTCAAAGCAGGTGTCAGAATAAACCAAACGTCGACCTTCACTCAGACAAAGTTTTTACAAATGTTTGACAGGAGTGAACTCCAGGGAGTAACTTTTACTGTCCCAAAGTTTTTTTTTTGGTTGTTTTTTTTGTGATTTCAAAAGGTAAACAGTAGACAGACATTTTTTAGTTTATACACAGTTCATCACAGCAAAGAGAATGATGGGCTGTTTTTCTGTCACAGGGATCTTTATTCCTATGGCTGCTTCACTGTATGTTGTTTTTTTGGGAATGTATGATTGTGTCTGTGTGTGTACTCAGAGGTGGACAAAGCACACAGCTCTGTTAGTGTTATTACACTCCTGGGGTCAGATAGGTCAGACAAAAGTTAAGTTTAGCCCTGTAGCGTATGTAGTGGAGTAAAAGACATGTGTTTCCAAAAGAAATAACAAGTCATAGTCACAGTCATATTACTACAGGACTCAGTTGAAGTCAAAGTACTTTGTCACTGTCCACATACTGTATGTGTCTATGTACAAACAGGTTATGGAAAGAGCATACAAGAAGATTAAGGATGTCTGGAGCACCGTAGTGTGTGTGTGTGCGTGTGTGTGTGTGTGTGTGTGTGTGTGTGTGTGTGTGTGTGAGGCAGACAGAGTGGGAGAACTCTTGTGTGTATTCTAAAAGCAGGGGTTCTCTTCCAATTGCCAAAAATACAAAGAGCTGCTCAGCATGAACACACCAGGGGGGCTCTTAGGAAACCCATCAGCTCACAGGGAAAGGGCAAAGGAAAGACTTAAATATAGGAAATAGGCTGTGTAGGAGGAGCGCGTGCACACACACACACACACACACACACACAAGGAGAGAGGAGAAGGATAATAAAGACAGACCTGAGATCAGGACCAGTCTGGACTACAGGTTTATACACTGACGGCACTGATGTACGTGTTTAAAATGTTTTTAAAAGACAGTTTGAAAAAGCATAAAAACATAAAGTAAGTATTTTTTGTCTAGTTTAAGGAGAAGCCCTGCACCCCATGCTGACCACCAGACAACCCACACAGTGTAACGTCAACACATTAGTGTACAAACACAGTTAAACTGTCAGCTCTTGCAGGGACACTCACATGCATATAGGCAGGCCCCGCAGACCCTCCCACCGTGTTCCCATTGTAGCGGGCATTGTAACAGTTTTGTCTGAGCCATATGGGCTGGTTTAGGGATGTGGACCCCCGGCAGCTGAGGCTTTGTCCCTGTGTCACAGAGGTCGCTGGGATTGTGTTCCCAGCTAATTCCCTCTTTCAGGGACTGCAGATCAGAGTCTATAATGATCTGGGCGGCCTAGCACAGGGATTACTGCTGCTGCCTCTGACATCAACAGGCTTGTGTGTGTGTGTGTGTGTGTGTGTGTGTGTGTGTGGTCGGGGATGAGAAAGAGAGAAGGAGATAGAGAGAGATGACATCTTAAGATGAAACAATGTCGCTGCTCCTTAACAACAGGAATCAATTGATTCCCCCTCTCACACCAAACCCACCCACCACACACACACACACACACACACACACGCTCTGAGTTTTCCACCTCATTTCCCTCAATCCAGCTTAGGCAAACATTATTAGCAGAGAAAGTGAAGTCAGTGAAGGGAAAGTAATAGCTTCTTGTGTCTTGACTGACCTCCATTGTCATCATATGGTTTACAAATTACAGAGTACCGTCTGAATATTTTGGGCTGCTGTTGCTGTCGCTGTCCCACCACAACTAATTAATCCTTAAATGTTATGATCTGGTGTCTCTTGTCCTGAGCAGGACAGGAAGCATTCAGACAGTTTGCATTCAGAACCTCAACAAATAGTCAATTACATGTAATGATCACACAGTCAAGAATAACAATATTATGTAGAATATCTCAATATTAAATATACTAATGAAGGTGCATCTGATTGCAAGAAACATTTCGATGTGGTTAATGTCAACAGTTTGTTTGTCTCTTAATCTTTTAGAGTTTAAGTTTTTCTTTTAGTGAGTTTTGTTTTTCTCTTTGTCTTTTCTTTGCGATAGTTAACAGAAGCTTTGAGCTCAGACAACCTTTTTGTTGTACTTGCAGATAGTTGAAGTATGGTTTACATGTTATATATTTTAAATCAGCAAGTAACAACACTGGATTTTCATTGGATACGATCTTACTGGCTCATAAATCAAGCAAACAGTGTTGACTGTGTAGACTTGGACTTAAAGATACTTGATTGATCCAAAGGAAATTCAAGTATCCAGTAGCACAGACATACATATAATACGAGGGCACAGCAGAGCAAAATAAGACAAGAAAGGAGACACCGTTTCTTGTTACTTATCAGCCAACATATCCACTGGTACCAATATCTGCAATAAACAAATATCAGCCAATATATTGACATGGATATGTTTTAATTTCACGGCCCTGAACTTTAAAATGTAGTAAAAAAAAAAAAAAAAGAAAAAAGTACAATATCTGCCTTTGAAATGTATATGAGACCGAAAAGTGGCTTTAAAGTAAAAGTATTAATTCACAGCGACTGTCATTAATTATCTTTGAATATACTTTTTGCTTCATGATGTGAAATGAGACAGAAATAAAATCCAGTCCTCTTTTCTTTCTTTCTCTGGATTCAAACACACACTTGGTCTGAGATCACAAGCAGGAGCGCGTGTACTGAAGTCAGTGGCTTATTACAACAAGGGCACATCAATTACCTCCAGGAACGACTACCGTGTTTGAATATTGCTGTTGTATTGAATTGTTATAAACAAAGCTTTCCAGACACACTTCCAGGAAATAGAAAACCAAGCTGAGTGATCAGATATATGTGTCATCTACATGGTAAATGAAGAGCCCTTGCACACATGCACATACTTTCCATGAAGCCCTCCACTGCTTTACAAAGAGTACTTTCAACAAGGCAGCTGAAAACAAAACTTGTTTGCTTTCCCTTGTTCCACTTTAAATTTTCTACTCTCATTTGTTTCCGTAGGCATCTTTCCATATTTTATTCTCTTTCTTCTTTCCCCCCAGTGAAAGGGACTTTCATTGAAATTCATGCTCTCGAGGACCGGCACCCATGCAAGGCCAGAAGATAATAGGGCGACCTATTTACCCTGCAGTTTTATTTATCTTTTTTTTCTTCTTCTTCCTACCCCCCCCCCCCCCCCAGCTCTCCTCTAGCTTTGGATTGATCATGGTCGCCGTGAGATGACAGCTGTCTCCTGTGAATTTGCATTGCAAATGAATTAGAAGAAAAAGAAGTGGAGCTGCAGTGTGTCGAGCCACAGGCCTGCAGTCTGGGCTTCGGAGAGCGGATCAGCATCCTGACCAAGACACTGTGGGACCAGGAGCAGCTGTTGTGGACCACGGAGACGTCGTTAGTGTTGACAAAACATTTTTACATCCATTCAACATTTCGTTGCATTTTCAATGACAACCTTGTAATGATGTCATTACAGTGAGCCGTGGCCACACGGACAGACGACACATTTTGCTCTCTTATATGTATTTTCCTTCTTTTATTGTTCTTTTGTTTAGTTGATGCCCAGGAGGAGCCAGTGTACTGAATCTGTCCTGTAGCACTCACTGTGAAATGTTGGTCCTGATGCAGATGTCATCTACATTTGGTGGCAAGTGAAAGTAGCAGGGAAACCTTGAGCGGTTTATTTGACCAGGCGATGTTTACTTTGTTAGGAAACAGAGGAGCAAAGTCTCATCATCTCAAAAAGCTTTTTCTGTATTGATGTATCGATAGAATAAAATTTAACTGGCAGAAAGTCCATTCATACATAGATGAGTGTGACCCAGAGCAGTGTCTTTATCTTCAGTTCAAAGAACTTTATTCAAACTGGAGCACACACACTATTCTTCCACACCTTGTGGTTTACAATCAGCTAAGTTTATCATCTGAAGGTGCCTGTGTATCAAGTCTGACGTCTTTAGCATTAAAATGTTCGGAGATATTTGATTAGATGTTTTAAAGCTGCTGCATCTTTCTCATTGAGGCAGTTTGTTGGCGAGGCGACTATTAAGACTTTTTAATAGACTCTTTCTGAGTGGAAATGAACATAACAAGTTTGTTTGTAGGTGTTCATTCTTCTATTTTCTTGCTAGGTTCATAAGAGTGTTAATCGATGCATAATTATTGATTTTTATTCATAAATGTACAATGCTGCAAGGACTCTTCCTCTGGCCATGTGATGAATGCAGCTGTATAAAGCCAGCATCAATTAACACAGTGTATTAAACCCGTCCTTCACACAGACATATGTTAGAACCCAAGGACAATTCTTATTAATGTCACTTGTATAGCGAAGCAATACAGGTAGGTGATTGTTCCAAACCTCTGCAAGGTATTGTCATGGTAACCAGTGAGCACTTCAGACAAAGCTGCATGTATCCTCATGGAGTGAGAACTCACACACACACATATACACACGCACATGAATGCATAAGAGGAGTACAGAAATCTGAGGAGACAATAGAAGAGTGTGTGTGTGTGTATTGTTATTCAGCTTAACCCTTGGTTATGTGCGACGCTGCCAATCAGCAGCTCTTATAAATTACTAAGTATATTTATGTATTTATAAGTACTGAAGAATTATGAAGTGCTTGCTTCACTTATATTTTCCTTACACTCGATGTACTGTACTCTTACTCCTCCTCCTTAAACACAAGAACTCACTGAAACTTATATGAGAGATGTTTGCTTGATCCTTGGAGTATTTTGACCAACGCACGTCACAGACATGTCTTAAATTTGTGGAAAAGTTGCATAATTTGTCTCCAAAGATTCGAATGCAGGACTATTATTTGAATTCAGATATTTCTAACTGAGCCATGTTGGTATTTTTATTGTAGCAGAGCACCTGAGTAGTTTCTCCATGAGTGTTAATCAGTTACCTGGGAAAGATCAGTGATGTAGCTTCTCTGCTTGAGCTCACCTCAGATTTCATGGGGCCAAAGAGCCGCACAGAGGAAGGACAAGTAAACTGGCTCAGTCCTTTACAAACGCTAGAGTGGCCATCCTCCCACTGCCAGTCCCTCACACAGAACCACAATTAAATTCTTCGCCCTCTCATTCTTCTTCTCTTTTTTTGTCTCTTGAGAAGACACCTCACTTGAGAAACCACGGAGGCTGCTTTTTTAAAGGTCCCTGTGTGGCAGGGTGACAGAGGACACCACTCTCTGCCTTTTCTCTCATTTGGAAAGACTGGGTGAAATTGAAAAGGGGGTCCTCAGCTCCCTCCCAGAAGACCCTCTCCACCCCTGATCCCCCCCCCCCCATCACCACCACCACTGCTACCACCACCACAACAGCACAACACCGTCCCCCGCCTCGGCCTGGGTGGACTCCCCTGGTCGGTTCTCAGACCTCCCCTGTCTGTGTGATACCAGCGGTATTGTGAGAGGCTGACAAAGAACAGGAAGCCCGGGGGTCGGCAGGGCAGGCCTGAAGGTCAGCTCAATCAGTCTCTGTATGATGGATGCAGCGCGGGGCCCAGGTCACCTGAAAATGCACCAAACAAGCTTGGCTAATGCATGCTCCCCTCCTCTTGTGCACACATGTACTGTCACTGTTGGTTTTAAAATAAACTATCTGAACAGTTTTCCAGGTGCAGGAGCCAGAAAACAGCCAGAACATTTTCACGCTGAAAAATACTGAGACGATGACAATGAATTGGATTTTAGAGACAAATATCTTATAGCATTAGGTAGAAAACCTTCCTCATCCATACAGCCAAGAATCGAATTATTGGATGAGAATGGCACAAACGAACTAGAAGAGTGGTTTATGATCCATGCAGACCTTTACTTATGACCCCAAAAGTTGAGCAGTAAAGTCGGAGGAATCAGTTCTGTCAAATCACCACAAACAAACCTCAAAGCATAAAAAAAAAAAATCTTTGAAAGCTATTGAGTAAAAAACTAACTACGTAACAAAAGTCGAAGAAAGAATGGACTCAATATCTGCAAAACTTGTTACTGATTGGAAAATATATTTGGTGATTGTAGGTGAACAACACTGTGAACTATTGATCACAAGCTATTTTGTTCACTGTTAGTGATTAATATGACATAAGATGAACCATTATTATTATTTATTATTAAATAAGCCGTAGTGTTTGGTGCTTACTGTCCACTCGTAAGTCACTTCTTTATGAAATAAATATTTGCCAAATGAGTAAATGTAAATGAAAATTAGTTTATTATCATTTAAAAGTTTATTAAACACTTGTCAAAACAGAATGATATCAGAATATTGATAAAAATAGTAATAAAAAAAAGCCTAGACAATAAAAGAAAAACTAGTGAGTTCAGTCTGTCTCAAATTATGAATTATGGGAGTGTCCTGTGGGCATCCCAGCACCCTCAGCACCGAGTCAGTGGGTGGGACTGTGTGTGTGCTGGGGGGTGTCGTCATGGAGACCCCTGTGTGTGGGAAGCAGTCCAAACATGACAGAGCTGAGTTTACTGACTCAAGGTGACTGGGCCGAGGGCACAACAGCACACAACAGGGGGGACAATGGCCGCCCCATTAGTGCTAATGGGGGACACATGTAACAGGATTAGGGTGAGGACACCTGGAGGGGGGACCACATGGGGAGATGGTGCATCAGTCCCACCCATCCCCAACCCCAAACCCCAACCCCAACCCCAACCCCTCCCTGTCCTGTCCCACTCCATCAAACTTGCACAAAACCAGGAGTCTGCTGAAGAGGGACAGGTTGCTGCCCACCATGATGTCTTGACTGTTGTAACCTGCATTGGGTGTCCATGTCTCTGTGAGCCCGTCCACAGAGGAATGCTGGGAAAAACTCAAATGTACGCTCAAATGAAAGTGAAACATAAATCAGGGGAAGCCATTTTTTTTCTTCTTGCTTTCTCTCATCCAGATTTTCAGAACAGAAAAGCTTGTGTTCCCCATCACTACCACACTCGCCCTCCGCGCAGGAATGTAAATCAAACGGAAATAAATCTGAGACAGAGGTCAATGAATCTCCATTGGCGGACTGTGACTCTGCCCTGCTCGTTCTGCCCCTCCATCCCTCTCAGCTCATCCTTCATCCCCACTTTTTCCCCACTGTCTCCCCCTTCTGCAAATTCCTGCACTCTACCCAAGACGCCTAGTCAATTAATAAGACATTGTCTCCTCCCCTTGGAGCTCCTGCACAAGAGGCCACCCAGGAGCCAGCAGGCCTTCCTTCTAAAGCTGCTTCTCTGGTGGCCCCCAGGAATGCCAATCGCTTTGGGAACAGTCAGAGGAGGGGAGGAATGGGGGAGGAGGGCTGGGGGTCTGGGAAGCTGAATAATAGAAACAGCCCCATCATGCTCATGTGCTGGAGCAAGCCAGTCAAAAATTGGAGGGCAACAAAAGGAAATGCGTTCCACTCCCAAGGATCGGAGGCACTTCACCCCTCTACAGTCCAGCCTAAACCCCACCCGCCCTGAGAAGAGAAGCGCGCACACACACACACACACACACACACTGCCTTGTATTCACTTCCTGCTGGTTTACAAAAAACTTATCCCCCACCCTGATCTAAATTATTGAAGCTGATAGACCCGACTTAAACTTATGCACAGGCCCAGTGGATCATCATGAGTTACAGCCGCTCCCATGGCCAAAGGGTTTAAGATACTAACCAACATGCCTGGTTCAAGTCCCCCAAGTCCAGTGAGGAAATTCCAGACTTCCTAGACAATAACAACAAAAGTGTTAAAAGAAAAAAAAAACTCCTCCATCATGTCTTGTCACATTTTGTATTCATCTTTCAGACGTTGCTGCTCCCTGCTCTGAGGAAACGCCCTGTGGGAGGAGGTGTACACAACTCCGCCTTGAATCTGAGCCATGAGCACGTCCCCTGTTTGATTCCTGACTTGCAAACCTTGGTGCTGATGCTATACCATACTATTGATTTTAGTTTGTTTTCAGGTTGTCCGTCCTTTGTATCCTGGACACAATATCTTAGTAACGCCACATGGGAATGTCTTTAAATTAAACATTCACTTGAACTCGTGGACAAATTCACTTTTCTGTTTTTTTTTTTGTTTTTTTTTTTCAAAGGTCAGTGTCACAGTGACATCACAAAACATGTTTTTCGCCTTGCAAATGTGATAACTCATCAATAGCTTGAAGGAATTTTTCAATGAATTGATTAGAGTTGATTTGTTGCTGCACTGTCATTGGTAGGTTCACTGTGATTGGCTGGTGTATATCCTTATTTTGGTTGATGGGTTGGTACTTATTCTGATTGGTTACAAATCTACCATCAATCAACCAATCAGACTCCAAAATCCCCAAAAATTAAATTTATCACAAGAAGCTATTAACATTATGATATCTCCATCTACTGTTTGTTTGCAGCTTGGTGGCAACAGGTGTATTTGCATTTCAATTCTGGCTTTTTCTGGACACTTCAGTGCCAAGTGCATCAAATACAACAAATGCTTGTCAGAACTATGGTGTTATAACAAAGACACAACTTGACATGACATAGAAGAAAAGTAAAACTGCCTCAGACTGTTGATGCAGTGTTTTAAAGGACAAAGAAAATGTTTTTCAGATTTTTTTCAGCCTCACTTCATCAATGTCAGTAAGAATCAGAGTCCAGGTAAATGAGCTGACCACATGTTAGATATCTTTTTGAGCCTACAGTAAAAATCTCTTCTTCTTTTATTTTTCAAATGTTTATCCTCCCTGTGTGTATTTTTGTCTTTCTTGATGTATTAGCCCACATCCTCCTCCTAAAACTCTCAGTGATGGATTACAGAGAGCAGACCCTCCATCTGAATACTTGACCACAGTGTGCAACACAATGCTTAGTAATGGATAGCATGTTAGTGCGGAGAGATTTCAAAGAGGCAAAAGAGGCATCGTGCAGGCACACACACACACACACACAAACAGAGAAAGGATACACTGTATAATGAGTCTCTCCTGCTGAAGGTCCATATTGATATCTGTATGACAAAATTAGCCAGACGAAAGTGCTCTGTGAGTGCACCATCTGTATTGTTGCATATAGAAGCAATTGGGGTGAAACCACAGTAAGTGGACTGAAAGCCATGCACCAAAAAAAAAAAAAAAAACAAGTTTTGTTTTTTAAATATTGTGCAGCAGTGTCATATCAGCGTGAATACATGAGCAGCTGTGCAAGAAGCAGTAGCCACTTGGAAACATGACCTGCCTGACGACTTGTGTGGGAGTGGCTTCAGATTTGTGGACGGAAAAGAATAAAGCCAGGACAAAGGTAAAAGTAGCCTCGTCACTTAAGATTGTATGAACATTTTCATCCATCATAATTGATGACTCTTGACTTTTCTAATGTATTGATCCAAACCCTCCTGACTATATGAAAGAGAAATAAAAAATCATTGTTTTGTTTTGTGTGTTTCGTCTGATTTTTTTTGCCATTTAAAGAAAACAGTGGTGGAGTTTCCCTCTTCCCTGTGTGTGACCTTTCCTGCAGAATGAGTGTGGTCACAGTCCAGCTGACTCTGAGCAAGAGAGCGTCCTCTACTGTTAGTATGTGGCTGTACATGACAGATAAAAAAAAAAAAACAAAGTGGTGCAGTATGTTGGGCTGAATAGGGCTTTATGAATTTGTCAATTCATTGATCACAAAAAAAAGATTGGCAGCTACTGTAATGATTACAAAGATAACAAAAAATCACTGGTTTTAGTTTCTCAAACCTAAAGATCTACCCATTTTCTCAGTTTTCTATAGTCATGAAACAAATGTTTTTAGGTTTTGCAAAGCAAATAATATGAATAAATCAATTCTGTGATTGGCATTTACTCACAATTTGAGCTTTACCATTAACTGATATGTGATACACTGTATATAATAAATGATTTTTTTTTTCAGTTGAACATTTTCTAGCTTAGCTTCAAAGACCCTTCAGCCCATAACTTTGAAAATGAAGTTTTCTCCACAGACACAAGACTAAACAGGCAAACTCTGCAGACACAATTATCATTCATTTCTCTGATAAATGAACCACAGTTCATTTCCATTAAACCAGTTCCTAAGTCTCACAGTAATGTGTTTGTTGTACAGTCTTCTAAACTGATCAAAATTAAAGAGACAGGAAACTTTTTGTCAAGTCCACTGCACAAGACTATTTTAATCAGAGCATGAAATTGATATAACTTGACATTTGCAGTTACAGTTGACTTTTTAAGTCTCAAATAATCTTAATTTGGTTATTATACTGGACTGAAGTGACTGGGTATGTAGACATAAATATCTAGTCCAGCTAGACAACATGAAAAATTATCTTTTAGGTTTCAAACATATTTACAGTTGTCCTTGTGGTAAACACTGCCATCTAGAGGCCGACCACTGAAATCAGGTCTCCATGCCTGCTGACATGCCTTTTAAATTAGTATCCCATTTTTAAATATGAAAAGGTTTGAACCTTATTAATTAGTCAAGACCAATAAATGAACAGGAAATCGTACATTTATTGTCCTTTCTGACAACTCATACACACAACTCCTGGTATGACAAAATATCTTCAGTAATGATGTAAATACACTCAAAAATACAATGATGAAGCCAAAGATCTATTAAAAGACGCATTGTGACTGGTTTCAGGTTATTAAATGTACAGATGTGTTCAGCCAGCAAGTAAAGCATTTATTGAAGCAAATAAAGGTTTTTCCTCATATTATCAATGGTGCACCTGCGGAAGAGCATCAGGGCCAACAACAGAGATGTTTTTTTTTCTTTTAAGATTCTGAGTTAAAAGTCAGAAATCATTTCTGAGAAAAAACTCAGAATTTTGTGAAAAAAAACTCAAATTCTGGGAAAAAAAAAAAAAAAAAAAAAAAAATCTGATAAAAAAAAAACCCAACTTCAAAACACAAATTCTATGAAAAACCTCAGAATTTCTGAAAAGAAGTCAGAATTTTGGATTAAAAAAAAACTCAAATTCTAAAGAAAATCTGAATTTCTGAGAAAAAAACTCAAATTCTGAAAAAAAAGTCAAAATTTCTGAGAAAAAAACTCAAATTCTATGAAAAACCTCAGAATTTCGCAGAAAAAAAGTCAGAATTTCGGATAATAAACTCAAATTTCGAAAAAAATAAAAAGTAAGAATTTCTGATTAAAAAAACTCAAATTCTGAGAAAAAAAACCCTCAAATTCTGAGAAAGAAAGTCAGAATTTCTAAGAAAAAAAGTGAAAATTTGAGAAAAGACTCAATTTCTGAGAAAAAACTCAAATTAGGAAAAAATCTCGGAATTTCTGAGAAAAAACTCTGAATTTCTAAGAAATAAAGTGAAAATTTCTGAGAAAAATCTCGGAATTTCTGAGAAAAAAACTCTGAATTTCTTAGAAAAAAGTGAAAATTTCTGAGAAAAAACTCAATTTCTGAGAAAAAAAACTCAAATTCTGAGAAAAAACTCTGAATTTCTGAGAAAAAACTCTGAATTTCTAAGAAAAAAAGTGAAAATTTCTGAGAAAAAAAGTCAGAATTTCTAAGAAAAAACTGAATTTCTGAGAAAAAAAAACTCAAATTCTGGAAAAAAAACTCTGAATTTCTAAGAAAAAAAGTGAAAATTTCTGAGAAAAAAAGTCAGAATTTCTGAGAAAAAAAAACTCAAATTCTGAAAAAATCTCGGAATTTCTGAGAAAAACCTCAGAATTTCTGAAAAGAAGTCAGAATTTTGAATAAAAAAAAACTCAAATTCTAAAGAAAATCTGAATTTCTGAGAAAAAAACTCAAATTCTGAAAAAAAAGTCAGAATTTCTGAGAAAAAAACTCAAATTCTATGAAAAACCTCAGAATTTCGCAGAAAAAAAGTCAGAATTTCGGATAATAAACTCAAATTTTGAAAAAAATAAAAAGTAAGAATTTCTGATTAAAAAAATTTCTGAGAAAGAAAGTCAGAATTTCTAAGGAAAAAAGTGAAAATTTGAGAAAAGACTCAATTTCTGAGAAAAAACTCAAATTCTGAAAAAATCTCGGAATTTCGGAGAAAAAAACTCTGAATTTCTTAGAAAAAAGTGAAAATTTCTGAGAAAAAACTCAATTTCTGAGAAAAAAAAGTCAGAATTTCTGAGAAAAAACTTATAATTTCTAAGAAAAAAAGTGAAAACTTGAGAAAAAACTCAATTTCTGAGAAAAAAAACTCAAATTCTGAGAAAAAACTCAGAATTTCTGAGAAAAAACTCTGAATTTCTAAGAAAAAAAGTGAAAATTTCTGAGAAAAAAAGTCAGAATTTCTGAGAAAAAAAGTCAGAATTTCTGAGAAAAAAACTGAATTTCTGAGAAAAAAAAAACTCAAATTCTGAGAAAAAAAGTGAAAATTTCTGAGAAAAAAAGGTGAGTTTTTTTCTGAGAATTTGAGTTTTTTTCTCAGAAATGATTTCTGACTTTTAACATAAACTTAAATCTTAAAAACAAACAAACAAAAAAAAATCTCCATTGTTGGCCCTAATGCTCTTCCGTATGTGCCTGAAGACCTGAATGATGATGTTCACAGTGCCCTAAAAAAAGCAGGTATGCACATGGTGTACCCTTGCAATAAGTAAAGTACTATCCGGTGTTGAGGTTTATATTAGATCGTATTGGAAATATTGGACGACAGCCATCAACAGAAACAAACATCTGAACCTGCACAAAAAACAAACATTGTTTCTTCCTTTAAAAAAAAGAGAGAGAAAAAAAGAAATCTGGCATGATTAAAATAACATACAAGTGCAAAGTTTTGCCCTTAAAGCTTGATTGCATGTTTTGAGACAGTTAAATATTGACCTATTGATCTAAAAGGGATTCACTGCTACAGTACTTCAGTAACAACATTAATCAACAGAGACTAAAACACTGACCCGACGCAAGCAGTAGCACATGCATGATGCTGATGATGATGTTGATGGTGATGATGATGAGGCTTATAGAGGCAGGCTGTGAATGCGAAAACATCAAAAACAACTTTTTCATGTGGCATCAATCTCAGTCACCAACATTAGGCCGATCAATTATTAAGCCAAACTTAACAAACTGGATCTCTATGAACAAGGTGACAAAAAGAATCTCTGCACATAGAAAAAATTAAGTTAAATCAATTTTGAAAAATGAATAAATAAATACATAAAACAAAACAGATTTTCTACTAACAATTTCTGATATCTATCGCTTTTGTCGCGGGTTGTAACAGGTCAGTTGACAAAATTTCTGCTGCTTCTTCAGCCTAACAGGGGAGAATGGAAGTTTCCTAGTGGTACTCACCACCTTTAAATATTAGATATTTTAAAAATGGCAGCGACAGTGTCCTGATTACTACAGCTTTTTCCCCTCAATTTTGGGAATTTAAGCAAAACGACCATTTAGTACAGTGATTTTCAACCTTCCTCACACACCGTACACACCGTACTTTTCCATATTGTTGTTGTTCGACACTATTAATCATATAAAACTTCATAGTCTTGTACACAGTCCTGCAGTTGTTGATGTTTGTGCTTTGTCTAACATGCTTGTAATTGTGGATTTATTTTCCCCTCAAGTGGTTTTTAAATTAGCTCAGCTCCTCCACAATCTTATCCACAATCTTGGAACCACAGCTTTAAAGGATCATTTTATCATTACCTCTCTCTGTAAAAAGCCCCCCACAGCAGCGGCACCACCACCACCAGAAGGTTGACCATTTCAGCACCACGGACAGCTCCATACGACACAATACCAAAAAAATCACTTTCTCATACACATAACAGTAAACCCCGCACTAAACGACATTGTTTTCCATGCAAAATGTCACTTTCAGCTTTGGCAACCACATCTGTCTCTTAAAGCACGTAGATGAAACCACCCGCAGAAGTACAGAAGCACACAGGAGCATCCAAAGCCTGATTCTTTGACTAAAACATGTACAACAGCAGTCACTGGTCTATACAAAGCTGTTTACACTATACCAGCCCTCTAATTTAAGTTTGTAAAAAGGTATAAAGGTTTAGCTCATCAAGCAGGGTGCTTTTAATGTTAAAAATCAGGAAGCACTGAGGGCAGACAAAGAACTTCCAGGGAAACAGACAGAAAGAGACAAAAGACAAGAGGACCTCATCAAAACTGGTCTCCCTTTCCCTTTCCTCAGAGTGGCAAGTTTAAAAATCAGCCCCAAGAGACAGTGGTACTAAACCAACCCTTTCCTGTGGTACTCTGGTATTTTCCCTACAAAGAAAGTGAGCTGGGTCCCACAGAGGCAGTGAGTGAAGTACGGTATTTTCTTTGGAACAAACAGCACTGCAGCACATCAGCTATTAGAGCCTGGCTCCCAGAGGGGATCTCAATATAGGACACTCTCTTTCCTCTTCCTCCACTTGAGCTATTAATACACCCAAACAAAAGAAAAGAGGCTTAATGAGGCAGCAACGGGGAACTCATGTGAACTAAGTTAGACAAGAGCTTTGTAGTGTTTAGCTCCAAGAATTCAAGCTTTTTTAAACAGGCGATGGATCCTACTTCGCTATTTCCAACGTGGCTGATGCTTGGGAGTTTAATACAGTATATATGCATCACATTATGCCTATTTAAGCTCCATTTTTAAACCCATTTTGTGAGGTCTTTTTTTAAATGGCAAAAAAGCAACACAACAGCAAAAAGAGATGCATAGTTTTAAGCATGATAATGTGCTGGATATGGATTTTATAGATCCTGTAACGAACTGAAGAGACACAATGTTAGAAAATGGCCTGTGCTGGAAACATCAACAAATTTCACCAGATGGACAAAACAAACAGAATCCATGATATATGAAGCATTTTGTTGCATATTTGCATGAAAGGAAATATCTCATGCAGCTTAGAGCAGCTACCTTGAAGTTAATGCTTTGGTTCAGATTCAGAGTGCATTAAAATGGAAGAAGATGAGGGGGTGTGTTTTAATGCACACACACTAGTCCAACTAAGAATGTGTATCCTAACCGAGCTGGAGAAGCTGGTTCAAGGCAGCTTCACGTACTGATCACAAATAACCCCTGTACAACAGCATACAGTATTTCAACTATTATCATGGATACAGACTAACACACACACCTGCAAAAAAAGCAAAACAAAACAATTCAGAGAACATGGCATCGTAACATGGGACATTACAATATTCAAGCTATTGTAAAAAGGGGTTTCGGTGTTTACATCCATCACACTTCAAAGAGTAAAACTTCAAAGTCCCGAATTAAATCGGGGATATTCAAATATGCAAGTTAAAAAAAAAACTCACAATAAATCAAGTAAGAATCTGTTAAATAAAAACAGAAGAGAAGAGGCTGATGTTTCAGTTCACATCATGCACTGGGGACTCGATACTAACCAGATATCTAACCCTAACCCCCTGACCCAGATATCAAAGTGAGAGCTGTCACACAGTGCAAAGATCACCATTTCAGTCATGCAGTACAACATGGTATACAGGGCAAAGGACAGTGTAGACAGTAAAATGAGTTTTTTATTTAGGCCTGTCCTCAGAGTGTTTTTGTAAAGGGTTAGATTTTCAAAGTGGTTTTAAGACTTAGGGCAGAGACACAAGGGGCGACTTTTTGCACTGTATTGCCTAAAAGACATCTTAACGTATCACCATCCTTAAACGCATACAGGCTCCGCCCTGTCCCTTACTTGACTTGACTGCATTTTTGGCACAGATATCTTTCATTTTTCTGATTTTTTTCCATCATGATCTGAAAAGGAAGCTGCCACCCTTGGATCTCAGAAAACTTGACCTCAAACGTCTTGACGCATTCACCTCTCACTAAGCTGATCTCAATCTTCCAAAACGGAAAACTCAGCTCAATCCAATTGGTCGTAGTGATAATCAGACAATTAAGTCTTCTACCACACAAGGCAAATCCACTGCTGGGCTAAATACTGACTGGAGGATCAGACCATGTGGAACAGGGGCAGTGCTGAGTCTTGAAGCACTCAGACTCCCACATCAGAGGCAAAAATAAGTCTAAATATAGCTCTTCTTGTAGGGTCACATCCCCTCAGGCAGCAGTATTCCCCACACAACAATAAAACCACAGATTTGGCTGAACATACTAAATCCACATTTGGTTGTTTCTACAAAAAAATATGTTTACACTTTTGCTTATGTAAGCAAATTGGCTTTTTTTGACCACTGGACACAGATGCAGTTGAATCCCACAATTCACCAGGCTCCATAAATATTTTTAAAAGTCTGCGACATAAATTCAACAAACTGGTTTACAACCATTAACCAGTGGGTAATGGCATTAATCTCTTCTTGCCTATGATAATCTTACAATGTCTACTTAAATGTGTCTCAACGACTGACTAGAAGCATTGATGTCTGAAGAGTACAAAGAGATATGAACAACCATCTGACTACATGGAAACAGTCTTTTGAGTTGATAGGGAAATAGCATACACATGTACACAAAATATCTTTTTTTTTTAAAGACTCACTGTATCTACTATCTCTTTTCAGATGGGTCTGAACCATAAATAAGTTAACAATATAGCTTATTATAAATAAATTTCAGTCTCTAAATTTCACATATAAATACCCTGCTCCATCTTGCAGAGACTTCCCACACAAGAGAAGTGGACCCACGTTACAATTTGCTGCAGCACACTGCATTTCTTCTCTCCCTTTGACAAAAAAGTACAAAGCGTCCAGGTGTAAACACAACGACTTTCCCTTGAAAACCTCTAGAGGCGTCGACAGAGACAGGTAAATGGAGCAGACAGAGCTGTGATCTTTCGACAAGACTGAAGGTGTCCCTCCACTGTCTGTCTGGACCTGCGGCAGTAGGGCAGCCCTTTTTCATTTTGGACACCGGTGACAACTTCTTCCTGGTCCAGTCCCTGATTTATACAGTCTGTGTGTGAAAGTGAAGGAGAAAGAAAGGAATAGGCTATTGCTAGTGATGGTTGATTGATTGATACTGAGGTGACGGTTGCTGCTCCTGCTGCATGCTTGGTTTTGGAGACGTGCGGACGTCCATGCAATTGAGCCAGAGGCAGAGAGCTGCCAGGGACAGAGAGAAAGAGAAGAGAGCCGTCTCTACACCGGTCTGAGCTTTCCCGCCATTCATGAAACTGTCTGAATCTTCCTTTTCCTCTCATTGCCTCACTGTCCTTCTGAGAAGTGAAAGGATGGATGCGCTGCCTGGAGCTCAGAGTCTGTTCCCAGGGCCACGGGTGTGTTGACAGGGGTGGTGAGAGGAGTGCTGTTTGAGGGCTGCGGGTTGGCGTCACCCTCTGGAAAGGCCTTCTCCTGAGACTGGGAGGAGGACGATGAGGAATGGGTGCTCTCGCTGGAACTGCTGCGGGTCTCTGTGCTGGTACTTGTCTTTTTCATCTTCCTCCTCTTGGCTAGTGGAGCCTTGTCCACTGTCTGCAGGCGGAAACCTTCCCGCTTACATTTGTTAAATGCCTTTAAACAAAGAATAAATATTTAAATGAAGGACGAGGAATATTCTTCTTTGAATTATTAATTTTTCTTTTTCATGCATTAAGTTCAGCTTTTAACAGTTCCTTGGACAACGGATGCATCAATTTCTTATTTTCATTATTACTTAATCCCCAAATGATTTTGTATTTTTTCTTGTAACTGGTGCTTTCAAATAGCTTGTCTTATCCAACCATCAATAATGATAATAAATGATTATCAATTTATGACCACATAAGGCAACAAATGCATTTATTTTACTGTAAAATTGACTCCAGAAATTAGTCAAAATATTCATGGATTATTTTATCTCATCAATTACCTAAGAGATGGATGAGCTATTCATTGTCTGGTGTATGTTGGACAAATCTGCCAGTATTGTTAATCTCTGTATTTTATCTTTCAGGTTGAGTGGTGCCGGTTATGAGCAGCTATACTTTACCAGTATTAACATTAATTGTTCACTACAACTCAAATTTGCAACCTGCAGCTAAAAGCTTGAGAAATCCTGGCCGACATCATCTCTTACATTGAAGGTAGCTTTGACGTAAGTGTGGACGGAGGCGGTAGAGGAGCCGAGTATGTCCGGGGTCATGAGTGGGTTGGAGGAAAGCTGGCTGTCATCCTGGAGCCAGGCGTTGTAACGGAGGCCACACATTTTAATCCTCTTGTTTGGGTCCACCGTCAGCAGCTCTGCAGGAACGAGACACAGATAATTACCTTTAGTGCTCTTAATACGCCGGTGAAAAGGTGAGCCACGAGTGAGGCGCAGAGAGGAGGTGATTTCCTCTTTTGCCTCTGTGAGCGGCTTTGTGAGCTGAAAGTTCACATACAAATACAAACAAATGGTTAGCTTCATTATGACATTCAGAAAACACAACTGCATATCCTGTCCCTGTTCCTACATTGTGTCCTCAGTTATATGTACATTTTAAAGCGTGAAGAGGCATGAATCATAATAAAAAAAATAAAATGCTGATATTGATTATTTTTATCCTTCTATATTGGAACAATGTTCACCATCATGGAAAAGGAAAACCTACTGGGCTTGATAGTGGGTTACCACTTCCATCCTCACCTTGTATCAGGTCCTTGGCCTGCTGGGATACGTTTCTCCAGGCCTCTCCTTCAAAAGAGAAGTCGCCCTGTTTGATTTTCTTCATGATTTCCTCAGCACTGGTGTGGGTCAGGCTCTTCTCCTGACACTGAAAAGGCACCTGGCCTGACAGCATGGTGTACTGCAAACAGAGCAAAACCACACAGCCTGCTATCAAGACTACAGGAACACACACACACACAGTGAACTTTCTACAGTGTGAATCTGACTGACACTGTTTGTATGCCCAGTGTGGGACGGAAAATGTTACACACTTGTTTTTTGTTTTTATCAAGAACTCATTTGAAATAACAACATGCTCTGACAGAGCTCTTGACCGATCACGACTGTCCAATTTCTGTATTGTCATGCTGCACGTTGTTGACCGTGGTTGAACCAGCACTGAAACAGAAGAGCGGTCTGTGCTCAGCTGGATGAACACAGTACTCTCACCTTGGCCTGCTTATATCTGCCCCTGGTTTTCTCATTAAAATGACAGTGGTTGGAACCGGCCCTTTTGGCAGTAGACGATCTGTCGTGCCCCGATCCTGCTCTCTCTCCCTCTGTCTTGGCACACTTTGCTTCCAGGGCATTGTGCACACAGCTTGTCAGTAGCCATTTCATCAAAGCTCCATGAGGCACACTACCCCCTATATCCCCCCAGGGGGCGACGGTGCGAAGCAGGACTGTGCAGACCAGGCTCAGTACGGATGACTGGCCAACTACAGAAATCTCTCTCTCAACTCTCCACCCCCCTGTGTACCCTCTCCACCTCCTCCTTTCTACCTCTCCTTTTAATTTTCCTCCTCTACACAGAAAAAGGTTGAATTAGGATGACATTTCCGCTGCCGGGAAGCTTTTGTTTCATATGAGCGCAGCCTTAACCAGCTCTGAGCGCCGGGGCTGGTGGCTCATCATTCTGTGGCAAACATTTAACTGTGTCAGCTCGCCACAGGATCCTGAAGGGCTGCAGCGTCGAACACGAGAGGGAGATGAATATCATGCAAAACAGATTAACTACAACATGCACTCACATGTATTCATACATGTGCCTGTGCATACACACAAACATATACACACACAGCCGAAATCTGTTAAAATAACACCTGATTGCTTTATCAGAATGGCCTGCAGCAAAATGTTTATAACATCAACAAATCAAGAGTGTATGGAGCTCATGATTAAACATGAATTTGGTTTTAGATGCTTCACTTGAAAAGTATTATGAACAACAAGTTTAAAGTGGAGCTTGGAGCTGTAGATTTTGAAAAGACTTATAAATGATGAAATTTATATAATCAGGTCACTTTCCTGAGGTATTGTGGAAGGTTACAGTCTAAAGTGTGTTAAGCTCATGTTCCTGAATAGAGCTAATCAACGATCTTTTATTTAGTCCTTATTAGAGCCTCAGTAGTGCCATCAAAGTGGCAGGTTTTTTTCTCTCCACACGATATCAAATATTAAAAAGTGTACTGTAAACATTCTGTTTTCTGGGTTCAAGGGTTAAAATAGACTGAATTATTTCCCAAGACTTCAGCTTTGGTATACTGGATCTGCTTTTTCCAGCACAGACTCCTGCCAGTGTTCTCATTTACAAATACACTATGAAATCTAAAAGCTGAATCTGATTCTCCTTGCATAAATGTTTGCAGAATTTTGGTAATTTACTGATAAACTAAGTAACTCAACATTAACTTGGATCACACATTTCCAAGAAAAACAATTTGTACAGGACATTATACTCTAAGATATATTTACATTTTTCTCAAACTGATTTAAGCTAAAATTTCTATAAGGTTTTAAAAAGCTGAGGAGTTGATATGTTTCTTTCCCCCTGTGAATGACGTTGAGTTGAATAATGAATAATGAAAAAACTGTTTAGCCACCAGTACTTTGTTTTAACCTGAGCACAGCTCAGTCATCCCACAGCCACTCACCAGAATGACCCCCAGACTCCACAGGTCACAGGACTCATCGTAGCCATCATATTTGAGTATCTCTGGAGCAGCATACTGCAGCGTGAAGCAGGGAGTCTTCAGGAGCTGATTGTCTGGTGGTTTGAGGCGCGCGAAGCCAAAGTCTATGATTTTTATCTCAGAGTTCTCACTCTCGTCTGTGAAGAGCAGGTTCTGCAAGGCAATTCGAGACACGGACAGCAATCATTTCTTTCTGCCAAGCAAAACTGGTGCATTCAAGAGCTTGCTAAATTGGACATCAAGACTTGTCTGACCAGGTACTTTTGACCCATGTTAGGGTGAAACAATTTTACTCTTGTTTTGCAGAAGATTGCAGAGTCAGAATGACATTGCGACAGATCATACAAAGTTCAGAGAAACACAGTAATTCTCTTTCAAAGGCTTATGATCCAGTCAGGCTGTACTTGTCACAAGACACAGTGTGTTCAGACATTAAGAAGAATTTCTACTCTATGAGTATACTTCCAATACCTCCGGTTTAAGGTCCCTGTGCACCACTCCTACGTCATGCATGTGACTGACGGCAGACACCAATTTGCGCATGATGCGGCTGGCCTCTGTTTCACTGAAATGTTGCTTTCGGCGGATCCTCTCCAACAGCTCACCTCCACCAAGCAGCTCCAGAACCAGGTACGTGTGCAGCTACAACACACACACACGAGAGAGAGAAAATATTTACATTTCTCGATCTTTGTTACACTCATTCAAAGACTTTATTCTTTGACTGACTCTGAAAACACGGTGGGTGTAGACATTCACATTATGTTTGCAATTAAACAAACATTAACAAGTTGTGTTAACCAATAAATCATCAATCTTGCTTTTAGAGCCTGAACTAAAGTTGAAAGAAGCAGAATGTTAACATGGAAAACAGGATTTTTTTTTTGCATAACAAGTACAGCAAAAACAGCCTATCCCATACCCCATGGGAGTAAGATCAAACCATAATGGTGTTGAGTAAAAGAGAAGGAGCCAAACAAAGTGGGAAGGGAATAATGTGTCTGGGCAGCAGGGTAGAGTTTCTCATTAGCGCTGGGTCTGGGGAACAAAGGCAGGACTCGGTTGAGGCGAGGCGAGGCAGCGCCGCTTTGATCTGGGTCACAGGCCTCTGAGATACAGTAATAACCCCACTGAGCTCATCAGGACTAAAGTGGTGCTCCTGGGCTTGAAGAGCGGGGGCTAATGAACCTGTACACAGTCAGACACACCTTCCCAATAACGGAGGTAAGCTACATTTGGAACATATGCACACTTAGTTTGAGGTTGAGTGTGCGGCTCATTTAGCAGTGCAAGTGAATCTAGGTTGTTTTTATTCAGCGGTACAAAATGGACGTTTGTACAGCTGCAGTTTAAAAATACGTTTGGTGCGAATTATTGAGCACACGTAGAAATGTTTATGGGACACTACATGAAGAGATAGAGAAAAGACCTTGAGGGCTTCCAGCATCCCCCATTAATCTGCCTTGTTCCAGTTCCAGGACTTAATAAGGCTCCAGTCCCCACAGGCTCCACAGAGAACTATGCAAAAACAGAATTTATGGTGGCGAATGTAACTGCTGTGATGAACCTCACCTGGTCGTGGTAAATTTCATGTAATTTGACAATGTTAGGGTGGCCATCACACAGCTTCAGGGCTGCTATTTCCCTTTGAGTCTGTGCTTCCATCCTGAGAGAAACACAAACAAAAAACTGTCACAAAATACAGCAGAGCAAGAATGACTATTCAGAGGGCAGTTTTAGGCTCCAGGTTTTTTTCTGTTACATGGAAGTTTCATGCAAACCACTTTTTCATTTCAGAGATATTTCTATCAGTTTTTCAGAGCAGTTTTGCTTTACAACCCCATGCTGCTTTTTTCATCCAGACATGAAGAAAGTATAACTACTACATGGTTAGAAAACATACTCGTTCAGTGGGGGAAGCGCAGCTTACTTTCCTAACATCCCCATCTGGATTTGAGGAACATGAGTTTGTGTCAGGAGGATTGCCCCCTTGAGGCTCACTCGTACTGGAGCCATAATATTTGGTGCCATACAGTCAATAGAGACATGTAAGAGTGTAGTCTAGGACTGTTGTCAACACATGATCAGAGTTTATTTTGTAGCATTTGCCAACAAAACAACCAAGGTTATGGGAAGAGGTGTATTTACATGTATTTCAATTTAACCGACATAAAATATGAGAAATTATGTAATCAAATCAAATTATGACACATCTTTGCATTCATTAGTTTAAATCAACTTTTCTAATATCATGTTTTATGTAAAATTTTGTTGACAACAATCTAAATTCTGCCATAGAGAGGATCATGTTGTCTGTCTGACTGCAAACACAACACAGAGCCAGAGGGATCTGTGATAACAAACACATCTGAGTGAGCAGGCTGTGAGCTTGTACCTCTTGCTGACAATTTTGACGGCGTATTTCTGCCCAGTCTTTTTGTGTGTGCACCGTCTGCAGATGGAGAAGCTACCCTCCCCTAGAGCGCTGTCCTTCAAGTCCATCTCATAGCTCATATAGAAGGGTGAGTCCTGTGAGGGGAGCAAATATAAACTTTAAACTGGCACCAAAGTGGCCAGTAATTGCAGCTGATCACAGTGTTATGTGAAATGTTTTGGTGTGACACATATCAATCAATAGATAAATAAAGCTTCAATAAACTCAAATGAACTAGTCCACAGTTCATTTGAATAAGACCTCAGCTCTCCGGCAGCATTCATCTTCTTTAAGGAGAATACTTTAATGTAGTCCACTGGTACTTTGCCAGCTGGTTACATTAGTAACTGGACCCATGAGCAAACCATGTACTGGCCATGGTATAAAATGGAGCTCATGTCCTCAGTACATTTTTCTTATGGTGCCATGTTCTAGTTCCTCTCTACATTAAAAAACACAATTTCTGTAGGTGTGTCTAATCTATTTTTTGGATGATATTGGGTTGAAACCTTCAAGCCAACCTCGCTCACTGATGAAATATTTCTGTTTCAACTTCATGATAAAATGACAAAAAATATATATATATATAATAATGGTGTGAGTGATCAGTAGCACTCTGTGGTAATGTCTGTTTTATGAGGAACTCGGAGGACTTCTCTTGTTTTTGTAACCTTCCTTCAAAATGAATTTGCAATTAAAAAAAAAATGGACATGGTAAATATACACTGCTACAAATCTACAGAGGTGAACTTAGCTCTTGAAAATTACCACGGGGGGACAAGACAAGAAACACTTAAACTGGCATCCTGTTTGTGCCTGGAAACATTAAAGCACAACCGAAGCTTTATTAGAATCATAAACACCTTTTGTTGCCTCAGCTGGAACTTCCCCTTTCTAAGTATAAGAGGATATACGGTAAGCAGGCTCTGACGAAGTTTACACTGGCATTATGATGATTATGGACAACTCATACCAGCCATATAACAAAAGAGATATCCAATCTTGAAATCAGTTTAAGCTTGTGAACCAGCTCTGTGTCATATCACCTAAATCAAGAAGACATTTCAACACGAGCGAGTGCAAAGGATGTTGATGAGAAAGCTTGAAACGAAATGAGAGGCAGAAAAACCAATGAAAAGCAATTCACTACTGCCCTCTCAAAAAGCATTACATTGCAGGTAATGTACACAAGTGCGTTCATGAACAAAATTCAATAAATACTCGGGCCGAACACTGACTGAGAGCAGTAAAACAAGTACAGTAAAAAAAAAAAAAGAGATATCTAGTGGAATGGAGAGGAAGGAAAAAAACTCATCCGTCTGTGACAGCAGCCATTAGCTTAAGTGTGTTTGTGCAGGGGGATCCAAGTCCATTTATCTTACCTTCATCATGGCGCTGCGGGCCACCGCAGCAGAGCCCGGCCTCTCAGAGCCCCCACACAGCTGGACAGGGTCATCCATCACCACATTCCTCTTGAACAGGATGGAGGGGGCCATGAAAGAGTAGCCCTGCACAGACACATAAACTCATGACGTCTACACTTCACTAAAACATAAAGCGAGGGCTCGAGTATATAGACAGAGGAAAAGGAAACTTCCCTTGATGCAGTTTAGAGCCTCAGAAATAAAATACAGCATTTTACATCACATCTATGGACATTTAATGCCTTTTACATATTTTGATATTCACTTTGTAACTTTAAATTCTTGCCCACTTTTATCCAAACGTCTCCCTGCCAACCCAGCCTGTCAGCTCCACAATAAGCCCAATTCGGTTAATTTATGAGTGACAGCGGCTGTCCAGCTGTTCCTATTGTTAGACCTGTCATTGTGAAGCGCTGCCTGCATAATTCCAGCTGTGAGAAGCCCAGAGCTTTGAGCTGGCATTAATCTCTCTCTCTCCCTTTTTCACCGACGCACACACAGCTGTGTGGTATGTAGTGACAGCCATGGATGGACGGAAGGATGGATGCTGAATGAATGAGATGCCCTAAATTGCCAGGCTTGAATATTTGATTGCTCTGCTGTGAAATTACATCTTGGCGCTCTTAATGCAATTTTAATTTTGTTTTGTGAGGCACTGTGGGGGAGCAAGTGCATGGTTTAAAATTGGGATTGCTGTCGTTATCTCAGAGATTGCTAGGCTTGCAAATTATAAAGACCACAAAATTTCAGACTATGTGAATGGCAGCTGAGAGCGAAAAAAGCCAAGATGAAGTTGGCAATCAAAGACTGAAGGCGTAACCGAGACAGACGTGGTGATGCTCTCAAAGTGTAACCTTTTATTCCATGAGAGAAGCCCGTTAATGGATCTATTGATCTACCGAGCTCAAGGATCCAGAAGGCAATCAGAGTTGGAATTTCATGCAATACATCAGACAGCCATCAGCTGGCACGGAGTTGTGGGCCATATTATGGTTCAAAGCTACATCAAAAATAGTCATTCACATCTGTTACTTCAATAAGAGCTGCATATGGCAGCAATTACTTCAATAAAAGACCCTTTAGTCAATTTGAATACCAATGCACACAGACAGACTCATGTTGACTTACAGCAACCTTTTGAGGACATTCAAAACTTCACTTGATTACTTCAATTGCTGTGGAGTATGTCAAATATAGTCACAGACAAAAAGTGGATAATGTATAATGCAATTTTTCATCCGTGTCAACATTTCACTCTGCCTGCAACCAAAGCCCAGACAAACATCAGCACAAAAACGGATGCAAATATCAATGTTGTCCTGTGCAATGACCTGCAAGGAGCACAAAGGAATATTCCTGTCTATAAAAAACAAACCATGTGTCACAATGGAGAAAAAAAACTCTGGTTTTCTAACATCACTTTCTTGTCTCCCACCTGGAAGATGCGGTCACAGTTCTGGGGCAGAGCTGCAGGGGAGTAGGTGGGGTCCATCTCTGTGAACTCGTCCGCAAAGTTGCTGACGTCCAGCTCATCCCGAATCACTGGCTTGAATGGAGCAGGCACCTTCTTAGCTGCCAAGTCCTCCCAGTTAATTTTCTAAAGTGGGTTTAAAAAAAGAAAAATATTAGTCTGGTCTGTCCCAGTCCTTATTAACAAAGTTATACAAATACTCATTTTTCCTAAATGCTGCTCAGTGGAAGCGGCCCCATTATGTAAAGTTACAGCTCATCCTGCTCTAAACATTGTGAAATACTTGAGACAAGCAATGAGATCCACCTGGTAAAAAGGGTGCTTCTTTACATTCTCTGCTCCATTAGGACCCGAGCCTAATCTCTTCTTTGGATCTTTGATGAGGAGTCTCTGGATGAGGTCTTTGGCCAGTGGTCCCATATCTTTGGGGAAAGGAGGATCCTTCTTTGAGATCCTCCTGTGATGTGTGAGACAGACACGGTCAGTGCTTGCAGAGCAATTATAACTTGAGGCTTAGCTGAATACTGTGGGTGGCGGTGATCAGGGAGAATCCATACTTGGCAATGTCTGTGTGCGAGTTCTCATCTCCATCAACTGTGAAGGGTGATCCGCCAGTCAAAAGCTCGTACATCAACACGCCAAGGCTCCACCAGTCCACTGCCTGGAATGCAAAAAAAGCACCCACCCGTGACTTTGACTGAACAGAATGAAAGACAAAATCTCACTGGTGAGGGTGCATCCATGCAGGAGAACAGGGAGGGGTGAAATGTGGGCTGCTTGATTGGATCGAACAGATGACAGCATAAAAAATAAAACTACAAATTACCTTGTCATGTCCAGACTCTCCTCCCTCCACAATCTCTGGCGCCATGTACTCAATGGTGCCACAGACAGAGAAAGCCCTTTCCATCTATTTAAAAAAAATCATTGGAAAGATATTATAAGCCAAATATGACACAAAATACAGAGGATACATACTGTAAAAAAAATGCGGCAAGTGAACAGGACTATGTGAACTGCTCTGCACTCTTCTAAGTCTTAACACATCATGTTAAGACGTACTGTACCTGATCAAATTCCTTACTGAGGCCGAAATCTGTGAGAACTATATGACCACTTGAATCCAGTAGAATATTCTCAAGTTTCAGGTCTCGATAGACGATTCCAAGCTGCACCAGAAAAAATGACAGAGCGGCCATGACGTGTTAAATATAAAGCATGTAGGCAGCAGTAGATAATATCTGAACAGACAAAGACAGTTTGGTTGTGTTGAATCTGGGGGTTACCTTGTGTAGATGCTCCAGTGCTAACACAATCTCTCCACTGTACAGGGCTACTTCTTGCTCCTTAAATCGCACCCTTTGCACCAAATGTGTGAAGAGCTCCCCACCATTTACATAATCTGTGATAAAATATATTACATACACCACGTTTCATCCAAAACAAAATCTGCTTTGTTCGCTGTATTAAAGATAATCATTAACCATTTATTTTGCTGGTGCAAACATAACAGAACAAGTGTAAATGTGAAAAATGTCCTCACCAAGAATGAGGTGCAGCTTGGTATCCGTCTGGAAGGCATAGTGAAGTGTGACGAGGAATGGAGACTGGCGGATGTGCTCCAGCACTTGCCGCTCTGTACGTGTGTGTTCAGCAGTCTTTGCCTTTTGTACAATTGTAGCTTTCTTCAAAACCTTCATGGCATACAGCTTTCCTGCATCGTGACCACTCACTTTCCTCACCAGGAACACTTTGCCGTATGCTGGTGGTTAAAAAGACATAGCAAAGGCTCAAACAGAATTTACTGGTAAAGACATGCTTTTAAAATCTAAAATAACACAGAATATCAGGTGCCAGACTGTCATGGTCTGTTCAACACAAAGAAAATCACTCACCTCCTGTGCCCAGCACTTTCAACAGCTCGAAGTTTTCAATGCCCACCCTCTCTACATGGCCTGTCAGGTTGGCTGAAGTGAGGAGAGAATTTAAAAAAAATGATGCTTTGCTTGGCTCAAACAAAAAGACAAAGTTGGCTTGAGTGACAAAGATACATAGATACCCTAATAAAAACTCTAACCTTAACCTTAATATATCATCAGATTACACTCGTCGTCTTAAAGGTACAGTGTATTTTACATCTCTACAAAAAGATACCACATCTATAAGTGCCTTGACCTAGAAAAGTCCCTGTTCCACATCAGGTATTTTACCACTGACTGACCACCTGAGGCTAATCTAGGACATGGGAAATGTATGTTTATATTCACTGCACTGACAGTACTGAGTGTGTTTGTGGCTCCACTTGCTGTTTGCAGTTGCATTATAAATCTCCCCCCTACCATGGCTGATGCCACATTAGACAACTCACTGGAGAATCAGCATGACTTAAAGGAAATGCTATGTAGTAAAACTGAGACATTACGATCATTGAGATCTGATGAGGTTGTGACGTAGACTGTAGTACAAAAATGTGCGCTCTGATTCATTTCAACAAATACAGGTCTTTAGGACTTTAAACCTCCTTTAATCTTGGTCCTCTGCAGTACAGCTGTTCTTAAATGACTAAAGGTGAAAAGATGCTTGGCTTAAAAATCAAGCTAATGACCTGACATTTCAGCAATAAAACAATCTGCCTCCGGTCAAAACCCATGAATGTTCTCATTGTCTAGTCAGCGCTGTTGACGGCCAAATTGCAAACACATTAGACGTTGATCACCTGTTTTTCACTGTTGTTTCCAACAGCTGTGGACTTTACATGGCCACAAGAGATTAATAATGCAACTGTGTATTTTGATGCAAAGAGATTCTCACACTCATGTTGCTCTATGACTTGATACTAAAGCGTGCTTTATAAAGAGTATCAGCAATTTAAAATACTAGGTCAGTGAAGAAGGTTTTGGGGTGGTAAAAGTGAATGCATGGTCAACATCAGCACATAAGTAGAGCTGCATAATGGTAACATTAATTCATTGAAAAATATGTTAATACTGCAGAGAATATGTGCATCATCAATAGACTTCCCATATGTAAACAAAGGTAATTATCTTCCATCAATTTTTTTAGTGGATTAAGCAAATGCTGTCACCGACTTCTTGTGCCTTTCTCACTCACCCAGTTCAGCTGACTGAGCATAGCACGCTTGTAGACATGCATATCCATTGTAGTGAACACATTCCTTCTGTCTCACACTCTGGAAATAGGCTACTGAACAATTAAAGCGGCTGATTTCATCTATGCATATCTCCCCTGTTACATGCAGAAGAAATGCTGCAACTATTAGGCAATTCAAGTCGATACCATGTCATTTCAAAACAACATCGTCCTTCAAATTTAAGGTCAGAGGTTCTGATTACATAACACCCTTGTCATGCCCCCCTCCTGCCAAGGCCAAGTTTGATTTCAATGTTTATTAATAGACTGACAGAGGTGTCAAACCAGATGATGCCTTTCTGCTAGACAAGAGGAGCCTCTTCAGTTTACTGGAGGGATGAATCTAAAAAAAATAACAACTGATTTTAATCAACTAGGGATGTAGTTTAAGCTTGTAATGCATCATTATAGACTTGGATCACTCAATTTATGAAACTACAGTACCTATGCATATTGATTTTTCTTGGGTTAACTCATTTGTAAAATTATGTAAAAAAAAAACAAACCTCTGACTTGGTCTTGATGGGCTTAGTTTGAGTGTTACGAATATTTTGAATATTTTTGCCTTATTGTCTCCACTAGACAGATGCTATGGCAAGGGTACAGTGAAGGTTGAAGTTGAAACAGCTGCTAAAATGCTATGTGAATTTTATCAAAGACAAATGAGTGCCAATGACAACTAGAAAGACTGCATATTTAGGGCAGGGCTGTAAATGGGGGGTGCAGCATAGTCATGTTGCAGCCTGAAGAGCAGCACCGTGTTATTAAAAACGAGTTACAGCTGAGGCAGTGTCAACTTCATTCAGCAGCTCTCTGCGTTAAATCAGGAACCCACCATTCACCTGAACACATGCGCACGTACAGAAATTTCGATTATACAATACAATAGGAAATTACAGTAACTTCAACTCTACTGCTGTTGGTTCTCGTGAGCCATGTTTTGAGATGGTGCTCCTACATGTCAACACTACTTCTCCTCCTACCATGTTTAGTCAACTGACCCCAGCAAAATCACCACTGAGCACAACTGCCACAGTTTCACCTTGAGGATGATATAGACTGAATAGGGTACAGGTAACAGGGCTAGGCAGGAGATAAATGCATTCACCTGCCTTGCATTATAGCACGAGCCAGTAGTTGAAGTCCACCTCTGTATAACATGCAGACCGAAAACCAGGGTAACGTTAGCTTTTGGGACTTGACAGCACTGCAGCTGTGACTGCTCTGCCTTGGGTAGGAAGAAGTTAGCAGTGACCGCTAACAAATCCGGGTAAAAAAAAAACAACAAAACAGACCAACGAAAACCAACCCTTTTAGTAATTGATGCTAAAGTTAAGGCGTTGACAGTGGCACGAACTTGGTGAAATCCCTGCCGATGATCAGATTTTTACCTAGTTATACGTTAACAACTGGCTTAAGCTAATGATATTACCTGGGGTTGACCACGGTTAATAAGTGGCAGTTGGCTAACGTTAGTGAAGCGGTTAGATAACAGTTTGCGTGAGTTAGCGGTAACGTTACAAGTAATGAGGACAGTCGGCTAACGTTAGCCTTCCTCTGCCATTTTTGGACTTGAGTAACATTAATGTTAGCGCTCACTATGAACGCCCATTGACAGTGACAGTTTGCTCCTCCAAGCTATCCAGCTAACGCTTCTCCCCTGACACGTGTCTCCACACGATAAATGCCAAATAACATGAACAGCGTTGTGAGAGTTTATCCAGTTCGCCGCTAACTTACCATTTTTCAGCTCATGTTTCACAGTAAACAGGTCACCTTCTCTGGAAGATCCCTCCATCGGGGATGGCATCGTAATTTCGTGCTTCAAATAATGCTTTTCAGACAAGGTTAGGGTCACCTCGCAAGCTAATTTACGACAGGAACATGCAGGAACTAAAATACGACGCAATAGAGTTAAACGCCTGTGAGTTATGCGCCAAACTTGACAGATATATAGGCTGAATGTTGTTACCAGACCTAGCAGCCAGCAAGCCCAGAGGAAACACTTGCTTCTTCCAGCACACCACAACTACCACTACCTTCGCAACCAGGCCAGTCCCTCTTCTCTGATTGGTGTTGCTATGTGGAAATCCGATCCGTGATTGGTTCTCTTCGTGGTAGCGACACATAAACCCGCCTTTCTCATAAAACCGGTGCTGCTTTCAAGTATGCCTCGTACAATATAATGTCAAATGTCAGAACTGTAAAATTACTTCCAATTTCGAAAAAAGACACGAAAATATATCAAAATTGTACTTTAGTATCTTTTGATTTATTCTAGAAAGTACCCTAAAGGGGCTTAAAGTATTGTACTGCCATTTTGGAAGTACTTTGTTCCAGTGTCATTTTGATGGACTTTCATTTTATGTTATTTTAAATGTTCACACATTACAAATACCGTACTCTTTACATCTCTACATTTTTCTACAGATATAGTCACTAGTTTGAAGAAAACAATCATGAAGGCAAAAACTACTGCACAGTAACAATAAGAAAATGATGTACAAAAAAAAAAAAAAAAAAAATCTAACCCTTGACAGTTTTACTTGAATGATGTATGTATTACTTTTTACCACCTGCACAAAAACATTGTTTAATAAGGAGGAAATCTTGGTCAGCTTGCAATTCTACAACGAAATATAGTGACTTTTAAGAGATGCCTTTAAATTTTCAGCTGTTTGGAGTAGGGTATTTTTGTGATATGAAATGCATTTAGTGATATGAAAGTAAGTCATTGGGCAAAATAGACAGCATATCGGAAGAATGACTGATCAGTTCCTGTTAGTTATGGTGAAAACATCTGAGCTGCCATACATTATGGGAGAATACCAGAGATAATAACCATTTGGTTAGGTTCTCTATTTTGTTTATAATTTTCAGTTGCTGAGTTTTATCAACTTTGATCTGCAACAGAAAAAAATGAAAAGTAAAGCAAAGTATGACTGATGAATGGCTACAGGATAAAAGGACACAAGTTATTTGTGTTTTTTTTTTTTTATAAACAATCCCTATTCATACTAAAACCTGAAAAATCTTCATGGATGCTCTCAGCTACAGTTCAGTTTGTATATTCTGTATAGGAGCCATTCCCCAAAGAAAGGTCCATGTAATGTAGTTCACCAATTTGTACACAGGGTGTCACCTTTGTGCTGTGATTAATATAGAATATAGGCCACTCGGCTGACAAGTGTTGCTAGAAGCTAGGGAAGGTGCAGGTGAAGCACTGTTTGTGACCACAAAGGATGATCATATTAATTTTTCATAGTTTTCTCATCTTTGGAGGGAAAATGTCTCTAGAACTGCTGATTTCACGTGACAGACAAGTTATGATAGTTTACATGATAGAGTAATCTTGTTTTGAAACAATCAGTTCAGTTGGGTTCTTTACTCAGAGTAAATAGTAGCTTCAGAGTTGCTATTTGCATGTAGCATGTAAATATGTAGAGCTGTTTGTCTGTATTTGCATTTTGCCTCATTTTGTATGTACTAGAAATGTCTCTCGGAAAAGAGGCTGTGCAGATATCTAGGTGTAAGAAAGAAAATGCACTGTTGTAAATATCTACGTATATAAAGTGAATGTTCATTCAACACAAACAGGGACAACATTGCGTAGATGAAAGCAATAATATATTGTTGACCCAGTTCACAAGTACTCTCAGGTTGTTAGTTTGAAGTTTGATTTCTGCCTCCTCCTTGTGGTAGCATGCTGCGATAGCTTCTTTTTATTCTTCTTTTTTTTTCCCTAGTGGTTATCATCCTATCACAGCATCTGGACACTTTTAAGCTCTCACACTCACTCATTTATAGCTGATGTTGTTTAAGTCATTCAGGGTCCTGGTCCCATGATATTATTTAAATAACAACAGTATTTGCCAGAAAAATATCTTAGAAAGATAAACTTGAATGACACGGGAAAATCAGAAAGGTGCTGAGTTGAAAAACAGTTTGTCGTTTTGTGGTGCTTAAACGTCCAATCAGATGCGAGTTCCACAGAATTAGCCAATGGCATGCGAGCTTTTTCACGCGAACCAATCAGGGTCGGATCCGATTGAGCCGGGTTTCAGGAAGTAGCACAAGTAGCACTCTGGATTTCTTGAATGATAGCAGCACACTGACACCACCGAGCTAGTTAGCTTCACTTCAGACCGCAGCTGACTGACCTCCGCTCCCAAGATGGCTGGTGTTCGAGCCCTTGGCGTCCTCTCCAGATTGACATCAAGAAGATATCCTGTGTTCACAGGTAGACACAGCACCTGTTAGGTTTTTAAACTACGAAGAAAGCCAGCGCGTGGGGCGATTGCGAATGTACTGCCTATGCCAAGTGTCGTAGATTAGCTTCTTAGAGTAGCTGTTAGCTTGAAGTATGTTATGCAGAAACGTGTGGTAGTAAATTATAAAACACGATCGCTCGCTTTTTTTTTTTTTCCAGCAAACACACCTCAGTGAACGTTTGCTTAGAATGATAATTGATTGTTTCACCTTTATTGTACTTTACATTTACGACTTCTGTGCAAACTTGCTATTAATGCTAGCTAGCTGGCTGCTACGGAGTCACGTAAGTTAGGGGGGGTTGCTCTCGAAATAAAAGTTTAAAACAGACTTTGAACTTAGACTTTCGACTACGCAATGTCTCTGTCAATGCTGTTAAAACGGGATTATGGCAGTATAGAGGGGAATATGAAGACCCGTGCCATTCATTCGCCTTTGTGATGACTGCAGTGTCTCTGTGGTAGGCGGGGAATCTAGGTGAAGGGTCGTTTTCCACTGGATTGCACATATGGCCGAGACCGTCTGAGGTCACGGCAGTATTATCTGAGCGTCTTGTGTACATGTCATGTATATGCTCTATGATGAGATTTTGGCATTTATACAGTTTTAAGATTAAATGAAATGAAACTACATGTATCAATAAAACGTGTTGAGGCACTGGCTGAAATAATGTGTTGTATAATGTCTCCATGTTTTTACAGGCAATAATTTCCGCACCTTCTCCGTAGCTCCTGCCATGTTAGGTAAACCAAAACTCATACACATATATGTAGTCTGTCTAAAAAGGCCTATGCTTTAAATACCATCTGTTTGCAAATAAGTCACCCTGACACAATTATTTTCTCACTGCACATTATCTTCCCTTTATTTTTAGCCCGCACACATGTGAACTATGAAGTCAAGGGCGATGTTGCTGTTGTGCGGATTAATGACCCAAACTCCAAGGTAAAAGCTCATTAAAACTGAAATCTGACAGTTTTCACTTCTGGGATGAAAGGTGAACCTAAATTGTGATATCTCCCCTCAGGTTAACACCTTGTCAGTCCAGATGCAAAAGGAGATGGCAGAAGTAATGAATGAAGTGTGGGCCAACAATGCTGTTCAAAGTGCTGTCCTCATCTCCTCAAAACCAGGGTGTTTCATTGCAGGAGCTGATATTAAGTAAGTGACTTGTCCTTAAATCCACTACTGATATTGAAATGTGTGTGGCATTAAGCCCTGTCATTGTCTCTGAATGAAAAGCCAGAGGTTTGTTCTAGATATTTTTCTTATACATTCTACTTTTCATGCAGTATGATCCAGGGCTGCAACAGTGCAGAGGAGGTCACCAAGCTTTCTCAGGAAGGGCAGAAGATGTTCGAACTGATTGAAAAATCTCCAAAACCTGTTGTTGCTGCCATCAATGGCTCATGCTTAGGAGGAGGCCTAGAGGTAAACATTTCAGCAACAAACTATAGGTTTGACTCCACTGGAAATAGTTGGCAATAACGTGCTATCCAATTGTTCATTTTACATTTCAGTTTGCCATTGCCTGCCAGTACAGAATTGCAACAAAGAGCAAGAAAACAGTTCTTGGTACTCCTGAAGTAATGCTGGGTCTTCTACCTGGAGCTGGTGGTACTCAGAGACTCCCTAAAATGGTTAGTACTGAAATCCTACTCGTACTTTCCCCTCATTTCAAAGATCTCCACACCGATAATGGTTAGCTGAGTAACTGCAGTATAACTTTTGTTCAGAAGCTGACAAACCTGCACTGCATCTCTTTATGGACTACACACAGCTCTTAATACTGATAGTAGATCAGTTCACATGTTTATTTCTGTGATCTTTTAGGTTGGGATACCCAGTGCCTTTGACATGATGCTAACTGGAAGAAACATCAGAGCAGACAAGGCCAAAAAGATGGGGCTTGTTGACCAGCTTGTCGACCCTCTTGGTAAAAAGATATCTTGACTTGCATGTGATTAATAAAATACCTAACTTGTAGTAGTATTTTAAGAGTACTGAATAACACATGTCCACTTGTAATGTTTGCTTTCTGATCAGCATTGCACTGTGCATGAGCTGGCATTTGGGATAAAGGTATTTTGCCAAGATTAATCATAACTTATTTTTGTGTTACTTCTACTTGAATTGTAGGACCTGGCCTGAAGAGTCCAGAGGAGAGAACAATCGACTACCTCGAGGAAGTTGCCATTGAATGTGCCAGAGGAATCGTCAACAAGAAGATCCCTCTCCGCAAAGAGAAAGGCACGATGCAGAGTAAGTTGGTGCTGCATTTGACTTTGTAGACACTTGAGTTTGTTTTTATCTTTAATAGATGAAGTAATACATTTCATCTGTCCACAGAAATTCAAGACTATGTTATGAGCTTTGGATTAGTCCGGAATCAAATTTACAAAACTGTCCATGGCAAGGTTATGAAAATGAGCAAGGGACTCTATCCAGCACCCCTGAAAATCATTGATGTAAGTAAAAGCTCCTTCTAATCAATAACCGTACTGATAGATTTGAGAGATGAGTTTTAACTTGATGTGGAAATCATTTAGTAGACTTCCTGTTGCTTCTCTTTTGATATGACTTGAAATTTAACCGTCATGTATTTTTTTTTTCTTCAGTGTGTGAAGACTGGAGTGGAACAAGGTCCTGTTGCTGGATACTTGGCTGAGTCTCAGGTAAATTTGTCACTCTTCGTCATTTGTAAATTTGGCTTTGACAGTAGTGCTTTGTAAGTGACCATCACTGATTTCCATGTGTATGACAGAACTTTGGTCAGTTGGCAAGAACCTCAGAATCAGGGGCCCTGATTGGTCTGTACCACGGTCAAGTTGCCTGCAAGAAGAACCGCTTTGGTACTCCTGAAAGAGAAGTGAAGTAAGTGGCTGTCATGCTCATGTGACCTCTGTGGTTTGCAGACAATGAGCTTATGTTCAACCTAAACTTGACATTCAGACCTGTGTGTTCGGTTAACTAAATATAAGGGTCAATATTCGTATTGTTTAATATGCCCTATATTTTTTAAGATGGTAGATAAACTGTCTGCCTTTGTTTTGTTTTTTTTTTTTACCATCAGGACTCTTGCCATCTTGGGAGCAGGTCTTATGGGAGCAGGTATTGCTCAGGTGACTGTGGACAAAGGTGTGCACACAATCCTGAAGGACACCACCGTGGCTGGACTGGCCAGGGGAGAGCAGCAGGTTTACAAAGGGTGGGTGGTTTATCACATAACACTTTTTTATTAGTCATTCTGCTCATGAATATTTAACAGATTAAGGGTACTACCTTAATTCATCATAAGTTAATTCATCATATGCAAATGACAGACTGCAAGACAGTAACCTCATACAACACTGCAAGCATCAGGCAGGTCTATTATTCCATGACCTGATTTTTATCATTTAATTCTATCGTCATTGTACAAGTTGAATAAAAAAACCTACATCAGCTGCCTCTGTCGGCAAGTTAGAGCTGATTTCCTGAAGAAGCCTCTTTCCAGTTGTGGAGTTGTCATGTCATGTGTCGATATTTGGAATTTATTACTCCCCACATCCTTTGATTTATATTGCACAGCCTTCAGCCCTTTGGCACTTCGTGCTGCTGCACCTACATGAACCAAAATAGCAGGTGCACTTGAAGATATGCAGTTCATGCAGCCAAATGTGCTGCTTTGCATGTGTCGTTGTTGCATGTTTAAAATAGTATCTAAAAATGGTTGCTAAATAACAGAGCCATTGACAGAAGCATCTCAATCTTTCAAATCACTGTTGGAAGGGGAAATGTGTGTTTGTATGCTGCTGATGAATCATTTGAACTTTTATTTCCAACAAGGCTCAACGACAAGACCAAAAAGAGGAGCATCACATCATTTGAGAGAGACTCCATACTGTCCAACTTGACCGGCCAGCTGGATTACAGTGGCTTCGAAAAGGCGGACATGGTTATTGAAGCTGTGTTTGAAGACATTAAGATCAAGCATGCTGTCTTGAAGGAGGTGGAGGCTGTAAGTGTGACTGAGTAGACTTGAACATTGCCCACCAACACAGAGTACTCACAATGGTTTCATAGTTGTGACTGAGCTGTGACTTTGAGCTAACAGACATCTACCTGCAGGTCATCCCCCCTCACTGCATATTTGCCAGCAACACATCCGCTCTGCCCATCAAGGACATTGCTGCTGGCAGCAAGAGACCAGACAAGGTTTGTACTTGGGAGCATCATAATTTGAAGTTTGCCTCTAACTTGTATGACAGTGTTGCTGAAAATTGTCTCCATATCCTCAGGTGATTGGAATGCACTACTTCTCTCCAGTCGACAAGATGCAGCTGCTGGAGATTATAACCACTGATAAGACGTCAAAGGACACTACAGCCTCTGCTGTGGCCGTCGGCCTGAAGCAAGGCAAAGTCATCATAGTTGTTGGGGTCAGTTTTGGTTTCTTTTTTTTAACCTTTAAAATGACCGTGATTTTTTTTCTTTTAAGTAAATCTTTAATTAAATGTAACATATTGCACTGTACTACTATCTTGACACAAATGTGTTTGCAGGATGGACCTGGATTCTATACAACAAGGTGTTTGGCTCCGATGTTGGCTGAAGCTGTGCGAGTACTTCAGGTTGGTAGTAACAGTACAAACTGTAGCTGTTAATACTTTCTTTGTCGTGTACCAAGATGGGCAGAGTTGGCTCTCTTGAACAAAGTATACACTTAAGTTATAGCTGTTATAAATACATTATAGTAATTAGTCCATTGTGCATTTGCAGGAAGGAGTTGACCCCAAGAAGTTAGATGCACTCACCACAAGCTTTGGGTTCCCTGTGGGTGCAGCCACACTGGCTGATGAAGTCGGCATTGACGTAGCCGCCCACGTGGCAGAGGATCTTGGCAAAGCTTTTGGCTCTCGCTTTGGTGGTGGAAATGTGGATGTTCTGAAGACCATGGTGGACATGGGATTTAAGGGTATGGAGAGTCACTTTGTAGGACTGGGTCACACATGAGTATTTAAACTAGTATTTGACATTTAACATTTGTTGTAAAATCATTTTATTTTGTCACTTTCATTTCCCCTTCAGGCCGTAAATCAGGAAAGGGTTGCTACGTCTACCAGCCGGGCTCAAATTGAAAGAGGTCAACCCAGATATCGGAGACATCCTTGAGAAATACAGGATAACACCAAATCCTGCTGTGTAAGATGACACTGCAGAAACTGCAGAAGTCTAAGCTGCTCTATTCAAAATTTCAATATTTTGCATACATGTTATTGTTGTTAAATTTTTACTTGTTTAAGCTTTGAAATATTCTGTTTTTACAGTTCATCGGACTCTGATGTGCAGTACAGGCTTGTTTCTCGCTTCGTCAACGAGGCCGTAATGTGTTTGCAGGAGGGTATTCTGAACAACCCCTTGGAAGGAGACATCGGGGCTGTGTTTGGACTGGGATTCCCTCCCTTCCTTGGAGGTCAGAAAATCAGCCTTAGTCATGGCTGCCTGCGTTTCTTATACTCTGAGTCTGGAAACTGTCAGTGGAAAAAGCATTACTTCCCTAAAGGCTCTCCTGGTGCTCTGTTTCATCTGTATTTAAAACTGTAGACATGCCGTATTCTGTCTAAACAAAGTTTTACTGCTTTCAGGTCCTTTCCGTTTTGTGGACTCCTTCGGGGCAGACAAACTGGTGGAGAAGATGAGGGCGTATGAAGCCGTCTATGGAAATCACTTCACTCCATGCCAACTCCTGCTGGATCATGCAAAGGATTCGAGCAAGAAATTTCACAAGTGACCGACTCACCACGCGTGCCAGTAGTTCATAATAAAGCCTGCTACATGAGTGGAGGCAAACATGTTGAAGATGCACTTAGTTTCCAGTTCATCAGGTACATCTTGCTAAAACTGATGTCCTGCAAAAAAATTTTATCTTAATAACATCCAGCGTTGGTTGGAACTGTTTCAACTGTATGATCATTTTGCATGATTGTGGTGCTGTATAGCAATAACATAGAAGTGCTCTTTATATAAGTGAATACAGTTGAATCAACACCAGTGCGTTACTTTAAGCTGGGCGTACCTAATAAACTGGAGGAGTGTAATATTTTGCAGTAACAAATCATTATTGTGCTTTAACAATATTGATTTACATGATGGTGTATAGATTAAGGATCATAAGAAGCCTAATTATTCACACATTGCATTGAAAGACACTGCAGAGACAAATATTTTCCAACGGACAAATTGATTTGTCATTACTGATGAATGTCTGCCAGTATGCTTCAGCAAGTGTCTTTATTTTTTTGTACATTAAAAAGATTTTCTGGCCTAGGTTGAACGGTGATGTAAATGTGAAGCTTGAATAAATGTTTTGTTATTGAATCAAAGTTGTTGTTTTTTTTTTTTGTTGTTTTTTTTTCTTGGTGCGTTCACGTACTGGTTAAACGTAGGGTTAATTTATCAAACATCACAAAATTAGACCATTGCCTTGGAGGACCATGACAAGCTTTGCTCAAATCCAATTCGTCGCGCAGGTCACATGTCTGCTTTCCATTGTCCGCAGAGCAGGGTGTGTACCGCGGGGAGGCTGTGTGGGCTGGGCTGGGCCGGCTGGCTGGATGGTTGTGTGTGTGTGTTAATGTGTGTGTGTGTGTGTGTTTTTCCTCCAGCAGCATCCTCCTTTTTAGCATCCTGTGACATCGCATCCTTTTTCTGGAAGATGCTCGGGGCGGAGGAGACGCTGCTTCATGTGGATGATCCAAGCGGCTCAGAGTGGCTCACGTGAGGTGTGACTGTCGCCTTCTGCTGCTGCACCTGTACGGAGACGGGAAGGCGCTGAACGGTATAGCCACCGCCCGAGGATGACGACGATGATGCTAATGGTAATGATGGCCTTTTTAACGTGGTGAGGATAGTTCTGTTTTTTCCATATTTTTTTGATAGTGGCCTAAAAATGTCTAAGAGTAAACATTGCGAGGCGGTGAGGGTGGTGGTCCGCTGCCGGCCGCTCAGCAGGAAAGAGGAGACAGCGGAGAGTGAAAACATTTTGGAGATTGATGACAAACTGGGACGGATCACCATCAGGAACCCGAAGGCACCACCTGATGAGCCGATGAAAGTGTTCACGTTTGACTCCGTGTATGGCTGGGATTCAAAACAAAGCGACATTTACGATGATGCGGTGAGACCTCTGGTGGAGTCCGTGCTGCAAGGCTTCAATGGGACCATATTTGCCTATGGTCAAACCGGGACAGGTAAAACATTCACCATGCAAGGGGTGGCGAATGATCCAGAGAAGAGAGGGGTGATACCAAATTCATTTGAGCACATTTTCACACAGATATCCAGAACTCAGAACCAGAAATACCTGGTGAGGTCATCATACCTTGAGATCTACCAGGAGGAGGTCAGAGATCTGCTGTGCAAAGATAACAACAAGAAACTGGAGCTAAAGGAAAATCCAGACTCGGGGGTTTATGTCAAAGACTTGTCCTCAGTGGTGACAAAGAACGCCACTGAGATCGAACATGTGATGAACATAGGAAACCAGTCCAGGTCTGTGGGGTTCACCAACATGAACGAACGAAGCTCCAGGTCTCATGCAATTTTTGTCATCACCGTGGAGTGCAGTGAGGTAGGGCCAGATGGTGAGGACCACATCCGGGTTGGGAAGTTGAACATGGTCGACCTGGCTGGCAGCGAGCGCCAGAGCAAGACCGGAGCAAAAGGGAAGAGGATGAAGGAAGCTGCCAAAATCAACCTGTCTCTCTCAGCACTGGGGAATGTCATTTCAGCTCTGGTGGATGGCAAGAGCAGCCACATCCCCTACAGAGACTCCAAACTGACCCGCTTGCTCCGGGACTCGCTGGGCGGCAATGCAAAGACTGTCATGATAGCAACAGTGGGGCCTTCGCACAAGAATTTCAGTGAGTCCCTGGCCACACTCAGGTATGCCAGCAGGGCCAAGAATATAAAGAACAAGCCTCGGATTAATGAGGACCCCAAAGATGCCCTGCTGAGGGAGTTTCAGGAGGAGATTGCACGTTTGAAAGCCCAGCTGGAGGAGCAGGGGATGCTGGCAAAGGAGAGGAGGAGGAAGAGGAATAGTAGAAGACTGAGTAAAAACATGGCTGGTTTGGAAGAGGAGATCCTTAAAGAGCGGGATGTGGATGTTTGGAAGGCTGTGCCGGAGGAATCGGATGTGAAACAGTACATGAAAGAGGGAGGTGACGTCCACAAGAGTCTGACCTGCCAGGGAAACAGCGAGAAGTTAAAGCCCCTGAATGAACACAGGAAAAGCGTGGAGGACATGCAGTGGGATCAAGATGCTGTGGAGAAGATCATAGAGAAGTATAAGGTACCATGAATTGTTATTAAAGAGCACAGTGCCTGATACATGTGACTCCAGTGGAACAATAAAAGATTTGCATAAATAATTTATTGTGTTTCTTTGTTCACAGACGATGGAGAGCAAGCTGCTAGTCGGAGGAAAGACTATAATCGATCACACTAACGAGCAACAGAAAATGCTGGAGCTGAAGAAGCAGGAGATTGCAGAACAGGTCATTTATAGTTTATAAAAACAGTTTCCCAAAATTAAATTATATAAAATATTCTTCAGTGTCACTTTTCAGTTTGTGTTTATACAAGCATAACAAGTCTGATGTGAGATGTTTGGATGCTGAGTTGACTATCAAGGCTGTACTGCTTGTATTAAAATCAAAAATGAGCTAAATGGTTGTCTGTGATTTGCAGATCAGAAGAGAGCGCGAGATCCAGCAGCAGATGATGCTGCAGGATGAGGAGACCCTAGAAATGAAGGAAACCTTCTCCTCCCTGCAGCACGAGATAGAGCTAAAGACAAAGAAGCTGAAGAGGGTAAGATGACTCACGCACTGATTTGCTCCAATGTCATCATCATCACAAAAGCTCAGCCGCTGATGTGTTTTAAGGATTAAACCATTATTCAATCAGTTAATCCTGTTTGCATACAAGGATCCTTTTTTGTTTTGAGACGTCAACAGGACGACTTGTGAAGAAGGCAACACTTGTGAATCCATGTCTCTCTGGACAGAGCTCTCACTTTCTGCTGTTTAGGAATAATTTAATTTCTCATTTCTGGTGGGTGGAGAACATTTTGACCACTTGTGTCTTAAGGCAACACTGAAATTACATTAGTCTTGTCAGTTTCTGATACATCTCCACACTCCGCCTCTCTGGTGCCTCCTGGGAACAATGACACTAACAATTCATATGTGCCTGTTGTGTACAGTTGTATACCAAACTGCAGTTGGTGAAGGGGGAGATAAAGGATGTCATTGATGAGCATGTCATGACCAGACAGGAGCTTGAACAGACACAGAATGAGCTCACCAGAGAGCTAAAGTACAAGTAAGTTCATGACCCATGTCTGTAAATAAACACATACATGTTATCATGTCTTTGACATTTTTATGTCTTGTGTAGTTATATTTTTACAATAATATAGTAATGCACAATTACACACATGCACCTGCCCACATCCTGTTGTTAGGATTGTCCTGTGCAGATTTTATTTTATGCACTATAGCAAATTGTCTGCACATCATAACATATTTCATATCAATCTAATTTAGGCAATTAATATACAACCAACAATGATGCAGTGATGATTGTTTACTTGAATAACAACACCTTTCACATGGCTTTGCCTGATCAGACTCTATTTCTTCACCGTCACTGTGATGCAGTATGTCATGTTGTTAAGTATATTGTAGTATAGAGATATATTAACATTAAAATATTTAACTTTTTAAACTTTGTCGATTGTACACAGAGATCTATGAACATATAACTCACAAACCAGGGTGGGACATGAAGCAAGAAGCTAGCTATACAATGTAAAGTGTAACTAACTGAATATGTAACCCAAAGTATCAGGTTTGATGAGATTATGATTATGCGGAAATGACCTCTTTTCTCAGATGACACATACTTGTATCACATATTTCAGATATCTCTTAATTGAGAATTTTATACCTCCGGAGGAGAAGAACAAGATTATGAACCGGCTGCACTTTGACAGTGAGGAGGATCAGTGGAGACTCCAGCCGGTCATCCCATCAGAGAGGTCAGTGAACTCATCTTACATGGCTGACATAAGATACTGCATGTGGTACATTAGAGACAGAGAGAGGGAGAAAAATCCTCATAACAAATTTTAAACCAGCACTGACAGATCCGGCTATTCAATGCAATGCAATGTAGGAGTGGGATAGATTTAGCAAGTCACTGGTGCAACCTTTGTTACAGCAGAGAAAACATTTACTCTGCTGTAGCTGTTGTAGTTCTTTGGACCACCATGTACGCAAATGAATGCACATTCCTACTCAGTTAACTATGGCATGTAGGAAATCAGTAACAAAACTGCATAAGTAGTTTAAATTCACTGAGGGAAAGTTTGTAAAATAAATAAATGAAATGAAAGATTTTCATAAAATAGTCACAGATAGATGACACACAAGCTTCCTGAGGTAGATTTTTATGTGATTATACCATCTCTTATTGTTATAGTGCCAAAGGCTTTTGCATTGTAATGAGATGTTGCCACCAGGAGACGACAAATACAATTTTTCAGCTCATATTAAATTAACATTTACAGACTGCAAAATTTTTTTTCTACCAAGGACTCCTGATAGACTTGTTTCATTGGTTATGTTTTTACAGACACAGTTTAGTCTGAGCATGTCACAAGGAAGGTGACAGGACTAATTGTTTTTCAGGTGGGAGCTGATCAGTTGACCATATATGGGACTTTTCCAGAAACTCACATCTTAACCACTGAACTAAATCTACATGCATTCACCTGACTCCAGATCTTTCCTTTCCCATGTCCTTATCACAGTGCACCCACTCAGGTCAAGAGAAGGCCTCTCTCAGCTGTGGGATACAAGAGGCCAATCAGCCAATATGCACAGATGGCTGTTGCCACAGCAACTGGGGCCCCATCTAGATACCAGGTCAGTGTTTGGGTATGCACGAGCTCAGTTGGGAAAAGTACAGCAAAGAGAGAGAGAGAGAAAGATGTAAAATACTGGTCTTAGGCACCATATTTCCATGTTCAAAGACACCTTCTTAGCTGGAGGATGTGAGGATGGTAGTAGCCATGGTAACCATTCACAGCTTGAACTGTTGCATCTTTTGCTAGTGATAAATCAGTGTAATGTCACAAAGCAAATACTATATAAAAAAAATAGAAAAGGAACATTTTCTACTAATTAAAGCGGAGGTGGATGACATTACCTTCCAGTACTTTAATGGTTCATGTACAGTCATGAAAGTAAATCTGCATTTTAAGCAGTAGTATTTTCAACAGTGAGTGTACCCATGCTTTGTTCCACACTCTGTTGCACTAAGTTTAAAAGTTTAGATCAAATCAGCTTCGTAGTGCATTGTCTCTGTTATTATATGAGACTGTTAATAAAAGTGAGAATTTGCTCAAGATGTTTCATAATAGAAGTGTTCAAGGAAAGGGAGCTGCGCTGGAACAGATGGAGGAGTTATGAATAAATATTGAATCTGCTTTTACAACAAACAGAGGCAACTAAAAACCACAGCAGAAAGGGAACAAAGCAGACAACAGGCAGGCAGCTTAAAACTCAGATCAGAAAATATATCTGAGTTTGCATATGAGTAGCTGTCCTATTAAAACTGCAATTTTACTGCCATCTCTTCCCACAGGCTGAGAATATCATGCTGTTGGAGTTAGATATGTCTCCGCCAACTATGTTCACCTTGAACCTTAATGGAGCTCACCTGGAGAGGGCATTTTCTCCACGGCTGATGCGGGATCTTCTGGTGAATGTTCCCATTAGAGAGAGGGGCGGTGCCTCGTCCCGGGTCAGGAAATCCCAGTCCTGGTGAGGAAAAACAGCAGTGAACTCCCATGGGGTTTACATTTTGTGATGGTCAATCAAACATATTGGATCTTTGATGATAAGTAAATCTGTCTTTACTATCGTCTCTAGGTATCAGGCACCACAAGCAGCGTCTGTCACATCATCGTCATCCTCCACCGCTCTGGCATCAGGATCTCAAAGCTGCTCTCCCTCTCACAGACAGAGACCATCATCTGCCACCTATCTCCCACTGGGAGGCCCAGTTCATACAAGCCCCTGATATGTGTTGATAGACTAGTGCTATAAGACTGGCTGTAGTTCAACGTGGCACAAAATACTCGAGACAGCTGAGAAAGGTGGATGGGCAGGGCGGGGTGGGGAGGGGTGATGGGGTGATATGCCTTGGTTTTTAAATTGATTTCTGATTTTGTTTCTTTACTTTTGGGTAAGAATTACTTTAGTAAGCATGCATCATTAAAACCATGAAAACAAACATTAATTTCTGAAGAACGTCTGTTTACATGAGTGGAGAATCTGTGGAGCTCTTTCAACTGTATGCTAGCTTTTTCCTACTGTCGCCTAAACCATGCAGTTTCTCTTGGCCTACACACAGCACAGCGTAAACGTCCAGGTTTGAAATATTTTAGATCATTTTCTTTATTTTTGTTTTGTTTAATCAACCATTTACCAACAAAAACACTTTGTCACCTTTTTTCTTCTTAATATTAAAGACTGTAAAATCTTTGCCTAAACAGAGGAAGGTGGATCTGGGAAGTGAAAGCCCCATCTGCAGGGGGGGACCACCCTTGTTTAACCTGTATGCTTGATGAATTGTTGCTTGAATTTGTAGCCATTGTAATTGTGAGCCAAAAAAAAAAAAAAAAATGTGAAGAAAGCTTGCAGTGCTCTCTTGATTAGCTGCCTTATTTTTTCATAGTTGTGAAATCGTGCAAAGTCCATTTGCTTATACACATGGAAATAAACAGACTGAGATGATCAGGAATTGCCTGCTGTGTTTTCACAAAGAGCTGCGGTTGTGCTGCAGTGAGTCCGCCTATGCGATCCTGGTTATAATTGCAGTTGACAGCTTAAATAAATATATATGGGAAGCCTGGACTTTGAGATGACAGCTATATACAGTAAGATGACGTTTCCTTCGGAGTCACATGACTCTTTACAGTAAGTCCAACATGGCAGACGGAGTGGATCTTACGCGGTAACTAAAGCAACATTTCAACCAAAACAGACAAATTCAACACTACTCTGCAACAAGACATCCACGATGAGGGAGAGACAGAAGAAAAAGAAGGGGAGGACGTGGGCGGAAGCCGCTAAAACGGTATTTTGAGTGTTATTACGTCCCGTTTGTTGTGGTTGTTTTCCTTGAACGCTCCCACTTGTACAACTGTGTTTATGAGTTCATGACCTGCTGGTGAAGACGAAATGTTGCGTACGCCGCGCAAGGCCTGTGTTTACGGGGAGACAAATTTGAGAGCCGCTGTCACTAGCTGTCTGGCTCTGCGTGACCGTCACTGTTTAGCACTTGAGCAGCGAAATTAACCTGAGCTGCGTGCACCCAAGCATGTTAGCAAAAATCCCCTCTGCGTGCTGTGTCCGGCGTGTATGGGTGACATGTATGACACGGTCTAAAGTCGGCTAAAGTAACAGTGAAGTAGTCACGTCAGTGTTGCGCGCTAGCCGTGCTAGCACTAGCTCCTAGCTAATGCAACTCAGTTCACCAAAGTTTATTTGATACCAGATTATGGTAAAAAAAACACAGGAAAATGCGCAGTATTCACATGTCTCTCCAAGTTACCATAAGTACACAACAGATGGTCATGTTAGTACATCCGCTACATGCTAACGCCTGGCTAAAGAGAAACACGATTGTTGCTAGCATCGTAGCTAGCTGCCTAGCGTAGCATGCTAATGAGTACTAAATATCAAATTTCCAGTAACTATTTCATAATGAAAGTCTGACGATACTGTTAGGGAGGATATCAGCTATTAAGCAATTTACCAGCTCCTTTTTATTAACTACCTTTAATGTTAAATTAACGATGTAGTTTACTCCATAGATTAAAAACTGTAGTACCTCTAAACACACACTAAGTGCTGTTTTGCTCAGATCATCATCTCACTACAATATGAGTAGTTTTCACAAAAAAATATTGAAGATCGAAGCGAAGTGCGAGCCTCATTGTTAGCTTGACACTAAATGATTTTACTGATGTGGCAGAGGAAAAGTTTCTACAGTGTGAGGTGGTCTTGTTGACATGTTTTCTCACAGGTCATAATAATACAGTGTGTGTGATTTTTGCTGCATTCCCAGTTCATATGTTGACATTATGGCATGGCAGTGTTTCCTACAATGACTGTAGCCCCCCACCCAATCATGAGAAAATCGCAGCTCAGTAGTTAACCGCCTGTTATTTATTTTCAGCATGTTTCTCCGTGCATTCATCCCAGAGAGCGGATCAGCATCATGGAATATCTCAATCTAAATCTAATACAGTGGAAAAGCCACAGTGTTTGTAAAAGATTTGTGGTCTTGATTATTCTGAGCATCACATCCTGCTCTTAAACAGTCAAGGGAATAGGAATTTGTCAGAAAGCCTCAGTATGTGAAGTCTCAGCCCTCAGCTGAAGTGTTTTATGGAAACCACCCTGTAGTTGATCATGATGTTTTGTTATTGCAGGTTTTGGAGAAATACCCAAACACGCCTATGAGCCATAAAGAGATCTTGCAGGTGATCCAAAGAGAAAGGCTTAAAGAAATAAGGTAAATATTTTCCTGGTGTCATATCGTCACTACAGCATATGCCCCTTATGTTAGGAGACATTTTTCACGAGAGGGAGAGTACACTACAGTATCCTCCCTCTGTTGTTGTGTACTTTCCTTTCTCTTGATCACATAGTCTCAGTTATTTTTATTCAATTAATAATTGTTTCGTTTCTTTTTGTTTCATTGTCACTGTTCTCATCCAGAAGGTAAGACAAAGCTAGCCCCCAACCCTTACCTTAACAAACTCACTGCAATGCCACTTTGTTTGGTTTGCCCCTTTGCATGTTATTAACAATAACATGTCCTAAGTTCAGTTGCATAAAGATATTAGACTGACATACATATCTATACATTGACGTACTAGAGCCACCTGTTGCATAAAAATATTACATTCATTCATTGTGTTGTCCAATATTATGAAATAAATAAATCATGATTCAGTGTAAGTTAATGACATTGTCAGATTTTACCCAGCAATATTAAATCTATGTAGTTTAATTTGCTAAATTATACTACTTAGGTGTAGGTTATCTCTAACTACTTGTATTAGTAATTTTAATATGTACAAAAAATAAACTCACACTTCTCTTGCATGACTGAGATCAAATTTGACAGAATGAGTCGAGATTTTTATGCAACAGACATGTTTGTCAGACCGGTTTAATCAGAGACTACCAGCCCCGTACGATAATTAGATCAGCCTTTGATGATTTTATGCAACTTTTTCCATGTAGAACTTGCAGTTTTTCTCACAGCTATACTGTTGTGAATCTGAACTGAACTCACACGTGTCCTCCTGATGCATGATAGCAAATCTCTCTACAGATATCAGACCAGCCTTTACCCTTCTTTGCGTCATTCTCCCAGCTGTCTGAGTGACAGGGGAACAGATGTCTAATTTGTGTTTTTCTCTCATGATCCAGTGGAACCTCGCCACTGGCGTGTCTGAATGCAATGCTGCACACAAACTCTCGTGGCGAGGAGGGCATCTTCTACAAAGTCCCAGGCAGAATGGGAGTCTACACATTAAAGGTGAGTTTGGTAGACACAATGTGCTTCTTTTGCTAATTTCACCTAAATAATTATAAATTCTTTTAATTTTCTATTCACGAGGTGATTGTATTCGCCACAGTGTTTAGCTCTTTTTGTCAGTTTCTGCCTGTCTTTTTCTTTGCTTTATCCATCACATGAAATAATGTACTATGTGTGATCTATTCCCTTTATGCAGAAGGACATATCAGATGTGGCGAAGGAGCTGTCTGAGGATGGGTCTGAGGAGAGCAGTGACAATCTCTCTGACTCCAGAAGCACAGAAAACAATGGCAATGCCATCACTCAAGAGGGCAGGAGAGGACGATGGATGCGGAGAGGTATTGTGGACCACACACAGCATCATTAATCACAATTTGCACATCAGTCACCATTCAGTGTTCATAATAGCATAATTATGCGCTTGTCTACTTTCTATTGTAGACCATTGAATAAAATATTGTATATAACTAACTAAAATGTCTATTTAAATGATTCCAAGAACAACTTTATGTTCATCATCAAGCTAACTCCTTGATATCCCTCTTGGTGTGGGATTGTGCACTGATGTTCCACAGTCATGCAGGTAGACTCAGTAAAAGAGACAGATGCCCCACTGAGCCTCAGTGGACTATAGCACAATAAACAGGGGGCAATAGCGCTGGCCATGAGTAGATTTTCATTGATTGGTTACCGAGCTCTATTATACCAACAAGAGTTGACGCCCCTTCTCAACCGTTGTTAAAGTCATTGCGGAAACACAGGAAACCAGCTGAAGTGGCAGTAGATGAGGCAAGTTTAGGGAAAGTGGCTTTACCACAAACATAAATTACACCAAGTCATCGCAAAATATTTCCTGGAATACACAGAGCATCGAACATGATTATAGCAAAAGGTGGGTTTTTAATCTTTGAAAAACATGTTGTGCCCATAGCGTATTGCGTCAACTGTTAGCTGAGAAGCTGCAGGCTGCGCGTGATTATGGCATCACAGCGGTTCTTGATCTTGTGTCTTGCTGTGGGGGTCAAATCATTGCTTTATTGCAAACTGCACACCTGATTGTGCCTGATTGCGGCGCAACTTTAGAGGAAGAGCTTTTTTGTCAAGCACCAATTATTTTGGCCTCAGGCTGTGCTCTCATTGACTCTCATTATTTTTCTCTGCCACTTGAATATTTTAAGTGACTGTTAAAACAGGAAACTGTATTTTTTCACTATGACCCGTGACCACTTCCTGATTATGCACAAGTTAGAAACTGCCAAGCAAGTGGGAGTATTTCCAATATTGTTCTATTTTTGAACTAATCAATGCAAAGAACCACAAAGTCAGATGCAAATTAAGTGGCGCCAAGAAAGCAACCAGTGGAAATGCTGCGGTATGTAGAGAGGATGTTCCATTTGAAATAAACTGCTCACAGGTGAAGGGGAGGGGATCGTTCTGAACAATCGTCCTATTGAGATTTTCAGTCCTTTTTTAGTAATATGATATTTTAGCAAGGTAATGCAATCTGCTCCTTTGTGCACTGTGTTGGTTTCAGTTTCGTCAAAACAAAAGCATGATGTGATAAAGTCTGCACACCACCCTCAGGAAGTGTATTTTGTAACATCTGTTCTGTGCTTCTCGTAGTTCCCTCCAAGCTGCAGTCGCAGCCGTCGTCTCCGCAGCCTCGATGTTCGTCGCCTTCTGTCCCCACCAGTAAGCTCATCTCACCTTCGCAGAAGCACAGCAAGAAAGCCTTGAAACAGGTATGGGGAAAATAGGTTCTGTGTTTTTTCATTTTTCTATTTTTTGTACATACATTCAAGTTAATGGAGTTAGTGTATTAACTATCTGTGTCAGCAGTACACATCTTAAATGTTGAAGGAGTTCCTGCCACACCCTCATACTCACACACCCATAAAAATCCCTGCATCCTCACACTACAGCAAAACAGAACGTGAGGACCAGAGGCGAGCCTTTCAACACTTAATTCTCCTTAAGTAGATAATTGACTGTTACAGGTGATTTAATGGCTTAAAGGCAAATGAAAGCAATCATCAGTCAACAGTGATAATAAATCTGTTCAAGACTATTTTTAACTTCAGTTGTAAGAGGGAAGCTGCAATAACTATATTAAAAACCAATAACTTCTCAAATAATGCATCTGTGAACTTCAGGAAACACAACTTGAGGCTATTTCACATTAAGATCATCAGTTCAGATGCAGCCTCATAGGTTGAGGGGCTAAGTCCCACCCTCCTGGGACTGGGCAGAAGCCAGGTTTTCAACATGAAGACATCCGTTTCAGATATCATAATGATTTTAGGTATTTTATGTCACAGCGATTTGTCAGGCATGAATTCAATGCATGTAATATTACTTACGCCGACATGTGTTCAGTAAACATCTATATAACCCATGTTGGTGTTCCAGCAGGCACTCATTATCGGTCCATTCCCTGTCTGTTCAACATCTTGTGCTGATTATTTAAAAACAATGAGGTGTCAGGGAAGAATGCCTATAGCTGGTTTTACAGTATTAATGTTCTCATAATCCACGCGTTCAACATTTTCCTATTGGCTGCTTTGTGCCTTTTGTGTTCCATTTAATTGGATTTCACTTGATTGCACAGATTGTAATTCACTCCATCTGTGCTGGTGTGGAACTGTTCTGCTCTGTAAGACCAATTTGTATTCATTTATCAGGCGTAGGCAACACTAGAAGATGACAATTTGGCTTAAATAATAGTGTTGAGGGGCCTATTGTGTGTTATCCTTCTCTGTTTCAATCACATCAAACAAAGAGTCCTCTGCAGACTGTCCCAGATTGTTTCTTTAAGCTGTTGATATTGTGTTTCTGAGGTTATCAGACTTCTTGACAGTTTTACAACAAGGAGGTGATTTATGCTGGTGTTATGCAACCTATGTTTCATTGCTATGCTGTTATTTAGCTGTTATTTAACCAGGCAAGTGGCCCTGGTGGAGTAGTTGCAGGGAAACAGAGGGTTACATGCGTTCACACTCTTTTTCTCATGCTTCTGCCTTGTTTTTCCTTCCTTATTTTACTTGTTTTCAGGCCTTGAAGCAGCAGCAGCAGAGAAACCAGCGCAGACAGGGGGGGATGCCAACCACCTCCAGTCCCAGACTGCTTCTAAAAACCATTAAAGATATGGCTGACAACATAACTACAAAAACTGGTAGGTGGCAGCTATTATATTGTCATAATAAGATGAGGGACTGAGGGCTTATTTCATTCAGTTTTTATATTTTACTAGTTACTAGCCTGATATAGCTGCAGTTTTCAGGCATTGTCTTCATCAGTTATCAGACGGTTTCAGAAGTAGAAAACAAAATGTTTTCATTATTCAAACATGACTCATACAACTGGCTGCTTCAGTCAGCTCTCTGTCCCGCAATTTCTCAGATTTTTTCCGTCTGCTCCTCTTTCTCTGTCCAAACAGACTTATGCCATCAAGTCGTACCCAGGAAGGTCTCTCAGAGGGCAGGTCGCCTCAATGCAGGTAAATCAGGCATCTGCTTCAATTTAGAGTGGCTCTGAAATTGTGAGACAAAGGGCTTGTGACATTTTAGATTTTTCTTATTGTCAACAAAAACCATGAAAATACCAAAATTAATGCCAAAGCAGTCCTGACATCAAGTATTGTCTGTGCTGTGAAAGTCTATCATCAGAGTTAAACTCATTATCTCTAGATGTCGAGGAGCAAGTGAAATTATTCTACATGAGCAGAAAAAGAGAAGTAAAACAGATTATATGATTAAATTTGCACATAAATTGTTGAAGATGTCAGCTGCAACATAGGATTTTTTGCACCGCTGGACTCATCTTTCTTGTTTTGTATTGCAGGGCAGATAAAACGTACCAAGTGTAAAATAGATGTGGAGACTCCAGACTCTATTCTGGTGAACACCAACCTGCGGGCAATCATCAACAAGCACACCTTCTCAGTCCTGCCCCCGGATTGCCAGCAGAGGCTGCTCAAACTTCTGCCCGAAGTTGACCGGCAGGTGGCTCTTCTTTTTTTTTTTTTTAACATTAAGTAGCACCAACTGTGCAGAGTGTAAAATTGCTGCATTTGCTTTCTGTCAATCACCATTTGAGAAGTTCAACTATCTCATAAAACAGTTAAGAGGTCTTTAAAAACTGTACTCTGTGATGTCTGTCAATGTGCTGCTGCAGTTATGATAATATTATTCACAGCCTTATGCCTCCTCTTTCCAGGCTTGCATGGACGGCCTTCTCAAGGTCACTAGTTCTGCCTTAAACAATGAGTTCTTTACATCAGCAGCACAGTCTTGGAAGGAGAGACTGGCTGAGGGTTAGTACAACCGCTTCCACCTCATAACACCATTCACTGCACATTCAAAAAAGACACTTACGTCACCAAGGTCCAGTGTGAATACACAGAACATTTACAGTGCAAATTTTCTCCTTTTAAATTGTGCAACTTCCCTCTCTTTACAGGGGAGTTCACTCCTGAGCTGCAGCTACGAATGCGTCAAGAAGTTGAGAAGGAAAAGAAAGTTGAGCACTGGAAGGAGGCCTTCTTTGAGAACTACTATGGTGAAAAGTAGGTTGTTCTTCATGATCAATTTTTTCATAATTTCCAAAACGCAGTTCTCAAATTAAAATCCTCTTTTCATGGGAGCTAAAAACAGAAGAATAGCAATCTTGCCCCAATTTTTTCCTTAACATCATTAACAAGAATATCTAATTTCAGCAACCCATTGTTATGTAAACAGTAGCATGTTTGAAAGGATTATTTAGAGTTGAATGAGATTCTAAATAGGATCCAAACACCACCCTCCGTTCCCTCTCACATTACAGGAGTAGATGAATACCTGCCCTGATTTCTTTTTGGAAACATATGTTGTATACATAGAGTATATCATAATGCAACGTTGGATCACATTTTTGTATCCAGCAAAATCGTGTTGCTTCAAGACGTGACTAATTCAAAAAGAGTCGACCTGCTGGCCTCTCACAGAAGTATCTAGAAGGTTTGTTGATGTGTATTAAAGTGCAGTAAGTCAGTCTAGGTGAGATGCAGGAGACTAGATGTGCTATTGCCAGCTACCATACTCCCCCTTTCCTCATACATCATCATGCACTGCAAGGCCACTCATTACTCAGCAAGTGAATAGGTTTTATTCATTTCAAAAAGATACACATCTTTGTGTAACTGCAGGTCAACTTGACTTGTCAAAGTGTCCACAAATGCGGGAGAACTTTTATAACTTTCACTTGCAAAGTACTAAATCACTACACCATCATTTTTTAATGCATAAAATGGTGCAACAAACTAAAAGTAGAAGTAATTACTTCTAACTGTTGAAAAGCTCAGTGTTTTGTAAAGACAACAATTGTTTTAGAGGGTTCATTTCTTTGTCTGTCTCCGCTCTTCTTTTTCTCCAGTTCTGGGCTCAGCTATGAGGAATCCAAAGAGCTGACAAAGGCTGATCTGAATCAGGAGTCTGTCAGGCCCCAGTCTCCCCGTCATCAGACAGGACCTGCCACTCAAGCACCAGAGGAAACCAAGGGCACAAAGGACAGCAGCCAAACGGATGCTGCTGCTAAAGACATGAAGCCAACACAGACATCATCATCGCAGGAGCCTCTGAAGGCACCACCTGCCCAAAAAGAGCCGGCCTCCACCATAGAACCCATGAAGACACGACGTTCGCAATATAACGAGGATCGCAAGTTGAACACAGCGGCACACACTGAGCTAATACCTGCAGTCCGAACACCGGAGGTGGAGAGGCAAACCGAACGAGGTGCAGCAGGTCCACTGCCTGCTAAGGAGCAAAACGAGGAAGTGAAGGAGGAAAAAACTGAACTCCCTCAGTCACCTTTGAAGAAGAACCCTCCACCAAAGTCCAGTTCAGATTTAAAAGAGGATCAACCCACATCTGTGGTTAAGCCTGCCAAGGAGAGTGAAGAGATCACCACTGAGCCGGGTGGCCCCTCGGAGCCCCTGAAAAGAAAATCTCTCAGTGAGGCGGAGGGTGAACTGACACCAGAGAAAAGACCCCGGGTGTCGTCAGTTTCCTCGGTGTCTTCAGTCTCTTCTGTGTCTCCGCCCGCATCATCCATATCCAGCCCTGGTACACCAACAGCAAACCAGAGGGTTCCACCACTCAAGGTAACAATGTTAAAACTCTCCTCTGATCTGTCTGTCTTTTACAGTATCAAAAGCTCACCACTTGTAGGCTTGAAAAGTGCCTCTGTCAACTTTTTAGCTTGCTTCTTTGCAGAGAGCAGCAGCTGTTGTCAGCTTGGATTCCCAGTATTTGGTGTTAATGTCAACCCAGAGTCGTGGCAAAAATGTGTAGAAATTTCTCTCACCCCTCCTGCAGCATCATCCACGTCTCCAGCATTGTGATCACTATGTTCCAAACAGCCAAAGATTCCTCAGTAAATCCCCAAATTTTCTTTTTGCAGCAGGGTTTTGTGGCTGTGAGACAGAGATCGCAAGACACAAATATAGTGCATCTTGCTACATTGTGGAGAAACCTCTGGTTGTGGATGTTTTTTTTTTCCTCATTAATTATATATGCATACCTTCAAATAAACCTCTAACATTTGTTTTTTTTCCACTTTGCAGATCCCAGTGTCACGAATTCTTCCTGTTCCTGTGTCTCCTAGCCAAGTGTCACCTAGGACTCCCCTGCCCACCCCACTGAGCAGCCCAGGCCGCACAGGTGCTCGCACTTTGGCAGACATCAAAGCCAAAGCTCAGCTCGCTCGAGCACAGCGAGCTGCGGCCGCAGCAGTATCATCTGCATCTAAGGGAGCAATGTCGGGGCCGGGACCAGGAGGAGGCAGTGGTGAGCAGACGCGGCCATCACCCAGCCCCAGTCCAACATCCCCACAGGCAACAACCAGGTTAGCAACCACCACCACCAGCAGCAGCACACCTTCTTGCCCACTTGACCCCTTTGGTCAGTTTAGCCTAAACGGGTCTCAGACGTCTCATTCAAGCAAACCTGATGACACACAGAAAGGTAATTCTGCGAGTACTGTTGGTGCAGGACACCATAGCGTTCTGAAGAGTACAAACTCATCAGCACAGTCTTCATCTGTGCACACTCTGAAGGGACAGGAAAACCCTTCTCTAACTGGATTATCAACCAGGACCAGCTCCTGCATCCCTGCTAACAACCCACTGGTCACACAGCTTTTGCAGGGCAAAGAAGTTCCACTGGAGCAAATCCTGCCAAAACCGTTGTCCAAGGTCGAAGTGAAGATGTCAAACGTACCCTCTGGTAGTAAGGGGAAGACATCAAACCCCGCTGAGCATAGGGCTGATAAACAGGTGGCTCACCAGTTCAATTCAGCAGGACGAGCTGGAGTTTTCTCAGAGTACTCAAAACATCACAGAGAACTTCCTGACAAGGAGACTCAGGAACAGATCCTACAGGCGCTGATGCAGAGGAAAGTCCAGCAGAGTCAGCCTTACAGCAGTTTGGGTCCTCAGCACCCTCAGTACAAAGTCCATCAAATGATGCATGCAGAAGAGCATCAGGACCAATCCAGGATTTGTGTAGGCTTTTTGAGTCGCAAGAGGATGCCCAGACCCGCCATGACAGGACATTACCTGCTGAATGTGTCCACATATGGCCGAGGAGCAGAGAGTAAAAGACTGCACCAGTCTGCCATCGCAAACACGTCTGTGTTTGGTCTAAAAAGGGAAAACACCGAAGGAGAAGATGTTGCTAAGGAAGAGGAACCAGCCAGGAAAGTTTTCTCCCCTGTTTCTGGGGTTCCAACAGAGCGGCAGGGACACTCGTTCCCCAAGTCTGAGGAAGCAGCAAGTTTTCAGGATTGCGCCAACATAAAGACTGAGCCTGGATCAGAGGACAGTGCAGCTGGTGGCGATAACAACAGCGCCAGTGCGACAGCCAAAGACACCAGCCCTTTTTCTCAGTCAAACCGAAGGCACCTCGAACTCTGCAATAGTAATCAAGGAAACTCTGAGCCATATCTTGCCCCAGTGGACCCCACTCACCAGCGGCCGTCTGCCTTTCCAACCCAGAGAACGCTTGATAATCAGGAACCTGTGGTAGCCTCGTGCTTCGGTGGCACTATCAGCATGTCCGTACCTCACACTTTGAACCATAGCACTGCAGGCACCGTTTCCTCCACGTCCTCATCTGAGACTGACGCCGGTGGTGTCCACGGGAGTGTCATGTCTTTCTCAGTGACCGTCACCACCATACCTGCTGGTCACTCATTAGACCACGGGAACCAAGGCGAGCCCTCGCCAGAACAGTCGTTCATTGAGGGCTCCAACATGGAGGATGTCCAGTCTAAATGCTACTGCCGACTGAAGGCGATGATCATGTGCAAAGGGTGCGGAGCCTTTTGCCACGATGACTGCATCGGCCCCTCGAAACTGTGCGTCTCATGCTTAGTGGTACGATGATATGAAATCAGTAATAACCAGAAGATTTTGAGGTTTGATCTGTTTTGAATCAAGGCACAAAGCAGAAGCAGGTCATTTAGGATCAAGGCAGAGCAGCGTAAAGCACTGCAGCCATGCTCCACACAAAACAGCAGCCTGCGTGTGTGTGGTCACTGTTGGAAAAGCAAAGATTTACACTGGATGGTCTTGTGTTTCACCAACGTCTAAGAACAGTTGTTTTGTGCAATTGTTTGGTAGAAATGTCAATCACTTTTCAATCCGATCAGTAGGCTGTCAGACGTGTCACAAATATAAAATCTGGCAATGTTTGCACTCAGCTAGGATTAGTGTTATATATTTTTTTAAATATATGTGCGTGTGTGTGAGTGCATGTGTGTGTAGTTTTTAAAAACAGAGGGAAAATGAATGTTGCTATTTTTGTATAACATAATGACTGTTGTGTTGTAGACTGACACTTTTTATTATTGGGCCTAATCAATCACGGTTTATAGGCAAAAAAAAGGGCGCTTATGATAATCATTGGTTGTAGAGTACCTCCTATTTGGCATTTATGCTCGCATGGCAGGGAAGTGCAACTTACAATAACTATTTTATATAAAAAACTGTACATTTATTACTGAACACACTCAGATTTAAGAACTAGAAAAACCTGTATAGTTTTAGAAAGAGAATATAAAAGGAATTTTGAATGATACTTAAAATCAACTCGTGAGAAATGCACATCACATCATTCTTTTGACTAAGGACGAAGCACTTGAAAACCACCTGGAGATATGGTAGTAACTGTGTACAGCACTTAAGTTCAAACACAGGGAAAAGAAGAATCACTTATATATATAACATGCCTATATATGTTCCTTTTTTTTTTTTTTTTTTTTTTAGAAAATGAAGATCTTTTCCATCAAGGTTAAGATCTAGTTCCTACTGTCTGAACCTGCGTTTGGTTTCCAAAAAGCCGGTTTGTAAATATTGTCTCCCTTGAAGTGGGGTTTTTCGTGCTTATATGTCTGTATAGATAGATCAGCAGAGGCAACGTTAAAGAAAAACAAAAAACAAAACACTCACGGCTGTGTGTTTTTTACACTGTAAATATTTGCTTATATATGATATATGCCTAGATATAGAAATTTTATTTTTATTTTATCCGTGCAGCACACCGTGCTTGAGCATATCCAGCTCTTTATTACAAAAAACAAGATTTTTACTGTGGAAAGACCATAGAGAAGAACAGTAAATTATGCTAAAACGCTAAATGCTGGATCATGTAATGATTCAGCACAGCATGCTCAAGATTTTACATAGACAATTTGGAGGTACAATATGACACCGATTACCTGCCAGGTGTGACACTTCACTTCAACATGGCCTTTTTCCTTCATAGTGATGTGGTATAAAGTTTTGTAAGCACAAAATAATGCTGAATCATCTTTATATACTGTACAAAGAGTGTATGTGATGTGCAACATTTGTGGTGTCAACACAGTGTTGTTACAACCTTGTGAGTGCTTTTATGATGATGTTAACACAATTTTAGCACTTGTTTTACCACATATTAACATGCAAAAAGGCCAGTGAGAGGTGCTACATCAGTAGGCTTTTTCGGGTGCTCATGCTGAATGCAAATAAACACCTATTATTCCTATTTTGAAGTCTCCTGGAGGTGCAGTGTTGGCCTGTTTTATAGCAATTATCTCAAAGGTAATATGCCAAAGTCACCTTAAGAAAAAAAAAAAATCAGAACTTGTTTTTAATGTCTGACTAATTAATCAAAGTAATATATTTTAATTAATATATTTTAATATAGAAAAATCTATTTGCTAATTGTTTTGACAAATCAACAGGGTATTTACTATAATAATGTGTTGGCTGTCCATTTTTGTCCTATAATTTTGTTCAGACCGGACAGACCACCGTACCGTACCTTACAATACGTACAATAGCTTGACTTTTGTAATTCAAATTGCCCAGGTAGCTAATACTCTGTATGGCCCAGGTTTTTCCAATGATCCATTCATTTATATTTTTCCATAGAGATGTTGTCTAATGTGTGTATCCTTCTAGCTGTCTACATTTGTGTCAGTACTTAATCAAAAAGCAAACATGTTTTCAAATCAATATTGAAAAGGGGGAGTGTCTTGTGGAAAATTGGTTTTAAGTAGAGGGCTAGGATCTGGAGAGGTTTCCACATATTTAGTGTAGCTGTTTCACAACATGTTACTAGGATTTGATTCTGTTGACAAGAATTTGATTTGCCCCCATAAACATTTACGTCTTTGATTGTGGTGTTAGCAGGCTGTATTTTACTCACGTAGAGTCGGGGACTGGACTGCACTGCAAAAAGAGAAAGAAAAAAGTTAACACAAACATTCAATCACAACCCAAAAGGCAGCTGAAATCTTTGTTAATGATGACTGAAACACAAGTCATGCAGCAGTCCCCCACTGTCACTGTTACCCGTTACCCGTTGTGTGTGTATGTGTGTGTGTGAGCGTGCATTTAGATGAGCAGTTCACAGAGAATTGGCGATGAGGAAAGTTGTCATGGGCGATCACCACCATTTTTTAAAATGTCACAGTTTGTCACTAGGTGAATTTGTTTGATATGTCTGTGTCATTTGTCTCCATTTAAACTCCGGGTGAATGTAATATAGTAATCAGAACTTGTAAACAAAGTGTATTTTATCAAAAGTTATAGACTATTATGAATAAATAATGAAAAGATGAATATTTTGTGTGCATCTTTGTCTTTGCGTATCTCACAGAACTGTGGAGGTGCCACTAGAAGTGGAAACAGCAGAATGAAGTCATCTGCGGATATGAGATTTTCAAAGTTTGAAAGAACAAATAACCCTGGTCTAATCATCTTGAAATGTTAAATTTTAAAGACAGAAAAGCCTCAATTATGGAGGTGTGCAAAAGAAGTGACCTTTTAGGTGACACGCCGGGTGTAATACAGTGTGTTCAGAGAGTCTTCAGACCCCCTCAGTTTTTTCTTCACATTCTGTCATGTTTCAGCTGAGGGAGCTGCCTGCAGAGCTCAGAGACTGGGCTGTTTCAAAGCACAGATCTGAGGAAACTACAAAAATATTCTGCTGCATTGAAGGTTCCCAGTAGCACAGTGGCCAATTCTTAAAAGAAATCTGGAACAACCCAGGGCTGTATGTAGAGCTGGCTACACAGCCAAACTGAGGGGGGACTTTTTTTTCTTTTTCTTTTTGCGTAGCTTTGGCTGAAACAAAACAAAATGTGAAGTAGAAGAAGGGGTCTGAAGACTTTCCACATGAACTGTATCTGGTTCTGGAAGTGATTATTTCCTATAGGGACTGACAGGTGATGCTATAGTGATAAAAATATGCAACATAAATTAATCTGCTTTTGGATCAGTGTGAAATTGGTAACTGTAAACCATTTGCAACACTGAACTCTTTTAATTTTGCTCCTGCCTCAGCAGGCCTCGTGGGTATTATAGTAGTTATATAGAGCCATCTGTCATGCCAGGCACCAAACAGATGGATTATACATACATATGATTTGAAATGAAATGAGCTGATCGCAGTAAGCCAACAGGACCTTGCTTCAGTGTTAAATAACTGTGAGGAGATCAATTTTGAACTGGGGGGGGGTCACACAGATGCTACTGAATTGCATTATGGGAATTGTAGTAGCTATCCAGTGTAAAAGTCAGCCTCTCAGTTCTGTAACCACCTTTTCAGTGTCTCTCCTGTGAGTCCCCTGCCTGCATAAAGACGCAGCATTAAAGCGCTGCCGTGTCCCTTTAAATTACATTCAATCTGTGTTTCTGTGTTTCATCTCCACTCTACTATGCCCATGCAGCCAGGATCATAATTCAGAGTAACAGCAGCAATAGTAGTAGCGCGCCTTTAACCAGCGTGCGTGCGCACATGCGTAAAGTGTAGTAGGTGGCCGCGCGCATGGCATCTCGGAGCCTGCTCGCGCTCTGCTCTGCTCTGCTCTGCCGTCCTCTGCCGCTGGGTCGCTGATGATGCCGAGCGGAGCGGGGCGCTCGTACGTCTCTATGTGCGGCTACAACCGCAGTTCCCAACACTGAAGTCGGATGAAACGGGAGAGGAGCTTGAACTAGGCTATGACGATGGATGGTCCGAGTCGTTTCTCATCGCTCGGACAGCTGTAACGTCGGCGGACACACGCGTGGATTCGTCAAAGGTGAGAGTGCGGCGGTGAATCACGGAGGAAACATCCTCCTTAATTCACCCTGGACCACTTATCCCCCCCATCCGATGCTGATGCTGCTGCCACTGCTGCCTCTGCCGATGATGATGATGATGATGATGATGCTCTAAACGCAACCTGCGTGATTTTCCTCCGGTAAAGGCCAGTTCCCTGTCACAGGCTACCTCTTATTCGCCTGTCGAGACACCAGTGAGAAATGAGCAGATGCAGCTTTGCCATTGTTTCTCGTCCAAATAAAAAAACCTGGGCATCACGACACACCGTTGCCATTGCGGAAATAAGGTAAATAGGCAGTTAAATCAGCAATATGGCTGCGTTTGTGCTCTGCCGTCGCTTCAGGAGTGAATTTTTAAGGTTTTGCAGGGCTGCACGGTGCGAGAATTGAGGCTCGTACAAAACGGGGAAGTGTATGATGTCAGCGGAAGGGAGATACTGCAGTAGCCGAGTCCTTATGTTGACTCCCGTCAAAGGATGTTGTCATTACCTCGAGGCTGAAGGTGCGGTTACAGTAAAATGCACCTTTACAGGCCTGTAATGATGATCACAATCAGCAGGAGCTTCTGATTATGTGTGTGCAGCTCAAGCCCATGAAGTCAGACCTTTATGGCACCGATCCTGCTCTGTGCCTTTGAATGTGCTCTCATCTGTGAATTCATCTTGTCCATGAATTATTAAGAACTTGTGCCTTTTTCTTCTTATCTTTCATAAGATGATTAATGCAGCCACGGAGCTGTCATTTTGCTGCTGCTCACATTGCCTGCCAGAGAAAGGCCTGAGTTGCCTACTCATGAATTTCTGCAGTTACTTCACAGGCTGAATATTTACAATGAACCATTGTGTTGTTTTTGCTGACATGTGTCTGCTGGGTCTCCCACTGCATAGCAAATGTTTTCTAGCCTTTACTCCCCACCACCACCACCAGCGGTGCACATGGTGCTCCCCTTGACTTATCGTCCGTTTAAAAGCTCGGACGCAGTTTGTGCTGCCCCGTTTAGGACCCCTCTCAATATGCAATTAGGACGAAGTTTTCCCCAACTGCCTCGTGGACCCTTAATCCAGCCTGGGTTGGAGTCAGGAACTGCCCATTTAGCTACAAAGAGCTGCACTGTATAGTTTTACAGCACTAAAATAGCTTATTTGATTTGGCAGCGAGTGGTTTGTTCTGACCTTAAAATGCAGCCTAATCTGTCAGAATCAGCGCCGAAACAACTTGTCATTCATCAATCAGTTGATTGGCAGCGGTTCTGATTACCAATTTGTGTTATAGAACTTTTTCTGGCTTCTCTTGCTCAACAGTGAGTGATTTATTTTATATCATCAGCAAATCGAATTTATCTGGATGTTGTAAGCTGCTGTATGGACAAAAGAAGACATTTGAAGATGTCACCTTGAGCTCTGGGTAATGTTGATTGCCATTCAAAAACAATTATCCACTAATGACAAATAATCATAGGTTGCAGGCCTGTCGTTTCAGCTGATAAATGAATGAAAGGCCTCCTTAGATAACACAGCACTTGAGTGGAGGACACCCCTTCAAAGACCCTTGATGGTGCCTGTAAGCAGGAATAAGAGCTGCCCAACAACACAAGCCAGAGCCGCAAGTTTAGAGAGTGGAAAGAGGCTCTGTCATAACACTAGAGATCAGTGTGAGAAGAGGAGGATCTGTAATACAAGCATGATGCAAAAAGCAAAGAAAAAACAAGAGAAAGCCTCCTTGTCTGCTGACTTCCTGAGGGTAGCAGAACCTTGGTTTCTTTGCTTACGCTCTGTTGGTCAGCAGACCCACACACACACACGCACACACACTCTGCGTACCCCGTGAACATGCATGTGATCCAGACATGTTTCAGGTGCTCGGATCCTTGGTCCAAGGCTCCCTGAGACACCCAACGCTCATCAGTCATTGGGCCGGCCGTAATGTGCTCCGTGTCCATCATCATTAAGTGGTTCCTTTGCAGCTCAGTCGGTGTCATTAGCCCACAGGATGCAGTCACTGCTGAGCGGGATGTCATGGAGAATTATCATTTGCACAGACCACGGGCGCTGGAGTGTTCCCCAGCCAGTTCACCAATATCTCTACGGCAGGAGAGAGACAGGAAACAAAAGCACAAATTGAGAGTTAATGAAGTCCTTGAAGGAGGGAGGGGAGGTGTTAATTACTTATTTAAAAGTCAGCCACATTTTTTCTGCGAGCTCTCATAATAATACTAATATGAGGTCGAAAGACACCCGACTGACTCTTAATTTGTCTTTTTGCTCACAGGGTCGACGTTAAAGGCTTCACTTTGTTTGACATTCAGCCAGTGACAGGTAAATACTTATTCTATATACAGTCCCTCATGTCAAAGATACCATTCCCTGCACGTTACATAACAAATTTATGCCATTTATGTGTTGATAATACAATGAAATATCTTCATTTCATGCTTAAGTGCAACTGAGGGTATCCCTTTCAAATTAAAGTGTCTGTTGTTCAAGAAGAAATGACACCTTCTCTGTAGAAATGACTCACACTAGGCCATTAAAAGCCCTGATGACTCTTTTTGAAGACAGTAGACGGAGGGAATGAATTAAAAAAAAGAAAAGAAAAGATGGTTTCAAAGAGAATTTGTTTCCACAAGCGTGAGCATTAAGTTAAAACAAAAAAAAGAAGTCACGTTGAATCCTTTCCAAAACGGTAGGAAGACATCAACACAAAGTTCAGATTCAGTCGACCGAGTTTTGTTGTTGTTTCTTTGTTCTTCTACATCGCATCATTTACCTGAACCCAAAGATTAAAGTCTTTGTGGACAGCAGTGTTGTGCTTTTCTTCCAGCACCTTAAATTACTAGACTAGCTGGGTTTGAGATAGCTAAGCTAAGCTAATTCGGTGCAAGCTATAGTAACTTCACACTGACTGTACAGACAAAAAGTGGTATCAGTCTTTTCATCTAACTCACAGCATCAAAGCTAAGAAACCTCTTTCCCAAAATCTTGAATTAGTCAACAACATTAAATGTTCTTATTTCCACCTGAGCTCCTGTAGCTACACTTGATTTTCAAGATAGTTCGTCGAGCTTCACACACAGACACTTTAACTTTGAGAAATTTAACATTTACTTCTGGTTTTTCTCTGGCTTGAACTGCTGCCCACATCTGCATCTGCAAAATGGCAATTCAGACCGGTCATTGCTCTGCTATAGGTTTTCACTTTCATTAAATTAAGGTGTACCGTCCATCATCCGCAAACAGCGCTAAAGCCATACAATCTATCTGACAAGGCTAGTGGGATGACTAACACAGTCCTTGATGGAGAGGGTAGATAATAAAGACGGAAGAACATGTTGTATCCTGTTGCTACACTCGTGTTCAGGAGCTCATCTGTGCATTTCAGCCACTTAGCATGACCGCATTAGAGATCACTTATCTGTATGCTTCCTCTGATGAAATAATGCATCCATGAAGTCCAGACCCTCTAAATGTTAATTTATGAGGTTTAGGTTATCACTTCTTTCTTCCTGAAAGCTTTCTCTTCAGCTGTGCATGCATGATGTGTTTGCAAATCCCGCTCACTTGCATGGGGTCTGAGTGATTTTTGGACACTGATAAGGAGCTGTGTGTTGCATTTTATTACCATGCTGCTGTCTGAACAGTGAGCACTGCATGCTCTCTGCTGTTTGATGTGCCACAGAATGATCGAGGAAGGCAGTAAACGAGGCAAGGCCATGGTGGAGAAGAGACAGCTCTTCATGGAAATGAGTGAGTGGAGTCGACTGAGAGAAATCTCTTTTCACTATTCACAGTCAGCACCCGCTCATGTAATTCTCTGACTGGCTCGAAGTTGTGCAGGAGATGCGTGGTCCCTCACACGTACATTGTAATTCCTCCCACACAGAGGCAGTGATAGTGTTTAAATGTGCCTTCAGTAAAGCCCGACTGTGTTCGTAAGGTGTTTAATTTTGTTTTATTGCATTCAAGCACTCATCTGAGAGCACTTATTGTGAAATATATTGAGATTTTCCGTGTGTGTTTGCTTTTTTAGGAGCTCAAAACTTCGATGTTATCAGACTGTCGACTTACCGGACTGCCTGCAAACTCCGGTTTGTGCAAAAGAGATGCAACCGTAAGAGCATGTAGATTCTTCAAGATTTCCCCTGTTTCCAGCTGTTATGACACTGTGTGACCAATAGAAACGTTTCCCCCCTGAATTGATCACAGTCCCCCCCTCTCTTCACAGTTCATCTGGTGGATGTCTGGAACATGATCGAAGCCTTTCGTGACAATGGGCTCAACACATTAGACCACAATGCTGAGATCAATGTGTCGCGGCTGGAGACTATCCTGTCTTCCATCTACTACCAGCTCAACAAGCGGCTGCCCACCACCCACCAGATCAATGTGGAACAGTCCATCGGGCTGCTGCTGAACTTCATGGTGGCCACCTACGACAGGTATGAGGCAGGTGGTCGTTGCAGGGGAGCGCCGCTCTCTGTAGGTGCTGACCATCAGAATCACTTTTTCTGTCGTTTGGGTAAAGTTGGTGCAGAAACCACATCAGACTTGCTGAGGGTTGAATGTTGACACAAACCATAGAAGCCCAAATCCAGTGGCTTTTTCAACCTGTCATTACCCACCGCAGCAATCTCCACTGTTGCCCACAGTTGTTGCTGTTGTACTGTTGTAAACAGTTACTTACTTTGAACCTCACACTAAAAACTGTGCAAACAACCTCACGCAATTTGATCGCGTGCGTGCATTTGAGTTCTTTTTATGGCCCCAGAGCAAAGTGGCTTTCTGCAGTTCAAGGAAATTTCTTTCAACTAATTAATTCTTTATCAAACAAAAATACCCCCAAACAGCTGTAGCAGCCACTATCTGCTGCTCTCCCTTGTCTTTAACATCCACCAACCCGAATATCCTTGAGGCTTGGGCTGTTTGGTCGGACAAAAACAAGTTGTCACCCCAGATTCTGTTTCCCCTATAATCAGTGTCAAATTGCCTTTTTCTCTCTTCTCAGGAAAAATAGGAAATTGCAGGCCTGTAAAATACAGCTCCTGTGTTTTATCTGAGAAAAAAAAACATGGCTCTAAATGCTGTTTCAGATCTCTTTCTTCGCTGGCAGAGATTAAATTCTGGTACTGAATTTGTCTGTGACACTTTATTGGCTTATAGGTTGTCAATTTTAAATGATAAATACTGTCCATGTGAGGATTTTAATTGTAGACCTCAGAGGTTGCTAAAACCTCATGGACAGTTTCAATAGTAGCGACAACCACTGTAAAATCTGACGGAGTTGGCTGGTGTTGGAACACATCCAGATCTTCTGGCTGTTTCCATCACACCACAGATAGAAAAAGCACAGCATCAGCTCAAGTTTCCTTGGCGATGCTTTAGTGTATATCCATCCTCTTAATATGTGCTCTGCGCTCAAGGCCCGAGACACTGTGCATCCTGGAGCTCCCGAGGTTTATTACTGACAGTAAAGCTCTCTCTCATTATTGCACCCCATGCGCTCAGATTGATTGGCTGCCTGCCCTCTCCATTCATAGATCCCATTCACTAAGGTCACTCCGGTCCTGCTCCGGTATTACTCATGCTGCCATATCTCTGGGAAGCTTCGTGGAAATGACTGACTGTGATCACAGGAAGTGGTTCTGCTATCTTGTCCCTGAAGTCCAAACTGAATTAGGCAGAAGAGCTTTCATGTACCTCTGCTCGGAAGCCAGAGCTAAATGAATCTGAAATGAAAGAGCTGCTCTCTCCTGGCAAGTTGAAAAGATTTTAAAGGGTCTTGAGGCAGACTAATAATGACCTGAATATCACATATTAAAACGGGATTTAAGGCTCAGTTCATGATTTTTGACATTTCAGGCCCCAATGGACACAACTAATATGTTTCAGTCATATGCTGCTCACTGCAAATTGCTGTATGTTATATGTAAATGTTTCTTGACACCTTTTAAATGTTTGATCTCAGCTTTAATCACATTTTAAGTGATTAATGCCGTCACTTAATGTTGTCACTTAAGAAAAAGTGATAATTATGGGAGAATTTATACACTACACGGTTAACATTAGTTAAAGCCAAAGTCACATAAAGACGAAGTGAGGCTTAGCAGCAAGACTCCTGAGCATCAGGGGAATTTATTGCATCTAAATTTTCTTTTCTTTCTACTTTTAAACGTCACTTGTGCGTAGCCTAACTAATGAAGTGTTATTTTCTTTCTCCATGCAGTGAAAGCCATGGGAAGTTGACAGTTTTCTCAATGAAAGCAATGCTGGCAACAATGTGCGGAGGGAAAATTGTGGACAAACTACGTTGTAAGTACATATTTGACAGCCTTATGTAACGTTACACCTCCGAAGATTAAATGCAATTTAGATATCTTCTCTAAAATTTGATTTCCTGGTTAGTTGAACATGCTGGGTTTCTCCACAGTTCAACTCAACCCATGTAGTTGCTCAATTTAACCACACAGGGGCACTGTAGGAACACGCATGCAGAGTTCATTTACACTGCATGTATTAACTTCTGAACATATACACTGTGGATCAGCACAGAAATATTGGAAAGCCTGTTTGCAGTCTGTTGCTGCTGAGAATAAAGTCTGACAGCTGCCGTCTCTCAGATATTTTCTCGCAGATCTCAGACTCGAGTGGAGTCATGGTGTTTGCAAAGTTTGATCAGTTTCTTCGAGAAGTGCTGAAGCTGCCCACAGCCGTGTTCGAGGGCCCTTCATTCGGCTACACGGAGCATTCGGTGCGGACGTGCTTTCCTCAGCAGGTAGGGTATTTGAACTTCCTCTTCTTCGTCTTCTTCTTCTTCTAAATTTTGATAATGTTGCATTTCTCGCTGGACACATGTATGTTTGTGTTTGTATCTAGAAGAAGATCATGCTGAACACCTTTTTGGATGTGTTGATGGCAGATCCTCCTCCTCAGTGTCTCGTATGGCTGCCACTCATGCACCGACTGGCTAATGTTGAAAATGGTAAGTTCTGCTCTGGATGTGGGCTCATTTAGTAGAAGATGAGCTCAACTGAACTGTTGAACACTGACGTTCTTCATTTAACTCTACGTGACATTGTCCAATGACATGAAATGAACCGTGTTTTCAAAACTAGTTTAACATTTGTGAGGGACAGAGGGGGCAAAGAAACAATTCAAAGAAGCAGAAAGTGTCATTTAGTGGAAAAATACATAGATTGGTTTGAAATTCATTTTTATACGGTGGTATAAACTACTAACAGAGAGTCAAAATGGATTTACTATAAAGATTTAATTTAACAGATAAATTGTTGAAACGCGGCTGCCACAGAGGAGCTTCACCAAAGTGACTCATAGAAAAAGTGAAAATGATCTCATCCCTCATGACAGATGTTGTTGTTGTTGTTATAAAGGCAGACTTTAACATCTTTACTTTGTCTTCTAGCACCGTGTGTACTTTTAACAGAAGTATTCAGTCTTTAGCTTGTTTGGTTGTTCGGGTCAGTCTCTTCCCAAGCATCACAAGTTTAATCAGAGGGATCCTGAGATGATGAACTGGAGTTTTTCGGACAAGCTTGTCACACACGAGCCAAAAAAGTGAAGGAACCTCTCGTTTGTTCTTGAAAAATAAACCGCATTTCATTAGTTTCACACGTTTGTTGTTGTTGTTTTTCTCCGTTCAGTCTTCCATCCGGTGGAATGTTCATATTGCCGGAGCGAGAGCATGATGGGTTTCCGATATCGGTGCCAACAGTGCCATGGCTACCAGCTTTGTCAGAGCTGCTTCTGGCGTGGCCATGCCAATGGTCCCCATAGCAACCAGCACCAGATGAAGGAGCACTCGTCTTGGGTAAGGGAAAAACCCTGATCACATCCAGTTTTTGTTGTTCCCTTTTCTAAACAATTCAAAAGTCAATATCTCTCCATGAGAATGATTTTACAGCATAGCGGACTATTCAACCGTCCTCCTACATTTCCTGTCCTCTCAGAGCGATCCAAGAGAGATTTTATGGGGTATTAGTCATTTTGGCAAATTAAATTGTATTGATTGAATTCGCTGTGTTGCGGCATCCCCCTGAAGCTTGATCATTCTGTTATAAATCGAAACAAGGAAAGTCATATACACTGAATCCCAAATCCAATTCCCATCCCACTCGTTTTTTTTTGTACAGAGGAGAATGACTGCTCATGAAGCCTCGGGACTGGAATGGCTTGGCCGAGTGCATAAAAAGACAAAAATGTCTGAAATATATGAAAACATGACGACATTTATAACGAAGGTTAGGTTTAATCTGTTCTGGATGTTTTCGTGACAAATTGGTGTAATTCGAATGTCAATGAAACACATCTGTGACATTGTTCACCGTGTCATCTGGTTTCCAGCTCTTAGAACCATCTGCAATTTTTGGTTTTAACATTTGGCAGCGTTTTGAATTCACCTCTGTTCTGATTATGCGGCTGTGCGACAGGCCACAGAAGCTGTGACTGCTCATTTAGGAGTCCAGCGCTGTGTCACTTCCTATCTGCAACTGCAAGTTCACTATATTTGTATGCACTGTGTGGGCAAAGCAATTTTATTTCTCTTGCACATTTCACTTCACATTAAAATTCACACATGTATAGAAGAATATAATAAATAAAATGTGTAATATAAATGCATCACGGACACATTTGCAGTTTCTTCCTGTCTCGTTTAGATTTCGCTCTCATTTTTACCTTGTTGGCCGAACACATTTTGTCCTTTCACCACTGTAAAAAATTAGTTGAATTGTGGTGGCTGAATTGAATTGAGTAGCTGTCAGTTTCAATCAGCACTTAAACAGTACTGTGTGTCAATGGAAAATCCTGCTTCCTCATCAATACAGGGTGTCCATCAGCTCCACAATGATGTCTATCATACTAAATATAACCATAGGCTTAGATGTGACATGTTTTGATCAGATCCTTCACAATCAAAGGATTCAGTTACTTTCTATCATGAGATCTAGTGATAGACTAAGAGTAGTCTGGGAACGGAAAGTGCACAGGATTGTGCTGCAGGAACTACAGCAGGACACACTGTGTTTAAAGTAATGCCAGAAAACCCTCGATTCAATTCAGCGTTGTGCATAGACCCTGTTATTGCAAATCCAGACTCTCTGCCTTTATCCTGGAGGATGTTGCCTCTTTGTGAGAAACATAAACAGGAAGTAGGTAGGTACACTCACTCCCCAGCTCTGGTGTTGCTCACATATTTTTGATTACCTGTCAAAAGCCTTAAAAAATAAAATTACTCCGGACCCACTCTCTGCAAAGTTGTAGCTGATTTCCGTCTCTGTACACTTTCAGGCAAACAGTGAATTTTGCAGGAACAAACCCTGTTTTCCATATATGAGTCAAAGAACTGGCAAACGTGCCTACCCACTTCAATATACACCTATCAACAAGGAGAATATTTGGCAACCCCTTCTTGACAGATGGGAGTGGATCGGCCCCCCGAGACCTGAGATAGAGTCCCTTGCACACTTTCTTCTATTCAAATAAAAATGTTTATGTGGTTGGTGTTTTTGTTTTGTCATGTTCAGCATATTTTGAGCCCAATGTCTTTTAGTCCACAGGGGAGGAAGTGTTTACACAGTGGACATGGATTTGAGGGAATTTCGTTCCTCTTTATCATGTAAAAGCATTTGAAAACAATGCTGTCTTATGCATATGTATTTGCATATATATGAGATATTTCCCCTGACGACAAATCCTGCATGAAACTTGATTTCTGGCTCATTTTATTTACTTGCTATTTTTTTCCTAAATGGTGGAGCATGCTACACTGATCATCCCGCCTTAAGCACACGCCAGATTTGATGATATCAGATTTAATCAGTGAGTCCAAATGAAATGTCGCTAAAGACAGTTATAGTATAACTCACCAAAAACTAAAACGAATGATGGTATCACATGGTTTTTCGTGTTTAGTGTTATTTAGTATTCAGTAATTTAGAGGCACGGTAACTTAAATGTATTTGGCCACAGTGTTATACTGTCAATGCAAGTTTTTAACCCAATCTGCAATAGTAAACATTTTTTCCATGAGTCCCATGTGACATGAATGCAGCATAATGGCCAAACTGCATTACAGATTTAAGGCTGTAGGGCTGTTTGGATTACAGCCGCCAACAAAGCTGCCTGTGAAGTAGCAGATACAGGCCTTTCCTGAGTGTGCACAAACTGCTGCTGATCCACACTTTTGACACAGTAAACAAACTGTTGACCTAGTTATGTAAATGGCTTCTGAAGCAGCTTAAAACTGTTTCTGCTACTCCAACACGATGACGGCAGCGGATACAACAGACAAGGTGACAATAATTTGTTTTCCCCTGCCCCTCCTCACAGAAGTCTCCAGCCAAAAAGCTGAGCCACGCAATCAGTAAATCTCTAGGCTGCGTCCCCATCGGAGAGCCGCCGCATCCTGTGTTCCCCGAGCAGGCTGAGAGACCACAGGAGCTCACCCATACTGTGTAAGTGTCATTCCCTTTTGACAGGACATTCGTTACCACTCGTTGTGTCATTAATGAGGGATACCTGACCAATCTGTTGATTAACAGCACAGCAAGGCCCAGTGTGCATGTGATCTATAGTCTGTTCTTGTCATGTAACTGCCTCCATCTTTTCCATTTCGCTCTCTCTCTACATGACTGATAGAGTGCCAGCTAATATGTCAAGCCTCTGATTATTTGCTAACGTGGAAATGCTGATATACTACGCAGTCTCAGAGGCTGCGGCCGTTAACAGCACAGTCGTCCTCATCAGTCTGTTGGCAATGAAACGGGGGGACGACGGTATAAATCTCACACTCCGGGCTTTGAAGCTCCTCGAAGTCATTATAGGAAATGCATTATATTCTGCTGCTGTCTTAAACCCTGCACATTCATTTACATTTCAGTTGAAAAATGGTACGATTTCCATAATCAATTCCAGCACAGAGATGCAGCCGCAGTAGTCCACATCGCTAAGGCCACTTCATATTTTTCACATCATTGTCACACTGAAACTTTGACGCTTTCGGCCTCCACCAAGACACAGTCTGATGAGGTTTCAGATTAAAAAAAGTGATCTATGGAAATCTCTCAACTTTCTTGTTGGAGTTTCAACATTCCTCATGACACATTTCATAACAAAATCCTGTTCCATATTCCAGGCACGGCCGTAAATCTAAAGCTGTCTGTATATGCTCTTGCTGGTGGCAAGTGTCAGTGAGTAATTGATCGTGAGCTACATCATGGGGCTGGGGGGGTGGAGGGGGTTAGTAGCTCAGTGAATGCCAAGAGAAATAGATGCAACGTTAATACATCAGTATGATTTTACTGCGTGAAAGATACCATCATCTTTAAATCAGTTCTCATATTCAGGCTCAGCCCAGTGGCAGGAGGATTTTTTTTCTGCATTGTGCCCAAACTTATGCATTTAAGATGAAGTTCACATTTGCATAAATTTACAATTCATCGCAACGTGGAGAATCAGCTGTCGACCCGGATGTTTTCTTTCCCCCGACTGAGAGATGAGGCGATTGGATTAGCCCGCATGGTATAGGCTGTCTAGCATGAAATTACATCACACAAGTAGATTAATATTGATTAAAATGAAATTTGTGGCTAAAACTATTTTGGATTATGTCTCTCCAGTGCTTTCAGCGAGCAGTAATCCCTGTTTTTACGATGTTGATTATTTCAGATGATGGAGGCCCCAAGAATATTGACTTTGGTCCATTTGGGGGTCTTGGTTATATTGGATTTTGTTGCACAAAGGCCTGTCATTGTAATTCCCTTTCTCTGAATGATTTTTCCATGAAAGATTCAGTTTGAATATTTTTTTTAAAGACAGATATGTAAGTTTTGCAGCAGCGGAAAGCGACTATGTACTTTTGCATTTTTTAGTGTTACATATTTTTGGTCCTTTTGTCTCAGATTAGTCTTTTGATTACAAAACAGTTATCTGGCAGGTAAAAGTACAAGTTGCTTTTAAATTTAGATTTTACGTTATATAATACAATTTTAGCACTTTTATCAAACTGAGATTTCTCCTTTGAACCCAGATTTTCTTCTTCTTCTGTTTATTTAGTAGACAATATATGTCTCTGTGAAACCTCTAAATGGACTTCTAGGGTAGAAATTTCCAGGAATTTCTTGTCGTCATGTTTTCCTTTAAGACTTTAATGGACAAAGTGCATTGTCATGCTCTCGCAAATGGCATTTCCAGGGTGGTGGCACTGTGTGTGCGTGTCTGTGTGTTCACTGACTTTTAGGATAATGGATGTGACTGTTGACCCCTGAGATTTGTTTGTAGGTCCCTCTGTCTCCATTGTTAAGTCTAATGCAGGGATGGTATCTACCAAAAAATCTCTTTATTTGACCATGGACAAATATGATATTTGACGTTACCAGAAACATTCATTCATTTAATTTGTGTGTGGTAGGTTAATTACGTAGCCCCTCGCATCCACCCCCATGAAAATATCTTTATTTTAAGTGTAAAAACCTTTCAAAATATGTAGTATTCATCAACGACTAGCACCCTCAGTTGTGGGTCTATATTTACCAGTGTTGAATGACAAACGGTGACAATCATTTTCAAACAATGTGTGTGTCTGCAGCAAAATACACACACGGGGGAAATGTCTACAGATCTCATTTGGATGAGGATATGATACATAATATGAGATTTTAACATTTAATAGATCTTACCTGTTTGGTATGAAGCTTCAGGTGACAGTCGGTTGTCTTGGTTTACCCTAAAGACATGAAACATGTGAACAGTTAGCCAAAAGCCACCTACAGATACCTTTAGCTGACTAATTAGCCTAGCATATTGTATCTCATTTGTTTATCCAGAGAAAAACAACAACAACAACAACAAAAATGGTTCTATGGTTATATAGGTTTGATGAAAAGATCTGTACCAAATACTTTAAATATGTATAATTTACAGCAGTTTACTTACATGTCTGGAAGAAATGATTTCAGCATCAAACATGAAGTTAGCATGCTAACCAACTGGCCTCTGTCAAAAGCTGTCACTTTCCAATAGCGGCTCAATGCAGCCTCCAGTCTGCCCAGAAAACATACCATAGACAAAACTAAACCTATAGGCTAATATAATGTTTTATACAGTGGACATTGTTCATTAAATTAACTATCTAACTATACCATGTGAGCTACAGAGTTGCTAGTAAGTCTCTTTAATATCTTGCTAGCAGGCTGGCTGTTTGCAGCCCTAATGCTAAACCATGCTAATTGGCTGCTGGTTGTAGCTTCGTGTTTGATTTATGAGAAAGGCGTTGACCTTCTCCTCTAAGTCTCAGCCATAAAGCAAACGTTTTCCCAAAAAGCTGAACTACTTCTTTAACCTTGAACTGTAAATCATCTGCACTCTATACAGCCATGAGGTAGAAGAACTGGCACTAATGGAATAATTCCCATTTGTTAACACTCGATTTCAGAGAAATTATGGGTGAATACTGTAATTATCTGCCTACCGCTCCCATGTTGATTTGCCTGCTGGCTGCAGAAATCTTCCCTCAAACTGGATCTCTCAGATAATTAGTCACAGGGAAACTGCCAAACCTCCAATTCTACTCTGCTTTGACTCTATTTTATTGATGATACACAACACAGAGAGAAATGTGTTGTTGTTATTCTTAAACCAGCCAGTTGCCAATCCTGATGAATGTTGTCTGCGCAGAGGTGTTATTTCATGTTGCACACCAGGAGACATCCATCAGCGTGGTCTCTCAAGTGTGTGTGTGTGTGTGTGTGTGTGTGTGTGTGTGTGTATGTATGTGTGAGGACCGACTAAGTGCCTGTGAGTGAGTAATAATGGCAGAATCGGGGTAGGGCGTCAGGTTTGATCAAAACTCCCAAATCGAACAGACATGAGTCTCCTAGTTGACCAGCCCCTCGCGTCGTCTTCAGACAAAGTGCAGCTATTCTGATGCTGTTTTGAAATATTTACTGGCATCTGAAAGCAAAGACTAACAGCGAACTGAGCTGTGAATTTTTTTCCCCTCCACTCAAACTGTCAGTGAGATTCTTGGGGATTTGTGTTTGGGAGAGGAGTTATAGGTTTGGGATGCACCGTCTGTCTCAGGAACTTTAAATCTATGATACGGCTTCTTACCTTCAGACTTAGCAGCGCTTCTGCCAAAAGACTTAAAGCATGGAAATAGTCTGAAAGTCAAAAAAAAAAAAAAAAACACATAGGCATCTCACCTTACTTTGCATTAATGTGGAACACATACTTGAGCGTCTGATTCTCGGTGCCATGTTTAATATTTAGCAACCAATTTTCCACCCTCTATATAATCCCCAGAAATCCCCTAACATTTTAAAATGCCTTCCTCTGTTTTACATCTTTTTTTATTCTGCGGGTCAATGCAAATTCCATCAATGTCATCAAAATGGGAGAGGGCAGGCATGTAATTCACTTTTCTGTGAGCGTGATCCATTGGGTTTTTATGGCCAAGGTACTGACAGCCTCACAGGGAAATAGGAGCGCCGTTGCCAGCAGGAGAGGATGCTTCGTGTTTGGGTATTATTTTTAGCCGGCTGAGGGCGATTGAAGGCAGCCATGCATCCGTCGTTGTCAGAAATAAGGTGAATGTGTGTGTGCAAGTGCGTATGTGTGTGTATGAAACACCACCAGACTTAATTTTCTCCCTGAACCTCTGCCAGCTGCCAAGTGCAAGGAAAGGGTGCTACATTGTCATTTGCTGCACACAGGTAGAACGAGGCTTAGCGCATTGCAGACTTTGATCTTGTAGTTCCCTAAATGTTATGTCAACTCACTCCTGTTTGACCTCTAGGACACCGTCTGCATATCTGTGCGCGGAGCTGTGTGTGTGTCCTTAATCAACATCTCTTCTAGCCCGACAGCCACAGGGCTGCAGATGTGAATGAGTTAGAATGAATCCAATCTTTTTTAGAGGGAATTGAAATACGGCTACTCAGAGGCTTTTACGTAAGAAGAAGCGCTTTTTTATTGCACCCTTCTGCGTAAAAAGGACTGATGATTATTTATAGAAGGATAGCTGAGAAGAGCTTTGACTTATGTGACTATCTGAAGGTAATGGGGGAAGAGTTAAGATACAGTATGGAAATGCAGTGGCAGTAAAGACCGTAGAGGCCGTTTTACTGCATATTTATCTCCTGCAGGGTTGAGAGTGGATATGTGCTTTTCTTTTTTCTTTTTCTTTTTTTTTTATCTTCATAGAGGTTGCAATTGAGGCATTTCGAGCAAATGTCATTTCCCTAATTTCCAGTGAGTGTGATAGCGAGAGGTGAAAGGACAGAGTCAGAGCAGAGAGCTTCAGAGAGATAGAGAGAGGGAGAAAGGAAGTGTGTGTGTGTGTGTGTGTGTGTGAGAGACACAGAGACAGAGAGAGAGAGAGAGAGAGAGAGAGAGGGAGAGAAAATCTACGTCGTCATAGAGTCACGTGACTCCCCGAGTTTCCTTGGAGACAGCAGCAGTATAGTACATTGAGATGCTCGCCTGCTCAGTTGAGGGCAGGTTAGGCATCTGGCAACAGCAGCAGTTGGATGTATTTTGCCAGCCAGGCAGGTGCTTTCTCTCCTCACAGAGGTAAGTGTGATGGCTCAGGTCTCGCCTTCTGTCTGGAGCTCACCTTCGGGGGGAGAGATTACTGTCACATAATGAGCATTAAATGAGAGGCAAACATTTTTACTTCTCTGCTTCAGAGGGAGACTACAGGGCAACATGTGCACCTTTGAGTGATGACAGTTGCTCTCTCTCTCTCTGTGTTATTGCATGAAACATGAGAATAAGCAGGATTGTGTTTGAGCTAATTGCCGTCGAAACTAAAAATTGGGGCTGATGAATTACTCATGTAGGACCGTCCGTGGTTTTCTTTTGGATCCGTTAGGCTAGTCCTGAGGGAAATTTGAATGCAGCATGTCTTTAAAAAGAACATGTTAACCTCCTCTTGAGCTCCTAGATTAATGCAAAACAAAAGTGTGTTACTTTAGTTTGTGAACAAATTATTTGAGAACAATTAGTGATGCAGGGATCTGTTTTGTTTTTGGTGGTACAGTCATATTCAGAAAAGACAATGTGTGCTGTTGAGGCACTTTGTGACACTGTAGAAACAGAAAGGCTCAGTGCTTCATGCTGATAACAGTATTCTGCACAATGTGGATATAAATAGTTTGATTTGGCAAAAAAAAAAGAAAGAAAGAAATGCTGATTGGACAAATAAGCATTATAAGCTGTTCAGTGCTTTGCCTTTTATGTGATAATGAGAGCTTTAAATAAAACAGTGTGTTACAATAGGAATCAGAGCTGATAATTACAGGGAGACGCTGTGTGCAGATCGAGGAGATGCAACTACAGAGACATGGAAATCAAGTGCCGTAGTGAGTGGCTGCTATTTTCTGTGGCGGATCAAGTGTGAAAGCTGAGAGCACCTGAGATGTGCTGGGAGATATTCTGATCCGTTAATGAGACTCTGTGGTCCGGGGCTGCATCGAGTATCGTCGGAGGCCACTGATTCAGCCGCCAGATGGACCCCATCGCTTTGTTTACTCCCACAAATTACCTCCCGCAATGTCACCTTTCCTGTTTTTTTGCAGACTTCCAGTTTAATTAGATTTTCTTGTTGGCTGTTGTTGCTTTTTGCTCATGTTAATTAGGTTTAAGCTAATAGCCTAAAAACATCTAAATTGCCATTCCCCCAGAAAAGTTAATTATTTCGCAAGAATTCCAAGTTAACTCGTGTACAACATGTTGCCCGCCTCGTGCACCGCACTCAGTGGTTTGTGATGGTCTCAACCTGCCTCCCCTCTCACCCTCCTTTGTGAAGTTGGATTAAATTGAAGTCAGGATCGCTGATTTATGAATATTAATAAAATGCAAATACCCTCTCTTCCATTCCCTGGTGACAAGCACCACAGGCCTCTGCAGTGTAGCATTAAAGACCTCTAATCTTGTCTTTTAGTCAGCCGAAACCAGTGGCCAACAACATGAACGACACAATGCTCATGTCCTCTGGGGCACCTACTCCCACCAAAAGGTAAGCGACCCCCCTCCCCTCCCACCCACCACTACCACCACCCCATACCCCCCTTAAGGCATGATGTTTTCTTTTGAAGATATTTTTTCCACAGAGTTAGGCGAACGTTTGTCGTTATTATTACCCCTAAAATGTCAGTTTAAGCTACGCACGCACAAACAAAATAAGTCGCTTTAATCACACAGAGCGCGGCCTGTGCTCAGAATAGGTGACATATTCTCTCTCATCAGTGGCAATAACAAGAATAGCGCAACAAATCAGACTACAGATGTTATTTGTTCCCTCACACTTGACACACATTTTTTTTTTACATCTGAGCAGCATGCCCTTGTGAGTGTATTTTTAGAGGAAAATTTGTTACGCTGTCATGAAGAGTATGTGAGCACTCCTACTTAAAGGGCTGATTTGACAAATAGATTATGATAGAATTGGAGCCTTATCGTGTGAGCAGATAGAAGGCGAGGGCCCCGTGAAAGCAGCCTAATTGTCCTCTCATTCGAGAAACCCCTCTCAGTTAAAGGCCACCTCTGTTATTATTTACTCAGAGTGGTAATGAAGCATTGTGATTATATGAATTTGATAATGGAGAGCGCTCTGAGGGGAGATGTAATGTATCTGCACTCTGTCCTGCAAGGTCTGTGCAGGGTGAATTTTTGTCTTTTGTGTAAAGTATCTTTCTCTGGCATCGTTCCACCAATTTGTGTTTGCAAGACGGGCCTGCTCAGGGACTCAGGACTGCCCACAACACATTAGAAGGGAAGAGACATCCCTGCCTGCTGTAGACAAATAATAGATGTCTGACCAGCCACCCTGTTTAAGATCATGGTCTTTGTTTGAAATCCCAAACAAAGGCTTTCGGTAGAGAATCCAGAAAGAGATGGAATGGCTGTTTTTTCCACTTGTGCTCCTCCGGGCAGGGTTATCATACAGTACACCAAGGACCCTGGCAGCCGAAGGGCAGAGTGCACACTGCAAAAAATGTCCGTTGCAGCAGAATGAGGCTTCAAATGTGTAGCTTTAATCGTGAAACTCTGCCAAAGGGGTTGAGGTCACGCCATTAGTCCCTTAACGCAATGCAAGAAATCGACGTTCCATTTTGAACAAAGTGCAATCATCTAACGTCGCTGGAAGATTTCCTTGTCTGCATCCAGAAAAATTAGATGCTAACAATCAATACCAGATTAAGTTTCTTGCGGAGATGAGCATTTTGTGCAGTGCAGTGTTGTCTCCGAGGGCTCAGAGGATCAAGATTAGAGAGCGTTTGAGGCAAGCTGACAAGATAGGGATGCCCAAGGCAGTAAACGATGCCTTGTGTCCAAAACCCCTTGGAGGTCAGTGGAAGACATCACGTGTTGCAGCATGTACAAGCAGAAGGCGGCGCCCTCCAGAGGTTTGTTTCACTGTGGCAGTAATGAAGAAGCCTGATGACCTTTGTCTTGACATTTTGCTCTGTGAGTCAGAGCTGCTTTGGGAAGATGTCATGCACTGAGGATGCTGTTGCCTTAAGGGGGAAGGTGGGGCATAACAACTACAAAGCTGCCATATTTAGGGCAGAAATTGCGCATTAAGCCACCGTGACGTCTCCAAAATAGGTTGTGTTGAGCATCAGCGTGGATACCGGTAGATAAGGTGTTGAATGAGGAGTGAAGGAGCAGGTTTCATTCTGGTTTGCTTGCAGGGAACAGAAGGCCAGTCGCCACCAGGCTCTGTCTGTGTCACAGTTGGTTTGTGAATATTAATCTATTGTTATAATCAGCCTGCACTGGCCTGCCTGCTTTCTCATGAAGGGGGCAATGAGTCAAAGATGCCACTGCTGAATAATGCAAAGCTCCTTGTGACTCTGCCTCATTTCAAGAGCCTCAAACTGAAAAGCAGCACCGCCGCTGTCTTTGTTTGTTTACCCTTTCAAATTCTACTTTTTTTTTTTTTTTTGTATAAGAGAAAGAATCACAAAACACATTCATGACTGAGTGTGTGTGTGTGTGTGTGTGTCAGCGCAGAGTTGAAACCGAATGCACTCTCTTTGAAAAATAGTGTGTGTTGTGCTTCCAGCCTCCATCACAGTCTGCGCTCTGATACTGTCTGCTCTGCTGACATGGCATCTGTTCCCTCCCACCTTGTTCGCTCGCACAGACAATTGCTCACCATGAGCTGCCCCCCCCCCCCTCCCCCAGGGGTGAACTGGCACCACGGTATTTATTACCTGTTATTCATGCATAACCACAGCAGCAGAGGAGCAAATTTTATGCTTTTTAAAAAGAGAAAATGCTGTCTTGGGCTCGATGAGATAGAGAGGGTGATTTTCAGGCATCACAAGTGCATCACTGAATAAATGTAACTGGTAGAGACTGTATTTAGATGTATACAGATCTGCCGAATTGGATCATTATGTGGTTATTGGTTAAGTTACAAGATTTAAATCAGCTAGGTCCTTCAAGTTTGATGGGCCCAGGTGGGCAGGGCTGGGGTAGTGGCTGCTTTGTTGTGACATCACAAAGTTACAGGAAGCAGAACCTTGACCAGCTTTAAGATAAAAAGAAAAGACATGGACACCTCACCTTATACAGTATGGGCTCTTTAATAGCACCACAACACTTCACCTCTCTGGATGATCTGTTGCCGCTTAAAGTTTTGACCTTTTAGTTGACATGTCATAAGTTTGGTGAGGTGAGGACACAGTTTTAGAGCAATGTGTACCCACTTCTAACAAAAATAGGACCCATGGTGTTTGAGATATTGAGTTTGAGTGTGAAAAAAAAACACTGCATATGAGAAACTAAAATGAAATAAAAAAAAAATACCTGGGAAAGATGCCACTTCAGGAGGGCTTCAAGGCAGTTCATGCATCTTTGTCCAAAACCTGGCACAGATCATCAGGTAGTGCCAGGAAATGTCCAGCCAGGAGCAGCTTCGGGACTGATAGCCTGGAGATCCAGACATGTGGTCCAACTCTGCCAGACCGAGAAGGGTCACAGCTTCTTCCTGAGCCAACCCGAGCAGCTCCATGGTGTCTGTTAATGTATGACTTAAATACTGCAAGAAACCTCAGGCTGTGTGTATGCCTCAGCCCGAGGATGAGGCTGTAAATTATTTAGAAAGTGTTCTATTTAAGAAGACGTTTTTTTTGACATCTTCCTCAAAACATGCGCTTTGACAGTTTGAGGAGTGATTTCACTTTTTCTGGTGCAGATCAACCGAGTTTTCTTGAGTCAGGTGACGTTATCTCGCAAGAAGCTGGATGATCTGCAGAGTATTTTTAGATACCACCACTGGAATAAGAAAACTCTTGAAACAAGCAAGGAAGGAGCCGGGGCAGCTAAAATTATTTCATCACACTGCAGCTTTTTTTTTTTATCGTTCTTTGAGAAAGATAAGATTTTAATACAAATGTTGATTAAAAGGCTGGTTTGCGGTGTTTTTTGGGGCCTGGGTAATGAACCCTGCGGGGACTGTGGTTGTTGGTGCAGTGTGTTTGAAGCCAGATTGTGTTTAATGATCTTCATCATCTCTGAGTCTCCAGTCAGAGATTTAGATTAGCACCCAGCACCATTTCAGCTCTCCTTCACTCCTCATTCCAGGCCGCCTGCTGAGACGGGACAGCCTCTGCTCAGTCATCTGTCTGCACCATATGCCACGCCCACGATCATTTAAAGTCTCATGCCGTATTTGACATTTCCAGTCAGCGGTGAAATGTCCAGAACGGACATTGGCACGGTCACAAATGCATTTGGCATGCTGCATTCTCTCTTAACCACCTCCACTCATTGTTATGACCAATTAACTCAGACTGTCTGTCAACATTGGACTCAAAGCCAAGTGTCATAATATTAAGGTCACCTCAATTATAATGTGTTTTTTAATGCAAATACTTTTACATAATCACTTTGAATGCACAAACTTCTCCTTCTACTCACTTAAGAGCTTTAGACATCAGAGCCAGTGTTGCTTTGTGTGTGTGCGGGTGTATGTGTGTGTGTGTGTGTGTGTGTGTGTGATGTATCTCTCTGTCTTTGACTTTGGGCAGTGTCTTGGAGAGTCCCAGCCGGCTAGATGAAGAGCACCGCCTCATCGCTCGCTACGCTGCCCGCCTGGCAGCCGAGGCGGGCAACTCCACAGTGAGTGTCTCACAAAATGCCCTGTGGTGGACTTCAGTCACCCCGCATTACATGTTTAACGCTTTGACAAGTTATTGTTATGCATTTCATGTCATTTGTGGCTGGAGAAGGTTGAACTTTGAGACCACTCACACTTACAAGTCAAACTGTGCAGCGCTCAGCTTTAAAAAGATGGAGGATGGGGAAGAAGAAGCAACTTATTTTCCACTAGTTTTACTTGCTTGATGGTTTTAATTCAAACAGGATGAAAAACAAAAACACCTGTCATCGACTTTAAAGTTGTAATGGTCAACACAGGAACAGAGAATACAATGTAATACATCAGCAAACAGTCCTTAAGCAGCTGCTCAATCACAGACACAACAGAGGAGCATCTGGTGTACTTGTTCCCAGTGCACACAAACAAAACGACAAGACTTCTGTCAATAATAACTGAATCTGATTCCATGCTGCACATAACATGAGGGAAGAAGACGCAGTAAAAGGAGGCGTTGGTTTTCATGCCGAGGAGCTCGACATGCTACAGCGTGTCGCATGAACAGCTTCGTCCTCCACTTCCATCAATCACGGAAATTAAAAAATGATCCACTGTCAAAATGACTGTGCACAGTCAGCACAAACCACAGTGACAATTAACGTTGCGTTGCACCAGTTACACGACTTTAACGTGAAGCAGCTGCAGGAGGAAATGTCGGCTGCAAAGAGAATGTGCAGTAAACAGCCAGATTGATATTGGAGAGACTGAGACTGTGAGATTAAATTACGCTTTGTTACATATGTGCATTGTTTTTCTGGTGTGTTTATGGCAGACTCTGCCAATACCAATGAAGTATTATACAGGGAGGTTATAACTGGATGTGAATACACTTAGTTCAATCTGAAATAAAACCAAAAATTGAGTTTGTTTTTACAAAAACTGAAGGATGAAAATTTTAAAGGCCTTTAATTTGGCCTCCAATTCCTAACAGTAAATATTTGTAACTAAATAAGTAAAATCAAAGTTTTTTTTTTTAAAGCATCCTCATATTTTTTTGATTGACAACAATAAAAAAAAACTTCTAAGGCAGTATTAATGTCGGGTTACTTTGGGTTTAGGCTCAAATTGGATTTTTACTTTGCAGTCTGACTGTAATGTGGGAGGATAAAGGAAAGCTGTGGTGACCTCAGATGGCTCTGTGTTTATGCAGAGACATAATCAGTCTCCAGCAGGGCGTCATTACCGCTCACTGTGGTCAGAAGGAAGCTGTTGGTGCTCAACTTTTGTTTGCTCACTCTTTTTTTAATGCCGTTCTATGATAATTTTGTTTTTCAGCAACAATGTCCTCCAACAGATCTGAGTTTCAACTTCGATGCCAATAAGCAGCAGAGGCAGCTGATCGCAGAGCTGGAGAACAAAAACAGGTAGAGTTCCTCTTTTTAAAGATCATTTATTCAGAAACCAATCAGGATTTTAGGCTGGTTTTACTGGCTTTTAATTATGTGCATTTACTTAAGTACTCTACTAAGGCTGCTACTGTAGCTACTTTATATTTCTCCTGCATATCAGAGGGTTCTCATATCTGACAGCTGTTAAATATGATAAAATATGATGCACTGCTGCAGAGAAAATATAAAGCACCATATGAAATTGTGAAGGGAACAGTTTGCATTTTGGGAATTACACTGTTTTGCATTATTTCCAGCAGTGTCACTGGGAGATCGATGCCACCCTAATATCTTACTGGTAAATCTATAGGCTACAGAGAGCAGTCTGTTAGCTTAGCGTAGCTTAGCAGTAAGACAGGGGGGGAAACAACTAGCCTAACAAAAATCCCTCTGCCAGTGTCTCTAAGGCTCAATAATTGAAACGGTGTGCATGCCAGACTGATTCTCAGCAGGGATAAATGACTTCATCATGAGGTTGCCAGGCAACCAGTGCAAATTTCCCAAAATGTTCCTTTAAAATTAATTTGTAGCTCGGCATGCTTCCTACGTGTCAATACATAAATAATAGTAATGTGAATGGAATTGTTTAATTTGTGTAATGAAACACTCTGAATGCAGGTTTTCTGCATAAATACTTCTACTGTTGATACTTATAAGAAAGGATATTTTGCAGGTAACGCTTATGTCCTTTAACTTGAATGACCTGCTTGTAATTTTTGACATTAGTGGGTCATTACTTCTCCCTCTAATTAAAGAATCTCAGTACTTCTTAGTGAACTGGCTGTCTGACTCATTCAGGGAGATCCTCCAGGAGATCCAGCGGCTGCGTCTGGAGCATGAACAGGCCTCTCAGCCGACCCCAGAGAAGGCCCAGCAGAACCCCACACTGCTGACTGAACTGCGGCTGCTCAGGTACTGTATCACCACTCCACTTCAACATCCCCCGGCCCCCCCCTACCCCACTACACCACACCACACCATACCATACCACACCACACAAGAGCAACAGAATGATATATATTACGGCAATCAAGTAGTAAAAGCACTGCAGGGCTGGTGTATTTATGTTGGCTGAACTCATTCTTCAAGTAGAAATAATGTCTTCCTAATTCAAGGGGGTGTTTTTGAATTAGCAGCGTGGACATTTATCATGCTGTCAGGACACTGAGACCCTTGGGTTCATTTCTTGGAAGAGACTCACCCTGTGAGGACATGTTATAGCACTTGTTGCCCTCAGTGACCCCTCGTTTGTCTTGTCTGCTCTAAATAATGAATCAGCGGTGAGGTTTAAGGACAACAGTTGTGACAAAGTAAAAAAAAATTATATTTATAACAGGCTTACATTGAATTTGTGGTTATAGTAGACGTATTTGAATGTTATTCTCAATGTCAACGGCCTCATAGTGACTCTTTAGCACATAAACAGATTTTTGGGTTGAAATTCATTTTATGCATTCGTAGAGAATCAGAGTAATTCGACAGTGAAATTAATTGCTTTATATCACTGGAGGACACAATTATTCTAGTTATTATTTCTCCCAGTTTTAATTTAAACATATTTGGAAGCAGTATTCAGCTCACTGAGCCTGTTTGTGATTCAGGCTTTAGACCAGGATGTTATCAAGTGATAACTACTTTATCTCAGACCGTGGACTGTGTTTGGAGCCGGGCTGGACAGCTCTGATATCGCCCTCATTCAGCCCGGAGACACAGAGCAGAGCACAGATGTTTACCGTCTGTAGATATTTGTGAGGTTCAGATAGGACGACTACAGCCACACACATGATGACTACAGTTCTTCAGTTCTTCGAGATGTTTTCTCTTTTTAATGCAGTGACACACCATGAACACCAGGGGGTGGTGATACGCAAGAATCGTGTTTACTCTCTAACTCAGGTGACCTAGGGGCAGGTTTTCTCTCCTGGAGGAGCCAAGTGAAGATCACTGCAAAACAAAATATTTATTTCCAGAAAATAAATTTGAATTTCAATGCAATTTAACGCCGAGCAGCTAGTCTTTCCTCCCCCGTCTACCTGTCATACTGCTCTGTATATGTACAAGTGCAAAAATAATAAGTTGTATATCTATCTTCAGACAGCCCAGGTCACTCTTATATGCTCATCATGTTAATTTTCATAAATTGATTATGTTGAGCAGTAGTACAGCGAGATTCATCCAGCAGCTCGCTGAATGTTAAAAAAAAACATTTTTATGGTCCAATATATAAAGAATGATGATAAAAGAAGGGGAAAAAAGTCATGAATGTAAAGATGAAAGGCTGAAGAGAAATCACTCAAATTGTGGGATGAACGTTTTGCTTCCAGAGGAGCAGGTATGATTTAAATGTCACGTTTCTCAGCAGTGAGAGAACCAATGACAGGTGAATGACAATGAATGTATCTGTGACAGTGACACTGATGCAGGTAAAAAAAATTCTCGAGGGATATTTTTATACAGCATCAGGAGCACAGAGCCGCGCTGTAAACGATGCACACATCACATGACTCCACATGGACAGGAAACACATGTACACATGAAATCATTTGCAGACATATGTGGAATAGATTCATCAAACAATCAAAGTACAAAGGGCTTTTTTTCTGTCCAGTGGCATCAGGCACATCAAATCTGCCCTCTGTTTTTTTTTTTTTTTGTTAATGATGATCCTTCAACTCTCGCCTTTGGCTACAGACACAGGAAGGACGAGCTGGAGAGGCGCATGTCAGCCCTGCAGGAGAGCAGACGGGAGCTGATGGTGCAGCTGGAGGGGCTCATGAGGCTGCTGAAGGTGCGACTTGACCACTTGATCACCTGGATGACCTGAAAGACCTCTGTGTTTGTATTAATCAACCAAAATTTAAGTGCAGACACAGTAAATGCAGATCTGTTGCTCTCCTTTTGCATTTTACAGCATTTGTCAGTGTTAATGTACCTCACACAGTGTGGGGTTTTGCGCTCGGTAGCATGTTGGATGAGAAGAGATGCTGACATGTTAAATTTCTTCAAAACCACGACACTGCAGCAGTCTTAAGTTATGTTAATGTGCCGTATGGTGCATGCAGATATCCCTTTCTTCTTCTCCTTTCACTGCTTTAATTCTGTTGCTCTCACTCTTCTTGCTCTCCCTTTCTCTCTCTCTCTCTCTGCTTACCTTTGCTGGCTGATAGGATGAGGAGCAGAAGCAGGCTGTAAGTTGTCCTTAATTCAGTTTGCCAGGCTCAATACCTGGCTTTAGTCACAGCACTTAGTTTAATGCCTCTCTACACCGCCCCCCACCCCTTCACGCAGATGTGATTGAAGTTTTTATAATAGATTTTAAGGAGGATGTTGGGAAAGATGATAGGATTCCACCATCTAACTGGGTTATGCTGATCTAGTCCGCTTAAGCAGGCCACTGCATCACTTCTTCACGAGCAACATTAGAAAGCTACAACCACAGACTGTGACACAATCCTTAAAACCAGGCTTCTTGTGTCCGCAGTCCAAGCAAGTTGGGAGAACTGTGTTTTTCTTAGCCCGAATGTCATGGACCTGCTCCTTTCATCGGCACTAACAACCTCCCTTCTAATGTGACTGCAGTCTGGCTGGCCATCTGCTGCCTGGCTGCGAGCCATCGACCTGGGCCCTCACAAGTCCCAGAGACACACAGTGATCCTTTCTCTGTGAGATATAGCTCTCAACTCAGCACAGGCCCCAGTCGCTCACCCGCACATGGTTCTCATTACCCCTCGATGCAGTAAAGGTGCACTATAGAGACACAGAGTATAGCCAGCCAGTATAGGATTACCAGATTTTCTTGCCTTCGTACCGTTGTTTTTGTTTGTTCTCCCTAAAAGGATTAAGATCTTTCGGTCACATCTGTGCGTGTGTTTGTTTTAATAAAGTCACCTTTAAAAGCATAAAGGTTATCTCTTCTTAAAGCTGCAATCTGTGACTGCATTGCAGCATCTTCTAGTCAAACACAGGCCTTCCAGACCTGGCTCTGTTGATGAAGAGATTAATTGGGTTTAAGTCTATTTGTTTGTTTGTTTTCCTCTCCATCGAAATCCCAGATTCGCTAAAGGTTTGCATCTGAAGACGGTCCAGTGTGTATTAAAAGCACCCAGATATTCACTGTTACTTAACTTTGCACTAGTGAGAATAATCTTGGAAATGCTGGTCAAACTCTCTGTCTGACACAAATACATAATGTATAAATCTCATACTTTTGATGCTGATCAAAGCTGTGCCAAATTCATGAACATAATTTGAAGACCAGCAACCCTCAAATTATTACGATACTTTTAAAATATAGACATTTTTTTTATTAAATATATGGTACGATTGAGTTAAAAGGAGCAGCTGGACATGAGGAAACATGCTTTTCTTATGGTTAACAGCATCACTGAAGCTCACAGATTAAGATGTGGAACAAACCTGACAGATTAATAGGACAAAACATCTCCATCGAAATGTCAGGGTGTTTAATTAATATCAAAATTTGAAGATCAAACAATTTCCAACAGCTGTATAATTTTATCTTGCAGTCCCAGTCTGGAGGCTCCCCTCATTCTTCCCCCAGTCACGGTGCAGGCTGCTCCATGCCCATGCCCATACGCTCCACCTCGGCTGGGTCCACCCCAACTCACACACCGCAGGACTGCCTGGCGGGGGTGGGAGGGGACGTTCTGGAGGCCTTTGCTCAGGGTGAGTGTGAACCAGCACCTGAAACAAAGACAAACTCACAAAATGTGTTGATTAACTCACAGAGGTGTGGAAATAAAGCTTGTTGTAACGGTAACATTTCTGAATAGTGATCAGTGAAACACGAGTTTATAATGTTCTCTGTGCCTGTTTGTACGTCCATATGGTTGTATTCAAAAAAGAAAAAACACAGAAACTGCATGTGTTTTTAATTTGGGTTTAAACTGTCTCTGCTCCCCAGGTGTACCTAGAAATCTTCGGAATGATCTATTAGTTGCTGCTGATTCAATCACAAACACCATGTCATCTCTGGTGAAAGAGCTCCACTCGGGTTAGTCCATAACACATGTTTTACCATAAGTCTGTTTTACCATCTGGATCATGTTTCCTGGGTTTGAGTCTTTATGAAACTATTTATCTCTCTTTGCATTTTCATCATTCTTACATGTGCTGCTGTTCCCTAAAACATCACCTCTGTGTTTACTGAGTTTTTATTTTAGTCACCCCAAAAAAGCATCGCCACTGAAATATGGGCTTTTGTTTTTTAAAGTAGATGACGGGGGAGAGGACGAGGAGACCAACATGAGGAACGGCGGGGACAGAGGTGAGTCAAGGTTCAGGCTAATAACAGTAGCATCCTAACTAGGTCTTTCAAAGCCAATCATTCTGCAGTATATCACACAAATACAGACAAAGGCACTTAAAAGCAGAATGTGTCCATAATTAAGATCAGCCAAAACATAAACACACAATATTTACTTACTTTTTTTTACAGCCTAAGCGGAATGAAGAACATAAAGGAGATACTATGATTAATTGATGTTATGTTGAGCATATTTACCTTAACTACAGCATTGTTGTCCCAAGATAATGAGATAATTGAATATTATTATGGGGAAATGACTGATACGATGAGATAAGAGGATAATTGACTCATGACCTTGAGATGAGGTGATAAAATAAAATGATTGCAGTTATAGCCATATAAACAAGCCGCCTTCAAGTACATTCATTTTCTGGAACCACAGACCCAATATTGAGTGCACAAGTGCTTTTGTTTTGTTTGTTTTTTTTCATTACTTGGGCAGCAGCAGGAGTGGGCTGCAGAAAAATTATGTATAACATCTTAACAGCCAATGATATACATGTTTGGCTCCTTATAATGGGCTGCTGCTGCAACTCTGCATCCAAAAGTAGCAAAGCGACGTGGCACATTGCCATAGAGTCATTTATACTTTTTTTTTTTTTTTTTTTTTTTACTAATTAAGCCAGGCTGTGCAGGCTGTCAGCAACACTAAATTTGCTCCGCTGTGTGTGTTTCCAGGCACAGTGAGAGTACAGAAGCACTGAGGGAACCAGAGCACCATCCCATCCTGTAAGGACATACGGTCATCAGCTGGGAAGAATCAGTAACAACAACAACAACAACAACAACAACTACAACAACAACCCTGGCATTAGCACGTAGAGTAATGCATGCTGTAATCTAACAGGATTTCACTATGTGAAAAAATTGTTTCTTCACACCTTGCAGGTAGCAAGATGTGTCTAATTAGCGAGTGTGTTTGTTGTCCTGTAAACAAAAACTGCTGTAATTACCCAATGATTTCCCTCATGACTGCTAAGGAATGGCTTGCTGTGCTTCGTCCCTCAACTGTTCCACTGCAGCAGGTCATTCTGTATATAAGACACTGTAAACACATGACCTTGGGACATGGAGATGACCTCCTGTCGCACCATGTTCCCTGTCATTGCTTTTGTATGATTAGCGCTAGTATTTCTTAATTTCTTTTTCTTTTTTCTCTTCTTCTTCTTTTTTTTGTTAAATTATTTTTGCATGAAGTTGCACTCATGTCTGGATTTAGGTACTGTACCATGCTATGCCAGCTCTTTGTGGGTTTATGATGACAGCTGGGGTGTCAGAAGTGTCCTGCCTCAGAATTCATGCTGAGTGTGTTTACTGCACATCCACATTCGAGGAGCTGGATCTGAGGTCAGTCAGGACATGCCGCAGTCTCACTTAAAGGAACAGTTCTATATTTTTGGGGAATAACATCATTCCCTTTAGACGAGAGGATCAATGCCATTCTCATGTGTGTCCGTTAAATATTGAGCCGGAGCCAGGACAGGGTCTGCTTGACTTAGCATAAAGACTGCAAAGAGGAGACAACAGCTAGTCCTAAACCTCTTAGCATCTTGTTGTCGCAGGCAACCAGCAAAACTCAAGAAAGTCATCCAACTAAGACTAAGGCCTTTAATCCTTCATAAAACCACAGTTTGTTTTTTTTATACATATGTATAGAGATATAATGTGTGAACAAGCGACCTTTAGAGAGTTGCTGGTGCAGATTTTTAACTCTTTTTAAAAGTTTTTCCCTGTTTGCAGTATTTAAGCTGCATTAACAGTCTGGTCTTGGTTTTGTTTTGTTTTTTGCTGCGTTGGTTTTAAGCTAGTTTCAACTTTATTCAGTTTTGGCCTGTTGGTCAAACCAAACAGGCAAAAATAAACCTTAGGCCGAAAGGTCAACATGTTTTATCTTTAATCTGTACAAAACCAAAGTGTAAAAACAACAAGCTGTGGTTTGGGGGGTTGTGATGAACTATTTCTTGGCCAATCACTTGAATCTTCTTGTTTGTAGACTTCATTTTTTCAACGGATAAAACAGACAAGATTAAGCCAGCCCCTACTTTCATACTCTATGCTAAGCTAAGCGAACTAGCTGCAGCCTGTTGTCTCTCATTGTTGTCTCATCCAAATACAAGAGTGGTATTGATCATATTCAACTCAACAGACGTCAGGACACATAGGAAATTTATGGTGATAGCACTACTCCTGTGTCCAGCTGCGTCTATTATTGTAGTATGAAGATCCAAATAAAAAGCTGATGTCTGTTCTGACCTTAGCTTGGAACATAAAGAGCTGCTGCCGCCTGCACGTAAACACACTCAGTGAGTCTCACACTGTACTGCTGCTGCTACTGTGCTCTCAGCGAGCCACCCTTGCAAATAAGAGGGCTGCGTGCGGTTAAGAGAAACCGAGGGGCTACTCCAAACACAATAACGAGCCGAGTCTCACCGTTTCCTCCCAATGGAAACTAAACTAAACCACCTGAAGGGCATTGTAACACTCGATGCAGCATGGTGCCTCCTTCCAAAATACAACGACTAGTTTGTAGTCTCAGTATTTATTGTTTCAAGTGTAGGGAAGCACCTCAGGATGTTTAATAGTAATGAATTAGACATTGCGTTTTAGTTGTAGGTTACAAGATGAACACTTATACAGTATGTGAGGATGTAAGGTAGTCGCAAGCAAGTAGGAAACGCTTTGATAGCTTTATTTAGTTAATAAAGGATTATTGAAAATGTTCATGTGCAATGACGGTAGGTGCTCAGGGACTGCAGAGCTCTTCTAGGCGAAATATGGTAGTGATTACTGAAAAGGTTAAAGGTCATTCATGAAGGGTTTTATTCCAAAATGCTGTAGAGTCATAACAGGCCAGTCGCCCTCCAAAACTGTTTGTCAGACCCTGTTGTAAGATTTTGTAAAGACATCCTACAGAAGCTCGTTTCATTTTCATTTCTGTCTCAATTTGGAATGAAACTCTTCTTACATTTTGGAGGGAAAAACAACAGCAAGTGATTAAATGCTGGCTTAAAGAATGTTGATTATAAGAAGGGGATAAGTTTTTCTGAAGTGCTAATTGGTGAAGCATGTTGTCGGGTAAAGTTTGTCTGTGTGTGAATTTGTGTCTTTCATAGTTAAAGCAAAAGCGATCGGTCTGTGGCAGAGGTATAGCTGTCAAACAGAGGGGGTTATCTTGAGTTAGACGGAGATCACGTCCACGTCGTTACCTTTACAGTACGTCCTTGTCTTCTGGTTCAATGTTTTGTTTTGTTTTTTTGTCCTTCGGGGTAGCCATACATCTCAAAGTAAAAATGAGCTACGTCTGTTTTTTTTGTTTTTTTTCAGCAAATGCAAATGTGATGAAGGTTGTCGGAGCAGTTTCAGGTCGAGTCTGATTGAACTAAACCACAGGAAGTGTGAGCTTTTTCTTTTGTTAATAGAGGTTTGTACAGTAAGCCCATCCTATAAGCTAAGTACAGTATAAGGTCTCATGGTGTCAAGAAAAAGAACAAAAAGAGACTCCTCTCTTGTCGTCGTTTTAAATGTGATGTTTTCATTCAGTTCTCTGTTCGGCTCTTCGTCACCATGCTTGTTCTTATTCTGGTTTTTACAGTATTAGTGGAGTGTAGTCATTGTAATGAGTTTGTCAAAACACAGGTTCACGTCCACTGCACACTCACACTCACACTTCCACAGCTGCCCAAATACGAACTCAGTTGATTATATTCAGCTAGAAAACATCCAGAAATGCAGCGGTTTACTGTCTTTCCCCTTCCTTCTGGTCACACATTTGAATGCAAAACTTTTCTTTCTTTCTTTCTTTTCCGTTCTTTCAGTTTGTGCCTGTAGCTGTTCTGTAAAGTGCTGTATAAAGTAACCATTCAGCAAATAAGACGACCTATCAGCCTTTATGTCGGCGTTTTAGTCTGTGACTTTGTAAAGATTTTATTCATTTATTTAAAATGTGTTCTGCGGGAAAAAGTTACGCTCAGCCTTTACATTCGTGCCAAACTGTTTGCGGACATTGTGCGTCATACAAATTACAGGTATATAACAAAAGTATATCTGCGTTAGTATGTTGTTGTTGCCCATAGTTTATTCACAGAATGCCTGGAGATGTTCACATTTAATGGTATCCACTGCTGGAATCTGCTGGAAATAAAAAAAAATAATAATAATAAAAATAAAAAAAACTACAACCTCACATATACTAGTTAATAAAGATAGAAAACACATTCCAGATCGACTGATACACACTCACTGATGTCATTTAAACCAATGCGGAGGCAATACTGTATATACCCTGTCAGACCAAACTCTGGGTAATACAAACAAGACACAGCCGGTCATTCAGAGGTGCACACATTGTGATCCTTTTATTGTTTGCAGAGAGGCTACGTGCAAAGAGGTCGACCCTCGACGACAACGCTCCCCTGATGTTATTTATCTATGTATGTGTTCTGTACGGTTATGCTTCTGGTACATTTGTTTCTCATGTTGATTTTACAAAACATAGTTTTATGTCACAAAGCCACTGTCTTTTGTAAATAAATCAAATGTGAGATATATTAAAAAGATTTAAAATATGTCTTTGACTTGTCATTATCATGACGAGCACTTGAGACGATTTCACTTATCATCTATTTCACACGCTTCATGTCACAGGAAACGGTCTACTTTGATTTTCCTGACAGTTGGAGTGACTCATTTCTTTGCAAATTCAAAATCTCTGCCAAAACATGTGATCAAGTCATTTTGTTGTGCAATTGATTATAAAATAGTGAAAGTGAGCTTCATTTTATCCACCATGAACATCCTGTTTATAGTGAGTACAATGATGATGATAAATACATTTCATGACTCCCACACTTTAAAGTAAACAAAGGGCACAGTGACACTGATCCTAGAGTAAGGACTTGAGTTGAATCTTTTTTCGGCCGTCAGGCTATATTCACTGTAATGTAACATAAACATGGGCACTATTTATCATTAGTCAGTTTTCCATGAGCAGAAGAGTGAAACAAGACTTCGACTGATAACACTGAGAAAATTGTAAAATGATAAAGAAAAAAAAAAGTAATATTAAAGTCAGAAACCACATGCAGCTAATGTTAGTGGCCTATTTCTGTAAAATAATGTATTGCACACTTTTACACCACTTTGTAGCTGGACTTCAGTGATTCAAAAAGTTGTTCAATATCAAACAGTCTGGTACAGAATATGAATGCGTCTCTCATGTCCTCATCTGTACCTTACTCTCTGACCTCAAGACATTTTAGAGGAGAAAATAGAGTCACATTACTTTGTTATCTTGAATACATTCAATTTTGGAGTCAACCTAATTTGTTTGCTGCAGTAAATTTAAAAGTTCAGCTCCTCACAATGTCCCTCTTTATCATCCTCTTATGAGCAGCAGACAGGGAAACACAACCTCCTGATAGTTCAACCACAAACAATGCCCTTTCCTGCTTCACCCATGAATCTGATATGAAAACAAACTGACCTTTTGCCCCCCCCCCCCACCACCACCTGTTGTTTCAGGCACACACACACAACAGAGGAAGACTAGACAGGTGAGATGAAGCTAAGACATCCTGACCTATCAGCATCCTCCTCTGCACTCTGGGAAGAGACAGAGACGGCCTGTAGGCTGCTTGCTGCTGCTGTCTGTAGGTCATGAGGCGTCGTCCTGCCTATGCTGTGGCGGCTGCTGTCCTCAGATGAACCACAAGGTGCCCCATTGATTCTATGAGAAAGAGGAGATGCATCTGCTTCCAGATCAGCAAGCCACGTTCGACCTGCTGCACACACATTTCCTCTCTCTTGCTCTTTGCCCCCTAGATGCCGTCAGTCTGCCCCCACAGGGAACTAAAACCCTCCTACACTTGGCAACCTGTAACATTTACCTCTCTGTGTCTCCGTCTAGTGGGTGTGCATGGGATAGATAGATACTGGTTGCAGTGGTGAGGCTGCTGAGGGGTTAATGGAAGGAAACTGATATGAGATTTGATATCTTTTTCTAGCTGCACTCTAGGAAATGAACTAGAGATGCGGAGCCAGATGAAGGCTTCAGCTGAGAGGATAAAATCTATGAGGCTGTACTTCCACATCCGTTTTCACATATATATAGATTCAAGGCCAAATTAAAGATTAGTCCAGTGGAACCAGTTTGGGGTTGGTTTGTTGTCATTCAGTAAAACTATGCAGCAATCACTTCTATGGCAGTATTGGCATCCTCCACCTTTAGATGTTGTTGTTTTTTTTTTTTTTAAGTAAGTAAATGCAGAACATCCCAAGGTCAAAGTTAAAAATTACAGAAACCAAAACGAGCCAAGTTGACTTTGGCTGAAGCAAGTGATCAAGAACATAAACTGTAGGTTTCTTTTCATGCATGTTTCTCATTAGTTTCTGTTATGCAAATGAAAAATGACCAAATGACTTGTTCTTGTTCTTACACACAAGAGAAACAACACTGTCTTTCTTGTATTTGTGATATGACTATTGCATCTAATGCATCTGTTTGATGAGTGTCAACCTTCCTGTCAGAAATTTGTCAACATTATGTGTTAGGTGAGTGAATCTGAACCCTGATGTACCAGCATTTAAGGCTTTTTTTTTTTTAATTATTATTGTTCCCAAATGAATCAGCGAAACTTTTTCACTGCAGACATTTTGACCTGTCGTTGCAGGAGAAGCACAGGTGGAACTAATAACATTAATGACGGCTCTGCTCCAGCAATTAATGCAAGGCAACGCAGCAATTAAAAGTGTTATTAGTAACACCTGTGTTTGATAAGTCCAAAATGTCTGCGGCTGTGAAAGAGATCAATTCAACCTGGGTTTGTGTAGGAACCACTGTTTTTAGCCCTGGTATCAAACACATGGAGCCGTGTAGACATACATAAAACAACAACAACAACATATAAAATGAGTTTGTGCTGTGCAAAGCTAGCTTCATTAAATATGTATGGAAGAGAAAACATAACCTTCAGGAGTAAACACAGACTGTAGAAAACTCTCAGCAGTAACTGTAGCAGCCGCATGTTGCACTTCACTAGGCCCCAAAACTCGCTTGAGGCATGAAGTAATTGCATGGCTGCTTAGGGCCCCACAACCACCAGGGGGCCCTTAAATGAAGCAAATTAAAATGGCAAGTCTCCCCATGGTTCTTGTGGTCATTTAAAAAGTACATAAATGTAGGTTTGTTGTATATTTGTTGCTTCTGTAGATTTTATGGCCCTTTTCAAAAGACTGAAACTGCACTGCCTTCCAATTATTTTAATTGTGGGGAAATGTAACTCACTGATAGTTCACCCACTGACTGGAAACAATAACATACCAAAAAAAAAAAAAAAAAAAAAAAAAACTGGTTGTGTTACGTTTTGGTGCACTGTTTTTCCTTAGAGCTCTAATAACATTATATATATATAAAACCCCACTATATAGTAATAATTTACACCTCCCAGTTAAGTTTCCACATGGGTGCCTTTGTGACTGCTCCGAGGCCATGTAGTGCACATGAAGCATCAGTGGTCAATGGGTTCAAACACATGTTCATTAAGGGTCTAAAAAGAGCTCATAACCTCAACATAAACAAAATAATTGCATGAGGGTCCATGCAGGGATGAACCCCCCCCCCAGCAGAGGGAGCACATTTGGGTTAATTAGAAGACATTAAATTGTTCAGTGTGTAAATGAAGCATAGGAGTGTCAAAACTGGGTGCAGTGTTTAAATAAAGGTTTGAGGCATCATGGAGGCCTAGTGGTGGTGGTGGTTGCACGCCTGCTCACTCTGCTGCCTCCTGTGTTGAATATTATAATCTCAAAATGAATAAATGAACAGGTTTCCAAAAATAAAGACAAATAAATAAAGATCTGCTGAATATAGCTGAGTGTGTTTTTTTTTTTTTTTTTTTTTGGAGTGAGGGGGGGGGGGGGGTTAGTTATTAATCTGACACAACCTTCACCAGTCTCGTCTCCCCTCTGCACAGTGGCCAGGGTGCAGCAGAGGAGCCGGCCGGCTTTAGGACCCGCTGGCAGCCAGCGGCACCGTCGACAGGCCCCTGCAGTGAGAGCGACGCATCTGGCGGAGAGCTGGCCGGCCGGGGAGGTGGAGGACGGGGAGAGAAGAGGAAAGAGGCTCCGGGAGCAAGCGAGACAAAAAGGGTCAGGCCTGGGACTTGGGAAAATCGGGTAACGATACACACGGCGACTCACGCATTTAAATCCGTTTAACCCGGCACCAGTAACCGCGCAGGAAGGGTAACCATGATGCGAACAAAAAACGTGAAAGCCCCGAGAGCGGAAGGCGCTCGATGGAAACAGGGAAATAGCGATTTGGCTTCTTTTTTCTTTTTTTTCTGTTTGCAGATGTGCTGATTGGACATCGCGATGTGTAGTACTTGAGCTTGACCGAATTTACAGCACAGAATCGCGGCACCTTAAAACACTGGCCTCATTAAAATAATCAAAATAAAAAAAAAAAGAAAATGAACAATATCGGGGAGGTGTGTGTGAGTGTGTGAGTGTGAGTGTGTGTGTGGGGGGGTGTTATCCATCAGTGGCCGTGGCCTGTAAAGCTACAGCCACAGTCCCCTGGGTCATTTTGCAGACTTCCCCTGCTGCACACACACACACACAGAAAAAAAAAACCACGAAAACTTTGCAATTTGAACGCAGAGCCAATTGAATCACAAATGCAAATGAAGTGTGTGGCAGCGATGATGAGAGAGCGTTTGCACTGATTGTAGTTTGTCGTGCATGGAAATGCAATGCTCTGACTTTAAAACGCATGTGTGGCCTTATAATCATTTCTTCTCCTTCACGATAACGCGTTCTTCTAGCTGTCGCCTGCAATTATTTTTCAGGAGCGAGGGCTTAATCCCAGCACCCATTAGACCCTCTAAATAAATCACAAGCGATTGTCATTAGTCTTGCTTTAACCCCTTCGTGGAAACGTCCTGTGTGACTGGAGATACATATAGGCCTATGATTTTTTTTTTTCCTTGGAGCACATTTCCACGAGTTCCACCATGTAAGTGTGGCTCCGCTGTGTGCGCATAGAGCTGACTGCTGGAGTAACTTTAACCCACAGTCTTGAGGTGAAAATGAAATATTAATCAAATCACTGTAAACCTCTGTTTTGTGCAGCGTTTTTCCAGCTCTTTTGCGTCGTTTAATCTCAAGTAGCTTACTACTGTACGTCCATATGCATGCATTTGGTGCAAGAAGTGGCTCAGGCCCTATAGGCGAGAGCAGGCATACAGTGTCCTATAGGCTGTCTCAGCATGGGAGCTTCCTATATGAGCCACAAAGGGGAAAGCTGATGCTCAGAAAGCACCTCTTTATGGCAGAAAATAGGATTTGACTAAACTGATTTGATGCAATAAGATCTGCATGAAACTGTGGTCACCTCTGAGTCGAAGCGTCAGAGCACTGATGCACAGCTAAAGTGGATCTAAATGTGTGAGAGGCTGATCTTTGTTGCTGTTCTTCCTTGTCTTCCAGGAGCACGGAGAGAAGAGGGATCATCTGTCATTTCTTTATTTTATGTTTTTTTTTTCCATCATCCCTTTGAGTTCATCATCGGCCGAAACTTCCCCCTCATCTACATCAGACGTTACCCATAATCCCACAAGACTCTCCCAACGATGCCGTCCAACACTGTCACCAACACCAACACCACTGCGTTCAAAAGCTCAGACTTCACAGATTCACCTGGAAACAGAATGGTAAGAAACACGTGTGAAATATTAAAAGTGCGCTTCAGGAGTCTGCCGTAAGGAATTTCGGAGACTCCTCTGAAGCTTGGCATGTCAGTGAATGGCTCGGGATCTCTCAGCTTCATAGCCCGTGGGTTTAAAGAGTTCATTCAGTCAATGTTGTGTCAATGTTTTTTTTTTTTTTTGAATGACTTGAGCAAAGCAGTTGATTAATTGGGATTTGACAGCCTCAGTCTCAGCAGACGTGATCTAAGAGGAGATAATTCACTCCAGTGCTGCTGTGGTACAGTGTGGCTTTTAGTGTTTTTCAACATGCATCTATAAAGATCATGTGTGTGCTGTGCAACACATGTGACAGTTTTAATATAGTTATTATTATGATGGATAAACAGGAGGCAGAATGCGGTTTGTGCAGTTACTCCATGTCAAATTCTGCCAGTATTATCAATGGAGTTAACAGTCAGTTATCTAATTCACCATTGATTTCTGTAATCCACAGACTTGGGTGTATTGATTAGTATCGATGGTGTGTATGTATGTGTTATTTTTCCTTCCTTGAAGAATCCACTAGCATGAGGCGTGCCATGTCACTTCTCATGATGCAGACAGACTCATTATCACAGCCCTTGTGCAGCATCACTGATGCTCCACAGCAGCAGCAGCAGGAACAGCATCACAGAGGAGGCTGGTGCGACGCGCAGCTTTATTATGTGACATTTGCTTGTTGTAATGGTGGTTGGTGACGTGGGCGTTGGCTGGTGTAGGTTGAGCTGGAGCTGGAGCTGGAGCTGGAATGGCTCTACGGCTCTTTTACTGGGGGGATCTGTCCTCTTCCTCTACATTCCCATTAGACAGTACTGCCCTTAGTCTTGTTGCCTGGCAACAGACATTGCCTTAAATAACCGGCTACCCAGACGGAAATAGTGCAGCGATATTGACAATGTGGTAGGGTTCACTCCAGGCTACAACAAATCATATTTCTTTCACTGTTTTTGAGGAAATATTAGGGTGAAGCTGTGTGTGAAAATGGCGAGGTTTTTTTTTTTTTTTTTTTTTTAATCCAGCCAGTGTGTCTCCGCTCTCAGGTTGAGGATTGGATGAGCGATGTTGTGTAGGCTGCTCCTGCAGAGATAGCCAGGCACCACCGAATTGTGTCATCCATGTAAGTGGTTCCCAAATGAGCCTGCACACCAGGCTGCACTCAAAACGTGCTATTATCTATGCAAATTCTGCCGCCTCAGTAAGAGGAAAAAGAAAAAAAAAACCCAAAGCACCCGGCTCTGTATTAGTAATCACCACACAATGAACCAGCACCATCTGCAAAACAACACAAAGGCATTGATATCTAGATTTAAAATAACCCTTTAAAGGCTCGTTAGCAACCTCTGTGTCTGTAACCAGACGTTCATTGATAAATATTCTATGTTGGTGATTTTGTGTTCATTAATCACAGCAGCATCAGTGCCTCCGATCACATCCATCTCTTTATGCAAATCAGTTTATCACACTGGGACACTAATGGTTGATTGATTTATTCCACATTAAGAGTAACATGGCCTGACCTTTGAAATTCATGCCTGTGTTTATTAACATCCTCCACCTCTTACATTATTGAACAAATAGAGTCTGTTGGAATCTGTGCACGCTCCAAAACATATTTTTAAAGAATAATATATACCTCTATTGGTTTATCAGTAGAAAGTATAGAAAGAGGGCGACCTCATGAAATGTTGCAAATGTCATTACAAATTTTGGTATATGTGCAAATAGTGACTCCAGGTTGCATAGTTTGGTTTCCACAGGTGTTATACTCACAGAAGAAGATCATGAATTTTGATGGGAGTGATGCACCTCTCCAGCCTGTCGATATCTGAGGAGCTCAATCAATGTTTTTTCACATTATTGACCCATGTTCAGTCTTTTTTTCTTCCAAGGACTCCATGTCCACGGAGGAGTAAAAACGTCAGGATTCAGAGTTTATTCTCGACAGCAGCTGAGAAAACATCCTCAGCACACGGTCCATTCAGTAGCTGCTCCAGAGCTACTGGTGTCACATGAGTTTGCCAAAGGGTTTTGAATCTAACATGCATAATATAAGTCCTTTACAACTGCAACGTGATGAAGATCATGTGATACTGTAGGACCACTTGCAAAATGGACCTTGTCTTGTCTTGTGAAGTCAGACACTTTAAGTTTTACACTTGAACATTGGAAAAAAACAATTATTCTCAATTTCCACTTATTATCAGAAAGTTGAGGTGATAGTTTTGAAACAAGTGAAACATCCTGATCCCTAATGACTTCTTATTGGACTTCTTACTGCACCCGTCTCTGGTCTCCCTGACTTTTCTCCTGTAATTCAGTCACTTTCTGTGTTTAACTCCATCTATCACACAAAGACAAAGTCATGTAGTATCAGCATAGTAATCGTCTCTCATGTTATTCCAAGTACTTCACAACAAGTCAGCAGAGGGTCCCTGTAGCAGGAGCAGTGCCGACAGCCCATTTATCTTTGAGGGAATCTTGCATTCAACACTGAAGGAATTTAATAAGGACCAGACCCTCCACCCCCCCCCCCCCCCCTCCACTGCAGCTGTCAGGAATGGTCTTGCAATCTTATTTGCATTCAGACCTGGTGCTGGTGGTCCTATTCAGTCAATATTGACACTCAAAGCATCTACATTAGGATCATCTTTTCTCCCAGGAGCACTTGGTGCTGGCGGACATGGGGCTTTGTTCACAGGGTTAGACAGTTTTATTAATCAAAAAGAAATTGCAGCGAGGGAAGGTGGGGGCCGGTCGACGTCTTTGTAACAGTGTCAAGAGGGGATTGTCTGTGGAAGGTCAGCGCTGCGTCCGCAATTCTTTCACTTCAGCCTAGTTCAAAGGAATGTGTCATTCAATTTCTATCTGTCTCATTGTCCACTCAGCCAGAGACACTCAAGCACCCGCAGCAGCCCCCACCTTCCCTTCCCTAAATGTTCAAGTGTTTTAGCGAGGTGCAGTTCTGTGTGTGTCCTGCAGATGTAATATCACGCCTGGTGCATCCCTGACTGAGGTGAAACTGCCACTTAGTTCACTGGATCCACAAATACAATCTGTCTTAACCTGGACAGGTGTAGTGCATCAAAGACTTGATATTCCTGTAGACAAGTGCACTGCTGCTTCAGTTATTGCAGGACACTGTGTCTTAATCATGGTGTTGCTCTTTTTGTTCACAGGGTGAGAGCACAATACTGGACATGGACCTGAGGACAGAGGAGAAGTTGGCTAAAAATAGTGCCTCTTGTAAAATTGGCAAGCCTGGAAGAAAACGCAAGCAATTTCCAGTAAGTTAGAAACTTTACACCCACTCTTATTGATACTTGGAGACTTTCTCTCAGCTCTCTTGATGTCAAGATTAAAGATTAGTGAAGATTAGATATCAACTGGTGGGCAGCACGGTGGTGGTGGTTAGCACTGCCGCCTCCCAGCAACACAGTTCAGGGTTTGACTCCTGGGCCAGAGGCCTTTCTGAGTGGAATTTGCATGTTCTCCCTGTGGGCTGTCCCCATGTACTCTGGCTTGCTTTCACAGTCCAAAAACATGCATGACTCTAAATTGCCCGTAGCGTGTGAATGTGAGTGCGTTGTTCATCTTGATATGTGGCACTGTGACACGCGATGGATGGATATCACATGACAAAAATCTATAAAACTACATTAACATGAGGATGAACTGTGTGTGATGTTTAAAAGGAATTTGGAATAATGTTATTATCATATTAACTTTCATATGAATACATAAACGTATACAGACATGTCTAAATCTTAGTTGTGAGGCTTTTAATAGTAAAATGTTTCAGTAAAACTTTGAAGTTTTTAAACCAATCAGCAGCCTCGATGCTGTATCAGCCTTCAGAAACCTGTTCACCTGTTTACACACCACATGTACCTGTTTGTACTCATGAATAAACATCACACACAGTCTCGCCATGTCTCTAAGATGTGTGCAGACCCAACACTAGCACCATTTGTAATCTGTTTGTGATGCCTTTTGTTGTTAAAAGCTCTGATTTAATAATGACTCTTGGGCCGGCATGTATCTGGGTGGTTTTTTTTTCCTCCCTGAGATGTTATCATTTGCATAAGACTCTGTTTAAAATCATGTTAATTAATTCTCACAGGGTGATTAGACAAGCCAAAAGGGGGATTAGAAAAATATTTACAGATAATATATGTTGGGGAGATGCCTCAGGGTTTGTGTCAGTGAATTGAGACAGCAGAGTGGTGGTGGTGCCCATAACAATGATATAAGTAAATAAAAGTGATCCATAGCTGTATCAGTCCTGTTGTTCTCACTCAGATATGCACTTGGTAAATGAGATTTAAAAAAAAAAAAAGACACAGATGCTTCTCTAGCGTACATCAATGCTAGTTATTAAACCTTAGGTAAAAAGAGCGGGTAAAGTTGTTAATGGTTGATAAATGTGACGCATCACTAACCTTGAGCCGAGCCGTCTAGAAAAACGTGGCAAAGTATTAACTCCTTCACCTCATCTCACAGGGTCTTACATTTTAAACATTAACTCCTGTTAACTGCTCTGCACTATCAGGGGTCCTGTGGCTGTAATACTCATGCTGTTAGCCAGTCTGAAGGAGATCACAAACTGCTCAGCCGGACACATTGTTCACTCATATACTGGAAATTCCTAACATAATATTTCCTCCCTTTGGGATCAGTGAGTGCTTTATCTCATCCAAGACAAACTGGGTGAATGTTGCCACAATTGCCACGAAGGGAATTGATTTAATAGATACAATTGATGAAGCAGTGTTAATAGTTTTATTTTGTTCTTAGTTTAGCTCTGAATTTGGGCTCCACCAACATTTGAGGAAAATATCTGGCTTTTAAGCAGATAAATTCAACATGGACATATTCTCCAGGTCATTTGTTAATGTGGTAACAGTGATAAGTGCCAATTCACCAGCGCATTGAACACGTTATGTGCTGCTACACGATGGTGTGTAAGCTGTAATGCTAGAAGTTGGATTAGTCTGTGTCTTATTTTGACCTCTGTCTGTCTGTCTCATCTGCCTGATTTACTGACTGTGAACTCTGACCTCTGGCAGAGGCCTCATGTAGTTCACTGGGTCACTAATCTGTTGCGTAATTCTATCAGCGACAGTTGTGTGTGCTGTTTGTGTGTGTGAGTGTGAGCATATTGCCTGAGTTTGTGCATCTGTTTGTTTCCCTGTCTGTCTGCTTTGGTTGTGTGTGTATGTGTGTGTGTGTGTATATGTGTGTGTGTTGGCCTGAACCCGCTCACACTCTGTAACCTTTTTCTAGTTATGAATTGATTCAGAATATTAATACTGTTTGAGTTGTGGCTTGTTGTTTTCATTCGTTCTGTCAAATAGATTTACCGGAGTGCCGCTCCAGTGCAAATGTTCAACATTTACAGTTAATTTGTTCTCGGTTGCTACAATGATGAAGTCATTTAGAATCTTGTGGCCTGCAAGGAATGCTTAAAAACCAACTTTGGCTCGATGTATCTTTGTTTTTACGATACTGTACGACTTTCACTGAAGTTTATTTTGTGCCCCGGTTCCACATAATTTGCATTGCATTTATTACACAGACGTTTTATAGGTCTCTGGGTCACATTAAAGCGACTTTACATTGTGTTTGCCTCTTCAGTCTACGGGAATCAGATTACATTTGACCTTTTAGCTTCCAGCGCAGGCTCTCGTGTTTGCTAAATATCTTCTGCTGACAGGCAGATGCCTCCCGAGGCGTTACTGTCGCCTGGTTTCAATGCAAACTGCTGCACCTACATCTACAGGAGTTGAAAGCCTCAGCGCAGCTCTCATCACTGTTGACAGTCTGATCTCACAAGACGTGCTCCACTTTCTGCTCCCAGTGACCCAGTAATGAGATTGTCTGAGAAAGTGTTTTTTTTTTAATGGCTATTTTTAGGTGACAGCAGAGACACTATCACATTTACTTTGATTTGAGACAAATCTTTTCTAGGTCCTCTAAGAGAGCCAGCGCGTTTTATGTTGTAAGATCTGAAATGTGTGCAGCTTCAGATGGGTCAGCTCTCTTTGAATTTACTCCTCTGCATAGAATGAAATAGTTTAACTGGGCGTTGCAAACTGGACAGAGAGAAAAAACCTTCTGCGTTGTCAAACAGCCAACATTTCTCACATATTTCCATGCTGCTGTAATGATGAATGCATGACTACAGGAAGCTCAGTAGTGTACCTGATGAACTGTAAAGTAATCCCTTCCTCTCTTTCCAAGTTAATGGCTGTACAGCAGATTTACTGGCGCGGCTTTGAAGTTTACAACTCCAGTTTTACAGAGCTAAATGGGAAATGCCATAATTCACTGACTAATAAGTGTAAAAGTTGGACTCCATGTTTGATTCTGTGCAGATAGGACCATAGAGGCATAAGAGATGAAATTAAGCTTATCTAATGTGAAATGGGTGAATGCTTTAATTGACATTTTCTTTCAAATGGCCCGTTCAGCCAACAAAGTCTGAAGAGTGCTTATCGTCACTCTGATAATGCCAGCTGTTTCATTGGTGCTCAGATGACCTTTTTTTTTTTTTTTTTTTCCACTGTAATGGATGATTTGTTGTAAATGCTCAAGGGTTGTGTTTATTGTGCAGACAGCTGCAGTATATCCAGTGATATGTCATAACTGTTGACAGGCACAACACTGCCACACACCTTCAGAACATCAAACTGTAACGTGCTGTCGCTGCAATAACAATCTATAAAGCTGATAGATTGCCAGGATGTGAAAGTTTTGTGTCCTCTCTTCCTCTGCCTGCAGGTTGAAAGCTTTGGCTCCTTCAAAGATGGTGTGGGTGTGGGCAACAGCTACACTGGGGTGGGTAGGCCGTCCATGGCACAGGTCCACAATGGAGACGTGGGCGGGCACAGAGACAGGACGTCCGACGCCTGCTTCCCCAAACAGGAGAAGAGGGAGGTGGAGAACGGGATCCCAAGAGACCCTTCCTCCTGCCGGGCAGAGGACAGCTCCCATGGTCAGATCCTGAGCCCTTCCCAGGAGAACGGATTCCTGCCCAGCCGGGAAGAGCAGGACTCTGAGAAAGACAAGGACGACAGCCTGACGACACCGCGCAAGAAAAGAGGGAGGCGGAAACTGGAGCGCCCAACGAAATGTGAGTTTTTGGCCTCTGCCTGCTCAGCCTTGCTATCTTTTGGTCTGCTCTCTGTTCGCAGATCCAGCAGGAAAAGTCACAGGCACATGACTCGTACAAGAGGTTGAGTAATGAACTGTAAATCAGATTGAGAGGGGTCTGAGCAGCTCCACACACAGCACACAGCATGGCACTGACACTGCCAGGATGAGTAACACAGAGGCTAAAAGTGCTGAAGCAGGCATCTGCACAGTACTGGAGAGAAAGGCACTCGTAAATATTAGCTCTGCAGAGTCAATTAGACATAATTACAATGCTCACACTGTTTCTAATTATAACACGCTCATTGTACTCAATGCATGAATGCTGTATTTCGCTTCTGCACATTTGTTCTGAATGTTTGAAGATGTGGTTTGCCAAATGCTTTCACTATGCACCACAAGTAGACATTTGAATGTGCAGCATGCATCATATGACCAAGACAAAAGCTAAGATGGAGAAACAGAGTGAAAGATAGAGTAGAACCCTAAATGACCCATCTTAACATTGTGAGTCAACCTCCAGACAGTCTAAATGTCACAGCCATGCTAATCACAGTTATTGATGATTCAGAGCAGGAATGACTTACATGCACCGTTTGCATCTGGATTGTTACTGTGAACAAATGTATAGAGGTAGTTCTGTGTAGCTCTGAAACAACACAGTCACTAAATGATAACTGTGTAAGTCATTGTTTAAGCAACGATATCAGACGTTATGTGGTTTAAGCCTCTTAAATGTGAATATTTGCCGTTCGTCTTTGTCCTGGGTCAAAGTGAAATTAGTATTCATGGGGTTGGAGAAAAAAAAGTAATGAGACAGTGTCATCAGGGGATGACATGATGATGGGAATTTTTCACCATTTTCTTTAATTTAAACAGACAAAGTGATGAATCAAGACAATGAAAATCAGATAAATCAATGAGGGAAATGATTATTAGTTGGTCTAATTATGTGAATTTTATTAATAAAGGCACAGTAAAAGGTAAGACATGGGAAAAAAGTGACATCACCTGTTCTGATGCAATACGCGGCAACATAGTTTTCCTAGTGTGATCCTCATATCTAAAATGACTTATGATATGACTAGTGAGTGAGGCTGTACTATTATGTAAAATATAATAACTGTCGTCAATGCAAACTGTATCCATTTTCACTATAATAAACTATTTAATATTGAATTTTCGGTCTGCTCCAGCCACAGAGCAGAGGGGCATAAAATTAGCATATAGAGATGATGTAAATCGGGGGGGCATTGTTAGGAGAGATTGGTGCTGACAGGTAGTTTTTAGTCTAAGATGGAGATTAACTATATCACTTATCTCCCCCCTCACACACACAGACACACACACACTCTGCTGCTTTCCAGTCCTATCTCTCTCTCTCAGCCACGTGTCTCTGTCGCTCCTCTCTCGGCCGCAGAGACACCGGCTCTGACCTTGATGAGGAGTGCAGTAAATAAAGCCAGGGGAGGAGCGACTCGTCTCCTGGCAACGAGCCTCTGTTGGGAGCTGGCAGGTCTCTGTTGTGGCCGCCTCCCCGTCGGGGGGCCCTGCCAGGTGGATGGCGTCGTGCCCAGAGCTCTTTACAAACTGGGTCTGCACTCTGTATTCACCTGGTCTGTGCTACTAGGATCTGTTACTCCCAGAGAGAATCTGAGAGCTGGATCCAGATCCTGCTCAGCCTCACTGTGATCAGCACAGGGGGCATGGCCAAAACTATGCATATCTCAAATCTACGCCATTTATAATTCATCTGTGTAAACTCACACGTTGCACAGTTGTTTTGTTTGGAATGAGGATGTAGAATTAAAACAAAGTGAAGAGGGAGGATGTGACAGGAGAGTGTTTTAATTTGAACGGTCACTCCTCCAGTAATAATGAGGATCTCTCAGCCTGTGAAAACATTAATAAAGTCTTGTTTTTGCCCCCAAGTCAAAGTAAACCTTGACGACATCATCAGGCCTTACTAAGCAAGCTAAATCCATGATCTAAAACGCAGCCTCATCTCTCCCTCCGGTGCTTCAGTTTTTTTCCGTTTTCAATCCCCCAACTTGATGAAAGTGCAACATTAGATCGCCATCATCAGCATCTATCAACATGTTGATGTTCAGACCCATGAGTACTCAGCAGTCATCACTACTCACTAGTTGGACAAGACTCATATTTGAACCTGACACCACTATATCTTTCACGGTTGTGAGGCTACTGTGGTGACAAAATCTGTCCACAGACTTCAACAGCTGCCAGAGGATTTAAACCCACCTCTGTAGTTGTTCGTGCCAGTGCTGGTGACTCCAGGCCCACATTTTGCCGTGATGGCACACACACACACAGACTCACAAGGTGAAAAGTATACAGGCCGCACTATTCACGGCCGGTAACAAGTGTCAGATCTCAACAGGCAGCAGACTAAAGACGACCGAAAGAGGAACCGAGCAGTCAGCAGGAACAGTGTGAGCCACAAAGTCAAAGAAAAGACTTCCACTTAGAAATATTCAAGAGGAGAGGTCTGCACAGACACCACAGTCACTCGAGACATGCAGCAGATGTTAGTGACACTCTCTTTTTTTTTTTTTTCTATTAAAGGCTGCAGGCGGGCATCGGCATTCATACTGTCATGTGTGAACGTGTTTTTTTTGTTTGCAGGCTGCTGCATTTAAACGCACATTTTTTTCAATTTGGCCCGTGTTTGTGTTTGTATTTGATGCCTGTGACACATTGACATGGCATTTGAAGGATTTTGATGTCAAAAGTAGAAGGTAAACTGTGCAGACTGTGAGTTAGTGGGAAGGACTGGTACAAAGGACAGTTAGTGGAGACAACTGCGGTGCAAAAAAGCAGCACGAGTCTGCACACGCACGGCCACACAGACTTTCTAATTCAGATTACATCAGCAAAAAGCACACACAGTACCCAGTGCCCAGAATTTAATGGCTAAGTGCTGCACCTGCATGATGTATAGATTCCCCTCAGTGTGAGGTACTAAACATCGAACCAGACTGAGACTGAACTAAGATATACTGCGCTGAACAGGCAAGGAGGAATCAATGCCATAACTGGACAAGTTTGGATAAAGGGGGGTGTTGATGTGCATAAATGTTAGAGAGGAAAGTCCTTGGTGGGGGGCAGTGCGGTGGATCGATAGTCAGCTAAAACAGGGTTTCTGTTATCCATCTGGAGGGCACAGGAAGGATTTGAGCCCCGGCTGGAGTGGAACTGAGCTCCAGCAATACGAGAGCTGGAACCCGCTCAAACTGGCAAGGTATACTCTCTGTGGGCAACATTAGCCAGCTCCACTCACAAACCCAATGACCTTGGCAGTCCGCGCCGCCTCACAGATTTGTTATATAGTCACTTATTCCTGATGAGGACGACTAGACCAGGAGAGAGTGATGGAAAAAAAGAGCAAAGAGTTGGGGGAGGGAGGGAACAGGGGGCTCAGCTACACATGGAACCAACTTGAAGAGGCTGCTAAGAGAGCAGACTATTGTTTGGACAGGTCTGTAGGGTACTTCACCGACAAGCTGGTGTTGACCGTGCAGAAAACATGCCATCAAAAGTTGTCCCGAGCCTCTCAGGGCTCGAGTGTTATGATAGTGTTTGGGCTTCGACTGTGCAGATAGTCATGTTTACTCAGGCTGTGCCATCATGCTAATTTAGGGCACAGCTGCTTGAGTGATGTGCGTATACTCCCCTGGTGTCAGATCGCCGCCTCGTTTGGGCACTTTTGCTTGAATTCAAATTAATCATTGTTAAATTCATACCAGAGGTGTTGGTTTGAGCTTCTGTGATGAAGCTGACTTTGGCTTCCTCGTCTGTTTTTCAGCTGCTGCGGGTGAAAAAGTTTTCATGAATCATGCTTCAGTTGGGTGATATCCATGATCTCTGGCTAACCCCTCACTGCACCGCTGAACACAGGCAAACAATGCTGTTTAAGAATGAATAACATGCCCTTGTTGTTGCAGACCTCCAGATCTTAAATCACAGTCAAGTTAATGGGAAATCCCAACTGCAGCTTTTATTCTGTTTAAGACATTTTTATTAGACTGTGGTTTCAGAGCACGTTTCACCAAATGTTTGCTGTGCTATTTTCAATCATCTGTGCCCTGCTGCAGCACCTCTCTGTTCTGGTTTTGCAACTTCCTCTCTCTCTCTCTCTCTCTCTCTCTCTCTCTCTCTCTCTCTGTGTCTGGGCATTTTCTCTCCAGTGTAAAACACTCCTTTCTAAGAATCGTGCCAATAGTTTCATTGTCATAAATCAATGGTGGATGAAGCCTGCAGATATTTTATGTAATTAAAAGGTACATGGCAGGTTATTGAAAACAGAGTAGTAAATGGTAAAACTTCTGGCCACAACATTATGTCTATTAAAATACAAAAGCATAGTAAGATATCAAAAGTGAAAGTTCATCACTCGTCATTTGTTTCCTGAAAATGAACTGTAAACTGTTGCTGTCACATAAATACCATTATGTATTAAAAACTAAAATGAAAGTCTGTGTTGCGGCGGAGCAGATGAACTCATGTTAAATACAAGCATAGCTGACGAAACACACCAAGGTTTTGGAGCTTTCTTTCACAGCACATGATCTTCATCAGCAGATGGTGTTTTCTTAGCTGTCACAGTTGTGTTAGGGAACTGGTTACTTGTCCATGTTTTTAAAGTGCTTCAGATGTCTGGGCAAATGCCATCTGCTGATGAAGATCATGTAATATGATCAAAACAACAGCTACTAAACATACTTTGAGGTGAGATTGTTTTGTTGGGATTGAAATGTGAAAAGTGCAATTATTTGCCTCAGCAGTTACTTTTCAACACTATGCCCCTAAGATAGGACACCTGTGTAGTCATGGTACAACATAGCTGCTTCTTTAATAGGCTCTACCACCTTTTTTCTGTTCAAAATAAGCCAGTCAAATAGCAGCTTCACCGCGGCCCACCTCTGCATAACTCCACAGCAGCAGGAGAGATTCATGTCTTGATGCAGCCAGGGCTTTGGAGATTGGCAGGGAGGTTATATACGGCCCCAGAGTCGCAGAAGTGAAGCATTACGTTGTTGCCTTCACGGCTCAGTGTCAGCGGCGTGGGAGGGGTCATGCTAATAGCAACCAGCTGTGTGTCTCATTTAGAGGGGATATAAGGTCAGAAGTGTGACACTTGCCAAAATAAACATGGCCCCTCTCCACACTCATCACAACCTGGGCAGCCAATCCAAACCCTCTGGGTTGCATCAAACCTTCTTATGGCACCTGAGCGCACAAGCTGCGGTGATCCCAGAACCACTCCGAGCATGCATAAGGAGTTTTCCAGAGCCACTACATCTCAGCAGATTTATTCATTTGACTTGACAAATATATAGTTAATGGGACGATATGGAGGGCAAGTTTAACAATCTGGATTAATAAATGTGTCACATGGGTTATTGATGAATGAGAAGCCACTTAAGTTTAACACAGATGCTGCAGGGATAACCGATGTGGCCAATTTCCACTCTTCCTGTGAATGATTCAGGCCATCCATTGTGTCGCTGTCCTCTTTCTAGATGTGGAGCACAAGGAGGAGGATGGGGGTGATGCAGTCAAGACCGAGGTAAGATTTCTGCTCTGTTTGTGTCTTTGTTCTCTGGCTGATGTAACTCATGAGGTGTCTTTCACACTTGCCAGGGCTGTAGCTTCCTTTTCTGGGGCTGAGTTATCTTTCCTGTCACAAATTGTGAATCCTCTGCTTGGCAGTGTGATAGATGGTGGTTGGTGCAGGTTGAGCAAAAAAGTGCTATTCATGAGTCTGTGGAGCAGAAATACTATTGGATATATCAACACAATGGTATGTCAGTCCATCCAGTGTTGTTTCTGTTTTATTACTTACACTGTATTGCAGGATGATAGATTAGTGGAGGTTTGCATGTTGTTTTGCATGACTGAGTAGGTAAAATACATTTATTTGCTTTCTTTTTAAGTTACATGGGTAAATATGAAACTACAGCTAATAGCCAGTTAGCTTAGCACAAAGACTAGACACAGCTATCCTGGCTTTGTCAAAACATAGTCTATGATGCCAGTGTCATAGACACTGAGTCTGTTAGCTGAGTTAATCAATGAGCTTTAAAGGTTCTGGTAGATGTCTTAAGACAGAGCCAGGCTATCTGTTTGCCACAGTTTTCAGCCTTTGTGCTAAGCTAACCGGATCAGCTGCTGGCTTCAGGATATGCATCAGATCAGACAGATATAGAGAGTGGTATTGATGTCTTCATCTAACTCTTGGCAAGAAAGTGAATAGATGTCTAAACCTTTCACTTTATTTCTGTGTATCATTAAATCCTTTGCCTCTCCTGCTCTTCCACAAATGTTTGGTGACAAACCTGCACTAGAAATAAACCATCTCTGCAGCCGCCAATATCCAAGGTCCAGAAAAAACAGATTAGCTCTCTTGCCTTTGGACTTGTGAAAGAAATGGTACCTAATGGTGTATAGATCTGAAATATCAAATACACTTGGGGAGCTCCTTGTTTTAGTCGGTGCTGGTGACCTTGAGACGTGTTGCCAGGGAGTTGTGATTTGACACTGTGGCGTCACTTGTTGCTGCCTGACCAATCAAAATCTGATCGCAACACAAACAGTGTGAGTCATCATCTTTTCAGAAATTAGACAATCCCATTGCTTCAACTACAAATTACTCACTTGTTAAATGGAGTCTGTTTCACAGGCTCTACTGACAGATTGGATGCACAGATTTACTAAAAAAAAAAAAAAAAATCTGGATGAGTGAAATCAAAAACAAGTAGCTAACTTTTTTTTTTTTTTTAACACCTTAAACAGGGAGGTCGAGGCAGGCTGCGAGGGGGAGTTGGTTGGGAGATCAGCCTTCGTCAGAGGCCCATGCCCAGAATAACCTTCCAGGCTGGTGACCCTTATTACATTAGCAAGCGGACCAGAGAGGAGTGGCTGGCCAAGTGGAAGATGGAGGTGAGTACCCCAGCCACCATAGTGAGCTAAGGGCGAGTGACAGGCATGGACTAAAGCTGCCAGGGTTCCAAGATGGGCCTTGTGGTGTATTTACAGCCAAGTGTATTTGATGGGTCATTTGATATCTCATGACGGTACCATTTATTTCAGTGGATTTCCAGGGCTCCTGCGTATCCTTGCTTTGTTCTTGTCTATTGTATTAGCCGAAAGGAGAATCACATGCAGCTGTGGCGAACACATGTGTTTGATGCCCTGACATGATTCATGCTTCCTGGTTGTCGTAAATTTAGATTTTCATAATTCTGAGCGCTTTTGATGCTTTGAAGCTGATCTGAAATGATTGTAGATTAAAGGGTCAGTTCTCCCAAATGGACTGGAAAAAAAAACATTTTTGATATTTGACAGTTCAGAAGGACAGGAAGCACAGGCGGAGTGAGAGTGGGGTATGACAGGCAACAAGAGTCGTCAAACTGGGGACACTGCATTTATATGACATGTGCCTGATTCACAAAGCCACCAGAGGTGTGACATCATTTCCCTTTTGTTCAGATGGGTAACGAGGTCCTAATTTACCACCACAACCAATCATGCATTTAAAATAATCAATTTAAAATAATCATTGATTCGAAACATAACATGAGCGAGTTCATATTTTTTAAGAGGGATGATGGTTTTACATCTCTGAAAAGTCATCGTCAGTGGCTGCACTTAGTTTGACTTTAATCATGATGATTATGATATTTACAGTGTTCAGATTATGGATAAGGGTTAGTAGTAAGTAATCCATCAGGAACATGTATCAATGCATTATGGGTTGAACTTCTATTGGATTATTTCTTGGGTGGAAAATGAAGCTTTCCTTGTAAATGTAAAGCAATAACAAACTGTTAAATACTGGGAGTTCACAAAATAATCTCACCACCATCTCTGCTTTGCAGCTGTACTAGAGCTTTTGATCATTTCACATGGGCTTCCTCAGCAGATGGAGATTGTTTGGAAGTTGCCTACAGAGTTGTAGATGTTATGATTTCCTTTTCTCTGAGCGCTTGTTGATGAGATGTTAATAACGGCGACTGTAAAATGTGTCGTTGATCTTGGAAACAGCAGCAGCTGACAAAACAATCTCATCACTACAAAGTCCTGATGGTTTTTGGAGCTTTGGGGTTGTGTCACGTGATCAAATGTTGTGGTGAGATTGGTTTTCTTGGTAATACACAGGTATTTTTACAGCATCCAGTCAGATCACACACCCCTCCGTTCTGTAGCAAACTCATCCAAGCTCTGGTTTCTTTTGTGAAACATTCATTCTGCGTCGATTTAATCTCCATAAATGTAAACTTCCCCATATTGCTCATTTATTTAGTCACGTTAAATATGACTTCTGGTCGTAATGTGATGTAGTGCAACTTCATCTGTTACATAATGAGGAGTCTCCGTAGTATCAACATGGGGTCTCCCATTTCTTCTGCCTCCCCGCCCCCCTCTGCTCTCCTCTCGGGGATCGGCCATAAAAATGTCTCCAGGGAGGAAATATTGCCAAATTAGCGGGACATGCCGGAGTCCCGCAAGTGAAATGTCGTAAAATACGAGGCAAGTAGGCAGTTTACATTTTCCAAACAGAGGTGGATTTTCTTTAACAAGTGGCTCCACTGGGCTGAGATTTAAGGGGATTTGCAAGATGCAAATTGTGACTGTGCCCGTGTTTCCCCCCTTTTTCTCATCTGGTGCACTGCACTGCAAGCTTTGATCTAATTTGCACAAAGACTTTGTTTTGGCATCAAAGTGCTTTTTCCTGAGGAGTAATGTGATGCATAGCCTTGAGTATTGCCTCTGCTCCCGCCACAGAGCAGTTTTCTGTTGCTTGCTCCTGCAGCAGGGAGGACATGGTGGCTGAAAGGGTTACTGCCATCTTGCACTTTCTCCAGGATCTCTCTCTCTCTCTCTCTCTCTCTCTTTTTTTCATGTGCCTTGTGTTACAGTGGACTTCTCCGTCTCTCCCTCTCCGTTTCCCTCCCCTATTCTTCTCCTGACCCCTCCCCCAGCTATGGAAATGAACTCTGTGCTATGGATATGAGGGTGAAGATGAGGTTTGCAGCAAATTTCCAGCCCTGCTTGCAAGACAGCCTCTTGGCTCGCTGCCAACATTTTGCAAGTCCTCTCTATCCAACCAGAATTCCTGTCGGCAATCACCTGACCCTGAATTCCCAGACAAAGAAATGTTCATGCTTTCTTTTTTTAAGCGATCTCTTCTACCCCGAGAGTGGGGGTGAAAAAAACTGAAGCCCCACACTGGATTATGAGGGTTGCGCGCTGGCGTGTATGGGTATGTGCACTGCATTGTTTGTTTGATAACACAGGGGGATAGTGTGCATGTCTGATTAGCCTGCTTATAGCGAGGGGAATATGCTGACTTCAGGTATTTCCACGAGAGTTGTTGTGGACCATCTGCTCTGCACAGCTTAAAGGGAAACCGTCTCTTTAAAAAAAGGAAGAGTGAGCAGGCTTTAGCCGTGTTTGGGAAAAAGTTGCTTGCATGAAAAAAGTTTTTCCCGTGGGGTGAATATGTGCTGAAACTATTTCCTGTTCCATAGCAGTGCCTAGAAATGTCAGATTAACATCATTCTTTTAGGTCAAACACATGTGCTTTAAAAATGTTGCTTGTGTTTTTTCAGAGCCTGCATGATTTTTTACCTTACATAACATAGAACTGGGAAAAAGGTGAAGTTGTTGTGTAGGCCTCAGAGCCATTTCCTTCCTATCACCGTGCACTTTGTTCTGTTTGACTCACAACATGGATTTACTACAAGAACAATAATTTGATAAAAGTGTTTAAAGAGCTTTGGAGTAAAGTCAGCAGCCTCTTTAGGGGGTGGGGAAGTGAAGGGGGGGTTGATTTTCTTCTTTTTTTTTTTTTTTTTTTTTTTTTTTTTACACAACTCCACTTGTGGATTCATGGGGAATTCTGTTTATGTATTCATAGCTGACTCTGTAATATTCCTAATTATCTCTCAAAAGGACGCAATACAATGAGAACCAGATGGCCTCTTTTGGTGTGACCCCCCCACCCCACCCCCCCCCCCCCCCACCCCCCAAGGCCACTCATGAAATAAACTGCCTTTGTAAAAAAAAAAAAAAAAAAAAAAATCAGGCTAATGAATGCAGTAGCCACATCGCTGCACAGCACAACCTGCCACTTGTGCGTTTTCAAACATTATTTCACTTGAAAACAGAAAAAATCTGCTTCTTTTTTTTGGTTGTTTTTCTCTCTTGATCTGGTGCAGCTCGAGTTAACTACACCTGTCGTTGCTTAAGGAAGTTTTTACAGTTTGTGCACAGTCCTGCTCAGCAGATAAGCTCAGGAGGGTCTGTGCACTGAAGGCATATCTCACTGTATAATCCATCAAACAATTACAAAAAGCAGACCCTGCTGTGTCTCTCCTGCCTGTTGCGCATGAGAGACGACTGCATTCAAAGGTCAAACTCTTTTGTGTTGCTTCAAAGGCTCGCTGTCACGTTGTGTGAGGAAGTAATGTTCAGTGACAGTTTGTTTCATCTAACTTTGTACCTTTAATTAGTATTTGCACAATGTGTGTTTGTTTTGTTTTGGTGAGATCTTTTCTGGTATGATGTTTTTTTCTGTCAAGCTTTCAGAGCCTATACAGTGGTGTTTCATCTCAGTTGCTACACTTTTGACTCTATGACCTCTTGAAAATAAGAAATTTTCCCAGTAAAGTTAACAACCTTATAATAGACAGTTGTTGTCTTATAAATATGCAGTAAACGTGACCTTTTTGTTAACAAGTACAGCCCAGATTGGATCCTAAAAGTATGATCTGCACACCCCAGAGACCAATATCTCTTCTCTTTTTTTCTGCCTTCCTAATGCACTCTGTCACCCCTTGAGCCCTCAGGGTATCATGCTGCACGGCCTCTAAGTCAGATTATCCCTTATTGTGCACCCAACATGTCTCCACACTGTGCCAGCAGCCTGGAGAGCTTCTGGTTTCACTATGTCCATGACAAAGTCCACAATTACTGTAAGTACAGTAACCGAAGTTTGCTTTTCCATGGCAGTCACATATAACCTATTTTTTTCCAAGAGGGGAAAAAAGAGTTGATGTTTTTCACTGTGAGGTTGTTTAAACACACTTCCTCTCCTGTGTTTATACATCTACAGTATGTCTGCTGTCATTTTTGGCATTTGTCTTCAGCACGGCGTGACAGCGGATATAAGTGGTGGTATTTCTGAGCTGTCAGTGACGGGCAGGCGTGCGTAAATGATAAAGACCGCATTGTGTCTCTGCTACCTCCTTTCCTATTCCCCTTTAGACTCAGAGGGCCTGTCTTGCTGGTGGAGCTGCACACACACTGTGAGGCCCCCAAAAGGGGGCATTTACAACTGGGAAGAAGTCCAGAGACAAATATCTGGTTCTTATAGCCACTGTACTTTCTCTCCTCCCCCCACTGGCATTTTCAGCGTCACTTTCTCATTGGCTCTGAGGAGAAGGAGCCCTGGAGACAGTCTGACCCTAAACACAGCAAAAATGAGCACAGCGACAGTAGCTCAGCTGCTTTATTGGCATTTGCAGATTTCCCAGTATACCTGTGATTCCCGGTCACCAGAGATGAAAAAGCCAGACTAAAATTCATAAAAAACAAAACAATTCCCTTACTCGTTTATTTCCGACTGCACCAGTGACTTCTCTCCTCACTTGCCAATATGATCACAGATTGATTCTCCCGGTGCACATTCAGCACTTTAATTGACATTTGTTAGTTTTTGTAGTTTACCATCTGGAGCCACACATCCAAGCAGCCTGTCGAACACTAACTCCAGTGTGCTTGTGCTGGAGCCAAGAGGCCTAACGCATATGGCCAAGGGCTTTGAACCATCCATCCAGCACTACAGTACAGATATTTATAAACCACAGCAGAGCCTCTTGATTGAGGAGCACATGTTTCTACTCTTCTGCGCAGATACCCCTCCCCACGCCATCTAGGCACCACCTCCCCTTAAAGGCGCTATTGTTTACGAGTCACACTGGGAGAGGGGACGGAGGATTGTGCTATACACTCTCTCAGACTCTCTCCCCTACTTCCCTTTTTTCTCCTCTTCCCACACGCTCGGTCCAGCTCTGGACATTTACAGTGTGTGTGAGACCTGAGAACCTGAGAAAACGACTCGCAGAAAGTAAGCACAGCTGTGCAGCAGTGCTCTCACGTGGAGCCTATAGTATGACTAACACGTGTTTACATATGGGACTGCAGATATATATTCTGTGTGTGTGTGTATGTAAAAGAGAAAGAGAGCGAGAGAAGAAAGTTAGCATGTGAGTCCTACCGTGTGTGTGTGTTTGAGAGAAAGAGATCAGAATGAGTGCAGCTGTTGGGGATTTACTGTGAGAGGCTTAAGTCCCGGCTGCGTCTCGTCCTCTCTGATCGACCTAGCGGTTCAGTGTCAGGTACCACAAACCCAGTGAACTCTCCGCTGCAGCTAAGGACACTATAGAGTTACTGTATACACTGCTGCTGATGAATGGACCTTGCAGGCGGAGATAAAGACGTGTTTACAAAGGCGGTCAGACTCCCACAGTCATGATTCTGCACGTTCACAGCAGAGGTGAAGTGTACCACTTGTTTTGTTAAAGCTAAACGGCTAAAAACACTGTCAGTCTCTCCTTGTAGTTGTAGCTGCCAGTTGTAAAACTTTATTGACAATCTTGCATGGACATTACCATTGCAAGATAAATGAAGCTCAGTCACTGGTGTAATGCATTTGTCTTTTTTTAAGACAAATTTGGGGTGTTTTTTTTTCCACAGTAGAGAGGCAGACAGGAAACATGGGGAGAGAAAGGGTGTGTGACATGCAGCTAATGTCCCCGGCCTGAATCAATGCACGGACGTTGCGGTTATCTGGTGGGTGCTGTAACCATTCAGCTACCAAGGCTCTCCCTGCAGGACATATGTTTACTTAAAGCTGAAGTAGTCAGTATTTTTCTGTAAACAGTGGGTCAGGGTGACTGTGTGGGATGTGAAACCAGGTTGTAAGAAGCGAAGAACTCACAGATTTATCAGCAGACTCTGCTGAAACCCCTGATCTAGCATCTTTCAGCTCATTGTTTTGGTTCAGTCTCACTGATCATGAGTTTTTCCAGCTGCAGCAGTTTCCTTTATCTTTAACCAGATAGTAAATATACTGGAGCATTTAGTGGCTAAAGAACACGGTTTTCCTTCAGGACATGGTGTAAAGGAAAGAAAAACTAAAGTGAGTTTTGACATGAGTTTGCCAGGCGGCCAGAGACACAGCTCCAAACAAATGCTAATGTTGCCCCTGTGTCTGTTGTTCAGGGCGTAAATGAGTAACTGTTTGTGAGCAAATCTGAGCCAGAACAACTTGATGATGTGAGAATGTGTAAGTGTGGTTCCTCTTCCCCACGAAAGTGGCCCAAAAAATAAATATATGAAAAAAAAGAAAAGGAACAGCGTGACAATTTGTAAAATACACTTGTTTATTGTCTTACCACCAGTCACATGAGAGGCTGGGATCAGTTTAATCTCTTTGTGTCCTCCACAAATAAACCTCAGGACGTGTTTAGCCTAGCGAATGGATGCTTGAAGGGCTGGTTAAAAAACCTCAACATGTTTGAGGACCAAGTTGTGTCCATAGCACAGAGTAGCAAGCATCCAATCTGCACCCATCTGTTTGTAAGCTTCTTTCTCTTATTTCTCTGATGTATTCTCATGTGTATTTTCTTCGACAGTGTCTTCATATGTGTTAGAAAAAAAAATCGTATCCATGTGGATCAAAACTGCAAAGCCCTGTCTTTATCTTTGCTGTCACCGCACTGTGTTTCAGGCAGAGAAAAAGGCCAAACTGATGTCAGCGATGAACGCGATGAAGGATCACGAGGAGAATGAAACAGAGACCCAGAAAGAAGAGGTCTCAATAATAAAGCACCCGCAGCCTTCAAAGCAGCAGCAGCAGCAGCAGCAGCCACCGCCACAGCCTCAGTCACACACTCAGTGTCAGTCTCAGCCTCAGTATCAACAGCAATCACAGCCGTCGCTGCCACAACAACAGCTACAACAACAACAGCAGCAGCAGATGCAACAACATCTGCCACCACCTCAGCAGCAGCAGCAACAACAACAGCAGCAGCCACAGCAGCAGCCACAGCAGCAGCAGCCCACTGACCCAGCTTCGCCCACTGTGGCCACGACCCCTGAGCCTGTCGCCATCGTAGGTGGAGACAAGGCGTGCCCCAAGTCTGCAGACACTGAGCCCGAATACGAGGTAAGATCATCTCAAACCTGATTCATACTGATTGATATCTGGTTGTGGACTCTCTGGAGGATTTTACAGCAGAGATTTCGGATCTCAGTTCAAAGCCAGGGTGATCCTCATGGAGCCAGGTAGCTGTTCATGTTTTGAGAAATGATTCATCTGGGGTCTTATACAGCTGTCAGAGTTTATAAAGATGCCAAATACGATGCAGAGAGGAGCTGCTGCAATTGAATGTAATACAGCAGCATAAATTACCAGGTGGCTTGTAGTTGGTTTGTGTAAGAAAGATCATACAGGTTAAATATATGTATATACTTGATTCTAACATACATACAGATTCGTTTCTCTAAACATGTAAAGTAAGAGTAATTTAAAGTCTTAACTTGACTCATTTATGTACTGATGCACTGAGTTTGGGGTTTCCCTGAAACAGTTAGTTGATTAATTACAGGAAACTGATGAGCAATTAACTGTTTTCAGCAGTGAGCATGTGCAGCTTTTCTTTATCTTATGTGATAATAAGAGTTGACTGCTGTGTTTCGAGGCCTTTGGTGGACATTTTACAGATGTAAATAGTAAAGTGATTAATCAAGAAAATAATTGGGTGATTAATAGATAATGAAAATAATTGTTAGTTGCAGCCCTCATTCATATTATAAGTAATCACCTTTAATTATTGTTATAATATTTCACTTTAGGTCACTGTTTATGTAAGACTTTTAATCAGTGATAAAAACTGAGACAGACGGTGTTTAAAACGGTTTCACAACTACGGCCAGAAGTGAATACAGAGCGGATGGTTCGTCTTTTATTTTGGCTGCAGGACGGTCGTGGTTTTGGCATCGGCGAGCTGGTTTGGGGGAAGCTGCGAGGGTTCTCATGGTGGCCAGGCCGCATCGTATCCTGGTGGATGACGGGACGGAGCAGAGCTGCTGAGGGAACCAGATGGGTCATGTGGTTTGGAGATGGAAAATTCTCAGTGGTGAGTGTTTAAAGCCAACATTAATATTACTGTGAGGTGATTTTTTTTTTCATGAGGAATTAAGCAAAACAGACTTCCATTTATAGTGACAACCACACACTTCATAATAATGTTTTTTTTATTGTTTTATTTGCTCAGCCAATTGCTCTTTTCCATCTTTTCATCTTTTGACACATTTTACTCAACAGCAATATTAATGACTACATTTTCTGTGTGTGTGTCTTTTCAGGTCTGTGTAGAGAAACTCATGCCTTTAAGTTCCTTTCACAATGCCTTTCACCAACCAACTTACAACAAGCAGCCCATGTACAAGAAAGCCATCTATGAAGTGCTACAGGTCAGTGTTGGAGCAGCGCAACTTTAAAATGCTTGTTTTCAGGTTGAATTTATTTCCTGGTGCATTTCATCATGAAAATGAGATGCGTATTAAATTCACTAAAGTAATTTCAGTGCGTCCTTGTAATAGGAAATTCTATAGATGCAGTCAGTTGCGCAGTTTTTTCTTACTGTCAAAGGACATTTGGTCAATTAGTGTTACACAGTTGTTTCCACTGAGACCACTCTAATGTTTGTGCATTAGAAATAAAGCCGGAGCCAACAGACATTTAGTTTAACTTAGCATGAAGGCTGGAAGCAGAGGGAAACAGCTCACATTGCTCTCTCCAAAATTCAAGATATGCCTGCCAGCAGTATGTCTGAAGCTCACTACTTAATATGTTTTACTGTTAGACTGCTTGTGCAACACATAAACAGCAAGAGGTTTTATTTCTGTTTGTGGATTAATTTCTTTTTAATTCATTCTCTGCAAAGAAATCATGTTATCATATTTCCCAAGTTCCTTCCCTGAGCATCTGGGGGCCTCTCATCAACACGGTACCTGCAATTAGTATAATTTGCAGAAGACATTCGCTCAATGAACAATACTCATAGGGAGGTGGAAACAAAATTGTGTTCCTGAAGCGCTGTCAAATGTTTAACAAGGGATAAAAAAATATCCTCTTTTAGCAATAGCATGTGAAGTAGCTGTGTCCTTGATGAAACACTAAATCAGTAGATGATTGTCTCCATAGATTGACTGAGGATCAACCCAAAGTCATAAAGGTTTTAATGTATTTATAGGTGGCAAGCAGCCGGGCAGGCAAAGCCTTCATGGCCTGCCCTGACAGTGATGAGACAGAAACCTCCAAATCAGTGGAAATGCTGAACAAACAGATGATTGACTGGGCAATGTCAGGATTTCAACCCACTGGACCCAAGGCCTTAGAGCCACCAGAGGGTAAGAGGAAGTCGATATCATGAAGCTCTAACTCTTGACCTTGTGTCTCACTCTGACAGCATCTGGGAGTGTGAAAACTTCCAATGTGTCTCTAGTTAAACACATCATCTAATAATTGAACGTGCTGCCTGCGTGTGATATTAATTGTCTGATGTGATGTGCACCACAGAGGAGCGTAATCCTTACAAAGAGGTCTACCCCGAGATGTGGGTGGAGCCAGAAGCTGCAGCCTACACGCCTCCTCCAGCCAAAAAGCCTCGCAAAAGCACAGCAGAGAAACCCAAGGTCAAGGACATCATTGATGAGAGGACACGAGGTAAGGCGCCTCGTTTATTGGGTTAAATAGGAGTCGTGAACTCTGTATTCCCTCCCTTGGGGAGTTGTACATCAGAGTAAGTGGTTGGAGAGAAGCTGTGTATGGACAAAAGCTCCATTAGAGTGACAGATCTAATGTTTCACATGTGCATGAATAATCTGTCAAATGTTTGTAAATTGACATCAGATATCACACAAGAATAAAACTAAGCTAAAATTGTCAGTTCAAAGGAGACAGACTTTGAATTCTTGACCTGACAAATATAATATTAAATATAGATGTGTGTGTTAACCGACATTTCTTATGACTCTCACCTTATTTCGTGTTTCCAGAGCGGCTTGTTTATGAAGTGAGACAAAAGTGCCGCAGCATAGAGGGTAAGTGATGTGTCCTCTGTGAGCTCTAGCTGGCAGCAGCACTGGGGGGCGTCTCAGGGGAAAAACACCTAGGTGCTTTACACTTGGCCTTGTTGTTGACAAGCAAAGCAGCAGAAATTATGTGTGTGTGTGTGTGTGTGTGTGCGTGTGTGTGTGTATGTGTGTGTGTTAATAAAGCGATAAAAGAGCTACAAAAGAAGAAATAACATTTCCATGATTTTTGCTGCCTTGCTGGCTCCCTTGTGTGTTCTCTCCAAACATACCAGCTAAGCTCATTAGATCTAGACCTGCGTCACAGCTGTTCAAATAAGTCATTGAAGTTTGTAGCAGCAGAGTGTTCACACGTCTCTGACCTGCGCCTGCTAAACACTGACATACGGCACTTTTCTTTCTGCAGACATCTGTATCTCCTGTGGAAGTCTGAATGTTAGCCTTGAGCACCCGCTGTTTGCAGGAGGAATGTGCCAGAGCTGTAAGGTGAGCTGTGATCGAGGTCATAAAAAAGTCTTGAGACTCAACTCCCACTTCTTGGTCATAAAAATAAATTAATAAATAAATAAATAATAAACTGAATATATTCCGAGCAGCACCTGATGTGAATCTGTAAGATGTAGTTTTTTTTTTTTAATAAATGTCAAACCACTCAGTGAATTTCCACCTCTTTTTCTCTTTTTCCTCACAGAACTGCTTTCTAGAATGTGCATATCAATATGACGATGACGGTTATCAGTCATACTGCACTATCTGCTGCGGAGGACGAGAGGTGCTCATGTGTGGAAACAACAACTGCTGTCGGTGAGGTTTCTGCTGCATTATGGGGGTGCTAATGGAAATCATGACAGTCTTTGTTACAGTGAAGTTGTAAAGTATGTTTTTTTTTTTTTTTTTCAGAAATTCCAGTAGTTAAAAAAACCCTATAACAATTAAACCAATTAACTGTACAGGAACACAAAAGAGGGAGTTTATTGACTTTAAGTAGTAAATAAATGTCCTATTCACCCTGAATTATCGAACTGAATGTGTCCATCCTTCGTTTCAGGCGTCTTTGCTGTTATATGTTCCATACAGTCCACATCCCTGAGTCTTTGTTAGCATTGGTCCAGGTTAAGAGGGAGTGGTGCAACCCAGTTCATTGTAGTACTTTTATGGACTATTAACAGAAGAGCCATTTGTTTTAACCCCTCTGAAGCCATATTTCCAAGAGTTATCCACGTTGGCTGTAGTGATCTATCAGTCCCAGAAGATGTGAGAAGAGCACCCAATTAGCTGGCATCCCTTCCAGCAGAGGGTGCTAGACTTCCTGTCATTCTTAACAAGGCTTCATGGGACAGTAGAAGTAAAGACCTGGTTCCCTTTGGCACTTAAATAAGTCATTTCTCTTTGGGGAGTTTTTAGATTTGTATGACGCTGTCATAATGTTTCCAGAAACTCCTCTTTAGCCTTTAGACTAAGTTGTTCCATTGACTCTCTATATAAAATAAATCTACCATCCCTGTGCAGTTGTGGTTGCGCTGTCACTGATAGAACTTAACGCACAATAGCGGCTTTGTGATGATACCACATATCTCATAACTGTGATGTCAGATGCCACCGCAGGACGTCCACAATGGCAGCGGCTGATCGCAAATATTGTATCAAGTGTGGTTGTGTGTCAGTTGAAAAGAACAGCTATAAAAGAAAATAACCCTCACACATTCAGGCTATTATATTGAAGTATAGAAAATACCACTGAGAACAGATCAAGCCTTGGCAGATACATGTTGGACTGATCGGTAAACAATGGTTTTCTGTGTGATGGCATTTGACATTTGGATGACATTTTGACGATAACTCACAGCCTCTCAAAACTCACAGAACTCATTTAATGCCATTGGAAAAAAAGGCCCTGTAGGTATAAAACAAAGACTGACTGACCTCTGATTGATATAGAAACTAAATTAAGTAGAAGAGAACTGTCAGTCATTTATTAGTCAGCATACATTAAAGGAAAGGGCCATCAAGAGACAAAAACACACAGCGCGACAATGTATGGATGAATATATAAACACAATTTTAGCACAGTAAATTTAATGCATTGGTTTGGAACTATTTTAAGCTGCGACACATTTGTTGTGCGAGTGAGTATTTACAGCAGCAAGGTGAGTCAGCAGCTCAAAATAAACAAGAGCGGGTGCATTCATTGTGGTGTAAAAACAGTAACACACTAACTACACACTATTAAGCATTAGTTCAACATTATTAAACATCTAATTCATCATTTACGCTTTGATATTGATAAGCATGTAATTTATTAAAGTTCTAAAAGTTCAACTCTGGATTGATTAGCTCATCTATAATGTGTTTGATGATTGTGTTTTCATACTTAATAAATGATGCATTCAGCATTTATAATTCAAGTATATCAATGAGGAGATGTCAGTGGTTCATGAGATTATTTATTAAGTGAAAGGAAATGATTAACAAACTATTCAGATGTACATTTATATAAGATTTAGACATGTGCTAATAGTTAGTGAGTGTGTAATGTATTAAGACGGATTAATACATGTGGTTACTACTTGTGTAGTTTAGTACTTTATAAAACATCCATTAAAACAGTTAAACCAATGTAATGCTCTACAAACGATGAATTAAGTATGTGATCATGCTTAACCAACACTGCATGTGTGTAGTTATGTGTTTTCAGTCAGATCACTGCACCACTGTTTTTTGTATTTTAATGGAAGTGGCTGACAAAAAGGAAAATATGCAACATCACCCAACATGTATTTATTGACAGGTGTCAAACTAATCCACCCACAGTGTTGCCAGATCAGAATGAGTGACACAAAAGGCTTTTATGAGGCAGATGAGAGGTAGATTTGATTTGAGACTGTAAAACACTGTATAAACCACAGATTCATCACTCACTGTGGAAACTCTTTTCTTCGGCCTGTGTTCAGGTGTTTCTGTGTGGAATGTGTTGACCTCCTCGTCGGTCAGGGCGCGGCCCACGCTGCCATCAAAGAGGACCCGTGGAACTGCTACATGTGCGGTCAGAAGGGGGCGTTTGGTCTGTTGGAGCGTCGCACTGACTGGCCGAGCCGTCTGCAGCACTTCTTTGCAAATAATCACGACCAAGATTTTGTGAGTAATGAGATGAATCCCACTGAGTGTCTCACTGAGGTCGCCTGCCTCTCCTGTGTTGCTCATCTCCGATCTCTGTGTCCTTTCTCAGGATCCACCAAAGGATTACCCCCCAGTCATGGTGGAGAAGAGGAAGCCCATTCGTGTCCTGTCGCTATTCGACGGCATAGCAACAGGTTAGATAAGAAACCCCATTCTCTAAATAGTGTGTCAGTTGTGTCAGGTGTGTCACACCATATAAAAGTGAAAGAGGCCAGTTAAACAAAAAGTGTACGCAGACACCAGACATTAGTAGTTAATGTAGCTGTGGAACAATGTTGAACACTTCGACGTCTGAGAGATGCTGCCACTCTGCACAGCACTGCACAGTAGTGATATTGATCTTTTTATTTACCGGTATGTAGGTTTAACATTTTTTGATTTCTCTCAGTTGCATTAAAACTTAATTTATTTTTCATTTCCTTTCAAGTTTACTTGTCGACATTTTAGTTTCCTCTTTTAAATTCAAAATAAGTGCATTGCAGACAGAGTGCAGCTCATGCTACAGATGTTCAATAATGGTTTATTCACATTCAGCAATTTGATGTCTTATCTGTTTTACGTAAATTCTTCTATTTTATCTTATTCAAAAAAAAAAAAAAAAGATATTGGCTTTACATATCGGCCACCCTGCCCTCTCAATACCACCACTGGCTACTGAAAAACCCATATTGGTTGATCATTACACCATAGGTCCCTTTTTCAATATCACATTTACTTTCATGTCATGATTTTAGCCTTCAAATCAAACATCAATTCCAGGAAATGTGCTCAAGTAGCTCCATCGCCGACGATCAGCAACACCATCATAGTCATTGTAAGAATTTCATTCGTCAATACATAACTGGAATCAAAATATTACATTGGTGGGGAGAGTGATATGAGCATGTTTGAAAACTGAGGGTTTGAATGGTCATTTTCAGTATTGTTCAGTGTTTCTCTTTTAGTCACAAACAGCTTCAGAGCTTCCTCCATCGTGGGTTTGTTGGTCTTGATTTTGTCCATGTGAGTTTTCCCTGTTCTGAGGTTTTTACCTCTGTCCTCCGTCCTGTGCAGGGCTGCTGGTGCTCAAAGAACTTGGCATCCAAGTGGATCGTTACGTAGCTTCTGAAGTGTGTGAAGACTCCATCACCGTGGGGATTGTCCGGCATCAGGGTCGCATCATGTATGTTGGCGATGTGAGGAACGTCACGCGCAAACATGTGAGTCTGATGTCTTTTATATAACAGCAGTTTGGTCAGTAAAGTGGAGAGTGGGGGGCAGACCTGAGAAGGAGCTGACACTGACAAAGACAAGTCAAACTGCACAGACCAGGAACAGATTTTTGAGTCTCAAACGTGGAGGATGAACACATGTTGAACAACTGAGCAGTGCATAGAGAGGAACACACACTGGGTGGTGGTTCGCTATGATTACAGATGTGTCACTGGGCAACCAAAGAAATACTACAAAAACATGAGCTCCTCCTGTCCCAGAAAAACAGATTCATCACAAGGAGTTCGCCTTGTTAAGAGTATCTCCATGTATTCTGGAGGATGATAAGCAGGGAGTTTTCTCACAATGAAACCATCTCTAATGTATTTAAAGGCTCAATTCTCCATCCAAGTGGGAATCTTATACACAAACTTGCTCAGTTAGGTCAGTGACATGGTTCAGTGAGACTAAAACCTTGAGTAGAAGTTCATCTTTGTTGTTAGCTACTCTGAGATCACAGTCTTCAGAGTCTCCACTGGTGAGCATATATCATATTGAACATTATTTCCACAGGTCTATACTGTAGAATCCATTATAAATCTTGGATGCAGCTACTCACATCAAATATTCATTTATCATTTCTGGAAAAGGAAATGTCCAGTTCATGCTAATAACTGCAACTGCCACTGAAAGGCTTAAGCCAGACTGTGGAGCAGATTATGAATATGAATCTAATGTGCTCTTGACTGAGCGAGTAGCTATTATTTTATTATGTACTTCAGTTCAGTTTTAAGGTCACAGCCGCAGCTCCATTGAAGCTGACCTCACTCTGATGAAGCTCTCTCATCCAGAGGGTTTACAGTTACCGTTTCCACTCTGATCGCAGTATAAACCTGATGAGGATTTTATATCTTAAAATTTTTGGATTTAATATACAGATGTTTCTGCTCTCAAACAGCAGTGGGCCTCCTTTTCTAACACTAGTGAACCAGAGAGAACTGGAGCCTCCGTCCAACATGAAATCTGTCGTCAGTGAAAATCAAGATCTAAACCTGATGCTAGTTTGCTTCTTAACCAAAGTGCATGGACTCTATAATGGTAGAAAGTGGAGACCAGAGGACGATAAAGACTTTGAAGTTGGAGGAGTGCTGTGCTGGTTCACTTAATCTCACAACGTGCCATTATCTATACTGTGTATGCTGTCTTTATCTGACTCTGTCTCTTATCTGTATGCAGATACAGGAGTGGGGTCCTTTTGACCTAGTTATTGGTGGAAGCCCATGCAACGACCTCTCTATAGTGAATCCTGCAAGGAAAGGTCTTTACGGTAGGTCCAGATATGTTCACTTTTATTTTGTTTTGCAATATTCATTCACTTTACTGGGGGTAAAATGAAAGGGAGCTCATTATTTGACTAGAATATCATTTATTTGTGCCCTTTGCTGTTCTTCATTGTGTGTTTAATGGCCACATCTGTCCTACAGAGGGCACCGGCCGCCTGTTCTTTGAGTTTTACAGGCTCCTCCACGAGGCTCGGCCTAAGGACGGCGAGGATCGGCCTTTCTTCTGGCTCTTTGAAAACGTGGTTGCCATGGGTGTCAGCGATAAGAGGGACATCTCTCGCTTTTTAGAGGTCAGCCTCCTCACTGGTTATAGCAGTGGGATGGATCATGAATGCCCCCTTGTGGCACTGATTGACAGATTGATTGCTTTAGAAACAGAAGGGAATGTCAACTCTTAATCCTGGTGTAACACTGTACTCCTGTACACTGTAGTACTGTACACTGTTCTCCTTTACAGCACATTTTGATCTGTGTGCTGCATTTTTTTTATCCTGAAAAGACGCAGTCAGCTATTGGTTTGAAAATATTTTAGACCCTAAACTGATTGACACTGACTGACACTGTGTGGAGGTTCTTGATTGACTAGAAATCTATAGAAGGACAGAGTTGGGGTTAATTTGCTGATATGGTTTTGTCTGATTGATGTGTGTTTTTCCTCAGTGTAACCCAGTGATGATCGACGCTAAGGAGGTGTCCGCTGCCCACCGTGCCCGCTACTTCTGGGGTAACCTTCCTGGCATGAACAGGTTGGTGGGTCAATGGTGAGGGAAGCAGCAGACTTTGACATACACAGTGGGGAATAAAACAAGCTCCCTGACAACAGGGACAACATTTATTAGAAAACCTCTCAACATTATTGTAGACGAAACTGTGACTATTACAGTTACATACCAACAAAAACGAAGAAGTCATTTGTTATTTTTATGTTGTTTTTTCTTAGTTTTGTTCATATACAACAGACTTGTCTCATAATGTTTGTTTTTTCTAAAAGGTAGAAGAAAACACTAGAAAATAAATGATGATACTCCAGCTGTCCCAAATATTAAAGTTATTTGTTATAAATACACAATTCAGCACGATCCTGCAACTGCAATATCTACTCAAAAGTCCAAAGTTGTAAAGTATGATCTGTGACTCCTGTTGTTTCTCCTTTTCAGGCCTCTGACTGCGATGTGCACCGACAGACTGGACCTCCAGGACTGTTTAGAACATGGGAGGACAGCTAAGGTACTTAATGTGACTCAAACAGGAGTGCATGCATAATATGGTTGGGGTCAGAAACTTCAGATTTGTGTTGCTTTAGTTGACAAAAACAATGTTGTAGTTTGACTGCTGTGATCACAGAAACACCGATATTTTCTCTACACTACATCTGTGACAGCAGATGCAGTTGTGTTTGATATATTCACAAACATAATACCTGATATTAGATGGCTATACACAACTTTGCACACTAGTGGCTCCCAGTGGCAGCAGTGAAAATCCATCAGTCAGCACATGAGATCATCAACCGTCATATTTGACCTGTAATTTAGTGATGACCAAAGCAAATGTTTCTGCAGCCTCATTGCGCATCAAGACTATTAAATATCTCTGATTCCCTTTGCTCTTTCAGTTTGACAAGGTGAGGACCATCACCACCAGGTCTAACTCCATCAAGCAGGGCAAGGACCAGCACTTCCCCGTCTTCATGAACGAGAAGGAGGACATCCTCTGGTGCACTGAGATGGAGAGGTATGTAAACGTTTAAGACCGTGTCCTTTTACATAACATTTCACAGCGAGATCAAAATCTCAAGATTATCTCCCTGTGTCTTCCCCTTTGTTTGTCTTTTATCCTGTGGTCTGTCCGGTCACCCTGTGCCAGGGTCTTTGGCTTCCCAGTCCACTATACGGACGTGTCCAACATGAGCCGACTGGCGAGGCAGAGGCTCCTGGGCAGATCATGGAGCGTTCCTGTTATCCGCCACCTGTTTGCACCACTCAAAGATTACTTTGCCTGTGTTTGAGCAGCAAGAAGAACTCGCTCTGAACCATTTAGAAACTACAACTGTACGTTGTTACTAGAAATAAGAGCCTTGATCCTCAAATTATACTCTGGTATAATTTGCAAGCAAAACGTTGACGTAGATTTCACATTATTTCTTGTATTTGAATTGTAATTCTTATTCTATTTAATTTTGATACGTCATTTTACCTTTTAGCAGTGTTATCAAGTATTGTTGATTTGTTTGTGCAAGCTATACTTGAGACTATGCTTTCTTCTCAAGACACTGAGACAGAAAAGTGCTACATATGTATTTTAAAAGAGACGGAAACGCGACGGGGAAACATCCGAAATTGAGAAAGTGGTTTTGAGATATGTGAAATGTTTCTGCTGTGTGAGCGTACTGCGAGATTCCCACCTGCAGTGCAGCCATGCTTCCAGCTACTGAGCCTCACAGAGATGTGAAGAGAAAAGGCGATTTTCTTCAGTGTCAGGAGAGCTGTGTCTCTGAGAATCCAAAACACCAAATCACATATACCTCTTTGTTTACAGTTTCTATACACAACTGAAGGTAATAAAAGGTACTACTGTAATATGGTTACAATACCATGGTGCTCCAAAATGATGAGAAACATCATAGCCCATGTGGCACTACAACTTTAGACAATACGGAGCTCTTCAACCTGTTGCTGGAAAAAAAAACAACAAAAAAAAAAACTTGTTTAATGTTTTTACACTTAATGGAAAAATGTTCTGTGCCGTTTTGTTCACTTCAGGAAACATGGGAGTGACAGACAGTAGACTGCAAAATGGAGCGTGTCCTCTTTTCTGCATTTTACAGCTTTTATACAGTTTTTACTGGTGCTCATTTAATCTCTCAGCCTTGATGCGCTCAGGCTCATCGCCTGGACCTGCACAAACAGAAAGTGAAGCTAGCCACATGGGAAATGATGTTTTCTGTCATTCAAAAAAAAACCTTAAGATCAAAGTCTGTGGTGAGCTACTTTTTTCTAGTTTCATCCTGACCAATGACATTACTGTACAACTGTTAGTAAGCGTGGTGGCTGGAGGAAGAGGGGGTGGGCTGGGTAACAAAAGTTACAAATGTAACCACAGTTCTGTGAATCCCGAATGACTGCCAAAGGTGGTGCTTCAAACACTGGATCTTCTGTCTGGTCGAGTTTAGGCGGGTTGAGGTGTTAGGGCGACGGCACCTTAGGTAGAAACTCTGGAGCTTATCGACAGAGTGTGCAGTTCGTGGACGTGCTTGGCTCATGTAAGAGGCATAGAGGAACACTGTCTTAATGGATGCCCACCTCAGCTCTGCAAAGAGCATCCAACACTAGGAGCAGGTCCCGGACTGGAGTCCTTGAGCCACTTGGGGGACAATGTTGTGGAGCTTGTGACAGGACAGGAAGTGCAGTCTGGTTCCTCTGCCCACATCAGCAGGTCCTGGGATACCCTCAGTAACCATGCTGATGTGTTGTTGTTGTTATTGTTGTTGTTGTTGTTGTTGTTGTTGTTGTAGTACATGATTGTGGTTTTTTTTTTGGTTGTTGTTTTTGTTTGTTTGTTTTTTAACCAAATAAGCACATGCTTGTAAGACCTCCTCCTCCTCCTCATCCTCCTCCATGGGGCCTGAGCAAGGAGGCACTGCCATGACACTCTTAGCCTCAGTGTTGTCTTCACACTGCTGGGGATGGACAGGCCCTCATCCTGATGATGTTCAGAGCCAGTCCGATGAAATTTGAGCTCTGTGTGAGGTGCTCTTGTGACCATGAGACCTACTTGGACCACAAGATAGAGTTGGAGGGCTGTATCTTGGGCCTGGACCAGGTACAGTGGGGTTTTCATGCCCCTGCGTTGTGACTGCAGGGGCAAAAGAGCCACTGCCACGTACCTGGTGAAAGCCTATTGGGAGAGGGAGAGACTAAATAAGTAAAATGTAAAAAACTGCCTGTGTTTAGACGCAATGGGGGCATGAAAGTAAGTGTCCTTCAAGTGGATGGATGTAAACCAGTTGCCTGGGGCAACAGATTGAAGCGTGTCTGTTGGTTTCGCCATCACTTGTTGATCCCCCTGAGTCAAAGACACATTGAAACCTGCTTGTCTTAGTCTGTGGTGAAAATAAGACGAGTAGATCTTCCAGTTCTGCCTTGGCTAGAAGGGTTGATAAGCTAAAGCCCTTTAGATGATCACACATATACCCCCCAATGGGTCAAAGGTGACGTTGCACTCAACCTGCAAATTTGCAAGACAGACGATCCAGTGACAGGCGGTCATGAAGGAGTAAACAGAACCCTCCTCCTCGACCTCCACCTCTCTAAACTGAAAAACTGTCAGGTGCAAATCCTCAACAATATGGTGCGGCTTCACAAAGTTCTTCTACCTTTTTATAGCAATTTTGTGCTGTTTTATCAACATTATAAAGCACTTTTATATGTATACTTTCTTTTTTTCTTGATATTTTTTTTAAAAGAAATTGGTTCTTGTGAATTGTTTTTTTTGTTTTTGTTTTATGATGTGAACTGATCTACCCTCGTGTAATACTTTTTGTATACAGTAGGGCTGTGCCAATAGAAGTGAAAGAATGGATTTTAATGTGTGAAACCCATGTTATTTGACTCAGTGTACAGTAGATGGATCGACATTTGTAACCCCAGGTCCCTTTCCCTTTCTCCCATCATCCATATTGTTTGACTGTTTTAAAGCAGCGATACAGTATGTTACTACCCAGAGTCAAAGAATGTCTACTTCTATTAAGATTGTACAATGTCAGACAGAGTTAAAAAAAAAAAAAAAAAAAAGACTATGTCATGCGCTTTGTGTAATATTTTGTCCCGTATGAAGGACAGTTATTGGCCTCTGCCACTTCCCTGATAACTTGTAGTCGTCATGTTGACAAATTTAAGTGCTGATCCAAATTTGGATTACGTTCACATGAACTAAATTCTCTGGATTGTAAACCTGTTGAGCTAAACGTGGAGGATTTAGGCTGCAGTTTGTCAAAACGAAAAACTGACACAGTGTTTGACGAAGGCGTCGGCACTCAAAGAATAAAGAGGATAATAAAAACAGATGCTATCACTTATGTATATCATATTTAAGATTCTAAATTTGAAATTTAATTTCTTAATGTAATTAATTTCTTAAGTGACCTTATTGCTATCATTTTTTTTTTTTTTTTTTTTGGTCCATGCACACGGGGCTCGAAATGAACTCAAAACGTGTGTTGTGATATTTTAACCAGATGTTATTCCCCCCCACTGCTTCTGTAACACTTAACATCCCCTCATGTTTGTACATTTTGTACATAGTTTTTCCGGTTGCTGTTTTCAAAAAAATTTCTCATCCTTTTTTTTTTTTTTTTTTTTTTTTTTTTTACAATTGAGATGTACAAATATAATTCTTTGCTAATATATATCATCAAATTAGAAAAAAAAACAAAAATAATTTTTAGGTTAAAAATTAAAATCAAGTGACAAATTTGATTCAAAACTTTGCTTTGAGCATTAGCTATAGGGAGACTCCAAGTCAGCATTTTTTCGTACTGATCTTGTTTGTGTCAAGTGAATCCAGATTTAATGTCATGTGATCTATGGACAGCTTTAAGATGAACGGTCTCCACTTCACTGCACAGCCCTACATGGTGGTGTTTTATGCTTCTGTTTCTTTTGTAAGGATTTAAAAAAAAAAAAGAGGGATTGTAGGTGTTTCCGATGGTGCTAAACATTTTATCTAATCAAGAAAAATATATTTGATTGGAAGAGAAATAAACATGTCTTGACAATGACTGTTTTTAAGTTCCTTGTAGTAATGGAAAAGAACTATTATTTCACTCATATAAATATATTAACAAAGGCATTTTAACTTTGTACTTGAAAAAATAAGGATAACAAATAATGAAAGGTTTCCTATATTGTTTTAGACTAGAGATTGCTGTAGTTGGTGCTTATCTGTGGGAAAATCGTGTGAGAAAAAAAAACGGTAATAACTTTTACTGTAGCATAATGTACGCTTAATACGCATTGCTTCTTAATCCTACATTCCATGCCGTAATACTCTCCATGTCTGTTTTCAAAATGTTTTGAATTGATGCTTATTTGTTTTTTTCTGTTTGTTTTTTTTTTTTTCTTTTTTTTTGTTTTTTTTTTTTAAACAGAAAAGTTTAATTTTTACTGTTCAAAGCAGGTCAATAAGTCTATATTCAGTGATACTGTTGACACTCTGTGTGACTTTCTTTCTGTCATAACTGTTTTATGGCTTCTGCGCTTTTTCCTCAAGACCAGTTCGTACAGCAAATGTAGCAGTCATTCTCCACTTTGAACCCCCCCATACTTATGTTTAGTGTCCAGAGAGAAGATAAAGGCTCCGTATGCTGGAGAACACTTGAATAAATGTATTGTCTTTGTGCAGAAATCTGCAAACTCATGTCCTTTTTTTTTCCTTTTTTTTTTTTTTTTTTTTTTTAATCTATTTAATTTTTGAAAAAAATCAAATTATAGTCCCTGGAAATGTGGTTTCAAATCTTAAAGCATAAGTATTCAGAATTACATGTTTGTTTGTTTTTTAATTAAAAATTAAACTCTCAAAAGCTGAAGATATTCTGCCTGATTGGGAATTGAGGGTGGAGTACAAGCCGATATGATTGACGGTGGCCTGGAAATGTAAGCAAATAAACCCCATAACTCATTGGATTGTGATTCAAATATTGGTAAAGTCTATCTAACCTGAACCCAAACAACCCCCCCCCCCCCCAAAAAAAAAGGGTTTAAAAATTTATAGTTAAGGATTGATTTTCAGTTACATAAAGGTCAATAGGTCATCCAGACAGTAGCAGGTGTTTTGTAGACTTTTGATCAAAAATACTCCTCCAATGATGTGTTAAATGTTTTTTAAAGTAAAAATAAATGACATTTAATCTCCTGAAAAGGTGCTACATGTGACCATTCATCCAAGATAAGACAGTAAAGAAGGCACAGTTAAGATGATCCACATGCAGCATTGTTTCATTGAGTTTTACATTTCTATCGAGGGAACTGAACGTATGGTCAGAGGATTGACGATGCTTCAATTATCGACATCATGTTAAAGCTTTAATATTCAATTTTATCTCGCAGCAGATAATATTCCTAGGCCTCCAGTTCTATATTTGGTTAAACAACCATTATCTTAATTGTGCCCTCATTGTAGTTCTGAAATCAAACCTATGCCTGTTGGTATAGCCCACAGTTTCCATAAACCATATAATTACAATTACCAACCACAATGATTAGATATAATTATGATGAACTATGCTTAATAATGAAATTTTGTAGAGGTGGAAACAAGATGACAGCAACAAATACTCATATTCAAGTCACACCTCATGATTTGATAAACTCTAATAATAACAATTTCTGCCCTCATGACTCTGTTGTAGCGTCTAATTATCTGGAGGTTGATAGAGGAGATGCAGAGATTGATTTTCAGCTCCAGTTTCTATGCCATCATGCCCTCCAGGAGGGGATTGTGTGTGTGTGTGTGTGTGTGTGTGTGTGTCGACACCTGGGTCCTCGCCACCCTCTGTGTGTAAATCTAAAACCAGGGAGTTGCCCTGCAGCTCCTGTTTGATCAGACCTGAACATGTCACCACTCTAAAACCTTTCATTCAACCATTAGAGTTTATGGGCCTGCACTTACATACCTGCCATATGCTCATAAATATATAATTGATCTTGTATTATGTTTTTTTTTTTTTTTTTTTTTCTTCAGTTACAAACACTGAAGATGTAGCATGGCTCATTGAAGGTAACAATGGTAGATAATAGGCTGCAAATACATGAGTAAAGCTCATAGAAATCTATTAAATGTAACAAAAAAAAATGCTAATAGTGCTGATCATCATTACAGCAGCCCGTAATGCAGCCTCATTTCACTGATCTCTCCATGCCACCCTCTTCCTCTGATAGTGGTACAGCCTCTTCGTGGTGGACACGCCCTAAGCTCCAAGTAATTGGTTGCTTAGGCGACCAAGCCTTCACTCACCGTCGCTGATTGGAGCGTCGCACCGTCGCACGGCCTGGATGCTGAGAGCTGCGTCAAGTCACCCGCAGACTGGCAGGACGGAACCGGAACACAGGTGATTTGCCTACAAAATAAAAGCACATGAATGTACACGGTGAGTGAAAATCCAGGACTTTTATTAAGACTTTTTAGATACGCGTGATACGATGTATTTAGTATTGCAAAACTTAGCAGTGTCAGCGCAACCTAACAACAAAACACTAGGGCAGGCTATCCGCGCAAGTTAGCATAGGCTAGATCATTTATAACCTCTGCAACATCTCAAGTTTTGTAGATGTTTGTTAGGTAATTAATATCAAAATATCGATTTTATTAATTAATTATTCTAAAACAGACTGCGGCTGAACTTTTTTCTTACCCTATATGTAAACTAAGGGCCACCCTTGGTTATTCCCTCGTGTTGCATAATGGGACTGTTTATAAAAGCAATTGTATACACTGTTAAAAGAAGAAAAAAAAAGGAAAAAAATCAACTAAATATGTTTAATTTAAATGATTTAAATGTTCGTTTCAATAAAATGGGAACGGTAACCTTTTATTTTGAAAGTAAAAAACCGGAATACCCACTTGCATCTCCGTGCTAACTTGACGGTGGTGATGATGCTGCGGTGTGCTGGTCCCGGACCGGCTAGGAAGGCATCCATCTGGTGTGTGCGCGTGTGTGTGTATGTGTGTGTATCTCCTTGGGAAGTGCCATCCACGGATTGTGTTGGATTTTTCTGTTCCTGTCAGAAAGTGTCCACAGAGCCGAGTGGAGCAGCAGCAGCAGCAGCAGAAGCAGCAGAAGCAGGCCTGTAGAGGAGGTACGTGGTGCACATCATCAGCTTTATTCTGAGAGGGGTGGAGGAAATCCTCTCCTGGAGCCTGGAGACTTTTGTTTCCATGCCCCCCTCCCTCCTCCCCCCCGGCTACACGTCTGGGTGTCTGCCCTGCTCCTCTGCTCTTCCTGTCACCCACCCTTACCCTGGACTTAAACGCACCCTGAGGTGCAGCCACGCCGCTCCACCTGGCAGCAGGAGGGCTCTACTACCTACTATCGCAACGCTAGGCCACTTTGAGCTGTTATTCAAAGCGAGCAGGTCGTTGTGCAGCAGGCAGCAGGCAGAGGAGGGACCACAGGGACGGACCGTGAGCCGGGAGGCGGTTTCTAGGTCGATAATGAAATGCTGTGCAGCCGTTCACGCCGGATCCAGACCGGTTTCTTTGTGTCAAGTCGCACAAGTAGAAGTGTCATCGTCCCACTGCGTTTACACTTCACCGGCAGAATCACTAGATTTCCCGGCCTGACCAGTCTGACTGATGCTAGTTTACCTACATAGGGTGTTGCATGGGTGATTATTATTTATGGGCAAGTCAAATACAGACATTTCTGCAGGTATAAGGGCCTGTATGTTGTAATGGGGACTGAAAACACCTGATTTAAGTGTAGCTTATGCACAGTGGTTGTATTATCGATCTCATAGGCTATCTGATCCAGTGAAGCACAGATTTATTTTGCAAGTGTGTAACCAGGTAACACAAGCTCACCTGTTTAATATTTACTACCCGGACTCAACTTCCATAGTGGTTACTGAGCTATAGGCCCTGTAATGTTGCAGGAACTTTACCACAGCCTGTAGCTTGTTTCCTTGTGATGGGGGGGAGGTAATGTGTGTGTGAGTGAGTGTTCCGCCCTCTGACTTGACTTGCAGCCCGTTTGCATTAATGCATGATCATCATCATCACAGCACCGAGCCTTCCTGCACATTATCAACCATCAGATCTGGATGTGTGAAGGAGTCCATGCCATGCAGTAAAGTTGCCGCACCCTCATACGTACGCATCCTGCACGCACACTTACACGCAAGCACGCAGGGTGGACACACACACACAGTCACACAATACATCACATCATTAATAGGACTTGTGGAAAAGGGAAGGGAGGAGGCAGATCTTGGAGATTGTGTCTTTGTTGTTGAAGAATAGTTCATTGGTTTGGTGTTTTTTCATTTTATTCCTGCAGAGGTAAAACTGTCCTTTATTTACAAAGGAACATTAGAGAGTGGAGAGATGAGTAAAAGATTTTGTGTAGCATGAGTTGTTTTATTATTACCGTTATTATTTCCTACCTCAGTAATCCTTTGGAGTTCCCTCTTGCGTCCGGGTTGAGAAGCTCTGGAGTTGCATTAGAGCATCTTTGCATTTACGTCATGTAAGAGAAACCCACCTCAACTCACTTAATATACATTTCTCAGTCCACTATGAGTCTTTGTGTTTGGCTTCATGCTGAGTGAACATCATTGTAAGTGGTTTTATGCTGCCTCAGGCTTTTTAAAATAATGGTCTTATTGACCCTTGTTTGCCTTATTGTTGTGATCCACAACTGGACTCACCACTACATCATGGTCCACTGGGACGTCAGGTCACAGGCGGTGACTGACACAGCCTCCTCAGTGCTGTAGCTGATGTCAGACACAGCCTGACAGACCAGTCTCAGAGCAGCAGCACTGACTCTTATCTCTTGAGTCTTTCTACGCTGTGTCAGGATGAGGTAAAATGTTGATTTTCCTGAGTTTAGTGTAGAAATGTAAATCTTTGTGGATTACAGTGTTGAGCAGGAGACCCAAACAGTTAAAAAGTTGTGTTTGCTCTAACTTTTCTTGTTCTTTTGTGTCAGATTACTACTTTTATAGGAGCTGCAACTGATGTCTGACAAAACTGTTCCATGTATTTTTCTCTTACAGAGCCATAGCCATGTCTTCCAGCTCAGCAATGGTGCGGATCCTGATAAAGGGCGGCAAGGTGGTGAACGACGACTGCACCCAGGAGGCCGACGTCTACATCGAGAACGGCATCATACAGCAGGTGGGGAAGGAGCTGATGATCCCAGGTGGGGCCAAAGTAATCGACGCCTCAGGCAAACTGGTCATCCCCGGGGGCATCGACACCAGCGTCCACCTGGAGGAGAGCTTCATGAACGCCACCACGGCAGACGACTTCTACAGCGGCACCAAGGTAACATCCTGCTGGAAATGGAAAACACAGAAGAAGAAAAAAGGCGTTAAAGTGGGAAGACGAGCAGGAGGCATTGTCCTAAAACAAAAATTATTCAGGGCAGTTTTTTTTTTTATAACATTGTTTCACTGATGTTAATTTTACTCAAGATGCCAGTGATGCTTGTTCTGCTTAGTTTTGATGCGATTAGACTGCTTTCTTGATATTTTGGGATCAAACATGGCGGTTATTTTAGACAGATTTACTTTTGTAAAGTCAGATGCCAGAATAAGACACAGGATGTTAGAATTTGCTTACAACAATAAAACCGAAACAGTAAAAGCAAAATTACAAATAAAATGTTAATATACAATGAAAACTGTGTATTAAAACTAAACTAGGCACCCTGCAGTGACAATATGAATATTATTGCTTAGACATATGGTCAGCTATTTAGTAATTACATACTTTGGATGATCCTACCCCAATGGTATCTGTCTTGGAAGATGATCCTCAATATTAGTTGATTAATTGATTTTTCTGTGGATAGAAAATGTTTCTGATCGATTTTCAAACAACCTCATTAACATCTGAAGACGTCAGTTCAGACTCTGAATTGCTTTGTTTAATCATGTTGGTGAATGTGAACCATATAAACAATGGACACGTGTGAAAGAGCAAAGAAACATTTCAAATTTTGAGAACAAGGTGCGACCTTAAACAACAGGCCACCAAGTGCAAGCCAGATGCACCATGTATACACAGAGATGATTTGGCATTTTGCTTTTGGCACTGTAGCTCAGTCCAGGCTACAAGCTGCCAGAAATACTGAGATGGAGTCATCGTGGTTCCTGATAGGACTGGGATACCCCGCTCTGCTTCAGGCCACCATGATGACTCAACAGTCTGGAGCACTTTGGGATGATGGGATGGGAGCTGAGAAATGACGGACGCTGGGATTCAGATGTTTCGTGACTGGGCAGACCGGTAGACACTGGTGACAGACACTATTCTCCACTGTTCCCTCTCTCTGTTTCTCTCTCTCTCCTCTCTTTTCTCGCGGCCCCTCCCAACCCTCTTCACTGCTGCCGTCCTCCCTGAATAATTCCAGGAACAAATGCAGATGAGCATCTGTTTCCATGGTGACCACGGGGCTGCTGCAAAGACTGCCGCAAAGCCTTTTCACTCACGCTATTGTGCTTGGAGACAATGGTTCTCAGACCCACACCCCCCTGGTTTTCCCTCCCGCTGCACACTCCTCGACTCTCCTGGGTCAGCTGACAGATGCTCAGTGAAGCAGGCACTTATACACAAAACACACTGTGTCCTCTCTGCTTGTTTGGATTATTAAGATTTCCATTAGTTTAAAGCATAAATCTGTTATTGGAGGATAAAAATTAAGAAGTGCTGATATAGTAGATAAATCCTGCACTTATAGCTTTAAATGCCTATTGATTAAAATGTGAGGGGAATCCCAACCCTGGATTTTACTGCTCTGGATTTATATTTCCCTCAGCAGTGGTCTGCATATAACCATAAAGATAAGCATTAATGGCAAATGAGGCTTTTACATTTATGCTCACAGTAAGAGATATATGTTGATTAGTGGATTATGGTCTCTTCAGTATTTACGGACTTAATGAATCGATATCTCCTGCGTCAGTGTCACTTAATGCCCTGGTTTACTGTTCATTCCAGTTAATTTAAAGGCCTGCTTTTCAGTCAACCTCAGATTACATTAGTTTAACATTTGACAGGTGAAATCAGGACAAAGGAGCACAACATGTCATTTCCTCGCCAAATGACAGAAGCAACAGAACGCAGTTACCTCTGGTAATAAGTAACAGAATTGCATTTTGCATTTATGTGATTGGTCGAGTGTTTTTCTGCGTCTCTTCCAGGCGGCTCTTGCTGGTGGTACAACAATGGTGATTGGACACGTCCTGCCTGAGAAGAATGAGTCTTTGCTGGAAGCCTACGATCAGTGCCGCAGCTCAGCCGACTCCAAAACCTGCTGTGACTACGCTCTGCACGTGGGAGTTACTTGGTGGGGGCCCAAGGTACCCAGCTCACAAGATGGATCTTTTATTCCTTCATCTTTATGTTTAAAGACATAATTCATATTCAGTTTTAAACTGTTAAACATCAGCCCTGCTCAGGAGACAGTTGGTTTCTCTGTTAGTGGCCTCCTATTAACGCTAACTCCACTTATCCACCAGTATAAATCAAATAAACCTCAACAAAATGGCACAGACACAAACATGTACAGGAATTGCTGTGCTCATTTGTTTTGTACAAGGAAACTCTCCAGGATAAAAAAAAAATGCTGGAGCTCATTTACACCTTCTCTTCCTGCAGGTACGAGCTGAGATGGAGAAGCTGGTGAGAGAGCAGGGAGTGAATTCCTTTCAGATGTTCATGGCCTACAAGGACATGTTCATGCTGAGAGACAGTGAGCTCTTCCAGGCCCTGCATCACTGCAAGGACATCGGAGCCATTGCAAGAGTCCATGCTGAGAACGGGGAGCTGGTGGCAGAGGTGTGGGGGGGTCATTTCATTCATGTTAAATGATCACAAATGCTTGGTGTTGCTGTGCTTTTCCTATGATTTTTGATTTCCAAACATCTCTTGTACTAATTTCTTCTATATGAACATGATCTGATCCACTGCGTCGCTTTTGTGTCTGTTCAGGGTGCAAAGGAAGCACTGGACCTGGGCATCAGCGGCCCTGAGGGCATTGAAATCAGCAGACCTGAGGAGGTATGATATCCATGTATCCCCTTTATGTGTCTGTCGATCTAAATTAAATAACTCTATTATGTTCTTGTCAAAAGATTTACTATTGTTTCCGTAATAAAAATAATCCCAGTGTCTATCACGTGATGATTTCTCATGGGTCTCTGTGTCTTTACAGTTGGAGGCAGAGGCGACCCACAGGGCAATTACCATCGCCAACAGGGTGAGTGAGATCATTAGTACTTGTGTGCAGTGCAAAGATAATTTTGGGCCATGCTGATAGTTAGGCTGTGGGAATGTCAGTGTGCCGGTTGGTCTGTTAGACTGAAAAAACTCAACAACGATGGCTTGCACTGAGTGTTTGGAAAGACGTTCATGGTCCCCAGAGGATGAATCTAACTGACTGTAGTGATTTACAGTGATAACATATGTATCTAAAACCTGTGTGTGTGTGTTTTTCTTGTAGGCCCACTGCCCGATCTATCTTGTGAGTGTGTCCAGTATGTCTGCAGGAGATGTTGTGGCTACAGCCAAGATGCAAGGTGGGGCCTCTTTACATTTTGCTGATAAATACTGTATTTTTAATCAGTTTTACACACCGACATCCCACTAACTTTGAAAATAATACCTTAAATGAAATTATAGGACATTCACTTTCATGTTTACTTTGTCACCGGCATATTTTCCTGAGCATTTTGGAGTCATGGTGGTTAATCTTTTAATCTCTTGATTGTTTAATCCCTGCCCTTTTTCTTGCAGCTCTCCCCTTACTGACATTTAATCCAGTCAATGTTAATATTGTACTCTTTAACTACAGGTAAAGTGGTCCACGGAGAGACCACCACAGCTCATGCTGTGCTGAATGGTATGCAGTACTATCATCAGGACTGGGCCCACGCTGCTGCCCATGTTGTCGTACCTCCTCTCCGCCTCGACCCCAGTACTCCCAATTTCCTAATGAGCCTGCTGGGAAAGTATGTGCTATAAAATTGACTCGTTCTGTTTGTTTCCACTTCATCACAATCTGTATGTGACCTTCCTTTTAACCCTGTCTCGCCTGCAGCGACACTCTGAACGTTTTGGCGTCTGACCACCGTCCATTCACCATCAAACAGAGAGCAATGGGCAAGGATGATTTCACAAAGATCCCTCATGGGCTCCCTGGCATTCAGGACCGCATGAGCGTCATCTGGGAGAAAGGAGTGGTATGTGTAGCTCTTTTGTTCTCATCTTGCTTCCAGAGAAACTCCACAATCAGGACATCTGTTTTGGTTTTGGAAGGATATTGATTTGAACTTGAAAAAAATACTATATAGACTGGCTGAAGAGGCACAAAGAGCATCCCCTGCTTTTACTGCATCAATATAAATTCATCACCAAGATTACAAACATATGTTAATCTTTGTGTTTGTCATAATTCACAGATTGGAGGTAAAATGGATGAGAACCGCTTTGTTGCCGTCACAAGCTCAAATGCTGCCAAGATCTACAACCTCTACCCCAGGAAAGGCAGGATCATCCCAGGAGCAGATGCTGATGTCGTTGTCTGGGACCCAGAGGGATCCAAGTATGAAACTGGATACATCCATTCATCGACCAGTTTGTCTCTCTACGCCTCTCATCCCATATCTCAGAGGCTGATTAGGATTTTTTTTTTTTTTTTGCCTGGCTTAAATGGGTCATTGCTTTCTCTCACCTCTGTCTGCAGGACCATTTCTGTGGACAACCAGGTCCAGGGAGGAGATATAAACCTGTATGAAGGCCTTCGCTGTCATGGTGTACCCCTGGTCACCATCAGCCGTGGCCGCCTGGTCTATGAAAACGGCATGTTCACATGTGCAGCAGGCTCTGGAAAGTTTTGCCCTCTGAGAACCTACCCAGATTATCTTTACAAGAAGATGGTTCAGAGGGAAAAGGTATCAGACACAACTGGATTCATGTTATCAGGCCATTTATTAAACATAACCCTTCATTCATTTCCATGAAGACAACTTATATATACTGTTCAGTTTAACATGTAATCATATTTTTTGTGCATTTGGTATAAGAAACACTACAATTAATCACTATATCAGTAGAAATATGTCCTCCATCTACTACTAATGCTGCTATTATGACTGTATGCTTATTATCTCTTAAGTTAACATGTTCATTAATCTGTTGTGTTTGTTCATGTGTGATCCTACCAGTGCCAGGCTGTGAAAGCTGTGGAGCGAGAGCCGTACACAGGCGAGGTGGTCGCCGTGGCCAACTCAGGAAAGAGGGACTTTGGAGCTTCAGATCTGGACACTCCGACACGCCCCTGCACCAGGCACGGCGGCATGAGAGACCTCCATGAATCCAGCTTCAGCCTGTCTGGTGAGGACCAACAGATTCACACAGGGATATGAGCTTATTTGTTTGTCAGTTAATGTGTGCATGAAATTGTGTATTTGTAAGATAAAGTGTTTTTCATGCTGCCTCTGTTTATAAAGTGAAAACACAGACAGGTGGTGTATGTTTGGTACGGTCTGGTTTGCTGCATTCTGGCTCTGCTGCTCTGGCCTTTGAGAAAAATCTTAAGATTGGCCTGGTGAGGGAGCTGTGGTTACTCAGTAACTCAGAAAGCTACAGTGACAGTGCATCTTATCAGACACACACAGCACAGGCTGTGCTTGGACCAGACTATTACAACTACTCAGCTGTGGGACTGAAACCTGTTTGTACAGGATTTAAAGCATTTATTATGACAGATTTGTAATTTCATCACACATTGCTAAATTAAAAGGTATAAAAAGCTTAAACCATCCTGTTTTTCAGCTCTACTTTTATTCATCTTATTCAGGTTGAAGAGATACCCAGTTCTCTTTTTAATTTTTTGGGGGTATTTTTTAGCCTTGAAGGAAGAGACTGGGAATGACATGATAGAAAACTCTTTGACCGAACTTGAACCAGGGATGTTGCGGTTTATGGTGGGTGCCTTAAGCCTTCAGGTGGACCTCTGGGGAACAGTAGTGTACCCATATGTCAGTGAAGAATAGTTGCAGAGATTTTTTTTTTTTTTACATCATCTGTACAGCATCTTGGTGCCCGAGGATTCATTTTGCTTCGAAAGATAACAAAATCTATAGATTCCTTGTATGAGAAACAGCACTATCCAGACTTATTCCATTCAGATTATACTTAAATAATAACAATAGGTTTACAGTGACAAGAAATGGTTTGAGCAGCATCTTAGATGCCATGAGAGGAATTGGTTTGATCTTTCGAAGTATGTTGCAATCCTTAAATCTGATTGGAACTGCTCCGGATTGATTATAAGCCGTTTACAGAACCCTCTATAAGACCATAAGAAAAATATGGTTGAGCTGCTTTTAATTGCTATTAGTAAAATCCAGCTTCTCCTCTGTGAAACCTCCGTGTGATCTGGCGTGTTTGCAGGTGCCCAGATCGATGACAACATTCCAAAGAGATCCTCGGCCAGGATCCTGGCTCCTCCTGGAGGGAGATCCAGCGGGATCTGGTAACTAATCAGGCGGCCATCACATGAAGTGGAAGAATGATACCTGAGGGAAACATATGGCCAAGCAAAGATGACTTGTTTTTCTTTCTGGAAGCTTAGAATACATGTGGGGTAATGGAGTCATGTTGTCATTTTGAACTCAGCACAGTAATTTAGGATTGTAAAGTATTAAACCATATGACATTACAGTAATAATATTGGAAAATGGATCAAGGTTGAAAAAAAAAAAAAAAAAAAAAAAACCTTCATTAAGTGATTATAGCTACCAAATTTCAGTCAAGTGATAACCAAAAAATACACAACAAATAAAAAAATTAAAGTTGCCAGTGAATTATTTTGGATATTGGATCACGTTAGGGGGAAATAGTTTTAGGGATGTGAAGGTGAGTCTTGGTTTTTACGATGCGATTGTGTTACCTCACTGTAAAGTACGATTTTGCACTTGTATCATGTACTATTTAGATGCCTTTCTACATGATTTAATGTCACAAATGTCACAAATGTCTTTTAACTGCGAGTCATGGTGAATGCAATGTAATAAATTATTACAAGGGTGTCGGCATGACATTAATATGTCAGCTAATGAAATTAAATGAAAAAGAAAAAACAAAAACAAAAAACTGTCGCAATTGACCAGTGATGAAAAACAAGCTAATGCAAACTAACCTTTTACATGTATTTGTTTATTTATTTTTTATATTGCGTTATTTGAGCTATTTCCCTTTGATGCTACTGCGCTCGAGTTATTTCCTGATAAAGAATGAGGTCTTTGTTCGATAGTTCATCATTGTCAGATTAGCATTTCAGATCATGTTTACAGCCTTACAGCAGAACAGACTTCTGTTTCCACCCCTACCAAATGTGAATGATCTATGCTGTGTGTGCATGGTAGCATAGTTAGAACAACTGTAGTGAGCACTAATATTACAGCATTCATTGTGAGCATATTCATTTACCACAGAGAGCAAAAAGTCTCACCCAAACTGCCTTTTTCTCACCTGAGAACACTGACACCCTCAAACACACCCTCCCATACTGACGCTACAGGTCGTGACCTCTGACATGTTGACTGCTGTTGTTTCTTTCTTTCTTTTTTTTTTTTTTTTTTTAATATGTTCTGGTCTGAACCCGTTCCTCCGACTGACACGTCCAATGTAACACAGCACTGTGAAGCTTAGAGAAGGTGATGTGATCCTCCTTAGCATTCACGCTGAAGTTTTAACTCCAACAGCAGAGATGTTAGTGAATGAATGTTATTTCTTCAGGGGATCAAAGCCGTCACATGCCAGTGAAAGCTCGGCTTCATAACCAGAAGGCATGCTTGTTTAGCAACTACAGAAAAGCACTGATAATTTGTCGAGTTCTCAACTACTGTGTTTTTATTGTTTGTTATTAGTTACAGTATTTTTCCTTGTGAATAAATGTCTTAGATTTTGTTTCTACATCTGAATTTTTTGCAGTGTAAGCAGGGATGCACACAAGATTTAGCTCATGTTCAGACCCAGCTTTGTTCAGAAGATCATCGTGTTATACAGTCAAAGTCACACCATGATTGTTTTTTTGGACAGATCTTTCAGAAGCTCCAGCAGATCTTGTTGTGACCTCCTCTTCCCAAATGTACACTGGTGCTGAACAATGTGTTGTCACATTGAATTCCTTTTCATCTCTTCATTTTTTTTCTTGCAGCTCTTTATCACATGATTTGAGTGCAAATAAACCACAATGAATCTACTTCATCGGAGTCTTGTCTCTCATTACTACGTTAACTCAAGTACAACTTTGAGGTACATCTACATTCAGGGGAAGATATAGGACTTTTTCACTCGACTGTTTTTACTCCGCAGTGGTTACTGGTTATAAACAGTGGTTTCCAGCCTTTTTGGCTTGTGACCTCTCACAAAAAACTTCTCAGATAATTTCACATAAATAACTAACTCTCTGGTGTTTCTCTCTCTCTCTCACACACACACAATATAAAAGAAAACTGTAGTAGAAGTGAGTTGTTCCCTTCAGATTTATCTTGTGACCTGTTGGAGGAGCCTGATCCCAAGGTGGGGAGTCACTGCAGCTAGCTCCACCCTTAACAATAACATGGTACACAGCAGTGTTTTATCAGATTTAACAATCTAATGATGCATTCGAGTCATTTTATTAACTTGTTATGAAGGGTTTTGCATAGTTGGCAGAATTATGATGATTTTTATTTCACTAAACTTTAACTAAATATCTTTGTGTTTTGATCATTTGTCCACTGTTTCCTCACATTTTAGACGGTTAATCAGTTAATCCAGAAAGCAGATTAATTGATAATGAAACTAATTGTTAGATCCAGCTCTGGTTGTTGTATTGTTGTATGCTTGTGTAAGTGAGGTAAAGGATATAATTACTAGATTTCTTATCCAGCAGCAGATTAAAACAGCAACAGAAGACATTTTTTGTGTGGCTTGACCTCACTAAAACCTTAGTCACTAGCAGGCCTAAAATCCAACCAGACACATCATGTGTCTCTTAGCTGGAACAGGCCAAAGTCCTATTTATAATGAACCTTTAGCAGCATGGAGTCGGGCGCATGCGCAGTGGGGGCTGGATTGTTGCAGCCCCAGACAGGGCGGCCCGTTACCAAGCACTGCACCGCGCAGGGTCTGACAACGACGACAGCAACGGGCATTGACATAAGGAAAAACTGCCAGCGTGATAACAACACAGACACTCCTGAATACAGTGAGTATTTCAACGCTGACCTGCTCCGTCCCCGCTCGGTTCTGGGGTTTTTGTGCGTGTTTTGCGTGGAGGGGGGAGCGGTGTTTTATTCCCAGGCACTGAGGATATTTCCCGTGCACTGACAGTCCTGAGGTATTCGGGGAGGCCTGTAGAGGGGGCCGCTGGAAGACCAGCGTTGCGGGTTTTTTAAGCAGGAGGCACCAGGCGAACGGGCTCATTTATTGTTCTCAGCTCAGGCTCGAAATGTCAGACCCCCGCCCATTTCTCCGGGCTCACACTGGAGGGTCTTCACACTCAGGGGGGGTTTGCTGCAGTCATTACCGGAGCTTTCGCTGAGGCCCGGCTCTTTTTTTTTTTTTTTTTTTTTTTTTTGAGAATACATTGACTTCCCCTGCGTGCGCCGCCCTCGATGCAATAGTCCATATTTATTAGGCATTACAGCCATGTAAAAAAAAAAAAAAAAAGCTCTGCGCCTGTTAACGTGGCACAACCTGCCTGTTTTTTTGTCTTATAAACGGATTTATTGTTGCCTGAACGGTCGGAGGTTATAATCATGCAATTGTAGGCTGGCCAAGCCCCATGGGAGAACTGCTGGTGTAATGTGCGCTGCTGAAGGTGCATTCACAGGAGCAGTAGTGTTATCACCACAAACCACTGTCGTGCAATTTGCAACTAAGCGTGATTCAGTTGTTATGAGTGTGAATGTGAGAGACGTGCTGTCAGCTGCAGACACACAGGGACGTGTGACCTTAAAGGCATCATTTTTTTTAAAGTCTCTGTCTCGTCTGCGTTAATGTGCATCTCTTTGCCTTTCCTCCTAGCTGCTGCAGGGAAAGTCAAGGTGCCACTTCTTCCCGTTTCTGACACGACACTGGTGATGAAAAATCAAAGTGAGCATAGAGGAGGCTGGAGCTGTCAGATGTGTAAAGCTGCTCACAAACATCGGGATATTTCTGTTTAATCTAGGGAGGATTATGCTCACAACACATCTGTAGATTAAAGCTAAAGATGCCTCTCAGTGTGGTCAGCTGTATTTACACTGAGCCATCAAGTGTATGTCCCACAGGCCAATATTAGTGGTCTCAGAGGTGTCTGACCTGGTCCAGGATGTCTAACGGGAAAAGTCCTCCTTAAAACATCAGGACATATGGGGAAAGATATAACCTCCAGGAAGTCATTGTAAACACCGTCCCCCCACCATGTCATATTAGAAACATGTCAGCTCCAACATATTGACAGATTATGGGGTTTAATGCTAATGCAGTATGTTCTGTATGACAAGTCCAGGATGGTAAGACCAAGCAATGGAGTCCAATGAAAGCCGGTCAATATATGACTTAAGTCTAGAGCTGAAACAGCTGGATCCACTGTAATGACACATCATTAATAAGCGCTATGTTGATGATCAATGAACTTGAGTCATTCAAACACAAAGCCACCAAACATCTCATGTGATGCTGGTTGAGTTTTGGGTTTCTGAAGTTATTTGAAGACTTAGTAACAGAGTTTTCTATAGCAGAGGATTGATCGAGAGAATAATCATTAGATGCAGTATCAGGTCTGCATTCTTCTGCTTTCAAGACGTTTGTTGGGTTGGTCAAAGGTTATGGGAAAGATCAGTGGAGCGAGCACTGGAGGAGGAAGGAGGCAGTCTGGCTGAGTAGGATGGACAGCTTGAAAGTTGGATTGGACCAAGTCGTCAAACAGCCCAGCCTCACGTGATTAAATGATAACAGTCGTCAGTTTACTTTAGTTTACATACAGTTGTTGATGTGTATCCATGACAGAGGAATCAATCAGTTTGAAATCTTTGATGATGATTTGGTCGGTGAAGGTCTTGTCTGTTCTTCAGCTCATGGAGATCCAGAGCACAGAAATCCACCTCAGTACCTGTTTTCTTGTCTCTGTGTCATCCATCCCAGGTAGGGGATGGCAGTGAATGTGTACGCCACATCTGTGTCTATTGACAACCTCAGCCGACATGACATGCTGGCATGGGTCAACGATTCTTTGCATCTCACCTACACCAAGATCGAACAGCTATGTTCAGGTGAGGCCTTCCCAAGGGTTTTGATTGAACGCTGTTTTCAAGACACATTCAAGACAAGAAAATAAATGTGTGTGTGCCTTCTGTGTTTTTTCCAGGAGCTGCCTACTGCCAGTTCATGGACATGTTGTTTCCAGGTTGCATCCTTCTGAAGAAGGTCAAATTTCAAGCCAAGCTGGAGCATGAATTTATACACAACTTCAAAGTTCTTCAGGCAGCTTTTAAAAGGATGAGTGTTGACAAAGTCAGAGTCCCCTTCATGTTATTCTGTTTTTTAGTCTCATCATCCCATACAACTGCGTTAGATACATATTGTGTCACATGGAGCTATTCAAGCATTTCCTGTTTCCATCCTCCAGATAATTCCTGTAGAGAAGCTTGTAAAAGGGAAGTTCCAGGACAACTTTGAATTCGTGCAGTGGTTCAAGAAGTTCTTCGATGCCAACTATGACGGGAAGGAGTATGACCCTTTACTAGCCAGACAGGGGCAGGACGTGGCCCCTGCCCCCAACCCAGGTGATCACTTTATCCACAAACCAAAGAGAAACCAAGGTAAACCAAACAGTTTTGCCTTTCGCTGCACGGTCTTGCTGAGCTTTGGATGGCTCAAGGGCGCTCCCCTGCAAGCAAGTGGTGTGAGCAGCACGATTCACAGAATGACTGCTGTCTTCTTTAAATCCATCTCACTGCCCAGCATTCACAAGCAACATGACACTGTAGGTATGAGTGAGTCACTGGTGGGATTGCACCAGTCACCACAGTGAGTGGTGGGATGCAGCAGTGGTGGGGTTGCAAATTCACATCATGCAACTTCAGTTTCGACTCGCTTCTCTCCCAATTCTAATTGATCACAATCAGCAGCACCAGAGGACCTGCAGAAATATCAGACGTAATGATCATCTCCAGTGTTCTGCATTACGCAGGTGATGCAGCACTTGTTGCAGCTTCATCCCTCTCAAAGTTGGACTGAAACAAAAAGTGTCTCATTTTACTAACCAGAGTAAACGTCAGCCTGACCAGCCTTGCTCTGTCTCTGTCAAAGCTTTTTGCTTGAAAATCATGGCGTACAACCTGATTTGATTTGTAGTGTGTCATAAGCCTGCTCTGTGACTTTGTCACTGGCAAGCAGTGTGGGCAGAATGACTGCATTTATTTCAAAACTGTAATAATGCGTGTTGGCATGGTTTGACTTTGAGTTTCTTTGAAACACTTCTGCTGAAGCACTTATAGAGGTTTGGCAGATTCTTTTTTAAATGATTCACATCCATTCACTAAGTTTTACCTCAAAATTTGGCTTTAGATGTTTGGCAAACCCAAATCTGTATCTTTTATATCAGCTCTGTTTGTTAAACTACTTAAAATCTATTCACAAAAATGCCATATCAAAGACACAAAATTATGATTCAAGCTGATAAAATCAGCTCTCTATAATGTGCTACATCCATTGCCACAGTTGCTACAAGGCCAAAATAAATGCAGAGATTCTGTGTGCGCTCAAATGCTCAACATGTCTCACCATCTCTGACCAATCCAGGACCACAGAGGACATCTCCAACAGTTCCCAAAAACATGCCAACACCACAGCGGGTCCAACACAACACTCCAGCCATGAGGAAGAACCCGTCTTTGTCTAGAAATGGAGGCAGTGATGCTGAGATCATGGAGCTAAATCAACAGGTAGAGCTGCACGGAGAGGAGGAAGAGCTGTGGTCTGAGATCATGTAATCTGTCTCTTCCCCCCTGTTTTTAGACTCATCATGACTATGGGAGTAGTGTGCTGAATTAATTGGCCTTTTACAGAGTAACAATGTGACATGTTACAGAAGGACATGAATAAATAATGAAATGAATGAAAACAATGGTTGTAATCCATTTAGCTACTTCGGTTCAGGGCTCTGCTGCTGTGAGTGCAGCATCACACTGTTGTAGCTTCAGAGTTATGGACACTTAAGGACGTGTTTCTTTTTATGATGAGTCATAATTTTTTGTCTGTGTCTGCAATCACTACCAAAAATACATCAACATCATTTTCTCTTTCTGTCCTAAGTTGATGGAGTTGAAGTTGACCGTAGACGGACTAGAGAAGGAGAGAGACTTCTACTTCAGCAAACTACGGGACATCGAGCTGATCTGCCAGGAGCACGAGAGCGAAAACAACCCCATCCTCAGCAAGATAATCGACATTCTCTACGCAACAGAGGTACAGTGTCTTTGCATTACCAGCATCAAATCTGCAATGCACCATTGCAATCTGCGTGTGCGTGTGTGTTTCTCACAGTTAATTAAGACCTATATTTTGATCCCACACATGGGAAATTTGGTTGTTATAGTAGCGTACAACAAGAAGGGAGACAAGGTAGAAAAATATGCAAATATAAAAATATGAGAGAAAAGAGAGAGAGAGAGTCTGTACAGTTCAGAGAGGAGTGAAGTGAAATCACAGCCTCTATATTAAAAATGACTGTAACATTTTTAATCATGAATAAAGGTCCAGCTTTGGACCATAATGACACTCAACAATGCCGAGATGTTGTTCCTACAGTAAAGTACTTCTGTTTTCAGTTCCCATCAGTCCTATAGACAACCGTAGGTTAAATGTCACAGCTGAACAGACAAAGTGAGTTAAGTCACCATGGTTGTGAGCTTTTTAGACAGTTAAAGCATTTGATGAATGTCGCTGGATTGTTATGTTACCGCTTTCCATTTCACAAATATACAAATCTAATAAAAGTTAAATCATAATACAATACTACTAACTAATACTACTACTAACTACTAATACTGCTAACAAGTTACTGCTGTTCAAAGGATTTCAGTGCTATAACAGGAAGGATGTAATGATTTGACTTCACATTTGAATATCTTCTTTCTCTTGTGTATCTCAGGAAGGCTTTGCGCCTCCAGAGGATGAAGACCTCGATGAACAAGCTCACCTGGACCAGGATGAATACTGAAGCCCTCATCTCCCTCCCCCATAACATCTCCATCCTCCCCTTAGTTTTCATTTCACCCTCATTTGTTTTCTACTCTCTCTGCACGCGCTCTATAAATACATTATCCCTACTCTCTGTCCGTCTTTTCCTTTCTTTCTCATATGAATATCTGTTCGTAACCTCCCCCCCTTCGCCATCCACCCTCTGGCCATCTACATACTATACACAACTACTCTGCATCATCATTTGCTGCTCCTCTCTGCCTCCACTTTACACAGTAACAATAACAGTAACGTACAACATATCCCAGTTATTTCAGCATGAGAAACACAGAAAATCGAGCCAAGCCTGGCATGGAGGTTGTTATGGCAAACAGTGAATTTAACTCTGTAAATATTACTGACATTTTTGATTTCTGAGAGAACAATGTATTTGCTCATTATGGAGTTATTTATTTGCCTTTGGTGCGCTGTTAACACTACTATTAGAGCACAGAACAACGCTGCTCCAATGTGCCATCAGGACACTCCCAGAGCTACTAAAACTGTAACAGAAGTGACTTTTTAATAACAATTTCTTATTTATTTAACTTATATTTCAGTTAGGTTAACTTTCTGTAGCAAAACTGGTGCAAAACCTACTGTATATGAACTGAAAGCTGAAGGCCCTGTGTGTCATTTGAGAATAAGGTTTGTGCTCGAGTCTGCATCAAGCTTTTGGTTTCTGTTATGGTGGGGTCATGGCATGTAGAAACGCTGAAGGAAATTCTTTGGTGTAATGACTCAAGGCATATGATCAGTGCTATGCGATTACTCATTATTGATCAGCAACATATCTGAGCATGAGAATGTTACACATTGACTGTGAATGAGTGATATTTTGTAAATGTATTTTGTGTGAAGATTTTTGTCTGATGTCGCACGATCCTGGTTAATTGCCATTGTATCTTTTAGGCGGACATGCAGTAGCCTTTGAGTTCAAGGTTTAGCAGTGGAGAGCCACCTGCAGACAAACAACATGGTTATAGATTGTAGCAGTTCTAATGTCTTATTGTAAAATACAAGGGAGCCGGACACTGAATTAATACAGACACATTTAAACATGACAGCCTTTGTCATGTTTTTACTGCTAATCACATTGTGTTTATACTTTTGATTTGCTGTAAAGAGTTGCCCAGGGTGTGTGAGTTGTAGTTTGGAAGAAAGTCAGTATTAAGCGACGAGTTGACTGGTCGTAACTAGCATCCAGTTTAACCAAGGAAGTCTCCTAGTCCTCCCTCAGCTATTTTTACTTTGCAAACTGGCTGTCGTCTGCTCTGGAACCTGCATTCATCGACCATGTAAACATCTACAGAACACTCATCTTTTGAGTTTTGAATAAATAAACAGTTGTGAAATAAATTATTTGTGGTGTATTTTATGCAAAGACATAAATCTGATGTAACTGTGTGCTTATGTGTAGATGTACAGTAGAAGTTGTAGTAAATCACACTAAAGTAATCCAACATTTCCCAATTTCCATCTGAGATTATACAGATACATGACAAATTCATTTATTTGTTAGGAGTTACAAGCAAGCGTGGATCATCATAAGCCTGACACCTCCTCTGGTATGCAGGCCACAATTTTGTTGGACATGTTAACTCTTGAGTTATGACTTCCGGTCCCATCTCGTAAATCGAAATATAGAAATATTGACGCTAGCTTTGTTTTCTTCATATATTTAAGAAATAACGACATTTCTTGTTGTTCTAACGCAATTCGCAGTCTCATACAATCAACATATCAAACATATAAGACATATTCGTGGCCAAGTATGAATATGATTTGATACATAATCGCCGAGTCGTGGGGGATTAGCTCAAATGGTAGAGCGCTCGCTTAGCATGCGAGAGGTAGCGGGATCGATGCCCGCATCCTCCAAGCTTTTCTCTTCTGTCCAGCAATAAAACCTAGCTTTCATTTTTACCTGGAGCAAACCGTGACAAACGTTTGGGTTCACATACATGAGACTGCGACCGAAATCGTGTCATCAAAAACGTCTAGTTTTAGCATTTTAACGTCTTGCTCAACCTGCGCTAATCGTAAATGTATTATACAGTTATACGTTTATGTATTATACATAATCATGCTTCCACGAGTCAAACAGTATCGTGTTGTCAACATTTCACTTCACGAGAGCAGCATGTTAAACGCATTGACAACCAGTAGGTGGCAGCACAGCATCATACCTGTAAGTATGAGACCCTCAATTCACAAGTGACATGCCCCAAGTTGTTTTTAAATTAAGTGTATCCAGCAATAGAGCACTAAAGTTGACTGTATCCTGGGTGATGAGTGCTTTCAAATGGATAAACCGCTTAAATATAGGCCATTAGTTCAGATGGAAATCGATGCCCATATTCTCCAAATACAAACTTTAACTATTTCATGTGTCTCACTGCTCAAAAAATGAAGAAAACACTAACCGATTCAAAAACGAGGGGCACGATAGAAACAAGGACGGTGTCGACTGATTTTTTTTACATGATGATCCCCTGAACACACTCACCTGCCATTTGTAGTAACGATTTCACAGCGGCCTCACAAGCAGTGTTGCCAGATCAGATTGGCAGTTGCCAGCCCAATCACAGTTTAGAACCCGCCCAATCCAATAAGAACCCGCCCAAACCACGAAGTTGCCAGACGCCATTTAAACCCGTAAAATCACAATACATTCAATAGAAAACGTATTCAGAGCTTCGTATCTGAATGAAATAAATAAATAATAAAATAAATTATAGATTAAAAGCTTTTGGAAAATTTCAACCAGCGTGGTAAATCAACCAAGGATAGACAAATTGCAAAATGAACCTCTGTCATCCTTGCCAAGACTTGTCTTTTTTTGTGGCGCCATGTTCTTTCAAATCGTTAAGCTGTGCTCTTATTTCTGTATTACAATACTTGCATTGCGCTTTAGAGTGGTCTCCTTGGACAGGCGCGATCCAGGATTTAAGTTCAGGGTCGGCCTCCCACTCCTTCCTGTAGGATTTTTTGTATTTTCCCCACTTCGGCATGATGCGAACTTCTCTGGGCCACTCACTTTAAATTTAACGCGGCTTCAGAGCATTTGCTGTCTGCTGAACTGACGTCACGGTTAAGTTGCCAAATCCAAATTCATTTTTTATTTTTAAAAGAGAGAGAGGAAAGAGAGGTTTGTGTGTATGTGTTGTTTTCACAATATTAAAAACCCGCCAATTGTCGACCAAAGCAGCCCAAATTTTATCCACCCGCCCAATGTATTTTTGTCCCGCCTGACGTAAACAAAAATAGCCCAATTGGGGGGGAAACCGCCCAATCTGGCAACACTGGCGGCCCGTGGTCCGTGGTTTTAACAGACGACGGCCAGGCTAGCCCAGCCCAGCCCTCCGGACAGGCAGACACACACACTCTCGCTCGCCCACCCACCCCCACACTCATATCTGGCCGCTGCCATAAGCTACGGGGAGCCGGGGTCCGCGGTTTTAACAGACGACGGCCAGGCTAGCCCAGCCCAGCCCTCCGGACAGGCAGACACACACACTCTCGCTCGCCCACCCACCCCCACACTCATATCTGGCCGCTGCCATAAGCTACGGGGAGCCGGGGTCCGCGGTTTTAACAGACGACGGCCAGGCTAGCCCAGCCCAGCCCTCCGGACAGGCAGACACACACACTCTCGCTCGCCCACCCACCCCCACACTCATATCTGGCCGCTGCCATAAGCTACGGGGAGCCGGGGTCCGCGGTTTTAACAGACGACGGCCAGGCTAGCCCAGCCCAGCCCTCCGGACAGGCAGACACACACACTCTCGCTCGCCCACCCACCCCCACACTCATATCTGGCCGCTGCCATAAGCTACGGGGAGCCGGGGTCCGCGGTTTTAACAGACGACGGCCAGGCTAGCCCAGCCCAGCCCTCCGGACAGGCAGACACACACACTCTCGCTCGCCCACCCACCCCCACACTCATATCTGGCCGCTGCCATAAGCTACGGGGAGCCGGGGTCCGCGGTTTTAACAGACGACGGCCAGGCTAGCCCAGCCCAGCCCTCCGGACAGGCAGACACACACACTCTCGCTCGCCCACCCACCCCCACACTCATATCTGGCCGCTGCCATAAGCTACGGGGAGCCGGGGTCCGCGGTTTTAACAGACGACGGCCAGGCTAGCCCAGCCCAGCCCTCCGGACAGGCAGACACACACACTCTCGCTCGCCCACCCACCCCCACACTCATATCTGGCCGCTGCCATAAGCTACGGGGAGCCGGGGTCCGCGGTTTTAACAGACGACGGCCAGGCTAGCCCAGCCCAGCCCTCCGGACAGGCAGACACACACACTCTCGCTCGCCCACCCACCCCCACACTCATATCTGGCCGCTGCCATAAGCTACGGGGAGCCGGGGTCCGCGGTTTTAACAGACGACGGCCAGGCTAGCCCAGCCCAGCCCTCCGGACAGGCAGACACACACACTCTCGCTCGCCCACCCACCCCCACACTCATATCTGGCCGCTGCCATAAGCTACGGGGAGCCGGGGTCCGCGGTTTTAACAGACGACGGCCAGGCTAGCCCAGCCCAGCCCTCCGGACAGGCAGACACACACACTCTCGCTCGCCCACCCACCCCCACACTCATATCTGGCCGCTGCCATAAGCTACGGGGAGCCGGGGTCCGCGGTTTTAACAGACGACGGCCAGGCTAGCCCAGCCCAGCCCTCCGGACAGGCAGACACACACACTCTCGCTCGCCCACCCACCCCCACACTCATATCTGGCCGCTGCCATAAGCTACGGGGAGCCGGGTCCGCGGTTTTAACAGACGACGGCCAGGCTAGCCCAGCCCAGCCCTCCGGACAGGCAGACACACACACTCTCGCTCGCCCACCCACCCCCACACTCATATCTGGCCGCTGCCATAAGCTACGGGGAGCCGGGGTCCGCGGTTTTAACAGACGACGGCCAGGCTAGCCCAGCCCAGCCCTCCGGACAGGCAGACACACACACTCTCGCTCGCCCACCCACCCCCACACTCATATCTGGCCGCTGCCATAAGCTACGGGGAGCCGGGGTCCGCGGTTTTAACAGACGACGGCCAGGCTAGCCCAGCCCAGCCCTCCGGACAGGCAGACACACACACTCTCGCTCGCCCACCCACCCCCACACTCATATCTGGCCGCTGCCATAAGCTACGGGGAGCCGGGGTCCGCGGTTTTAACAGACGACGGCCAGGCTAGCCCAGCCCAGCCCTCCGGACAGGCAGACACACACACTCTCGCTCGCCCACCCACCCCCACACTCATATCTGGCCGCTGCCATAAGCTACGGGGAGCCGGGGTCCGCGGTTTTAACAGACGACGGCCAGGCTAGCCCAGCCCAGCCCTCCGGACAGGCAGACACACACACTCTCGCTCGCCCACCCACCCCCACACTCATATCTGGCCGCTGCCATAAGCTACGGGGAGCCGGGGTCCGCGGTTTTAACAGACGACGGCCAGGCTAGCCCAGCCCAGCCCTCCGGACAGGCAGACACACACACTCTCGCTCGCCCACCCACCCCCACACTCATATCTGGCCGCTGCCATAAGCTACGGGGAGCCGGGGTCCGCGGTTTTAACAGACGACGGCCAGGCTAGCCCAGCCCAGCCCTCCGGACAGGCAGACACACACACTCTCGCTCGCCCACCCACCCCCACACTCATATCTGGCCGCTGCCATAAGCTACGGGGAGCCGGGGTCCGCGGTTTTAACAGACGACGGCCAGGCTAGCCCAGCCCAGCCCTCCGGACAGGCAGACACACACACTCTCGCTCGCCCACCCACCCCCACACTCATATCTGGCCGCTGCCATAAGCTACGGGGAGCCGGGGTCCGCGGTTTTAACAGACGACGGCCAGGCTAGCCCAGCCCAGCCCTCCGGACAGGCAGACACACACACTCTCGCTCGCCCACACACCCCCACACTCATATCTGGCCGCTGCCATAAGCTACGGGGAGCCGGGGTCCGCGGTTTTAACAGACGACGGCCAGGCTAGCCCAGCCCAGCCCTCCGGACAGGCAGACACACACACTCTCGCTCGCCCACCCACCCCCACACTCATATCTGGCCGCTGCCATAAGCTACGGGGAGCCGGGGTCCGCGGTTTTAACAGACGACGGCCAGGCTAGCCCAGCCCAGCCCTCCGGACAGGCAGACACACACACTCTCGCTCGCCCACCCACCCCCACACTCATATCTGGCCGCTGCCATAAGCTACGGGAGCCGGGGTCCGCGGTTTTAACAGACGACGGCCAGGCTAGCCCAGCCCAGCCCTCCGGACAGGCAGACACACACACTCTCGCTCGCCCACCCACCCCCACACTCATATCTGGCCGCTGCCATAAGCTACGGGGAGCCGGGGTCCGCGGTTTTAACAGACGACGGCCAGGCTAGCCCAGCCCAGCCCTCCGGACAGGCAGACACACACACTCTCGCTCGCCCACCCACCCCCACACTCATATCTGGCCGCTGCCATAAGCTACGGGGAGCCGGGGTCCGCGGTTTTAACAGACGACGGCCAGGCTAGCCCAGCCCAGCCCTCCGGACAGGCAGACACACACACTCTCGCTCGCCCACCCACCCCCACACTCATATCTGGCCGCTGCCATAAGCTACGGGGAGCCGGGGTCCGCGGTTTTAACAGACGACGGCCAGGCTAGCCCAGCCCAGCCCTCCGGACAGGCAGACACACACACTCTCGCTCGCCCACCCACCCCCACACTCATATCTGGCCGCTGCCATAAGCTACGGGGAGCCGGGGTCCGCGGTTTTAACAGACGACGGCCAGGCTAGCCCAGCCCAGCCCTCCGGACAGGCAGACACACACACTCTCGCTCGCCCACCCACCCCCACACTCATATCTGGCCGCTGCCATAAGCTACGGGAGCCGGGGTCCGCGGTTTTAACAGACGACGGCCAGGCTAGCCCAGCCCAGCCCTCCGGACAGGCAGACACACACACTCTCGCTCGCCCACCCACCCCCACACTCATATCTGGCCGCTGCCATAAGCTACGGGGAGCCGGGGTCCGCGGTTTTAACAGACGACGGCCAGGCTAGCCCAGCCCAGCCCTCCGGACAGGCAGACACACACACTCTCGCTCGCCCACCCACCCCCACACTCATATCTGGCCGCTGCCATAAGCTACGGGGAGCCGGGGTCCGCGGTTTTAACAGACGACGGCCAGGCTAGCCCAGCCCAGCCCTCCGGACAGGCAGACACACACACTCTCGCTCGCCCACCCACCCCCACACTCATATCTGGCCGCTGCCATAAGCTACGGGGAGCCGGGGTCCGCGGTTTTAACAGACGACGGCCAGGCTAGCCCAGCCCAGCCCTCCGGACAGGCAGACACACACACTCTCGCTCGCCCACCCACCCCCACACTCATATCTGGCCGCTGCCATAAGCTACGGGGAGCCGGGGTCCGCGGTTTTAACACACGACGGCCAGGCTAGCCCAGCCCAGCCCTCCGGACAGGCAGACACACACACTCTCGCTCGCCCACCCACCCCCACACTCATATCTGGCCGCTGCCATAAGCTACGGGGAGCCGGGGTCCGCGGTTTTAACAGACGACGGCCAGGCTAGCCCAGCCCAGCCCTCCGGACAGGCAGACACACACACTCTCGCTCGCCCACCCACCCCCACACTCATATCTGGCCGCTGCCATAAGCTACGGGGAGCCGGGGTCCGCGGTTTTAACAGACGACGGCCAGGCTAGCCCAGCCCAGCCCTCCGGACAGGCAGACACACACACTCTCGCTCGCCCACCCACCCCCACACTCATATCTGGCCGCTGCCATAAGCTACGGGGAGCCGGGGTCCGCGGTTTTAACAGACGACGGCCAGGCTAGCCCAGCCCAGCCCTCCGGACAGGCAGACACACACACTCTCGCTCGCCCACCCACCCCCACACTCATATCTGGCCGCTGCCATAAGCTACGGGGAGCCGGGGTCCGCGGTTTTAACACACGACGGCCAGGCTAGCCCAGCCCAGCCCTCCGGACAGGCAGACACACACACTCTCGCTCGCCCACCCACCCCCACACTCATATCTGGCCGCTGCCATAAGCTACGGGGAGCCGGGGTCCGCGGTTTTAACAGACGACGGCCAGGCTAGCCCAGCCCAGCCCTCCGGACAGGCAGACACACACACTCTCGCTCGCCCACCCACCCCCACACTCATATCTGGCCGCTGCCATAAGCTACGGGGAGCCGGGGTCCGCGGTTTTAACAGACGACGGCCAGGCTAGCCCAGCCCAGCCCTCCGGACAGGCAGACACACACACTCTCGCTCGCCCACCCACCCCCACACTCATATCTGGCCGCTGCCATAAGCTACGGGGAGCCGGGGTCCGCGGTTTTAACAGACGACGGCCAGGCTAGCCCAGCCCAGCCCTCCGGACAGGCAGACACACACACTCTCGCTCGCCCACCCACCCCCACACTCATATCTGGCCGCTGCCATAAGCTACGGGGAGCCGGGGTCCGCGGTTTTAACAGACGACGGCCAGGCTAGCCCAGCCCAGCCCTCCGGACAGGCAGACACACACACTCTCGCTCGCCCACCCACCCCCACACTCATATCTGGCCGCTGCCATAAGCTACGGGGAGCCGGGGTCCGCGGTTTTAACAGACGACGGCCAGGCTAGCCCAGCCCAGCCCTCCGGACAGGCAGACACACACACTCTCGCTCGCCCACCCACCCCCACACTCATATCTGGCCGCTGCCATAAGCTACGGGGAGCCGGGGTCCGCGGTTTTAACAGACGACGGCCAGGCTAGCCCAGCCCAGCCCTCCGGACAGGCAGACACACACACTCTCGCTCGCCCACCCACCCCCACACTCATATCTGGCCGCTGCCATAAGCTACGGGGAGCCGGGTCCGCGGTTTTAACAGACGACGGCCAGGCTAGCCCAGCCCAGCCCTCCGGACAGGCAGACACACACACTCTCGCTCGCCCACCCACCCCCACACTCATATCTGGCCGCTGCCATAAGCTACGGGGAGCCGGGGTCCGCGGTTTTAACAGACGACGGCCAGGCTAGCCCAGCCCAGCCCTCCGGACAGGCAGACACACACACTCTCGCTCGCCCACCCACCCCCACACTCATATCTGGCCGCTGCCATAAGCTACGGGGAGCCGGGGTCCGCGGTTTTAACAGACGACGGCCAGGCTAGCCCAGCCCAGCCCTCCGGACAGGCAGACACACACACTCTCGCTCGCCCACCCACCCCACACTCATATCTGGCCGCTGCCATAAGCTACGGGGAGCCGGGGTCCGCGGTTTTAACAGACGACGGCCAGGCTAGCCCAGCCCAGCCCTCCGGACAGGCAGACACACACACTCTCGCTCGCCCACCCACCCCCACACTCATATCTGGCCGCTGCCATAAGCTACGGGGAGCCGGGGTCCGCGGTTTTAACAGACGACGGCCAGGCTAGCCCAGCCCAGCCCTCCGGACAGGCAGACACACACACTCTCGCTCGCCCACCCACCCCCACACTCATATCTGGCCGCTGCCATAAGCTACGGGGAGCCGGGGTCCGCGGTTTTAACACACGACGGCCAGGCTAGCCCAGCCCAGCCCTCCGGACAGGCAGACACACACACTCTCGCTCGCCCACCCACCCCCACACTCATATCTGGCCGCTGCCATAAGCTACGGGGAGCCGGGGTCCGCGGTTTTAACAGACGACGGCCAGGCTAGCCCAGCCCAGCCCTCCGGACAGGCAGACACACACACTCTCGCTCGCCCACCCACCCCCACACTCATATCTGGCCGCTGCCATAAGCTACGGGGAGCCGGGGTCCGCGGTTTTAACACACGACGGCCAGGCTAGCCCAGCCCAGCCCTCCGGACAGGCAGACACACACACTCTCGCTCGCCCACCCACCCCCACACTCATATCTGGCCGCTGCCATAAGCTACGGGGAGCCGGGGTCCGCGGTTTTAACACACGACGGCCAGGCTAGCCCAGCCCAGCCCTCCGGACAGGCAGACACACACACTCTCGCTCGCCCACCCACCCCCACACTCATATCTGGCCGCTGCCATAAGCTACGGGGAGCCGGGGTCCGCGGTTTTAACACACGACGGCCAGGCTAGCCCAGCCCAGCCCTCCGGACAGGCAGACACACACACTCTCGCTCGCCCACCCACCCCCACACTCATATCTGGCCGCTGCCATAAGCTACGGGGAGCCGGGGTCCGCGGTTTTAACACACGACGGCCAGGCTAGCCCAGCCCAGCCCTCCGGACAGGCAGACACACACACTCTCGCTCGCCCACCCACCCCCACACTCATATCTGGCCGCTGCCATAAGCTACGGGGAGCCGGGGTCCGCGGTTTTAACAGACGACGGCCAGGCTAGCCCAGCCCAGCCCTCCGGACAGGCAGACACACACACTCTCGCTCGCCCACCCACCCCCACACTCATATCTGGCCGCTGCCATAAGCTACGGGGAGCCGGGGTCCGCGGTTTTAACACACGACGGCCAGGCTAGCCCAGCCCAGCCCTCCGGACAGGCAGACACACACACTCTCGCTCGCCCACCCACCCCCACACTCATATCTGGCCGCTGCCATAAGCTACGGGGAGCCGGGGTCCGCGGTTTTAACACACGACGGCCAGGCTAGCCCAGCCCAGCCCTCCGGACAGGCAGACACACACACTCTCGCTCGCCCACCCACCCCCACACTCATATCTGGCCGCTGCCATAAGCTACGGGGAGCCGGGGTCCGCGGTTTTAACACACGACGGCCAGGCTAGCCCAGCCCAGCCCTCCGGACAGGCAGACACACACACTCTCGCTCGCCCACCCCCCCACACTCATATCTGGCCGCTGCCATAAGCTACGGGGAGCCGGGGTCCGCGGTTTTAACACACGACGGCCAGGCTAGCCCAGCCCAGCCCTCCGGACAGGCAGACACACACACTCTCGCTCGCCCACCCACCCCCACACTCATATCTGGCCGCTGCCATAAGCTACGGGGAGCCGGGGTCCGCGGTTTTAACACACGACGGCCAGGCTAGCCCAGCCCAGCCCTCCGGACAGGCAGACACACACACTCTCGCTCGCCCACCCACCCCCACACTCATATCTGGCCGCTGCCATAAGCTACGGGGAGCCGGGGTCCGCGGTTTTAACACACGACGGCCAGGCTAGCCCAGCCCAGCCCTCCGGACAGGCAGACACACACACTCTCGCTCGCCCACCCACCCCCACACTCATATCTGGCCGCTGCCATAAGCTACGGGGAGCCGGGGTCCGCGGTTTTAACACACGACGGCCAGGCTAGCCCAGCCCAGCCCTCCGGACAGGCAGACACACACACTCTCGCTCGCCCACCCACCCCCACACACTCATATCTGGCCGCTGCCATAAGCTACGGGGAGCCGGGGTCCGCGGTTTTAACACACGACGGCCAGGCTAGCCCAGCCCAGCCCTCCGGACAGGCAGACACACACACTCTCGCTCGCCCACCCACCCCCACACTCATATCTGGCCGCTGCCATAAGCTACGGGGAGCCGGGGTCCGCGGTTTTAACACACGACGGCCAGGCTAGCCCAGCCCAGCCCTCCGGACAGGCAGACACACACACTCTCGCTCGCCCACCCACCCCCACACTCATATCTGGCCGCTGCCATAAGCTACGGGGAGCCGGGGTCCGCGGTTTTAACACACGACGGCCAGGCTAGCCCAGCCCAGCCCTCCGGACAGGCAGACACACACACTCTCGCTCGCCCACCCACCCCCACACTCATATCTGGCCGCTGCCATAAGCTACGGGGAGCCGGGGTCCGCGGTTTTAACACACGACGGCCAGGCTAGCCCAGCCCAGCCCTCCGGACAGGCAGACACACACACTCTCGCTCGCCCACCCACCCCCACACTCATATCTGGCCGCTGCCATAAGCTACGGGGAGCCGGGGTCCGCGGTTTTAACACACGACGGCCAGGCTAGCCCAGCCCAGCCCTCCGGACAGGCAGACACACACACTCTCGCTCGCCCACCCACCCCCACACTCATATCTGGCCGCTGCCATAAGCTACGGGGAGCCGGGGTCCGCGGTTTTAACACACGACGGCCAGGCTAGCCCAGCCCAGCCCTCCGGACAGGCAGACACACACACTCTCGCTCGCCCACCCACCCCCACACTCATATCTGGCCGCTGCCATAAGCTACGGGGAGCCGGGGTCCGCGGTTTTAACACACGACGGCCAGGCTAGCCCAGCCCAGCCCTCCGGACAGGCAGACACACACACTCTCGCTCGCCCACCCACCCCCACACTCATATCTGGCCGCTGCCATAAGCTACGGGGAGCCGGGGTCCGCGGTTTTAACACACGACGGCCAGGCTAGCCCAGCCCAGCCCTCCGGACAGGCAGACACACACACTCTCGCTCGCCCACCCACCCCCACACTCATATCTGGCCGCTGCCATAAGCTACGGGGAGCCGGGGTCCGCGGTTTTAACACACGACGGCCAGGCTAGCCCAGCCCAGCCCTCCGGACAGGCAGACACACACACTCTCGCTCGCCCACCCACCCCCACACTCATATCTGGCCGCTGCCATAAGCTACGGGGAGCCGGGGTCCGCGGTTTTAACACACGACGGCCAGGCTAGCCCAGCCCAGCCCTCCGGACAGGCAGACACACACACTCTCGCTCGCCCACCCACCCCCACACTCATATCTGGCCGCTGCCATAAGCTACGGGGAGCCGGGGTCCGCGGTTTTAACACACGACGGCCAGGCTAGCCCAGCCCAGCCCTCCGGACAGGCAGACACACACACTCTCGCTCGCCCACCCACCCCCACACTCATATCTGGCCGCTGCCATAAGCTACGGGGAGCCGGGGTCCGCGGTTTTAACACACGACGGCCAGGCTAGCCCAGCCCAGCCCTCCGGACAGGCAGACACACACACTCTCGCTCGCCCACCCACCCCCACACTCATACCTGGCCGGGGGGCAGTTGACCGCTGTGAGAAGCTACGGCAAGACCGTGGTCCGCGGTTTCAGACTGGAGCCAGGCTAACCCAGCCCTCGAACAGGGAGCCTCAGCCGCGCATGCCCAGTCACACACACACTCACATTAGCCAGGGGCAGTGTTGCCTGATCAGATTGGCAGTTGCCAGCCCAATCACAGTTTAGAACCCGCCCAGTCCACGAAGTTGCAAGACGCCATTTAAACCCGTAAAATCACAATTCATTCAATAGAAAACGTATTCAGAGCTTCGTATCTGAATGAAATAAATAAATAATAAAAATAAATTATAGATTAATAGGTTTTTGGAAAATTTCAACCAGCGTGGTAAATCAACCAAGGATAGACAAATTGCAAAATGAACCTCTGTCATCCTTGCCAAGACTTGTCTTTTTTTGTGGCGCCATGTTCTTTCAAATCGTTAAGCTGTGCTCTTATTTCTGTATTACAATACTTGCATTGCGCTTTAGAGTGGCCTCCTTGGACAGGCGCGATCCAGGATTTAAGTTCAGGGTCGGCCTCCCACTCCTTCCTGTAGGATTTTTTGTATTTTCCCCACTTCGGCATGATGCGAACTTCTCTGGGCCACTCACTTCAAATTTAGCGCGGCTTCAGTGCATTTGCTGTCTGCTGAACTGACGTCATGGTTAAGTTGCCAAATCCAAATTCATTTTTTATTTTTAAAAGAGAGAGAGAAAAGAGAGGTTTGTGTGTGTGTGTATGTGTTGTTTTCACAGTATTAAAAACCCGCCAATTGTCGACCAAAGCAGCCCAAATTTTATCCCCCCGCCCAATGTATTTTTTTCCCGCCTGACGTAAACAAAAATAGCCCAACTGGGCGGAAAACCGCCCAATCTGGCAACACTGCTCACAAGATCTCACAGAAACTCGCGTGACGAAACGTGACTTCAGAAGAAAAACAAGGGACCTGATGGGTTACTTGTGCTGGCTTTTTATTCAGCAAAAAACTAAAAAAGAGACACAACACACTTAAGGATTATTTGGACAAATAATCATTTTAATCCTCTAATTGTCAATAATAATAATAATAAAAAACTATGAAGGAAATACATGTAAGTAGTTGGTAGAGTATGTGAACAGATGACAACAGGTCATGTTAAGATTAGAAATGCTTGTTATTGTCACTTCATTCACAAATTCAAAAGTAAAACAGATGTGTTCACAAACTACTAATTTTATAATAAATCAGCGAAACACAAAGACAAGCAACAGAAGCAGCTACAACAGGAGTGTATAAATATAAATACTAACAGTGACTCAAACTAAATAAAACTAAACTATTGTGGAAATATTTTTTGTCAAATGGAACAAGAACAAAAAGGAAACAGACAAGTGAAGTCATCTCTTATACTGAATTTACTCAGATCTTTCAAACTCCCAACATTTTCTTCACCATGTAACCAGGCATGTTGTACAGGAAGAGAGCCAAGATTGCCAGCAGCAGGAGGACAGTGAGGATCTTGATGGTCAGCCACCTGTACTGGTCACACACCAGGTGTTTCACAGCTTTGAGTGGGATGAGGAACCAAAGGAGGGCAACATCTGGACGGCTGGTGGAGTGGAGATTTAAATACTGAGTTAGATAGAACAGTTAGTGAGATTTTTGATGAAATCTACCCTGTTACTTTGAGCTGGTTGGATAAATGTGTATTCATATGGTTACAAGGAATAGGTACGTTTTCCAAACAGTATTTTTACTTTTATTATATGGGTTGAAATGCTTATCATAGACCATGCTGTATAATCCATGTGTAATGTGCTTTTTCCTGATACATACAGCACCAACAAGGGCACAAACACAGAAGACAGGACGAGCAGGAAACTGAATGTACAGAGATCAATTTAATCATAAATTTGAAATATCGTACATAGACATATAATCAGGACAACATGACAAAGCGTTCAAGCAAGAAAATCTGAACACAAACCAACTATGCTAAAATTCTCACAATTTTATCAACAAAACCGTTTATATCCAATTTACTGTCATGACCTGTTACCAGCCATCGACACTGGGTGGATTCAATGGAAATAAAGACAAACAAGGAAAACTGCAGTGATCACACAACAGGAGCAACAGGTTGAGATTTGTACATATTGGACTACATTGATAACCAATGGTGAATGCACTCAAGACGCATTAGCACTACTATTATTATCATGCTTGTTTAATAAGACATCAACTATTTCTGTCAAATGGTAAATTGCAAAAACATTCACAAAAAAAAAAAAAAATACAAATTATTACTGAATGCACACTCTTTGAAAAAGAGATCATCTGCTGGGTTTAACTCAAGCTCCCAACATTTTCTTCACCATGTAACCGGGCATGTTGTACAGGAAGAGAGCCACGATGGCCAGCAGCAGGAGGACGGTGAGGATCTTGATGGTCAGCCACCTGTACTGGTCACACACCAGGTGTTTTGCAGCTTTGAAAGGGATGAGGAACCAGAGGAGGGCAATATCTGGACGGCTGGTGGAGCACAGAGATATAAACTAATGTTAACAAAAAAAAAAAAAAAAGTCAAGTTAAAAAATAAAAATGAATCCATTACTTGCAAGCATAATATTAAAAGAGGAGGCTCCCACGTGCTGATACAACCTGAGATAAGACCTGCTTACACCTGGGGCTATACACTTATTGATGTGGAGGGTGGATGAAGAAAACAAATACAGCAGAAAGGGCCAAGGGCTGGAGCCCTGTAACTCCAGACTATCAACTGTGCTGGTGTCTGAGGTGAAAAGGTCATGTTTCACCCACTTGAAACTGTCTTTAATGCAAGAGTCTACACAGTCAGAATAGTGACTTAAGTAACTCAACTCCAACACAACAAAATATTTGTATTTGATTTCATACACAGTTGTGTCAGTGAGTTGATGCTTTCTGGTGTTGCTTCATTATCTCTCAATCAGGTGAGACTCTGTTTACCTGGACACGGATCTTTCAGCTGTCTCTCTTCATTAACTGTCATTCATAATTTTTGTTTGATCAGTTAGGGTTAGTGGTCTGATAACACTGTATCAGATTTATTATTAATTTATTCTTCAGTCATTGTATAAGATGTTTTTAATGGCTTTGTTGTTTTTTGAGCTTTTGAACACATTTTCTTTCAGTGTATGTTTAGATAAAGCAGGGTCTCTCACAATTAGTAGTTTTACCGTTGTCTATTTGTCATTATTTTTTGTCTTTCTAGTTTAATTTTCATTATCAAGCATTACGATGTAATATTGAGGAGAGTTTGCTTATCTGAAAGCATTCTCAAGGCCTGTTGTTTTATACCTGTTTATATACTTTATACTCATACAATGATTTGCAGCCTGCTTGAATTGAAGGAAGGCTGCAGACAGAGAGCAAGCAGGGAAGAGAAAAAGTCAGAGGCCATCTGGTTAGTGAAACTGCTGGAACCTTCTGCAGACGTGTCTGAGCAACATCTCAAGCTCCCAGCATTTTCTTGACCATGTAACCAGGCATGCTGTAGAGGAAAAGAGTCAGCATGGCCAGCAGCAGGAGAGCAGTGACAATCTTGATGGCCAGCCACTTGTACTGGTTGCAGACCAAGTGTTTAATGGCTTTGAAGGGAGTGAGGAACCACAGAAGGCTGGTGTCTGGGCGGCTGGAGGGACACAAACACACACATGCTCAGTAATACAGACTTCAAGCACAATGGACCATTCTACTGTTGGCCTTTTCCTAAAGCCAAATTTAAATGTACATGCAGATGACACTACTGAAACAAAAAGACAGAGCAAAAAGGCAAGACAGAGAAACAATTTACAGTATCTTAGATGATTCTCAGCAGAAAAATAAAATACATGAGGAAACAGCGACTTACCATGTAAAGAAAGAAGATCCTAGGTAAAAGTCCAGAACTTGGTTGAAGTAAATCCGAATAAATGTCTTTCCTCACTTCATGAAATTGCTTTTTCTTATTGTTATGAAAATTTATTTTCTTTATGTTTTTTTAATCATGTTTAAGGTCTCATATTTCATTTTTATGAGAGATTTATCATTTCATTTATTTTTCTATTTATTTATCGTAAAACTTAGTGATTTATTATATTATTTTATACTATTTTCCATCTAGTTGTATTTAGGAGTTAAGCTGGACTACATGTGTTTGCATGCTTGTACACTCACTGGACACTTGATTAGGTACAGCTGTTCAACTCTTAATTACTATTAATGCAGCACCTTGGTGAATCTATGCCACAAAGAATTAAGGCAGTCCTGATGGAAGTCAGTACCAGCAAGGTGTACCTAATAAAGTTGTTGATGAGTGTACATGTGTATGCAAGCCTTAGCATTTGTGTGTGTGTGTGTGAGTGTGTGTGTGTGTGTGCAGGAGGGGTGAAATTAGAAGCCAAAGAATAGTGGACGGTATCACTGACAAAAACAGATAAAAAGAAGAATGTTCAATGTGTGAGAAAACCATGACAGGAAAACATCCTTCATACTTTGGTTTCTCTAGCGGCTCTGGTTCGTTGCGTCCTTCACCAACTGGGCTTTTCTCAGCCTCCTCTCCTGTCAGAAGGTGCAGCTCTGCTTCCACTTTTCCCTGCAAGGGAAAGGATCTCATTAGATGCAGACTTGAATTGCAGAGAGGGGAGAGTGTTTCAGCCCGAGGGACTGAAGTCAAACTTTACACTTTCAGACATTCTGGAGCAAGTCTCTTTGGTGCAGGAATATATCTAATTAAGATGAAGGATGAATACCAACATTGATGATTTCCTGATTTAACACCACTGACATTGCACAGCTGCAGACTCTGTTTTTGTACTGCTCTTTACTTTGACTTACCGTGAGCTCGAACTCATCTTCTTCATTCCTGGCCACAAATGGCCACCAGCCTTTGATCCTCTTCTGTTTGAAGATGGAAACCATGGGCATCTCTGCTTCATTTGTCACCATCTCAATGGTGCACTGCTTGGCAGTCTTTGCACCACGTGGGAAACGGTTCAGGTCCAGCTCAATTGCACCTATAAAGACATATTACTTAGAAAGACTGATTGATATGGTGGAATAAACAAGAAGTAGTTCACAGACCAGTGCCTGCGCACTGTACCTAAGAAGTCGTCTGCAGAGAAATGGTCGGCATCCCACACTTGCAGATTGAGACGTGCAGGAATCTTGTACTCGGTCTCATCCCAGGCAAACATGGACTCCTTCTTTGAGATGACAATTTTCTCTTCAGCCATGAGGTAGTCGAAGGGGTAGACGAAGCGCCAGTTGAAGTTTCCCTCCCCAGTGATGGAGTGGTAGTGGACATCAGTGTCCTGCTTGTCCTCCTGCTGCCCTTTCAACCAACTGGGGAATGTTGTGGGATAAATTCATTAAAGTATTGTTTCCCATCAGAATTACAGTAGATTTCTGTCTTATTTTTAATTTCAGTTTCTATGGATCATGAAGTTGTCTACATTCAGCTGTGCATATTAAGAAGTAAATACAGAGAGAAATAAGAAAAAAGCAACAACTTATCAAGCACATAATTACCCTCGCACGAATATATCACTTGACTTCTCGCCTGTAAAGATGTCATCATCCTCTAGAACGACTTCATCAGTATTCCAGACGATCACTCGCAGTTCAAACCTGGACACAAGTAAAAATGACAAGATACAGTACATCATGAAAATATGATCAATAACTGATGACAAGTGAAAACCAATTCTGTATCCATTTATTTAGATAAAGGTCAAGACAGTGCATGGGCCTCTTGGCAGTTTTTAAAGTGTGTATGAATACCGCAGGCTAATTATGTGACCTCGTTCAGAAAAGAGGACATACTTCTTTGGTTTCCTTGGTGAAATGTCAAGTGCAGGGCCTGGGGCAGTCATGTCCTTAGGGAACATATCCACCCACATCTCAATTCTTCCCTGGTCACAATTGAACACAAGAAAACACAGTCTTAAAAAAATGGAAAAAACAACAACAAACAAACAATAAAAAAAACACCTAAAATGTGTTATTGGTGTGAATTGAGTGAACTTAATATATTGTCATACTTGTTCAATTCCTGGCTTGTCAGGGTGGAGAAGTGGTCTTGTTTCCACATGTTCTGGGACGAGTTTGCATCCAACCCGTGGGATTTCCTCCCAGTGATTCAGCACAGTCAGAGCCAGGTGCTCATCTGTCTGCTTCTTCAAACCTGACCATCACAACCAATTAAAGCCACGTTGTTAAACATATACTTATATTTAGCTTCTAATCAAGCTCAGTTCAAAATATTACAATGGTTCATAGAACACGTAGGTAGTGCACATCATTGGTTTATCAGGTGGAAGAAAAAAAAGGAGTGAGAGTGAAATTCACAGATACCATTTTCATCCTCGATCTCAGTTGGTGCCATGAAGACACGGTTCTCCACCTTCACTCTTCCCCCAGGGCCGTAGTGAGGCCCATCCATTTTGCCATCCTTGCACAGCTTGGCCAGGATCTGTGTGGGTTTCATTGGATCCCTCCAAACATTGTAACCATGGCTACAGAAAAGACCAGCAGTTTAAGAGTTACATGAATACATGCACTGAGTAAAACTAGTATGACTACTGCAGTGTATGGTAAATAAGTTACCCACATCAAAAGCCATGTATGGCAAATATGTGGAATTTACCATTTAGACACATGCAAATATGCAAATTAAGTATTTAAAAGTTAATGTCATACACTATGGTATGACATGTCAGCTAATGCTACCAGAGTCCCTAAGCAACACTATAATTTGCCTCCATTTTCCATAATCTTCCACTCTCTGCCGCAGAGAGGTGGCTCTTTGACTCTTACATGGCATAGTTGCATGAGACACCACACGTGGCTCTGTGTTTGCTGTAGAAACGGTTCTCAAGGTCAAGTTTGGTTTCTCCAATCAGGTCATCAGTTCCCACCAGGTCCCAGTCATAGATTGACACAGTGAGTGTGGAATCCATTGGGAATGTGGCCTCCACATCAAAGGATCTGAGTAGATACAAAAAAATGCAGCATTTGTTCAGTTTTCCTGCATAAATTGAACACATGCATAACATGGTAAAAACCTTTTTTTTACTTACTTGCCAAACAGAGGGTTCAGCTGTTTAGAGATGTAGTTCTCTTTGTCTTTGATTTCTGTCTTTCCAAGTTTGATTGCAATGTATGGATCTGCTTTCCCATTAATGTCAGCTGGATGCAGATCAGTGGCCTGACACAAAAGAACAGGCTGTATGAAATCTGATCATCATAATAAAATGCTTTCGGTCCTCTTTGTACATGTGCAACAGTATTCACATGAACATGCAGTCAAGTACAGAATAGATATCTCACCCTGATGACGTAGATGCGGACAAGAACGTTGATGGGATCGTTGTGAGGGATATTTTGAAACATTCCCATGTTGGAGTCGAAGCTCATGTCTCTGGGCATATCGTCAGACACTTTGTACATGCACATTGAGCCCTGAAGGGACATAACAACAAATTAATGGTTATATAGAAATAAAGTGTCCTGTGTTAGATAAACAGAACAGTTACAGTAGTAGTAGTACACTAAACTAAAATTAAACTAACCAGGGACTGTGTATTTTGTAAATTATGTAAACATCATGGTCTCACTTTGAATTTCCCAACAATCCTGTCCTCATCAGTCACATTTTGGTCGTCATCATCGCCTCCCTTTCCTCTAAACAGGTTGAAACTGTGCAGCCAGTCCTCAAAGTTGTCGAAGTAGCTCTCCAGCTCCTTAGGATACACCTTTTGTGAGAAAAATAACAAGATACAATTGGTATTTGCACCACTACTTATTAGACATGGATTCTTAAGATGACATGCAAGTATATTGTATTTTTATTTACCACTCCAATGTTCAAGTTTATGGGGAGGGAGTTTCAACTTTATACTGACACCTTTTTGAGACATCTGTAATTTTATAACATTAATTTTTCTTCGGTACCTTCAGCTCATCCAGCTTCGGCTTTTTCTTGTCTAACGGATCAGCTGCTGGCTTCTTCTTCTTTCCTTTTCCTTTCTTGGTGCCTTTCACAGGAGAATCATCAGGTTTGATATCTGAGTACAGGTTAGCAGTGAGGGCGGAGGGAGAGGGACAAGGGGGTGGGGTTGGGAGGGGTGAAGGAGCAGAGCACTCGAGACATGAATTCCACATGAAAGTTGCCAAAACCAGCTGTTATTGTGCACAGCAAGCAGGTCATTGAACTGTATACTGTTGAAGTATACAGTTCAGTGGGGATAATGTGGCAGGATGCTCCCAGCAGGCAGCTGTGGGGACTCAGCAAAGCTCATTAATAAAGACAAGCTCACAACTTGACTGCCTCTTATCATAAGAGTGAACTGTCCAAGTATATGTATAGCAACATACACCATATACAACAGTGTACATTTGCATTATATACCATATATCATCATATAATAACCAGTTGATTCTGTGCAGCCTCATTGGCAAAACACAGAATCAAGCATGTTTCATATTTATTTTATATCACAGCAATACACATTCATGTCATCAAACTGCATTGTCTGTGTTTTGATTCACTGCAATTTTTTTCTTTGACAACTTTCATGGCAGGCATACGACTAATATGCACATATGGGAGAGAAAAAGCAGTCGTCCCACGCATAGATATTTGGATTCATGTCAGCATCTACATGGAGCAGCATCTACATTCTCGGGCTACGAGGTTCACTACTGCACTGTAGAAGAAAACAGCAGAGTTAGTGAGCTCATAAAAGACAAACATGCAGGTATTTCATTTGACAAGTCAAGTAAAATCTATGTCATGTAAACATTGGCAACAGTATAACTCTCCACTCATTGATGCACAGTCAACATCCCATACTTGAGCACATGAAATGAGATTAAATGTTAGGAATAACCTGAAGCTACACTTCAGCACAGGGCTGACACAGAACCACATGAAAGTATGGTGGATAGATTTTAGCCACTTTTATCTAAGGTCATCTGGTTTTACCTCCTCCATCGGCAATATCCATGTCCTCTTTGTCTTCTGAATCAGAGAGAGCTGCTTCTTGAGCCTTGAGTGCCTGTAAGAGCAGAAAGCCACTGCAAAATAAATAACTATTTCCCCATCACAACTAAAACACCAGTTGATCAACTTTCTGATGAATCAGAATGTATTGTGCTTATATCCTCTTTCTCACCTCGGTCAAAGTTTCAATGGAGGCAAAATATTTGGACCACCAGTCCAACATGCTCTCATCAAGTTCCTCTTCCTCAGCCTCATCACCCTTCTTCCTCTTCTTCTTTTTCCCCTTTCCATCCTTATCATCATCCTTTTGATACAAAGAGCACCACTCACCACATCAGATCTTTCAATTTTGATTCATAAAAAGTTAAGCAATCACAGAACTTGAGCTCACCTCAACTTTGACCACAGCATCGGAGCACTAGATAGAAAAGCAGATTGAAGGACATAAAATTACGTGACAATATTTTGAGTACATTTACAAGTTACTGCAGGTTTTGTTCATCACTGTCTGATTTGCTGTTTACTTTATTTCTTATCTTGCCAATTTATAAATGCAGTTTCAATCGCTGTCTGTTTTAATAATATAACTCCTGTAGGATTATTATTTAGGCATTTGTAATTTTTGGATAATACTTACAGAGTCTAGTTTGACCACCGTGTCCATCTTCTTATAAGAAGGCTCAGGTTCCATGTTGACAACAATAATTTCATCTGAAAGGCAAATGAGTGACCAGAATGATATTTCTCAAATTTAAACCTTAAGAACATGATACTACTTATTTACCATCACACATTCACAGGAACCATCTTTCATCTTCATCATTTGCAGTTTCTGAGCTTAAAAAAAACTCCAGCTTTTAGTTTTCACCTGTTGTGGACCAGTTGTTGGCCTGCTTGTCTGACGGCCTGTAGATGAACTTCCGCAGGCTGGTGACAGCGTTGGAGCCAACCAGGGTGTAGCGACCAAAGGCCCTGCAGTCCACCACTCGGATGTTCAGTGGTGGGTGTAGCAACTCGTTCTCAGGCAAGTCCTTGACACACAGGGTTCAGAATTAGACGACTTACAAACAGAAGTTTACAGGAACTTCAGGAATTGATGACATACCACTTCAAACCACTTGACCAGGGTGCTGAAGTTGGGGTTTTTCTTGTAGTTGGGGATTAGGGCTGATTGTACTCCCTTCCCAGCACATTCAACGTCAACACGAGGCCGATCCACCTGGGCCAGATTCACCCTCTTCAGGTCTCTCAAGCCCCAGAACAAAACCTGGAACACAGAGAAAGTCACCAGTGTGGATACCAGCAATTTTTCGTCAGTAAATTGAGTGAAAATTGATTCCTTCTTTGATAAAATGAGTCAGATAATTTTACCTCAATCCTGTACTTGCTGAGCACTGGTCTGATCCCCAGTGGTACAGGCAGGATTGGACCACGGTCCATGTCTGTTGGTCCATCTATGGGAGGCAGGTCGGCTTTCCCATTGGGACCAATCTAAGACACAACCCAAGAGAGAATAATGACTGATTTGTTTGATAGGATGTGACAACTGCAGCCATGTAAGCTCACAGCTGGATGACTGACCTGCAGCAGTTCAAAGGCTGCCAGCATTTCTCCAGCAGTGCAGTTACCACGGTAGATCTGATAGTACTCCAGCTGTGGAGGGAAACGTGGGGGGCCGTAGTGCTCATCGGCCATCTTGACCACAGGCTTAGCAAAGGTTCTGCCCATGAAATCAGCTTTGCCCTGGAAGCATATGAGAGATAAATCCTTAAATATCCACAACATAAAACATCTGGTTTGAATATTTGAAAGAGTGTTCTTTTTAGTTTAGTCATTTTAATGTTTCAATTACAGTGGCTTTATAAAAAAAAATAATTAAAATGGGTTCTGTCATGAATTCTGCAGCAGGAGGAAACATGGCTTGAGATGCACATGTTTCTAGATGCAAAGACATATAGGAAAAAAAAACACTGAAGAAAAAAGAAAAAAAATGACAACAGCAAGAGCCCTAAAATAACCAGTGAACTGCAAAACAGACATATTTATATAAGCACATTTGTATATGCTACTAACTCTCTCTTGCAGTTAGTGGTTATAAAGAGTTCAAATTCTCTGTTGGTCACATACAAAAAGCACATACAAGTTTCTCTTAAAGGAATGCAACAGGTACAAGACCATCATCCTCGTGGACTGTTGGGAATTAGTCCATTGATGTATATCTTATTCCTCTTGCATGCCTTTTAATACTATCTTCTCTACACACATTACAGTGCCTCTACAGTACATCAAGCCATCAGAAGCCACACTCTACTTATCCAAAGGGTCCAAAACAATGGTGATATTGACAGGAGCAAATATGAAATGATCAGTCAGCAAAAGCATTCTTTCAAATATTAATCATATCAGGCTGACACAAACAGAAGTGGTACATCATTAAGGACGGCTCACACTGGTTTCAGAGTCATTGGTGTTTAAGTGACATCTTTAGTCTCACATTTCAAGTTAAGAACAGACAGACTGTTAAATTATTAGGTGATAAAGATGGATGAGTATGATAAGGCTCTAACTATCTGGAAATTCAAGCTGTGTGGAGACAAATACTTTACTCAGGTTCGATCACATGCAAACGACTTTACAACAACCCTCACCACTGTGTCTTGGTCATAGATTTCGATGACAATGATAGGAGGGTCGTCCCTCAGTTCGCTGGCTTCCCCAAACAGCTCCACATTCTCAAAGACTAGCAGCTGATCCCATGTGGGGCAGAGAGTTTCAGCCAAAACCTGGCAACAAAACACAACATTTAAGTAAAAGTTACGCAATAAATCATACTGTAGGGTGACCAGTGACTTCTTGAGAAGTTTTTTTGTTACCTCAGTGACTTGACTTTGTGTTGAGAAGAAAACTCTTGCAAAGGGATCAGACAGGCCTGTGCTGTCAGCAGCAAACAGGCTGCGAGCTTGGTACATGTGGACCCTCAGCTGGAAGATCTGTTTCACTGTGGAGACATTCATAAGACATTTTACGATCAAAACATTGGCCACTTAAAATTCATGTTGTAAATGACAAAGACAATCTCAGTTATCTCATTTTAGAAAGACAGTCTAATACTTTAAAGGAACACTGAATTGTTGATGGTCTTACTCATGTAGGTGAGGCTGATGGGAGGTGAGGTAGGGAAGCCGGGTCCTTTGGTCAGCTTATTCTCCTCAAATCCATTGGGGAGACCACTCAGGTAGTCTTTGCGCTGCTTATTCAGACCCAGCCACAGATAAATCTCTATCTTAGACTGCACAGTCCAGCCAGCAGGACCAAAGCCTTTCTTTCCAGGGATCTGAATTTATCAGGCAAAATAAATAATTATTTTGTGATGGCAACAGCTTGGTTACAGATGGTGAAAGGAGTTGATAAAAAATTTTAAGGAAATATCAGACCATGTTATCTATGTGATATCATATATGATGATACTTGCAGATTATTTTTTACAACTTTGCGCTCACCCTGAGGAAGATTGTCTTGACTTTGCCACAATCCTTTCCCCTCTCCTCATCTATGCCGGAATAAAGGATGTCTTTGGATGAGACACGTGCATAAGCAATTCGCTTCCCATTACTTATCATCCAGATGAAAACATCAGGAACGCTGTGTTGAGGCTGCAGGAGACAGAATACACAAATAAAGAGATCACATGAAAATAATAAAGTAGAACAACCAATACATTAATATGAGGCTGACATGACACCGCAGATCTTACTTCGTCAGCCAGGAAGCGCAGCTTAGAGAGGAAGTTCTGAACCAGCTTGATTTTATCTCTCACAGTGCTTTTCTTAACCTGTGACCTCATGGCTTTAGCTTGCTGGCCGATGTTCTCCTAAAGTCAGAAATAGCCCAACATTCAGCAAGACGGTATGAATATTTACAATCAACATGAAGGAGAAAAGCGTCACTCATCCGTTTATCTACTGACCACTTCGGCCATGCACAGCTTCACTCGCTCCCTGTCAAGTTTGGTTCTGCCAGACTGATTCTGATCCGTGTTTGCCAGTGAAAGAAACTGACTGAAAGAAGAGGAGCCCTGTCAGTGCTCATTCATTCTGCATGATAAATACAGCATGTTGTCACAATGTTTTTAGTACCTGCATCCTTGACTGAGCTCCTCAAGGACACCCCTCAGTCTGCGTTCAGGATAGGCCTTCTCTGTCTTAATGATTTCTTGCACATCATTGAGTCCTTCCTCCTACAAAAGCAATGAGAGATGCAAGTTAGAATTATAATTATTTATGTTGTTTCTCAAGGCTTCAACTGCCAACAAGCCAGTTAATAAAACTACACATTACTTTTTTTATACATCTACTTATTTGTGTGTGACTTGCCAGTTTATCTGCAATGTTGTCTATAATGTTGGCATTGTACAGCCTCCTTCTCTGATCCTGCCACCAACTTTTGATGTAGATACATGGCTTCCTCTCAAAGTACGGCAAATGGAAGTAGTTCCTGTGAATTCAAATAAGAAACAGGAAGCTTAAATGAGACAGCTGACAATGAACAGCAACAGCAATCCATGTTTATGTGGGAAAAATCGTTTTGCTCCATAACAATAATATTTCTGTCCTGACCGATCAGTGATGACGGGTTTCATGGGAGGTGTAGTTGCGACTGAAGTCAGGTCTCCGTCATCATCCATCTCCTCCTCACTGGAGTTGTGAATCAGTTCAGTTTCTTCTTCATCGCCATCACCCTTCTTTCCTTTAGTTTTTGGTTTGACAACTCCATCAATCTCATTTCCGTAGTAACCTGGCAAACAGTTAACAGTTATACAGTTGTTATCATAAGCAGGCATGTTTGGCCTTCAAAATTCTTGACTTCATATGAAATACAGCGATGATACTGCGGACATAAATTCTTGTAACTCCAACCTCACAAGTTCACCAAAAAATAAACTAAACAGGACACAAATTCAAACTTTGCTGATGAGTTGGTACTGGAAAATACCTATGGTAACCTCAAAGTTGATGGGCTTATCACCAATCTTTCTGTCAACCATCGTGGCCTCAAGGAATGATCCAAACAGGAAAAACTCCTCGACCTTCCAGTTGCAGTCTGTGAGAGAAACACATGTGAATTTCTGAATATGAGCAAACATTGTCCCACTGTCTTCACTTTTTCTTCATTGAGTAAAATTTAGAGACCAAAACCAGACACTTGGATTCACTAAATGTTGACAGCTGTTGCACTTTGATAACATATGAAGTGCTGTAGTGGTCCTGACAATCCTGTAATACAAGCTGTTGGACATTGAGAACTGAATCTCCGGGGACCTGTGGATATGGCCCCACTGTGCTCAATTGAATTTACTGTGTGACTTACATTGTCCAGCAACAAAAAGAAGCCACATTAATCCAAACAGCATTTTAATAATGCACCAGGTGGGCTAAATAAAGACAATTAATAATTCACAATAACTGCAGCACAATGACCTGTCAGCAGGGAGGAACAATTATCTCCCTCTGCATGGCTGCTCATCCAGGCAGGGACCCACCTCTGAAATGTTGGGTATTCCCTCCAGCTGCACCTCTGTGGAGCTGGTAATGTCAGGGGAGGAGGGGTCCAGGATCTCTACACCTAGGCTGATGAGCAGCCGGGCCCTGAAGGACACCCCCTCTCCAAGTCCTTCATTTAACTCCTGGTACTCGTCCATGAGGGTGTAGGTCCGGGTGGAGCCATACATGTTAACCCAGGCAGGTCCCAGCGTTGGAAGGAAGCCTTAGAAATATAGAATAGATGAAATTTGAATCTGATGGAACGGTTCTCTTGTGAGTAGATATCAATAAGACCAGCATGTGTATCAATATCTAAATCTAATCTTCCAAGATACCAATATTTTTAAAAGTGCCAATGATAAACCACCTTTGTCCCCATCATTGGAAATCTTCCGCAGATCTAAGAAGTGTGTTCCTATAGCAACATCATTCACTTTGTCAGAGTCGCGGATTTGGATCTTCATGCGTTTGCACAGTGGTGGAAACATCTCAGTGAAAACAATTTGCTCATTCCAGATGGGCTCGTAGCAGCTCTTCTGAACTGACGTTTTCCCCTGTAATCACACATTACAATCATCATGTATACCTTCATTAATGTGGGAGCTGTGCAACAGTGTAACAGTAACATGGGGCAATGACTGTTTTAGATAATCTATCAATCACCTTCTGCCCAGCAAACTGTACTTGGACATAAGGATCAACCAGGTCCTTATTTTCTCCTATGAAGGCCTTTTTGACATTAGCCATGATGCTAGTGTTCATTCGGGGAAGTCCCTCTGCTCTGTAGATCTTCAGGTAATATCGAGCCCACTGTCGCTCTGCAGGTACCCCCTCAGGTATTAAGAGATTGCTGAGACAGAAATAAAAAATCATGACATTGGATAAGAAACGATAAAGACACAGACACTGTGCTGTGGTGCTGAGAAAGATTCATGCCTACAGTGGGTTTAACTCGGAGTCCATCCTATAAATAGCATTTGTAAATTACATCATCATATAGGCAATGAAAATGTATTTACCCCTCTATGTCATCGTCCTCAGACTCATTGGTCTTGTGTGGAGTCTTTATAGTGTCGCCTTTGGCCACAACAGCAATATCACACTTAACGTAGCCTTTACATCCAGCTGTGATGTCGTCAGGGTCAGACAACAAAGCCCATTTGTGGTAAAACTGGTGTTCTGAAAGAGAAGCAAAGACAAAAAAAAATCTCCAAACACTGAAACATTTGTATTGTTAGTACTGATTTGCAATAATGAGGCTGATTTTGTGTGGACCCTTTACCTGGCTGGGAGTAGATGGTGCCAACGTCCAGTTTAAAGGTTCCAACCAGTGTTCCACTGCGCAGGAGATTTTTAGAGTGGATCACCTGAGTGTGGGTTCAGGGAAGTAAACACTGAAACGTTAAATACACTTGTCTCATATAAAATAAGGTATTCTATGGATCAGTCTCACATTAGACTGGTGAATGAATTAAATGACTTACAGACAACTTCAGGATTTTGTCAAACATCACATCTGGAGGGACGTGGAAGTCGAACACAAAATACTGAAAGAGAAGAGTTTGTAGTTTGTGTATAAGTTTGTTTATAGTGTCAATTCACCATTAAGATGTGTAGTTATCAATACATACAGAGATTAATACAGATGTAGTATGTTCTAATGACTTGATGAGTGAATGACTCACTTCATTATAGTATGGGCAGTTGGTTGATTCCTTCATAGAGGTGTACTTCTTATCTTCTCCGATCTCCACGCAGACCATAGGATCCATGTTCAGTCCCACCAGCTGCCTGGCCTCAATCACTGTCACACTGACCTGGAAAAGATTAGGTGACAATGAGTGATTGACAGATTGATTGATTAATTAACACACTCTTTAATGACAGGTAAGTAAAAAGGAAAATGTCTTGTTGTCTTTGTCTTACTTGGTAATCTACTGGTCTTCCAGAACTGGGCTCCATCTTTATGTCTGGCTTAGATCTGAGACAATTACATGTCATAAATCAGTATCAGTGCTCAGAAAGATGTGTACGATTAACAATGGCAGCAATATGCCCAACAGAACCATGCTTGCCTCTTGTTTGATACATTGGTGGTGACAGCCGTGACAGAGGCCAGTGAAATGGTGTCAGGGTCTGGTCCTCCTCCCATGAACATGCCTCGATCCAGATTTTCTGTCTCCAGTATAGCTGGCTCATCTGGAAATTAAATTAAGGACACCCAGTATGGACAATTTGCACTAAAAAGTACTCTGACAATGAAAGTGTAGCACATTTTATTCAGAAATTGATCAGGTGAGCTACTGTCAGCTATGGGACTGACGAACAGACCCTGAAAACTGCAAATATGGAAAATCCATTTACACTGCATTTTCATGTTTCAGGATTAGAATTAATGAAGAGTATGTGAGAGAAATGTGGAAATGTACTGTGACAGAGAGCATTCAGTGAGTTATTATAAGCTAGGATTTCCTTTAGTCTTTGACCTCCTCCTCTGTCACCCATCTTAGCTACTGATACCTCCGTTTCTGTCCTCCTTGTGTCCACGGTGCTTGCTGCGTTTCATGGTGCAAAACAGTTGTTGGTGTTCTCTATGGAAGAAACTCAAGGTGATTAAACTGACCTTAGGTATGTGCATTTATGAAGTAAGATTTTGTTGGTGCAATTACTTTCAGTTGATATCTATTCTATCAAGTGTTTGCACTTAGTAAGTTTGCTTATTTTATGCATCTTCCACAACCTGAACCACCAAAACAAGAGAACAAAGCTACCACGGATGACACTCTACTCAACATCATGCTGTCAGTAGAGAATAACAATTACAAGCTACAAAAAAAGAGCTATTGGAAAGGCCTCAATTATTAACATTTAAAACTTTTGCCTGTCATTATGGAACTGAAGTACTGCTTGTATGCTGACATTTTCAGATGGGTGTCTGTGCACTGGCACACACTGCTTTAGGCTTCAAAAGGAGCTTTCAATTATTCAAATCAGCTGACCTTAATACATCCATTAAAGAGGATACATTTCACATTCTTTGTGAAAAAATACACTCAAAATAATTAATTTGCAGTAATCAATTAGAAAAATGCAACTGACACTGACACAGACAATATACCAGGTATATCTATAAAGTTTGCAATTTTTTTTGACATGATCAAGTGTGTTAATAAATTCCAAGCTACAGCAATGACCTTAAGTGCCTCATAAGAGGTCACCACTTTAGATTTTCAGAGCAGCGCGTCAGTGAAAAACAGAAGACAAAGCAGGACACATCACAATACGCTTTAAACATATGCCACAAAGCTGAAAACGAAGTCAAAATCAAGAGGTTAGCAAACCCAGTGATACACCCTCATGCTGCATGTTGCAGTCTCAACAAAACTGATGTTTAGAGGAACCAAAAATCAGTTAATTATTACTGCACCAGACCTAGGATGCAAATATGCAAACAAAACAAAACAAGTCGTCTCAACAACTTGACTGGAACAATATCAACATCAAAAATTCTTCCTCAAAGAAGTGCCATACACTGTTGATGCCTAAATGTCAACGTTGGACTGTCACATTTGATCTTTGCTTATCAAAATGTTGCTATTAAAATTATACATACCATACAAGAAAATGCTGCTCTGTCCCCTTTCCTCCGAGTAGCTCCAAAGGTAGTTTCCTGTGAGGGAAACAGCCCCTGAACTTCTTTTTTTTCCTGTTTTCCTGAAATGGAGGCAACACTATATCAACATTTTAGACATTTACACTGCAGTAAGAATACAGCAACATAGTTAAGTTGAACAGAAAAGAATTGGGTTTGTGCAAGTCTGAAGTTGGGCAGGAGTGATGTGATACACCAATGAATAGTGCATGAGTGTTGAACCCGAGACTGGTAACTATAACTAGGGCCTGCTGAGAGACGTCACTGTAAGCAGCGTCTGCCAATCCACTGAGACTCTGAACGCAACAAAACATAAATTACATATATACAGAGATGTATAGGAAGCATTTTCTGTTAAATTTGAAACAACATTTGTGATGGTCCTAACAAGTCAGCCATGAACCTTTGCAGAGGATCAGTCTTTATCAGACTGTGTTGTTTTGTTACAGGCTGGCAGTTTACAACTTGCCCATGGATTACAGTGGAAAACTAGCTACTTAGCCAATACGGGCGTATTTACAGTAATAGTTAAAGTTAACACTTAATACAGTAAGTGAAAATTAACAAATAAAAGTGAAGTTGAAGTGTAAATGTACAGTACAGTGATGCTACAAAACAATCATCTTAACTGAGGCAATGACATAATCTCACATGCTATAAGGTGAAGATAAAGACAAAAAAACACTCATTTTGCTAAAGGAGTCTTTGACAAACAGCATCTTGCACCAAGTTGCACCAAAATAAAACTACTGGGAAACTTCAAAATAAGTATGAGGTAATAAACATATTGCTGTGTCAAAAGTGATTGGATTTCATGGAGGTAAACAAAATATCAGCCCAGCCCAGCTGGAAGAAAGCTCCCTTTCAATCTTTAATAGGGCACAGCTCTAAACTGGGGCTTGGTGCAGTCACATTGTCTTTTGTCATGGAATCCACATTGGATGTTAAGTCCTGTTTGCAATGTCTTGGGTTTCAAATTCATTCACGTTTCAGACTTAAGGTTCAAGACCTGAGTCTTGGTAGAATCACACAAATTAGGTGGGTAATTTTCTGCATGAGGCTGTTTACTTGAACAAACAAGGATCAAATAATGCACACGAGGAATGTGTGGTATGTTAAAGCACTGATTATGTTGTATTATTTTTGCTCAGTTAAGGCATGCTTTAGCAACTCCCATTCAACACGACCTCTATTGAATGCTGAAGTACAACTCATCATCTCATCAATTACACATAAAGTCAGTCTGTAAGCCATACGTCAAAGTCTAAAGTTGCTGGTGTCCGATGAAACAAGGCTCTGAATTATTTAAGCGGTCCAGTCAGTGTTGCATGTGGCATCCTCATTATGTTGAGGTATCAGTGTTCACAACAAAAGAAATGGATTTTGCTCGGAGGGAATAACAGTGAAACATGTTATCATTGTTGCCACATTGAGTTAGGGTTGTATATTTATGTTTTACTCACCTAACAAAATTGATTGAGGGGTATACATGCAAGGATGCATATGCAGGATACACCAATATTTAACATATGTTTATAAACCAAAACACCATGCTTAACCTTACGCACCTTCTTTCCTCATCTTTACCTTTATCTGTAACACATCCGATGTATCCTTTTCCTACCTCCTCAGTCGGATGTGTGTGATACTCCCAGTGACACTAACCTGGCATCACTGTTGAGGGATTCTGCCCTTAATTACATGATTCAATACTGGCTAAGAGGGGTTGAGGAGATGTCCCAGTTCCTACATGATGGCCACAAACCATGTCACCAACAGTGCACAGTTACAGCTTCCCACTGTAGTCTAATATACTAACCTCATTCTCTGATGGCTCTTGTCATCAGATGCAACTTTAAACACTTTGAAGTTGCCACCAAACTAATTAAATGTTCTCCATGCTTTATCATACCAGAAAAGTATGGAGAACATTTAATTAGTTTAAACACAAGTATATACCATCCTCCTTTACACTGTAGTCCCTCAGCAGAGCTTAAAAACACAAACATCTTACATGTCAATGATAAAAACAGAAGTGTTATTATGTTTTTTTGGATGAATATTTAAGTAATACCTATGAATATGCATGAGCAAGCAACCAAGCCCTTAAATTGACACCTTTGACAATGTCGTCTAGGGTGAACCACACAGAATGACTTGATACCAACCATGCAATCTTATCCCATGTAGGTCCAGTGACCAAAGGCCTTGTTTGGCTGTTGGGTGTAGGCTGGTTATCACCATCTTGTCTGTGCTCCACTGATTCTGTGGGCACACCACCTGACCAAGGTGTAGTGTATCCCTATGACACATTTCAGACTCTTCGATAGGGGACTTTGGCAAGCTTCCTCTCTGAAACACAGCCAGAGGGCACTGTTATTGCTGGTGTCCTGCCTGGGTGGGGAGGAGGGGCATTGCACAAGCCCATAAGCACGTAGGGCACGCTGGTGGATCTGACCTCTAGTGACCCTACGATTGGTCTGATAGTAATTAAAATCTGAACTATTGGTTTGTTTGAGTCATTGCATTCAATGGTAAAGGAAGAACACATACACAACAATTTTAGATACTAAAAAGTAAAAAAGTAATGCAGCTTAGAGAACTTACCATATCTGTGTCTTCATGTACCTCCAGACTGACTCCATGTTGAGATCAGGGCTCTGTGGAGGCCATACCTTTGGTTACAGATAATTTGTGGTGGTAAATTTGGGGTCACTCTCTCCTCCTCCCAAATTATGATCATGAATCTATTCTGTCTTTCGCTATCACTAGGGTGGACACTTTTGGACAACAAATTTGGAGACTTTATTGCTTACATTTTGGAAACTTAATTTCTGACCTTTTGGTCTACATTATGCCATAATGATGAGATAAGTCTCAGTTAAGGAATGCATTTCCTCATACTGTGAATACAATGTTCTTCCATTGGTTTAACGCTGCCCTACATTGGACACTACACCCACTGTCAGCCAAAGATTTGCACATACCATAGTGATTGACAGATTAGTAATCTTATATTTTCCTCAAACAAGGCTTGTATTTTGTGCAAGGTGCGCAAACAGGTAGCGAAGGCTAGCTAGCCCCTGTGCTGCTAAAGCTACACCACAATGCTAAAGCTACTTAGCAGCCGCCGCCTCAGTTAACCGTCTCAAAAATGTCTACTTTGTCTCAAACCTGAGTAGAAGCTGGTTGTTCTTTTGCTGATAACACCAACCAATCAACCTATGGCGAAACTTGGTGTAAAGGTTGCGTAAATATCCGTGTTCACTAGTTGGCCTATTAACTACCACGGCATTATATTAGCTCATTAGCTCCTCCACGACCACCCATTAGCATCATGGGGAACAAACGACCGTTACTGTTGATTCAATTAAAACGTCAACGACTATTAAAGTTAAGTCACGTCCCTGAGCTTTTACGTTTCACCTGAAGCTTTTCAGTTGGTGAAGATTTATGGTACACTATTATTTGATATATTAACAGAGTAAAGGGCCTTGATGGACGCGACTTCGAGAGTAGGATGCTGCAAACCCAACGTTCATCGAAAGGTATCGTTCACTTTGTCACCGTTCGTAACCTAAGCAATTGCAAGACATGGATCATCAAGCAGCATGTGACAGATTAACTGTGTTTTAATGAAATGGCACAATCAGTTAACTTCATTTATCTAGTTATTGTGGCTTCAAATCATTACTTTTTAAGGATTTCATGGTAGTGCATTATTTGAGGATATTTTATTGAGGGATTTCTTTCATCAGCACTTGTGTTTGGCGTTGGTTAAAGAAACACAACAAAACATACTTGAATAGTACAAAAATACCAACTTTTTACAGTAAAACTAAGCCTGTGTAAGCATCTGTTGTGTGAAAATTTGTCGTCAAGCTTTGATTGCAGCCTGTCAGGGAGAAGTGTGGCAAAATGCTGGGTGGCATTGATCCTGGAGAACCAGATCCTGGACCACATCATCCAAATGGAGGCTGAACTGGCCCTGCAGACACAGTGCTCAGCTGAAGAACCAAAAGGATGGTGAGAGTCATTTTTACCTGGAGAGGTCAGTTAATTATTTGATCGATTAAATGGCAAGGACAAAGGAAGGCAGCTAATCCTCTTAAATAAGAAGCCATGAGCCAGTGAGTTAAAAAGAAATTGAAATTATATTCATCATCGTCAAAATGTTACCAATTAATTTTGCACCAAATTAATTCACCATTGCCTGCAAGATGTCAAATTATGCTGCTGTTTTGTTTCCAAACCTGAGTATTATCTCATGAAGATAATTGGTATTGGTTTAGTGCATAAACCTAAAACCTTATGTTTATGAGTAAACCTTAAGATTTTGCTATGTTAAATACTGGCCATGCTGGCCATTTTAGTCAAAATAGGGCACTGGGACAACTGAATGTGGCTGAGTGGTTGACGTCAGACCAGACAGAGAAGTTAATAAGTGCATTTAGGAGCAGAGGAAGGGATAACAATATTTTTGGATGACCTTATTTTGTTGAGGCTTTTAGACATTTGGCCCAAGTAGATTTAGATGAATGTAGCTGTATTCATTAAGGGGCGAGGCTGACTTGAGCTTGTCTCCTGGTCTAGATAGAAAGACCTCCATCTAGTGGTCAGACCAGTTCATTCAAAAGAAGAATCATGGGGGTGGGAAAAAAAATCAAATTTTACCTCATCTACTGGGAACGCTAATTACATCAGAGCGAGTTGATGTCAAAGCGGTGTATGTCACTGAATATTACGCCACTGTTGTCATGGTAATAATTCATGAGGACAGGCACTTGGCTTTTCATTCCATTTTTTTTTTCTGTCTCCTGGAAACACTGCATCCCTTCGGCCACTTCCATCTAGGAAGCAGGCATGGTGGTGGGGGAGAGTTAAAGTGACACAGCTATATTATGCGAAAGTAAAGCAGAGCAGCTCACAAGGGTGAGATCTTTAAAGGGGGAGTCGCCTTTTATAGACGAGACTCATTGAGGATCAGAATCTCTCCAGACCTCCACAACCTTAAAGGAGACCAGGGTAAATTTCCTTCGTGGATAGCATTGGTTTAAATTATCTCCAGCCCACTGGACAAGAGAATAACTGGATGCTTCTTGCTTTTCACTCTCTTGGCTTCTAAAGCACAGATGGACAAGCAGCTGATGCAGGAGGCAGTCCCCTGCACAGCTCTCTGACAGCAAGAACCCGAAGGCATCTTGAAATAGAAATTCAAAAGAGGAGGAGGAGGAAGGAGGAGGAGAGGGATGGGAGAAAGGAGGGGGGTTTTGAGTGTGAGCATTGGCATGCCAGGCTCAATACCTACGATGGCTGTGCAGAAGAAACAGAGTGTGATCCCTCCATCACAGGGACCACTGTCTTCACGTACAGTCGAGAGCCAAAAGAAGAGGAGTCATTTTGAAGCAGCATCAGGTTGGTAGCAATTTGCTTTTGCTTAAAAAGGTTTGAATAGTAGCTGATCCGATCTAAACAAACCATTCCTCAAAGCAAACCCAGGACGACTGTAGATCACAAACACAGGATCATCTGATCATACTGATGACGCATGAAAGCAGAAAATATAGATTATGTATTCCCTGAGTGAAATCATTTTGTAACTGAGAAGACACAGATTACATAATACCCATAGGATAATAACATTTTAACCCTAAAGAAATGCACTCAGATTCATGTGATTTTTTTTTTTTCTTCCCCGGTGCATTTATAGTAATACTCTTCAGTCTTGTGTCTAGGACTTGACTTTTTTTGTTGCTGATTATAATGGCTCTTTTATCTGTAGCTGAGCCTAAGGCCATCGCACCAGGCCACAGCAGTTTGGGAAAGATTCTCTGAGATGACTGGTTTTTGTTTCTATGTAACAGCTGCCTTATATAATTTGTTCTGCCAAACGAGACATTCAGGTGTTCAGGATCCGTTACAATTAACATTGTGTCTTTTTTTACTGAATAATATGTAAATATTTCCTCTCACTTTCAGACTATGGCTCTTTTATCAAACCAAATACACAGGCAAAGAAAGCAGCCTGTCCTGTTCACAAGCCTGCCCAAAGCGGGAACGCAGTTCCTCTCCGGCCCACTTCAGGTTTGATACAGCCTTCTGTTAACCTGCAGTCACACTCACTCTTTAAATCAGCCACACGTGATGTAATTAGGATACCAGCATGATGTCCTTTTACAAACTGCCTTAAGATCAAAGTGCAAATTTGCGGCAACAAACCAGTGACTATTATTTGGGCTTTCTAGTGGTTAATGGACAAAATGTTGATGAGAGGCTGAAAGCAGCACGAGAGAGAAGAGAGGAGCAGGAGAAGTTGCTCGGTAAGTGAACTCCTAGGGTGGAACACTTCATACTGTGCTGTTAATGCACCGTCCTGAATTTCTAAAAAAGATGAACATGAATCTATTTATACTGGTTCACTTCTTTTTTTTTTTCGCTTCAGCCTCTCGGGAGCTGAGCAGGTTGGAGCGGGAGCAGCGGGCCAGGCGCTACTATGAACAACAGCTGCAGGAGCGCAAGAGGAAACTCCTGGAACACCGGCACAAAGAGGAGAGGAGGCGTGCTGCTGTGGAGGAGAAGCGTAAGCAGAGACTGAAGGAGGAGAAGGTGAATTTTGATGGTAGAAATAAGTAACTTTTTATATCTCATTTCACAGCTCAGGATTGAAAAACAACAACACTGACGCTTGTTTTCCTGAATTAAGGAGCGATATGAATCTGCTGTGCGTAAGACGATAGAGAAGAGCCAGAAGGCCCTACAGAGCCTCAGTCAAAACACAAGAGGAAGGAAAACCACCAAGAATAGTAAGCAGAGACATGAATATGCTTTCTTTTCTCTGCTGCTTTTAACATAATCTTTCTCAACTCATAACACCATATTCCACAGCATCTGTACTGTATCTTAACACAACGATTCTTGGCGTGCCTTATCTTCTGTTTTTGCTGCACTGAAAACTTTACACTGATCAATATGTTAGCTCCACGTCGCTTACCACTGACATCATGGGAGAAGAACTTGGTCAGTCGCCTCCTTACCCCCACTTGCTCTTATCTGGCCAGGAGCAAGAGTGCTGGCTGCCAGTCAGGAGAAGAAGGTACTGCCCCCTCCCTGATACAAAGAATCTGCTTATTTGATTTTATGTTATGACAAAGTGATGCTAATGGATTGTAGTGCCTTTGTAAGACACTACAGCTACACTGCTACAACAGCTAATGTTTCCAGGCCCTTTGGTGACTAACGCTGCTCGTTTTCCTCTCTGTTGACGCTCTGCTCCACACTTCCATCTTTTTCACTGTTCCCACACATTTGTGCATATTTCTCCAATTTCCCATATTTTATGGCACGAAACACTGGTTCAGTTGTCCATGTTTGTCGCCGTGCAGTTTCATTCCACTCCATGAATACCACCAACTACACCACCACCACCACCCACCCCTCTCAAACCACAGCAGCAGTCTGGTTCTGTCCAAAAGAGGTCATCTGCCTCTCCAAGCCCCAACAACAGAAACATCTATCTGGTACAGGTAAATCTAGCTGTTCCTTTTGCTACTCAATAATATATGATTGTTTTATTTTTAGGCTCACCCAGCTGCTGGTATTTTCAATCTTTACTATGATGTGATATCTTTTTTTCTTTCTTTCTTTGTGGTTTAGATCAAAGCTTCAAAACAGCAAGATGCCAATAAGAGGAAATCAAACAGCGGTTCAACAATCAGATCACCTGCTGCTCAAACCAACGTGAAGCCAGCCACGGTTACAAAAAGTAGAACACCCTCCCCCTCACCAGAGCGGTAGGTAACACTTGTGTGCACCTGCTCATTGAAACATAGTCACAGTAAAGTGAACAAAGTGGGACATCTGCTCTCTTCTGCTTCATCTTCAAGGACCTCCCGTAGATCAATTAGCAGACATTCAACCCCACTGCAGCTCGAGCTCCCATCAGTCCCCGAGGAAGATGTTGCTGTTTGTAGCTCTGCCCTTGCTCCTGGTAACTCACGGCCTGTCAGAACATCAGCTGGAGGTCAGAAAGAGAAAATGAGGGATACAAATCCACCAGAGACTCCTTGCTTGAACCTGCCCAGCACAAAGACACAGGCTGTAACCAGAACACCAGGAGATGAAAGTAAGCCACGGAAAAATGCTTGAAACTAAAAATGCAGTATTTAAAATACTTCAGATATACCATATATTGATGTTGGTGTTTTCTTCTCATCAGGTCCTTCCCAGATGTGTCCTCATCCAGCTCCAAAGCCTCCTGACGTTGTGAGCAGGCCCTCGGCCGGTACCACAGACCGAGAGGAGGCCTCTCGACTCTTGGCTGAAAAGAGGAGAGAGGCACGACTACAACGGGAAAGGGAGGAGCAGGAGCGCCGGGAGAGAGAGGAGGCTGAAAGGTAAAAACATGTCAACCTACAAGACGGGAGCTCTGCAGAGGCAGGCAGTTCATACTGGTGCAATTTATGTTATGCCCAGGCGCAGTCGGGAGGAACTGGAGCGCAGGAGGGCAGAGGAGCGAGAGCGACAGCAGGCCGAGGCTCAGCGTCTCATAGAAGACAAGAGGAGACGGGAGGAGGAGGAGCAGAGACGAGCTGAGGAAGAGAGAGCCCAGGCCATGAGGGAAGCCGCCCTTCTGCAGAAACAGGTCAGTGCAGACATTTGCTCTGCCAACATGCTATTTTAATGAACGGCTTTTGCTTGTAATTTTCAGCTATTTGTATTAGAAAGTACACTCTCATTTTGTGCTGCTTCCCACAACATTTTGTGTATCTACTCTGTGTTTTTATGCAGAGAGAAGAGGAGCAAGCCAAAGAGAGGGAGAAGGCAGAGCAAATGAAAAAAGAGCGAGAAATCCTTGCACAAAAAGAAGACGCTGAACGCCAAGCACGGAAAAAGGTGATGATTTAAAAAGATAATACAATATATTTTTAAAGCTTATACAACATAAAGATTCTTTTGACCAACCTCAGGCCCATATAAGAATAACTGAGCTAGACAAGGTTATAGATAAATCGCAGGTACAAAGGAAAAAAACAACAATGGATAAAAAGACAAGTAACTGAATAATAGATTCAGTTTATCTGCCAAGAAGTTGAACCCTAAATTGAATAAAAAACATTTTCTAAGTGAATCTAATGTAATCTAATGACCTCGCTGCCCGCTGGTGGCAGTGTGTCCCTCCACTCAAACACACTTACTTTCTACCATGTCACCCTGAGACCAGTTGAAATAGGTTGCCCTCCAACTGGGGGATGGTTCTAATGATTTTTCACAGATTTTTATTGAGTGTCAAAGATGTATCTCTAAAGGTTGTGGAGTTTTAGAACATTTCCACTAATTAGTCACAGAGAACCTGGTGCCTGTCTGCATCAGTCCCGTGGGACCCTCTAATCTTGCACAGTCTTGCTTCATACTGAGGCCGATTTACAAATTTGGGCCCAGTTGCTTGTTTCAGACATATTGAGGATGAATGTGCTCATTATTTTTGATTTATGTGAATTAATACTCATTTATTTTATGTCACAACACATCTGGGACTTGTTTGTTTCTCCCCAGTGATCAGATTACTACATTATACACACCTATGTATTGTCTTTCATCAACAAAAACAATACTGTCAAATGTTCAGTTTTATTGAAGAGACTGAATGTCTTCACAAAGGCTTCTGTGACAGCGTTAATGAAAGCTGTGCTTTTTCCAGCGACTTGAGGAGATCATGCGGAGAACCAGAAGGACAGATTCACCAGATACGGTGAGATTTACTGTTCAGTTTTTAAAAAGTACATTGCTCCGGGGCTCTTATGACGCACATCATGCATCAACTAACAACTAACCAGCTCCACCTCTAAAAGCCACATAGCCTGTCCTTGACTAAATTAGTTAATCCTTTTCAACACAGAAGTCTGCACCAGTGAGGATCTTGCCAAAGGAAGTCCAACCAAAGGAAAACACAGAGCCTGTGCCCAATGGCACTATAGAACATGCTGTCAAGCTGCCAGTGGGAACCAAGTCCTCACAGCTGCGGCTGGAGAACGAGGAGGACATGGTCCCTGTTGTGGCCTTCAAAGAACGCAGGTCTCTCAGAACGCTCACAGGCCTGGAGGAAATCCAGACCCACCAACGAGCAGGTGAGACGCAGCCGCATGACTCGCCCTCAGGGTGTGACGTAAACACCAACAACCAGGCAGATTCTGATGTTTGGTAGCGGTTGGTGAGTTTACAGAAGTCAGGCTTCTAGAAACTCACAGATATGCCTCATTGTTCACCCTGTTAATTCCTAATGAAGCTGAAAAAAGCCATGACAGTGTCTACAAACCATACAATCAATATCATTCATTTATTTTGAAATGTGATCTGTACAGGCACGGTGCCTTACATCAGTCTGGAAATCAATGCATGAAAAAAAAAATCAAATAAGGCTGATAAAATGATGAAAGCACTATTCAAGCTGGTGGATAAAAAAATCCTATCCTGAAGACGCCTCACTGAACAAAGATCAAACACATCACAGTTGCTGTAAGCTGCTCTGAAACTGAAATTTCACTTGATATCTTCTTTTTATTCTTCTTGTCTCCATGTTGTGTGTTTTTCAGAGGTCATCTGAGCACCTACAAAGTGGACAAGGACTTTGATGGAGAGCTGCGATTTCTCTGTGAAAGATGGGAATTCCTGCAGTACAGCCAGTTTGCCACCCTCCTTTAGCACTTTGAATGAGTGTATAAAATCCCAGCCTCGCCTCACTGAGGTCGTCGTGCATTTAGTCACTTTGCTGTGTGTGATTATATAGTAAATATACCTGACATTTCTTGCTGCCTAAGCACTTTTTCCTTCCTCAGTTTTGTGACTGTGGAATTAGACGGGCTGAAGTCGCTGTTTTGTGCGTGAGAACACAAGAGTTTGAGGTGTTAGTGAAAAGTTTTTTTCTATATCAATTCCTATGCTTCCCTTTGATTTTGTGAGGTAAAGCAATCACATATTTCAAAGCTGCTAAGGAACTTAGTTTTCCAAAGACTTTGCTTCAGTTTTGTGAGTGCTGTTTTAGATAATAAGATGCACAAAGCCTTTATTGCACTGCCAGTTGCTTTGTTTATTGAGTTTATTATAATAAAATCATATAAAAAAACCTAATCATCAATATTTGATCCTATAATTTAAGCACTGCTTAGAACTATCACCTGTTGAAGTTAAAATATGCCATATTTGATTAAAGTTGATACTATGCTGCATCTCTGCCTTGTTTTTTCAGTTGACATTGACTGTGATCCACAGAAAAAACAGTAAACAAATAAAAAAATAACACATAAAAATGGTGATGTAAAAAAAACATAAAATATTGTTTGGCCACAATGCATGAACGTATACGTCTCAGAGTCTGAGGAAGTCAAGGGTTAACAGAGGAAGGAGAAAGAGGCTGAATCATTTGCAGCAGACGTCTGGTCTCCTCTGTCTGCGCATGCACCTTCCTGAGCTGGACCTCCAGCTCACTGTTTGCCAGCAGGGAGGAAAAGTCTCCATCTGCAGAGGAAGACAGTACAGAGCAGCATAAGAGCTCTAGAAATATAGGGATTGTTTTAGATGATCGTCAAATAATCTGCTAAAATCTGAATATCAAAATGGCTGTAGTATCCTCAGCTGCTACACAAATTAAATGTTCAACAAATACAAACCTTTCTTGAGGTTGAATATTGTAACGATGCAGAGCTGCTGGAATTTAACATCTTTCTTCTTGAGAAATACCAGCAGGTACTCCAACATGGTCGTATAGTGTGGTCTCAGCAACTCAATAACTCCCTCTAAGGGAACAGAAGAAGAAAAACATGAAATCATGCAAATATAATACACAACAGAAAATAATGAATTTGACATTTTATATTGTACTTGTAAATTATATTACCACTCATTTCTAGTTTGCTTATGATGGCTGCACAGTTATATGACAACAGAGGATTTTGTATTTGTCCAGACAGCTTCACCATTCCTGAAACCTGCTCTGCTGTTATTTCTGCTGACACTTTAAACCTAAGTGGATCTGAATCAGAAAAAAATCGTTAGAGATAATGGGAAATATTAGGTAGAAAGATATAATGCAAGGGATCAATCTTTATCACCCCCAGGTCACTCACCCCATGTTATCAAGTGATGTAAGCATGATGTCACATGCAGCAAGGTCTCATCTAACAGGGTGGGAGATACAAGAGCCCGGAGGAGGCCTGATAAACACAGACTTTCCATCACAGCCTGGATAACAAAGATAGGATTCAACATGACTCGATCAAGAGTTTATGTAACTCAGACAGCCATGTGTTTTTACTACAGACATGTGACGTGAAATCATGAGTTGTAACCTTGCTCTGCACTGTACCTGCTGACCCATGGGAGAGCTAAACAGGTTAGTGATAATCACACAGCTGTGGGTGATTATCGTGGAGCTGGACCTGTGATGATGAAGCAGCTGACCAATTTCATCCAACAGTCCTTCACTCACGAGGTATTCCTGGAATCAAACCAAGGAAATACTATCAACATGTTTTTAAACATGTTACAAGGTAGAACATGTGCTGTCTTCAAGTCATTTTTGATTATAAAGCAGGTCTGTGATATATAATATACTGTGAAAGTATCAAAGTGTGTAATCCACAGTCTTAAAACAAGCTGTCAGGACAAATGATCAACCACTTCACAGATCTAACATACAGATAGTGACCAACTTCTTCATAATTTTGTGTGTGTGTAAATCCTACATTGTTTGGCGGGGAGGCAGACAGTGCTGACAGGAGTGTGACTGCTGGCTCTGCACACAATGTAGTGGAAGATCTCAAGAGTGTCTTCAGAGGCAACACACAGTCCAGCTCCATCAGCTGCTCCTGGATCAGAACTGCACATAAAAATAGACAAACACTGTCTGCTGGGCCTACGTATATCATGTCAATCTCAGGTGGATCATTGTGTGTACTTACCATTCTTTGAGAGTGTTTGTAGACATCTGCAGGCTTGAGCTGAATTCTACAAATGCAATTTTTTTGTTTTATTATTTATATCCAACATTGTTTTCCTAAAAAAAAAAAGCAGCTACTGCCTCATTGAAGTTCACAGTTACCTTCTGTACCGATGACGACATGAGAGTCAAAAGAGACTTTAACAAATAATGACCCCCGATGCTGAGCAGCCTGGGGTGATGTTCCTGATTTGCTGCAATGTTACACAGAGCAGTGCAGCTGCAGAACTGAACCTCTGAATCTGACGACTGCAGCAGAAGAACCAAGACGGGAATCGCTCCTGCTTCACACAAGATCCTCATTGACCAATCTGAGGAGAGAAAGCAGGAGAAAGTTAAAGATTTTTTTTTGGCAAGGTGCAAGATCTGAAAAAATACATGAAGTGACATTTTAAGGAGACTACCCCACCTGTCTGTGTGAGATGTAACAAAGCCCAGGTTGCACTCTGCTGCACCTGTGAATCGTAGGATTTTGCTAAAGCCAGCAGTGGCATGACTCCATCCACCATGAGAGCATCTCTGTTCGATTCTGTATGAAAGGAAAAAATATATCCACACACACTCATACAGGCACAACTACACTGTTGCATCTAATTGCCCATCCCTGTTAGACCAGGATGAGTGTTCACAATGCAGACTTAGGTATTTTTAAAGCTTTTTATTTTTCCTGCCGAACCATTATCACCATCTCCATCATCTGTTGCCATGTAATCCTCTGATTCCTTCAATGTATTTTGCAACACAAGCATGCACATTATGTGTGCAGAATTAGAGGAGAGGTACACTCACAGTTAGTGCCATCCTCCCAGATGAATTTAAGTAAAGCAAATTACACTCCCACGATCAAAGTCTACTGTGTCCCCATACGGTAGCATGGAGAATTAACAATACACTGCACATTTTCTAGATCTCTTCATTTATGTCTCTCTCTCTTCAAAAAGATAAAAGGTTATTTACTCTGAAGCTCTGCACAGACCTGAGGAGGCCAGCATGGCAACGCAGGCACAGGAGTGACACTGAGCGCTTGCATCACCAGACTGGAACAACTCCAGTATGGGCACCAGCATCCCCATCTCAATCACCAACTCTTTACACACTGAAATCAGAATTATGACCATATGATCCAACACAGAGGGGAAATTCAGGATCATGAATAACACAACTGTGTTTTAAATACCTCGTGATTCCTATCTCTTACCATTGTTCTTTGCTAACAGTTTGACCAAGGCGAGAGAGGTGCTCTTTTGCACGTCCAGGTCAGTGGATAAGAGTAACATCATGACCGGCTCCATGAAGGCGTCTGGTAAGGGAGATTTCACTGTGACACGGAACAAAAACATCTGGATATGAGATAGTTCACCACACACTGCAGCATACAATCTGTTTTGAATGGTTATAACATTAGCACAATGATCCGACAAAGACGAGAACCGATTCAGATAGTTAAGTCATACGTATGAGCATATTGTGAGATATCAAAATAAAATCATTGTATTTCCCCTCTTAATAGTACTGAAACCCAAGCATGGCTGTTATCTGCCAACTGTAAAGAAATAAAATACAGTTGAAAATTTGCATAATACTGGTCATACCCGTTAGAGCTTATCTCAGCAGCCCGTGACATGAGAAACCTGAGGCTCAAACAATGGTCTCATTTAATGCGTCCCTGATCCACAAGTCTTGTCTATCATGCAGCTTGTCAGAGGCAACATAAAAATCAGTTTGTTTTCTTTACTCACACTGATGACTGAGATGAAGATAGTACATGGCTGCAGTCATTTGGTGATCAGGGTTTTCTGAGGCTGCAAGTCTGCTAAGTGTGTGGAGACCTTCCTGACTGAGCAGCTGGGCCTCATCATCTAAAGGAAAATATAGGGGAAAAAAAGAAAAGTTAAAACTATTATAACAAACCTTTATTTCGATTTTATACATCATTTTTGGAAGTCCAGAACAGATTTGCCAAGTGTGACACAAGAAAAGACACCTAAAGTACAACTGTTGGTTTGATATGCTAAATTTGAATGGCAGATCTGCAGCATATCAATTGGGTAAAGTTAGCCTCTTCTATAAAAAGGCAGGTTATGTGCATAAAGGTGTGTTTCCCCACACAACAGTGCTATCTACCAACAAATGTAAACATGTACACAGTGCTCCTACCGTACAAGAGGTGGAGGGAAGACAACTCTCGAGTCGTCCTCCTCAGGAAAGTGCTCTCAGGTGAACTCCTGAAGCAGAGACACTCAGACAGCTCTCTGAAAACCTCCCTTATTCTTCGTTCAAAATCTCTCCAAGCTTTTCGTAAATAAGCTGCACATTCTTTGAGGAGTCGCGAGCAGTTCTCACAAAGGCCGGAAGCCATTGTTGCATCTTGGATAGCTGGTACGGCAAGTGGCAGCTGCCTGTCTGACAAAACACCTGCGCGTGGACACGCCCCCTTGGACGACACGCGACTGCAGTGTAACTCGCACTTCCTTCATTTCGTTCTCACGTGACAATAAACTTTTTAAACATTTGCTACAGCACATAAACTACGACTACGGCTACTACTAGTACTACTACTAATAATAATAATGATAATAATAATAATACATACATACATCGTACATACACGCATATTCCATATAGTAATGAAAAAAAACAATGATAATACAACAACAACAAAAAAGGGTTGAATTTATTAAAAGCAATAGCATGGAGGTATGGTGTTGAAATGCTTCCTAAACTGTGAAGTAGCTTCTCTTATTTGCAAAGGTTAATAAGGATGCTCCTAAATCATCTCTCTGTCTCATAGGTCATACCGTCCATACCTCTCATTTGTGAAATACCTCTGTAATGAAAGAGGTGTGCATGTCGTACATACATAGCTCTGGAACTGGCAGGAGCTTAACTCTTATGTGTGTGTGTGTGTGTGTGTGTGTGTGTGTCTGTACTGCGCTGAGCTTTCTTGGTGGTAAAAACTAGTCCTCCTAAAGACATCTACCTTGGATAAATATTCAGTCTGTGCCTTAGATCAACGGTACCTGCACAGCGGTCCAGTTTTCTGTCATTTATCACACCCCATACACGGGCAGTAATCCCGCGGTATAACAACACGCACTATTCACACTCCATACACACGACACTACTCACACTTCATAGAGGTTCACCCTTGGCTGTTGTTGACTTGGAAACCGTCGCAGCGTCGTTGGTGGAGTTGGAGGACAACACAATCAGTGCAGGGTAGATACACGCAGTTATTCCTAACTAACTAATGTCCTACTTGTTGAATACGTTGGTGTGAAGTAAGTCTTGTTTTAGGCCCTCGCTGTTTGGTGAATAATCTAAATCCCGCTTTACCAAACACAACAAGTTAACAATGCCACTTAGCTAAAGTTAGCATCTAGCAGGCTAGCTAAAGTAGCTAACGGTACTTAGCGGTCTCGCAAAGGTTGGTTTCCTGACATGTTTTGCTTAAACATGAGCAGATACCACAGAAAACACAACCTAGTTTTATTCTAATGATCTCGTCCAGATTAAACTTGGAGGAAAATAGTTAACCCATCTGAACTAAGCGAATTAAATGAACGCGTTATAAACAATTGTAGGATCATCCAGCAGAGATTTTGTTGTGCTACGTTAACGTTTTTTATTTTTAGGATGAAAGCCTTCCTCCCTGGATTAGTCTTCTTTTTGCACTCAGAATGAAAGACCCTACAGTGCCCGAGGATGCCAGCAGGTCTGTAAAAAGATGTAATGTTACGTTATAAAATGTTCTCTTAGCAGTGGAGGCATTACTGTACCAGCAGTACACAGGATATAAAATGCATCACCTTCAGTATTTGAAGGTGGAGTTTAAGGGCATTTAAAATGTTTTATACGCTGCTGTGTTGTCTAATCTATACAAAAGCAACAATCTATATTTATTGATAGTGTATTGTGTGGATGTAAATAAATAACCCTAAGTAAAAACCTCCTTATTTTAGTCTCAAAGTACTTTACTTAGGTACGGTAAACGTGGCCTTTACCACAGCAACACATACTGCTTTGACCATGATCTCAACTTTATCTGGCCAATGCCCACTTTTCTTACTAATGATAAAGTAACCTTTTTTTTTTTTTTTGAACAGATGAGAGAGAAGACCGGTCAAAGACCCGGGAAAGATTCAATGAAGTGTTCAAGAAATACACCGAATCAGAGAAGAAAAAGTTGAAAAAGAAAACCACTGAACTCAGGAAACCATTGTGGTATGTGTTCTAATATGTGCATCCAGTGGCGGGAAACATCGCACCAGATTTTCAAGATAGTTGGTAGTTTAGTGTTAAAATGCTTATGTACACCTCCTTTGAGGACATATAAATGCACTGAACTCTCATTAAAGGGTAAGAAAACAACATATGTACTGACATTTATCTTCATCTCATCTCATCTGCGATTTCCATCCTTCTAGCTTCAGAATCTAAAGAAGAATTTGAACCTTGAGAAGGACACAGAAGATGATGAGACCATCCTCCAGAACACTTATCATCCTGAAGAGGGCAGCCCTCGCTACACAAAGAACCAAAGGAGAGAGAAAGAGATAGCAGATAAGGTTAATATCAACAACAGCAAAAACCAAGAGGAGATTCAAACATCAAAAGCCAAGAGGAAGAGTAAGAGTAAGAGGGAGCTCCCCTCTCTCCCTGTGTCCGAGGACACCACAAGTTATATTGAGAAGGACTCAGATGCCAACAAGTCTGAGGTTGCCTTAGAGGCAGATGATGTTGGCCGTGGAAAGGAACCAAAGCAGAAAATCAAGAAGGGGAAAAGCAAAGGAGATGAGAGCCAGGTGGAGGATGCAGAGGACAAGCTCCTGCATGAATACCAGCAGCAGATTGCACAGGAGGAAGAGAGGACTCCAAGGAAGACGAGAGTCAAGACAGATGAAGAGAGTGTTGTCTCCCAAAGTGTTGTGTTGAATAACGATGTTGGAAAAAAGAAAAAGAAGAAGCTAAAATCTGTAGTTACAGACTCGGATTATGGGTGTGTATACCTTTTTATATTCTGTGTGTAGATTTGATGTTATTTTTAATTTAGCCACAAGGCCACAAGGGTAATGTGTGTTAGTTTTTTTTAGATATTGAGCTATGAATGAATGACTCTTGCTTCACCAGTGATCAAGATGAAGTTGCAGGCCAGGATGCTGATGTAGAAAATGAATCAGAATCCAAAGGAAAGAAGAAAAAGAAGAAGAAAAAACACGGTAACTGGATGTTAATCGTCAAGAAATTGTTTACACTTTAAAGTTCCATGACTTTATCCATAAAATATATGATAATGTTGAATTTTGTGTCTTTTATTTTATTTTTCCCTTTTTCAGTTGTGAAAGATGAGAGTGAAACTGAAGCAGAGGCACCACCAAAACCAACATTTGATGACAGCCTTGTGCTGGGAGTGTACATTCACAGAACAGACCGCCTCAAATCAGACCTACTGATCTCACACCCAATGGTGAAGATCCACGTTGTGATGAAGTCACTGGAAATTATGTGAAGAAAGAAGACTGGTGAGAACTGACAGTCTGACTGCATTTTAGTCTTGGACTTAAACTGTGTTCTTGTATTTGTCTTTGTCTGATCCCAGCTGTGATCCTGTTGACTACCATCTGCAGTCTTTAGATAAATAATCATAATTTGAAACATCAGCACCAGTTTTATGTGTTTAATAAAATCTAATAAGCAAAATTATTTGAAAGTCTCAATAAACATAATAAACAGTAAACAATGTAAATTATGTCTTCAGTTTTTTTGTTCGCTCATAATACATGTCTTTGTCTTGTTTTCACAGCCATCGGCCAGTGTCCTCATTTTATGAACAAGAGAACGTCGACCACATTCTCCCCATCATGACTCAACCATATGATTTCAAGAAGAACAAATCAATCATCCCTGAGTGGCAGGAGCAGATCATCTTCAACGAACGCTTTGGTTACTTTGTCGAACAAAATGAAGAAAGCCCCAGAGTCATACTTTTCTTTGAGGTAAGAGGCATTTCATTTAGAAATATTTGTACCACTACATCAGTATCACTGTAGCTATCAACAACTGCGCTTCATTTGAAATTGTTGTAAAGATTCTGGACTTCATAACTATGGAAGAAGCAAGAGCCAAAGTAGATGGTGACAAGCATGAACGAGGATTCAGAAAGATTGCATGGGCATTCCTAAAGGTACAGTACTGTGTTTGGCCTGGACAGTTAGAAATAAAAACACTGCTCTGGCTTTATTTTATTTTCAACTCTTATTTATATTGTCCCCTGTTTAGCTTGTTGGCACAAATGGCGTGCTGAACATCGACAGTAAACTCCGTCTCCAGCTCTTTTGTCCCCCACCTCGGTCAAAGAAACAATGTAAAGGTATAGAGGTGGTGGAGTGGTGGAGGAAGTACCCACGAAACAAATACACATCCACGCTTTATGTGACAGTGAAAGGCATTAAACTCCCTGAACATGTAAGTCGTTTGATGAGCTTTTTTTATCCTTATAATGTCCTACATTTTTACTGTATGTCTTGTTTGAAATGCTATGTATTAGATATATGATAGGTGCTGTTGTAGATGAAGTAAAGCCTCCAGTGAACTTGGTGCAGTGTTTTAGCTGAGCTGGATTTTGTTCTGCAGGTGGATCCTAGTATCCGCTCCATGATGGCACTCCAGGAGGAGAGAGGCAGCACCTCCTACAGTGAACTGCAGAACGAGGTTACTAAGAGAAGCTTGATGCAGCCTCTGGACAGCAAGCCGCCAATCTTGAGATGGAGCAGACTGCCTGGTCAGGTTGGTAGAACTGACTGACCTCAAAATAATGTTTTTACTCTTGCAGCAGAAGCATTTCAGCAGTCATAGTTAGGATTTGGTTATTTTCTGCAGGAAATAAAACCACTATGGTGAAGTATTATAAATCAGCCTTGGAAACAGGTCTAACCTGTATTCATCATATAAAGAGGGGGTCAGTGCATCAGCAGACTGGATATTATGGGGGAAATTCTTTGCAGACACATTGGATTGTCTGAGCTTTTAATTATCTCACGTCTAGTCGTTGCTCAAACGTTGTTGACTCCACATGCCTTATAGGAGGTTTTCTGTTACAGGTCTGTCGGATTCCTAACAAGCCCATGCTGGCTTTTCGTGGCGGTCAGATGGGCTGTTTCACAGTGCTCTTCTCTCATGCTGGGACAATACTGGCTGCAGCTTGTGCTGACAGAGATGCTTTCCCTGTTGTAGGTAAGCAACACTTTGTCTGTGCAAAACAACTCCCTCCCCTGCTGATACTCTTCTGGACTCCTCAGTATAAATCACCAGCTAATTAACTTGAGAGGTGTGGATGTCTTTTGTGTCAGTAATATATACACAAATACTGTTTTTTGTTCCAGTGTATGAGATTCCCTCTGGCAAGGTTTTGGCTGCCTTCAGTGGTCACCTTAAAATAGTCTACGATCTCTGCTGGTCCAGAGACGACCAGAGACTTCTGTCTGCTTCCTCTGATGGAACTGTCAGGTAACTTTCTGTTTATCAAATAAAGTAACAAATATCACTGACCATCACTGGGAGTGAATGAAACAGTGGTGAATGAGATATCACTGCTGCTGCTTGAATTGTTATTTTATTTAGTACCTCTAGGGGGAGACAGTGTTCTTCTTATGAGACACACAGACACCAGTGACACAGCATGTTTTGAGCTGTAGCCTTGGCCAGTGGTTGCTGTCTAGGCCAATAGTGTCAGTTAAATATTATTATATTAAATAAATATACTCATTTTTGTACAAAATAACATTTCTGACAGTCAGTTCTTCTCGATCTTGCTCCTTTCCTACAGAGAGTGGAATGTGGACAGGCTCCTGGGAACAGCCCAGAAGGTGCTCCCTCATCCATCCTTTGTGTACTGTGCTAAGTACCACCCCATGGCTCAGAACCTAGTGGTGACGGGGGGCTACGACAGTCTTGTGCGGGTGTGGAGGCTTGATGTTAATGATGTGAATGGCCAGCTGCTGCAGGAGTTTGAGGGTCACAACAGTTTTATCAACACAGTTTGCTTTGACTCTGAAGGTATGATGATCACTATGTTTTGTCTGTATGTGAAGAAGATACAAGATAAGAATAATTACACAGCTTTGTTACTTCCATTGGCCATCATGATGAAATTTAGTTTGATTTTAACATGCAATTCACCATGCTCTGTGTGTTGAATGTGAGCCTTGGCTTTCTTTGTAATGCACTTTCATATTTCTGATGTAACTTCTGCTTTATGCCATGAAATTAGGCAGGAGAATGTTCTCTGCAGACAACACAGGCCTCATCATTGTGTGGAGGACTTCAGTAAATGAAAGCAGGCAGCATCAGTCATGTCATCGCTGGTGTATAGAGAAGGTACAGGAAACCTTATATTTGAGATGTGGTTCGTAAAAATGAAAGAAAAGCTGATTAAATGATTTCAAATAGAGAAAAAATATTCTGCTGTAGCTTGAAATGTGTTGTCTCTTGGCAGAAAATTGATGAGAGTGACCTCAGTGGTATCCCCATCAACATGCTGCAGCTCCATCCAAATGGGCGCTGCCTGCTCATCCACGCCAAAGACAGTGTCCTGAGGATGATGGACCTGAGAATGTAAATAAGGCAAAATCAATTATTATGTTTTTATATATTATTATATATGTTCTGGATCCTTATTTACAAAATGCCTTCTTCCAGTTTGGCTGTGAAAAAGTACACTGGAGCCACGAACTACAGAGAGAGGATTTATAGCACTTTCACACCCTGTGGGAATTTCATCTTTTCTGGCAGTGAGGATGGGATGGCGTATGTCTGGAATACAGACACAGGTAAGGATCTTGCGTAGCGTAGTCCTGTAATAAAGAAGAAAGTCGGTTCAGTATTGTATAAGGTGGTATCAAATGTTTGGTGTATTGCCTTCCCAGGTGATCAAGTTGCAGTGTACTCTGAGCTTTGCTACCCCACTGCCCTCCACGGTGTGTCCTACCACCCTCACGAGAACATGGTGGCTTTCTGTGCCTTCGGTCAGAGCCAGCCAGTCCACGTGTACCTGTACGACCGCAAAGGTCTGTGACAACGCCTGACAAATACGACCTTTCCTCTGTTGATCCAGCCCCTGAATATTTTATGAACAGTCATTGTAATTACATTGAGCTACAACTATGTCTCACTGTTGCTCACAGTGTCCCAGCTGGAAGTGCACAGCATCAAGGCAATGAGCAGATCCACGACTGCAGACACCAAAACTGTCATCAACACACCTGATCCTGCAGCGTTACAGGACAGATCTGCTGCTTCAGCCATGGATCAGTTTGCCCAAACAGCAAGACTCGCGCTCAAAATGCAGTCTGTTAAGGAACAACTGGATTCAGTACTTGTAAATATTTTCTTACTTTGAAATACACTTTAAAACAAGTAGACTGTGAATGTGTAAAACAGAGTATGTGCAAACCCTCTACACCATTTCAATACATTTGTAGGAACCACATCAAAGGTCATCCACTCCTCGATATGAAATGAGCCTGACACACACAGGGAGGAGCCTGACATCAGATTCTGGCACAGTGAGTACATCAATCCATAAACACACCTTTTTTATATAGTCTTTACTGAGGTTATAGGTGGTCATTAGATAATAAACCCACTGCTCAAATCGCTGCGTATTACATTTCTTCTGCCATGTCATTATGCATACTGTTTATTAAAGCTTTGACCTTCACGTTTCTTAACCATTGACCAGGAAAATTTCATCAAGAGGCCTAATCATACCAGCTGCCGTTTTAAAATTGAATACATTTCTATGCCACTGAAGTCCAGCTCTTTTCTTTTCAGACGGGATTAAATGCCTCATTACCACCTCCGTCTCTCCTGTCGCCACACTCCAAGCTTCAGCTCTCCGGGTCTCTGGCGGAGCAGCTTATCCCCCAGGCAGCGCTGAGCACCCAGAGTCGTGAGTGGCTCGTTCAGTTAATCACACAGTGATTTGTCTGTAACCAATGAATAGCTTTTACTGCAGCTCCCTGACACATGAGGTAAAATATTTTCCAAGGATTATAGCTGAACAAAATATAGCATGAGGTGACCAAGACCTAATGCTTCTAGTGTTGTGGTTAAGACCCTCTTGAGTCATGTACACCATACACAGAGAAAGAGATGGACCTCTTGTAATGTTGACGTGTATACGTAAGTGATCTCTGCAAACACAACTCACTGAATTGTGTTGAAATATTCAGTATTAATGTTTGCTCCTTGTTGTTGTTTTGTGTTTGCAGGCAGATTCAATCCAGTTGGTCAGCGTCTAAAGGCAACTTCATCTTCAAGGCTTCAGACGGTAAGACTGTTAGCAGTTTCACAGTGTATTTTTTAATGTACATTTGAACAGGAACTTGCCTTTTTAAGATTAAATGATGTTATCTTTCTTTCTCTCTCAGACGCTTCCTGACCACTTCTCTTCAGACGTACATTTAGAAACAGACTCTGCCACTGTTCAACAAGTGGTTAGTATTCACTGTAGCTGTGAGCTCAGTTACATGATGCAGCCTTTTTACCCACTCATGGTGACTGTGTTCCTCCTCTAGGTCGTCTCACTTTACGACTACAGGGCGAATCGATCTGATGAACTGACCATACACCGCGGTGATGTCATCCAAGTGCTATACAAAGACAATGACAACTGGTGGTTTGGGCGCCTGGCCAATGGGCAGCAGGGATATTTTTTAGCTTCTTATGTAGAGGATCAGAGTAAGTAGATTACATTTTCTTGTACACACGCACACTTTTTGGATAATGTAAACAAACTGTCTCCATCTAAAATACTTATTACTTATTGTTGTAGGAGATTACCGAGAAGAGGTTACTCACACGGCCGTGTCTGAGGGGACTATTGACAGGTCAACACCAACCAGGGTATGTAGATATAAATAATACAGTGGGTTCTTGTGTTATCCCCACCTTAATGGAGTAAGAGGTGAAACGGTTTGTGGTTGTAAGAGGAGCGATACTGTACATTTCCTGCACACCAGATACAGATCATCTACAGTGCCTCTGTTTCTGTTTTCTGTTAAAATGATACTTCCCTTCAGTCTGTCTTTTGACCATCAAACATCAGCTGTAGCCCTAAAAGGTGCCTTCTAAAAGTTTGATGTTATTAGAGGAATTGTAGCCGTCAGCATTGTCACATTGGGATTAGAAGACAAGCAATGTACACAGTGTTATGCCATTTCAACCACAAATGGGTTTCCTCAGGTTATTTTTTATGTGTATGCATCTTTGGGAAGATCATTTGTGGTTGAAATGTTGTTAAGTGCATGTAGATTAAGCACTTACCCAAGGTGGCAATGGACTGTTTTTTTTGTTTTTTTTTAAAAATCTTTTTATGAATTTCATTGTAACGCTTGGATGTGAACGTATATTGTTATATAATTTACTGTCCTCTCCTGATTGTCATTTTATGTTTTCCTCAAGGTCTCTGCTGCAATCAGTTCTTCTGGGGAACTCAGGTATCTCTCTGAACCAGCCCTTACTGACACCGAACCTGAGTTGACTGATGACAAGTAAGCGGCTTCCTTCACTTAACTGTTCTTGATTTTAATAAGAAGGGCATTGATGCTTAACACTGTACGAGGCTCCAAATGTGCAGGTTACACAGGTTTTATGACTGATATGTTATATTATAATTAATAAATAACAATTGTTGATTCAGCAACTATGGTCTCTCCACAGAGCAAGAAGGAAAAAGAAGATGAAAAAGCCAGGAGCTTCTTCACTGTCGTCTCAGGCCACGTTTTCAGATGCCGATGCTTTGGCGTCGTCCAGCGTCAGGAGGAGAGGCAGATCAACAGAGAGACCTCTCCCAAAGAGACCGACAGGCCGGACTAACAGTGCCTTCGAGCCTGATACATAAACTCCTTGACACAATTGTTTGAACTTGAGTGCTTTCATTTTTATTCTTTTTCACAGAAAACACATTTTTGTAACGAAAATACCGATGCAGTGTGTTGTATTTTTAATGTGTGATTTTTTTTTTTTTTTTTTACATTTACAGTCAAAAGTGTTTGTATTATGCACTGTACTCACATGCACACCAAGAATTCAGCAATTCTTTTTGTATGTTTTACATTTTAAAATTATTTATCAGTGTAAACTAATTGACAATGGTGTCAATAATTTGCAATAATAACAATGTAATTTTTTATGGACAATAGGAAATTAAATTTCTGTTTTCCTATAGTATTTTTTAGCCTGTAAGAGATTAACAGTTTACAGATGATATTTCCTTGCAACTATAAAAACAGAGAAAAAGTTTCAAATGTTTCGTTTCGTTTTTCTCTTTGTTGACAATATGAAAAGTCACAGTTTTCAGAAATCATACACACACGCACACACACATTATTGTATTATGAAAAGTAGTATACTACTAGCCAACTAATTTACCTGTTGAAAAGTTTCAGTAAACTTAAAAATGATTTCCTGAGCCATTCAAGTTATGCCACCTATAAATTAACGTTAATATATGGTGTTGATTAGCATTGGCAAGATTTAGTTTTATATTTAAGAAAAGTCTTTATATAAAAAAGAATAATCCATATCAACATAAAACATCACTTGCTGCAGTGGTGTATATAATAAATTATACTTTATCTAGTATCACATTATATTACTATGGATGTAGTAATACAATTCAGCAGCTCTGGATCCAATCATGTGACGTAGAAAAGTTAAGATGATTACTACAACAAAAGGCACATTTAGTTTGTGATCTGAACTTTGACTGTTGTGTGATTTCAAGTGGTTCACTATATTCATTCATGTTACATTCGTCCAAAGTGCAACTTGAAAATACTGAAAAGAATAAAATGATAACATGACAACGTGTTTTCTAATGTACAAACTCAAGTCAGTAGTGTACAGTTCTGCTTTGTTAGAAATAAACTACTACAAATATATTTTAAAGCATTTCATGATAACAAATTATAACATGAAAACATCCTCAGGACCCAAGTAAAAATCAATTATAAAACAAATTATAATTTAAAAAAAGTTACAAAGAAATTAATGACAATAAAAAAACTATTTTTAACTAGTTAATGCCCTGAAGTAGGCAAAACATTAAGATCTAGTTTTGGTTAGTGTGGTGTCCGTCCACATCTCTGAGGCTTTCACTCATTCAGTAGTGGAGTGCTCTCATCTGTTTGTCTTCTCACGTCTTCTCGAACGCTTTAAGTGAAAGATAAAAATAACTATTACATCCTGCATGTTCCTGGAGACTGCACAAAAAAGTCCAAACATCCCTCCATGTATTTATAAATACACATGGCATTTAAATGTAATGTCATTTACCTTTGTTGTTGTGGCCGTTGAAATAGATAATAGAGAGCGAGGAGAAAGGCCTGAGGACAGAGTGGTCATTGAATTTCATGTGATTATCTGCTGAGAAACGAGCATCGCACGCTTCTTTATCAGTCTTCTTCATTAAATCTTAGACCTTCTGAAGGAAGACCAGGCTTGGAATCACGTTTATCCACCCTCATAACAAATGACATGCAAGTAGAGCAACACATTTCACAATTTCATGCTGTCTCTGCCCCACGAGACCACTGTCACTAGCAAAAGAGCAATCATTTGTTCTTGATGACATGGTAATATACTATAAATTGGGATCTTTTTCAACCACAGGAAGTAATAATCTGTCTTCTCTTGTCCTTTTCACATATGAATCTTCATGCAAATAGTGGAACACCACACATACTCATACTTACAGCCAAAAACGCCAAGCCTCCTTGGACTGCGGCTGCCCACTCAAAGCTCAGGTGTTGTGTGATAAGGCCACCCACTGTTGGGCCATAAAACATCCTTCAAAAAAAATAACAACAAATTCTCACTTTAAAATCCAAATCACAACTTCCTCAATATCAGACATAGTTAGGTCAGTGTAGAAACCTGCTTTTCAGCATCAATAAAGGCCACTAAGACTCACCCCATGGACCAAACTGCCCCAAACAGCCCCGACACCATTCCTAGAGTACTTAGTCCTTCATCAAATCCTTGTGCGCTGAAAAGAAGAGAAGAATTTAGAGTATGTGTTTGGCCCTGCAGTATGTATGAAGAAAGAAACATGGAGGTCATGAATGTAGGTGCAGAACATGTGAAGCCACTCACTATGCACATGTGATGATCTCAGGGAACGTAGGGATTGCTGTCATGCCCAGAGAAAACCCAATTACACCAAGCATGACGATCACTAACCACAGCTGGCTGCACAGTGCACACATACGAAAGCACAACACCGAGACAGAAAAAAAAATACAAGTTATTATGAGAACATCATGTTTTTTCTTTTGCTCAATGCAAAGTTAGGAAACAGGACAGGTCAGGAGAACTTCAAAGTAGAACCCCCCCCCCCCCTCCCCCCTCAGGACTGAACCAGCTCTCTGAATGAGTTGAGTCTGTTGTTGTTGGTTGGCCCACCCTCAGGCTACTGCTCACCTCCACCATCTCCCCCATAATGGAAAGAGGAGCTGCAGAGGTCGTAGACCTCCTGAATCCAGCTCCTTTGTCCAGTCCACAGAATTACCCAACCCCCTTCTGCAACCCTGAGACTTCCTCCCCCATCCTCATACAGTATGTCCAAAAACTACAGAGTTGCAGAGTCATCGGAGAACTTCAGCAGGTTGAAGGTCTATATGTGCTGCTGTGGCAACCGTCCTTATTTGAGTGGTCAGATATGAGAGTGGATCTGGTCTTTGCATTGGAAATACATGCTGACCTGCGGAAGGGAAGGAAAGGAACCGGACCGAGTAGACAGAACCCAACTGCTGTTAGAAGACCTCCTGTCACCATGAACCAACTCCTGGTGGCCTAATGAACACCAGCACACACACAGAAGGTTTCAAATGATGCATAACAATAAAAAAACATGCATCCATATTGAATCGTGTTGAATTCGCACTCACAGGACATTTGTCTGTAATATAACCCATCAGCGGCGAGGAGAGACAGTAAGGTAACGACAAACCGAGCATGATGAGTCCCACGTAGCCAGTTGAGAGATTAAACTACAGGCACAGCACAGAGGGAGAAAAACACTCATTCACATGATGCACACAATCATTTCACACATTTGTTAGGATAATTTTCTTTCTTCATAATGTGTTGGTTTGTCCCCAGTTTGAGCTCTGTGTTTGAATGTGGGTGTGTGTGTGGGTGTGGGTGTTGGTGTGTGACCTGGGTGTGTCTCCACAACTTGCTGCAATGCAAAGGAGCAGCTCAAATCACCTCAACCATTTTTCAGCAGATGGTTGTGACACTCCCACTGGTCTTAACATTACAGCCTGGCTTAACTCAGACTTTATTAAAATGTTCACCTCAACAGTTTGTCCAGATCAAGACAGTCCTGTTCGAGCTTGACTCAGCTCTGTGTCTCCCTGTCTGTCTGTGAGCCCATCCCCATTCTCCACCATCCTCAAACATTATAATAAAAGACTTTGTTTTTCTTAAGGTGTTATGAGAAGGTAGGAAATTACCGTCTCAATAGCAAAGAGGGACAAAGTGGCGTCCAAGAAGCCAAGACCTGCGCTGAGGGTAAATATCACATAGCAGATCAAGACGATTTTCACGTGGCCGAGAAGCCGGAAGAACGAATCCTTGGAGGGGTCTGCCTCTGCGTGGAGAGCAGGACAAGATTCAGATTCGAAACAGAGGGGAAAAAATGATCAAAAATGTACACATAATGTTTCCAGACTGTGGCTACCTATAGTTGGCAAGATGTAAATGTTGAAAGGAACCATAATCATCAGCAGACTTCCAAGAAGCATAAAAGGGACTTCATATCCAAATGACTGATAAAACCATCCTCCTACTGGTGGACCCATGATGAGACCAAGTCCTGTGAAAATCTCCAGACTGCCCTGAAGAGAGAGAAAGGAGGCACATTGAAATAAGGAATCAGACCCATGGTGCACATAACTGTTAATGCGTGTTCATATCTTTCACTTGCCATGACACCAGGGAGACGGGACAACCAAAACAACCCTCGCAATAATGCGTTTTTTGTTTGCCCATGATCCTGGTGTCTAAACAACAACATGCCTGGGAGACAAGGGTTGTCTGCACTCACCAGAACAGTCGCCACATTGTTTGGGAATATTTTTGCTGTGATAGCAAAAGAGGAGGTCATCGCAGCCGCAAAGCCCACAGCGTCGACGGACCTCACAACAAAGCACAGACTAATGAAGGCAGGTCCCTCAGGAACCCGATCAAGTAATCTGCAGGAAGACAAGAAAGAGAAGACGATCAGCTGATGTCAAACAGGAAGGTATGATCGAACTGAAGAAACACTGAACTGTTAATTCAGAGGAATGGCATGTGATTTAAAAAAAAAAAAAAAAAGGTCACTAAACACATCAGCGAGTAAAAATCACATTTTTTAGAACAAAATAAAATCACAAATCCTCATTTATCCATATTAAAAACAATCATCTCTGTTTTAATACTTTCCAGCTTCCCCTCCCCATATATCTAGGATAATGGTTCACAAAGGGTCCTTAGTTTCATTTAACAGCTGGATAGTGTTTTTATATTTTTTAGATTTTAGCAAATATTCCTCAAACTGAACTATTTTCGCCTGCAGATACAAATGTGGTCCACAGGAGTGAGTCCTTACTGCACCATGACAGTGCCACTTAATGTCGTCCAGGACTGCACCTCACTGTTTTGGTTAACAGTGCAGGTAGATAACTCAGCATTAACCTATCAGTTAGTATAATGTCATGTTTATCTTTTACAGACTCAAAAACCTCAAAGTCGGCATATCTTGCCTGAGAAAATGGGTTATGCTCCATCACACTCACCCGAACAGAATAGTGCAGCATGACGACACAAAAAGTCCCATAATGAGCAAAAACTTTGCTCCGATTTGGACAATCTGACACAATGAAAGGAGAGAGTCGGTTACTCTTGTGCAGTACATCACACATGAACAATCAACATGATTAGATAAGAAACAAAGTATGGCAGGCAAGTACTTACATACTTTCCTAGTACCAATGAACCAATTAAATTGCAGACAGCATAGCAGCCAAATATGAGCCCAATGACGGTCTGACTGGCTCCTTTCTTCATCGCCTGAGTGGGAATATTAACATAATGTATTAATAGGGCGTCACTGAAATGATTATCTCTCTATGACCATGAATTCACACATGAGTGAAGGGAATCAGCCAGGAAATGGAAAAAAAGTGAAGTGAAAATGCAGTTGTCAGTAAAGTTTTCATCTAATTGATGCCACAAATGGTTGACCAGTGCCTTGTTACGTCATATGATGTGTGTCATTAGCTAATCAGTTGTTATTTATCATCATCTCAGCTGATTTTTACCTGAGACCATCTGGCCATGCAGTGAAGCAGAGTGATTTACCAGCCTCCAGGGAAACTTTCTCATGTCTGTTGTTGTTGTTTTTTAATGATCACATTACAAACAACGGGCTTGAACCTGCAGCCTTGACTCCACCATACTTTATAGTCGTAACAATCTGAGAAAAGCATCTGTTTACAGTGCGCCATGCTTTGACTGAAACAGTGTTTTTACAACCACATAGTGCAAATCAGTCACACACTTCAACAGCTGCTAGTATACAATCAAAATATACACACAGCAACACATACAAAAAGGTTATGTACACTATTTTCAGCCTCTTTGTTTTCACTGTGTCTCAAAAACTTAAACTTAAAGACTTAAAACCTATACTTTTATTTTGTTAAAGCATATTCCATGTATTATTGTTGGTCTTGACACTACATCGCTTCAGTTTGACTTTGTCTCACTTCTGCTGTTTGACGTCACACATCACTTGTCTCATTTTCATCTACACTCAATCTCCAGCAAACGGAAACAGACACAGGTCCACCTCAAAAATGACATTTACATACTGCTGTTAGAAATCAGTGCTGTAAAAACACATCAGTATTTCAAAAGAGCAACGTTTTCGGCATGAACTGATTTTATAATTGTTAGAAAACACAGCAAAGCGAAAGCACAGTAATACATCTGAGTTACAAAAAGTAGGTCCATAAAAGGTTGCTGATATTGATTATCAGGATCAATATCAGTCAGGATCCTCACTGTTCTACTATCTAAAGATTAATAAGTATCAAACCCCAGTGTGACTATCTACAGCATCACAAGGAACCCTTTATAATAAAGTTGTGGCTTGTTTTACTAAAGCTCTATAAGTTAGTTGAAAGTCACTAATAACAAAAGCTTTTAAGTTGTTGAAATCCCTTCGTGATTTGAATCCTGTGATGTGGGTTTTCTTTCTCTGTGTGTGTGTGTGTGTGTAGTTTTTATTTTCTTTAGTTTACCTCAGTGGGGAAAAATGGGCCTAATATTGAGTAGCAAATCATTGAGCTGAAGTTGACGGATGCCATTGATATCAAGGTGAAGATCTGTCGTCTTGTCATCCTCGTGGGAGGGTCTGTTGATTCAGCAGGGCTGCTGCTGCCTGACATTTAAAAAAAATAAAAAAAAAAAAAAAAAGGAAATAAATGAATAGGAACAGGAAAAAACAGTAGGATAATGAGCTCTGACAGAAAAATGTATGGACAGACAATGTAAGTAACAGGCTACCAAAAAGTTCACTCACTTTTGATGAGTGTTACTTGACTCACAAAAGGGCTACCAACCTGTTTGCTGGGGGTCAGTCTGCGCGTCCATTCTTACTTTCCACAGTTTCTTAACGTTATTCAGGTCAGAGGTTCAGACAGTGACATAACGACGCAGCAACGAGAGCATGAATCCGGACAACAGACCGTCACACAGCGCCCGTGAGTCCGTTCAGCGACAATAACCCACGTCCACAGACAAGGAAGCGCTCAAGTTGTGTTAGTTCCTCAACGAAGTCAAGTGTCAAATGTTAAATTGTTAAGTCCGCCTCCGCCTTCAAAATAAAAGCATTGCTTCCGGTAGCAACGTGACTATCAAATCTTCTAATGACATCACAGTTGATTTCATCATACTTCATTAAGCTAAATCATGAAGGTTAGGTTATTATTTATATATAATTGATATAATTGATACAAATATAACTATGTTACGATAGATAAAAGTGATTTATTTTCAGACTATAGATAGAATCAAATCTTTCTGTTTAGTGAGGACTTTTGCCCTGGATTCAGACTGGAAGGCACCATATACCTTACAGGTAGAACTCTTTGAACCATGGTCCTCATGATCCTACAGTACAACATGGGTAAATAAAGCTACATGTGGGTAGATATGTGAGTTTTTCTCGAGGCTTCAATGGTTGAAATTACACTTGTTTACAAGTATATTACATATTAGCTTGAACACAATAACAAATGCGGGGTTGCCAGGTTTTAGAAAATCCAGCATTAAACTTATCCAACTTAAATTCATTGGTGAGTTCAGCTTCTCCAGTCTGTCTGTTAGTGAGCCACTCATTACTTGTTCCTCTGTTTGAATTAAACAATTAGCAATTTAAAGTCAGTCACCAGTAATGTTGATAATCCATCTGATGTAGATATAGATCTTTTAAAGGATTTGGTCAAATTGGGTCTGTGTTTTTCCAGAACATATGTCAAACAGTTCATTGGAGAGGTCTCCCTTATGAATTAAAAAGCAAGCTACCAGGTGTCATGCATGCTGGAGGAGGTTAACCTCCATTCAAGTCAAACGAGTCAACAGCCACACCTCTCTGTGTAATGCAATACAGCTCAACAGCAGGTGAATCAACACCTCTGACCATTATTACTGTTGTGTTGTGCTGGTTTAGTTCAATACTGGAGTAAAAGTGCACTTTTAACACTGATATTAAAAAAAAAAAAAAAAAAAAAAATCTCATCTCATATTTTTTTTTTTGAATGACCACCTCAGTCCCTTCATGTAATTGCAAAACCAGCAGAGGGAGTGAAGGAGGAACCGACTGGTGTGGGCTTCTGGGATTACTAATATTGCATCAGAGTGGAAAATCCAGACAGGAAATGAAGCATTACCAACAAAAAACATTTTGGAATAATAGAGTTTTTATTACATTTTGTCCAGCCTATAGGTCCATGTATACCTATGGTCATATCAGTTTTGTTTTCCTTCACAAAATAAGAGATAGAGGGAAAAAAAATCAGGCAATCAACTATTCATTAGGCAGTATTGCTGATAACTGACACACACTGTCGCTGAAGTCTCTGAAGCTGCATTGAATGAAGGCTCTTAAATGAAAACTCTATGCACTAATTCTCCTGGAGTCTCTCTCTCTCAAAGTACTTCCTTTAGAGTAACCTGCCAATAACAAATGACAAATATCCTGAATTTCCACATTTGTTTCTTTATACATTAGCACCAAATCTACATGACTCTCACTCCTACTGTACTACGAACAGTTTACCTTAACAACGTCATGAATATGTTGTTTTCACTACCTTTGCAAGTTTATTGTTGTCTTCTTTTTTTGTAGTGTAACATCAAAAAACTCTTGGTACCATGTTAAAGCAAAAGATGAAGTACAAAAGTACTGAAATGAGCAACATATAAGCACATTTTTCTAAGCATAGAATGACATTAGGTCATTTGCTAAATACACAATGCAAGCAGCGTTATATTTTCTTTTGCAAGTACAACATCAGTTCTATGTAGGTAGCATTACTGCACACAAGCTCTATCTATCTAAAGCAGCACTGATTTTTCCAAGGAGGCAAACTACTGTACTTCACATTCAAATGCAGTTTTCAAGTAGCATCATAAACACCCAATGGAAACAACACAGAGCCAGCCGAGTGAGACCGACTGAGGAGATCTCAGTCTTTACTGCACACAGATTATTCTGTTTTGGGGATGGGAGCATCACGAGATCACTTACCACTATTTTCCCTACTGACTGACTTTCAGCCAAACACATTCGGCTGTATCTGGCACACATAGACTTACTGTAGACCATTACTGACATATTCAGCCACCGTGAAAGGAAATGGGATAAAAAATAAAACAGTGTTTAAATTTACACATGATAAAAATGAACATGTCATCAGATTATAATGGCTGAGAATAATGATGTGCAGTATTGTGGCCAAAAGAATATGATTTATTATGTTCATCGCACCACTTCATAGAAGTAACATGGATAGAAAATATACAAACTATGGTAAAGTGTACTCAGCGCTTCACATTGCACTTACAAAATTAATATATTTAATCATTATATACTCTTCTAATGTATGTTCAGCAGAAATAAATGGGATTTGAATGAAGAATAGAGATACAAAAAATGTCCTGACACACCACTGACAATAATATTTGATATTCATAACAAAACCGCATCTTAATTTAATTTATCACTTAAAATTTTAATTGAAATAGTGCATCGTTTGTATCTGATGTGGTATGGCTTAGTGAACTTTTATTTGCAATTTTCGAATGCTGCTCTACTTCAAGATATTTACTTTGTCTATTTCTTTTATAAACACCAAAAATGTGAAATTCATTGATATAGGTTAATTCAGTGGGAAGTTGTCTTTGGCACTAAGTCTCCAGGCTGCTTTTCAAACAAATTCACTCCAACCTGTAATTTACCTTTTACTATTTCAGTATTTGTGTATTACAATAAATAACATTTGAATAATGAATAAAATTAGCAATACATTCAATATATGAACTAGAAATTATAAATTAACTGATAGATTTTTCATCATCACTGACCTTAACTGACCTTCCCTTCAACAGGCCGCTGTAAATTATCTGCATGTGCTAAACTGCCTTGTATGTTTATCTCCACAACAACCAGTGCCTTTCCTGCTAGAGCCTGCACGCTGAGCGTCTACAGTGACACCACAGCGGCTTCTTTTGAGCTAGTCGTCTATGACAACAACACAAAGTAAACCTTCATTTCCCTTCACTTCAACCTTTGAGTGACGTTGGCCAAGGCGACAGCAAATGCCTGCACTGCTGAGAAAGGATACTGGAAATCCAGGATATAGGCATTGCCATCTATTCGCCCGAACTGCATGACCTACACAAGACAGAGAGGGAGCAAACAAATCAAAAATCACTGAATAATGACCAACATATCAACAATCTAAGTTGATTTATCAGTCTGCAAACCCAAGGACAGTCAGAATACGATCTCATTAAAGAAAGAAATGCAACATATTGCCAAAATGCTTACAGATTAATTTACAGTTTTAGCTGTGATGCCACATTACCTGTCTGCCATCCAGCTCAATCTGAAAATTCTTTGCCGACTCCTGGGTGACTCGTCCTCCAAAGTCCAGCTGGTAGACCTGCGTGGCTTCATTCCACAACGGCTGTTTATTGGCCATAACATAGACGAACCCCTGACTGCCTAAACTGCGGTCCTCCCTCTCATTTGCCTTCCGGCATTTAATCTCCTCCAGCTCACTGGCCATACGTAGGCTGCGCTTGTTCTTCCAGCTCTTCTTACTGCTCTGGTTCTGGTTCATGAGCTCATCGCCACTGATAAACAGTTCCGGCTCACTCTCGGAGCTATCCTGGAACTCGTTTGTGGTCCTGCTCATCTTCTTAGTTTTATTGAGCTGCTCTCTCTGCCCCTTTGGCTTCTTCTTTTCTCTACTGCTAAGCCTTGGGCTGGAGATGAGTGTGTTGAAGTCAGAGAGCGCTCGCCCTTCCTTTCTGGACTTGCCCTCGGAGACAGTGGGCATGTTGGCCTCCTCGGCTCTGCTGTCCAGCCTTTTACGGCTCTTCTTGTTGAAGCGCTCCGATTCCTGTGGCACGGGGCTTTCGTTTAGGGATGATGGCTCTGGGAAGTTGTTTGCAGACTCTGTTAGATCCTCTGTGGCACTTTTGGATGGTGGTAGCTCAGTAGGTGGAGGAGGAGGTGGGAGAGGGGGTGGTGGAGGCGGTGCAGTCGGGGGAGGTGGGGAGAGAATCGGCTTCTCTAAAATCTGATGAGTTTTGGTTGGGAGGGGAGGTGCAGGAGGGTCCTGCATGGGTGGTGGTGGGCAGGGGTAAGGGTTCCAGGGGTGGAGGTTGACAGGGTGCAGCTGGAGTCCAGCACATGAGCTGGCTCCAGGGTACATCGGAGGGAGAGGGCAGCAGGCCAAGTTAGCGAGATTCGGAGGGTAACCTGGTGGCAGGACCAAGTTGGTGTCCTGCTGAGCGAAGGGGACCGGAGCGACCACTTCGTTTGGAGAGCATTGAGGTGGAGGGTTCTGTAAGGTCTGGAGTGGGGGTCCACTGTGACCCACACCTGGAGGGAAAGGTGAGAGGGATATTTGGTAACCTGATGGGAAAGTCAGAGTGCTCGTGCTCGGACTGGCTGGCGGTTTAGTCGTGAGAACAAAAGGAAGCCGGGTCATATCCAAGTGCTGAGCCTGACTAATGATCAGTGGAGGAGGTTTATGAGGCCCCGGTGGGGGAGCCAACATTGTTTGCTCTGGGGTGAGCCAGAACTCCTCTGTGGTGGAGGGGTCCCACTGGTAAGGCGGAGGGCGTTTAACTGTCAAACTGACATCTCCGAGAGTCAGCTGACGTACTGATTTTTCAAGGTGACACTGCTGATTGAGAGTCTCATCTTCAGTGAAGGCAGAGTTTACGTACACTGTTCTGTCCCGGCTGTTATCAACAGCACCCAGCAGACTGTACGATGACTGCGAGGCCAGGGGTGAGGCACTTTTGGAGTGCACGATAATTGTACTGTGATGCGCACCTTTTCCTGGTGGGAAGTCCTGCCTCACCACCGTGCCACCTGCAATACCACTACTTGAGGTCCCACCTCCAGAGACACTGACGCTGGTGCTGCTGCTGTTGCTGCTGCACTGTGTGCATGTGTACAGTGCAGTGGGCACCCTCTGCTGGTAGGTGAGAGCTAATGCACTGTTCATTTTAGCCTTGGTGGGAAGAGTTCTCGAGTTCTCCATCATCTGTGGCACTTTAAGTCCAACATCCCTCCGGTCACGACGCAGAGTGGCATGGATCAGACTATTATCGATCCTCTGGGGAGGGGGAAGTGTGGCAGTTACCTGATTGGCTGGATCAGGGTAAGGAGGAGGGTCGCCACTTGGTATTGAGTATCGAGGGACAGAGAGGCGACTCAGTGTTGCTGAGCTGTATGGAAGTTGAATTTTTTTATTCTCAGAGGACGTGACTTTGAGTGTGGCAGAGCCACCGATGCCATGCACAGCATACGCATTTTGGTTGCGAATGAGGCGTCTGCGTGGCCGACAAACCTCCTCCACGTTGCCACTGCTGTCAAAGGTCGTGATCCTTTCATACCCCAGAGGTGTCGGGTACTGTAAAGTCACAGGGTGAAGCAGGAAGTCATCCTTCTTCAGACAGGGGTCAGGTGCCAGGACACTCGGGCTGTCACAGTTCGTGACCAGAGTCTGAGGTGTAGCTGCGGCTGTAGCTGCAGCTGCAGCTGCAGACACCACAGTGCCTGGATATGGAGGAGGAGGGTTCACCTTCCTCATCTGAATCTCCACAGAAACATCTGTGTCATTGAAGGATGGGGGTAAAGTCCTCGGCAGACTTGGCTTCAGAGTGTGTCCGTGCTCGCTCCTGTCCAGCCCAGGCTCAGTAGATGGAGGAGGCATTTGAGGCAGGAGATGAATCTGCTGTAGTGAAATGGTTGGATAGCCAGATGGAGGAGGAGGCAGCGTCATCTGCATCTTCAGCTGCTGCTGCATTTGCTGGTGCTGCCTCTGCATCTGCTGATGTTGCTGCTGGATCTGTTGGTGCTGCTGCTGGAGCTGCTGCTGCTGCT